>JAUMIR010000002.1:159490308-160740308 GCA_030847615.1 Gambelia wislizenii | reverse complement strand
AATATATGTGCTGGAAGATTTTCTATTACACTAGTACCCCCGTATCCATGGGAGATTGGTTCCAGGGGTCCCCGCAGATACTGAAAACTCTGGATAGTAGTGAATGCCCACCTCTCCCTTCCCCATCCACCCCCACCACCATCATCACCACCATTGGAGGGAGGCAAGCGATTTCAAAGAGGAGGAGGAGGAGAGGCTGCCACCACTGGGGAGCGCCTGAGCTAAAGTCCGACCCAGTGTCTTGGAGAGTTCTCTCTCTCTCTCTCTCTCTCTCTCTCTCTCTCTTTTCTCCTCCTCCTTCTAAACCATCCACCCTGAGGTGGAGGCAACTTCAGCTTCTTCTTCAGTTGCTGTGCTGCCAAAACCCCCTGTGTGGAAGGGAGAAAGGAGGTGAGCTTTTCTTCTCCCTCCCTTCCCCATTCATGCCCCACTGTTGCCACTGGAACCCCCCCCCTCCCACAGGGAGAGAGAAGGGAGGTGAGCTCTCCTCCTCCCTCCCTTACCCATCCACCCCCCTGCCAGCTCTGCCATGCTGCCAGAATGCCCCATGAGGAAAGGAGAAGGGAGGCAAGCTCTCCTCCTCCTCCTCTCCACCCTCTACCATCGCCAACCATGGATAACTGAATCAGCGGATATGGGGGTGCTACTGTACAACATTTTTAGCTAGTATTGCCAGACCTTGGGGCCTGAACGTAACCCTCAGGGGCTGGTTCCTCTTCTCTAGCGTTCATGATGAGAGCACTGGTTTAAAATATGTGTAGACTTAGACCTCGTGGTTTTAATGGCATACTCTGTGCAATTCAGGTTGATGCTTACATACCCTTTAATTGTCCCAGTTTGGCAGGGAGAGTACCAATCCTCTTTGTACTATGTTTTTTAGCTGCTTTATAAATGTCCCAGTTTCTATCTCTTCATCCCACTTTTCCTCATTGTCCTTGGCTTACTTCCATTGATGACCAACCCGGAAATAAAGAGCCAGACACAGAGATGGGTTTAAACAGGGCCACATTATTTGAGCTATAACTTAATGAATTGTACCTGGGAGAAAACTTAGGACGGGGGAGCAACCACCTCCTCAGCCACCCATCGGCATCACACCTGACCCTGAGGGCAATCCAACAAACTCACACTGCATTGAAGGTGGGAGGGTGGGTCGCACAAAGATCCAAAGAAGGGCTGACATGGGGAGGCACTGCCTTAAATAGCCAAGCTTGCCCTCTGTCAATTCAAGCTGGCACTGTATGCCAAGCCTCTAATTAATATTCGGGCTTCAATTCCTTGAGGTCATCAAAATGCTCCCCCTCCAGCAACATCATTCTGCCATGCCTACATGAGAGCACATCAACACAAACAGAGTTCAAATGGCAAAAGTAGTTTTCACTGTATTCATTTCTTGATTAGACTACTGTAATGCGCTCTATGTGGTGCAGCCCTTGAAAAGTGTTTGGAAGCTGCAGCTAGTGCAAAATGCAGCAGCCAGACTGGCATCAGGTATGTATTTTAGAGACCGTATAGCAATGATCTTGCAAGAATTGCACTGGCTTCCAATTTGCTTCCCAACTCAATTCAAGGTGCTGGGGTTGACATACAAAGCCGTAATTACTTGGGGCCAAGATATCTGGATGACCGCCTCCTCCCATGTGAGCCTGCCAGAAATTTGAGATCTTCAGAGGAGGCCCTGTTGCATGTTCCAACACCTCATGAAGTTAGGTTGGGGGTACACATAACAGGGCTTTCTCTGTAGCAGCACCTCAACTGTGGAGCTCCCTACTCAAGGAACCTAGGTTGACCCCATCTCTTTTAAACATCTGACAGGTAGCCAAAACAGTGCTGTTCTGCATGGTATTCAGTATTTTTTAAACTTTTAAAACTGGGTTCTAGGACTGTTTTTAGACTGCTTTTAGAGTTTTTAAAGAGTATTTTAATGTGTTTTTAAAATGTTTTTATATTTGTATTATTTTAATGGGTTTTTATTTGTATCATGCCTCTCCTTGTAGGCTGGGAAGTGATGCAGAAATACTTTAAATAAAAAAATATAAATAATAAACTTAGTGGGTGGGGAAGAGGAGATGAGGGAACAGATTTTTGCCCTAACCAGTAGACTCAGGCAAAAGCAAACTGCGGCAGCTTCTCCTAGATTGTCTGGGTCTTTCTCATTAATAGCTTTTGCCATCTTGACCACACACTGATGTTGTTTGGCCACATGTTTTCCTGGTTTTCATTGGTGAAATGTTGGAGGGTATGTGCTTTAGATATCATGCTTAATGATATCACCATGGGTCCTCTCCTGGGACATCACCTTTATAACATCACCAGCCTCCCTGCTCATGACAGCAGAAGCGGTCATTCCTGGGTCTCACATTTTGACCCTGAAATCTCAGGGCCTGGCAACCTATTTTACCCCCCCCCCTTTTTTTCCCCTCCAGAGAGCACTAGGCAGCCCACGTAGTCCTCCCCGCTTCATCCTCTCACATCAGCTATGTGTGGTTAGTTAGGTACAATGCTGGTACCAGTCTAGAAGAAAAGACGTAACAACCCTACATAGGAATTACAGCTGAACAGGCTGTTTCCTTGTCATGTTTGTAGGCCTTACTTGTAGTCTGCATTGCACTGTGAGGGAGGGGTGGCCTCTTCATCTTCATCTTCTGAAGGGTTACCAAATTGCTTATGAATTGCTCAGAGAGAGGAGGGCAGTCCTGGCTGTTTGATATAAGACTGGCCATGGTATAATGTTGCATCAGAACTATAGATGGGGTGTAATTCAAAAACACTTTGGTGAAAGTCACTAGAAAGCCTCTCACCAGCACTGGTCAATCTTTGTCTCCACAGGCATGACTCAACAAAGGATTCCCACTAAGGGTCAAACTACATGTGATGCTTAGGTGACCACTTGTGACCACTTCCAAATTTTTGTTTTTAAAAGGAAATACATAATTGAGGAGAAAAGATACACATAAAATCTGACTGTGCTAATTTATGTGTATAGATGCATAGTTGGAAATAATTACTTTAACTTAAATAAAAAAATACAGGCTGTCGAACCATGTGGGAAATCCCACACTAACAGTTGAGAGGCAATTTCCAGATCCCTGCTCTCTCTTCTTATAGATCTTAATGATTAAACCATTGGACTTCGACAACACTTTCCTTAAAATGGAGAACACCTTCAAACAGAGAAGTGTTCTTTCTAAAGCAGGGCAGATGGCCACCCTCCTTCCTCCTCAGCCCTGTCCACATCCAAGCTGCTTCTCCCTTCCCATCTAAGAAAGAGACCCATAAGAGGAGGGCTGATTGACTTCACATCTAGGCAATGTAAGATATTTTGGTTATATCTCTGTTTCTCATCAGCTCTTGTAGCATTTCTAACCACAGAGAGTGTAAACATCTATATTTTGTATTCTGCTGGCATAATTATTATGTCGTTGTCTTTTGAGGAACCATGTTCTTTTTCAGTGGCCTTCAGCAAAGCTGAAAACTTCCTATAATAAATGAGTCCTGTCTTTGTCCTATGATTAGAATGATCTCTTATCTTCATGTGTTGTTATATAATGGACTTATTGCTTACTATGAAACAGTAACCATCTGTGCTGTGTCCTCCAAAAACTGAATATGAGCATGTGTGTGTGTCCGCGTGTGCGCGCACACACACACCATTACCATACATGCAGATGGCCAATACATAATGCTAGTACATAAACAATTTTGCTGTGCAAAACTGGATTTTTTGCTTGTTTGTGCTGACATTCCCTTTGGATACAAATGAAGAACAGGGCTGCTAAGTTTTTTTTTTTTTTTTACTGGTCCTTGCTCCTTTTATAGAAGCTTGATATGCATACATTAGTAAGTGTCACTGTTTATCTCTATGCCATGAAACATACCCTCCAACATTTCACAGATGAAAGCTGGGACACTTGTGAACAAACAATCTCAGAGTGCAATCCGGATGCAAAAGTTATTCGTGTGGAAGAACACACAAGCTAGGAGAGGCTACAGCAGTTTGCTTTTTGCTGAGTATACTGGAAAGATTATACCCCCTCCTCTCTTCTCCTTCTTGCTGAATTAACACAGCACAAACTACTTTTGCACTTTGAACTAGTTTGCAGCAATTGAAGTAAGCTGCAGACAATGGGAGGAAATGGAAGGAGGTGAGAGAAATTGGGACATTTTAAAAGCAGCTGGAAAAAAAAGAACATTCAGCAGCAGTGTGTGTTTCTGTCAAACTGGGACAGTTGGAGGGTATATGAAAATCTTGCTCTGCAGTGAAGATCTAGTTGTCACTGAAAGTAGAAGAGACAGCAGGGGTTGTCCATCTTCCACCCCAGACATTTAGGGGTCAGCTACAAAGGTGAATTAATTGCAAGGGAAAAAAAGCGCGACTTACCTCCCTTTTGCTGCAGAGTCTATTTGTGCCCATGACTCATCCTCAAACTGTTAGAAAGTTTGTAATTTTGTAGTTCACATGGAGCACCAAGAATAAAATAGGTGGCAGCAAGTGAATTGCGTTCCTAAAACTTCCCCCTCTTTTTTTTCTTTAAATCAGAAGTGGAACAATTATTTTCCACTGAAAGAAACCTTTGGGCTCATCTACAACCCATTTGTTGGTACAATTGATCGACTGGGGGTGCATACATAGCAGCAGCGACTGTTTCCCCCCAACCACACATGCTATGATTGTCCCCTTTCCTCCTCCTCAGCCCAGCCAAATGGGACAGGGAGAAGAGGGAGGCCATTTGGAGGATGACATGGGGGGGGGCAAGAGCTCCTCTTCACCTTCAGTGGACATTGGGGGTGGCTTGGGAGCTGGGACAAAGGAGGCCAACCCCCTACCTTGGAAACCAAGGAAGGCTTCCAAGTGCCCCCCCCCACATCCCTCCATCTGTCTCTTTCTTTCTTTCTTTCTTTCTTTCTTTCTTTCTTTCTTTCTTTCTTTCTTTTTCTGGAGAGGTGAGCAGGCAGGCTGTTTCATGAGGAGGGGGGAGGAAGCCAAAGGGTGGCTTGAAAAAAGGGGCTGTGGGAACCACCTTGGAAATACACCTCACAATTCCCCCTCCACAACTTGCTCCCCCCCACACCTCTGTCTTTCCTGGAGGCCATTCCACCCACCCCCCAACCGAAAAGCACCATGAATGAACAAGAGAGAGAGCTCAAGCGGGAGAAACTTGGGAAGGATGATGAGGTTTGTTGGGGGACAAAAAGCTCCACAAAGAGAAAGGGAGGTTGTTGTTTGCCTGCAAAAGCAAAACAATAATGGTGGCTCCGGCATTGCAAGCCCACCCCATCCAAGGTCCAACCAATCAGCTTTTAGCTCTGCAAATTGATTGTACAAGTGACCTATTGTGTGCATTTTCATGCACTATTTAAAAAAGATTGCAAGAAACAGCAAAAGCTGTTATCGCAGACTATGTGAAGTTTTCAGTCCCCCTCCTCCTGAATATGGTGAGTGTGGGCCATTGTCCATGAGGACCAATGGCATTCTGTTCGAATTCTTAGAGGATTTTTTCATCATGTAGATAAGACCTTAGGCTGATGATGACACCTCACCCTGGTCAAGTGTCTTCTCTGATGCTTCATCCTCACATCTCCTCACAGGAGAAAGGAAACTTATATAAAAATGACAGGCCTTGAGAACATTTGAAAATGGACTTTGCAGAGCTCCAGGGCTGCTGTGAATCAAGCATGAAAATCAGAAAGGTCTCACAACTTAAATATTACCTGTTGAGTGAGGGTCAGGTCCTGCCCACCCACCCCCCAGTCACCACATGACATGCAAGCAATTTAGATATTCCTTTTCTTGATGGCGACACTCAGAATTTGACTTCCCAGAAAATCAATTAGGGATTTGTGATCTGCGCCCACATACATGCATACACAGGTGCATATAACTAAAATAAGGATCATTTAAATGTTTTGAAGTCATATATTTTTTTCTGCCTTGGTTATCAGACCCAAGGCTGACTCTAGATTTTATGGGCTCTAGGCAAGAGACCTGCAGTAGGCCCCTGATTCCTTCACACACACCCAACACACACTAGACATGCCACAATGTTGGCCGTGATCTCCATTACTGTGAACATACAGACTGTAAAAGTGGGTTCTGAGGTAAAGCAGGTTTCCCTGACTTTGTCAGTTGTTATGCCTGGCTACTTGACCACAAATCAGCCATTCTGTAAGACAACCAGCCCAGAATGAAGGGGACCTGGAAACTGGCTGTTTTAACTGCATGGACTTGATCCTGAAGGTCTGGCAAGCCAAGACCCGAGACCCATTCCATCTTCACACACACTCTCTGCAATATGTATTGTAGTAACAAGCATAAACAACAAATGTAACTTTAAAAGACAATAACAAATATAAATGTTGGTTTGGGATTCAGCAAAGCCAGCTTCTTATACATGGGCTCTGGCAGACACCTGGCTATCATCTTCTGATGCCAGTCCTGATTTTGGGCCACCATTCTATTCTTTGCCACACACCTGCTTGCTAATACATCCCATCAGTCCCAGCATTTATTCAGGCATTCTTGGCAAATTTCTGTGCCACTCCTTTCTTGACATAGCTGACTACAGAATTTTGCATCAGTAAATATTTACAATGAGATAAACCTGAATTCCAAAAAATCACATATTTGCTCAAATGTATGGCTTTAAATGGTCTTGAATGGTTTCAACTGGTTTTAAACTATCTTTTATTAATGTGAAGTCAAAGGCTTTCACGGCCGGCATCCATAGATTTTCCTTGGGATTTTCCAGGCTGTGAGGCCAGGGACAGGGGGATTCCCAGCAGATAATGGCCCATCAACCAACCAATAGCCAAACAGACACTAACAAGCCTTGCATTTCTATACCCAGAAACTAACCATTCAATTACACAAATTTACATATACTCCCCAACAGGGGTTCACAGTATATAAACTCCACACACACACCTACCCAACCATTCTCTGAGGATACCAGCCACAGATGCAGGCAAAACATCAGAAAGAAACTAATCCAGAACATGGCCTCACAGCCTGGAAAAACCCCAAGGAAAATCTATGTCTTGTATTATTTTGTCAAGTTGTCTAATATGATTTTGGTGGCCAGTATTTTATATTAGCTACTTATTTAAGTAGTTAGGTCTTCCAAAAAATCAATGGTTTGATTTTTTGGAAGACCTGCTTGTGGTCTTTGGAAGACACTGGGCTTTAATTGGTTGTTTGTGTGACAAAAATGATGAAAATGCCAAGTCATAATTCAGTTTTTGTGCTATGGAATATGAGAGATAGTACTGTACCTCACAAAGTAATTAGTATTTGAAGCAGAAGGTCAGCAACAACTGGTCCCCCCCCCCTGGACTTTATCAAATGCAGCAAAAAAAAAATTGTCATAAGGGTATGATGATAACACAAAAGGGCGAAATTATCAGACAACAACAACGACATCCTTCAGCCATTCCAGGGGCATAGTGCAGGCATGAATAAGGCATCACTTTTTATTGATGGCTTTGTCTGTCAACAAAAAAGTAACACCTCATCTGCACCAGGGCTATGGCCTGGGAAAAGATGAACAATGAGGACATCTGATAATTTTGCCCTTTGTGTTATCATTGCGTCCTAAATGACACAGTTTTGTAGTAGCACGTTTCTAGGATGGAGGACCATCGCCTTCCAAAAATACTACTCTACGGTGAACTCGCCGCAGTTCAGCGTAAGAGGGGCGCTCCAAAAAAGTGATACAAAGACTCCCTGAAACAACATCTCAGGCTCGGCCAAATTGATCACCAACAGTGGTCCGCCCTGGCCTCACATCGGGAGGCATGGAGACGCACTATCCACAATGCTGCAGCCTTATTTGAGAACTCACAACGAACAAGTCTTGAAGAGAAACGACAACGCAGAAAGAATCACAACCCAAAAACATCACCCAAGGAGACCTTCTGCTGTGCTTTTTGTAACCAGACTTGTTTATCTCGGATTGGCCTTTTTAGTCATCAGCGCACTTGCAGAAAGCGTGGGATGAGTCCTTCCTGAATCTTCGTTTGCGAAGAAAAGCCAGAGTACCTCTTCTGATGAAGTCCATATGGTCTAGCAGAGGATCAAAGAAGGCTTAGACTTCATTGTAAAAACATAGGAAACAGAGTTGATAACAAATACTGCAGGTTTCATAACATCCCAAAGATCACAGTCAGGTTTTCCAAAGAGGCAAACCCTTGAAAATGAAACCTTTACTTTGAGAAAGGATCTTGTTGTAATAATGTGCTGCTCTGGCTCCAAAACACAATGAGAAGATGTACAATAAACCAACCAGTATGTGTAAATTTACTGAAATCAGGAGGATCTAGATCTGATATAGCAAAATGATGTAGTGGAGGGAATGGAGTTAGCCATTGCATTCAGGGTGTGCTGGTGGACTTCCCATAGGTAACTGATTGGTTACTGTTTGAACAGAATGTTGGACTAGATGGGCCTCTAATTTGACCCCCAGATTTTACAGTGAACAAAGAAACAGTATTTGAAAAAAATATTTTTCATCTAAGTGGAGTCAGCATGGCATAGTGTTTTGAGTACTAGACTATGGACTTTATCAGATGTGCGGGAACACGGTGTCCCAAAACGGTGTCCCAAACTGCATCAGAAGAACAGGACAAGAACAGAAACGGGCTACATTATCAGATGCTTCAGCCATTCCTAGGGTGTAGCTCTGGCGAGGATGCACCATCACTTTTTTATTGATGGGCTAACCTATCAATAAAAAGGGATGACTCATTCTGTCCAGGAAAGCAGCCCAAAATGCCAGCAGGATAAAAAAGATCTGGGAAAGCAACCAAGCCCCAGTGATAGCAAAGTTAATTAGGGAGAGCCAGATAAGGTTCAGAACAAGCAATGTTCCATTTCTTGAAGAAGCAGCAGTACAGGCAAGAAAGCAAACAGAAGAGTCCAGAATACAGTCTAAAGGTCAAAGCTTACAGAAGGCAGCATAGTCAAGAAGTAGGTCTGTGGGTCAGCAGGATCAGGCAATAGTGTACAGTTGTCCCTTCATATTCGCTGGTGGGTTCCAGGAGCCCCCGTGGATACCAAAATCCATGAATACTCAAGTCCCATTATATGCAATGGCATAGCAAAATGCTGTCCATTATATAAGATGGCAAAATCAAGGCTTTTTGGATTATTATTTTTTTAAGAACATTTTCATGCTGTGAATACTTAAATCGATGGATACTAAATCCGTAGATACAGAGGGACAACTGTAGTCAGGAACAGTCCAAGGTCAAGGCACAAGTCAAAGCAGAAAGGATTAAGGCAATGAAGTAAGCAGGAAGCTTTCTCCAGGAAGATTAGTTGAACTCTGACAAAGCCTCCATCACATCTCCCAGCATATATAAAGCAATTAAGGCTTTGCCAGGTGTTTCTTAATTATTAGGTTTTTCTCATAAAGTCTCAGAGACTTCCCTAGAGCCTCTTTTTCAGCTCGCTGCTGGGTATATGATGGTAGAGGTAAGTCCCTCTCCTCTTCTTCATCCTTATATGGGCGGGCAGGACTCTCTGTTGGAACTGATACCAACCCACTTGGACCAGGCTCTTCCTCTGCTTGATCCTCTAGGTTGGCAGGGTTCCCTGTTGGCACAGGTGTAGATAAGCCTGTGCCAGGGTCCCTAGGGCTGTTCCCTCCCATGTCCTCCTCCTCCTCTGACTCTATAGCCTCACCAGGCTCATGGGGCATGAAACATTCACGTCTGCGCTACACCCCCAGAATGGCTGAAGGAGGTGTTGCCTGGTAATGTCTCCCGTTTCTGTTCTTGTCACATTCTTCTGATGCATTTTTTGCTGTGTCTGATAAAGTCCTATGACCCTGGAGACCAGGATTTGAATTTATTTATTTATTTATTTATTTATTTATTTATGTTAGAGTATTTATACCCCACTTTTCAGCCACCAAGGCTCTCACAGCAGCTTACAAATTGTTAGCAATAGCATTTACATGTCTATACTGATTTATAGCACAAACACTCTTTAAATAGTTTTACAACGTGTTGCTAATTGCCCCCAACAATCTGGGAACAAACAAGCTGAATTCCTGCTTGGCCATAAAAACCCACTGGGTGACTTTGGGCAAGCCAAACTCTCTCACCCTCAGAGAAAGGCAAAAACCCCTCTGAACAAATCTTGCCAAGAAAACTCCATGATAGATTTGCCTTAGGGTCACTACACATCAGAAAGAACTTGAAGGCACACAGCATTATCCTATATTGAGATTTTCCTTGTGTGTGTGTTTTTTTGTTTTCCTGGGCTATGAGGCCATGTTGTCGAACACAGCCTCACAGCCCGGAAAAAACCCAAGGAAAATCTATGGATACCGGCCACAAAAGCCTTCGACTTCACATTATATTGAGATTGTTTTGAAGTTAAGACTATTGCTTTCATGTGCTTCGTAACTTTAAGGACTTTTTCAGATGATCCTTGCAGCGCAAGGATCGAGCGGGAGAGCTTCGTAGCTGCAGCGCAGCAGGGGGTCCATTTCAGACGACGCCATCCCTGCAGCGAAATTGTCCATGTTTCTTCTGTTTAGGATTAGAGCCTGCTGTGCCATATTTAGCCAGATTTTATTCACGGAGATTGTCTGTGAATAAAATCTGGCTGAATATGGCGTGGCAGGCTCCAATGCTAAATGTAAGAGACACGGACGATTTCGCTGCAGGGATGGCATTGTCCGAAATGGACACCCTGCCGTGCTGCAGCTACGAAGCTCTCCTGCTCGATCCTTGCGCTGCAAGGATAATCTGAAAGTGTCCTAAGATTTGTAAATTATTGGTCAAGATGTTATATATCCACCTTGTTTGCTTCTTCACTCATGTATCTGAAGAAGTAGGTACTGGCCTACTAAGGCTTCTGCCTCACAAATTCACCATGGAGAGATTCTGAAGTTGGTGGTTAAATTACTCTATGGAGATTTTCAGATAGGGACCAAAAAAAAAAGTGTCCCTGTCTCGCAATGTCCTCTCCCACTCCTCTCCTGTTCCCATCCTGGCAGAGTAATGAAAGGTTTCACACTTACCTTTGCTGCACATCGTTTCCACCCCCCCCCCGGCAACCCAGGAGTGAATGGAGCTCAAATGGAGTCCCATTCACTTCCTGGAATGGAAATCCCAGCCGATCTTGCAAGAGGATGATGGCGCAGAAAATTCAATAGTAAAAAGGAAAATGCACTTTAAAAAATTAAACAAAGCACCTAAACACACTTTAAAAATTACAAGTAACCTGGGGATGGTACAAAAAAGTGTGTCACTTACCTCATTGTCCTGATCACACCCAGAAGTGTTTTGCATGGACCTCCCACTGCTGATGGCATCACACCAGCATAATGGGGCACCTTTTCACAAGCATGACATTCCACCATAGAAACGGAATGGGGGGGGATCTATTTATGGTTAGCCCATGAATAAGAAGGAGTACCACAGGAACAGAAGCAGCATGGGAGCATAACCAGATGGGGATGACGATGTTTGAAATTCAAGCCCTTTAGCAATCTCCTGGCATTCGTGTAACACCATATTTAGCCTGTCTGATAATGTCCTAAATCTACATCCTGCAATGGAGACCTGAATGCAGGATCAGAAGGAAACTTTGCAAACTTCTTTTTTGACAGGCAACTTAACTAAGAGTGTGGGAGAGTCTTGTGAAGGAAAAATTAGATGACAATTTCAAAATACTTGGAAAGAGACTGGAGCAGCTTTGTTGTATAATATCCTGTGTGTGTGTGTGTGTGTGTGTGTGTGTGTGCATGTATATATACTTGTTAATTAAATGTTAAAATGAAAGGCTGTATTTCAACTGTTTGAAGGGCTTTTGTAATAGTACAGTATTTTTTATCATTTGAAGCTACAAAAGCAGAAATAAACACCGCTGAGTTCAGTGCTGCTTAACCCCAGGTAAACATGCACAGGATTGTTGTCATGCCCCATAAACTGAATTATCAGATTTTATTTGAAGTTTATTTTGAATGTCTGTGTTTTTAAAGTGGACTTTTGAAAAAGAAAAGCAAGCTATATAAAAAAAAATCCTGGCAGCATGTCTCTGGGGTATGGCAGTGGGAGCTGTCATGATGTATTTCACAGTTGTTAGATATAATCCCAAAATCTGCTTGCCCTCACTTAAAGGATACTTAAGTGTTAAGTGTCTGAAGTGAAAGAAAGTTGCCACTGCTTTGAACTTTGTATATTGTTCAGAAACTGAATTAGTACACAGCAACTATTTTGCACTTTTCACTGGCTCAGAGACTACAACACAATCATGCAGTTTAGTCACTTTTCATATCCCTAAATCAGCCTTCTGAAACAAGACCTGTAAATGAAGAAGCAATGTGTCCCTATAGCTTTTTGTGTGTTGCCTTTCTTGATGTCAAATTTGTATCCATTTATTTTCTAGCCTGTGCACACATGTACATCTGCAGATCTTAAAATGACCATCCCGAAAGGGAATTTTAAAGACAGAGGACAGCTGGGGACCACTGACATACAGTAGCACCCCCGCATCCATGGATTTGCCATCTGCGGATTCAATTACCATGGTTTAGTTTTAACACAGCTATCATTGAGTCTTCCTAGAAAATGTGTCCTCTCTAACCATTTTCTAGGTCCTCCAAGGCAACTCTATGGTATATTAAACCAGAAGTCCCATTATTTTCAATGGCGTTCACTATTATCTGTGGATTGCATTATCTACAGTGGGGCCCAGTACCAATCCCCCGTGGATATAGGGGTCCTACTGTACCACTATCACCACTGGCCTACACCCACCATTTCTTAGGTTTTCTATGGCCCCCTCTGCTGGCAATGCAAGTTCCCAAGTGGCAGGATGTCCTGCATCTCTTTTGGCCAAAATTTGGTCACACATCTGACACTCTCTCCAAGCCAACTCTATCCTTGGTGTATACCTGGGCATTTACATTGGTGGTGTACTATGCTCATCCATGCTTGCAAGGCCACAGCAGATGAACCTTTGGTTTAAAGGATGAGGCCAGTTATGTGCACGTTGCACTCCACTAGAAAAATCCATTGCACAGGCTCAAAGGACAATTCCAGTTCTAAAAAAAGCACTGATGCGATAGGCAAGAGACGAAATGGCAGGTGTAAAGATGCACTGGAAGCCGCAGACCCAACCCTGCATGCAGGCAGTTTGGGACTTTGGTTGCTTGAGGCTGACCCAGGAGATGACAGTCTTGTTCCGCAGCATCCTGAATGACCAAGCAGCCTTTTTTAAGGAGAGCACTGCTTGCTCCATATGGAGAGGGGCCTAGAAAAGGTGGCCTAATGAAAGCTCATCCCCATCTACCTGGTTGGCTAGCTGCGGCCAACGAGCATCTTCTGATGCGGTCAAACCAAGGCAAAGAAACAAAGGCACACACCGGCCTCCAAAGATGTAAATAAACTGACACTTGCATGCTGGAACATCAGAACCATGCGAGACTCTGCAGATAGTGGATGGCCTGAGCATGTTCTGCCCTAATAGCCCATGAACTATCACAACTTAATATTGACATCACTGCTCTTAGTGAAGTTCGTCTCCATGAGGAAGGCAGCCATAAAGAACTCAGCACCGGCTACACACTTTACTGGTCTGGCAAACCCAAAACCGAAAAACATCTTTCAGGAGTAGGCTTTATGATTAATAACTCCATTGCCTCCAAATTCAAAACCTTGCCAACAGGACACTTTATCACATTATTTCCTTACTCCTCCCATATTTTGTTCTCTTTAGTATATATGCCCCAACTATGCAAGCCGACCCTGTAGAGAAAGACAAATTCTACACAGACCTACGCCACCTCATACAAAAAGTCCCTGTAGAAGATAAAATTATTCTCCTCGGTGACTTCAATGCCAGAGTAGGAAAGAACTCTGAAGCCTGGAAAAGTGTCTTAGGCAAGCATGGTGTTGGAAATTGCAATGATAACCGACACCTCCTGCTAGAGTTCTTTGCAGAACAACAGCTGACTATTACAAACACTATCTTTCAGCAGAAAGATTGCTTGAAGACAACCTGGATGCATCCCCAATCCAAACATTGGCACCTCATTGACTATGTTCTAGTTCGCCAGAGAAACATTCGTGATGTCTGTCATACTCAAGTGATGCCCAGTGCAGAATGCCAAACAGATCATCGCCTCATTAGATGTAAACTAAATCTTAATCTTAAGTTCAAACCTAAGAGGGATAGCAACTTAAAGAGGAGACTCCAAGTGAACAATCTTCAAGAAGCTACCATGAGAGACAACTTCCAGGCAAACCTCCAAACAAAACTTGAAGACCATCCTACAGAACCTTCTCCTACAGTGGATCCTACAGACCTTCTGCTGTGCTTTCTTCAACTGGACTTGTTTATCTCGGATTGGCCTTTTCAGTCATCAGCGTGCTTGCAGAAAGCGCGGGATGAGTCTTTCCTGAATCTTCGTTTGCGAAGAAAATCCAGAGAGAGAGAGAGAGAGAGAGAGAGAGAATGTGCTATGCTCTACTGAAGCTCTACAGCACCTAACCATATCCTCTGGGAAAATAAAAAACCTGCTCCTCTAAAAGTCTGTCACATGTGGGAAAATGTAGTGACATATTCTCGTTTGCCACTGAAGGTATACCCAGTGGATCAAAACTGTTGGGATGGATTTCAATTTAACATTAGGAGAAACATCCTAACAGTAAGAGTTGTTTGACAGACTGACCTGGGAGAAGGTGGACTCTCTTTCGCTGGAGATATTTATGCAGCCATCTGTCAGGAATGCTGCACTTGCTTCCTTCACTCCTGATCCTGCACTTAGGAGAGGGTTGGACTAGATTACCTCTGACATTCAAAAACACATAGTTCTATGTCTGTTCTGGAGTCTCACTCCATTTAGTAAGAAGTGGTCATCGTAAGATTTAAGAGTGCCAGAAGAGCTGCTTCATGGTGTTACTCAAACTGCATTGGGTCCATGGGGACCCTCTAATGTCCAAATATTAACATGGGGAATATTTAAGTAGCTCAGTTATGGCAGCAAGGGGGCGGGTAACAGTGGGGCCTTTTAACCTATGTACACCAGTACTAAAGAAGAGATTCTAAGCCAAACCGTACAATGAAGTGATATTTATTTGAAATTAACAGCAACAGCACTCATGCACACACTCAGGATTCAAGCACTCACACAAGGCTAACGAAAATAGTAGGAAGTATTTGAATAGAGGAATAGATTGAGGGGATAACGTGTGATACACCTATCCTGTAGAGCAGAGATTCCTGCAGCAATGGGGTCTCAGAGTTGCATTCTGAGGGCACACAGTAAACCAGCAGCATGGAGGGAGGGGATGGAACTGTGAGCAATTTTGTGGTGTTTTGGGGTGGTATTTATATGAAATAGTTCCCCTACAGGGATAGGAGTTGTAAGTGAAAATGTAATTGTTCATGGAGGTTCCTAGGCTAAAACATAGGGTACTCCAGAAGAGTTAACAATAGTTAATGATCAATACTTTTAGAATTGAATAGGAAACAGTCCATTGTTGGAAGGGGGCAGGAGAGAAAATTTCATTTCACAAGCAATAAGGTCTCTTGTTATCACTGAGTGGATTAGTGATGTCTCACCTCCAGGTGTTCAGTCTTAGGACTTTTTCAAACATGGGAAAAAAAAACCAGAGGTCAGGAGAAGAACAGGGCTGTTGTGCTTACAGAGCCCCATTTCAGATGATGCAATCCTCCTCCTGATCTCCTCCCAACCTTCCCCCATGCTGCGGGTGCTGCTTTTTATTGACAGAAAACCTCTGTCAATAAAAAGCAGCACCCACAGCATGGGGGAAGGTCGGGAGGAGGGCGGAGGGTGGAGGAGGACGGGGCTGTCTGAAATGGGGCTGTGTAAGCATGACAGCCCCCTTCTTCTCCTGACCTCCTTGGTCTCCCCCCCTACCCTGTTTGAAAAAGGCCTTACTTGCAAGTATTTTTTGGGGGGAATTTCCACAGGCCCTTCCCTTGGTTTTGCATGAATCCCACTTTTGTGTTAGGGGGTCCCTGGTTTATCTGTAATCATGTGGATGGCCACTTTAGCCAAGTTATTAAATTTAGCCAATTATTTGATATTTCAAGATGGGGGATGTGAGGATCCGTCACAACGTATGACAATCCCCTATTCAAAGGGCTGTCAAGGCACCTTCTGTTTAAGGAACTGTCTAGTCCAGGTCTGTTTTCCATATAAAGAGCAAACACAGGCAGCATAAGTTACCCATGGTAGTGTGAACTGATTAGGTGCACAAGTCACCTGATAGTAACTTTCTCTGTCATGTTGAGACATAGAATATTTCTGTTTATATGATAATCATTATTTCTAAATTTGCCTTTATACATATATAAATGAGCAAATGCACATTTGATGTAAATTCATGTCTCTTTTGTTCTCTTCTTATGATTCAGACTCCCCCCCCCCGCATCTATGTGTAAGAGACCAGCTTGATAGGACTGCAGTCAAAGAGTTATGGGATGCAGCCTTGGGAAACATTACACAAAATGCATCCTGGTTTCAAATTAATGTTAATCATTTAAACAGTATGATTTCAGTAGGGGATTCAGAACTGTTTGGATCCCAGCCCAGTGGCTTTAAGTTCTCAGAAAGGAAGTTTTCAGCTAGATGTTCAGAAGATGTAGGGTATCTTAAATGAAAGAGGAAAAGGTTTGAAAAATATATTTGTTCTGTACAAAAATATATTTAAAAAGCACTGCATAAAAATCTAGGAGGCATGTTTTCCATCTGAGGAATCTGTCAGAGCAACCATTCCCAACGTTTGGGCCTCCAGATGTTTTGGACTTCACAACAATACCCATGTTGGGTGGGGCTTCTGGGAACTGAAGTCCAAAACATCTGGGGAACCAGAAGTGGAGAACCACTGCCTATAGACATTGTATGGACTGCCAAGAGTTGAGATTAATGGTATAGATATAGATGTAGATAAATATAGATATATTAGCGTGATTAACAACCAAACATTATAAATATATTACCAAAAGAATTTGACTTCTGCCTTCCTTACTTTTGCTCAAAAAGGTTTTGCTAATGTATGTATAAAGTTCTGCTTATTAATCACGGCAGTAAATATATACTGTAAGTGATTAACTGTGTCCTTCTTGGATCCAGAACAAACTTGGCTAAAGTGCTGTTTATTTGTGAAGTCGAAGGCTTTCACGGCCGACATCTATAGATGTTCCTTGGTTTTTCCAGTCTGTGAGGCCGTGTTCTGGAATAGTTTCTTTCTGATGTTTCACCTGTATCTGTGGCTGGCATCCTCAGAGAATGGTTGGGTAGGTGTGTGTGTGGAGTTTATATGCTGTGAACCCCTGTTGGGGAGTATATGTGAATTTGTGTAATTGAATGGTTAGTTTCTGGGTATAGAAATGCAAGGCTTGTTAGTGTCTGTTTGGCTGATGTTTGGTTGATGGGCCATTATCTGCTGGGAATCCCCCTGTCCCTGGGTGGGATTCTTTTGTAAGTGTTGAGTTTTGATTCTATTGTATTTCAAAAATGGAATCCAGATTTTGTTTACTTTTAAGGTTTCTTCTTTCCTGTTGAAGTTGTCCAGGGTGTTTGTGGATTTCCATAGCTTCTCTGTGCATTCTGACACGATAGTTGTTGGCCTGGTCCAGAATTTCTGTGTTTTTAAATAACATTTTGTGTCCAGGATGGTTTATAACATGTTCTGCTACTGCTGATTTTTCTGTCTGGCCCAGTCTACATTGTCTCTCATCTTCCTTGATTCGTGTTTGCACACTGCGTTTAGTGTTCCCTATGTAAACTTGTCCACAGCTGCATGATATGTAGCAAACTCCTGCAGCTGTGAGAGGGTCTGTTTTGTCCTTCACTGAGTGTAGCATTTATTGGATTTTTTTGGTTGGTCTATAGATTGTTTGGAGGTTGTGTTTCCTCATCAGTTTCCCTATTCTGTCATGACTCCTTTGATGTATAGTAACAATACCTTCCCTTGGGTGGCTGTTTTTCTTCTTCATTCCTGTGTTTTTTTTTTCTGGGTCTGGCTGCTCTTGTGATGCCTCATCTGGAAGAACCATTAGCCTGTAGCGCCCAGTTTAGGTGCCTCAGTTTGTCCTCCAGATAGTGGGGTTCGCAGATACTTTTTGCATGGTCTACCAATGTTTTTATTGTGCTTCTTTTTTGTCCTGGGTGATGATTGGAGTTCTTGTGTAAGTATCTGTCCATGTGTGGGGGTTTTCTGTATGCCTTGTGGCCTAACCTTTGGTTTGGTTTGCAGATGACTAGGACATCCAAGAATGGCAGTGTTCCTTCCTTTTCTTTTTCCATTATGAATTTTATATTTGGGTGGATGCTGTTCAGGTGGTTCAGGAATGAAACCAAATCTTCTTCTCCATAGTTCCAAATGGTGAAAGTGTCATCCACATATCGGAACCATGTTGTGGGCTTTTTTTGGTGCTGCTTCCAGGGCTTGCTTTTCAAAATGTTCAAAATTTCAAAATGTATGACTTGGCCAGGTTTCTGGCCACACAATTACAAACCCATATAGGACAAACCCCTCACTACATCAAAGACTCAGCTCACTTCATAGAAAAAATCAACAACATCGAATTGTATGTTTGCTTATTCTCATGTGTGGGTGTGGGTGGCTGTGTATATACAGGGCATAGATACACATGGGCTCTTCTAGCTTTAATGGTTTTATTTTCTTTGCTTCTGAAATAAAGGTAGTAAATGCATCTTGGATGAATTAGAAGAATCCACCACCCTGTGTTTTGTTTTTGCTTTAAGCTTGTGATGGTAATGCCTCACTTTCCCTCATTGCTCCCCCTTTACTTCGTACACCCCAGCAGATCTTAATCTCTCTCGCTTCAGCTGCTTCTCTCAGGCAGCTAGCTACCTTTTTGTTTTGTGGGTGGCTTAGCTCTCAAGCATCATGACGTTTATTTTATTTTTGTGTGTGTGAGCATCCGAGTGTCATTAATTCCATCCCATCTGATTACCATTTGGCTGATTTTATGTGGCAAGCAGTCCATATCGCCAGCCAGCCTGCCTGCCTTCAATCTGCAGTATGATCACCTCTGGCTGTGGAGCAGAATTTGGAAGAGCTCACGTGGCACAATGCATGCACACAAGCACAAAGAAGGATTGTCTTCATCCTTTGGTGAGTCCTTCAAGCATCACAGTTCATCCTGTATTCATAGAAAAGGAGCAGGGTAGAAAAACAAGGGAAATTTATTGTCAGGGTATACGTGAAGAAAAAAAAAAGAACGTTTATTTTAAGCAAACCAACAAACAAATCCCTTGGCCAGGGTCTTCCTTTCCTGAATAAGAAATTGGAGCCTTCCAGTTTTGTGGGAAATGATTGTGCCAGCTGGATCGAGTAATGCACACAGTTTTAGCCTTCTTATCTACCAACCCAGTTTTGATTTTTAAATGGAGAATGTAGTGGGAAGATCACATTAGGTTGAATCAAATTTGAGATAATGCTTTGTTATCCTTTGGGCACAAAATTCTATTTTTCTTCTTGAAACCATAGTTTGTGTAGACTTTTAAAAAGGAAAAGAGAAAAGATAACATCAGTTTGAACTGTGCTTGAAACATTGGTACAATCCAACAGTAGTGATGCTGGATGCAGAAACTGAACACTGGACTACTTTACACTAAATGTGACCATAGGTTCATCTAATCATTGTTCTGCCATCTTTGACTAGAAGCAGATCCCTAAGGGCTCTGGCAGGCAGGAGAAATGTGAGGCCATCCAGAAGTTTGTGGACTGCAATCTCTACACCCCTAGCCTGTATAGCTAATGCTGAGGGATATTAAATAGGTCTTTCCCAGCCATTAGACCTGAGATCCTTTTCACAGAAGATGTCACTAGAGTCTTCTACATGCCATCACATCTCCTGTACTTTGGGATGATATTTTAAGTTACTATATTTTCATTCTACCTTTCCTTCCAGGAGGAGCCTATGGTGGCATGCTTGGTTATCCCCCTTGCCCTCACAGTACCTCTCTGAGGAAGGATAGCCTGAGGGAGAGTGATTGTCATAAGATCACTCAACGGGCTTCAGGGCTGAGCAAAGATTTGGACCTGGATCTTGCCAGCCATAGCCTGGCACTCTCATTGCTATGCTACATAGAAGATTATCAGATACATCAAAAGTGGCATTACAACAACACCAGGAGATTGCAAAAAGTCTCCCTTATTAGATAATGCCATCCCCCCTTGTTATGCACCCACTCTGCTCCCATTCAGCCAGCACTGCTTTTCATTGATAGGAGAAGCCATAGATAGATCCCCCCATTCCGTTTCTGTCACAGATTTGACAGTGTGCGACAAGGTGCCCCATTATGCTGGTAAGATCCCAGCGTCAATGGGAGGTCCCTGCCAGAACACTTTCAGGTGAGATTGGGACATCCAGGTAAGTGACACACTTTTTATGACCCTTCCCTGATTACTTCTTAATTTTAAAGTGTGTTTTTGTGCTTGCTGTTACTTTTTTTTTTTGGTTATTTTTCTTTTTCTTTTTGAATTTCCCGTGCTTGCCTCTTCTCATAAGAATCCATGGGATGTCAATCCAGGAAGTGAACGGAACTCCGTTAGAGCTCCTTTCACTCCTGGGCTGCCCTGTCAATGTGTGTCATGCCCCAGGAGCCTGATGAGGCTGTAGAGCTGGAGGAGGAGGAGGAGGAGAACATGGCAAGGAATTGCCCTAGGGACCCTGGCACAGATTTATCTACATCTGTGCCAGCAGGGAACCCTGCCAACCTAGAGGCTCGAGCAGAGGAAGAGCCTGGTCCAAGTGGGTTGGCATTAGTCCCAGCAGAGAGTCCTGCCCACTCAGATAAGGACAAAGAAGAGGAGAGAGACTTACCTCCAGCATCGTATACATAGCACAAGAGTAAAAGGAGGCTCAAAGGAAATCTCAGTGCATTTATGAGAGGAACTTGCTAATTAAGAAACACCTGGCAAAGCCTTCATTGCTTTATATAGGCTGGGAGAGGCAATGGAGGCTTTGTCAGAGATCAACTGATCTCCCTGGAGAAAGCTTTCTGCTGACTTCGGTGCCTGAATCCTTACTGCCTTGCCGTGTGCCTTGACCTTGGACTGTTCCTGATGACCTCGTTGCCTGATCCTACTGACCCATGGACCAACTCCTGGACAATGCTGCTTTCTGTAAACCTTGACCTTTGGACTATATTCTGGACTCTTCTCTGTGTGCCTTTTGCCTGTATTGCTGCCTTTCCAAGAAACGGAACTTTGCTTGCTCTGAACATTATCTTGGTGTTCCTAATTAATTATCGCTGGAGCTTGGCTGCTTTCCCAGCTCTTGTTTAACTTGCTGGCAATTTGGAGTTGCTTTTCTGGACAACATGAGACAAGGTAAGTGAGGTGGGGAGGCTGATTGTGGCAGGACTGGGATGGGACAGGGGAGGGAGTGGAGATTGTCAGACAGGAAGGCTTTTTTTGTGTTCCTATCTGATAATCTCCATAGTCTTTCTTTCTGTGTATTTCTAATACAAGATTGCCCTTGCATCCTGCTCCATTTCATCATCTACAGTATAGTACATGATGTAGTTAGCCTCAGGGTTGTGAAAACATGAGTGATGATACCCTGGATTTGAAACTGGACTCCATAATGAATTCCAGTTTTGTCAGGGAACACTGTTATGTCAAAATCTGTACTCTTCTAATTTTTTTTTTTTTAAGTGTGCTGAAGCGATCTATTTCTCTGAACACCTGTGAACTGCTAAGTTGTATAGGGCTGACAAGACATGTCAGGCTCAAAATAGAATTAGACACTCAAATAAATTGCTTTACCACCTGCACCATTGCTCTGACTGGGATAAAAATAAAAGGTCTATCAATCCTCGTACTTTGGGCATAAGCTTCTGCTCATCTGAGATCAGTGTTTAAAGCTTCTTTGTTTTGATATAACTGAGTATAACTAGCCAAACGTATTGTTGGATTATTTCATTCACCTGAGGAGCATTTCAGTATGAGCTAGTATTAGACAGAGGAAATTATTTTAAGTAGGCCTTTGGTCTCCCCCCTCTCTTCCCCCACCTCGTGTGGGTGGGTGGGTGGGTGGCAAATTGCTATGAGACACATTAATCCCCTGTTTGTTATTCCCAGTCATTTAATGTATTTTAGTGACTCAGATTCTAATTAATGAAGGCTGCCTTAGGAAAGTAATGACTGAAGCCACGCAAACAGCACAGCTGAAGTATTGTATGAGGAAATGAAAGTGGAAATGATGCCACCAGCATATTAATGGATATTACAGAAAAATAATATGAAGTGGGTGTCCCAACAGACATTGTTACAATAGGAAATGATGCTCTACAATAACCCTCTCTGCTATCTGTGTCCCTCCCAATGCTTTTGGACTACAACCCCCATTAGCACCAGACAGCAGTCCAAATGGTTGTGGATGATGGGGGCTGTAGGCAAAAACCTGAGGAACCCAATCAGCATGGTAATTCTATAGCCAATGATCATTGGGAAATGTTATCCATAGTCAAGAATTGATAATCCCAAATGAGAAAAACCTGCTGCATGCCAGCCTCTTCCTAACACATGGATGGACTTTGAATGCTTGGGGTAGGAATATACATAGTTGTCCTATGACCCTCTCTCCTAGTTGGAAAGCAGTTGATCCATGTTCTTTCTCAGACCCAGACACCTATTAGTTCCATGTTGTCTGTCTTTCTATGCAAAGCCGTGTTGGATTGCAGCAGGATTTTCAATGGTCCAGTTGGTGCAATTAATCAAATTGCTAGGAGCCCAGTGCTGATGGGAAGAGCTTCCTTTTCTTCCTGAATTTCCCCATGATTCTGTTATCATTTTGAGTAAAAATACATGGGATCATCCCATTAGTCTCTCACTGAGGTTGCAATTGCACACAAATATACATAAGAAGGTTTTTGTCTTGTTGCCTATTGTACTTTGTATTTTATTTAGTACTCATTAATTTAATTTCCTTGCTATCTAGAATAGCTCACCCATGTTCACAAAGGGGCTCCTATTTTTGGAATTGCTTCAAGGCCTCAACTACCTGAATCTGATGTTGTTTATGACTTCTCCCTCTCTCTTTTCCTTCCTTCCCCATGATATTTGGCTTCCCTCAGCAGGTGGTTGGCTGCTACACCTGCCTAGGCACAGTTGCTTTGCTGAGTCTGAGAAAAGATGGTGGAGTGTGATTGTAGCTGCTAGGCAACCAAATAATTCAAAACCTCCCTTTTCCCCACAGTATCATCTCAAAGCTTGCATCTATGCAAAAGCAGACATGAACCCTGTGATGAATCCAGTTATATTTCTAGACTCTTGTCTACTTCTGGAGGTTCAGGAGAGGGAAAAATGAGTAGCATTGACTATGAACAATGAGACAGAGCAGGCCAGCCAGATGATGAAAAGGCTGTGCCCTACCCCTTCTCTCCTATCCTCCCCTCCATTCTATACTTCATTTCTCCACAAGGTCACATTTATACTAACTGGCCTACAACAGTGAAGAACAGAGCTAAGTCAGTGCCTTCAGAGAGGTGAGTGAACAAAACCTGTATGTCTCACCGGCACTTAAAAAAAAAAGTGGTGAAGAATAATGTCATCATGAAATATGCAAAGTGCATAGTCAAACGGGCTCATGTGTGGATGCTGTTCTTCCAGAGCAATCCACACTGACATGCCTGTTCTGCAGAGTGAATGAAAAGATTGCTGCTCAGCTTTGAGCAATTAGCTCCATTTCCTTTTCCTACCCCACAACCCTCTACAGTAAGCAAAGCAAGTCTTCAGATTGCCTTGTAATAGCCCTGGGACCTGCAGCATGTTTTTGCACTCTCATTTCACTAATAGCATTTTGTCTTTCTTCCCTACCTCCCACACATACACACATACTGCTGCATTTAACATTCTGAACAAAGGCAAGCGTTGTCACTGAGTCAAGACCTCCCTCCAGTCTCTTTCCTCACTGAGCAACCTTCCCAGCTTCTTCATATGCTGTGATCAACCAGTTATGGCACTTATAAACTGCAGAGATGGATGGTGTCTCGAGCCCACACAATATTGCTTTGCTTCTGCTGTTTCTGCTGGGCAGGCTCAATAAGAAGTACAAAATCTGGGGTGGGTTTTTTTAAAAAAAATATATCGAAGGAAGGCTTAAAAAATATTAGAATTGGCTATATTTCCATTAAAGCAGCAGCAATACCCCTGATCTTTAAGATATTGAACACATACACACACATGTTTTAAAAATGCAAATATATATATATATATATATAGTGTGTATATATTTTAAAAATTGCATGTACTCACATATATGAAAGTTTAGCTCTACACACACACACACACACACTTCCTTTAAATAATATCTAGAAGCTCATCTATTTGCCAAACCAGTTTCTTGGCTCTTTTATCACGGGTCTTTGGGTAGAATACTTCTGCAGGCTCATTCAAGGTGGTCAGATTTGCAGGGCTTGCTCATGCAAACTTGACCTAATTCAGGAGCATATTAGTAATGGTGCCCTGTGGCATCACTAAGGTTGGTATCATCCCTCTCCCCAATGCTGTCACCTCTCCACACACCCCTAGTGCTGCCACTGTATTAGAAAAGAGGAAAACATTTTTTTTTTGGTGTTATTGTTATGGCCTTTTGCGGTCGGGTGTATTTTTCAGTAGAATGGTCTTATTCCAATTTTTTAAAAAATCCTTATTCCCCCCATACACACACACAAAATTCCTAGTACTGCCACTGACTGTGCCCTTCTCACAGCCCTTTTAGGTCCACGTGAGAATTTCTCCTCAATTTGTATTTTTTAAAAATCAGAATTTATGAAACTTCAGAAAATTGTAATGTGAGAAGAAGCAACTCTGACATATTTGCCCATCCCTGAGTACTATCCATTATAAGGAACAAGGAGCAGAAACATTTTCAACTGTTTTGCAGCTAACTAAATAAAAAAAATACTATTAGAAATTCACATTGCTTTTTGGGAACATTTCCTTGTTTCTGAAATATGTCTTTCAGTTGTTTTGCTTCTCCTAAAGTGGGAGTGGTTAGGGGTTTGAAGAAACCAATGGGCTGACCCTATGCTTATGCCACTGTCAACACTACCCACCCCTTCTCCCGACATTGGCATGAATGTGTCCAGAGGAGGGCGACCAAAATGGTAGGAGGTCTGGAAGCCATGCCGTATGAGGAGTGGCTTAGGGAGCTGGGTATGTTTAGCCTGGGGAAGACAAGGTTAGGAGAGGACATGGTAACTGTGTTTAAATATTTGAAGGGATGACATACTGAGGATGAAGCAAGCTTGTTTTCTGAGGGTCCAGAGGCTAGGACACGTAACAATTGACTTAAACTACAGGAAAAGAGATTCCACTTAAACATTAGGAAGAACTTCCTGACAGTAAGAGCTGTTCAACAGTGGAATGCACTGCCTCGGAGTGTGGTGGAGTCTCCTTCTTTGGAGGTTTTTAAGCAGCGGCTGGATGGCCAGCTGTCGGGAGTCATAGAATTTTAGAGTTGGAAGAGACCACAAGGGCCATCCAGTCCAACCCCCTGCCATGCAGGAAATCACAATCAAAGCATCCCTGACAGATGGCCATCCAGCCTCTGTTTAAAGACCTCCAAGGAAGGAGACACTACCATGCTCCGAGGGAGTGTGTTCCACTGCCAAACAGCTCTTACTGTCAGAAATTTCCTCCTAATGTTGAGGAAGAATCTCTGTTCCTGGAGCTTGCATCCATTGTTCCGTGTTCTGGTCTCTGAAGCAGCAGAAAACAAGCTTGCTCCATCCTCAATGTGACACCCCTTCAAATACTTAAACAGGGCTATCATATTGCCCCTTAACCATCTTTTTTCCAGGCTAAACATAGCCAGCTCCCTAAGTCTTTCCTCATAAGGCATGGTTTCCAGACCTTTCACCATTTTAGTCACCCTCCTCTGGACACGCTCCAATTTGTCAATATCCTTTTTGAATTGTGGTGCCCAGAACTGGACACAGTATTCTAGGTGAGGTCTATCCTGCATGACAGGGGGTTGGACTGGATGGCCCTTGTGGTCTCTTCCAACTCTATGATTCTAAGTCCAAGCTGTATGATGCCTTTCTATCCTGATGTAATCCTTCTTCATTTTTTTTAAAAAATAACCTTTTCTCTGTTTCATCTTTAAATATTTATTTTTCAATGATTCCTAGCCTGTTAATACAGAGTAAACCACTAAGGTCTACTCAGAAGTAAGCCTCATTACCTTCAATGGAAAATACTTTCAAGTAAATTAATATGTATAGGTCAGCCCCCATATCCAGAGGGGATACATTCCAAGGCCCCCCGTGGATACCTGAAACCATGGATAATAGGGAAACCTATTATTTTCAATGGGACGAGCAGCAGAAGTTGACCATAGAATCACATTGAAGGATCTAGCAATGCCTAGAGAGAACATTTTTTCTGACGTGGATATCTGAAACCATGGATACCAAATCTGTGGATACTGGGATCAACCTGTATGTGTCTACTCAAAACTAAACTTCTTTGTCTAAGAAAGGAGAAAACTGAGAGGGATCTTGGGCATGTACATACTATTTTCAGCATCAAACAGAGACACATCTAATCTCAACAGTGGATCTCTTCCCCGAGAAACAAAGAAAAGCATTGGGAGACAAAGCAAGCAACAGGAGGGTTTACTGGGAATAACCAGGAAGTGCTGCTACTTCCACGTGATGAACCCTGTGGGCTGTGGGCACACATGTCAGCCAGAAAATGTGGCTGACAAATAGGACCAGGTGAATGAGGGATGGCAGGTCTTTGCTAATGAGGCAGGTCATCACCAATAACAGAAGGGTCAGGAAAGAGTGAGACCACCCCAAAGGGACTGCAGTCAGAACTAATTTAAATTGCCATTTTAAAAGTGTAAATGAGAACTGCCAGTCATGGTGGAACTGGTTGCCAGGAACTTCAGATATGTGCTTGTGTCATATGAATGAAGGATTTAAATTCAGGCATACTAGTGTACTTTCAGGCATAGATAGCACCATTCTGTGTGAATTCTCCCCATATTTTCTTGCTGCACAGAAGTTGGAAGGCTTGAGGCTCGAACACCAGCCGGACCCCAGGAGCCATCTGTTAACTGTTTACAAGCTACCATATTTCCAGCCTTGGGTTTCTTTTTAAATCAGGCAGGCCTTCAAATAGAAGACATTTTCAAACAGAAGTCCATCTTCTGGAAGTCATTTAAATAGAGGAATGTCTTCCATAAAGTACGATACTGGCCACCCTATACCAGTCTCTATGACAGCAATATCTGGAGCCTCATGGCTGTCACTACAGCTTTTATATTGTTTTGTCTTCTATTTATTTAATGTGAGTCTTCAAAGTAAAACCCTTTCAAGTTTTTTCAAGTGGAAGAACAAACCTCACTGTATGGATAAATCAGCCTGATTTCTACAAAGACACCTCATACCTTTTCAGCTCTCCACATTTCTTTGATAGTGTTAACAACATGTTTAGGGATGATCTGTTCAGAAGAAATTATTACACTTCAATTTTCAAGCATTTTTTGATAACCTAGGTTGCAAACCTCATGAACAGAGAACTTCAGAGAACCAGCTTAAAAAGAAGATAGTGTACAGTACCTCCCTTTCCAAACTTTGGCTTACTTTAACTCTGTTCCAAGAATGGTAGAATTGGAAAAGACTGGGCATGGAAAACCTGTAAATGTCTTGTCTCCTTTTCTAAGGCCAGGTCCATGAATCAAGCTGTTGCACATGCCACTTCCAAGGAGAGAGTGAGGACACTGCAGAAAATTGGGCTGCCAGACTTACCCAGTGGCTGTTTGTGACCCCAGCGAGAGCCCTGTCCTCCCACAGCAGGAGCATGGCCATTACCATGCATCTGTCTTCTTCCCAGCAGGCATCGCGTCTGGCTGGGGGAATGATGGAGCAGCAGCCAATCGGAGCACAGCCTAGCTTTGCTCCAATTGGCTGGAGTGTTCAATTGGCAGCAAAACAGAGGTGAGCTCCCAGCTCAAATCTGATTGACTGGGGGGAAAGGGGAAGCTGGTCTTTCTGCAGGCTTCCCTCTAGTCTGGGTATAAATTACCAATCGCCTCACCAGGCTAGCCCATCGCTTTCTCAGAGCTGAAGAGAGCAGACCTGGAGGAAGAGCCCAGTATGACGAAGTGGTGACCAAGACAGTGGGAAGGAGTGGGGATGGCGAGAACTGTGAGGCTGGGCAAAGAGCCAAAGAGCCAAGCACTAGCGGCAGCGACAGAAGCGGCTGGAAGAAGCAGCAAGAAAGGAAGTGGTGGAGGCAGCAGATATGGCCATTGATGGTGGTGGAAGCCCAGCTCCATGCTCCAGGCCTGCTGGCCTGAAATCACTGGGCTCCAAGCCCCCCACCCCCAAGTTGAAACCACCAAGCTCCAAAGGGGGAGGGCTGAGCTTATATCACTAGGTTCCAACAGGGGTGCCAGAGCTGAAATCACTGAGCTCCTACGGGGGCCTCAGAGATCCAATTACTGGATCCAAGGGGGGACCCAGAGCTGACATCACTCAGCTCAAAAGTGGGTACCACTGGGCTCTATGAAGGGGCTCTGTTGGCTGCAGTAAACTGTGTGGGGGCTACACTAGCTGGGTGAACATCATCCAGGTGCCAAAGAGTGGAGGATAAGGGTTATATACCAGTGCTATCATCACCTAGCCAGGCACACTCTCTACGGCCATTCCTGAGGGAGAATTAGGAAGGGCATGCCTCCAAAGAAGGCACAGCAGCTTTCTTGGCACTTCACCAGAGAGCAAGCGGGGAGACCACAGAAGTCATGGGCTCCCCTGGCACCTGGTCCAAAAGGTGCAGCCAAAGTGGTAAAGGGCAACACCATTTGGCCAGGCAGTCCCATTGAGCATCTTCCCACAGCTGCCAACAGGGCCTGGAGAGCTTCCTTACCTAGAAGGCTTGCTCAGGTGCCACCTCCTCACTGGCAGAGCGAATTGGAAGGCTTGAGGCTCGAACACCAGCCGGACCCCAGGAGCCAACATCATTGGTAGTCACTGCTGTGCCAGTCAGGAGAACAAGAGGATGAAGGCGATGGTCTTCATCGGCCAGTAGCAGCAGCGATGACTATTCTGACTGCACTTCTTCTGCAGAGGCAGGTGATGGGGCCAGTGATAGATGAGCAAAGAAGAAAAAGAACAAAAAAGGAAAGAGAAAGAGGCATAACAAGCAATGGCAGGGGAAGGAATCAGTAAAGGAACTTCAGGTGAGTCCTCGGGGGAGGGTGGTATAGACAGGTCCTTGTACTGGAGGTCTGCTGCCTTAGTACCTGGTCTCCCTTCAGGCTAGAACACAGAAGGAGCAGTTGGCTCCTGGACCTAGCCGGACATGGCAGAGTGCAGCGGATTCTTTCGAGAAGTATCCCAAGTATCCATTTGGACAAAACAACATAGAATAAGATCCTCATGGGATATTATGCTGATGTTTTTTTCCCCTCCTCAAGCCTGAAGGGGAAGAAGGGTGCTCACCAAAGGCAGACAAGAAGATTACAGACAAACACAAGGCAGAGTTGATTGAACTCGTTCAACAATTGGCTTGCTGGATACACAGTCTTCATGGGGGTAGTGCAGATTGCTTATCCTGACTGTGGCTGGCACCTCTCCAACCACGTAGGCAATGTCCTCAGGGCCAGAACACTCAGTGGGGATGCAGCGGCCATTAATTATGACACTTGGTTCCACAAGTGAGCCTTGCAAAGCGACAGGACCAGTGGGATCTCATGAACGACAAATTGTGGCTTGTCCTTATTGAGCCCCACCTCAAGGGAAGGGTAGAGGGCAGCAAGGCATTGTGCAAGAAGGATTCTTGATGCCTGGTGTGTTGGGAATTCAACCAGGGAAAGTGCTTCTGGACACATTGCAAATTTGATCACAACTGAGAGTTGTGCCTTGCCCTGTACCCACAGGCAAGTTGTTCCCATTCTACCTCAGGGCACCAGTCCTTTCAGAATGGACGCCCTGCAGCCACTGGCAACAAGAAGGAGGCAGGGTCTGGGACCACCGTCACCCAGGGAGGAACCAAGTACAACAAAAGGGGTGGGGGAAGTGGGGGAAGAGCTAGCATTCACCCTGGTACAGCTTGAAGCTCTGCTTCCACTCCTTCTCCATTACCTGAATCGGAAGGCTACCACCTTTCTTTTGAATGGATTCTCCAAGGGTTTCTGTATCCCTGCATTGGGTCCCAGGGTGGCGTCCGACTCAGGGAACCTAAAGTCGGCAGCAGAATTGCCTGACATAGTTGCCTGTAAGATCGGCAATGAATGCAAGGCGGGGAGGGTTGTGAGTCCTTTTCCAGAACCACCCCATGACCAACTTGAGGGTTTTCCCCATGGGGGTGGTCCCCAAGAAAACACATGGGGAGTTCAGACTAATTCATCATCTGTCTTACCCTAAGAGGTCTTTAGTCAATGACACCATCCCACCAGAACTCTGTTCTGTCAAGTATGTGTCACACGCCACTTCCAAGGAGAGAGCAAAGACACTGCAAAAAAAAAAAAAAAAGAGGTTATAGAACAAAGTAAGCCCCAGATAACTAATTCAATCCATAAATACTACAGCGAAAGACATTACGGGCTTGTCTACACAAGCCCCCCCCCCCCAAAAAAAGTAACATCTTGCAGTAAAAGCAAGTCGCAACAGCTGCAACTTGTCTTAGTGGTCTTTTTGCCCCCAGCAGCCCTCATAAGCCTCATAAGATGACATTTGGGTGGGGGTGGCAAATGGGGAAGGAATAGGAGGAGGAGGAGGAAAGCTTGCCTCCCTTCTCCCATCCCCACTTGGGGGGAGAAATGGTGGCTGTGGGCACTTGCCCTGTCAGCAAGCCCTTCCCCCTGAGCTCATCCAGCCAATCAGTTTTGTACTTCATCACGTCTGAATCAAATCAACTCGCCTGTCCTAATGAGCAGAAATCCACACCCTCTCGTTGTTTTTAAAAAGAAATGGGAAAAGCTGCAAAGCTTTTCTCCCAAGGTTATTGGCCTTTCCCCCCCTCTCCTTCACGATACATTGACATGTCACAGGATCCCATTTAGACAGGTTGCATTCCCTGAAATTTCCATGAGGGTTATTTTGTCCACTTAGACAAACCCCTGCTCAATGGTTATATTTGCATTTTTAACTACTTTTACTTGGAAGAAAGTTCCAAATAGTTCTGTTGAGACTGGCAGCCTTGGTGTGATGCTTGGGAAAATGTCTTCAGTGTATTGTGGTTGTGGGGACTGTCATGATGAGCTCCTGCATTCCCGCACTTAACACTATACCTGTCATGCCCCAGGAGCCTGATGAGGTTGTAAAGCCAGAGGAGGACATGGCAGGGAACAGCCCTAGGGACCCTGGCACAGATATATCTACATCTGTGCCAGCAAGGAACCCTGCCAACCTAGAGGCTCGAGCAGAGGAAGAGCGTGGTCTGAGTGGGTTGGCATCAGTCCCAGCAGAGAGTCCTGCCCACTCAGATAAGGATGAAGAAGAGGAGAAGGACTTACCTTCACTGTCGTATACATAGCACTGAGCACAAAAAGAGGCTCAAAGGAAATAGTGCATTTATGAGAGGAACTTGCTAATTAAGAAACACCTGGCAAAGCCTTCATTGCTTTATATAGGCTGGGAGAGGCAATGGAGGCTTTGTCAGAGATCAACTGATCTCCCTGGAGAAAGCTTTCTGCTGACTTCGGTGCCCGAATCCTTACTGCCTTGCCGTGTGCCTTGACCTTGGACTGTTCCTGATGACCTCGTTGCCTGATCCTACTGACCCATGGACCAACTCCTGGACAATGCTGCTTTCTGTAAACCTTGACCTTTGGACTGTATTCTGGACTCTTTTCTGTGTGCCTTTTGCCTGTATTGCTGCCTTTCCAAGAAACAGAACTTTGCTTGCTCTTCCTAATTAATTATCACTGGAGCTTGGCTGCTTTCCCAGCTCTTGTTTAATTTGTTAGCAATTTGGAGTTGCTTCCAGACAATACCACACTACTGTCTACAATTGTTCTCCTTTTATAGCAGGCACAGGCATAGCTAATTTTAATGGCCATTATCCTCAATTTCTTGATATGATGATGAACCACAGCAAGTAATTAGCAAAAAGCAATGTTCCTATTAGCTAATTGATAATCAAATATAGTTTTGTTTTTGTTTTGCTTCTTCATTGCACATCTGAGCTTTTATGTAAGCAAGCATCATAAGCCCCTTGTGAATTCCTGTGAATTAACCATTGACTTTAATATCAGTGACCCCTCTGTAGTCCTTGGCCAAATCCACACTAAACAAATAATTCAGTTTGAAACTGGATTATTTGCTACGGCTTCTTCCTATTAAATCCCTGGCTTTGTAATTTTACAAGGTCTTTAGCCTTCTCTGCCAAGGAGTGCTGGTCCCTCACCAAACTACAAATCCCAGGATTTCATAGAAAGGAGCCGTGGCAAATAAATCCAACTGGATTATTTGTGTAGGGTGGGTTTAGCCCTTGTCGATTGCTGTTTAATCCTTAATGAACTGTTCCCTCTATTTGAAAAGTTTTCATATTTTGTTCTTACACCAGAATACACCCCCTATTCAATTCTTCTGCACCTTCTTCTTTCCCCCTTCCCCCCTTTTTTTCCTTTCTTCCCCCTTTCTTCTTTCTCTTTCTCCTCTTATATTTTCCTTCTATTTGTACTACAATTTAACAATCATGCACTAAGCCTTCTAGAGGACCAAGAAATTTTCACCCTGTCTTAATTTCAATACCAGATCCTTACTTCCAATTCTTCTCTGCCAAATTGTTATTATTATTATTAAAGAATCACAGTCTGGAAACATAACCCAAGGAGACCTTCTGCTGTGCTTTCTGCAACCGGACTTGTTTATCTTGGATTGACCTTTTTAGTCATCAGCACGCTTGCAGAAAGCACGAAATGAGTCCTTCCTGAATCTTCATTTGTGAAGAAAAGCCAGAGAGAGAGAGAGAGAGAGAGAGAGAGAGAGAGAGATAGAGATATCAGTTTCCCCCTTTAGCCCTTATTTCTTTCCCCTTGTAGATAAAAAGTAGTTATATTTATATATTTTTAATCTGATAGAGAAATAAAGATTTTCACATTCCTATATTTTAAATTCCTTTTATATTACAGAGCAAAGTGGCACCATTACTTCCCTTGATCTAGACACTATAATCCTATTGATACAGCCTTGCATTTGCTTTTTTAGCTGCTGCATCACATTGCTGACTCATGTTCAGTTTGTGGTCTGCTAAGACACCTAGAATCCTTTCATGTGTACTACCATCAAGCCAGGTGTCACCCATCCTATATCTGTGCATTTTATTTTTACTGCCCAAGTGTAGTATCCTACATTTCTCCCTGTTGAAATTCATTTTGTTAGTTTTGGCCCAGCTTTTTAATCTGTTAAGGACGTTTTGAATTCTGACCCTGTCCTCTGAGGTATTAGCTATCCTTCCTAACTTGGTGTCATCTGCAAACTTGATAATAATGCCCTTCATCCAAGCCATTGATAAAGATGTTGAATATCACTGGGTTCTCTCCAGAATGAACAGGAGCCAGTGGTGACTACCCTCTGGGTTTGGTCAGTTGGTCAGTCAACCAATTACAAATCCACCTAACAGCTCCATTGTCTAGCCCACATATTACTAACTGTTTTGCAAGGATATCATAGGGGACCTTGTCAAAGGCAAATCAAGATACACTACATCCACAGCATTCCCTTCATCTACCAAGTTTGTAACTTTATCAAAAAGGGATAAGATTAGTATGGCTTGATTTGTTTTGAAAAAACGCATGTTGACTTGTAGTGATCATGGTATTCCCTTCTAAGTGCTTACAGACTGTCTGTTTCATGATCTACTCTAGACTCCTTCCTGTTATAGATGTCAGACTGACTTGGCAGTAATTATTTGAGTCCTCTTATTTTCCTTGTTTGAAAATAAGGATAACATTTGCTCTCCTCCAGTCTGCTGAGACCTCTCCTGTTCTCCACGAATTCTCAAAGATTATTGACAGTGGGTCTGAGATTACTTCTGCAACTTCTTTTTATACCCTTGGATGAAGTTCATCTGGTCCTGGAGACTTGAATTCATTTATACTGGCGAGGTGTTCCTTTACTACTACTTTACCTATTCTGTGCTGCATTTCCCCTACTACATCATCTGCTTCATTTTTTCCAGGTTGAGCACTGTTCTCCTTTAGGGAGAAGGCCAAAGCAAAGAAGGTGTTGAATAGTTTTGTCTTTTCTCTGTTCTCTGTTAGCATTTTGCCATGTTCTGCATGCAGCAGTCCTGCCATTTCCTTGTTCTTCCTTTTGCTAAAAAGAAAAAGAAGCCCTTTTTATTGTTTAACCTCTCTAGCAAACCTGAGCTCCATCTGGGCTTTAGCTTTGCTGACTTTCTCCCTACATAAACTGGCTATTTGTTTGAATTTTTTGTTGATTTCCCCTTTTTTCCATTTCTTATACATGCCACTTTTAAGTTTTAGCTCAGCTGAAAGTTCTTTAGATATCCATCCTGGTTTCTTTAGACACTTCCCATTTTTCCTCCTTATTGGAACTGTTTGGAATCGAGCCTTCAATATCTCACTTTCAAGAATCTCCCATCCATCATGCACACCCTTCTCTTTTAGTATTCCTGACCATGGGATCACCCCCAGTACTTTCCTAAGTTTTCTGGAATCAGCTTTCTTAAAGTCTAGAATGCATGTCTGACTATGCTTGGCTTCACCTTTCCTCTGTATAACAGGAGAATTGGCTACTCTGATACTGCCTGGATAGGCTTTGGTGGATTGCTGTAGCTGAAAAATTGACAATAAAAGCTCAAGTGGCAAGGAAATGAATAGCAAAAAATAACTTTGCAAAAATATGGGATATCTTCCTATGCCATGTTTCAGATTTAACAATGGATCAATACCCAGCATTCACACACAGGACTTCTTGGCATGATACTTTCTAGTTAAAAAAAATCAAAATAATGTTTAATGTAAGGTAGGATATTTGAATGAGACAGTTGTTGCTGCTGTTGTTGTGTGCCTTCAGTTTGTTTCTGACTTAAGGCATCTCTAAGGAAAACCTATCAAAGGGTTTTCTTGGCAAGATTTGTCCAGAGGGGAGGGCTTGCCCTTGCCTTCCTCTAAGTGTGACTTGCCTACACTCAACTAGTGGGTTTCCATGGCTGAACAGGCATTCAGACCCTGGTCTCCAGAGTTGTAGTCCAGTCCTCAAACCACTGCACCATGCTTGCTCTCAAATGAGACAGTAATTAGTATTTACCTGCTGTCACCCAAATATCACACAACCACCACTTTTATCACTTTCTATTATTGGTAGAAAAGAAATTTGTATTAACCATTAATACAAATATATCCAATTTGAGGATATTAACAAAAGAGTGCAGATATTGTTCACTTCTCCATCACTTGGAGGAAGCAGTGAATAGCAGACTATTTCTTTTCCCTTCTTGAATTATATGAAAATAAATGTGCCCAGATCAAAATGCATACCTTTGAAAAATGTGCACCAACATGCTTTAATCTATGTGTACAAAAATCTGCACATCCAAAATGCATAGGGAAGTGTACATATTACAGAAAGTGTGTACCACAATGTGTATGCATTTGCATATAAGGGTGTGTGTGGGGGGGAAACCTTCCGAAGCCTGACAACATACAAGAAAGGACAGAAAGAAAAGGCAGTTTGCATTTGGAGAAATGCAAGAAAACTGGGAAATTTTCACATCCCTGCTCCCTTTAAAGCTACTTCATAAAACTCAGGTTACATAAAGTACCCACCAACTCACACTTGATCTCCCCCCCTTTTTTTTGTTGACTGAATTTTAAGGGTGCCTGTAAATTGCACCCATGTAATTTTAAATATTGGGGTAATCTAAGCTTGTTTGGTTTGTGGGGTCAAGTGAAGAACTTTTTTTCAGTGATAAAGTGAGTATGGATGGATTTGTCTGCAAACTGCACATCTAAAGTATTTTGTGAACTTTGCAAACAGCACAGTGTTTCCAGCTCCAAGCTATGAACCTTGACAGTGTCCTTTCAGATAAATTATATGCAATAAAATGAAGGTTGACCTCTTTCGCCCAAAGGATATGAAACAGAAAAAGTATTTCAGTGGCATTAAAGGTCAGTCTTAAACTGATTGAGGTCCAATGGAAATTCAGAATTAAGAGTGACACCAACCACATAAAGTGACTTCCCGGTTTTCAGAGAAAGTCCTATATTAGGAATAGGACAGCAGTTGGAAATGCAAAGATGTACATGGAGAAAAGACCCATTCTTAGACTTAAGTTACAGACTTAATTGTAAGCAGCTGTGAGATAGATTAGGAGCTTCTAACAAATGCCATTTGCTGTCCATGGTCCCTTTCACCAAAGGCTGTGGAGCCAACTACGTGACTTTTCCCAACAGAATGTGGACCTGGAAGATCTAGGTTTGGAGCTCAGTTCAGCAGCAAACTGCACAACTTAAATATATGCACATCAAAATGCATACATGTACTGAATTCCCTGACTGGAGTGGCCATGCATTTTACTCTACAGAAAATATTGCCCTGTTTGAATGCACCTTTTCTTTGAATGGATGCCCAGGCTAAGTCCAGCTTCCAAATGAGCAATCAATCAATCAGAATAGAGGGGATGCTAATCAAATGTGCAGATGACCCCAGACTGGAAGAGGTAGCTAATGCTTCAGAAATCAGAATCAGGATTCAAAGATGACCTCAACAGACTGAAGACATGCATCAATACATAGAAAATGAATTTCAGCAGAGATAAGTCCAGTTTCAAAATGAGCAATAAAGCTTGGGAAAAAGCTACTTTTTGGACTACAGCTTCCAGAATCTCCACATGGCCAGTGGCCTGCTGTCTGGGGAATTATTTCTGGGAGTTCTGAGGCTCTGGTACTTGCCCTGATACCCCTCCCTTCCAATAATTAATCAATTAACTAGATCTCATTAATTGGTTTATTATTGGAACTCCACATGGTTAGTAGTAGACCAGGGCCTCCCAAATGCAAAGAGTCAAGGTGTGCTCTGAAAACCTAAGGAAGAAGCCATCCCAAATTCCTAGAAGACACGCCTGGGTAGTAACTATGCAAACCTCCCTTGGATTTGTGAGTTAGGGTGGAAATGGGTTAATTCTCCTGGATGTACATGGAAGTGAGTCATTCACTAATTCAATCAAGGTAGCGGGGCACTCTTTGCTTTGCAAAACTGGTTTTTCCTCCCATCTGTCCTAAAAACAATAGAAGTTGCCTGATACCCATCAGTTCCAATGGTTCAGCCATTAGCGATCATTAACACATCCAGAGAATCCATTGTTTAACCCTAGGAAACTCCAGCAGACATTGTATTCCACTCATAGCACCCCTTCAGGGGGAATATTGAGTATAAAATATCACCCCCAAACACAGTTAAAGTGCACACAGCTCCCTTAATCTTGTCACTCTGTCAGTCTGTGTCACCACATTTGCAGTTTTTCCCACCTTGTTACTCTTCCAGTTTGCTGTGTGACCCTCAGACTGCATTCTGAGTACCTCCACCTGCACAAGTCTCTGATTTTTGGATAGGTATAGGATAGCCCATCACACTGAACTCTATTCCTCTATCCCAATGCTTCCTATTTTCTTTGATAGACTTGTGTGAGTACTTGAAGCCTGAGTGCTGGTGGGAATGCTTCCAAGATTGTTTTTCAATAAGAACCATTTTTATTTTATTTCATGGATGTGAATCTCATCAGGTTAGTACTGGCATAAACAGGTCAAAAGATCCTATTATTACCTGGCCTCTTGCTGCCATATTGAGCTAATTAAAATTCCCCATATTAATATCTAGACATGCATGGAGTTCCCACAAACCTTCTGTAATTCAAGTAACAACTCTCCCATCAGAAAGGAAGTGGAGGGGGCTGAAAATTGCCCATCAACCATTATCTGCTAGATACAGAACAAGCAAGCAGATACACTGGTCACTGGGTAAGTCTTCCTTGCTACAGTGTGATCTGTCACTTTTCTATTGCAGTAATAGATCTTTATAACCAGGATCTACACATATACTACAGCATATAAACAATTTATATAGATTTGTGTCTTCCTTTGTCCTCTTTTTGGGATGGGGTAGGGAAGATGGATGCATCATTCACCAGGCAGCATTCTGGTTGGAGGTCAGATGTCTCCTACTGTTTCTGCATTCCAGTTGAACAGAGGACAATCCTCTCCTGTCCAGTGCATTTTGAACTAAATCATGTGGACGTTGGTGCTGGCTGATTCTACCCCAGAGGCAACAACAGCCACCTACAGAGGGGGCAGGGAGGGAGGATGCACTGGCACTCTGATCGAGTCCCTGGAAGAACTTTCTCATTGACGCTTGAAAGACAGCCAGCATGTCAAAGAATTTTTTTTTTTTGAAAAATAAATGACCAACTGGGAACAAAAGAAGGGAAAACAATAATAATAGCTCTAAGCGAATGAGTTCTGTTGGAGAGAGGAAATAAGCAGTGGGCAGCTCTTGTTTCAGCTGTTTTAATAATGCATGAACACTGCTAACAAATCTGCCATTTTCACACTGCTAATTGCAGAAATATTTGCCACTTCCCTGGAGCATTTTTCTCACCCTCCTGATGCATCATGTTCCCCCCTTCCCAATTCTTTCCCATGTGAAGATAAAAAATGACTACCTCTCTAAGAGCAAAACAGAGAGGAACCAGTAGAAAGAAAGAGAGAGGAAATTAGAAGATTAAGCAGTTATCCACTTCAGTGCGGCCAAGCCAGGTGTCATCCATCCTATATATTCCTACCAAAACACACCAAATGGTTTTTGACATGGATACATGTAAAGTTAGTTGTACGTTTACCTCTGCTGAGATTCATTTAGTGTGTTTTGGTTCAGTTCTTAAGTCTGTTGAGGCCATCTGAATCCTGATTCTGTTTTCTGAGGCATTAGCCAGTTTGGGGTCATCTGCAAATTTGATTAGCATCTCTCTATTCTTTCATCCAAATCATTCCTAAAGATGTTGGAGGGCAGGGTCTTAGTGCTAGGACAGACTCTTGCAGCACCTCATTTGGGTCATTTCTCATTAGGATGAGGAGGAACCATTGATAAGCTCTTTTTGGGTGTGGTCTATCAACCAGCTACAATCCACTTAACAATACCATTGTCAGGATCTGGGGCATAGGTGGAAGGGTCTAGGAGCAGAGATGTCAAGGCTGGGTCAGGAACACAAAAGACAGAGTCCAAAGTATAGGTAGAGTCAGATACGGCAAAGTAAAAAACAGTCCAGGATCAGAGCACATACTAAGAAGTCCAGAGGGCCAGAGGCAAGGCAAGGTCCAGGAAGGGAGTGCTGGGTCAGGAACACAGGAATCAGAGGTGAAGATTATCACACTACACAGTTATAGTGCTATTATTCCACTTTAACTGCTCTGGCTTTCTCCTGTGGAATTCTGGGGTTTGTAGTTTAGTGAGGCCTAAGAGCTCCCTGGCTGAGAGCTCTAAATGTCCCTCCCTAAACTGCAAACCCAGGATTCCACAGGAGACAGTCAGAGCATTTAAAGTAGAATCATAGTGCTATAACAGTGCAGTGTGATAATCTCCAAAAACAGTTCAAGTTCAGAGCACATACCAGAGATCCAGGGCCAGATCAAAGAGGCAAACAAAAGTCCAAACACAAGTAGCAAGGCAAAGGATCAAGGTCCAAGTACAAGGAGCAACAACAAATAGCACAAAAAACCATGTTGTGGCAAAGACTGAGGGCCAAATGCCGCTCTTAAATAGCAGTTCCCCATGGCTGCTTCAGGTGTGCTGCATGATTGCAGTCGGCTGCATCCGATAGCTTGGCCCTGGTTCTTCCAAGACTCCCACAGCCAGGGCCTGAGTCTGCAAAGAGGCTGTGTCGGCTGCCGCAGCCAGGGGCCTAGTCCTGTGAGGACAGGCAGATCCTGACAACCATTGACCAGTCCATACATAACTGATTTATCTGTAAGAATATCACAAAGGACTTCTCAAAAACCTTACTGAAATAAAGATACACTGGTCCCATCTACACGGTAAAAAAAATATGTATGCCGTTTGGAAGATCGCTCTTCCATACATACAGCCATTCGAATTCATATGTGTCATTCAGAAGGGGGGCTAGTGAAACCCCCATAAACTACGTGGATTCGGTGTTCGGGAGGATTAGTGGATCTCGGCATAAAATACATACAGCCGTTTGAATGGCTGATGGTCTGTACACCCCGTTCGCACACATACGAACAGGCAGTGTAATCTGATTGGCTGGCCGAGTAGAGAGGGCGGGGCTAGTAAGGAGGGGAATTGGGAGCACCCGCCATGTTGGATTCCCGGCTAAGCGAGAGTCCGGTAAGTCCGTGAATTTTATATATATTTATTTTTATTTTACTTTGTAAATAGGGAAAACCAAACGTCTGCAAAGCAGGCACCTTTTAAATTAAAAAAAAAAAAAAAGTGGCGGGAGATTTAAAACTGCTGCTTGGCTTGCTCGCTCCAGCCAGCTGGGGAAGGGAACTCATACAGAGTTTAGGGGGGTAAAAAATTGTGTAGGCGGATCGTATGCATACAAACGGCTGCCTATTCGTATTTTTTTACTCCCCAAACGGATTTTTTTTAATCGTATAGACCGACCCACTGCATCCGCAGCATACTCCTGAGTCATGGCCCATTCAAAGTTTTCAGGACTGAGGTAGATAGGACTTCACAGGTACACATCTGTTGTATTAGTTGACATATTTGCTGTTGGAAACATCATTTGGAAAACAAGATTGCCGGTGACTGTGAAATGGCTATGCGCTTCAAAGTATAGAGAACATAACAAAATTACACAGTACCTCTGTATTGACTCTGATGTTTAATCATACTGGCATCCTTTTGAACTTGTTTATTCTACCTATATACTGTGAATGAACCAGGGATTCTGAAATGTCACTTTGAAGATTTGGATAAGGTATTACTCTCGGGAATATTTAGCTTGTGGTCCCTCCATATGTAAGCTGATGTCTATTATGAGCTGCTTTGGGCACCATCTTCCCACAGTGTCCTATAAACTCACACCTAACAGGCCATTTCTGAAAGTCACAGCTCAGGAAAGCAGTAAGTAAAAGTGCCCTTGGCAAAGGTATTTAGATCTGTTCACCAAATCCGGAAAGGATGGTATTCCACTAACAGCATGTACTTTAAATATTAACACATTGAAATGTTAACTTTCAACAAATATTCCTATTTTCTACTCTCATTTTGAAGGTGATATTTCAAAATCTGCATGTAATTTCCATATGATTATCATAATGCTTGCAACTTGATTGCTTTAGCCTTGTTATCTTTTCCTTGCAGTACTAGCTCCAGGGGGTTTTCCTTGGATGGTGGGTCAGAGGGAGGGAGTGCTTGGGCAAAATAGCCTCAGCAACATTCACTTTCTGTGTTGGCCCACCTGTTCTGCCCTGCTGCTGTTGCCCGGTTTATCTGCTTACCCTCTCTCTTGGGGCCTGCTCTGTACAGCAGCCCAGGGGAACAGAGCAAGATGGGTGGAACCTGAAATTGCCCACTTGCTTGGAGCAGTCAGTGATGTCAAGAGGATGAAGAACAGAGCTAGGAAGGTTATGAACTGGGTTGGGGGCCTTGCAAGTGTAAGGGTCCAGTGTTATCCGGTCCTCTGGGAGGAATTTGCTTCAGCCACAAAAATCTAGGCTGTCTGCAACCTCCCAGAGGGCCTTTTCGGTAATCGCCCCCAATTATGGAATGGCCTGCTGAACGAGATCCATCAGATGATGAGCTTAAGTAGCTTTTAAAAAGCACTAATGATGGATCTCTTTCTGCAGGCCTTTCCTGATTAGATTCCGGCCTCAGGAGCTGCGTCTCCTGGCCTTTTAAAATCTTGTGTATATTTGTTTTTAATGTGATTTTAGTTAGTTGGTTTTAATTTTATATTGTTTAATGTCTTTTTATGGGGGAGGGTGGGAGTGGGTGGTGCTTTTAGTTGTTATTACAATGTTTTAATTGTTGGAAGCTGCCCTGATTGTTTTTAGCAGAGGGGTGAGGTATAAATCATCATCATCATCATCAATCTTGAACCTCATCCCTGCTTATTGTTTCGGTAAGCACCAAATATGAGTTTTCATAGGCTGTCAACTCTAAACACCGCTGCACATGAACTATTAAATATTAAGTACCATTCCATGACAGTGGAATAAACTGGTCACCCATAAAGAGGGTATATGTCTCTCTCACACACACAAAAAGACAACAGATAGCACAAATTTGTACATGTACAGATGGAATGACAGGTTCACTTGAGATATAATATATAGTTTGACCTCCGTATCCATGGGGGATATGTCACTATTATCCTGAAACCATGGATAATAGGGAACCCTATTATTTTCAATAAGACTTGCAGCAGAAGTTGACCATAGAATCACATTGGAGGACCTAGAAATGCCTAGAGAGAACATACTTTTTTGGATGCAGATAAGTGAAACTGTACATACCAAACCCATGGATACAGGGATCAACCTTTAGCTCATTGTGATTGGGAAGATGTTGGCTCAGCAACCTGTGTATGTGTTTAGTTAGCTGCTGAGGTACTTGTGGTTGATGAACAATTTTGAGATGGCTGCTCTCCCTTCTTAGTTGTGTGTGTGTGTGTGTCTTTGGAATTGTCCTCAGAACAGAGGCCATCTTTAAACAGAGGTTCATCTTTGAACAGAGGACTTTCCCCTATAAAAGTGGCTATGCGGTCATCCCACTATCAAACAGTCTCAATTCTAAAAACTTTTCCATCTCAGCAAATAAATCTTGGCAGTTACTACCTAGCACATCAAGCTGCCAAGTGTCAAATGCAGAAATACAACATCAACTACAAATGTCAGCTCTTTGTAGAACATGTGGCAGCAAATGAACAATCAGAAGATCAGTGGGTAATACACAACAACAAAAGCTACAGAGAGGTGGTTCCCCCCCCCCACCCCAGGCATGAATTCACTTCAGCTGTTAACATGCTGGTTGCCTAAGAGGTTATCTTTTCTCTCTGTGAGAGACATGGCATGAACAGAAACCTGTCAGGGAAAATAGTTTTTGAGATCAGGAGTTTGTCTCCCCCTCCCTGAATAATTTTTTAGCCAGACATGCCTGGCGCCATTTTTAGTTATCAGAAGGTAATAAATCTGTCTGTTTTTGTTATTCTGTTTTTTGGGCTTGTATGTGAGAAACGAAACTTAAGATTGGATTACTTTCGGTTCTCCCAAGGACTAAATGTTATGGCCTATATAACTGGGAGGGGTTACATTGTTTTGTTCCTGAGATAGAAAAGAGCTTCAAGCTTGTGTGTACCTCTCTTGCTTAGAGAGAACCTAGAAAACATGGTTAAATGCTTTCTGTTATTGTTTTCCTTTTATTTAATTGTTATTAATAAAAGCCTAAAAGAATTTTGGCATGGACTTACTTTTGCACCAAAAGGAGTATTTGTTTGCTCACAAAGCACACGTTTTCGTTGCTTATCCCCTGTTCGGATGAACAGGGAGTGACTGCGCTCTGCACAGATCCGTGACAGGTTATGGGCCCAGGATTGCTGGCTCAAGAGTTTATGAGCCGTGAAGCTCTTATGCTGCGAATTGTTTAAGCCTGAGCTGAGAGGGGCTTTGAACAAGCGGCAAGTTGGGCAACTTGTCCCTTTGGTGTGAAGTCTTTTTCCTTTGAAGCTGTTGGAGCTTGCTTTTGTTTACGCCTGGCAAGAGCTTACAACCCCAGCAAGGAGGGGACTGGAAGGTGAGAAAGCCTGCTGTGAGGACTGCTGAGACCGAACCATTTACAACGCCCTGCTGGTAAGCAACCCCTGTGTGAGGGAAGCAGATAATCAGTTGAGAGGGGCTAAAGAGTTTATGGACAATGGCTCAGAGTATGGCAGTTTTTCCCTTCCAAAAGTTAAATGATAAGAATTATCATTTGTGGGCTGTGAAGATGGAGGCTTATTTGCATCAACAATTGATACACGCTCCCATTTTAGCCCCCCCTGCCCAAGGCGCTTCTGTATTGCAACAGCAATCTGAGGAGCGCGCAAAAGCGTCTCTCATTTTGGCAATTGAGGACAGTCAGTTGATGTATGTGCGAGGCTGTGCCACGGCCAGGGACATTTGGCAAGCACTGCGGCAGGTTTATGTCCATGCTGGGACTGGTTCACAGCTTATGTTAACAAGGAAGCTGTATAGACTAAAGCTGCAGCCAGATGGCGATGTGGCCACACACATTTCAACTATCCGGCAATATTTTCATCAGTTGCAGGAGATTAATGTCCATTTTACTGAACAAGAAAAAGTCCATATCCTCTTATCAAGCTTATCAGAAAAATACGATGCCTTAATATTCTCCTTCGAAAATATGGCAGCAGCAAATATGACCATTAATTTTATTACTGGTCGTTTGTTGGAAGAAGAGGCTAAGTGGTTGGAGAGAAAAAATTCTGCTCAAAAGGCTGTACAGGCGAAGACCCGCAATTCTACAAATGATCCAGTAGATGGCTCTAAAGACTCCAGTAAGGGTATGGTTCCCGCGTTTGCTGTGAAATCTAAGCTTTGCTGGAACTGTGGCAAAGATGGACATTTTGCAAAACAGTGCAAAGCAAAAAAGAGCAAAGAAAGCAAGAAAAAGCCTGCTTCATCTAGTATGACTGTTTCTGCAGTTGTTTTGCAAGCTGTGAAGGAGCAAAATAGAGATTTATCCCAGTGGTGTTTGGATAGCGGCTGTAACGCTTTTATCTCCAATAATAAAGAACTCTTTAAGGACTTTAAAGAGACTAGCCCCTCAAGTGTGAGTTTGGCTGATGGATCCAAGTCAAAATGTTTGGGTAAAGGTACATGTTTTGTACAATGTTTGAACATGGATGTAAAAAATGTTCAGTATGTTCCTGATTTAAAAATGTGTTTGCTCTCTGTTGTTAAATTGACACAGGAGGGCTATGAAGTACAATTTAAAGGGAACAAATGTTATATTTTAAAGGATGGTACTGTTATGGCTGAAGGGGTTTTTCATGACCAACTGTATTATATGTATAATAGTGTACAGGAGCCTCAAACCAGTACTATAATGGCAAACTCTCCTTTGCATGATAATTGTGTACATCTGTTGCATAGGAGATTTGGCCATGCTAGCTTTAAGGTCCTCAGGCAGATGCCTGACATGGTGGATGGGTTAAATTTGAGGGCTTGTCAGAAGTACCTGGATTGTAAAATTTGTAAAAAATCGAAATCCAAGGTCCATCCTTTTCCCAAGCATAGTGAGAGAAAGTCAAAAAGAATTCTAGAATTGGTTCATATGGACCTGTCTGGCCCCTATCCACCTTCTCTGGGAGGAGCCAAGTACATCCTCGTCTTGGTTGATGATTTCAGTCGTTTTTGTTTCCTATTCTTACTCAAGAGTAAGGATGAGACATTTCAGACTTTTAAAAATTGGGTGGCTTATGTTGAGAGACATTTTCCCCAGAAGGTGTCATCTCTCCAGTCAGATAGGGGAGGGGAATTCATGTCAAATGAGTTCCAAAATTGGCTAAAACAAAAAGGAATTTTCCACAGACTCACAACCCCTTATAGTCCTAATGAGAATGGAATTTCTGAGCGAAAAATAGGTGTTTTGCAAACAATTAAAGATAGCCTGATGTTTGATGCAAACATTGAGCAGAAGTACTGGGGAGAAGCTATGTTAACAGCTGCTTATTTAAGTAACCGTGTACCCAGTTCTGTGGTTTCAAATACACCCTTTTTTATGTTTTATGGCAAAAAGCCATCTGTGAGGCACATTAGGACCTTTGGGTCCTATGCATGGGTGAATATCCCTAAGGCAAACAGAAAAAAGGGGGAACCCAAGGCTAGGAGGCTCAGATTTGTCGGGTACGACCAATCATCAAAGGGCTGGCGGTTCGCGTTTGGGGATGGGAGAGTTTTGATTTCCAGGAATGCTGAATTTGAGGAGCAGGCCAACTGGTCTCATGTCCATGCTAATTTAGATGTGGTTTTGCCTTCATTTGTTGGTGGAAATCAACCTGAACAACAGCAGCAGCAACAGGCTGCTGAGTCAGGCACTGGTATTTCCCCAGACTTGAGAGGAGAGGGTTCCAAGCATGAATCCTTTGATGTGGAAAGTGATTCAAATGCAGATTCTGACAATGATCAGGCTCAGCCTGTTGTTCCCCGTCGCTCTAACAGAGAGACAAAGGGAGTGCCTCCTCTAAGATTCACAGCACAGAATGTAAAAGTTTGCCAGGTGACTTTTGAACCTGATAATTATACTGATGTTTTAAAGTTGCCAAAAGAAGAACAACAAAAGTGGCAAGAGGCAATGGAAAATGAAATGGAGTCCATCAAAGGCCATGATGTTTTCCGTATTGTGGCATTGCCACAGGGAGAAAAGGCTGTGGGTTGCCGTTGGGTATATAAGAGAAAGCAATTGCAGGATGGGGGTGTCAAATACAAAGCACGTTTGGTTGCAAAGGGGTATTCACAGATACAGTATCAAAATTATGATCAGGTTTTTGCACCCACTGTTAAAGTACAAAGTGTAAAGATTGCTTTATCTATTGCAAGTTTAAACCAACTTAAAGTCAATCACTTTGATGTAGAGACTGCATATTTAAATGCTCCATTGGATGAGTGCATCTATATGGAGCAAGCTCCTGGGTTTCACAGTGGGGGAGCAGACCAGGTTTATTGCCTCAATAAAGCCTTGTATGGTCTCAAGCAAAGTGGCCGATGTTGGTACCTTTGTTTGGATGAACAGCTGAAAAATGTTGGTTTTCAGAACAGCATTGCTGATCCATGTTTGTATACAAGGGGGGTTAATCAGAATTATGAAATCCTCGTCGCTTTTGTGGATGATTTCTGCTTAATTACACAAACTGATGTTCAGGTGCAAAGGTTTAAACAGGAATTGGGTTCAAAATTCAAATTGAAGGACCTTGGTCAAATTAGAAACTATTTGGGAGTAGATTTCCAAAGGTTTGAAAATGGTGATTTTAAAATGAGTCAAGTTCAAAAGATTGAAAGAGTTTTGGATCTTTGTAACATGTCTCAATGTAAACCTGCTCGAACTCCTATGTGTTGTGATTTCATAAATGTCATAGATTCTAGGCCATTTGAACATCCTGAACTTTTTCATTCTGTAATTGGAAGTTTATTGTATATTGCAAGATGGTCACGTCCAGATATACAATATGCTGTAAATGTTTTGTCTAGAAAAGTGTCAAAACCAACTCAACATGATTGGCAAGGTTTGAAACGCATATTAAGATATTTGCGTGGAACTTTGAATTATGGCGTAAAAATAAGTTCACAAGGTTCTCATGAGTTGGAAGTTTTTTGCGATGCCAGTTTCGCCAGCGAAATCCAAAATAGATATTCTGATTCAGGGATGATAATTTTTTATGCTGGCACTGCCATACACTGGGGGTCAAAAAAGCAATCCACTATTGCTTTAAGCTCGGCAGAGGCAGAATTTGCCGCATTGTCAAGCGTGGTAAATGAGCTGATTTATCTAAAACAAATTTTTAGTGATTTAGGTATGCCAATTTCAGAAGCTGTTAAAGTTTTTGAAGACTCTCAAGCATGTATAGCGATGGCTACAGCACAAGGTGTTAAAAATAGAACAAAACATGTGGCTGTAAAATTTCAGAATGTTAGAGAAGCTGTTCAAAATGGTTTAATTGATTTGGTGTATTGTCCCAGTGAAGAAAATATAGCAGATTTATTTACTAAAGCGTTGGGTAATATTAAACATGATCTTTTGTGTGACAGACTGGGTATGATATGTCGATGTCTGGATGAAAAATTAGAGGGGTGTCAGGGAAAATAGTTTTTGAGATCAGGAGTTTGTCTCCCCCTCCCTGAATAATTTTTTAGCCAGACATGCCTGGCGCCATTTTTAGTTATCAGAAGGTAATAAATCTGTCTGTTTTTGTTATTCTGTTTTTTGGGCTTGTATGTGAGAAACGAAACTTAAGATTGGATTACTTTCGGTTCTCCCAAGGACTAAATGTTATGGCCTATATAACTGGGAGGGGTTACATTGTTTTGTTCCTGAGATAGAAAAGAGCTTCAAGCTTGTGTGTACCTCTCTTGCTTAGAGAGAACCTAGAAAACATGGTTAAATGCTTTCTGTTATTGTTTTCCTTTTATTTAATTGTTATTAATAAAAGCCTAAAAGAATTTTGGCATGGACTTACTTTTGCACCAAAAGGAGTATTTGTTTGCTCACAAAGCACACGTTTTCGTTGCTTATCCCCTGTTCGGATGAACAGGGAGTGACTGCGCTCTGCACAGATCCGTGACAAAACCATTGTCTGATTGTTTAAGTTCTTATTGGGATGCCTATTTCTTTGTGTGTTACATAATATGGTAACATTGTGAGGTGTCTGATATAAGTACTGTATTATAATTAAATCAGACAGCACACAAATAAGAAATGTCTTTACCCGAGGAGCTTAACTAGAAGACAAGAGACACACTAGTATATGGTTGGTGAAGAGTGGCTGGGTGAAGGAGAGGACAAGGCAATGGAGAAGATTAGCTACTAAGGAGAAAGGCTTTGCATATTAAAATGTGATTTGCATATATTATCCAACATCAAATGGGCACCCAGAAGCTTTCATGGAGAATTGCTGCACAAATATGATTTTTCTCTGTCCAAGTCTATCCATTTAGTCTCCATAAGCCTTTGTGGAAGTAAGGAAAATTGGTAAGCTAAACTATTATTTGATAGTCCATTAAGAAGCAATTGTAGTTTTTTAGGACAGGAAAATATGTAAGGTTGGAAGGTATCTGATTATCTTCATTGATCGTCTGATTATCTGCTGACTTACGTGGAGATTGTAGGGGGTCGTCGGAATACTAGTTCCACCTCAGCTGAGCTCTACATTTGGCTGTGCAGGGACTGTGCCCCTGAGAAATTTATGCTTCCCTTAAAATGTGCAAGACCACCCAATCTAGAGCACCATGGACACATTCTGCGTAAGAGTTGGAACTCAAGCAGTATTTTTCATGTCTTATGATTAATATTTCACTATATGGATAAGGATGTGTTTTCCAGCAAAGTAATGCTACACCTTCAGGACATTTAGGTTGCAATCCTATGCACATACATCTGGGAACAAACTTCATTGAACATAGTAAGACCTACTTGTCAGTAAATTTGTGCAGGAATGTGTTGTTCCTTGTGAAAGTTACACAGTTAATCACAGTACAGGTCTCCCCCAGTATCCACAGAACCAATATCTGTGGTTTCAGTTATCCGTGGCTGAAAACAATAGGGACACACACCATAGAGTTGTGCTGGAAAATGCCTAGGCAAGTGTCTTCTCTAGGAATCGCTAGGTCCTCCAACACAACTCTATGGTATGTTTGAACTAGAAGTCCTTTATTTTAATACGGTTCACTATTATCCATGTTTTCTGGTATCCAAGGTAAGTCTGGGAACCGAACCCCCATGGGTACGAGGAGGGGGGTTGATCTATAATTGTCTTTTCTGGATGGTTATTTCACATTTTTGGTAAATCCCTTTGGACAGACAGCATGTGATTTTAGTGTTGGACTATAGGAAACCATGGTTAAAATCTCCACTCAGTCACGGAAACCTACTGGGTGACCCTGGGCAATTCACACTCTCCGAGGAAGGCAGTGACAAACCTCCTCTGTATAAATCTTGCTAAGAAAACTCCATGATAGGTATGCCTTAAGGTCTCCATAAGTTTAGAAATGACTTGAAGGTGCAAACTACAAAGCATTATGACACATTGTTCCCATGACTGTCTACTGTCCCTACTTTGGAAAGGACTGGATGGTGTAGTGAATGGTGTCAATTGAAAAGAAAGTTTTACTGACTTGCGGTGTGCAAAGTGATTCCTATTATTCCATGTGTGCCCAATTAAAATATGAATCGGGACTTGTCATGGCTCATCTTGTTCCCCCTGCAAAGCACTTGCTTACTATTTCCCCCTCTTTGAAATATTCTTCATTGTTCAAGAAGGCACCTGTTTTCCTTTTTAAAACAGCAGCCCCACTAAAGCTGTTGAGAAATCTATTACTAGATCTTGGAAGTAGACAAAAGGATAGTTATTTCTAAAACTAGAAATGGGAGAAACAGCCTTAGAAGTGAGGTCATACAGCACAATCCTATCCATGTTTGTGTGTACCCCTTCCCCTGTCCTCTGGTCAGTGGGAGCACTAAGGGGGTGCGGAGAGGCTGAACCACACCACGTGACACCATCAAGGGGAGGGTGATACCAGCCTTAGTGACTCCACTGTCAGGATTATGGGATTTGCAATCTGATAAATTTATGCTGTAAAGAGCAAAAGAACATGAAGGTCAACATAATGGCCTACAGGGGGCTAAAAGTGAAAGCAATCTGCATCTGGCCTGTGTTATGGTTCAAAGGCCTGAGAAAGCAGTCTTGAGACTGAGACAGTGGAGATTTTCAGACAGGGAAATTATTCCCTGGGGAGATCGGGACAGAATTGTTTCTTTCCCGGAAGCAGTGCTGCATTTCACACACCCACTTCCCTCTCCCGATCTCCCATCATCCTGACGCTGCGCTCGTTCTATTTCCCTGCTGGTACCTTTTGCAATATTTTATTAATGAGAGTTCATTGTTAATAAAAAGAAATAGAATGAGCACAGTGTCAGGACGATGGAAGATTGGGAGAGGGAAGTGGGTGTGTGAAACGCGGTGCTGCTTCCAGGACAGAAGCAATTCTGTCCTGATCTCCCTGGGGAATAATTTCCCCATGTGAAAATTTCCACTATCTGTTTTGCGGAATGTAATCTACATGGGAACTGTATGTCTCTGTAAGCAATATGTTATTGAGAATGCAATGTGACTTTGTATTCAGTCGTATAATGTTCTGGGTCTATGCAGTACCAGAACTCTGTTTTTTCTGATGACTGAGAAATGTATATTGCAGAGAGTATTCTCTGTGACACTGTATATATTTTATATATGTCCCAGTAAAGAAAAAAAGAATTAGACAGTACATTTGTGTCTGTTTGCTTTATTTTCTTCACCTGGATGATGGGCACTCTGCTAAAACTTTTTGCTGCCTGGAACTCTTAACATGCACAGAGTTTCCAGGGCACTAATGTGTCATCTACAGCATCCAGCCCAATCACAGAGGTCTTCTGAGGAGGTGCTCCTAACTCCTTGTGATTGCACAAAGGTCTCAGATACTCTTTGAGGCTGTTAGGAGTAGAGTCTTGAGTGCATTGGCTCCTATCCTATGAAATGCCCTTCAGACTGTGGTTAGGCATCTACCTACACTTCTATATTTTTGGCCTTAGCTAAAAACAAGAATATCCTGTCTTTAAAAACTAAATTACAGCCAATTTTAATGAGGTGTGTGTGTGTGTTTAAAAAAACTTTTTGCATTTATTTCTTGTAATCCACTGTTCTGAAGTCTTCAATAGTGAGTGTTTTGTCAATCCAGTAAATAATAAATTAACAAATAAAAATATTTCCTCAGAAGGTGTTCGGTGGGGCTGATATCTTCCTAGTTAAAGGTGTTTAGGACCACAGATTTACAGCACAATCTTTTACATGCCTATTCAGAAGTCAGTCACATTGTCCTTTAGCAGGGCTTATTCCCAGGTTAGTGTGTATGGGGCTGCAATTTTAGCCAGACAGTTATGCCCAAAACCTCATTTAAAATTTTGGCCAACAATTTGGTTCAGTAAAAAAAGGAAGGAAGGAAGGAAGGAAGAAAGAGACTGTGGCTGGAATCCTGTTGGTTAGTCCCACCCACAGTAGAGTCATTGAATCAATTACTGAATGCGGAGTAAACTTATAGGTAAATCCAGTTGATTCAATGGTTCTGCTTTAGCTGGGATGATGAGGATGAGGATCTGTCTTTTCCCCAGTCTGGACTCAAGGTAGCTTATACAAGTTAAGACAGATACAGCTTTAAAATTCACTTTCTAGGAAAGTGACAAATATATTTAAACTAACAGCAGAATTAAAAGCAGTTAAAAGCATGACCATTAAAAAGAAAACAGCAAGAAAAGATTATAGGACATTCTGAAAGGCCCTTTGCTCCCTGAACAATCAAAGACCTGCTGAAACAAAATGGTCTTCCCCTGCCTACAGAAGGATAGCAGGGAAGGTTCGAGTTTCACCTCTTTAGCAAGGGGATTTCAGAACCTAGGAGCAACCACTGATGAGGCCCTCTCCTCTGTTCCCATCAGATGTACCAGTGAGGGTGGTGGGACAGGGAGAAGGACCTCCCCAGAAGATCTCAAAGTATATGCACGTCTTGTCAGAGAATACAGTCTGTCAGATAACCTAGGCATTAGCCATATAGAGCTGTATAGGTCATAACCAGCACTGTAAATTGTGTTTAAAGACAGATTGGCAGCCAATGGATCTGTTGCAACAAGGGAGTTGTGTGCTCCCTGTAGTCAGCCCCAGTTACCAATCTGGCTTGCAGATCTTTGGACTAACAGTAGGATTTAGGCCAAAACCAACTGTACTCAGTACTCCCGGTAGATACAAACATGTAACCCTGCAAAGCTGTTAATTGTATACTGTGTCATTCCTATATGAGAAGGTATCTGTGGCCATCATTCAGCACCATCAACTCCACAACATGATTTTAATGAAAACATATTCTTTGCCTTCCTATGAAACCACATATAAATGGAGACATTTAATTCTCTGAATTCAGTGTTGTTAACACTAATGCATCAGAGAAGAACAGTCTCTTATGGTGCCAGAGGACATGAGGTTTATTTATGTGACTGTAACAAATTCTGGAGGCTAATAGTTTTCTCAGCTGTTTTGACAATTAAGGTATAAATAAATAACCATATAAGTACAGTGCATGCTAGAGATTAGAGAAAACTGTTTAACATGAACAAAAATCCAGTGTGTTTCACAGACTGCCCTGAAAGTCCAATTTCCATGCTACTGAGAACAGCCACAGAGTAACAAACATGAAATCAGAATGGAAATATTTATCAGTACTGGACACACAGCAACACTTCAGATGTTTCTGCTTTCATTGGAAGTAGCTCAGAATCAGTCTTTGTCATGTTGCTTTTCTCAGATGCTTATTTTTATTTTTATTTTGGCCCAAGATGCTTTTTTCATTCAGAGATTAAATAACCATGGGCGAAAGAGTAGACAGCTGTGAAGAACAATACTTAACAGATATACGAGAAAATAAAACCCCATGAAAATGCCTGATATCTCCAATTTGATGGGGGGGGGGACACCTAAAGTTTCAATTTGTCACTGAAAGGCCAGCAGCAAGGATAAATGGAGTGACACTAGGCAGTGGCAAACACAGGTACCGCCTATGTTGAAATGTAAAAGGCCACAACTTTGTTGGCTGCAGCTTTTTGAGGCCCTGCATGGGTTCAGATCCAAACAGCATTTTCTGTACAGAGGACCTCAATTTCTACACTGAAAACACTATTTCTGCAACTAAATGTTATTTTTTTGAATGCAGAAATTGCTCTTTTCTGCACAAAATGCTGTTTTCTGTGTAAAAATACTACATGTGAATTTTGTGCAGAATAAGTTCTGAACTGCAAACAAATCTTTGAAAAATGCATGGTTTTCAAAGACTTTCTCACAGTGGGAAGAAAATTGCTCAGTTTATTCCTTCCTTCCTTTGAGGATACAATTAGCAAAGGGTTACATCCCTAGACTGGAGGGCCATATGATTTCCCCACCCTGGGAGAGAAAACTTGAAAATATCCACATTTTGTAAGTTCACAGTTGACTCTAATAAAAGCATTGCCCACCTGTGGATTTAGGACTTTCTTTGACATTGATCCAAGGGCCAGAAAACGAAGGACTATATGAGCCCAGAATGGCCTCAATTCTCTAAACAAAACTTTCATTCCGTAGCTGTCACCAGGTTAAGCCATAACATCTAAACCGCAGAGGGAGACAAGAGTCAAAGTGCTGAGGGCCAGCAAGAAGTGTCATTACCCAGTGGCCTGAAAAAGAGAGATTACCAGATGTCTTAAGCAGACTAATAATCCATCTAGTCCCAGTGTGCTGTTTCCATCTGTGGTTATGTTAAAGGTGAAATGAAACTGCAAAGACAAATGACAAGAAACAAACTTTGTCCAAAAGTGCAAGTATTATGGATCTGAAGTGGATCTCTGACGTGCCTTGGAAAGCGTGAATATTATCCCCCATTTCTCCTTGTAGTATAAATTTCTATAAGCACTGGTGTGTTTTGAGAACAGAAGCATTGGTCTTCAAATTCTATGTTTGAATAATTGCATCCAAAATTCCACTTAGTGAATCTTTCATGCCTCTTCCGTTAAAGTAGATTACTGAGAGTCAAGTTGACTTAATGTATTAACAGTGTTTTGTTCATCTCTTTAAGAATGTAATAGTATTAGAGCAGAAAGCATAGATTTGCAAGCATCTGGGAACTACACAGGAAGTTGATTCTCTTTTAAAATACTCCCTGATGGGATTGAGTGGGGTGTGGTGGCTTGTCTTGGCCAGACTACTGTATTTACTGCATGCAGCAGTTACCAAAGGAGCTTTCTTCCTGTACCATTTCTGAAAGGGATGTTTGAGTTCACTGTGAACAATAGAGGCACAACACAATTGTAACAGGTAAGCCCAACTATAGAAACAGTTGTGGTGCACCAAGTTGAATTCACTCCTCCCCTTTCATTACATTTGGTCATCAATGAACTTTCCTGTCAAAAACTTTACCCCTGTTCAACACATAGTCCATATAAATAGGAATTATTCAGATCTTGCTGGGAAAAATCCAAAAGCTATATTATAATAAGAAAATTAAAGCCTTGGTTAGTATTAAACAAAATAGCACATTAGGACCCCCCATATCAGCTGATTATCCACTGATTTAGTTATCTGTGGGACACAAAAGCAGCACAGATACCATAGAGTCTTCCTAGAAAATGCCTAGAGAGGCATCTTCTCTAGATGTTTTCTAGGTCCTCCAAGGCAACTCTATGGTATTTTAAACCAAAAGTCCCATTATTTTCAATGGTGTTTGCTGTTATCCATGGTTTTCGGTATCCATGCCCCCCAGAACCAAACCCCGTGGATATGGGTGTCCTACTGTATTGCAAACATGTAAAAACAAGTTGCAAAATGAAAAAAGTAGTAAAAACACTTCAAAAACTTGTAAAATCATGAGCAATTTCAAATTCTGTAGAATTCTTTACCAGACTGAATAAACAAAAAACAGGGGCAGGAGGAGGGAAAGAGGAAGAGTAATAGTAGGGCATGATGCTGAATCCCCTAAGTCTGCAATCTGTACTTGTTCCAAGGGAGAATGAAAGATATATCAAAGAAACTGGACTGCTGATTCAGTTTTTGTTCAGGAAAAGCAGATTTGTTAGCATAATACTAAAAAAATTTTTTTTTTAATTGTTCGAAATCATGGGGAAAGCCTTAATGCATATTGAAGGCTCTCCACTTCAGGTTGCTTTGTGTTAGGAGAGTGACATCAGAGAAGAGCAAGGGTAAAACACTCCCCTATTTTTGTGTGTTTATTTAAATTACCTGTATTTAGAATGCCTGCATAGGGTTTTGCACACACTGTTACTTACTAGGAAAATCCATTTCCCCCTGCCCTGTCCAGCTATTATGCAGTCTCAGGCTAAGCTCAGAGAGAAGCCCAAGGAGTAGCTGGGTGGCAGATAGTACCCCTGTGTTACATACCCTGACGTCCCCCAACTTGGAATATCAAATAATTATCTATATTTAATAATTTGGCTTAGTGTGGCCATCCACATGGATACAGGTAAACCGGCATCCCCTAATACCAAAATGGGATTCGTGCAAGACCAAGGGAAGGGCCTGTGGAAATTCCCCAAAACGAAACACTCAAGTGAGACTCAGCACCTGGAGCCCAGTCAATCATTAATCCACTCAGCAAAAGCAAGAGTCCTTAATGCTTGTGAAATGGGATTTTCCTCTCCTGCTCCCCTCTAGTAAAAGACCTTTCCTGTTTCCTATTCAATTTCAAAAGTATCGATTGTTAACTATTGTCAGCTCTCCCAGAGCGCCCATTGTTTTGGCCTGGGAACCTCCGAGAGCCATTGTATTTCACTCAAACACCTATTCCTTCAGGGGATTTATTTCATATATACATCACCCCAAAACACAACCAAATTGTGCAAAGTTCCACTTCCTTTCAACTCCATGTCACTCTGCATAGTCTACAGCTTCTCCTACTACATCCATGCTGTCAGTTTGCTGCTAGACCCTCAGAATGCAATCTGAGCCTCTGCTGCAGGAATCTCTGATCCATAGGACAGATGTCATATCACCCATCGCCCCCTCACTTTATTCCTCTATCCAAATACTTCCTCCTATTTTCATTAGCCTTGGTTGAGCGTCTGAAGTCTGAGTGTGTGTGGGAATGCTGTTGCTATTAATTTCAAATAAATATCATTTAATTGTACCCTTTGGCTTAGAGTCTTTTCTTTAGTACTGGTGTACATAGGTTAAAAGGTCCTGCTGTTGCCCATCCTCTTGTTGCCATAATTGAGCTAATTAAATATTCCACCATTTTAATATTAGGACATTAGAGGGTCCCCATGGACCCCACAATTTTGGATAACACCTGCTATACACAAAGTTCTGGCATTCCATCCCTGCAAGCCCTGGCTCCACTCCAAAACTGCAATACTTGCTGACATTCAACAATTGCCTCTCCATAAACATTACTTTCTCTCTGCCTCTCCATATACATTACTTTCACATTATGTCTCTGCATACAATACTTGGTTGCCTGACTCCTCCTACTTGATATACTTGTACTTTACAGGGTGCAGAATTGTTTTCACCCAAGAGGCAGTAGCTGTCAATAATTAAGTAGAGGACTGCTCTGCTCAGGATGAAAACAATCCATTATAGATTGTGATGGATCTTGATCATTTTGGGATCTGCTGTGGACAGAAGCAGATATTGTCAATGGTACCATAAGTGGTTTGCTGCTGTGGCTGGTTCTATCTTGTTCCTCCATAATTTCTAGTGAAACTTACTGTGTAACATACATGTGAATATCTTGCTTATATATGTGACCGAGGACCAAGGCAAGAGACTGGTATTTCATGGCAATAGGCCAGGATTCCCTCATCAAATTTCAAAACTCTTGAGTTAGCAGCCTTTTCAATTAACACACTTCTCTACATCTGCCCTTTCTTCCTCACTGCATTTGCATACCCTTAGGGGAGCTTGGTTTGAATACAGACACAAAGGAAAATACTTCAGTCAAATGTGTCTTCTTTAGCAGACTCTATAGTTATCATGTAAGGGATAATCCATAGAGCAAAGGGGGCAACAGCAGGGGGCAATTTCCTAGGCTTTCAGGCCCATTGCCTCTTGCTCTATTACTGTTCTTCTTAAGTAGATGAACATGACCTCCTTTGTTGTAGAAAATAAGTCTTTCCATACATAAAAGGAGCCAAACTGTTAGAACGTGCTAATTGTTCCCCTTTTCTCTCCTTATTCTGTCCCTTCTAAACTTTGTTAGCGTAATAGTTGGGTTTAGTAGAACTGAATTGGCAGGATTGAAAACAATGTAACAACATGCTGGGTCAGACCAAAGTCCCACATTCTAATCCAGTACTGTGTTCCCACAGCAGCCACAAGCAGCACATGAATGCAACTGAACCTATGATCTGGGACCCATGATCGCCAGCAATTGATGTGCAGAGACACTGTGCCTCTGACACCAGAGGTAATGTATAGCCATCTGGTTAGTAGCCATTGATGGCCCTAACTACATCAAACTTATCTGATCTCGTTTTAAAGCCATGGGAATTAGCAGCCATCACTACTTCTTGTGTGTGTGAATTTCATAGTTTAACTATACAATGTATAAAGAAGTGCCTACTTTTATCTGTCCTAAATCACCCACCATTTAGTGGGAATGGATGACCCTGGATTCTGGTACAGTTCGCCCTTGATATCTGATGGGGTTTGGTTCCAGGACCCCTACCCCTGTGGATACCAAAATCTGTGGATGCTTAAGTCCCATTATATACAATGGCATAGTGAAATGGTGTCCTTATATAAAATGGCAAAATCAAGGTTTGCTTTTTGGAATTTTTTTTTTTGGGGGGGGGGAATATTTTCAAGCCATGGATGGTGGAATCCATGGATGCCAAATCCGTGGATACAGAGGGTCAATTGTATTATGAGACAGTGAGAGAAAAGTATCTCCCGATCTATATTTCCTCCTCCTCCTCCTTCTGTGCCGTTAGGTCATTTCTGACTTATGGAGACCTTAAGGCTGTTAGTATGCCCTACTACCCCCTCTTCATGGTATCTCTTAATTGGAAATATTGGACACTTTTCAGGGTCAGGTTGGCTGGGGCAAACCAAAGGTCAGCTGGAGGTCACAATGACCTGGGATGTGTGTTAGAAATAGGATGCCAAGAAAGCCCAAATTAGGATTGTGCAGGAATTCCCTTAGTAAACACAGTTGTTAAGGAGGTATGTGCTAATCTTTTCTTCCAGCCCTGGGCATCTCAGCAATGATTCAATCAAACAATTAAGTGACCATGTCCAAATCTATTCATATGGAAATCTTTCCTATATCCCCTTCCTGTCCAACTTTATGAGGTTATCACAAACCCATCATTTCTATCTCCCAGCAACTAAAGCAACCAGCTGAATTTTGATTTCCTTTGTTTATCTCATGGGAAAGGCATCCAGGCTTTGTCATAACCAGATTACCCATTCAGGATATGTAATAGGGTATAAATATTAGTTCCACAATAATAGTAAAATGTGCCACAGTGGGAGAACCCTGCCCCTCTCTTTCTTGGCACACCCTAGATCAGAACCTCCTGTGCCACCCTCATATGCCTGTCTGAGTATCTTCATTGCATGAAACTCTTCTCTCTAACTCTGGTAATTATTGCCTGATACATTAGTCTTTCTGTCTTATTCCACCATAGCCCTGTATGGTTCTTAGGCACATGCATTTTGTGTGTGAGAGTTTACTTTGTGTTATTTCCAATAAAAATACTTTATTTCACTTTGTCTGGAGTGCTCTCTACAGTTAGAACTGGTAAACATGGGTGAAAAGATCCCTGAAGTTACCTCCTCTCACAGGCTTCCATTTGAGCTAATAATTCCCCCAGATATTAATAAAGATTTTGGCATCATGGGTGGGGCTCTAAAGCACCCCCACCTCTTATGGTAACAAGGCAAACCTATCACAAGGTTTTGTTGACAGATTTGTTCAGAGGGGGGTTGCCATTGCCTTCCTATAAGGTTGAGAGAGTGTGACTTACCCAAGGTCACTCAGTGGGTTTCCATGGCCAAGAGGGGATTTGAACCCTGGTCTCCCAGAGTCCTTGGTCCAATACTCAAACCACTACATGATGCTGGCTCTGCTTTTGTTCCATACCACATACAACTTTCTATTGTCCCTCCCCTTATTTTCCTAATCCTGCCATTTTATGGTTTTACAGCTAGTTCCCAGTCCCTCCTTTGGATCTTGGGGAATGTGGAGGGCAGTATGTTCTGCAAAAAAGGCTACCAAAACCAAACAACACCACAAAAACATGCAGGCCACAAGTCACTGAGTCTTGTACCTTCTACAGTATGTCTTTATGTTCTGGTGACACCCAGGAAAAATAGAATCTGTACACAAAGTGCTTTCTAAATTATCATGGTAAGGAAAAAGAGGAGGACAGATGAGGAAAGACAGTCCAGGCTGCTGATATTTCTTTGAAACTGAAAAGATGATTCTTAGAATTTCTCTTAAAAATAGCAATAATTGAAGCAGAGGTGGCCAACTTGTGGCTCTCCTGATGTTCAGCTGCAGTGCCCATCAGCCCTTGCAAGCACAGCTACTGATGAGGAACGGAGAGAGCTTCAATCCAGTAAGATCCAAAAGGTTTCTGGCTGTCAAACCCTGAACTTTAGGGGGTATCTATTTTCGTATAAACCAATGCATTGCTTTCTTTAGGACTGAACACCAAACCCTGTCTCTGTACCACTATTCCTGGCTACTGGAGAGGAAAGCCACTTTCTCTCCAAATCTCCAGTCTCAGCAAATAGTTAACCAAATAAAAGAGTCACATATTTAGTTATTTGTTTCTGGGGTGAGCCCTGCTATTTTTGAATTCAGCTGCCTAAATTCATGTGATGATTCCACATTTTTTCCAGTGTCAAGTCGAAAACAAATGTATCCCACTATATCACACTAACTAAAACTAAAAGTAGTCTCTATATTTGACTACTTATTTCCAGTTGGTATTAGTCTTTTGTGTTTATGGGCACATCTGGACTGATTTAAAAGACCAGAAACATCCAGATTTTGTTCTTCTTTCCGATTTTATTTTGGAGAGCCATAAACGTTTCTTTTTTTTTCTATCCCAGCATATTTTTCTGCCAGCTCCTGCTACAATCAGAGGCTTTTCATACCAGCTCCCCAGGTAAGTTTATTTTGTTGTTGTTGTGTGCCTTCAAGTTGTTTCCAACTTAAATGGTGACTCTAAGGCAACCCTGTCACAAGGTCTTCTGAAGCTGAGAGTGTGTGATTAGCCCAAAGTTACCCAGTTGTTTTCATGGCCGAGTAGGGATTCAAGCCCTGGCCTCCAGAATCACAGTCCAACACTCAAACCACTATGCCACACATTTATTTTAACCCAGTATAAAATTTGAACAAATAGCAATAACATTTGAGACTTTTCAGTCAGCACAGATGTACCTTATTTCATCTCCAAAGAGTCTTAAGGGACTGTACAGGTGAACCAGGCAACAGCTGGAGGACCTAAGGTATACATAAATCATAGAATCATAGAATTGTAGAGTTGAAAGAGACCACAAGGGCCATCCAGTCCAGCCCCCTGCCATGCAGGAAATCACGATCAAAGCAGCCCTGGCAGATGACCATCCAGCCTCTGTTTAAAGACCTCCAAGGAAGGAGACCCTACCATGCTCCGAGGGAGTGTGTTCCACTGCCAAACAGCTCTTACTGTCAGAAAGTTCCTCCTAATGTTGAGGTGGAATCTCTGTTCCTGGAGCTTGCATCCATTGCTCCGTGTTCCAGTCTCTGGAGCAGCAGAAAACAAGCTTGCTGCATCCTCAATGTGACACCCCTTCAAATACTTAAACAGGGCTATCATATCGCCCCTTAACGATCTTTTTTCCAGGCTAAATATTCCAAGCTCCCTAAGTCTTTCCTCATAAGGCATGGTTTCCAGAACTTTCACCATTTTAGTCACCCTCTTCTGGACACGCTCCAATTTGTCAATATCCTTTTTGAATTGCGGTACCCAGAAGTGGACACAGTATTCTAGGTGAGGCCTGACCAAGGCAGAATAGAGTGGCACTATTACTTCCCTTGAGCCAGACACTATACTTGTATTGATGCAGCCCAAAATCGCATTGGCCTTTTTAGCTGCCGCATCACACTGTTGACTCATGTTCAACTTGTGGTCTACTAGGACTCCTAGATCCTTTTTGCTCATAGTCTCATTCAGTCAGGTCGCCCCCATTCTGTATCCATGCATTTCGTTTTTCTGCCCTAAGTGTAGTGCCTTACATTTCTCTGTATTGAATTTCATTTTCTTAGCTTCAGCCCAGCTCTCCAGTCTCTCCAGGTCATTTTGAATTTTGATCCTGTCCTCTAGGGTATTAGCTACTCCTCCTAATTTGGTGTCATTTGCAAATTTGATAGCTAGTTCCCATGAAGGAACTAGCTATCAAAATTAAGAAAGTGAGGTGAGGAGTTTGATAGCGCATTGGGAAGGATGAAACTATAGTGGGACAAATGACAAAAAAGTGTGAGGAAGATAAGCTTGCATGTGGTGGCTTTGTAGAAGAGGTGGTCTTCGAAAGGGATGCAAATGCAGGCATGGGATGTGTCTGATTGACAGAGAGGAGGAGGCTGTTCTAGGCACAGGGACCAGTTTGATAGAAAGTTCTAAGTAGGGAGTGGGAGTGGGAGTGGTAAGAAAAGCAGCTCCCTAATAATGTTCAGTGTGCATCACATTTATAACATATAATCATAGAATCATAGAGTTGGAAGAGAACAAAAGGGCCATCCAGTCCTACCCCTGCCATGCAGGAATATACAATCAAATCATTCCAGACAAATGGCCATCCAGCCTCTGCTTAAAAACCTCCAAAGAAGGAGACTCCACCACACTCAGAAGCATTCCACTTCCAACAACTCTTACTATCAGGAAGTTCTTCCTAATGTTTAGATGGAATTTCCCCCCCCCCCCGTAGTTTGAACCCATTGCTCCGTGTCCTGGTCTCTGGAGCCACAGAAAACAAGCTTGCCCCATCCTCAGTATGACATCTCTTCAAATATTTAAACATGGCTATCATGTCACCTCTCAACCTTCTCTTCTCCAGACTAAACATGCCCAGCTCCCTAAGTTGCTCCTCATGGGGCATGGCTTCCAGACCTCCCACCATCCCAGTTGCCCTCCTCTGGACACATTCCAGCTTCTCAATATCCTTCCTCAATTGTGGTGCCCAGAACTGGACAGTTTTCCAGATGAGGTATGACCAAAGCAGAATACAGTAGCACTATTACGCCCCCCCCTTGATCCAGACACTATGCAACTATTGATGCAGCCTAGAATTGCATTGCCTTTTTTAGCTGCTGCATCACACTGCTGACTCATGTTCAGCTTGTGGTCAACTAAGACTTCTAGATCCCTTTCGTATGTACTGCCATCAAGCCAGGCGCCACCCATCCTATATCTGTGCATTTCATTTTTACTGCCCAAATGTAGTATCCTACATTTCTCCCTGCTGAAATTCATCTTGTTAGTTTTGGCCCAGATTTCTAATCTGTTCAAGTCATTTGTGTGGACTGCACAATTCCCCCTTGTTCTACAAGACAGTGGGTCTACATGTTAGGGCTGCAGAGCAATATTGGTTCCACTATGGACATGTGAGATCCTCCGAAATGCCATGGGTTTTATCAACACTTTGGACTTCTCACAAAAAAAGCTCCACATTTAACCTGAAATGGTTGGATTTGATAAAATTTGATGACAGTTCCATATTCAAGTTTCATGGAATTTGTCACATTTATCTTGAAAGTGTGCTCTATGGCAACTACTAGAAGCATACTATTATTTCCCCGGGCATGTGTTTATTGCCTGCACAGATTGAGAAGTGGGGAGCATACTGGCTTCCCTTCCCCTCCCACCTCTTGGGCATGCTGGCTCCTGGCATGACTACTACTACTGCTACTAATAATAATAAAATGTATTTTTATCCCTCCCCTCTGTTAAAAACAATCGAGGCAGTTTACAAAAATTAAAATACAAATACAGATTAAAATCCCTAAACAACACCCACCCCCACCCTCTCCCCCCCCAAAAATATTAAACCAGTATAAATTAAAAACAACTAATCTAAATTCACATTAAAAAATAATAAATAGCCAGCAGACTAAAAGAGGCCAGGAGCTCCTGAGGCCGGGATCTAATTAGGAAAGGCCTGCTGAAAGAGATCCGTCTTTAATGCTTTTTTAAAGCTACTCAGTCTCATCATCTGATGGATCTCGTTCAGCAGGTCATTCCACAATTTGGGGGCGATTACTGAAAAGGCCCTCTGGGAGGTTGCAGACAGCCTAGATTTTTGTGGCTGAAGCAAATTCCTCCCAGAGGACCGGAGTGCATGGGGAGGATTGTATAGGAGGAGGTGGTTCTGAAGATAAGTTGGACCCAAGCCATTTAGGGCTTTAAAGATAATAACCAACACCTTATACTGGGCCCAGAAACTGATAGGCAGCCAGTGGAGAGATTTTAATACTGGAGTTATATGATCTCTCCGAGATGTTCCCAAGACCACTCTGGCTGCCATATTTTGTACCAACTGAAGTTTCCGGACCAAGCATGAGGGTAGCCCCATGTAGAGTGCATTGCAGAAATCTAGACGAGAGGTTACCAGTGTGTGCACCACAGTCTCGAGGTCCCTTACTTCCAGGAAAGGGAGCAACTGGCATATCAGCTGAATCTGATAACAGGCACTCCTGACCGTCGTATTCACCTGACTAGTCATCTGAAGCGATGAATCAAGGAGCACCCCCAGGCTGTGAACACAGTCCTTTAACGGACAGCGTGACTCCATCCAGAACTGGAGGTTGCAACCCAACTCCTGGTTTTGGGGCCGCTACCATGAGCACCTCCGTTTTGTCCGGATTTAATCTCAATCTGTTTTTCCTCATCCAGCCCATTACTGCTTTAAGACAATCATTAAGAGGAGAGACGCCATCGGAATTCAAGACCAACGATCGGGACAAGGAGAAATAGATCTGGGTGTCATCAGTGTACTGATAACACCCAGCCTCATAACTCCAAATAATCTCACCCAGCAGCTTCATATAGATGTTAAACAGCATTGGGGACAGGATGGTACCTTGCAGAACACCACAAGTAAATTCCTTTCTGCTGGAGCAGCTGTCCCTGAGCAGCACCCTCTGGGACCTGTCTGAGAGGAAGGAACGGAACCACTGGAGTGCAGTGCCTCTGATTCCTAACCTACTCAGGCGATCCAAGAGGATGCTGTGATCTATCATATTGAAAGCCACTGAGAGGTCTAAAAGATCCAACAGGGTCACACTACCCCGTAGATTCTTAGACACAGGTTATCGGTCAAGGCAATCATGGCAGTCTCAACTCCAAACCCCATCCTAAAGCCAGTTTGAAATGTGTCTAGATAATTGGTTTCATCCAAGACCACTTGGAGTTGAAGCACAACTGTCCTCTCGATCACTTTGCTCAAGAGTGGTACCATAGAAACCGGCCTATAGTTTTCATGTCCAGGGGGTCCAGGGAAGGTTTTTTCAGGAGCAGCCTAACGGACGCTTCCTTTAAACAGAATGGAACACTCCCTTCTCGGAGGGATGCATTGATGATGTCCTTAAGGAACACCATCAAGGCACACGCACACCCTGGATGGCCAGCCATGAAGGGCAAGGATCGAGAGGGCAGCTCGTCTTCCTCACCCTACCAAGTAGCTTGTCCACGTCCTCGGTACTCACGGATTGAAATTGATCCAGTAAACTTATATCAACAGAGTTGCTGGACACCTTGTCAGTTGTTTCTGTCAAAATACTGGCATCTAAGTTGGCTCTTATCCAAGAGATTTTATCTGCAAAGAAGTTGTTAAACGCATCACAGCAGGCCGTTGTTGGGTTACGCAATGGGTTCTGCACAGGTATAACCTGCGTTATCTCCCTTACCACCCTAAACAGCTCTGCTGGATGGGACTCTGCAGATGCATGATGTGCAGAGGAGAAGGATCTCTGCACTGCACATATTGCCTCTTGATAGGGCCAAAGAAAGTTCCTATGATGAGTCTTGTCTGATAAAAGTTGAACTTTCCGCCAGTTGCGCTCTAGTCATTGTCCAACCTGCTTCATTTTCCTAAGCTCTGGTGTATACCATGGCTTACGGTTTGGAGTGGGTTGGAAAGGATGCTTGGGAGCGATCGTGTCGATAGCCTTGGTAAGGTCAGTGTTCCAGGTATTAACCAAAGCTTCGACAGGATCACCGGCATTACCAACCATTAAACCCTCCAAGGCTTTCTGGAATCCTATTGGTTCCATTAGCCTTCGGGGGTGGACCATTCTAATGGGTCCACCACCCCTGGTGGGGTGGGAAGAGACTCTTAGTTCAGTCTTGACCAGGAATTGACCCATCCATGACAATGCAATGGTTTTAATAACCTCTGCCCACGGATATTCCTGTTCCGTAATGAAGACCGCATCAAGGGAGTCTACTAGACAATGGGGTGGTCGGTATACTAGTAAAATCCCCAAACTATCCCTGGTCCTCAGGCTAAGGTACATACACTCGAAGTGGACTGTGTTCTGGACAGGTATCCTGGTCAAAGTCAGATTGTCCTTATAAACCAGAGGACTGCCCTTATCACAACATTGGCAGTTTTGGAAGACTTGCTAGGAAAATAACAACAACAAATTTTATTTCTTACCTGCATCTCTCCAAGAATGATTCTTCCTCTTCTAGAGGAAGAGTGAAGAATGATTCCAAGAATGATTCTTCCTTCCTCTCTAGGAAAAATTGGTAAAAACTCTATAGAGAATAGGTTCTGCAAAGATTACTTTTGGAATTGAAAGGAGAAATGACTATATGATAGGACAGATTTAGAAAACCTAGACAATTTATATTACTTTTTACATTATACTCAGCTGAAAGGGTACCAGAACAACCTTTGCATTGCTTGACTATTTAACTGTACAAATGTTCTTTCATAACTGCACATTTTGTATATAAAAAGCCCTAGGAGTTTCAAAGGACACATCAAACCATTGCTATTAGCCTGGACACCTGGTCCCCTAGAAATCCAAACTAGTTTTATTTCTCTATTATTTCCCTGTGAATAGACCTGATGTCTGGAATATGTCATTCCACCTATGGCTGATACCGTCATCCCCTGCATTTCCCTGAACCCTCTTCCTTAATAAATTGCCCTGCTGCTATAATTAGGTGCAGAGCCCCACTCGCATGTGTGTGTATGTGCCTTCAAGTGGCCTGTAACTTATGGCAACCCCATGAACCTCATAAGCTTTTCTCAGGCAAGGAATACTTAGAGATGGTTTTGCCAGTTCCTTCCTCCGGATTCACATAATTCCTTAAAAAGGCCAATGCACCAGGTAACTGAATAAGAACACTAGACTACAATATAAACTTGGCACAACATGGCAGAATATCATCCCACAACAAAAAGGGGAAAACAACACTGGGCTACTGTCATGAAGGCAGTCCCATCATCCTGCAAAGGTGGTGACACTCCCATCATTCTGTAAATAGTACACTTCCCATTATCTGCAAACAGCAATTGTTTTGTCAGCATGACCAGGTAAACTAAGGGTTAAGACTAAAGGTGGGAGGTGGAGGTCATCTCCTGAGATAGCATCATCATGACATCATATCACGAGACACAGGACTGGCCAATGAGAATTTGAGACTGGTAATTTGAAAAAGGTTTTATACCTTGCTGAGACCATGAAGCAAAGGAGACAAAGGGGAATCTTTGTGGGGATGGATGTACCTCAGAGGAAGATGCTCCAAGTAAGCACATGGCGGAGCCTGGCTTAGAAAAGCATGTGGCTCAGCCCAGCCTGGATACCAGCAGCAACCTTCATATTACATCAGAATGTGAGTAGTTTTCTATTATGTAGGGAACAGTCTTTAGTTAGTGGCATTAGGGATTATCTTTTATTTTTTCCCTTGACTGAATGTATTGAATACTTTGGTATCTCTATAAGCTTAAGCTTTAACTGGAAGAAAGAAGTGCTTTCTTCATGAAGTAATTTATCCCTTAACTTGCATTAAGCTCTGTCTGAATAAAATAAAATAAGCTTTTCTTAATTTCCTATACAGTACACTGATGCTGCACATGCCTATATTTCTTGGTCATTGCTACATTGCTCTCTTTCTGGGGATAGGAGGGAGGAGTTGGTTGGGGTTAGGGTTAGTCATCTGGGTGGTGGCAGCATTTTCACCTGTAGGGGGTGCCCTTGAGTGAGGCCGCTGAGAGTAACGTTTACAGGGAAGCTAATTTCTAGGGGTTTCAAGTTGAGAGCCTCCAGAATAGCCTGACAGCTACTCTGCAGGGCTGGTGAGATCCATAGTCTCTTGGCCAGAGCCTCCAGCAATATGGGAATAATAATAATAATAATAATAATAATAGATTTTATTCCAAAACTAAGAACTTATTTATAAAAACGTATACCCTACAGGGCTTATGTTATCAGTTTTAGGATACTCAAATCTTGTAAAAATGTACAGAAGCAGTATCAAGAGATGAGAAGATGTTGCATTCTTCTGAGCGGGCTGCTAGACCAGGAAGGGTCTCTTCCAGAGCCTAGCAGCCAAACTGTGTGTAGGCATGATCACTCTGAACCTCTTGCTTGTGAGGAGTGGTTGATGAAATGCTGTTGAGTGAATGGGAAGAGAGCATGAGGGAGCCAATCCCAGAGAAGGAAACTGTAATGGGAGGGGTTTCCTGGAGTTTGAAAGATGTATATGACAATTGGGAGAGTCAGTATAAGTTTAAGTTGATGGGTGTTTGCTTTTAGTGAAGTTTAGTGAAGTTTAGTGATGACTATGTGCAGTATGGTCTGTGCGTGAGAGAGTGTTGAGGCTGGATGGATGATAGAGTGAGTGGAAATTAAGAGCATAAGAAAAGAGTGATTGAATCTGGTGGTTATCTGGTTTTATTATTAAGGGCTCAAAGAATATTATCTGAGCTTTTGCATGTAATTGGTCACCAAAGAGTGGGACTAATAGATATTAAGCAATTAACAAAGTTGGAGGCACAGTATTGAAGCATTGCTGTTACAAACATTCATTTAATAAACCAATCTTTGTGTTTTGTTTATAAAGTCCAGACTCCTCGTGAATTATTTTCCTAACTAACAGAGATATTAGGCATGCTTACCAATAGAGTCCACACAATCACATATACTAGTCAGACCCCAGTCCAAAGAAGGGATAAGGGGAATCTGAAAAGAAGGTGGCAGTGGAAGTGGAGAGGCATCCAGGATGAATAATTTGGTAAATTTGGCTCATGCATCCTTTCCTCCACATTGCTCACTAGCTGGATGTGTATACTTCATTATACATTACAACCAATATATAAATTTAGGATCTAGGAGATTTAGCACCCCCCCTTGCCCTTCCCAGTAGACTGTTATGGTATCAATAAGTGCATCCCTAATGTATCAGATGTTCATGTTCTGCCAGCAGGCTTCCTTTATGCAATTGGTTTTCCACTTCTTTTTTTAAAAAAATAAAAGGCCTAGCTAATTCAACACAAAACACAGCATATAGGACTAGACAAGCCTTTTCCTTGATTCAGCCTAGCTCTTATGTTTTATTTTACAAGATGTATTCCATGCTTCAAATGATGGCCAGTTTTCTCCCTCACCAATTGGCTTACAAAATGCATGTATTTGCATATCAAAATATTAATCGCCCCATTTACTGAGAATGTCAGATACTTATTACTGCTCTGTTCAAATACATGTCTAATTGTCTACTGTCCCTAGTAAGCAATTTAAAGGAATGCTGGTGGAGAAAGAATGGGCTAATGAAGTCCTTTTCATCCAACACTTACATGCAATTTACTTTTAAATCAGCTCCCCTGGGAGGCAACACAAGCTGTAACTATGCAGCAAATATTTTTAATAGATTTGGAGAGGATTCAGAATAGATGTACTAAGCCCAATTTCCAGCAGGCCATCTTTCAAAGCACTGACAGGGTGGCATGAGAGTAGTGGGTGGAATTCTAAATGTAGCCCAACTCACTGGGGGTCACTGTGATCAAAAGGAAGGCTGGTGAGATAGTTCTACATGGTTAAGGTATCTGCTTATTGCTTTAGATTTAAATAATTTTAATAAACAACAAAGAAAATGATGGGGAAAGTCCCTATGCTTTTATTTTTGTGCATGTATGGGACTTTTATTTTTAGGGGACTTCTAGAGAGCTGACGCATTAGTATCATGTTCACTACACTAACATGTGGCAATGCATTGAAAAGTTGGAAACAATGCAGGACAACCAAGTGTAGTTCACATATATCCACAGTGAAAAGGAATGGAAAGCGTGGAGTGGGGGACAAGTAAAGAGACATGGCTTACAATAATTAAAAATAATCAGATGAATTAAATTGCCATGTCAAAACAAATTGCATATATATCTGAACATTATGAATGTTTAAACATCTGTATTGGTTTTGACACACCATTTGATACATGGTGCCCATGCAAAAATTTGAGACTGAAGATGAGCAACCTTTCCCACCCACTTCTACTTGAAGTCTGGTTATATAAAATAGGGATGGATGGGCACGTTAGACAGGTCTATTTCTGCATACTTGCCAACTGGCCCAGTTTGGCAGGGATAGTTCAGATTAAGGACATTATCACACCAGTTTTGTGTCTTGCAAGAATCACATTATTAAAGGAGACAGGAACATACCGGTTGTAAAATGTTTATTATAATACCTCTCTTCATTCGCATGACTGTGCTTATTTGGCAAACCCCTGGTGTAATAGGTCTCTTCAGTTCTGGGATGACTGCAGTCACATGTCATGAGGGGGCCTTATTCTCCTCCTCTCCTTGCTCACTATACCAAAGCAGGCTGATTCCATGCTGCTTTGGAATAGCAAGGGAGAGAGGGAAGAGGAGGAAAACCAGGTCCCTTCATGCCATGTGACTGCAGTCATCCTGGCACTGAAGTGAAGGGACCTATCGCACCGGGGCAGCAGCAGAATAATAGTGATATTGGCAGGTACTGACGGGATTTCCCCATCAATTTAAATGGTTGCAATAGTAACGACTAGAGTGCGAAGCACCAACAGGATAGCAACAATGTTATCTGATAAGTACTGGCCAAATTTATTACTATCCTGCTGAAATTCTGCTTTAGCAGCCTCATGTGATAAAGTCCTGTCATCTCATTTTTTTCAGCTGCTTTTAAAATATCCAAGTGTCTCTCTCCTCCCCTCACTTTCTCCTCCCATCTTTGTATTACTTCACTTGCTGCAAACTGAGTTCAAAGTGCAAAATTAGTGTGTACTCATTTAACTTAGCAGAGGGGAGAGGGCAGGAGGGGAGGACTCTTGACCTTTGCACTAAGCTCCGGCAAAAGCAAATTGCTGCAGGCTCTCCTACCTTGTGTGTTCTTCCTCATCAATATTGTCTGCCATCTTGAGCAAACTCTGACATTGTTTGGCCACATATGTCCTGGTTTTCATCTATGAAATGTTGGAGGGTATGGTTTCTGTGGACATCTTTCTTTTCTCACTTTTATGTCCATTCTTGGCCAGAGCCATGTCATTTATTTTTAATGGGGAAATAAACTGTACATATGTTTGGATGCATTTTTCAGTTGGACATCTTAATGCAGAGGTGAGCCAAGTGTGGCCCATAGACCACATGTGGCACCAGGGACCCCTGGGGGTAAAAAAAAAAAAATCCTCCAAAATGGCCTCTAGGGAGCTAGGAGGGCATTTCCACCATGTCTGCAGCCCAGGGTGGTTGTGTGTTTTTTTAAGTGCCAAATTTTTCAAAACATGTTTGTACCCCCAAATGCACTCTAGGGGGTGTGGGAGGGGTTTCACCACATTTTGGAGGGCCTGAGCATTCGAGGCTAATGCTACCCCCAGCCTTCCACAGTTGCCCAGCCATTTCTTAATGGATATATAATTCCATGGACTAAAGTGTGTTTCTGTTCATTTTTAGGATTGTTTGGAGGGCTTTTTGTGCATTTTTCAAATGTGCATGTGATATCAAACACATTTTTTAAAATTTTCACCAAATACTTTGCAAGCTCAGAAATGTACAGACTTCCAATCACAAATTGATTTGGTTCCACATCTTGCCTGGGACATCTAGAACTGGATAACTTTATCAAAGAAAATTGACAAGTTTTTTTAAAAATACCTACTTATTAGAGCTGTGCTCAACCAACTCAGACTGACTCACAGCCTGGTTCAGTGACTTGGATTGTGCTCCAGTATGTTCCAGATCAATCAGGATCTGATCTGATCTGATTTGGAGTCCACATTTGATCGTGAATAGGGAATCCAAAGTGCAGTCTGTACTCCCTCCCCCCATTCATTTCTATTGGGAAACACCTGAGGCAAAGCACAAAAATCAGTGTGTATAGAGCCATTGTAATGTCTATCCTCCTTTATGGATCTGAAACATGGGTCACCTATTGCCACCACCTACGACTCCTCGAGCGCTTTCATCAGCGCTGTTTACGCACAATCCTAAATATACACTGGACTGACTATGTGACGAATGTTGCTGTCCTTGAGCAAGCAAGGATCACCAGCATTGAGGCCATGATATTGAGAACATAGCTGCGCTGGGCAGGGCACGTTTCTAGGATGGAGGACCATCGCCTCCCGAAAATAGTACTCTACGGTGAATTCGCCACAGGTCAGCGTAAGAGAGGCACTCCAAAAAAGCGATACAAAGATTCCCTGAAACAACATCACAGTCTCGGCCAAATTGATCACCAACAATGGTCCGCCCTGGCCTCACATCAGGAGGCATGGAGACGCACTATCCACAATGCTGAAGCCTTATTTGAGAACTCACACCGAACAAGTCTTGAAGAGAAATGAAAACGCAGAAAGAAACACAACCCAAAAACATCACCCAAGGAGACCTTCTGCTGTGCTTTCTGCAACCGGACTTGTTTATCTCGGATTGGCCTTTTTAATCATCAGCGCACTTGCAGAAAGCGCAGGATGAGTCCTTCCTGAATCTTTGTTTGTGAAGAAAAGCCAGAGGCATTTTCAAACACTCTTGTCAGTTCATGAAACTGTACCACAAAACAAACATTTACCCTTCTGGACTGCTGCATTAGGCAATAATAATAATAATAATAATAATAATAATAGGTGACTAGTTGTTTGAAGGAACAAATATAGCCAAGTAAGAGAAAATGTGAAAGGCAGTGCTTCCTGATCAAAAACAGGTGGTGATTACTGTGTATCAAAATAACTGAATATTAAATTCAATGAAAAATAAAATTATGCCTCATAATAAATTTAAGCCTAAGAAGAATGAGGAAAAAGGCCTTTTCTACCCCACAAATACATCCACACAGGCAATTCTAGAAGAGTTACATTTAAGCCTAAAATCTCCTAAACTTCAAACAAACTCACATAAACAAGAAGCTCCAGATTGGAAGAACGTGGAAAATGCCTCACCTTCCAAAACTGACAACACACACAAACACAAACACGTACAGCATCTTCTCAATCTCTAGTCTCTATTAATCTCTGAGCTAAATATTGAGGGAAAGTGGGAAATGGAGGGGAGGGATATCATTTGATTGACATCACACACAAAACCCACCCTACAGATGCCATGACTGGGAGATTTGGAAAATGCTAATGAGAGTTGCTATGGATTGGAAGTTATTTTGATCTTATTCAGAGAGCATCTTTTTAAAAAAAGATGTATTTTGCTTGTCATGTAGGTTCTTTTTTTCTTTAAGAGCGATGGAAATATCAGCTTTTCCAGTCTTACTTACTGGCTCAAGAAGACTGAAAAATGGCAATACATTTTCAGAATGAAAAATATCACAGGCTATCAGAATAGAACAAATATGTTCACCTGTGAGCAAGCAATCCCATTAAAGGAATATATTTGGGTGAGGGGAAAAATCTCATTTGCAAGCAAGGGGAGTACAAGCCTTGAACATAATTATATCAAATATGTGCACTCAAATATGTTAAGTAGTTAGCTTGATTAATTCTAGCAGCATGGAAATTTTGGATATAAAGAGTTAATTGTTGGCAATAGAATGTTGAGGTGCACTCAATTTGCATTGGCATTCATTTTATATAGTGTATTTCCACATGATTTACATAGGCTATAAGAAGGATGGCTAAACCTCAAATCAGTCACCAAATAAAATGTCACCTTTTATGATATTGGATTTTATTTTCCAAGACCTTGGATGTGCTCAGGGAAATAAACAAAGAAGGAATATGATTGAGACAGATTTCAAACAACTGACACCTTTGTCTTGGTGCAAAAACAAAATAAAACAAAACAACAAAACAAAAACAAAAGAAAAAACAATCAGAATTCAAGCACAATTGCTTATACCTCATAATGTATGTGTGGCAGGGTGCAGTCTGCAAAGAATTGGCTAAGTCAGTTGATGACAGGGCTGGTTGCTCCTTCTGGCCTTAGAGCAGGTGATCATGCACCAGAAAAGCAGAACCCTGGTGCTAGTCACTCGCTCTGAAGTCAGAACAACAAACCAGCCTTGCAATGGCGGGGCTGGCCACTCTTTCTGAGCTCAGAGCAGGCAATTATGCATCAGAAAAACAGAGCCCTGGTGATAGTCACTCTCTCTGAAGTCAGAAGTCAGTTCATTGTGTGTTCCTGCATGGCAAGGGGTTGGACTGGATGGCCCTTGTGGCATCTTCCACATCTAAGATTATGTTATTGTAGAACAAACAGCCAATCTTGCAATGATGGGGCTGGCCACTCCATCTGACCTCAGAGCAGGCAATGATGTGACAGAAAGGCAGAGCCCTATCATTCTTCCAGCCCATACCAGCATCAGCGGCACCATGGAGGTGCCTGTCTTGCAGTGGTGGACCTGCAGCATCATTGGGAGTAAAAATCTGAATAAATTATTGGGTGGACAAGCCCACTTGATGAGTGATGCAGATTTGGGCTTTGGCCAGGTTGGGTGTGGTGCTTAAATCCAGGCCAGAGTAGTCTTAATTTTATGCACTGCAGCTCCAAGGCCAAAGTAGTCCAAATTTCATCTGGATTTTTACCACCAGTGTAGACAAGTGTAGACAAACCCGAATGATGTTTTCAGCTATGCTGGCGGTGACGTAATAGCCACCGGTAGGGTCTCCCATGCCAGACAGGTCAAAACTGAAGGGTCTGACAAAGAGCATCAAAGGGCAGGATGGGTTCTCTAGCCTTATGGCAACCATCCTCGGAGAAGGAAAACTCTAATCCCAAACCCAGGCAGATGGTGCTCATCCAACCCTGTAAGGTCAACCATCTAAGAGAAGGAAACTCTAATCAAACCTACGACCTGAGGACCTCACTGCTACCGTCCATGCTTGCAAGGACACAGCAGATGAACCTTTGGTTTAAAGGGTGAGGCCAGTTCTGTGCACGCTGCGCTCCACCAGAAAAATCCATTGCATAGGCTCAAAGGACAAATCCAGTTCCAAAAAAGTCCTGTAGCGATAGGTGAGGGATGAAACGGCAGATGTAAAGATGAACTGGAAGCCGCAGACCGAACCCTGCGTGCAGGCGGTTCAGGACTTTGGTTGCTCAGGCTGACCCGGGAGATGGCAGTCTTGTTTGGCAGCATCCTGAACAACCAAGCAGCCTTTTTTAAGGAGAGCACTACTTGCTCCATATGGAGAGAGGCCTAGAAAAGGGGGCGTACTGAAACCTCATCCCCATCTACCTGGTTGGCTAGCCACAGCCAACGGGCATCTTCTGATGCGGTCAAACCAAAGCAAAGAAAAAAAGGCACACACCGGCCTCCAAAGGTGTAAATAAACTGACGCTTGCATGCTGCAATATCAGAACCATGCGAGACTCTGCAGATAGTGAATGGCCTGAGCGTTGGACATAGCTCCCACTTTGGAAGAGACCCTTAAGGCCATACAGCAGATGAAAAACGGCAAGGCAACTGGGATTGATGGAATCCCACCTGAAGTTTGGAAACACGGAGTTCATGCAACTCCATGATAAATTCCACAAACTCCTTGTGAATTGCTGGGGAAAAGGGGAACTGCCATCAGATCTATGAGGTGCAGTCATCATCACCCTGTACAAGAAAAAAGGATCAAAATCCAATTGCTCACACTATCGAGGCATAACACTGCTCTCTATTGCTGGAAAAATCCTTGCAAGGATACTCCTGAGCAGATTAGTTCTTGCTATTGCAGAAGAACTTCTACCTGAAAGCCAATGTGGCTTCAGAGCCAATAGGAGTACTACAGATATGGTATTTGCCCTTAGACAACTGCAAGAAAAATGTAGGGAACACAACAAGAGTCTCTATGTAACATTTGTCAACCTCACCAAAGCCTTCGACACTGTGAGTAGAAAAGGTCTGTGGCAGATCCTGGAAAGACTAGGATGTCCCCCAAAATTCCTTAAAATGATTATCTTGCTACACAAGGGCCAGCGTGGTCAAGTCAGATATGGCAATGGTCTTTCAGAGCCCTTTCTAATAACTAATGGAGTGAAGCAAGGTTGTGTTCTTGCTCCAACTTTATTTACAATCTTCTTCAGCATGATGCTCCAAAGGGCTATGACAGAGCTTGAAGAAGATGACGACATCTATATACGTTACCGTACTGATGGTAGCTTGTTTAACTTAAGCCATCTGAGGGCTCACACTAAGACTCTAAACTATCTAGTCCGTGAGCTGCTCTTCTTGACCACACAGAAGCAGCTCTGCAGTGCCTAACATCCTGCTTCGCAACAGCTGGAGAGCTGTTTGGGCTGGAAGTGAACCTGAAGAAAAAAAAGAAGTTCTTTACCAGCCTGCACCACAGGACGAACACCACCATCCCCACATTGCCGTCAGCAACTCTGTGCTCAAGTCCATTCAGCAGTTCACCTACCAGGGAAGCATCATCTCCTCCGATGCCAAGATTGACAAAGAGATCGATCACAGATTAGCAAAGGCATGTAGCACATTTGGAAGACTTCACAAAAGAGTCTGGAGTAATATACACCTGAGGCAAACCAGTACTGCAAGCCACCATGTCGCAAGTTTGATTCCAGCCGGCTCCAAGGTTCACTCAGCCTTCCATCCTTTCGTAGGTCGGTAAATTGAGTACCCAGCTTGTGGGGGGCAATTAGCTAACATACATTGGAAACTGTTTAATGCAGTGTAGATGTGTAAATAGCTATTGCTTAAAACAATTTGTAAGCCGCTCTGATAGCCTTGTGGCAGAAGAGCGGGGTATAAATAAATAAATAAATAAAAAGAAAGAAAAATCAGTCTGTATAGAGCCATTGTACTGTCTATTCTCCTTTATGAATCTGAAACATGGGTCACCTATCACTACCACCTACGACTCCTTGAATGCTTTCATCAGCACTGTATATGCACAATCCTAAATATACACTGGACTGACTATGTGACAAATGTTGCTTTCCTTGAGCAAGCAGGGATCACCAGCATTGAGGCCATGATATTCAGAACACAGCTGCGCTGGGCAGGGCAGGTTTCTAGCATGGAGGACCATCACCTCCCAAAAATTGTACTCTATGGTGAACTTGCCACGGGTCAGCGTAAGAGGGGCACTCCAAAAAAGCAATACAAGGACTCCCTGAAACAACATCTCAGTCTCGGCCAAATTGATCACCAACAATGGTCCGCCCTGGCCTCACATCAGGAGGCATGGAGATGCACTATCCACAATGCTGCAGCCTTATTTGAGAACTCACACCGAACAAGTCTTGAAGAGAAACGACAACGCAGAAAGAATCACAACCCAAAAACATCACCCAAGGAGACCTTCTGCTGTGCTTTCTGCAACCGGACTTGTTTATCTCGGATTGGCCTTTTTAGTCATCAGCGCGCTTGCAGAAAGCGTGGGATGAGTCCTTCCTGAATCTTCGTTTGTGAAGAAAAGCCAGAGAGAGAGAGTAGACAAGCCCAAAGTCTTCTGGTGTTTGAATGATTCTAAATGATGCATCTGATTTTTTTAAGCAACATTCCTAACTTGGGATTTATTAATTTAAGATTTCCAGATCTTCTTAGTGTGCGTTTTCACCCTTGATTGGTTTCATGGGACACAAGAAAGGCATTCGGCTGGCAGTGGTGAATCCCAAAATCAAAATAAAACAACTGAACTGTATGTGCTTTTTTTTTTTTTTTTTTTTTGAGAAGATCCTTCTTCAGTGTAATGTGATATGTGCAGTTTTCATGGCACAGAGACAGCTGGGCAGGTTCAAATGCTCTTTATGGATCTTTGTAAATCTCAATCACACAAATACACTTCTTTTCATACAGAATACAGTCAGCCTTGCATATCTGTGGGTTTAACTTTTGTGGATTTGATCATTCACAGATTATTTGCTGGCACCTCCACTGCTGCCCTGTCCCATTTTTAATAAGGTCCACAAGCCTGGCAAGACAGAGAGAGACTGGTGTGGTGCGGCTTGTAATTCCCTAATCAAAAATGGCATAGGGCAGCAGCAGAGGAAGAGGAAAGTCCTGCCAACCCCCCACTTCTGTCTTGTGAAGGAACCCTGCCTCCTCAAAGGCATCCACAGTGGGTTGAATCTGTGGGTTGTACTTTGTGTGTGTTAAGTATGGGGTTTTTGGGGGGTGGGGGAAGGAAATTCAATTTTTCCCCACTTTCATAGGGGTCCTTAACCCCAGCAAATTTTAAGAGCCAACTGTATGTGATTTGTGTGTAGGATCTGCAGGATCCATGATCACAAGGAAGATCCAGATCCTTCTCCACAACCTCAGTCCAACATGTTTTTGGAAGTGTGGTGGGAAATATTGTCTCTTGGAAAATCCTGAATTGTGTTGTAAATTTTACTGCATACTGCTGCCATGCCTCATCCTGAGGAGTCCTCCTCAGAAGAGAAGGAGAGTTATGTTTGGCTGGATGGGCCTTAGCAGGAAGCTAAGACAAAACCCAGGTCCTCAACAGGGATCTACATCCTGTTCGGGATCAGGGAGAGGACTCTGACTCTGAGCCTCCCTATTCTAGAGAAAGACACCAGCAAAAGCAACAGCTTGAGGGAAACCAGCTGTGGAGGAGTGCTGTACAGGAGACTGATTCAGCAGAATCAGCTCTAATTTTGTGTCAACTGCACTACACCAGGCAACACCTATGCCATAAGACATGGGATTGCTGGATGCAATGTCTGCCTTAACTGAAGCCCATTCACACCACACAATTATAGCGCTATGATTCCACTTTATCGGCCATGGCTCCATCCTATGGAGTCCTGGGATTGGCAATTTAGGGGGCGGGGCTGGGAAGTCTCAGCCAGGGAGCTCCTCTGGTACTTCCAACCAAACTGCAAACCCCAGGATTCCACAACCATGGCAGCTGTGGAATCAAAGTGCAATAATTGTGAAGTATGACAGGCCCTTGTTCCAACTCCCTTGCATTCCAGATTCTTGAGCTCCCTGGGCTTCTTCTCCTTGGCATGCTCTTCAGATTTCTCTCTGGTTGGTTTCCTAACAGAAACAGGCAGACTGCCAATCTTACCTCAGCCTGCTTCTTGAGTGCTATAATCTCTCTGCCTCCTCCCTTTAAACACTGACACCTTAACTCCCTGTGCTCAATCTTGGACTAATTCACACTCACCCCATGACTGCTTCTTGAACTGTGTGTTTGTTCTGTAGGCCACATGCTGCCCCCAAACAGGAGAACTACTCAGAATTAAAATGGCCACAACAAATTATTTAAAATGGGTACTGAAGCCTGCTCAGTTAATCCATGAATTATAGATATTGGGTATCTCCACAGGAAGCATTTTACAGAATAGAGATGATCTATGAAGATAACTGGGGGACCTATAGAGCTATCTTAATTTGGTGAAATGGCAACTGGAGAACAAAAATAAGGGAGGAACTGGAAATGGAACAAAAAAAAATGTAATTGGCTTCAACACCACCAGCTAACAAAAAGATTTAAAATGGATTTAAAAACACAAGGAATTGAACAGGCTAAGTCAGAATTGGATATACTGCTAATGAATAAAAACAATTTTACAATCTCCACTATTTACAAACTGTTGTGGAAATTAGAACTGGAAAAGGTAACAGTTAAATAAAATACGATTCGATGGTCTCAAAATATAGGCCATTCTATTTAGTTGGCACAATGGGAAAAATGTGGAGAAAAGAATTAAAATTCATCCTGTTTATAGAACTTAGAAAGAATTATTATAAAATGCTGCTTCATTGGTATCTGCCACATATGTAGCAGTAACAAAAAAAACACAAAATTTTGGGACTCAATGCATAATATGATAGAGGAAATCCTACAAATAAAATTCCAATTAAAACCAGAATTTTATTTTTTGAATATGATCAACGATGAGATACTAAAACAATACCACCACATATCATTATACATTATTACAGCTGCAAGAATATGCTTTGCAAAAAAATGGAAAGAGAAGAAAATACCCAATATTGATGATTGGTTGTTTAAACTGCAAGACTTTGATAGAATGGATATGTTAATGACCTGGATCAAATACCAAACTAAAGCAAATTTTAAAAATAACTGGAAATGACTAATTGATTATTAGAGTTTGGAATGGGATGAAAAGGCGGTGATATGGTACATTGACTAATTATATGGAAGATATATATGAATGCTTTAGCTAAGAAACAGCTTTTGTTAAAGAAACATAAACTGTGTGGAGTTACTAAAATGAATATTATGTAGGAATGATGAATTAACATACACAAAACAAATTCAACACAGTTGAGGAAGGAAGACGATTGCTTATGATCGAAACATATGTATGGTAATGAAACAGACATATGAACTATCTTATGATGAAGTATATAACATATGTATTCTATTCTTTTATACATATGTTGGATGTTTATATTATCTGTGTAAAATAAAATATTTTTTTAAAAAAATAATTATAGATATGTAGGTGGGCAAACAAGGGCCAGCAAGGTATAGTTGTCTGAGAGCTGGCTTAAGATGCCAGAAAACCAGAGTTTAAATCCCTGCTCAGCCATGGAAACCCACTGGGGGTGACCTTGGGCAAGTCACACTTTCTAAACCTCAAAGGAAGGCAATGGCAAACGCCCTCTGAACAAATCTTGCCAAGAAAACCCCATGATAGGTTCACCTTAGGGTCACCATAAGTCAGAAACAACTTGAAAAAACACAACAACAACAGATGGGCAATGGACAAAGGAGGGACCAACAGAAATAGACAAAATAGTGTGGGAGCTGAAAGAATGCCACGTTGAAACATTCATCAAAATAAGGCTGGATTCAGAATGAATCATATTTAGAGTAGACTCACTGATACTATGACAAGTTATTCTTGCTGATTTCAGAGGGCCTACTCTAATTCTGGCAACATATGGATACAATCAGAAGTTATTCTCTCTTGGTTCATAGTCTTAGTTATGAAAATGGGAAGTGTTGCAAGCGAACAGCACTGCCCATTCTCACTGCAGTGTGGCACATTCTAATTCAGTCTCCGAAACTAATATCCTTCAGATGTGTTGGACTAGAACTCCCAAAGTCCCTCATTCAAGTGCTGGCTGAAAGATTCTGGGAGTTCTAGTACAACACACCTGGTGGGGAAGGCTATTTTAGTTGATCACTGAAGATTTTAAGCAGTATTACAGAAAGGGTGTAATACAATAGCACGGGGGGTGGGGAAGGAAAGCAAGGCAATTAATCTTTGGAAACACTCTTTCAACTGCAGTCAGTGCTGTCGGGGCCCCCAAAAATATATTTTTATCCCACAGAGCAGTGGAAGAGCTCCTTCTGTTCATGGAAGAGACTGAAATCCAATGGAAAGCCCCACTGATTAAAATATGGAGGTGATATGTTGGCTGCTTCTTCCTCCCTCCCCACTGCCACTTTCTTCATCATATTTCACTTCTAATACTCCAGAGTAGCCATTTAGCAGTACACGAGTCTACAGAAGGAAGGAGGAATAAGCCAAACTGATTTCTGCTTCCTCAGCGGGAGTGTCCTATGTGTGGAATTCTGCTCATGGGAAGTCAGGATCCAACCCTTGTCATCGCTGTTGTTGTTTGTATGTGCCCACAAGTCATTTATAACTTATGGCAACCCCATAATTTTATTTATTTATTTGGGTATTTATACCCCACTCTTCAGTCACAAAGGCTTTCAGAGTGGCTTACAAATTGTTAAGCAATAGCACTTTACACATCCACACCACATTAAGTGGTTTCCAGTGTGTGCTAGCTAATGGCCCCCACAAGCCGGGTATTCATTATGGGGTCTTCTTGACAAGGTTTTTTCATTGGGGGGGGGGTTGTCAGTGCCTTCCTCTGAGGCTGAAAGAGTGTGACTTTCCCAAAGTCACCCAGTGTGTTTCCATAGCCAAGCGGGGATTCAAACCCTGGTCTCCTGAGTCCTAGTCTAACATTCAAACCACTACACCACACTGGCTTCTGATCCAACTCTTTGGATGTTTATTTAGAAGTAAATCCTATGTGTCCAACAGAACAGTGCTTCTCAGGTTATCTGATGTGTAGGAACCAGCAATATCCCCTATCATTTCTTGGCGTTTTAGCTAAGATCAAGTGTGTGTGTAGCCCCTCCTCCAGTGTGCCAGGGACATGTGTTTTAAATTGTGTCTCTTGAACATACTTAATTCAAATTGTCTACTTTTGCATGAGACCACCCTGGAGTTGGAAGGGGAGGGTCACAATGATTTCATTACAAAGCAAGTGTAACTTTTTGATTCTGCCTCTTTGAGGCACAAAGTGCCGCTAGAAGTCAGTTTTCATGCATGGTGTGATTACAACAACAATAACAAAATTCCCTTTAACTCTTCTATTGATTGTTCTGAGGTAAAACACATAAGTGAACTGTTTTCTCAGCATATTAGGAAGATATATGACACAGGAGAGTAAATGTATTCCCAGCTTATTTTGCTGCAGGAGAAAAAGACAGGCAGGGAAAAGGTCACACAATATAACCCTACATAAGAATTAATTTGAAGGTGTCTTAATCTAGGGCAAAGATAGGAAATATTTTCTATAACAGACAATTCTCCCCCAATTCCCCCCTCTCCCCACAACACACACCAGTTTCCTTCTAACATAAAAGAAAGTCCCTTGCAGTTAGGGTCCTTAGAGGGTACTGAATTCTCTATCAAATCCTCATAAACTGGGCCAACTGTGAATTATTTGCCCAGCTGTTATCTTGGCTTTCCACAGTGCATGCAATGGATGGCACAGAGAGTCTCATGTCTTATCTGACGTTTACACGCCCTAGTTTTTTGGCTTGCTTACTGCCCCCTCCCTTTTGTCCACATGAGGATACACAAAAGACAATGTACATTTTAAGAAAAGACAGGGGAAGGTAGCAATATTTGTTTGGCTTATTTCTTTTCCACCCCTACCACCTCTTGCTTAAGAATAAACTGTTAATTATGAGTGAACTGGCTGGATGTTTCCTATCTGAAAGGCTTCCAGTGGAGTCTAATTAATCCCATTGTTGATGCTAATGTGGCTCTTTTTCAAAACTCCTAAATTGATGTTCCAAGCAAATTTCCCTTTGATCTTTGCCTTGGTGAAAATTATTGAAGTCTTTATCTGAAAGAAAGAAAGAAAGAAAGAAAGAAAGAAAGAAAGAAATTGCAAACAAGAATAAATGATTACAATATACTGTCTTTACCAGAACAAAAACAAAGAAATAAAGATGGCGCTGAAATATGTTTGTTATTGCAGTATGGAATATATATTATCCTGTTTTCAGCAAATTTCTTGGTGTGTTTGTTTCATGTGTGTGTCTGTGTGCACACACACATGCCTCCAAGTAGCCTGTCTATTTATGGAGACCACATGAATGTCATAGGATTTTCTTAGGCAAGGAATATTCAGAGGTGGTTTTGCCAGTTCCTTCCTCTGAAATATGTTTCTTAATTCAGCATAATTGGTCAGCTTTATCATTTCAATATCTTTTGGCTTTTTTCCCTAGACAGTTACCAGTTTGGGGTGCATTGTTATCTTGTTATATACACACACACATACTATGTATCCGGTATAAAGTTTGCTACAAATTCAATAACATAGTTTTGACCTTCACTCAGTTAATAAGCAAGTATCAGCCTAGTATCTCTTGCATGCTTTGCAACTCTCCAGCTTTATATTTCCCCCGCTATATGATTCTTCTTGCACCACCATATTTGTACTGACATATTTCTGCATTTCTAGTATTTCATATCAGTATTGTTGTCGTTTTTGTGTGCTGTCAAGTTGTTTCCAACTTATATCCACCAGGTGGGTGAAACAGAAGCTTACCAGCTGGCATGTATCATTATCAAAGTTCAGGTAACAAACAGTTAACAGAGTCCAGGCAGTCTAGGTCCATAGGGTAAGGCAGTAAAACTAAAGTATCAGTCTGAGGGAGCATCCAGTAGCAGGTTCAGTCTACAAAGCAGAGTCCAGAAGTCAAAGAAGCAGGCACCAGGAATCAAAGAGACAAGAAAGTTGCTTCCTCGGGAAAGGTTGGTTGTCAGCAACACCTGGCCTAGGTTGAGGCTGCAATATTTATGGTCTGGAATCTTCTCTCAGCTGTTGCCTGATTAATGAGCATTTAGTATAAAGATGCTCTGAATGATGGAAGCCCTCCCATTCTTGCCTGTGTTGAATTGATGTTGGTATGGTCTGGTTTGCATATGTATCTTGTGGCTGCTGTGAGGGTGGGTGTCCTTGTTTGTCTCCTGCATGGGTACATCCCTCTGCCCTTCCATTTCCCTGTCAGGAGCTGCCTCTGGGTCCTGAGAGCTAAGCCTAATACCCTCTTCATCTGTCTCACTTGTCTTTGTCGTACTCCAAACCGGGGGTCTGGGAGGGGGGGCACGACATGCCATGACTTTGCAATCAATCAATCAATCAATCATTTTGTTTTACTCATAGACCAACATAAAAAGAGAAGACAATTTTTACCACGAGGTACATAAGACAAGATGGCATAAAATACAATGAACACATAAAATTCACTAACAACAACAAACAAACAAACAAAAAGTAAGTCACAGCACTACCTAAGCCCAAGGTTTGTACTTAATCTCCAGCCCCATATGTCTCACATGTCTACCTGAATACTTCTAAAAGGGTTCTTTATTGTCATTATCCACTGCTGATTTATCATGTCTCTACAAGTTAAAACAGCAATTGCACTGCCATGACCACATAACAGTTGCCATTATTCAGTGGTACCTACAGGAGTGATGGATGTGCATCATGCAGTGCCTATTGTGTATTGAGGCCATCTAACTGCTGTCCTGTTATGCAACCTTGCAGTTCATTGACCAGGTTTTGTTTGGCCTCTGATACTTTGTTATGGGCACATAAAATTATGCACCATGACCATGATGTAGTATCCTGGCCAATAATTTTTATGCAGGGGTTCCCTGAGACCGGAAAATCATATCAAGGGTTCCTCCAGGGTAAAAATTTTTGAGAAAGACCAGTAGAGACATTAGGGGTGTGGTGGGGAATAATGTGCCAGTACTTCTTGTTCTTATGCAACTTTTCTCCCACAATTGTGTGTGTGTGCATGCGTGTGTTTGTGTGTGCCTTCAGGTTGCCTGTCAACTTATGGTGACCCCATTAATTTCACAGGGTTTTCTTAAGCAATGAATACTCACAGGTGGTTTGCCAGCTTCTTCCTCTGAAATATGGTTTACACACACACACACACACACACACACACATCAAAATATTAATTCACAGAACCTAATACAAATTCCAAAAGTTATATTTCTCAAGAGATTTAGGGAAAAGGCTGTACCTTGGGACTTTATCAGATCACCCTCCTCAAAAGTTCTTTTACCAGCATAAATTGTGGCATTTTTATGCTGGCAAAAGAACTCCCCCCACCAGACCTTACCTTGTTTCTGTTAAAGAGGATTCCCAGGAATAACGGAGAGTGAACGGAGCTCCGTTCTCTTCCTGGTTTCAAATCTCACTGAATCTCACAAGAAGACACTAGTGAGGGAAATTCAAAAACAAAAACAAAACAAAGACACAAAAATTTCAGGAAAGCACCAAAACGCACGTTTAAAGTGCCAAGTATATGAGGAGGGGGTCATAAAAAGAGCACCCCCTACCTGGCTGTTCCGATCTCACCCAGATGTGTTTGTCCATTCATGCTGCGTTCATGTGAGTGCAATGGTGTGCAGGTTCAAATGCTGGCAACAAATCACTACAGGATATCGATTAATGGCTTGGGTCATCAATAAAAAAGTAAGGCTTTTTAAGCAGATATGCTGGTGAAAGGGCAACACTGTCTGGTACACACACCTTTTTGCAATCATTAGGTGTCCTTATGATGCCGTATTTGATTGGTCTGATAAAGTCTATAGTGGACTACAACTCTCAAAATTTCTTCAGCCAGCCAGCTAATTTGTAACCCACGTACCCACCCAACAAACAAGTTTTCCAGGCATTTGATGCAAAAGCTCCCAATGACTGACTTTTTCAGGTTGGGCTACATTTAGGTTTTCTCAAAAGATATTGCCATTCAAGGTGAAAGAGCAGCCCTGATTTGTTCTGTCTCACTTCCACTTCTTTCTCATTTCTGTGTGGGTTCCATTTCCTGCCTTATCAATGGACTTTACCACACTACACTGTTATAGTGCTATTATTCCACTTTAACTGCTATGGCTGCCTCCTGTGGATTTCTGGGGTTTGTAGTTTATTGAGGCCTAAGAGTTCTCTGGCTGAAAGTTCTTAATGCACCCCTTAAACTGAAATCCCAGGATTCCATAGGAGGCAGCAAGAGCAGTTAAAGTGGAACAATAGCACTGTAAGAGTGTAGGGAAAGATCAGGTCTTTTGACCAGGATTGCTTGTCTGCACCACTATTGTAGAAAAGGTCTATGCCCCACCCTCTTCCGAAATTGGAACTCTGATGGGGAGGGGGTTGGCAAGAAATTGGAGAAGATGAGCAAAGTTGGTGAAGCTCTGGGTCAAGCCCCCAACCCAATGCCCCAAAGACTCTGGCATTGGTCTAATGATTATTAAACTAAACTGCAAGCAAGGGGGGAATAGTTTAAAGGGGGAGGGCTGGAGGAAGACCAGGTAACACCTCTCCTCCCTCCTGCCAGCAGACTTTCAGAAATTCTGGAATGTTCAGACTTTACAGCACTCTGGTTGAACTCTTAAGATTGTCCTGCTCTTGTCTGAAACTACTATGCCAGGCAAGGAAGGTTTATGTCTGTTTGCTCTGTTAACATCTTAAACTCTGCAAAAGCTGTGTTTGTTGTTATTTGCTGTCAAGTCAACTTCTGCTTATGGCAACCTTATGATTAATTAAGAGTCCTCTACAAGCCCCAGTCATCAACAGACCTACTCAGATCTTGCCAACACGGAGCGGTGGCTTCCTTGAGTGAGTAAATCCACCTGTTTGGTCTTCTTCTCCCCCCCCCCTTTTCATGTTGCCTTCCATACTTTATCAAGGATTATCACCTTTTCTATGAGTCATATCTTCTCATGTTATGTCCAAAATATGACAGTCACAGTTTCATCATCTTGGCTTCAAGGGAGAGTACAGGATTGATTTGCTCTTGGATCCTTTTATTTGTCTTTTTGATAGTCCATGGTGTCCCTAGAAATCTTCTCCAGCATCACATTTCAAAGGAGTTGATTCTCTTCCTATCAGCTTTTTTCATTGTCCAGCTTTCACAACCATACATACATATCATTATATCTTAAATATACAGTGTATGTCTTAATTCCATTACAATCTCTCTCTCTCTCTCTCTCTCTCTCTCTCTATATATATATATATATATATATACATACCTCTTGGGTATGTTGCCTTTCCCAGTGTGGGGATTGGCTTCTCAGGAAACACACCCAACCAACCACCACCTACATGCAAATTCCGTCTCCACCTCACAACCCACTTCTGCCACTCAATCAGCATCTACATCCCCAGCCTCACAAGGGCCCCTCCCTCCTTAGCCACTCACTCTCTCAGCCACTCACCAGTCACGGACTGCGATGGCACCTAGACAGTCTATTGGAGGTGGCAGCAGCAGGGCAATAGAGTGAGTCACCCTCAGAAATTCTGGGGAAAGTGTGGAATGCTGAGAAGGGGGGGGAGGAATTTAAAAATTCACTGGCCTACCTTATGGGATTGTTGTGAGGTCTACTCGGCATTTTGGGGGGAGGTTTTTATTAATGGTGTATGTTACACTGGGTACACCTAGTAAAACTAAAACCTCTTTCAGTGTTAGGTGATGCCCTGTTTCACAGCAAAGATCTGTTAATGTTATTGTTGCAGTAACAGAGGACTTTATCAGATGCAGCTAATATAGCATCATAAGGATGCCTAATTATCACAAAAGGGCCACGTACCAGGCAACATCGCCCTTTCATGAACATATCTGGTTAAAAAGCTGTACTTTTTTTTACCGACAGCCCAAATCCTGTAGCGACTTGTTGCCGGCATTGCCAGTGTTTGAATCCGCATGCCATTTTACTCATGTGAATGCAGCATCAATGGGCAAACACTTCTGGGTGAGATCAGGACAGCCAGGTAGGGTACACTCTTTTTATGACACCCCCCGGGTATTTGGGACTCTTAAATTGTGTTTTTGTGCTTTGCTGAACTTTTTTGTGTTTTTTTATTATTATTATTTTTAAATTTCCCACGCAAGCATCTTCTTGTGAGAATCCGGGAGATTTCAACCCTGAAAGTAAATGAAGCTCTGTTTGTGCTCCATTACTGTCGGGGAAGCCTTATGGACACTGCTGGAGGCAAATGTGGTGGTGGGTTCTTTTGTGGCACAAATACACTACAGTTTATGCCGGGAAAAGAACTTTTCTGTGGAGTGGTCTGATAAAGTCCAGAGACAGCAGAAGAAAAGTGTGTAGAGCTGCATGTAAACTACACAGAAATGTGGGCAAAATCATCGTCAGACTCTGTTTTTGTTTTGTTTTTCTTGATAACCTAACCATGAGCTCGTCAAAGCACTCACTTGTTCACATTGTTCTAAATACTATAGATATTTTTTATACATGTCACTCTTTTAAAAAAATCTTAATGTTAGGGTATTTGATTCCTGCAACCTTGTTTTTCCTGATGAATTTATTTTTTTTGCCAGATGTATCCAAATTTAGCAGTAAAATTTCATATCTTTTTGAATTTCCCTTATTGCTAGACAGTTCACTACACATTCTAAAATTGACAAGAATCCTGTAATTGCTAGTCTGTGTTACCAGAATTCAATGGCCTAAATCCAATTTTAGTTTCAACTGGTTTGTTGTCAACTGTCCTTGAGCTGACCCTGACTCATGGTGACCCCATGAATGAGACATCTCCAAAATCCCCTGTCCTCCACTGCCTTGCTCAAGTCTTGCAGATGGCCTCTCTGTCTGAGTCTTCATCTGGGGTGTGGCCTTCCTTTCTTTCTCTTTCCCTCCATCTTTCCTAGCATTTTTGACTTTTCCAGTGAGACATGACTTCTCATGATGTGACCAAAGTACAACAGCCTCAATTTAGTCATCTTGGCTTCTAGTGAGACCTCTGGCTCAGTCTGTTCTAAGACTATTTGTTTGTCTTTTTAGTCATCCACGTCATCCTCAGCAATCTTCTCCAACACCATGTTTCAATCAGTTGATTCTCCTTCTATCAGCTTTTTTCACTGTCCAGCTCTCACATCCATACATGATGATGGGGAAAATGATTGCCTGAATGATCCTGACTTTAGTGCTTAGTGTTATACTGTGTCTTTGCAATTTATGATCTTGTCTAGTTCTTTCATAGCTGTCCTACCCAGTCCTAGTCTTTTTCTGATTTCATTGCTGCAATTTCTGCTCTGGTCTATGACTGATCTAAGAAATGGGAAGCCTTTCACTATTTCAATTTCATCATTGTCTGTTTAGAAGTTATATAAATCTTCAGTGGTCATTATTTTTGTTTTCTTAATGTTCAGCGGTAAACCTGCTTTTGCACTTTCCTGTTTGACATTCTTTAGTAGTTGCTCCAAGTCTGTTCTGTTTTCAGCTAGTATTGCGGTGTCATCTGCATATCTTAAATTGTTAATGTTCCGTCATCTGATCTTCACTCCTCCTTCCTCCAATTTTAAACCTGTTCTGTGCACTATGTTTTCTACATACAAGTTGAACAAATAGGGTGATAGAATGCAACCTTGCCTTACTCTCCAATTGGAAACCATTCTGTTTCTCCATATTCTGTTCTTATGGTGGCCTCCTGTCCTTAGTACAGGTTATATACAGACCCATTAAATCAGCAGGAACTTGGTAGTCAACAGATTTTGCAAGTTCTTTTGATCCAATAGGTCTACTGTAGTTGGAATTAAAACTGGATTTAGGCCAATATTATCTACATATAGATGTTGCTTTATAGTCTTGAGTCTTGTGTTCAATAATCATTTGAATTTTATTAATTTATTATCTTTTTTATTATTCTTATTTTTGTTATCTCTAGTATCCTTAGCAGTCCTATGAACATGGAAAAAAGATTGATGTGGTAATGGAGAGCCCCATCTTATCCTTCACTTCTATGAGAAAAAGCTGTCACCTGATTTTTTAAATACAGGGTTGCAAATTGTGGTAATATATTTAGCAAATTTATCCTTCACAATGCATTTGAAGGATTCATAGCAGGAAGGGCCATTACATCCAATGAGAGTTTTCTCAATATTTATAAATACAGAAGTTGTTTGGGTTTTCCTTTCATAGATAAAAGTATATTAAAGTTTGCAGTCCTATGCAGACTTACCTGAAAGTAACCCCTGCTGAATTCATTTGTATATACTGTATGACTGAGAAGACATGCACAGTGTTGATTTGTACAGCTGCAATATATAACACTGGTGTAGGATTCAGTCTCAGTGAATTCAACAGGGCTTGTTTCTGAAGAGATATGCTGTCAATTAATTAACCTTGCATTATCTGATAGCTTCCTGACTTTTTGTAAATCATGTCTGATTCTAGTCAATAGCTTTAAGAACTTAAGAGTTCAAGATAGCATTAAGAATAGAGGTCTTTTCTTTACAGGGAAGCTAATTCTGGGAGTTTCAAGTAGAGAGCCTCCAGAATAGCCTTGACAATACCATTGGCTGAATTTATTATCTTTTCCCTGATAGTCGCCCATATTTGTTCTGGTGAGTTGAGTGGGGGACCTTCCAGTGAAGATTTTGAGGGATCGAAGGGGGTTGTAGGGAGAAGAGAGGAAGGGAAAATCTAGTTGCATGAGCACAAGTTGTTTTGTGTAATCTTGAATGGAATACCATTGTTTTGGGCTGGGGGTTTGTGGTTTTAAGAATGGATATTGGGTGGAACAACTTTAGGTTAACTTGTTCCTTACACTCTTTGCCATATCCAAATTAACGATTATTGTCAATATAAAAATGAAATTTCATATTATAATATACCCTGGAAAACATTGATATTTATGTTGGGATATGTAGTTTGCAATCCAATAAGTTGAGATGGTTTTACTGCTAAAGGGTTAACTGATAGAAACAAACAGAAAGTTTGATGTAACTTCCTACTGAATTCTGATTGGTGTTTCCAGAGAAAGAGGCATGTCCAAATCCTTCCCTTTGTCTGGAAACACTGGCATGCTATTTTTTGAGCAACAGGACATGCATTGCAGTCCTGCACATATTTTGTAATCATGTAGTATTTTAGTCAGTTTTGGTAGTTTTAGCCTACTTTCATCATTATGCTGCTGTTCTTCTGTAAGAGATGCTCTGAGTATGTGAGTAATCAAGTTTTTATACTTTTAAACTACTTCTAAGTGTTTCTGAGTCCTTATTATACTAGATGTGTAACTTGGGGTAACAGGGTGTGGTTATCCAAGTTTACATGCTAGAATCATATTCGCAAACTGCTGCAAATGTGTTTAAACAGTTAAACTCTGCTGATTTACTGTGCTTTCTAAGGAAATTTTAAAAGCCATCCATTTTATGGCTGCCTTGTTTTGTAAAGGTATTTTCCAGTGAAATGCAGTGGAGGAACATTTGCTGAATGTTCCATATTTCCCAATAATTTCTATTATAATTTACCTTCAGATATTTTTGAAGGACAGGAACAGAAACTACTTGAATGAATGCATGAGTGAATGAATGAACAAATCCATGGAGTACTGTAGTCTTTACCCCTGATGGTAGAATAAACTTTGTTGTCTTTACTTCATTAACAATGCAGTCTTCTTCACATCTACTCAGAAATGGCTTAGTGGGTCAATTAGTTAGGTTTTAGGTTTACTCCTAATAATTATATTTGCCAGTGGGCACAGTAATCTACCAATGCCACTGATTTTTCCCCCCCAATGTGATTGCTCTTTCAACATTTTTGAGCCATACAGATACTTATAAAAACATACAGACACATCTGCTGTTTCGATAGAGGATCTAGCACACTTTTGAAGGGGGGAGAGGTTGCATCCTATTTCTTGTCTTGACTTTTGTTAGTTTGATTTAGGATGAAGTTTTTATTAAGCATACTAGAGAAGGCTTGGGACTCTAACAAAAAGCAGCAGGAGGCAAAATTGATGCGTGTCAAGAGATGCACTGACTTTTTCATTTCAAGGAAAAGGTTTTTTTCTGCTGTGATTCACAACATGTTCTTTGGGGAGTTTAAACCGGGGCACTGAGCAGCAATATGGCAACAGTGTTCCCCTATCCCTCAAATTCAATCAACCGAGCCTTGTCAAACATCAAAGAAGCATACACTACAAATAATTGGTTTCTGACCTACCAAAGCCCCTAATGGCTTAGAGACCAAATATACCAAATAGGATGGAGGATATAGCTATAAATGGCAACTAGCTATTATGTCTAAACCAGAGTTACTATGCCTGTGAATCTCAGCTGCTAGGGAGCAACAGTGGGAGAGAACCATGGCCTTCATATCATGCTTGTGAACTTCTCATGGGCATGTGGGTGCCCCCTGGGGAAAATGAATGTTTGACCAATCCAGCAAGGCTCTTCTTTTGTTCTTGTCATGACTGACTTTTCTATGTTTCTCTGTCTCCCACTTGGACCAAACTCCTCCTTAACAATACCTTAAGTGTTGTGAGTGAGAAGAACATAACCTTGGTGTGACGCTGCCACCAAACCTGTGACAACTCACAACAACCAGGTTGTCGAGGGCAACTTTAAAGCGCCAGCCCCACTTTACCTCAGGGTTCAGCCTGGTCACCTCTTTACCCTCTGCTCCTCCCACCTAAATTCCTATAAGGTTCCCTTAGTTCCTTTTTCTGAACCAGAGATATACCTTTAACCTAAATGTGTGGATAGTGTGTTATGGTCACTTGCGTTTAATTATCTTTATTCTGTAGGAAAGAGCCAGAGTCTATATTTGTATTAATAATGAAGGACAACTTTATTAAAGGGAATAAACATACTTCAGGATGGAATCTTTTGATTTAATCAGTACTTATGTCTTTATAATATCATTCCCTATTTCCAAGCCTCATTTTTTCTTTGTCCACTCATTCCTCTATGCCAAATTAGTAACCTCTACACACCATTTTGCCTCATTCAAGCCTCTCATAAAGCATACATATATGGAGCTTCCACTCCAGCCAACTGTCATCAACTCCCCTCCACTCAAAACTCAGATTATCACACTTAGTAGTATTGGTCACATATGATTGATTCAGGTGTTTACAAGGAAGGGCAAGCCAATTTTTTCCCTGAAAATTCATGGTATTCATGGCTGTATTCGCCTTGAAGTCACAGGAAATTGGCCAACATTTTGCAACCAAAAATGACAGAAAGTCTACCTCTGCTTATAATTTTAGAGGCTTGGAAGTGGTTTGGGAAGGTGTTTTATTGTAGTATGTGGGGAAATAATTATTGTAATGTAAAACAATCTTGTGTACCCCTGGGCAATTCCAGCCAACTGGAGAGATGGGTCATTCAACACATCACCTAATTTAAATTTTATTGCTCTTTGTGCAAGTCTCTTTTAAGTTAGAGTCTCTATGCGGCTGTAGACATCTTGTCTAGACATGGATGCCATGCTGCTGCTATGAAGCCATGCCATGATGTTCACCATGCAGCCTCTACCGCTAAAGGCTGGGTGAGTCATTCTACCCTAAATCCTCCTAGTTAGTTAGGAACCTTTCTTTTTAAAGTTTGTTTTAGTATGTAGATTAAGATTCATATACCTTCAGTAAACTTTTGATATGCATTTTTAAACTGACTCCTTTGTTTTTCTAATGAGTCTAATTTAACTGGGTGATGACCGACCACAGACCTCAGAATACACTTTTAAATGTTAATTGAGCTTGTCTGCATTCTTAAGTGGCACTCTGCATGACTTTGAAAGTGAAGTGATTTTTAACTCTTTTTTAAAAAGAAGATATTTTTTATTTCTTTTTTAAAAGGGCTAGATCCCTGGAATTTTTTAATACATTTTTATTTTTTAGACTCATCCCTCCTACATTGGAGGGTTATGGTTCCCAATTTGAAGACTTAAAAGCTCAATTTAATTTTTGTTTTTGCAAAAGTATTGTTTTTCCTTTTATCTGATCACCTCAGCTGCTTTTGGTCTCTCTCGGCTCAGCTGGAGACAAAGGCAATAAAGCAATTATGGCTGAAGCGCCTGGCCACAGCTCTGTTTTAAACCTGGAGAAACTGAATGGTCCGAATTATAGAAGATGGGCTTTTTCTTTTGAAACATACCTGAAGGCCATGGGACTTATTGATGTTTTACACAAACGAAGGCCTAATCAGGGAAGAGAGAGAGATGATTTTGATAGGAATGATCAAAAGGTCTTAGCCTTCATAATTTTAACAGTTGATCAAAGATTAGCTTCTGAAATCAAAGATGAGAGAACAGCAAAAGCTGCTTGGGACACTTTGAAAGACCTATGTGATGTTCCATCCATGGGAAATAAAGTTGCATTGATGATGAAATTTGTAAAGATGAAACTAACGAATCCCAAATTTTTAAATGAACACATTAATAATTTCAGAGCTACATTAGCAGAATTACAATCTCCTGGAGAAAAGATTCCAAAGTCTATGCAAGTTGAGATTTTTTTAGCAAGCTTACCAGTTTTACAATCCCATCATAAACACATTACAGTTAAAGAATGATTTAACTCTACCGGAAGCCTATACTCAAATAAGAGAATTTCAGCATAGGCAAAATTTGATGCAAAATGACAAGTTTGAATCCAGAAATTCTAACTTTAAACAACAAGTTAATTTGGCAGAAAAAGAAAAGCAGCATTTTAAAAGGAATGCTACCCACTACAAAGCCCCCTCCTCTTCTGAGCCAAATGGGGTGCAATTCAAGGCTTCAAAGGGAGAGGGACAGTCATTCTCACAGCAAGGGATGACTGGCCAGAGGCAAGAGAATGGAAGAGGCCATAGAGATAGAGAAGCTAATGCTAAACAGAAATTTCACATTGAATTGGCTTATGAAAAAGTAATGCAAGCTTCTGGAAATGAATATAAAGATGCCTTCATCATAGACAGCAGAGCTAGCAACACATTTATTAATAAAAGGGAGTATTTCCAAGATTTTAATGAAGAAGTAAAATTCCCTGTGTTTCTTGGCAATGGAGATTCTGTTATAGTGCAAGGAATTGGGACTGTGTGTCTTTCTATGAGATTGGGAGCTAAGACAGAGGTATTAAGAATTGTGAATGCTCATTACACCCCCGACCTCAAGAGCTCCCTCTGTTCAGTAAAAATGAGCACATCTAGAGGCAACAGAGTAGTTTTCAAAAAGAATGCATGTTATGGTCTTCATGGCAAACACTTGATTTTTAAAGGCACTCTAAAGGATGATGGCCTTTATCACATGGAGATCAGTGATTCAAATACCAATGTTGCCACTCAATGTAAACACAAAGACTGCATACATTTATGGCATAAAAGACTTGCTCATTGAAATGTTGAATGCATAAAGAAATTAGCTAATCAAGAGCTAGCAAGAGACTTTCATTTCAAGAACTGTTGTGTGAATGAAAGGTATGTGGAATGCATTAAAGTTAAGGCTACTGCACCTTCACACAAGTCTCTCACAAAAAGACAGTCTACTAAACCTCTTGAGATGATCCATTCTGATCTCTGTGGACCATTTAGTCAGAAATCAGTTGGTGGAAACCTCTATTTCTTGACAATCACAGATGATTTCAGAAAATATTGCCATTGCTACCTCGTAAGGGAGAAAAGTCAAGCTTTTGAAAAGTTCAAAGAGTACTTTAATTATGTCACTAATAAATTCAATTATAAAATTCAAAATTTGAGGATGGATGATGGCTCTGAGTTTGTCTATACTCAATTTGATGAATTCTTAAAGGAACATGGCATCAGACACCAGACTACTGGGATTTATAGTCCTCAACAAAATGGTTTATGGGAAAGAATGAAGCGCACCTTAAAGGAAATGGCAGTTGCAATGCTTTTACAGACTAACATGTCTAAAGCCTATTGGTCTGAGGCAATTCTCACAGCCACATACTTATACAATAGATTTCCAACCAAATCCAGGGATGTTACTCCATTTGAATTGTGGCATGGTGTGAAACCCAGACTGAACCATCTCAGGGTTTTTGGATCTAAAGCTTATACATACATTCCCAAACAGAAAAGAGACAAACTGGACTGTAGAAGTGAAGAGGACATTTTTATTGCCTATGCCAAAGGTGCTTACAAAATCCTGAACCCTGATGGACGCACAATGAGAATAACAAGTGCTGTTTATATTGATGAAAGACATCAATTTAATTCTAATCCAAAGAAAGATTTCTATTCAGATGTGTTTGCAGTGGAAGAAGACCCTGATTCCCAGTGGAAGCTACAGCGTGTGCAGCTCTTTCACCCTCCTGCAAGTGCTTTGCATCCAGAAGGGGCTGCCTCAGCCCAGGACTTACCAGAGGACAGAGGACTGGACGGCGTGCTACAGGCAGAGCCAGGAACTCAAGTCCAGGTGAGACAATCTGCGAGGGGTAACAGGGGAGTGCCTCCTTTGAAATTGTCCTATCTAGCCACAGGGGAAAGCCTTCTGGAATCCTCTGACTGGCAGAAGATCAAAGGACTGCCAAAGTCTGATTCTGAAAAATGGGTGAAAGCAGCAATGGAAGAAATGGAATCTTTATATAAAAATAAAACTTGGACTTTGACAGAATTGCCAAAAGGCAAGAAGGCAATTGGCTGCAGATGGGTCTTTACCACAAAGCAAAATGCAAAAGGGGAGATTAAAAGATATAAAGCCAGACTTGTAGCTAAAGGTTACAATCAGCAGTTTGGAGAAGATTTTCATGAAACTTTCTCCCCAGTAGTTACACACACAACTATTAGAACCTAATTGGCTATTGCAGCTTCCAAGAAAATGCATGTACAACATCTAGATGTGAAAACAGCATTTTTTTATGGAGATCTAGATGAGGAACTGTTCATGGAACAGCCTTCGGGATTCAAAGTACCTGGAAAGGAGCATCTAGTATGTAAACTTGAGAAAAGCTTGTATGGATTAAAATAAGCAACCAAAAAATGGCATGAAAAGCTAAATCAGCTCCTTATCAAAGAAGGATTTATTCCAGGCACTGTTGACCAATGTGTTTATAAAAGATTCAGAAACAATAGATGGACTTACATTGCAAGTTATGTTGATGATTTGATTCTGTGCAGTCAAGACAAAGCAGATAGTTAAGAGATACTCCTGAATCTCCAGAAAGAAATAGATATTAAAAGTTTGGGAGACATCTCACACTATCTTGGAGTACAAATTGAAAGAGACCGTGATGGAAGCTTCTTTCTAAATCATAAGCAAAAGATTATAGATCTTCTGGACTGTCTTGGCTTAAAAGATGCAAAGGATGCTCAAACCCCAATGGAAGTAGGTTTCTTAAAGAACAATGAGGCATCTGAACCCTTGAGAGACAGTGAAAAGTACAGAACTGCAGTTGGAAAACTTCTGTACATAGCAAATTTCACCAGACCTGATATTGCAAATACTGTTGGCATCTTATGTAGAATGGTTAATTCTCCTACTCTTCAAGATTTTACTGCAGTGAAAAGAATTTCAAGATATTTAAAACCAACCGCTGACTTCAAATTGATGCTGCCAGCATGTGACAAGCCACAACTGATTGCCTATGCAGATGCTGATTGGGGCTGCGATCCAGTGGAGAGAAAGTCAACCAGTGGAAACATTATCTTTTACGGTGGTGGAGCAGTAAATTGGACAAGTCAGAAGCAGAGTACAGTGGTGGATAGTTCCACAGGTGCCGAGTGCATCTCAGCAAAAACAGCTTGTGATGAAATCAAATGGCTGCAGAACCAGTATTGCCACTCTGTAGGCTTCCAGGAGCAGCCATTGACTATTGGGGCTATTTTTCATTTGAAATTCTTTACCACTACAGGGTGTTTAGGGGAAGGGGTCTAGGATGAGCCAGTGAATTGTGCAATTTTGGGGACTTTATGTGACCTACAGGTACACTTTGCTAGCCTCTGCAGGGAAGTCTAGGTTGCAGCATATTTCAGTACAGGGGGATTAATATGAAGTTTGTGGGTCAGTGTTTAATATCTGTGCATTTTTTTAAAAGCAGGGATTGGAAAATGAACAGTTTGCCTAACAATGTAAACCATGCTAACTATATGATCTGTTAAGCTTAGTGTCTATTTGAAAAGTAATGCTAGAAGTGATAAGTTGATCTTACAAATTCTCTGAAGCCAATTAAAATTGGCCACTTCACTGGGGGACTCAGAGGAAACAAAGACCTCAGGACCTTGTGTTCATGGTATTTCATGGGTTTTTCTTTTATTTTATTTGCTAGGGGTGATAGTTGAAGTCTCATAGCAAGGTTCAGATGCCTATCTTTGCTTATATTCAAGATTAAGACCTAACCAGGAACTCATTTTATAGATATTTGTTAAGATCACTTTTTAATATGTGTAAACAGCCATGTACAGTTGCTTCTGTTCAGCAGAGCCTTAAAAAGATTACATTTTTTTATTTAGTTATTTATACCCCACTCTTCAGCCACAAGGCTATCAGAGCAGCTTACAAACTGTTTTAAGCAATAGCAATTTGCACATCTACACTGCATTCAGCAGTTTCCAATGTGTGTTAGCTAATTGCCCCCACAAGCCGGGTACCCATTTTACCGACCTACAAAAGGATGGAAGGCTGAGTGAACCTTGGAGCCTGCTGGAATTTTAGACTACAACTCCAGAATCCTCTAGCCAACATAGCCATTCTAATCCAAAAAATGCAACTTTTCCAAGCTGTGTTGTAGAGTCAAGGCTAATCCAGAATTGCCAAATGTCTTGGAACTGCATGGCTGGGTAATACGCCTTGTAATGGGTATTCCCACCCTAAACATATAGGTTACCCACCCACCTGGTTTACATGGGAGTGGTACCCACAGTTTCACTTAATTGTGGTGGTGGGGGGGAAAGGTCTCTGTAAACCTTTGGAGGACCATAGAGTTGCACTGCAACTTATACATATGTGACTGTATGGTCAACCTCCCCTGGTTGGACAAGGAAAACCAGAACAGTGACCTCTACACATCTTCAGCCAGACATCAGCTGAGTGGATAGTACTACATCTGCATCCTTGAGCTGCCCAGCTGATATTGTGCACCCTGAGAAGTGGGAGGGAGTGGCAAAAAGAGAACAATGTCTTTCCCCAGGAAAATGGCATAAGTACACTGACAAAAACTTATAAGCCACTCTGCAAAGTATACTCGTAAAGACTTGTACATCACTGGCAAAGATAGTAAGCCACTCTCCCAGTGGGTTTCATGTATCTCTGTCAATAACCGCGGAACAGTCACTGGTTCTGGCTCTGTTTGCAGCCTCTGCCTTCTCTTGCTCGTTTCTGAAAAAGGTCAAGTCAATAGTTATCATTCATCCTCCTTTCCAGAAATACCAGATATTCAAGTTGTCAAAGAGCTCTTGCAGAAATGAACTGGCAGAATGATGTGGAAGGAGGATAGTTGCAGAGATTATTATGGATTATTTTATCAACAATGCAAAAGGCTGACAAATGAAACACACTGAGAGAGAGAGAGAGAGAGAGAGAGAGAGAGAGAGAGAGAGAGAATTTCAAAGTTAACAGCATGAACACAGAGAATTTGCACTACTAAGGCAGTGGGTTCTTATGATTAATATATATTTCCTGGCTGGATAAACTGTTCCAGATTCAGCGAGACTTAACCCTTAGCTGACTAAGGACTTCATCAGACACGTACAATATGGAGACATAATGCCACCACATAAATGCAAAAGGGTGCACGTACCACATGACATCACCCTTTCACATTTATGTCCCTGCCAAAACCCATACTTTTTAATTGCTGTCTGAAGCTGTCAATTGATTCCCCATGGCACTTTTGTGCCAGTATTGCTGGCATGTGAAACCTTGCACTATTGTACTCACGTCAATGCAGGCAGAACACTTCCGGGTGAGATTATGATAGCCAGGTACATGACATACCTTTTATGACCCTCCCTGGGTTATTTGGGACCTTTAAAGTATGTTCAAAGTGTGTTCCTGTGCTTTAAAAAAATCTGCCTTATTTTTGTGGTTTTTTAAAAATTTCCCACACAATCAAGTCTCGTGATAATCCGTGGGATTTCAAAGGAGGAAGTGAATGGAGCTCTGTTCGCTTCCTCTTTCAGTGCCAGGGAAGCCTTTGCCGGGAAAGCAAGGTAAGTGCAGTGAGGAGTGTTCTTTTGCTGGCATAAAAATTGATTTTTTTATGCTAGCAAAAGAATGCTTTAAGGGGCTCATCTGATAAAGTCCTAAGACCCCTTTGCACTATCATTCCACTTCTACCAAAACAGCTGGGGCAAAATCTATTGCTTTTTTGCCATGGGGTACTCATGTGTACCAGTCAATATCCCCTGAAGTTTTTTTTTAAAAAAAACTTTCCTTGAAAAGGTTTTGGGCTAGCCATAGCTAGCGCTAAGCATTTTCAGGCCAGGGTGTGTGAAAGACCATCTCTTCCACATGAACTTGCCCAGAATTTGAGATCCTGAGTGGAAGCCCTGTTGTGTGTCCCACCACTCCAGGAGGTGAGGGTGATGAGTAGATGAGGACATGGCTTTCTTGGTAGCAGCACCTCACATGCATAACTTTGTTCCAAGTAAAGATATAAATCCTCAACTATTTTTCCTTCACATGCAAGAGTGAATTCTTATGGTAGATTTCTCTCTGCTACAGAAGAAATCAAATTGCCTCTACAATTTTCTTGCTGTATTCAAACATCCCAGAGTATTATGGAGGAATTATTCTCCAGAGACAAAAAGTAGGGTTTTTTTTTGTGCAAAACAGGCTTCCTGCACAAGAAACAGAGGCTTTGCACACACATCCCATGTTTTTCTCCACAGAATAATTGCTCAGCAACAGTCCAGGACACTGAACAGGAGTAGAAAATCACACAACATTTTTATTGGTCTATTATTCTTCCTAATGGGGGTTCCCCAACTTTTTGGAAACCAGTTTTTTGACCAGAATGTTTTTTGTATGTGTGTGGGGTGGGTGGGTAGGGGTGCATGCAGGTGTATAAGACTAATTTTTGAAAAGCTGTTTTCATCTGTTTTTAAAGAATGTATTTGTCAGGGGAATTCTGGTGGACTAAGGTGATAAATGTTATTGAGTAATAAGTAAATGCTGCCTACAGAGCCATCAACTAGGACACTCAGAGACCAGGGTTTGAATCCCTGCTTGGCCATGGAAACTCACTGGGTGACCTTGGGCAAGTCACACTCTCTCAGCCTCAGAGGAAAGCAAGGTCAACCCCCCTCTGAACAATCTTGCCAAAAAAATCCCATGATAGGTTTGCATTAGGGTCACCATAAGTCAGAAATGACTTGAAGGCACCCAACAACAACAAATGCTACTTGTCAGTAGGGTGATTTTATTAAGCAATGAGAGTCACAAAATCCAAAGCACATAAAATTAACCCTTCCAGTGACTCAAATCCTCACTCAATTAGAAATCCGATGTTCTAAGAAAATACAGAACTGACTCAATTCAAGGTTTTTTGTTTTGTTTTTTTTAAATTCACCTGAATGCCTGTAATAGAACATGAAGGAAAATGTGTCTCTAAATTAAGGGCTTTGTGGGGCTTTTTAGGGTTTGGGGGATGAACTAAGGCATTTACAAATGGGTGGATGGGTTAAAGATTTTGAGAATGGTATTTCTGGAGATAAATCCACCACCATTAACGTGGAGGAATGTGCTGAAAGGCTTTTTTACAATCTTTCAAGTATGGGTGGTATGATTTTCAGCCTCCAAATGTGTCACTAGTTTAACTATAATTGCAACTAACTGATATTGTAGAGTGTTCCAAGAGGCTGAATTAAAGGCAAGAATGGTTCATATGAACATTTGTGGCAAAATAATATTAACTATCCCAAAAAGGCCTTTTCAACTGCCATGAATATTGAAACAAAGTTGGCAGAAGAACACTGTTTTGATGGTTACTAGTAAATGTTTAGGGAAAAAATGTTCTCTAGTCTGCTCTAGCTTTGACTTGATGGTATTTGCTCCTTGTGTTGTAAATGTAACACAGCATGGGTGAATCATCATAATAATAGTAGTAGTAGTGGTGGTGATGATGATGAGGTTGATGATAATGATGGAGCCCTGGTGGTGCAGTGGTTAAATGCCACTGCTGCAGCCACAACGTTGCAAGTTCAGTCCCAAGGGCTCCAAGGTTCACTCAGCCTTCCATGCTTTCGCAGGTTGGTAAAATGAGTACCCAGCTTGTTGGGGACAATTAGCTAACACACATTGGAAACTACTTTATGTGATGTAGATGTGTAAATTGCTATTGCTTAAACAATTTGTAAGCCACTCTGTGAGCCTTTGTGGCTGAAGAGTTGGATATAAATATCTAAAATAAATAAATACACACATAATAAAATAAATAGTAATACGCTTTGATCAGTGAATAGCCTGTTTCCAGAAGTTGGAGAAAAGCATACATGTAATTTAGGATCTCTGGTATTCCCCAAGTGAGAGCAACATAAATAATTGTTTTTGATGGATCTGTGGATTGTAATAAATCAAAAAATGATGAAGATGATGATGACAATGATGATGAATCATTGTCAGCCTCTCCTAAAAGTTTAAGCTAGGAGGCTGCAAATGGGTGACTTCTAGGTGTTTTGGAAGATAGCATGCACAATCTGTGAACATTTTTAAAAATTGATTTCTTTATGGATTATTCAGATTGATTATCTAGAAGCTCTGGGTAGATGGCTGGTCTCTTTTTATCACTCCAGTCCTTCTGTGCTTTTTATATCTTTTATTTATTTATTTATTTATTTATTTATACCCCGCTCTTCAGCCACAAGACTATCAGAGTGGCTTACAAATTGTTTTAAGCAATAGCAATTTACACATCTACACTGCATTAAGCAGTTTCCAATGTGTGTTAGCTAATTGCCCCCACAAGCCGGGTACTCATTTTACTGACCTACAAAAGGATGGAAGGCTGAGTGAACCTTGGAGCCGGCTGGAATTGAACTTGCAATGTGGTGACTTGCAGTACTGGCATTTAACCACTGCACCACCAGGGCTCCTTATCTGTGTCTTTAGCTTCAGCAAGGGGAAAGACACTGGTTTTATTCAGATATTTTTGCACAAAATGTAGAAAACATGACTATGAATGTGCTTGTTGTTTCTTTTTAGCACTGGAGGTGAGAAATTTCATGAGAATTAGCAAATACTTTGTCAACAAGAATGAGAAAATAGACTAACTTCACGCCTCTGTCTTAGAGAACCATCCTTCATCTCCATGGAAATTAAACACAACCACACCAATCCCTTCCTGTTCTGTGACCTTCTCCCTAACCCCCACTCCCATATATGCAGTCTCCCATCTTTTCTGTCATGTGACAGGGCTGAGCCAACAGGGCTCCGCTCAACTCAAAAGTGTTGCTTTTGTCAGTAGTCTTGGGAGAGATTCAAAACTTGAGATGGAGGTTGAGTCTCCAGTAGCCTGGATAGAGTTCCCAATGTCCCTGGCCAAGGCTGACTGTCGGCCTATCTACACTGTTGAAATACAGCAGTTTGACACCACTTTATCCACCATAGTTCTAACCTATGGAATCTTGGTATTTGTAGCTTGGTGAGGTATTTAGCCTTTTCTATCAGATAAGCCTAGTGCCTCACCAAACTACAAATACCAAGGGCTTGGTTACATGGTGGAAAAAAACCCGTGAAGAATTCACCAAGATTCCTAATTGTGTGCATGCATTGTGGCACAAAGTTGCCTCTTTCAGAAGGAGGGGGGAACAAAAACCCATTAGTATTGCAAGAAAGTATTTCGGGACTTTTCCCAACTTTTTTGAAAAGTAGCACATTTTTGATAGTCTAAACAACCATTACACTACGTGCTGTGTGAATTACCAGCAATCTTTTGATACATTCACAGCAGAGCTTTGCCATGATTGGTTGAACTCACCAGGGAGGGGTGTGGACAAGGAGGGGATGGAGGAAAGATCCATGTTGTTTCCAGCCACGAAAAAGACTGTGAGTGCTAGCCTTGTGTGTGTGTGTGTGTGTGTCTTCCCTTCTCTCCCTCCCACCTTGCTACTTTCAGTGTGTGAATGATCATTGTCTCCCCTCCTGAGATCGCGTCCCTTCCCTTCTCCCTGTCTTGTGCTTAGCCATGAAAAGACTGGAGTGCTAGCCTTGTGTGTGTGTGTCTTTCCTTCTCTCCCTCCCTCCATGCTATCTTGTGCCCAGCTGCTGTGATCTGAAGAATTAAGCAAGCCTTTTCCAGTTTCTTTTGTGTGTGTGTGAATGTTCATCTCAGGCATTCCTGTGGTAATCAGAGGATGTGCTTGGGAGGCCACGCCCCCATCTCAGTCTGTGTGTGAATATCAAAGCGGAAAACAGCTGAAAAATAAACCGATAGACCAATTAAGCAATATATCATCTGAACGATGCAGTACAGCTGCGAAACAGCGATAAAGCGCAAATTACTGCAAGAAAAACTGTCGTGTAACTGAAGCCCAGGATTCCATAGGACAGAACAGAACTATGGTGGGTAAAGTGGTGTCAAACTGCTGTATTTCTACAGTGTAGACAGGCCCTCTCTCATCACATCTCTTCTTCAGGTGAATAAAGAAAGTGCAGTGTTAAACAGAATTCTAGGGAAGAGGGAGTTGCCTTGGCAGGATGTCATGCCAAGCAGTACTGGTGTGTATAAAGAGCTATTCATCTCAACAAGTAGTGTAATCTCTTGATTAAGGCATCTAATTATGTGGATAACAACACATTCTGAACAGGCCTCAAAGACCCTACTGCTCCTTTTAGTTTGAAATTCGAAAGAGGAATCCATGTTAATTGGTTGCAGAAAAAGCAAGTCTTAAGAAACCTTAAAAACTAAGAAAGAGATTTATCCCCGCCCCCTATTCCCTGGTTGACTTTCACCTAAAAGCACCAGTGGGAATAGGAAGCTTGTTTATTAGCCTGGACATGCCATGACACAGTGGCATTGTGGCATTTTGAGGATCTGACATTTCACTGACACAACAGTGCCACCCAACTAATTGCACAAATTTCTCTTGCTACTGTCATTGTTGTTTTACAACTGCTTGCTTGTTCAGTCTCCATACTTATTTTTTTTCCCAGCTCACCCAAGCTGTTCCACTGTCTGTCAAATATTACAGTAATATGTTTTGTAGCAGTATGGCTTTATCCAGCTAACTTTGTTCTTACAAGAAGAATCTACAGTACTTGTGGATGACACTCTTTAAGGGGTGAAGACTCCTTAGGCTTAACATGCCATTTAGACAGGTATGTAGAATTTTCCTGGCCTTCCCTTCTCTTTTTTTTATAGTTCAGAGACTGAATAATCTTCCCTAGTCAGCACAAAGTGTCCCCTAAGGCTTTGATAGAACATAGTAGCCATGGAAGCTTTCACAAATGCACAGCCTCCTTAAAGATGCCAAACAAAGGTGGTGTGATTTTTCCATAGACATGAACATATGGGCTGATCTTGGTTACCTATACTTCTTGGGTTGTATTAAGGGCTTGTTTAGATAGGCTATTTTCCCCATCTTGCCTCCAATTTGGAGCCCTGTGGTCCAGCAAACTGATTAGGTGTGTTCAGTGTATGGTGTTCCGGGCAGGAGTCTTTCCTAGTCCTAACTAAAAATGTAACCTGTTACCTTCTGCATTTTAAAATTTATTTTATTTATTGACTTTATATCCTGCCTTTCTCCTGGGATGGGATGCAAGGATATACCCTACCATTGAGCTACAACCCCCTGTCATGAGAAGTTGGACTACAGCAGAAAGAGAAATATACAGTACAGATCCTATATCTGTGTGTGTGGGGGGGGGTGTTCCCAGACTTACAGTGGGTAGCAAAAATTGTGGACAGTAGCCAACCCTATACAGTATTTCCAGTGGAAGCATACTGTAGAACCATGCTGGAAGACCTCCAAATGCCTAGAGAGATTTTCTTTCTAGGCATTTGGAGGTCCTCCAGTGCAACCTCTGCCAGAAGTTGACCATAGAATCATGCTGGAGAACCTTCAAATGCCTAGAGAGAACACCTCTCTAGGCATTTAGAAGTCCTCTGGCATGTTTCTGTGGTAAGCTTCCACCAGAAGTTGACCATAGAATCATGCTGGAGGACCTAGAAAATGCCTAGAGAAAATACATTTTTTCAGACGCGGGTAAGTGAAACTATAGGTACCAGTCCTGTGGATACAGGAGTTGTACTGTATTCTAGGGATGGATGATCCAGTCTGTTTCCAGTCTGCATCACTTCCAGACATGTTCCCCCTTCCATCTGAGCTCTGCACTAAGAAGAACAAAAAGAGCAAGAAGGGGAAAAAAAACAAACCTCTCCCCAAATCACATTTAAAGGCACATTATTATGTTTTTTCTTTGATAAACATTTAAATGTGTTCTCCCCTAAAATACACATTTTAAAACACTTTTAATTTTTTACGCTGAGAACTGTTTGAGAAATACAAAAGTCAATAGTGCTAATCTGCAGACTAGTCTGGATAGTGCATATCAAAAGAGTTTGTACTAGAATTTGGGAAAATAAATGTTCTTCCAGTTGGCTTAGAACTTACTCGAGTTTTTTTTTTTTCATGTGACAGAACTATGATATCTCTAATGACTTGCACTTTTTGAAACCTTCTGCTTCTTTTACCTCATATTGGTTTGTTTTATTTTGTTTGGCATAGATGATTCTTTCTCCATCTCAAAAAAGTTGGTAACATGCAACATGCTAGCTGTGTCAATGAATGCCTCTGCTACCTGGTCACTATCTTTTCCCTTCGTTGGTACACAGAAATAACATTAGGTGAAACAATTTTTTTATCTCCACTCTTCTGTTCCATCAGAATAGCATGAAGCAAGAATGTTGGGCACAGTTAACTGAGTAGAAATGGCCTACTTGAAAACCAGCAAGTTGGACAGACCATTGTAGTACCTTGTACAAACAGCAGTAGCATTTGTCAAAAGGGGGAAGGAACTCGGGTTGTAGTTTTGTGTGTGTGTATGTGTGTGGAATGCATGTTGAGTCAATCCAGTAGGCACAGATCATGGCCTTTCGATTAAAATGAAAAATCCATCCAGAAACATGTATTTTCTCTGCAGGTTTACATCCCATTGCTAGCTTTGAAACATCAAGATACACAACAGTGCACTATAACTAAGGCTCAAAATGAAAGAAACAGAAAGCAGACTCAAGCCATGGTGACTTTTAATCACACTCCTGTTGAATGACTTTTTTTTTGAAAGAACCAAATAGAAATATTGTTGCCTTGCTCCTTCAAACAGTTTGAATTAGCAACGGTTTGAATTAGGTCTTGAAAGAAGAACACTTTTATGGAATCCATTTGGAGAGAAAGATGTAAGTGAGGTGGACCTTCTCATCTGAGAATTTTGGGCTCAGGTTTAAATTGTGGGGGAGAGAGGTTGATTGAAAAGGGCTGTGAAATCACTCCCCTTTCTTTCCTATCTTCACTAAGGCTGTTGCCAGTTTCTCAGCACTCACAGCAAGCAATGTTTGTTTGTTTTTCTGAGAGGCTAGTAGCTGCCAGTGCTGTTGCTAAATAAGCTCTCTACTGTGCCTGTATTTCTTTTCCCTGAAAATTACAGAATGCACCACATTTTCCAATCTGGAAATAGAGAGGTGAAATCAGGGTGTATCTATGGGTGTGTGTGTGAAAGGGGCAGTAGTTTCATTCTAATCAACATGAGTTTCAGTACAAATTTCACTGAGAGCAGTGTTAATTCTAACATTTTAAAAAAAACTGTGTGCATTTGCCACACCTTATCTTGGTCAGTTTAAATATTGGCTGAACTGTCCACATGTAGTATTTCATTTTACGTTCTGGGCTGGGGAATATAATTTTGGGGTAATGGGGCTCAATTCATTATACCTCTGACCTGGACTAATTAATATTCCAGAGCACCATAATTCCAACTTCAGTGACAACACCATTTTAAAAAAACTGTTCTTGTGTCACAAGGTGTGTGTGACATTTTGACCTGCCAAAGATCATGAATATTTGCAATGACCCTCAAAGACAAAGCTTCTTGGCTTCTCTGATTAGTAGGTCCCAACAGACCAATAATTCTTCACCACTAAACTACTTTGAATTAGGCACATGTCATGTTGTTTACTGAAGTCATGCTTAGCCTTCAAGAATTTCTTTTGCTGCTGAGGTGGATATGCATTTGCTCAGAGCTGCCAAAATGTGAACACTTTATCAGAGTGAATGTTGTCAAACTTGAGGCAGAAAAAGATTACAAGCTACCATTCTTATTTACATAAATAGTAGTACATTTGCAAAGTTATCGAAGGCACTTACATAGCATTTGATCACGGTGTAGCATTTTAGATGTGGCTTTCACAGTGCCAGGACACTGGGTTCAGGTATCTCAAGAAACCATGGTGTGCAGAAAAAAATAGTTTAGGATGATTTCAGTTGCTAAATGTATAGGCAGCCATAGGTTAGAGCAAGAATTTGGAATGGATCACCCTCCAGATTTTGTGGGAGTGCAACTCTCAGATTTTCTCACCTTTGCCTATACTGGCTAGGGCTGATGCACATTGTAGTCCAACTGTACCTGGAGGGGTAAATATTCCCCTCCCCTAGTTTTGAACAGCTTGTCTGCCACCGTCTTCTATTTGCATAATGATTTCTGTGATGGAGAGAATATGCAGCAGCAAGCAATTCTGATTAAAGAGTAGAGACACAAGTGGCTAAAGAAACAAGCCAAGACGTTATTGTAAGAATGTGTAGTATGTGGGGAAATAATCATTGTAATGTAAAAGCAATCTTGTGTACTTCATTCACATCCTAAGATAAGTCTAGGGTTTTTCCCTGCATGCCTTTGTTTATCCCAAGTTCCCTTTCTCTTATTTCACTGGGCAGTTCCAGCCAACTGGAGTGCTGGGTCATTCAACACATGACCTAATTTGAATTTTATTACTCTGTGTAACTTTTTTCTTTTAAGTTTGATTCTCCATGAGGCTGGAGCCATCTTAGCCATCTTAAGCCATCTGAAAGCATGCCATGATGCATCGGAAGCCAGCCCTACTGCTGTAGGCTGAGTGAGTTTTATTACCTAAATACCTTTAGTTAGGGACCTCTTTTTAAGTTTGTTTTAGTATGTAGATTGAGATTGATATACCTTCAGTAAACTTTGATTTGCATTTTAAACTGACTCCTTTGTTTTGTAATGAGTCTAATTTAACTGGGGGATCCCAGACCTCTGAATACACTTTTCTTTTAAATGATAACTGAGCTTACAAGTCTGCATTCCTAGGCACACTTTGCATGAACACGAAGTTAAAGTAAATGTTTTTAACTCTTTGTAAATGAAGATATTTCTTGTTGTTTTTTAAAGGACTAGATCCTGGAATTTTTTAATACAATTTTATTTTTAGACTCATTACCTTCCCACAAAAAGGGTTATTGGTTCCCAGATTTAAAGACTTAAAAGCTCAATTTAATTTTTGTTTTTGCAAAAGTTTTGTTTTTTCCTTTTATCTGATCACCTCAGAGTTACTGTTTTTGGTCTCTCTCTCTCTCTCTCCCTCTCTCTCGGCTTGAAGACAAAGGCAGTAAAGCAATAAAGCAATTATGGCGGAGTCAAATCCTCCTGGCCTGCCTGCCTTTTTAGCCATGGAAAAACTGTGTGGTCCAAATTATAGAAGATGGGCATTTTCTTTTGAAACATACATGAAGGCCATGGGATTTATTGATGTTTTACACAATCCCAGACCTCCTCAGGGAAGAGAGAGGAATGATTTTGATAGGATTGATCAAAAAGTATTAGCCTACATAATTCTAACAGTTGATCAAGGATTAATTTCTGAAATCAAAGATAAGAGAACAGCAAAAGCTGCTTGGGACACTTTGAAAGATTTATGTGATGTGCCATCCATGGCAAATACCATTGCATTGATGATTAAACTTGTGAACATGAAACTATCAAATCCAAAATGTCTAGATGAACACATTAATGATTTCAGAGCTACATTAGCAGAATTGCAATCTCCTGGAGAACAGAATTGAAAGGCTATGCAAGTTGGGATTTTCTTAGCAAGCTTACCAAAGTTTTACAATCCCATCATAAAAACTTTGCAATTGAAAAATGATTTAACCCTACCAGAAGCCTATATTCAAATAAGAGAATTTCAACATAGGCAAAATTTGATGCAAAATGACAAGGTTGAATCCAGAAATTCTAACTTTAACCAGCAAGTAAATTTGGCTGGAAAAGAAAAGAAACATTTTAAAGGGAATGCTACCCACCCTAAGCCCCCCTCCTCTTCTGAGCCAAATGGGGAGCAATTAAATGCTAAGGCTCCAAAGGGAAACAGGCAGTCATGCTCACAGCAAGGGATGACTGGCCAGAGGCAAGAGAATGCAAAAGGCCATAGAGATACTGCTAAACAGAGATTTCACATTGGATTAGCTTATGAAAAAGTAATGCAAGCTTCTGGAAATGAATATAAAGATTGTTTCATCATAGATTCTGGAGCCAGTAACACATTTATCAATAAAAGGGAATATTTCCAAGATTTTAATGAAGAAGTAAAATTCCCTGTGTTTCTAGCCAATGGAGATTCTGTTATAGTGCAAGGAATTGGAACTGTGTATCTTCCTATGAAATTGGGAGCTAGGACAGAGATATTGAAAATTATAGACGCTGTCTATGTGCCCGAGCTAAAGAGCTATGTGCCCGAGCTCCCTCTATTCAGTCAAAATGAGCACCTCTACAGGCAACAGAGTAATTTTCAAAAAGAATGCATGTTATGGTCTTCATGGCAAACACTTGATTTTTAAAGGCACTCTAAAGGATGATGGCCTTTATCACATGGAGATCAGTGACTCAAATGCCAATGTTGCCACTCAGTGTAAACAGAAAGACTGCATAAATTTATGGCATAGAAGGTTTGCTCATAGAAATGTTGAATGCATAAAGAAATTGGCTAATCAAGAACTAGCAAAAGACTTTCATTTCAAGAACTGTTGTGTGAATGAAAGGTGTGCGGAATGCATTAAAGTCAAGGCTACTGCACCTTCACACAAGCCTCTCACAGAAAGACAATCTACTAAACCTCTTGAATTGATACACTCTGACATCTGTGGGCCATTTAGACAGAAATCAGTTGGTGGAAACCACTATTTCCTCACCCTCATAGATGATTTCAGCAGATATTGTCATTGCTATCTCCTAAGGGAGAAAAGTAAAGCTTTTGAAAAGTTCAAAGAGTACTTTAATTATGTCACAAATAAATTTAATTATAAAATTCAAAATTTGAGGACGGATAATGGGACTGAATTTGTCAATACTCAATTTGATGAGTTCTTAAAGGAACATGGCATCAGACACCAGACTTCTGGGATTTATAGTCCTCAACAAAACGGTTTATCGGAGAGAATGAACCGCACCTTAAAGGAAATGGCAGTTGCAATGCTTTTGCAGGCTAACATGTCTAAAGCCTATTGGTCTGAGGCAATTCTCACAGTCACATACTTATACAATAGATTTCCAACCAGATCCAGAGATGTTACTCCATTTGAGTTGTGGCATGGTGTGAAACCCAGACTCAACCATCTCAGGGTTTTTGGATCAAAAGCTTATACATACATTCCCAAACAGAAAAGAGACAAACTGGACTGTAGAAGTGAAGAGGGAATTTTTATTGGCTATGCCAAAGGTGCTTACAAAATCCTGAACCCTGATGGACGCACAATGAGAATAACAAGTGCTGTTTATGTTGATGAAAGACCTCAATTTAATTCTAATCCAAACAAAGATGTCTATTCAGATGTGCTTGTGGTGGAAGAAGACCCTGACCCTGATTCTCAGCAGCAACCACAGCGTGTGCAGCTCTTTCACCCTCCTGCAAGTGCTTCGCATCCAGAAGGGGCTCCCTCAGCCCACGACTTACCAGAGGATGGAGGACCGGATGGCACGCCACAAGCAGAGCCAGGAACTCAAGTCCAGGTGAGACAATCTGCGAGGGGTAACAGGGGAGTGCCTCCTTTGAGATTCTCCTACCTATATAAATGGGCATGCATGCATTGCTGCCAATGCCTGTGTGCATTCAGCTGTACAAAATTGTCATTCAGCACAAGGGTCGTATAGCCAATTTATGCAATGTGGCCCTACGTAGGATGTTGGCCAAGGTGTGTTTGGCTCTGTAGATAAAGTGGACCTGTACACTCCACATCTTAAACTTCTAGCTGAGATTTATGAGAGACTTATCAAGATGACATGTTTGGTGTGCAGTAATTCTTCTGAAATAACATTCTTAGCTCTAACCAATATATATATATATATATATGGACTTAAAACCAACATTCTGTACTAAATGCATACTAGGTGCATTCATTAGGTATTATTTTTGAACAGGTGAGCTAATGCTTCAAATGTACCACCCTTTTGTTCACAGGGGTGACAAAGCCTTGTAGAGGGGTAGATGTTACCCATTTGTTCAGTGAATATTTACTGGAGCATTAGCATAACCTTATGTTAATCAGTGTTTTATTCTGACTTAATTAACCTGCAGCTTTCACATAATCACTAATATGGCTTAGCATCATCATTCAGCCAGAAAGCCCTCTTTAGAAAGCTGGAATAATTACAGCCTTTAACCCTTCTTTAATCATCCTGTTTATGTGAACAGAAGAGAAGTGAACCAGGCAATGCAGGGGCTCTTTCTGCTCATGGGACATTTAGAGCTTCCACCTATGTGTGGTCTTCTTTTCCCTTACACAGCTAATATATGCATGTACACACACTCATATGCACATGAGTGAAAATTCACAGGAGACTGTGGAGAAGGGGGTAAACTCATTCAGGGGGCAGGAAAGAAGAAGCCCAATCAGAATTATAACAGGGAAAAGAGGGTATTTGGGGCTAGAAAGAAGAGGGATGAGTAAGATTGGGGATTGGTTGTTGGGGGAAGGAAGATGTTGCTGTTCCATACTTGATTGCCACTTACGGGGAGGCATCAAGCCATTTGTCATATGAAAGAGTGGTTTCTCTAACAAAAGGAGACATCTGGAATTATTTTGGGGGGGGATTAGGAATTTTTTTATTGGAATAAGACCATTCTACTGAAAAATACACCCAACCGCAAAAGGCCATAACAATAATGCAAAAAAAAAAAAAAGTTTTCCTCTTTTCTTACCAATACAAAAATAAAACTATCTATCCTAACACTAATACATTTTTCTTCTTAATCTAAACACACCATAATCACTCTTGTTTCTTTTCCAATGAACATTATATTTACACATTACAATTATACATATTTGGAAAAGAAAAAATTAATAAAAGATTAATAAAAATAATAATACAAAAAATTATTTAAAGATATCCCTTAAGTTATTGCTGGAGTTGTCTCAATAAATCACAGCCAAAAAAATTTCAAACAATGATTTGGCAATTTCTCTTTTTCATTCAAAGCTAAATGTTCAATTATGTTCTTAACATAATAAGCAGTGCCTTTTACATCCTGCAGATTTTGACTCTTTGCCTCCCTTTGTCTTTGGAAAAATAATCCCAACATCACATAGAGGTTTACCAGGCACACCGTGGACCACGGCACTGTCCAAAAACTCACAGCCAGGGAACCGGACTCCTTCCTCTTCCTCTTTTGGCCCACAGACTTTCTGGGTTCCCTGACACCCTCTGGAGGTTCGGTCCCCGAAAGCACTGTCTCCCAAGCCTGTTGTGTCAAATCTGGCCAATCCAGTACCCGGGCCACCTCCTCCCATGTTTCCTGGGTGCTCAGGCTGTCCTGGGCAAAATGCCTGATCATCTACTTTTGTGCCACACCACTCAAAATCTCAGCCTTTTTACATTTCAGATGAGGACAAGTCTGCTCATCCTCTATGGTCCACAGTTTCCTTCCCCTCAGATTAAAAACCTGATAGTAGAGCCTCCACCTCAAGTCCCACAACTTTTGTCCATGAAATACTCAATTGGGCTAGTCTGGTGTTTTAGGTAGTCTGATAAATTTGGTTTGGCCTGACGTTTTTGCAAACACAGGTTAACATAAATCTCCTCCACTGTTTTCCTGTACAAAACTCTCTTGGTGCTCTGACCTGGCCTGTCTTCCCCCTTCAACTCCTCAGCATGAATTCTATATTTCTTTAGGCTTTAAAATGTAGACCAAATGATACCCCTAAGCACTTCCCTCTTAATTGTTTTAATAGCCACTGTGTTTGAGACCATTCAGCCAACCTCACTGCTGGAAAGCAAAAAATGGTTAGGGCAGTCAGGAAGAAGACATGACACATAGGACTTGTTTCCTGATAGTTTGATTCTACCCTCACTCTATAAGTGAGGCAGATACAGGATAGCATAGGGAAGAAAATGTGGTTTCCTGGCAACTGATACAGATTCCCTTGCCTCTAGAACAGGAGTGGGCAAAGTGTTGCCCACAGTCCACATGCTGCCCCTTGGCCCCACTTTTGTGGCCTCAGAAGCCCCTCTACTATTCCCCCAATGCTCCCCATTAAAAAAAAAAAGGAACCAGGGAATTTTTGCCCTAAAAATCACACAGAACCTCCCCAAATGCATGAAAACATGTACAAATACCCCCACAAACACACCAGATCCATGTACTACTCCTAATGCCTCCATTTTCTTCTGTAGCCGCTCTCAAGATGGCAACAGGAACAGACACACATTCACCCTCATGTCAACATTTTGGGAAGATCTGCAGAGGAAATGCCTCCTTTTTTCCACTCTGCGGTACTTCTCAAAATGATGACAAGAAATTAAAGCATGTTTCTTCCTGTCACCGCTTTGAGAGTGGCTGCAGAAGAAAATTGAGGTATTTGGGCTTGAAGTGGGGGTAGTGGTGGTGGTCCATGGGGGTGGTGTCTAGGGGGAAATTGGCCTCAATGTAGTCAACTACCCCTGCTCTAGAAGAACAAGGAAGAATCATTTATCCAATATCTAGTGGCTGAATTGGGGGCCTGCCTTTGCTGAGCATAAGCTTCCCCTGCCCAGAAAGAAATATTTGAAAATACCTGTATTCCAAAAATTGTCAAAAATGTTTTTCTTGATTTTGATTAGGATAATCTAGGACAAAATTTGCACATGGGTTTCTTCCTCTCTGTCCCCCCCCCCCCAGAAAACATCATTTTCTGTGTTGGAAACAGCATTTTCTACACAGAAAATAATATTTCGATTTCCTACACAGAATATCATACAATCATAGTATCATAGATACCATTTCCTGTACAAAAATGCCCCAAATGCTTAATGCGACAGGTAGCTACAATGTTGTAGCTACACTCTGTCTCCCTTGACCCTGTAACACCCACCTTAAAAGCCAAGCAGCCGTGGCAAACAAAAGAGTTCTATGGTGTTGGCGAACAGCTGCTGAAGGATGACACGTGCAGCACTTCTCCACCAGTGAGTAAAAACATGGACCCTTGTGTGGTCCTGTCATATCTCTTCTTTGAATCACGGCTCGTTGTTTGCACATGTCATCCTTCAACACTCTGTACATCAAAACAGCAGGATTCCTTTGCTTTGTATGGCTGCCTGGCTTTTAAGGTGGGTGTTAGTGACATTTGTACTCATGGAAATGCTGTGGTGCACAATTATAAATAGGAATAGGAAACAGTTAAGAGATCGAAAGCTTTCATGGCTGGCATCCATAGATTTTCCTTGTGTTTTTTCCCCGGGCTGTGAGACCATGTTCTGAAAGAGTTTCTTTCTGACGTTTTGCCTGCATCTGTGGCTGGCATCTTAATAAAATTTGGCTTCCAGCCCTGAAAAACAATAAAATCAAAACTCAACACTTGCAAATGAATTCCACCCAGGGACAGGGGGATTTCCAACAGATAATGGACCATTAACCAACCATTAGCCAAACAGACACTAATCCTCCTTGTATATCTCCACCCAGAAACTAGCCATTCAAATACACAAATTTACATAACCTCCCCAACAGGGGTTCACAGTATATAAACCCCACACACTCCTACTCAACCATTCTCTGAAGATGCCAGCCACAGATTCAGACAAAATGTCAGAAAGAAACTATTCCAGAACAAAGCCTCACAGCCCAGAAAAAAACCCAAGGAAAATCTATAGTTATGAGATCATACATCTAGTTTATGACATCTTAACAACCTAACAGGAAGCTAGCCTTCATGTGCAGGAAGAACATTTACTACACAGAAAACAATATTTCTGTTCTGAAATGCCACATGTGAATTTTGTATAGAATAAATCCCTAACTGTGAATAGTCTTTGAAAAATTGTGCAGTTTTTGCAGACTTTCTCACTGACGGAAGAAAATTGCTAAAATTAATAGTTGCTTCCCTTGAGAGCAAAATAAGTAAAAAAAATTCATCTCTGTTTTGGGTTGGGTGAAGCTGACTGTCTGAGATTAATGATGTGAGATATCATGGTCACATTTTTGGTATCAGGGGCATGGAACAACCTCTGATGTAATCCCACCACAGATAGTTTGGTGTGTGTTGGTGTCATTAACACACCCCAAACCTGCAAACTGTTCTTCACTCCTGCTTTTGGGGCCAGTAGGAAAGGACAGGGACTACTGCATTCACTCCTATCCATCCCAGCAAAAATCTTAGACTCTGATCAGGGATAAATCCTAGCCTCAATATGCAAGTCCATGTGCTGGTGATGGGAACCACTGGCTTCTGTTCAGCCAGCATCTTGTACCTTCATTCCTCAGCTTGAAGCTTGCCTCTGACCTGGCCTGAATTAACAGCTACTTGAGAAAAAGGCACATGGAGTACCCTTTTCTGTAGGGTCATCAGGATTTGAAAGAGAAGGGGCCATTCAATCCATCCCCAACTATTTGTCTGCAGCTAACTAATGGTAAACCCCATCCTTACTTCACTTTATTTTTATTTTTTCCCCCAAAATATAAAATACTTTGGAAGACAAAAATATTTCAATGGCATTAAAAGAAACATGCATGTCAAACTGAAGTACTTTTATGCTATTTAAAATACACCTGTAATCATCCAGCCAAAGATCCTAATATTTTACACAATTCATTTACGCAGTTCTCAACTGCCCCAGTTCCCTCATGTGGAAAGTTTTTTGTGGGCTTGAAATTTTCTCGTGTTTATTAATATCCTGTATTACAATACCCAAGAATAAAATCTTTTTTAATTAAGAATGTTCAAGTGCGCTTTCCATTATTCATTAGAGGGGGATGGAGAAATGGAGAAAAATGGTTAGCTCTTTATAGTCTCCTGCTGAGCACAGAAATGTTAAGATTTCACTGTTGCCGTTCTGACATCTATGGAATGGATGCATCTGTAAAAATCCCTCTCAGCTTTTGCTGAGAGTCAGAGGTGGAGAGCAAACATGGATATACTGAGGATCATTTTACCACATATGCTTCTCTTTCCTCATAGGCAATTATTCACACAGTGCATGCTATAAGAGCAAGACTAAGAATGTAGGACATAAGTTAACATGTCACATTCAAACAAACAGTAGTAGCTCAGATTATATTTTTATGGCAAGTACCCTCTCAATGGGCATCCTTTTCAACCAGAGGGGTAGCCACCCAGAGTGAACCTAAAATGCACGGAGCCCCTTTGGAAACTAAGATTCCTGCTGGCACTGTAAAAAGGAAACAGGAGAATGCTTGCTCACATTTGCTGAAAACATAATGGTGGCAGAAGGTATTGTTCTTTTTCTAGGCATTGGACCATGCATTGAATCTCTGTGGGGCTCATTCTGGAAATAGCCCCTGTCTAGCATTCATTGTGTAAGTATGAATGAATGCACCTAGAGCATGGTAGCATCATGCATATAGTCTGTTCAGAATATGCATGTAAATAATTACAAACAACAAGTTATTTATAATTTACTTCCTTTCTCAAATATAAATGTATAACTATTATATTATGACTTTACATTATAAAGGATAATGTTAGCCTTTGTGTGGTATAACAGTAACATTCTAATTATTTCTGTAGCAAAGAGAGTATAACTAACTATGGAAATAACTGTAGCTCATGGTTTCTAAGGGTCCTTTCATGCTACACAATCAACTCATTTGAGATGTGGTGCTGGAGGAGAGTTCTGTGGACAATGTGGACTGCCAAAATGACAAATAAATGGGTCTAGAGCAAATCAGCACCGAGCTATCCCTGGAAGCCAAGATGACTAAACTGCGATTGTCATACTTTGACCATATCATGAGAAGACATGGTTCACTGAAAAAGTCAATAATGCTTGGTAACGTAGAAGGCCATAGGAAAAGGGGAAGAACCGCATTCTAGATGGACAGACTCAATCAAGGAAGCCATAGACCCTAGTCTGCAAGAACTGAGCAGGGCTGTTTATGTCAGGGTGACTTGGCAGTCTCTCATTCATAGGGTCACCATAAGTTAAAGTTGACTTGATGACAATTAACAACAAAAACCAGTCCAGCTGGCTTCTGTATAGGACAGTGGATACCAGCTAGGGGCTTGACTGCACCAGTAACAAACCCTGAATCCCCCCCCCTGAATCTGGCCTGATAATGCCACATGATGTGTGGCCTTTTCCCCAAATCTGGTGCGATAATAACACATGGATTAGGGTCCTATTTGCACCAGATTCAGGGAATACCCCCATAATCCACATTTGAGAAAACTCACAGTTTTCTTCAGAGTTTGCTGGAAACTCTGGAGAAAACTGCCATGTGAACAAGACATCCACACCAGATTCAGGAAGTGGGGTGGAGAGGAGAGGAAGGACAAGCGCTGCCTGAGGTGTCACCATTTTCCCTCTCCTCAGCACCACTTCTTATTCCAAAGGCAGACCCCCAGCAGTAGTCATTCTGTCTGAGGTCAGAACCCACAGTGAGCAGTGCCATCACAAGTCTAGCCACCCATTCTGGCTTCAGAGTGGGTTCTGGCCTCTCCAAGCTCCAGAAAAGCAAAGTGCCAGCAATAGCCACCCATTCTGCCTTGAGATCAGGCAAGTCCTGCTGGCAGGCTGCTTTTCCTGGATGATTGTGAACTGGGAAAGCTAACCATCAGTGGGAGTCCCCCAGTCTGGAGGCTGTATGAGTGATTTACTTAGTTAGTTGCCCAGTTTGGCTTCAGAAAGGTGACTCCCACTGGCAGTTTGCTTTTTCTGGGCTATTGTGTGCCAGGAAAGCAAACCACCAGCAGGAGTTGTTTGGTCTAAAGGCAGAATGGATGGCTTACTTGTGAGTAAGATTCTTGTTCTGCCTTCAGACCACGTGAGTCCCACTGGCGGTTTGCTTTTCTGACACACAATTGCCCAAGAAAAATAAACCACCAGAGAGAGTTACCTGGTCTGAAGGCAGAATGTGTGTCCACCTTGCCATTGCTTTCAGAGACGGTTACTAACACTGGGGCTTTGATTTTTCCAGAGCTCAGAATCAAGAGTGAGTAACAAGTAAAAACCCAAAGCAGATTCAGGTTTTGCCAGATGTGGTGCTGAAATCTGGGCCAAAATAGTCTGAATTTCATGTGCTGCAGTTCCAGGCCAAAGTAGTCCAAATCTCATCGCGTGTCACGACCTGGCCTGGATACTGGGTGTTGTGGTCTCCAGGTCAGGCCTTGATGTGAGTCTGCCTCTAATGGAAATTTGCCAGGCCACCTTAATTGCTGGATTCTGTCCAGCCCACCTTTAGGTGATGGGAGGGGGAACATGGCCTCTGGGATTCAAGGCTGCACAGCTGTGGAATGCAGCCTCAGGCATCCTCCCTAAACTGTTCTCATACTTTGGACCTCTTTCTTGTAACTGTGTGTAATCGAAACTTACCAAAACTTACCAATGGCTTTATCTGTCTGCTTTGTTCAATGTTACCCAGAAATGGCTTTGAAATGATACCATGAAGGCACCAGCCTGATCAATAAATCATTTTGCTGCTAAATGAGTATTGTTACAGTGTGTGTGCTAACGAGTTCATCACAGTAAGTCAATTCTCCAAAAGTCCTCACCATTGACGGTGCGAAATGTCCCAAGCCACAGAGGATCAGACCCAGATGGAGGGAGCTACAGGTGCAGCCTCCAGAGAAGGGATGGAGGGAACTGTGGCTGCAGTCTCCGGAGAAGGGATTGAGCAGACAGCGGCCGGCTCAGAGCTACAGGCAGAGGATCTAGGCTGGGAGCAACGACAGGCCAGGAAACTGCTCCCAGGCAACCTGATGGTGATGGGAGCCAGGACAGCTCTAGAGACAGCTGGCCACCCCTTCTCGGGGACACCCTTGTGAGGAGCGAGACCGGCCATGGGAGCCAGTTGGCTCTGGCCAGATGAGCGTGGTTGGGAGGACCAGAGATCTCAGAAGTGGGACCTGCATCAGATCAGTGAGGCTTGAGACTATGAGGTTAGGCGCCCTCATACAGAGTTGGAGAGGGAGGTTCAACAGATGAAGCAGCAGCTGATGCAAGCCAACCTTGGAGAGATTTTACAAAGAATGCATCAGCAACCAGCCCTGAAAGTCGTCCCTCCTCCCTGGGATGGAGGTCTCCCTGCACCAGTTCCAGATCCAGTAACAATGGCAGCTACTACTAGAGGCATTCTTACTAAATGGGGGCCCTGCTCCACTGGGGGGGTCCTGGCCCTGCCAGCTCCCGGACACCCTGCACTGCCAGTGGGCGCGGGACCGGTTGACCTGCAGGAGCGGCCCCGTGGGCTGAAGCACCGAGACCTGAAGGTGACATTCGATGGAGATGCCATGAAACCGCATTTCTTCCTCACCCAGGTGATGGGGTCAATGTCCCACTGGGAGAGGGAATTCCAGGCAGAGGCAGAAAAGGTCCAGTATGTCTCCAACAAGCTCAAGGGGGAGGCTGCACAGTGGCTGGTGGGGCTGTACAAAATGGGAGCACCCGAGTTGGGGAACTTCCATGACTTCATGATGGCGCTCAGGTCCAGGTTCAAAGACCCATTCTGGAGGAAGCGGGCATGCACAGAGATTCAACTACTGCATCAAGGGTCCCAATCCATGGCTGAATATGCTACCGTGTTTTGCTGCCTGGCCAGCCAGATCCCAGACTGGTCCGAGACCATGAAGATGCAATACTTTCAAGATGGCCTCCACACAGATATCCTCGAATGGGCACTGCATGCATTAAAGAGCACTGCCAGTCAGGGGAGGACAGGGGAACCAGGTGCTGAGGACCTCGGAGAAACTCTTGTGGCTTTAGTGAAGGGGGAAGTGAAGGATCTACCAGTAGAATACAAGCAATGGCAAATTGTGTTTGAAGAGAAGGAATGTGACATCCTGCCCCCACACAGACCTTTTGACTGTGCCATAGAACTGATCGCCGGGGCCAAATTGCCCAAAGCTAAGATTTATTCAATGACGCCAATGGAATTGGATGCACTGAAAGAGTACATAGACAAAGACTTGGCACGGGGGTTTATCAGACCAACTACCTCACCTTTGGGGGCCCCTTTCTTATTCAGATGCAAACAAGATTCATCTCTGAGATTGTGCCTGGACTACCGGGGTCTTAATGGGGTCAGTGTTACTAACCAATACCCCCTGCCCCTGATGAAGGACATACTAGCCCATTTGGCCAAGGGCAAGATCTTTACCAAACTCGACTTGAGAGAAGCCTACTACCGGGTGTGGATCAAAGAGGGGGATGAGTGGAAAACAGCCTTTAATTGCCAATTGGGGACCTTTGAGGTTTTGGTAATGCCACTTGGGTTATCTGGGGCCCTGGGGTTTTCATGAACCTGATCAATGATGTGCTTAGAGAATTCCTGTCTAAGGGGGTTCTGGTTTATCTTGATGATGTGCTCATTTACTCAGAGGACTACACGTCCCATGTCAAACTGGTCCAAAAAGTATTGAGTAAGCTAGCTCAGAACCACTTGTATGCTAAACTCTTGAAATGTGAATTCCACCAGTCCTATTTAGACTATCTGGGGTATCGCATCTCTAGCAAGGGAACTGAGATGGACCCAGAAAAGGTAAAGGGGGTTCTTGCATGGGAAACCCCTTAAACCCAAAAGCAACTACAGAGCTTTTGGGGATTTGCTAATTTCTATAGATCATTCATCCCTGACTTTGCAGAGGTAGCATTACCCCTCACAGACTTGTTGAAACAAAAGGGCCACATCTGGATTTTTACCCCACCCCCACCCCAGTATAGTCATGCCTAAGTTCTATACTACAGAAAGCAAAATACTTTGGTCTGGCCTTACCTCCTGAAAGACTGAAAAGGGATCATCTTGGTTGCTTTACCCATCACATTCCTATGCTATCCTGTCCTTTGATTATTTTATCCTTGCATGTAAAAATGAATCATTTTCAAAGTTTTCTCCACACATGACAGAAAACATATTTCTATGGAATTTTCACTCAGTATTCATGCATCCTGTGGTCCTGAGATACTTTGTGAAATGATTCTGTGCAGGAAAGTATCTTTTTGGTGCAGAAATTGTGGTTTTCTGCAAAAATGTATTTTTTTTCATGCAAAACACTGTTTTCAGAAACAGATGTGGGATTTGTGCAAAATCTATGGGTTTTGTACATTTTTTGCACAAAAAAATTATTTCTGGAAAAGGGCTTTTCATGTGACAAAGTGTGGGTTTTGCACAAAACTCAACTTTTGTGTAAAAAAGAACATGTGGATTTCTGGGTAGATACTAAGTGGATACCAAGGGCCAAATGAAACACTTTGGGAGGTGTGAGTACCAGGGTTAAACTGTGCAGAATTCTTGCCTCTGTCTTATTCTTCCTGACTGGGGGGTTGTCTAGATGGTTAAAATAATCCTAACAGAATCTGAAGATAATACCTTTCATCCCAACGAGATCCCATGGTGATTCGCCTTAGTCAGAAGGAAGGGGGACAACCCCCCAAAAAAACTGTGGGGGGGAAAGCCTTTGAGACTTTTCCCAAGGATTTTCCCATGCATTTTTAAATAAGGCATCGAAATGCATATTGCTGCTAGTTTGGATGACCAATTCGCATCACAGCACATTCTCGGCAAGGGTGAAAGCTGCTTAGTCAGACATGCACAGGGGGATGGGCTTACCAGCATTGAAGTGGCCAGAAGTGCCATTTGGGAATTCGTGTTGCCAGTTGTGCACTTTTTTGGTGCACTGAGGTGACCAAACAGCTTTTTAAAGCAGAAGGTCTCACTTGCGCACATTTGATTTGCAATTTTCAAAAAGACTGTGCAGTAGCAACAACTTATGGAGAATAATAACATGAGTAATTCACTCTTGGCACCATCTTGAATCGCAGGCATGGCTGCATGTGAACTTCAAACACGGATCGCTTCGCGTACCAGCGATTTTGCCAAAGGGTCGTGGAGACAAATGAACGCTGCTGAGATTTTGTGTTAATGTGAGCATTCAGCATTATATCTTCTCATCTAGACAAGCCTTGGATTTTCTAAGTCTTCAGAAATTCATTTCAACCAGGAAACAAAAACAGTCAACCCTCTGTATCCATGGATTTGGTATCCACAGATTCAACCATCCATAGCTTGAATATATATATATATATATATATATATATCCCCTTGATTTTGCCATTTTATGTAAGGGATGCCATTTTACTACACTATTGTATATAATGGCACTTGAGCGTCCACAGAGAAGTATGAAAAGAGATGTCTAACCCCCGTGGATACCAAGGGCCCACTGTAATGGCAAATATTCCATACTCTTTCTTTCTACTGTTTTTTCTCTCCAAAGGAATTATTTTCAAAGGTACAAGAACTCACAATCTTTGTTCCTCTAAAGATGATTACTGACCTTACAAAAGCTGCTTTGAACTTACAAACTGAGGGGATCAAAACAATAATCTCATTTAGACTACATGGAGAACTTACACATTTTGGGCACCCTTTCAGATGATTTATTGAAAAAAATGTCACTTGCTTCCACATTAGAACCCCCTAGTATTCCTGAGTGACATTGCTTTTTTCTCAGTTAGATGGCTAGATGCAAATAATTCACAAACTGGAAGCATTTATATATAACAATTTTCCATTCCAAGCTGCAGCTGTTCTCATGCTGCCACCCTCCTACATGAGTTACAAGTTCCACTAGCCCCAGCCAGTGTGTCTTATAGCCTTGCTGGTCAGGGGTGATGGGAACTGTTGTCCAACAGATTTTGAGGGCACCTTATTGAGGAAGTAAAAAACAAACAAAACAAAACAAAAATCACACACCAAAACTGAAATACAGCATATCCAAGGCGCTATGTAATACTATATTACAATGGTAATTGCAATATAGTATTATAATTGCAATATAGTAATATAGTAATTGTAATATAGTATATAGTAATATATACTAGTAATATATTACAATATATTGTAATATAGTAATATAGCATTTCATGGTCAGGATTCTCTTGTGTTTGCTCATTAGTAAGTCCTGTTCATCAACGGATCCCAGTGTAAAAATCTCCTCCTTGTAGCTTCAGCCATTTCATGGCTTCCTGTGGAGCATGGATGGACAAGGGAGGTTTGTCTATTAATTGCCACCTGAATAGCTTCTCCTAATTCTTCCAGTGTCCGTTTCTCTTCATGTAGTTTGGTGGGTGTGGTTCAATTAATTATTTCCTTTCCTCTTAATATTAGTGTCTTTCCTCTTACTAATTATTTCCTTTCCTCTTATTTCTTTCCACATTTATTTAGTGAAACAACACTGTTTGGCTACAGAAAGAGGACATAAAAATAAAGGCTTGTCAAGACAGGCTATTCATCCCAGCTTTCCTTCCCCAATTTTGGAGCCCTGCCATTCAAATGATGCAGGGCTCTTGTACTGTTTTGCCTCTAGGCAATCCTGACAACACCAGGGCAAAGAGAGGGGGAAGCCAGGGGGAAGCCCATTAAACTTTTTAAAATTAAATACTGGGAAGACACACTTCATGTGGGAAAATCCAGATCGGGTCAGCACAGGAACGCAGGATCCATACCTGTACACCAGCCCATATAGCTGGATGCTGTTGCTGCTGCCCTGGAGTTCCCATGCATCTGAGGAAGTAGACCAAGGAATTGTCTAGATCGGCAATTTAGTCCGGCTTCTCCCCATCTTGGAGGCCTGCAGTCCAAACAATGCAGGGATCTTGCCTTGATTTGCCTCTGGATAGTCCTGATGATGTCTGAGGAAAAGTCAGGTGGGAGCCAGAGTAAACCTATTTAAAAAATATTCTTTTAAAACCCCCGGGAAAACCTGCATCATGCGTGAAAACCCATCTGGGTCCAGAGTGGGAATGCAGGCTTCATACCTACATGCCAGGCTGCAATGCTGGCCACGATTGCTGGTGTCTCTCTGCAGCCAGGAAGGAGGACCCCCCCCCCCATCATGTGGACAAGGCCCCATGCATGTAACCAGCCTTGATCACATGCTGAGGGCCTCCTTCCTGACTTCAGAAGGAGCAATGAACAGCAGCAGTTGAGGTGTCCACTGGCATGGGCAATGTGTCCACGCGGACTTCCTCCTGTTTCATCCAGGTAACGGGGGAGGGGGAGAGACAGGACCAGTTTAAGGAAATTTGAGGGGCCCTGCAATGCATTTTTTCTGGGGGGGGGACATGTTTCTCTCAGGTCAATGTAACCAAACTCAACCTAAGCTATTCACAGTACAAGGATATTCAGATTATTACTAATAATGTTTTTGCAGGAGGAGGGTTAGTACAAGGGCCCCCACAATGATGGGGCCCCTGCAGATGCTGATGCCACCCGTGCCTTAACCTGGCCCTGGGGAGAGATGGGTCAGATCTGGGGCCAGCATATTTTGGCAGGTCAAGACGAGCCCTAAGTCTAAGAAACACCCGGTAAGTCTGCCCTGAAGAAGAAACTGACATTTGGGCAATTGAGAGGCTATTTAATACTTAATTAAGAGATGATTAATCACTAATCACCTACTTGTCCTGATATATCAAGAATCAATACAGTAGGGTAAACCTGCAAACAAGTTGTGTTTATTAAAGGCAAAGGAGTTCTAAAGTAAACCTCAGTAATGCCTTGTCTGTTTATACCAGATAGGCTGAGGTTTGAATTCTACTGGTTTTTTTTACAATAGCACACACATTAAATCAGCTCTGAGAAAATAAAATGGGAAGCAGAAAAGAAAAAACATGAATGTGGTGGGCTGCTGTTAAGGTTGTCTGGATGGTCTGTAAAAACTGAGTGAGTAAACTATTGCAATTTCAGAAAGGAAGATTAGCATGAAAACCTTCAAAGCAATTGTGCCTAGATTTTCTGTTCACTGATAGCTCCTGTTGGCCAATGCTATACTGGCCTTTGCAGGGAAAGGCCAGTGCATTAAGGAAATGTCCAGTGATGAGGTTACTACTGAGAACCTCAACCACCAAAGTAAAAAATATTTTTGAGAAAATGAACTTTTAACAGGCAGACAGATAGTCAGCCAGGAGCATATATGGACTTTTCCATATATGGAGCATATAGGAGCACACATGACTTTTCATCCAGGAGAGTCAAATAGTTGCCTCCAATATTAATTTGATAGGCAGTAGGAGAACCCCAAGATGAAACCTGTCCATCTCTAAATAAGAGAGAAATAGAATAAACAGGATACTTTACTTGTTTCTTACCTTTCATATATTGGAGGCTATGCAGCTCAGTTTATCCATTCAGAAATACTATCAATTACAATCTATTTCTAGGTAACAGAATAAAATTTCAGAGAAAGGGAGGTGATAGTGGTGGTGATGGAAGAGGAGGAGGTTGTGTATATAAGACTTCTGATCTCTACAGTTTTACAGCTCCTACCCATGGCCATAATGCATATGATATGCAAAACTCAGAGGCAATTACTTTGAGTACCAACATTCATTCAGTTTATTAAATAAAAAAGGCAATATAAGGTTAACATGCTGGCATAGACAGAGAGGTCATGGGAGGAAAATATCAAATATGGTGATAGTTCTCACTTCAGTAATTGGCTTCCTCTTTTATTTATTCCAGTGTTTTCAGCACATAACTGGAAACTATCTACTTTCAAGTGTTTTAAGCTCTCTGGAGGTTTGGTGACAGCTGTATACTACTTATCCCTTTTAAATGAGCTGTAACAACAGTGGTGGTATTGTGAAGTTGAAAGTTTTCATGGCATCCATAGGTTTTTTATGTTTTTTCCAGGCTCTGAGGCCATGTTCGGGAAGAGTTTATTCCTGACATTTTCTTGCATTTGTGGCTGGCATCTTCAGAGAATGGTGGCATGGCGGGGGTGGTGGTATTATATACTGTGAGTCCCTGTTGGAGAGGATATGTGCCTTTGTGTATTTAGATGGCTAGTTCCTGGGGGAAGATATGCAAGGAGAATTAATGTCTATTTAGCTAATGGTCCATTTTCTGCTGGGAATCCCCCTGTCCCTGGGTGCAATTCATTTGCATGTGTTCAGTTTTGATTTTGCTGTTTTTCAGGATTGGTAGCCAAATTTTGTTTACTTTATGGTTTCTTCCTTCCTATTGAAGTTGTCCAGGTGTTTGTGGTTTTCAATAGCTTCCCTGTGCATTCTGACATGATAGTTGTTGACCTGGTGCAGAATTTCTGTGTTTTTAAATAACATTTTGTGTCCAGGTTGGTTTATAACGTGTTCCACTACTGCTGATTTTTCTGGCTGGCCCAGTCTGCAGTGTCTCTCATGTTCCTTGATTCCTGTTTGCACACTGTGTTTAATGGTCCCTGTGTAAACTTGTCTGCAGCTGGGAAGCTATGCACAGGGAAGCTATTGAAATCCACAAACACCTGGACAACTTCAACAGGAAAGAAGAAACTCTAAAAGTAAACAAAACTTGGCTACCAGTCCTGAAAAACACCAAAATCAAAACTCAACACATGCAAATGAACTCCACCCAGGGACAGGGGGATTACAGGCAGACAATGAACCATTAGCTAAATAGACACTAATCCTCCTTGCATATATCCCCCCAGGAACTAGCCATCCAAATACACAAAGGTACATATCTTCTCCAACTGGGACTCACAGTATATACCTCCACCACAACCTATACTACCATTCTCTGAAGATGCCAGTCACAGATGCAGGCGAAATGTCAGGAATAAACTCTTCCAGAACACAGACTCACAGTCCAGAAATAATCCACGGAAACCTATAGTCATGATATTGAACACCGCTATGTTCAACTCCTGTCCAATTTGCATTGCAAAGATGCTTTTGGAGTAAACAGAGTGTACTTAATTGAGATTTTGTTTTCTGAATTTTATCTTCTGTTCCAGTTTCATTTGAGTTTTCTATCTTTTCCCCCAGCAGGGCTCATGTTCCCTTTAAATCTGCAAAGCCAGTATTTCCATACCAGGGGGAAAAACAGACTGGATTTCTGCTGCTGGAAATCTAGGTTCCATGAGCTCCATTGCTGTCATGTTCCTTTCCTGAACAATGCAACACTTTCCTTCTGCACTGCTGCTTGTCAAGAGAAGATTGCTCTAGATATACCATGGATCTGTGTTGCTTGGCTATTACAACAAAGATGGCCCTCCAGATGTTTTGGTCTACAGCTCCCATAGACTCCTGCAGTGATGGTTCATGGTTGTGCTGTCAGTGCAGTACTTGGTTCAGAAATTGGTTCAGCACCTTTATAGTTGCTTTAAAGTTCAGACTAAAATCAAGAGTGATTCACTGCCTAATGATATTGGTGCTACTGGCTACCACTGCTACCTTCCTGCCATGCTGCCTAGCACTTCTTAAGGACTGATCCAAAACATCTGGGAGCCAAAGGTGCTCCACTGTGTACAATATTACACTCTTCCTGAGTCAGCTTGCAATAGCAATGCAAGTGACTGTGTTCCAGCAAAGAATGTATTGTGCTCCACTGGATACATTTATTAGAGATATAGCAGCCAATAGGAAAGGCTGTTGTGCTCATTACTGATTTGTGAGCTTTCCCAGGCATCAGGTTGGCTTCTGGTGGAAACAGAATGGTGGCCTAGATAGACTCTTAAGACTTTTTTACACTATACTGTTATAGTGCTATTATTCCACTTTAACTGTTCTGTCTGCCTCCTGTGGGATTCTGGGGTTGGTAGTTTAGTGAAACCTAAGAGCTCTCTGGCTTAGAGTTGTAAATGCCCCTCCCTAAACTGCAAATCCCAGGATGCCACAGGAGGCAGCCAGAGCAGTTAAAGTAGAATAATAATACTATAATAGTATAGTGTGATAATCTCCTTGGTCTGACCTAGCGAGGTTCATATGTTTTTAGTAGCACACAATTGGGGAATTAATATGGCTAGATAGGACTTTGCTTACTTTTGTTAACATGCTATATCACATTTTTAAGTATAATGCTGGGGTACTCAACAGCTTTTTAAAAAGTCTAAGAATATCAAGAGTTAGTATGAAAATCTTTTTTTTCTTTCTTTAGAGGCTGTGGAGTCCCTCTGTAATTCACCTCATTTCTTTCAAATTATTGTAAATGGTAACCTGTACAAGAGTTATTAGCATTTATTAAGCTTTTATTGTTAATTGTTAATATATGGCATTTCAAAATGTGAAAGATGCTTGCAAGAGTATACTTATTTCAGGGCATGGGAAGGAGATATATTTCCTGACTTGGAACTTTATCACACCAGCCTGTTGTCTCACAACAATTGTGTTCTTGAAGCAAATGGGAGCATAGCGGTTTGAAAACAACCACCATCACATATCTCTGCAATCACACAATTATGCTCCTTTGGTAATCTATGGTCCTGCACTCAATCTTCCACACATCACTAACCCCACCTTCCTACCTCTGTATGCTCTACCCAGCACATTCGTGCTTTTCAATTTTTTAAATTGTGCAATTGCACAGTTACGGCAAAATGATAAAATAAATAGGGAAAAAAAGGAAAATGGAATAAAACCAACATCAGGTTGTTTGGAAATAGCAATGGGGAGAGGGAGACAGAGGGGGAGAGGAGGAGAATCATACCCACTCATGAGACATGACAGCTGGAAGATCGGGACTGCAGTGGGAGGACCTATTGCACCAGGGCCAGTAATAGAAAATCAGTGATATCGGGAGCCATTGATGGGTTTTCCCTGCCAATTAAGAGGTGCACTCCACCAATGATTGAAATGCAGAGCAGCAACAAGAGAGACACAATGCTGTGTGATAAGTACTGGTCAAAGACACTATTATCTGGCTGTAATTGTAATTTACCAGCCTTGTGTGATAAAGCCCTTGGTCTTCCTCAGTAAATCCATCATCCATTTGCTACAAACGGGACATTGATCTATATCAAGATATTCCCAACCAACAATTTATTGTTCAGCACCCATCAGTATTCTCCCATATGTTAACTTTTCCTTTATCATTTTCCTTCCAAAAAAGTAATAGCTAGACACATTGCTACTAAACTCAGCTTTCACTTGAAGCATCTTTCACTGTAGCTTTATTAAAGAAAAGCTGTCCAGGCAATCAGAGAAGAGTGCTTCTCATTAGACCCGATTATTATGAATTTGGCAAGAATGATCAAACATGCCCTCAATCATTTGATTAAGGTCTCTCTCTCTCTCTCTCTCTCTCTGCAATTACCAAAATAGCTATAATGTGAAAACTGTTAAGAGTGTAGGTGGAAAATAAATTATTGCCACATAATAGGTCAGATATGCCTTGTTTAGACATGACAAAAAAAACAAACAAACCCACAACTCCCAAACCCTATCAATAATTTTTTAAAATACACTCAATCACATCTTGATCCACTATGGAATATTCAAGTATGGACATTTATTGTTCTATACCCAGCAACATTCTTTATTCAAATATGTTACTCCTTCAGTTGTGATTGGCTTATTTATTTGACCAATATTGTTCAGTGAAATCCCCAACGGCAGCTGCTGGATTCCATATCAGTGAAAAGAATATCCATTGGGGGTTTGAGTCTGAATGTTAGAGGAGCTATTCAAGGTGCTGAAGTTATTTAGGGATAAGGTCCAGCACCTTAAATAGCTTTTTACAAATTTGGTCTAATATAGACATGGAATGCACTAGTCACCGCTGAGCTTTCCTGTTCCCCTTCTTATCCCTCCCTCCATCTTGCAATGTGTCAGTAGGTTCTTTTGTCTTCAGAAAGAAAATATAAGTTTTGATAGTATCATTTTTCTATGCACATATGTGCCTTCAAGTTGCCTGTTGACTTATGGCTACCACATGAATTTCATAGGGGTTGCTTAGGCAAAGAATGCTCAGAGGTGGTTTTGCCATAAATTTTCCTTGGGTTTTTTCTGGGCTGTGAGGCCGTGTTCTGGAATAGTTTCTTTCTGACGTTTCATCTGCGTCTGTGGCTGACATCTTCAGAGAATGGTTGGGTAGGAGTGTGTCTGGGGTATATATGCTGTGAAACCCTGTAGGGGAAGTATATGTAAATTTCTGTAACTGAATGGTTAGTTTCTGGGTATAGAAATGCAAGGCTTGTTAGTGTCTGTTTGGCAAATGGATGGTTGATGGGCCATTATCTGCTGGGAATCCCCCTGTCCCTGGGTGGAATTCCTTTGTAAGTGTTGAGTTCTATTGTATTTCAAAACTGGGAGCCAGATGTTGGTTACTTTTAGGGTTTCTTCTTTCCTGTTGAAGTTGTCCAGGTGTTTGTGGATTTCAACAACTTCTCTGTGCATTCTGACATGATAGTTGTTGGCCTGGTCCAGAATTTCTGTGTTTTTTAATAACATTTTGTGTCCAGGTTGGTTTATAACATGTTCTGCTACTGCTGATTTTTCTGTCTGGCCCAGTCAGCAGTGTCTCTCATGTTCTTTCATTCATGTTTGCACACTGCGTTTAGCAGTCCTTATGTAAACTTGTTCACAGCTGAATGGTATGCGGTAAACTCCTGCAGCTGTGAGAGGGTCTCTTTTGTCCTTCGCTGAGAGTAGCATTTCTTTGACTTTCTTGGATGCTCTGTAGATTGTTTGGAGGTTGTGTTTCCTCATCAGTTTCCGTATTCTGTCTGTGACTCCTTTGATGTATGGTAAAAATACCTTCCCTTTGGGTGGCTGTTTTTCTTCTTCATTCCTGTGGTTTTTTTCTGGGTCTGGCTGGTCTTGTGATGTCTGATCTGGACTAACCACAAGCTACTTCTAGTGGGATAATGAACGTTACGAACAGATAGATGGGGTAGCCATGGGCAGCCCCCTGAGCCCAGAGATAGCAAACTTTTAAATGGAACATTTTGAAAAGCAAGCCCTGGAAACAGCAACAAAAAAGCCCACAACATGGTTCCAATATGTGGATGACACTTTCACCATTTGGAACCACGAAGAAGATTTGGTCTCATTCCTGAACCACCTGAACAGCATCCACCCAAATATCCAAATTACGATGGAAAAAGAGAAGGAAGGAACACTGCCATTCTTGGATGTCCTAGGCATCCGCAAATCAAACCAACGGTTAGGCCACAGGGTATACAGAAAACCCCCACACACGGACAGATACCTACGCAAGAACTCCAATCATCACCCTGGAGAAAAAAGAAGCACAATAAAAACATTGGTAGACTGTGCAAAATGGATCTGCGAACCCCACTACCTGGGGACGAACTGAGACACCTAAACTGGGCCCTACAGGCTAATGGTTACTCCAGATCAGACATCACAAGAGCAGCCAGGCCCAGAAAAAAACACAGGAATGAAGAAGAAAAACAGCCACCCAAAGGGAAGGTATTTTTTACCATACATCAAAGGAGTCACAGACAGAATAGGGAAACTGATGAGGAAACACAAACTCCAAATGATCTACAGAGCAACCAAGAAAATCCAAGAAATCCTACACTCAGCGAAGGACAAAAGAGACCCTTTCACAGCTGCAGGAGTTTACCGCATACCATTCAGCTGTGGACAAGTTTACATAGGGACCACTAAACGCAGTGTGCAAACACGAATCAAGGAACATGAAAGGACTGCCGACTGGGCCAGACAGAAAAATCAGCAGTAGCAGAACATGTTATAAATCAACCTGGACACAAAATGTTATTTAAAACACAGAAATTCTGGACCAGACTAACAACTATCATGTCAGAATGCACAAAGAAGCTGTTGAAATCCACAAACACCTGGACAACTTCAACAGGAAAGAAGAAACCCTAAAAGTAACCAACATCTGGCTCCCAGTTTTGAAATACAATAGAATTAAAACTCAACACTTACAAAGGAATTCCACCCAGGGCCAGGGGGATTCCCAGCAGATAATGGCCCATCAACAAACTGTCAGCCAAACAGACACTAACGAGCCTTGCATTTCTATACCCAGAAACTAACCATTCAATTACATAGATTTACATATACTCCCCTACAGGGGTTCACAGCATATAAACCCCAGACACACCCCTACCCAACCATTCTCTGAAGATGCCAGCTGAAAGGTCAGAAAGAAACTATTCCAGAACATGGCCTCACAGCCCAGAAAAAAACCTAAGGAAAATCTATGGATGCCGTCCGTGAGAGCCTTCAATTTCACATTGAACATCTCTACAGGGAGAAACTGTTCTAAGACACCCGGAGACTGGAGAAACTACGGACCAGGAGAGCACACCTACTCTGTTCGGTGACTTTCTTGTTATGATGCAGAGACACAGAAACCATACCACACTTTCTCCGAGCAAAGAGGACAGTAAAGTCCCCACTGGCCAACTGGATCTACAACAGATTGGAAAAAGCACTGTTACGAGAGAGAATACACACCACCTGCAAAGACGTGGCCAACACAGACAAGGAACTATTATCACTCCACCTCAACACCAGTCAAAAAATGAACACCCAAGACTGGGACAAAATTGACAAGCTCACCTACAGAAAAATGGAAAAAGAAATGGTGATTCACACTGAAAGGCAAAAACAAAAATTTGACAAATGCCACAAACACTAAGAGAAACCCCAGCTAGACATATCATGGACTTTTATCAACCTAACAGAACAGCAACTGTCAAAAGAAGAAACATCCATCCTGTCCAAAGGAGGCAGTTCACAGGGGTTCACAGCATATAAACCCCAGACACACTCCTACCCAACCATTCTCTGAAGATGTCAGCCGAAACGTCAGAAAGAAACTATTCCAGAACATTGTCTCACAGCCTGGAAAAAACCCAAGGAAAATCTATGGATGCCGGCTGTGAAAGCCTTCGATTTCACAGTGGTTTTGCCAGTTCCTTTCTCTGAAATATAGCCTACAGCACCTGGTATTCATTTGTAGTCTCACATCCAAGTGCTAAACTTGGTTAGCTTCTCAAGCCAGGCAGGATTTGATGCCTTTACAGTCATAGACACTATGTATCATGTAATGTGCTGAATATAATTAGCTGAAGCAGGATGCATGGTAGCCTTGAGGACAGAAGACAAACTAGCAGAAGTCACAATCACTGTTGCCTGTGCTGATGCTCTTAGTCGTCATCACTAGGGTTGCTCACCATTGCTGTGACTTTAACAGAAACTCTGTTTGTAGACGTTAGGAGGTGACACTGCATTTACACAGAGTGTACAGGTATAGCAGTTTGATACCACTTTTATGGCCATCGCTTGATCTTATGGAATGAGGACCCTTTTAAAATTCTCTGCAAGAGAAATCTAGTGCACCCCCCTGCACTCTATAGCACTAGAGAGCTCTAGCAGGGAATTTTAAATACCTTCTCACCAAACTACAAATCACAGGAATCCATGGGATGGAACCACCACAGTTAAAGGGGAATCAAAATGATATACCTGTATACTGTGGAATCAACTGCTCCTTTCCAAGATTTAAAATGTTTTACCTTCTCATTCAGGACATCAGGCTGTTAGAGACACAAGATATTATACTGTTATTTATTACTTAAGCAATACATTTGCCACAGACCTCTGTTAAATGAATATCAGAAACAGCATGATTAGAATTTTTATTAAGGATTTTGCTTTTTATTAATTTTTAAAATTAAAAATAGTATAATTTAAATTTAATTGTTATTTTTTCACCCCATCCCACCCCAAAAGACAGAGCACCTGACTTTAAAGAAAGTTAAAGTTGACTTACTAAGCCTAGGATTGCCTTGGCCTTGGAGGAGGTGAAGCAGACCACATCTGCTCCTCCTAGCTTTTGCCCAAAACTAAACATATTCCCTTTTGTACTCTCCACACTGCTTGCCAGTGCTGAGGTCTTCTGGGTCTGCCTCTCAAAGGAGCAGTACACAGCTTTTGCCATCATTCACTTGTTCTTAAAAATGCTTGTAGACATCCATTTGTATAGATGTATCCCATAATGCAGTCTTTTTTACAATTTATTATTTAAGTAAAACTTCAGTTAAAATCAGTAGACACTCTGCTTCTTATGGAACTCAAGAGCACTGAATAAATTAAAAGTAAGAAAAATATATCCTCCATATCCTCTTGGTGACACCCTACTTTTCTGTGCCCTGGAGATAGCACTGAAAGATACACTTCCCCTTCATGTCTTGTCAGACTTGTCAAGGATTGGTTGTGGAACCTCTTATAGTCTTTCCTGTCTTGTTGTTATTTGCCTTCAAGTCAACTCTGAATTCTGTGACAACCCTATCATAGGCATTTCTTGGCAGGATTTCTTCAAAAGTGCTTTGCTGTTAGGCAGAGAAAATGTGACTTGTCCCAAGGTCATCCAGTGGGTTTCCAAGGCAAGGTGGGGATTCAAACCCCAGTGTCCTGGATTTCTCATTCAACACTCAAACCACTACATCATGCTGCGTCTTCCTTTCCTGCTCAATGGCAGGATCAGGTGACTGGGGACCCTCCCAGGGTTGAGGATATTATACTGCCTAGGTAGATGCTGCAGCATGCAGTTCAGCACCTCAGCACACAGTGTACCTGCTGCATGCAAGCCCAATGACTGAGCCCTGGCAGATGCTGACTAGTTCAAAAAACCTACCATCAAGTGGATATATAGCTGTGTGGCCTTAGAATCATAGAATCATAGAGTTGGAAGATACCTCAAGATCCATCTAGTTCAACCCCCCTGCCCTGCAGGAATACACAATCAAAGCACTCTGGATAGATGGCCATCCAGCCTTTGTTTAGAAACCTCCAAAGAAGGAGACTCCACTACACTCTGAGGCAGTGCATTCCACTGTATAGCCTTATATAGCAGTGGATGGATTTTGTATGTGTACATGCCTCATTTTTGTGTAGATATGTCCCCACCTTCCCTTTATACTATGCTGCGTAATTCGTTTGTACTAGGGCCTGTATCCAGCTCAACCATTTTTTTCAGCCCCTCCTTGTCCACCTTCATGCCTCTCCATTCCCCCATCAGCCAAACAATGAAAATGGCCACTTCTGGATGCCATCAGAAGCATTGGCTCTCCTTTAAAACAATGTGCATGGTCAACCCATGCCCTTTTTTTTACACCAGATGCCTCAAAACTGTTCCCTATGTACCCCAAATTTGCTCTACACCATGTACATTCAGGCCTACTCCTAAAGTTAAAAGTAGTTTCAGATCAATATACTCATATATTATGCCTGTTTTTTATAGGATAAAAGTGCTTCTTCCTTTGGGCTTTGTATCTAGTTTGTTTCAGTAAAAATGAGTCAAAGTGGCTCATTCAGTTCAGTGGTGATTGAAGTCTGACTCCTTTGAAAACATCAGAATAAAAACCAGTAGTAGCATATTCCTGTTTCATCACCACCACCATCCAACATGCTTTGTTTTTTGGTATTCCCCCCTTTGTTCTGAGAACACCTAGGTCATCATCATTTGATAGAAAAGGTGCTACTGTACAAGAGTAAACTTCAACATAGCAGTACTACTATATGTGTCTGTATGTTCATAAGGTGCACAAGGAGAAGGTTTGCCTTGCCTTTACCATTGGAAAAAAGGTAGCCTCATACTCCCCTAGATGGTACCATCTATTATTTCAAAATGTGGCAAGTGAGCCCTGCTACATTTTGAGGACCTTCTGCTCATTTTGATAAGTGAGGCACTGGCCAAAAGACTTATCACTACTCTTGATAGCTTCAAGAAAGCATTAAAGACGGATCTCTTCCGGCAGGCCTTCCCGGAATAACTTCCTGGCTCAAGTGGAGTTGACTGCCTACCCTCTCCCCTGCCGCCATTGCCATTTTTTTTTTTTGGCCATAATTTGTACATTCTACTGTATTTTATGTTTGTTTTAATTCTCCACCAGTTTAATTTAGTTTTAAGGGGTGGGAGGGGTGGGAGGGTTAGGATTGGGAAGGATTGTTGTTTTAATCTTGTTGTACGCCGCCCCTGTTGCCGAGCAGAGGGGCGGGTTAAAATTTAAAAAAATATATTATTTATTTTTTATTACTATTATTGTTTTAGAACAATAAGAATTTATGTGGGAAATGTTTTTTCTTTATCTTAAGCTTCAAGTGTAGTGTGAGAAAGTATGATATAGCTCTCAGAAACCTACTCAACACTGATTTGAAAAGCCAGTGAGGTTTTCTGATCCCACAAGTGTTCTAGTGTACTATATAAAACAACTTAAAATTATTAGGTTGCTGTCTACAGAATTCCTTAATGCTAGGCACAACCTCTAAGGCATTTTAAAAAAACTGAAGACACTTCACAGTCATGGTTCTAAAAGTACTGCGATAGATGATGCAGAGGAAATTGCTATCCAAAATAGGTTTTTGACTTTTTGTGGCCAAAATCAATAAATTGGCTAGCACTGGCCTACTTTCACTCAACGTTGGTTCCCCATCTGAAACGTGATTATAAGAGTAATGACCTATCTTACCCAATTGTAAAGATGAATGAGATAAGAACTATAAAGCAATTTGTGGGCTCTAAGTACTATCCAAATGAATGATATAAGGCACAGAAAGAGGGTCTTATAGTGTTCAAAATCATGAGAAGCCCCAGTGTAATTAATAGCAGAACATCAGTGAAAAAAGTGTATAATGATGTTCAGACATTTTAAGTAGAGAGGTCCATTTGTAAAAGATGAGGTAAATCAGTGGCTCAATGATCACAGAAATTAGTTATAATCTTAAAGATATATGATCATACCTTTACTCGTTTATCAGCTGGACATTTTATTCACATAATGAAACTCTGCTTAGATTAGCAACAACATCCCTCATGCTTAAATTTCCAAATTCTTGTATATGCTTTGATTGGAACATGCCTGAAAGCTTTCTCCATGCAGGTTGGAATAAGATGACTGAATATCAAAAGCTCCCAACTCTTGAAAATCTAGTATGTCAGGGAAAAGACTTTAAGCCCAATTATCTTGAGCAGTAAATTCTCTATTTGCAAGTTTGCAAGCAATTTTATTTTTTAAGGTGCAGGAGCATGTGTGTGTGTGTGTGTAGGCTAAATCAATAAAGTGCATGAGAGACCCATCTAAGCTATGGAAAACATAGAACTGCCATACATGAACTCTTGGTAGTTGTCTGCATTGTGCAAACATCCTCATACTTATGGCGCAAGACTACATATTTTTCATCATCATGCTCTTGCATAATTGAACCTCTTTAGCTTTTGTGAGGGTGAGTGTGTGCTAGTGTGGTGAAGTAGGAAATATATCAGTAAAAATAAGTGTTTTCCAAGCCCAGTGTATGTCTTTCTGTGGTGTTCTCTACAATTCAAAGGGGAAAAAAACAACCCTCTAAAAAATAAAATTGCTGTGAAGTCACTTTTCACTGAGCCAGTGGCACAGGGTATACGTTAAGGGTGATGTGAACTGTAAAGCTGATGTGCATATTAACCTTGGTTCATTGATAATGTATCTTCAATCTGTCAAGGAAGAGGGAATTATATACATCTCCTCATAAAGAAACATACATTCCAACAGGCCTTGAGGAATATGTGTATCTAAAAAACATTTTGCACATTCTCTAGTCAATAGTTTAAGCACCAATGGCTTTGGGGAGTGTGCATATCTCTGTCAAAATCTCTGTTGAGATATACGTATCTGCTGGATATGTATATTGAGTAGAAAATGTGTACAATTGAGCTGCTGGACTTACCTGGTGGCTCCTTTGTCGCCTGTCCAGCTTCCCCCCAGCCTCCAACCCAGTGGCCCATGTGGCAGCCGGCACGGGGGCTGCTATATTGCCTTCTTCTTCCTGGCCTGCTTTGTGGGCCAGGAAACAGGCACAAAATGGGTGGACCAATCAGGGCAGGCCTCCCCTGCCCTGATTGGTCAATTCCTAGAGGGAGGAGGGCTTTGCTGCCAGTGCAGCAAATTGATATCACAGTTTGCAACACTTTGCAGCAGCTGCTTTACGGCTGCTCCTTTACGACACTGGGGTTGGGTATATAACCCGGCCCCAGCATCGAGGAGCTTATTGGCTTGCCAGGAGCTGAAGAGGAAACATTGCCGTCAGAGCGAGAGCGAGCTAGGGCCGAGCCAGAGAACGGTAGAGGAGCAGAGCTGGCCTGCGGTGGAGTGGACACTGGCAGCAGGGGCACGGAGTGGCTGACTTGCACAACAGACAGCAGAAGGATTGGTTTGTGGAGGCGGCAATGGCAGCAGGTGCAGGGCCGAGCTGAGGGCCCTTCCTAGTAGGCCCTTCCTGCAAGGCGTTGGTGGCCAGCGGGCGATGGCAAGCTTTGGTGGGGTGATTGGAGTGGTCTCAGGCTGCAGGTCAGTGGCTGGTGTACAATAAAGTGGGGGGTCAGAGGCACAAGTGGGTGGGGGTGGAGCCAGGGGACACACAAAGGACCCAGGTTTCCACTTGGCCACCAGACGGAGGGGATCCCATTAGGCTGCCAGGGATAACATCTGGCCGCAAAGGGCAATGCAGGGCCAGTGAGCACAGGTCACTGGGGAGCCCAATTGGCCACCGGGGAGCACATTTGGCCACTGGGGGGGTGTCCACCAGGCTACTGGGGGAATTCCACCAGGCCACCAGGGATTCCACTCAACCACCGAGGATTCAACTAGCCACCAGGGATTCCACTGGGCCACTGGGAATTCCATGAGGCCACCAGGGATTCCACTGGGCTACTGGTGATTCCACTAGGCCACCAGGGATTCCACTGGGCTACTGGTGATTCCACTAGGCCACCAGGGATTCCACTGGGCCACTGGGGAGTCCCATAGGCTGACAAGGGATCACATTCCCGGGCCTGACAGGCCAACAGGAGTCCTGCAGACCATGGGGGTAGCAGACATCACCAGACCAGCAGGGGGTATCCCCTCAGACAGCTGCTAGGTATCTGTGGGGAGGGGAGCACTCAGCCACCAGGGATTCTGCTCAACCATGGATTCTGCTCAATTGGGGGGGAAACATTACAGAGGCCAACAGGGAGCCACTAGGGACTTGGGGGGGGGTCTCTGCAGTTTGGTGGCAGATGTCTCCAGGACCTATAAGCACCAGTTGTTGGTGGTGACCTGATCAGCCTGATGTCTTCCAAGAAGGCAGCCTTGGGATCAAGGCCCTGCACCAGGGGCCAGGCGGGCAGAACCCCTAAATCCTGGACAGATCTTGTACTGTGAAGCAGCGTTGCTTCACAGGTGGAATCAAGCGATGCAGGGCAGCTGGCTGAACCTAGGGTCCCACTGCGGCCATTCATGGATGAGGACCCTAGCTTTTCAGTCACCTCCACCCTCCCAAAGCAGTGATGGGGCTCGAAAAGCCCCATTGCCACTTTGGAAAGTGCAGGGGATGGTGGGTGGGCGGCGGGGAGGCTTTTCAAATTGAAAAGCCCCATTGCCGCTTTGGGAAGGGCAGCTGGTGGCGGCTGAAAAGCACCTTTGCCCCAAACTCCTTGCTCTCCCAGGGCTTGGCTCTCCACCCCAAATGGAGCCAAGCCCCAGGAGAGTGGGGAGGTGGGCATGTGGTTTTCTTGGGGAGCACTCTATTTAAATTGTTTCCCCTCCCTTGTGGGCGAGGGAGAGAAGCTGATTTAAACGGGGCGCTTGCTGAGCAAACTGCAAATAGCCAGAACCGCAAAAGTGAAAACCGCAAATGTGGAGGGGCAATTGTATTGGCCTGATTTCTATGGTAAGTCCCAGTTAGAGTAGAGTAGCTATAGAACCAACAGGATTTATCCATGTGTAGATATGGATTTACTCTATTTAGGACAATAGGATTCAGGCCATTTTTTTTTTAATTTAAACAATTTCATAGAATTTACTAAAATAGACTTACAATAACACAAACATATAATAACATTCAGAGACAAAACCCATACATACCATTATCCAAACTACACTACTTTACAGGACAAATTAATTAATAAAACCACCCCCACCAAGCGAACAGACAAACAAACAAACTAAAAGGTCTTAAACCCTACTTCCTTACATGAGGTTTTGAACTTGCTTCTTGATCCACTTTAAAGACCTTTCATTACATGTATCATCATGAACCTTCAATCTTAAACTATAAACATTTTTCTTTCTTAATGTTCTTGACCTTTATTTCGATACCACACACTATACCCGTGTTATGAGACCTTCCACGATTAAGTCCTAGTAATTTTTCTCATAACCTTATAAATAAAAGTATATATCGCCATATACACACACATATACATATACTTCAATGTTACTATATAATCTGATTCCTGTATTATTATTACCTTATATGTTAATGTACCCTTTTTTTTAACAATTGACACTTAATCAGTTAACCAAGTGGTTGCATATATGCACCATTCAGTTCTCCAAAAGTCAATTAATTTTTCCCACTCTTGCCTGAATTTAGTTTCTGATCTGTTCCTTATCCAACAAGTATACTGCTCCATCTGAGCTATTTCTAATAATTTTCTCATCCACTCATCTAAGTCTGGGATTTCTTTTTGTCTCCAATGTCTAGCATATATAATTCTCGCTGTCGTAATCATATATAGCATAATGTTTTTAAGTTCTCTTGGGAAGTCTGCATCTAAGATATTTAATAAGTAAGTTTTTGGGTCAAATCTAAGTTCTATTTTCAATATTTTCTTTATCCAATCATGTATGTTGCTCCAAAATTTTTTTGCCCGTTTACAAGACCACCACATATGGTAAAAAGTAGCATTAATCTCTTCGCATTTCAAGCAAATTGAAAGATTTCCTCTATACATTTTCGCTAATCTTTGTGGGGTCAAGTACCAGCGAAATATCATTTTGTAGCAGTTTTCTCTCAGCTCCATGCACGGTGAAAATCTCATATTACTTTTCCATAATTTCTCCCATTCCTCTAAATATATCTCATGTCCCACATTCTGGGCCCATTTGATCATATAATCTTTTATCACAATCTGCTCTAAGTCTAATTTTAGTAGCAACTCGTATACTTCAGATATTTTTATTTCTTCTTTTTCATATATCATTTTATCTAATTCTGTCTGTTTATTTGTTATACCAAATAAGTTCTTGTCAATATTGTATCTTTCCAGTAATTGCCTATGTTGAAACCAGTTTGTAATCTTATTGTCTTCTTCTAATTCTTTTCTAGTTTTAAATCTGGTTGAACCTTCCTGAAAATTCAAGAGATCTTTGTATGTCCACCATCTATCCAACTCTAACATTTCTGTCCTTCTGAAAGCTTCTTGTATTGATACCCAAGTCGGTAGGCCTGTATATATGCGTTTTTTGACTTCTTTCCATGTCTTTAGCATCGCTCTTCGAATGATATGGCTCCCAAAACCCTTATCTATCTTGTCTTTCTCATACCATAGGTATGCATGTAATCCATACCTAGTATCTGCCCCTTCTAAAGTTGTTATCCTACTATTATTAAGCTTGAACCATTCTTGCAACCATACCAATACACATGCCTGGTAGTACAACCTCAAATTGGGAACCCCCAAACCTCCTCTATCCTTAACATCTGTTAATACCTTCCAACTTATTCTTGGTCTTTTGTGAAGCCAAATGAAATTCGACAAATCTTTTCCCCATATTTTGAAAATCCGGTTGTTATTTAATATGGGCAGGTTTTGAAATAGGAAAAGCATTTTTGGAAGAAGCATCATCTTAATAGCCGAAATCCTCCCCAATAAGGACAATCCTAGCTTTCCCCATTTTACCATATCTTTTTTGATTTGGTTCCAGGTCTTCTTATAGTTATTATCTAATAAATCCAATTTGTTTTTAGTTATCATAATTCCTAAATATCTTATCTTCTTTTCTATTTTATAATTGGATAACTTCATTAGTTTCTCCTCCTCTTTCTTATCTAGATTCTTGGTTAGCATCATTGTTTTTTCTTTATTGATCTTAACTCCTGACATCATACCAAACATCTTTAGTTTTTCCTGTAGATTACTTATAGACTCCAATGGATCTTCTAGCGATATCACCATATCATCTGCATAAGCACACAATTTAAAAGTTTGTTTTTTAATTCTCACACCTCTTATTTTGTTATCTTTTCTAATAACTTCGCATAGTGTTTCTAAAGCAATTATGAAGAGTAGGGGCGACAGAGGACATCTCTGCCTAACTCCTTTTTCCAGCTTTATCAGTGTTGTCTTCTGTCCATTTATTATTATTTGAGCTGTTTGATGTTGATATATCGCTCGTATCCCAGTTATGAAATTTCTTCCCAAACCCATTCTTTCTATTACTTCCAACATATATTCCCATCTAATACTGTCAAAGGCTTTTTCGGCATCTAAAAAAATCAAAGCTAACTTCTTTTCCGGGTGCTTATCAAAATATTCAATCAAATTTAAGATTTTCCTAATATTATTTCTTAAGTATCTTTTTGGCAAAAACCCGGATTGGTCACTATTAATCCAATCATTTAGAATTTTTTTCAGCCGTTCTGCTAAGATTGTCGCAAAGATTTTATAATCAGTATTTAACAGCGAGATGGGCCTATAATGTTTAAGTTCTTCCGGATCTTTGTTTTCTTTTAATATCAGTACAATATTTGCATTACTCCACGAGTTGGGAATAGCTTCTCCTGTCATTATTTTGTTGAAAGTCTTCCATAATGGTATTTTAATTTCTTCTTCAAAAATCTTATAATAAATTGATGGGAAGCTGTCCGGCCCAGGAGTTTTCCCATTCTTCATTGATCTTATTGCTTTCTCCACCTCTAGTATAGTAATTTCTTTATTTAATTCTTCTTTTTGTTTTTCGTTTATTTCTAGAATATGTTGTTCATCCAAATATTTTCTTATCTTTTCCATCTTACCTTCTACACAATTGTTTTCTTTAAATTGGGTTTTATAGTATTCTTGAAACTCCTTTCTTATTTCCCCTTGTTTTGTTATCTCTTTTCCTTTTATCTTTATTTTTAAGATTTGTTGTTTTTCTTGTTCTTTTCTTAATTTAAAGGCCAGCCACTTTCCTATTTTATTACCGCTTTCATAGTATCTTTGTTTAACATATCTCATCTTTTTTTCTATTTCTAATGTTGTTTCTCTCTTTAATTGTTCCTGGATAATTTTTATATCTTTCAATATCTTATTACTTGTTGGGTTTGTTTTGAGTTCCATTTCTTTCTTTTTTTAAAGCTTCTTGAAGCTGGAGCATTTTTGCTTTTATCCTTTTATTTTTTTCACAGTTTATTTGCATTAACAAACCTCTTATCACAGCTTTACTTGCATCCCATATATTATGCATTGTTACCTCTCCTTCTCTATTCTCCTTAATGTAATTCTTTAATGCTTCTCTAACTCTATGTTGTACTTTATCTTCTAGTATCAAGGACTCCTTAAGTCTCCAGCTATAATTTTTCCCAACGTTTTTAATCACCATTTTTATCATATTATGATCTGAGATTGTTCTTGGGAGAATTTCCATAAAAGCTATATTTCTGACCAGATTTCTGGATATAAAAAACATATCTATTCTCGAAAAGCTTTTGTGACTTTCTGAGAAAAATGTATATTCTCTGTTCTCACCATATAAGTGTCTCCATACATCAAGTAATGACAAATCTTCCATAAAATCTAAAAATGCTTTCGGTAATTTTCCTTGTTTTTGTTTTTTATGTTCTTTACATAATCTATCCTTTAATGGATCTAATACTCCATTCCAATCTCCCAGACATATCAGATTATCAAATTCTTCTTCCAATATCACTTTCAGTAAGTCCTGATAGAATTTATCTCTGTTTTCTGATGGGGCATAAATGCCCAGTACTAATGTTCTCGTTTCCATTATTATGGTTTCTACTCCTATGTACCTTCCATTTGTATCCCTAAACAACTCTTTCGCAGGTAGATTTCTGTTTATATATAGTACTATTCCTCTTTTCTTTTTTCCAATTGAGTTTACAAACTCTTGGCCTAATTTTCTATTTCTTAACAAAATCCGATTTTTTTCTTTTATATGTGTTTCTTGAATGCAGATCACATCTGCCTTTGTCTTTTCTAAATGATGAAATATCTGGTTCCTTTTATGTGGGGAGTTCATCCCCCTTACATTCCATGAAATCAGTTTAACATCCATTGCTCCTATTTAATTATTATTCTCTATTTATTCTTTTCACTTACTATATAGCCATACTCTTATATTGTCTTTTATATTTTATCTTCTCTTCTTCTTCAATTTCATCGTCCTCCTCTTCTTCCGTGTCTTCCACTCTTTCCTCCTCCTCTTCTTCTTCTACTTCTACTTCTGCATCCTCCCCTTCTGTCTCGTCTTCTTCTTCATTCTTCTTTTCTAATTCTCTCTTTTTTAGTTCTTCCTTACTTCCTCTCATTCTCTCAATTTCCTCAGGTATTTCCTTTGTATTATTTCCCCTCTTCTCCTTTTGTAACTCTGCTCTTTCTTGTCGTATTTTTGTATGTTTCTTTATTTCTGAGTCATTTAGGTCTTTCCCATATTTCACAAGAAATTCTTTTGCCTTCTTTATCGTACTCAGTCTATATCTCCTCTGGAGATACATAAAAGATATCCCCTCAATTCTTTCCCATTTATATTGTATTCCCTTTTTTTGTAGCCTTGATGTTATGAATTGGTAATCTTTCCTTTTTCTCAATATTTGAGCTGGGATATCCTTATATATCTCCACTTCATTCTCTTCCACCGTCAATTTTGTCTCATAGTTTTTTTGCAAGATTTTATCTCTTATCCTCCCTCTCGTAAAGTAAACAACTATATCCCTTGGTAGACTCCTTTGCATAGCTACTTTTGGGTTTATTCTAAATAGTCTATCCACCCCTTCATCCATCTTATCAACTGGCATCTCCACAAAATTCGCCAAAGCTGGTATTAATCTCTCATATAAATCTTCTCCCTCTTCCTCTATCAAACCTCTTATCTTTAGACATTTTTCTCTCAATCTCAATTCCAACTCCATATCTTTCTCTTGCCCTTGTTCCTGTTTTAATTCCAAATGTTCTGCATTTTTTTCTAACTTATTTGTTTTTGTGTCCAATTCTTCCACCTTAGCGTTTAAATGTTCTACATCTGCTGTTATTTTATTTAATTTCTTACCAAATTCATCTAATTCCTTCTTAATATCCTTCCTCATCTCTTTCAATTCTGATGTCATTTCTTCTCTGAACTTCCTGAATTCTTGTAATAATAGTTGCTGAACCTCTGGGGATTCTATTGAGTGTCTTCTTGTGGAGGTCTGAATTTGAGTATGTTTTGGCATCTTAAGTATATTTCTATACACCCTAATATTGCTTAATTATCTTAATCTCTCCTCCCAATCCAAGCACCTTCTTCCCTCTCCGCCCTTTGATTCAATCCAACCTCCACCCACACTCTCCCCTGCACAACACCGCTCTCCCCCAAGAGCTTTAACAGCTAGGGGTTAAGAATAAGTTGATTTTATCTCTTATTGAATCAGAGGCTTAAGGATGAGAACTAGAAAATAACTGCAATAATGAATAATAAATAAAAGGGAGAGAGCGGCAGAGAGAAGATTCCTTCTTCAATCTAAGCCTTGCCCGACTACACCTTCCCTATACAAACTTTACAGCGTCCGTTCTTGCTTTTACTTGGTGTTCCACGCCTTTCCTCTGTCCCTGTCGTCGCTCCAACACCAACTCCGACTCCAACTCCAACTCCGTTTATCCTTTTTCCCCCCTCCTTCTTCTGCCCTTCAAGCTCACCAATCTCCGCCCCTCTGTCACTCCGTTGCTCCTTTCAAGCTTTCACTCTCACTCCTCTGCCTCAGTTATTGTCTCTCATCTCACCCCTGCTTTCGCTCTGTGCGGGTTCCACGCCATATACTCTGTGTACTCTGAGGTTTAATTTGGCTTCTCCCTCCGTGTTTTGCTTCCACTCTCTCTCTCTCTCCCCCAGCCCTCCGCCTCTGTCGTCGCCTCTCGTCTCAGCCTGCTTCCACTCTGTACTCTTCTCCAGGCTCCACTCCATGCTGTCTGAGGTTTCAATTAGCTTCGGCCTCCGCGTTTAGCTTCCTCTCTCTCTCAATCCTCTGCCTCTATCATTGCCTCATATTTCGGCCTCTGCTTTCGCTCTGTTCTCTACTCCAGGCTCCGCACCGTGCACTCTAAGGTTTCACTTGGTCTCCCTCTCCGCGTTTTGCTTCTCTCTCTCTTTGGCACCTCCCTTATCTCCGCGTCTTCCACAACCTCCGCAACAGTAATATACTTTTATGCTTATATCTGGCTCTCAATAGTGTATGGTGTAAAGTTTTGAAAGCCCTTATCAGTTCAATAGCCCCATGACTTCGCTTTGAAAATTTGAAACTTATTCTGCCAAATTAAAAATCAGTAGGGTTGCTTACTTCCCTCCTTTACAAGGGAACTCCCCAGTGGGGGTGTTGTCAGCTCACCGACTCCCTCAGCATTTCATGTCCTCCTCCTCTCTCGTACTATGAGCGAAGAAAAAAGGATTCCCACGCTGGCAATGAGTCTTCTTCGAGCTCACTCTGATTCCTTCTTCTCAAAAGGAATTTCCTGGCATTAAATTTATACAAAGATAGCTGCCAGAAACACCCACTGGGAGACTACCGGAGCTCAGCTCAAGCCACCACCAGCCATTCGCAATCCCGTCGCCGACCGGATTCAGGCCATTTTGTGTTTGTGTGAAACAATTAGTCATAACAAAATATCACTATCTGTGCATATACTGTCAAATGTTTAGCAACTCTTATCAAGGGCTAATTCATGCATTATGTTTCTTAAGATGTACAGCTAAGGCATTTGTATACTTGCTACTTATAAAGAAGGATTAATAAATGAAGGTATTGCATTAGTTGCCAGCATATTTATCAAACACTGATTAGAGAGAAACCCAAGCAATGGTTCCCTGTTGCATGTACTTTAAATGTTGCCAGATTGTAATATATGGGGAAGCCTTCAATTCTCACCACAATTCACCAGAGAGGAAAATATAGAGTCTTTTGATTCTGTTCATCCTTGCAAGTAAGGCAGACAATTGAATTAAACAAAGCAATTATTTCAATGATGACCCTTTAAAAATGTTTAATGATTGAAAAAAAAGGTGAACTTGAAAAAGAGGGTGGGGGAAAAGGCTACCTTTTAATTTATCTGTCTTTCTTAGAATAACAAAGGGACGTCTAAGTTTCTTTGTAATAGTTAGTCTTTCCCTGGAAATTTGGTTTGTATATCAAGAGATATAGTAGGATGTAAGAATGGAGAAATGCACAAAGTATTATTTTGGAGTGAAAAATTATAATATGCACCAGTTTAACCAATAAGGCTGAAAAAGTACAAAAGCATCTCTACAACCAATGCCTCATTACATAAACATATGTAATAGTGGTAGGGAAGATTCCTCCTACTCCTACTCCTACTCCTACTCCTACTCCTACTCCTCCACAGTGTACCAGGTAATAGTCAGCAATATCTTACTCATTCCAAGATTCTGGGACATAATCTGAATTTCTGATAGTCCAAAACTCCAGCTGGTAATAAAAGGTTTCTTCTTGGTCCCTTTAAAATATATGACAGTATTAATATGCCCTACTACCCCCTCCCCACAGTATCTCATAACTGGTAATATTGGACACTTCGGGGGGGTCAGGTTGGCTGGGGCAAACCAAAGGTCATTTGGAAGTCAGAGTGACCTAGGATATCTAGAAATTTAATGGTAAGAAAGCCTACATTAGGATTATGTGGAAAGCCTCTTAGTAAACAAAGTCATTAAGGAGGTATGTACTGGTCCTTTCTTCCAGCCTTGGTCATCTCAGAAATGATTCAATCAAACAATTAAGTGACCATTCCTTAATCTGTTCCTATGGAAATCTCTCCTATACCCCCTCCTGTCCAACCAGGTGTCCGGGAAAGCCACCAAGTCAGCAGTTGATAAGTTAGCCCAGCTTCAGCAACAGCAACAGCTCCAAAACACAGTACCTTGTGATGTCAATTGCAGTCCACAGAGTCAGGAGTCCAGAGAGAACAAAGAATGATGAGGCAGTCCAAGGTCAAAGCGTTCCGGCAGGTGGGTCAACAAATACAGTCCAGGGTCAAGATAATCCGAGGTTTCAAGAAGCAAGGTTCCAAAAGCCAGGAGAGTCAGAGGCAGATGATTCTCCAGGGATCGCAGATAGCCTTTGACAAGGAATTCAGCATCTCTCTCTGCTGCTTATGTTGGCCCCAGCTCCCAATCACAGCTGCTTGATGATTAATGAGCATCTTTCTTTTAGCCTCTGAGAGTGTCGCAGCCCCTCCCTTTCTGCTCTTCTTTGGCTAAAGGTAGGTACCTGCTCCTCCTCTTGCTGTTGCTCCTCTATGTCTCCCAGGCTTGGACCCTGTGCTGGGGGAAGGCTAGGCTGCTGAGACATGGGTTCTTCTGTAGGTGGCAAAGCAGGGCTAGATTCAGACTCAGCCAGCTCTTCTGCAACTGGCTCAGCCTCCTCGTTTCCTAATTCTTCAGAGTCCTGGCTGGCCATGACAGCAGGTGAAGTTGTTGCAAACCCATGAATTTCTCTCTCTCAGAAATTAAAAACAATAGATGTTATGAACAAATCAGCTGAATTTTAGTTTCCTTTGTCTATACCATGGGAAAGCCATCCAGGCTTTTATCTTAACCAGAGCACCCCTTCAGAATATGAAATAGGGTATAAATATCAGTCCCCCAACAATAATAAAGTGTGCCATAAATGGACGCCAATACTCTGCCGGATTCTCTGTGCCACCCTCAGTTGCCTCTCTGAGCATCTTTGATACATGGAACTCTTTTCTTCAAGACTGGTAAGTATAACCCTACCTCCCTGCCTTTCTTTCCAATCGCCTTGTACGGTTCTTAAGAATGTACATTTTGTATGCTAGCATATCCACCATATCAATAAAATAATTTATTTTGCTTTAACTGGAGTGCTCTCTACAGTTATTACTGGAATACATTGGTGAAAAGATCCTCGAAGTTACCCACCTCTCGCAGTCTTCTGTTTGAGCTAAAAATTCCCCCAGATAATAATAGAGATTTTGGCATCATGGGTGGGGCTCTAAAGCACCCCTCCCCACCTCTTAGGGTAACAACAGCTTCCTGTGCTTCACTGAGCTGGTCTTTATAAACCTGCTACATTTACACACACAGAGAGAGAGATACAGTAGCAGGACTTGGAAGTTCATTGACCTTCCTGCCTTCATGCATGGCTAAAGGGGATACATTAGATTTCATGGGTCACATCCCTGCCTGAAAGAAAGCCAGCTGTAATGGGCAGAATCAGAATGGAACAGGGTCCTACCAAATTGGAGTGTTTAGCACATGTGTAAATGTTGTCCAGTGAAGTCAAGGTAGCTTAGAGTTGTTTATCTATGGTTGGACCATATCCATGGTGTTCATGCTGCGCATACACCTCAGTGGCAGATTGCACAGACCTAAAAGGACATTTCAGTCAAGACACAGCCACTACATCATTTGATAGCTCACCATGCTAAGCTTCACATTTAAAGCAGCATCCTCTTGCCTAGGTTTTGTGGAAATAGCCCTTTAGATGACAACTGGAACACAATCTGAGGCTTGCTTTACTTATTTATTTATTTAATTAATTTATATCCTACCTTTCTCCCAACATAGTACCCAAGGCAGCTTGACATTACTGGATGAGAAACAGAAAAAGAAAGGGGAAACCCAGTGTAGGTTTTCTCTTTCTTTTAATCATGCATCTCCAATGTCTGGCTCTGGTTTTAGATTTTGAGATGACAGGGTAGCGTGACCAAACTGACAGGTATGACTCTCCTCCTCCTCCTCCTCCTCCTCCTCCTGTTGACAGAATATTTAAACAGTGTGTCTAAAACTGTTTCGGATCTAGAGTAAACCTATGCATTTTGATCTAAGCAAATATTGGCTCTCTCCTGTGCATCACTCGAACTTGCTAATCAGCACCCTTCCAGTGACAGTTTGGGTTTATCCTAATTATTCAGAAGCTGTCTTCTGTGAGGAGAGAACAGCCCTCGGGTTCTCTTTGTTCAATCATTTGCAACATTCTTTCTCTTTGATGAATTGCAAAGGCAGCAAAATAGATTTCAACCATTCAGCTTGCCTTCTGGGAGCTGTGTTCAGGAGAATTAGATGGTTTTTAGTCCAAAATGATTGGGAAGTTTATGCATCTTCACCTTACATACCATTTCCATGACCTTGTTAGGTTCAAATCCTATCAGCCAGCTAAGATGTAAATCCTATTTTGGCAGAGGGCTATTCCATCAACAAATGTGGATGTGATCTTTGAAATCTGCTTTTGCGTGACACTGAGTATGTGAGCTGTGCATGTCAAAAGGCTAACAGCAGATTTCTGTTCCACACAAATTCTTTTTTTATATATAACTTGAAGGCTCTTTAGAGACATGCAAGCAAGAGCCAGCTGTAATAATTCATATGCCTAAATGGTTGCCCATTTAAAGTAGCCATATGTGGGAAAAGCACTAAATCCTACAGGGCACATATTGGAGATTTTCACACGGGCTATATATCCCATGGCAGGAACAGAACAGGGTCGGGAAAGGTTTTCCCTTTCGGACGACGTTGACCCCGTTCTGTCCTGCATCCATCCTACTCCCGTGACTGTTCCAGAACAATGTAATCATGATTTTTCATCGTGAATAGACCTCCCATTCCGTCACTATCACGGAATCACAGGTGTGCGAACAGAAGCCCCATTCCTGTTCCGAAATGACAGCCATGGAGGGGAGGTCCGTTCTGAGCACTTCCTGGTACATTCTGGACATCCAGGTAAGTGGCACCCTTTATTTTACCCTCTCTGTTTTGATTATGTGATTTAAAGAGTGTTTTGTGTTGGTGAACTGATTTTATGTTTGGGGGAGTTTTATTTTTTAAATTTACTGTCCGGCGTTATCACATGATAACGTGATAACGTTTCAGACGGCCTGTCATAAAAGCAGCCTTACGATGGCTGCATTTATGGCCAGCCAGCAAGGGGAGGGGGATCCCGTTCCTGCTGTGGAATTAAGGTGAGTGTGTGAAAGATTTATGTTATTCCGTGGCAGGAACAGGAGAGGAGGTAGCGGGGCAGTAACAGGGCATTTTGGCCCCGTGTGAAAATCTCCATTGTTTCATACATAAAGGGGTAATTTTGGCATAGGGTTTGATCAAGATTGATTCCTTTTTTAAAAAAAATCTGTAAAATAAGATTATTCTCACTCTGGAAGCATGCTTCTAAAATCTACTGAGGGAACTATAGCTGTACCACTGATGGCACCAGCACATTAAAGTCATTAGCTCAAGGTGATTCAGCATAGCAAGAAATATAAAAATAATAAAGTTAGTACATGTAGAAAATATCATACCTAAAGTAACTGTAAAGGTATTCAACAAATCACAAGAATGTGCTAAAAGCAAAATCCTTAGTAATTGTGCCTCAAAAGGTGTGAATGAAGCATTGTTTGAATGTAAACATTTAGTTTACCTCCCTAATCTGGAGGTGAGAAATGTGCACCAACAGATGGTGGCTTGGAAACTTGACATGGTCTGCATGGTAAAAGGGAAGAAGGAAACTCATCCCTTCACCTTCACTCCTCCACCACAGAAATGAGAATACTGCCCAGGGTAAGGTATGAATCAGGACTTTGTCATCGTGGGAGTGGAAGGTAACCATTTGCATTGCAGTACAGAACACACTACTAGCAGAAAACAAGGAAGACTTGGGAGATTATCACACAGGTCCCTAAAACTGTGCCTGTCCCACTAACCCCCCAACCTGCCCCACTCCTGCCCCCACTCCCATCCCTGTAACATTAAAAAAAACTTTTTCAAACACTTACCTTAAAGCGGGAGAGAAACGGTTCGCCCTCCTCTTGGCTTCCCTGCAGCAAATGCAGCTGTCGTAAAGCTGCTTTTACCACAGTGAAGCCAAACCCCACACATTCTCACGGGAGAATGATCATGTGAGAAATTTTTAAAAAACAAACAACGAAACATCCAAAATAAATAAATAAAACCATGCCCTAAAACAGGGTGGAAAAACCAAGTGACGCAGGGAGGGAAGGGTGTCACTTACCTGGATGTCCTGACTGAACCTGGAAGTCTTCAGCACAGGCCTCCCACTGACGTCACGTTCTAAGGTCATCTCACAAGCAGAATGGGGCATCTGTTCACTCGCCTGTCATTCCAGTATTATAATGGAACGGGCTTCTTATTGACAGCTTCTCCTGTGAATAAGAGGAAGGGGGGAACAGGAGCAGAACAGGAGCATCACAGGAGAGGGACAACGTCATCTGAAAAGGGGAGCTTGATAACGATCTCCTGTCATCTCTGTCCTGTGATGTTTTGCCCATGTGATAATCTCCTTGGAGCAACTACTTAAGGAAAGTGAAAGAAGAAAATGTAAAAGCAGGCTTAGTGCTGAACATTAAAAAAACAAAAATAATAAGCATGGAGGATCTACACAAATTCAAAATAGACAACAAGGAGATTGAAATAGTGAAAGAATTCCCATTCCTTGGATCAATCATAGCACAGAACAGAGACTGCAGCCAGGAAATCAGAAGAAGGCTGTGACTGAGAAGGGCAGTTATGAAAGGACTGGACAAGATCATAAAATGCAAAGATACAGTATAAAATTGTGCACTAAAGAAAGGTTTGTTCAAACCATCATATCTGCCATCCCCATGTATGGATGTGAGAGCTGGACAATGAAGAAAGCTGATAGGAAGAAAAATCAACTCATTTGATATACGGTCTTGGTAAAAAGTGCTGAGGATACTATGGACAGCCAAAAGGACAAACAAATATGTCTTAGAACAGATCAAGTCCAGACTCTCATTAGAAGCCAAGATGACCAAATTGTGGCTGTTGTACTTCGGACACTTCATGAGAAGAAATGACTGACTAGAACAGTCAATAATGCTAGAAAAGATGGGGAGGGAGAGAGCAAGGAAGACCCCACGCTAGGTGGATAGACTCAATCAAGGAAGACACAGGCCTGAACCTGCAGGACCTTAGTAAAGTGGATGAGGATGGGGGGTCTTGGAGATATCTCATCCGTGTGGTCACCATGAGTTGAAGCTGACTTGAAGAAGCTAACAATAGCAACAAAGAACACAGACTGGGAGGTGGGTTATTGACAGAAGGATAGGTCAATATGTCTATGTCTCCTTGCAGTTTTATCTAGCAGTCTTTTCAACAACTTCCACAGCACTCATCAACTTAGAGTTAGCATCTTGCTTTCTTAGAGCTTTATATATATGTCTACGTGTATTTTTGCCTTGCCTACAGCTTACAGAAATGCTCCTGCTTCCTCAAAGGATACAATGAAAGGTTTTTGCCATATGCTAGCTATTTGGTTTTGTTTGTTTTCAAATGACCTGGCTGCCTTTTCCCGCCCCCTCCAAATATGTTTTCTCCTTATGAATTCAATACAGAATTTGATTTGCCTGATTTGGGCAACACTGCAGTACAATGTCAGCTCTCATCCTATCACTGTGTCATGAGGACAGAGAAAGGACATGTAGGTTGCTTAGCACTTTGGCTACAGGATAAAGCAAGTTTGCTCTTCCTTGCATTGCTATTGGGGTTGATTCTACCTTGGGTCTAGAGTTCATTCTAGGAAATAATTCTTCCTCAGTTCCCTATTTCTACATTCTATATCTGCATTGTGTCCAAATCTTCAGCTACTTTTTCATCTTTCTGATCTGGCTGTTCAATTTCATCAGCCATCTCAGAGGGCTCATCCAGACTGGCAAACTGTGCTGTGTTGTGTTGCACCATTTAAATTTATTTCTTGACACTTGTTGTTTCATGTCACTTCCCTTCCAAAATGCTCCTAAAGTGTGTGTTTTTTAAAACCTCAGTAAAAAGAGAGCACATTTGGGTTTATTTCTGTAGATTGTGACTTTAGATATGGTTGTCTCACCTCCCTATTTTGCCTTCAGATATGCTTCCAGATACCTATGTTGCAGTCCTCATATGGCCTCCTTTTTCTTTTCTTTTTTTTTTCCAAATGTCTCCTTGCAATTTTAGAATTGGTTTTAAAAATCTCTCCAGAACTTTAGCTCTATTGCTAAAAACTATTTTGAAAAATCTCTATATAGCTGTTGCTATAAATTGCTGTGGTGACGTCACTGTGTTTTCCTTTGGTCCAACCTCCCACCACACAAAAAATGGAGTGATACCATGCCAGCAACAGTGCTAAAGTTCTAGAGAGATTTAGAACAACAAGTTTCCCTAATTTCCCTACATTGGTAGGATTACCCTACACCCTCCTTTTCTAGGACAGCTCCTCTTTTTTGGAGCTAAAATTTCTGTGTGGGTAGATTTTAAAAAATGTCTGGGTTTTCTTACAAGGCCTGGAGTGGAGGAAGCAGGCGATCAGGTAGTAGAGATCCGAAGAGGAAGAAGGGAGATGTTCCAGATTAAAGCAGGGTGAGGGAAACCCTGAAAGCAGTCATCCTCAGCCCTGTGGGGGTTACCAAGTGACTCACTAGCTTCCAGCTAGGTCAGGGCCACTGCTGCCATTGTTGTAGCATTGTTTGTGCAATATTTCATTCACAGATGTTTGTTAGGTACATATAAACAAAACTATTGTTCTGGGATGATTGCCAGAATAAATAAATGTTTAAGAGGTAACACAACCTCTGCCTAAATTATATGATTAGGAAGCTCTACAGAGTGGGGTCTGTGACACTAAAGGCCCTATTTTAAGCTGTCATAGACTAGACCTCCAATATCTTAGACACCACCAGAATATTACCTCCTGATGAGAACAGGATCTATCCTTGCAGTTTGTTTTATCATTTGTCATAACACACCTCTTTCGTATGTATTTTTGGACTGGTCTTCTCTGCTTATCACCCTTTATTGGAACAAGATAAAAGAGAACCTTCTTTGATGCCTCTTAATCCCCTTTTAACTTTGTTCTACTTTCATAAGCCTATTAAGATATCCTTTTCTTACACTGAAAATCCTAAATACTTTAACTTTGCATAAACAGTTTCTTTTCTGTTTCCTCAGTTTGCTCAGGTATGTTTCAATCAAAGGTGGACAATCCACCCTCAGCTCAGTCTGAAATTGAATTGGCTAATGCATGTTATTCCCTAATGAGTTCAACATAATTTGCACTGTTTCTGACTCAATTCTAAAGTTTGGTCTCACTGGTGCTCTTGACAGAGCTGGCCATGTCATGACGTGCCCAAAGAGAAGTGCCTGTTTGTATGGAGGATGGCTTTCCAGGGGCGCAGCTAGACGGGAGAAATGATTGTGGAAAATTGTGCCTTACCTCCCTATCACATCAGTGTTCATTTGTACCCACGACTCATTTGCAAGATCACTGGCATGGAAACTTGGCTGAGTTTGCAGTTTACCCGGAGCATGCCCCCGAAAAAAGATGGTGGCCGTGAGTGAATTGCCTCCTGAAAATCTCCCTCCATTCTCCCCCCTTTTTTTCTTTAAATGATAGATGTAGAAGAGCTATTTCCCACTATATATATATATATATATATATATATATATATATTTGCTGTGATGCTTAAACAATCGTGAACACGATCGTTCACCCAGAAAAAACATCAGTGGTGGCTCTGGCCACTTTCTCCTTTGTAAGCCCGCCCCTGCTGAGATCTGACCAATCACGTTTCAGCTCTTCTATATGCCCCTATTCAGGTTGGTTGTTCAGACGGCATGTTAATGTGCATTTTTGTGCTATTTTTTAAAAAGATCACGAGAAACAGCAAAAGCTGTTATTGCACTCTATTTGGATTTTTCAGACCCCCTCCTTCCCTCAAAAGGGTGAATCCTGGCAGGAGCTCATCTAAACAAAAGATATTCTGCCTGCATTCTTTCTGGATTTTTTTTTTAAAACATCATCTAAACAACCCCCAGGATTTTTGTTTGCATGAAGAACCTTCATGTGAACAAGAACATCTCTTCAACTGAGTTGCTTTCTGTGTCAGGCAACTGATGGTGATAGGGAAGGGGCTATCTGTTTCCTGGTGGTGCAGTGGTTAAATGCCAGTACTGCAGCCACAACATTGCAAGTTCAATCCTACAGGGCTCCAAGGTTGACTCAGTCTTCCATCCTTTCCTAGGTCAGTAAAATGAGTACCCAACTTGTTGGGGGCAATTAGCTAACACATGTTGGAAACCACTTAGGGAGTGCTTCACAATGATAAGCAGTATAGAAATAGAAGTGCTATTGCTATTTCCCTGCTCCCATGTTCAAGAAAGCATAGTGACTAACATCTGACCAGGGCTACAGTCAAGGGGAAACTGGTGGCTTCCAGAGTGGAAGCCCCTGGATAGCATCTCCAAACTTTGAATGAGCTGTTGAAGGTGCTGAGCCGAATCCCAAAGATAGGTTTAATGCTAGAAAGACTCAGAGTGGATTCACTGTACCACTGACATGAAGGTCTCTGGCCACCTTTGTTAGACACTCCTATGAATCACATCTTCTTTTGTCTTGAGGTGCCTTCCCTTTCACACCTTTTGTGTTGATGCAGTGGGGAAACAGGGCCAACCCTACTATTAAGCAGAGAGAGATGGCTACCTCAGGCAGCAGAATTTAGTGTATAATAAAACTGTATGTATTTAGTTAACTAATTAATTATTATTGTTGTTTTAATTTTTGTTTGTAGTCCCAGGGATAAGATGGATATGTTTTTTTCTGTCTCGTGTGCAGATATAACTTAGTTGGCTTTTGGGTACTATCTGTTTTGATTTGGGTGGGTGAGGGACACCATTTGCTGTCTTGCCTCAGGACCAAAATTTCTCAGGCTCCTCCTGTGTGAGAGACAACTTACACAGAAATCACATTTGTTATGCAGTTGTGTTTCTTGTAGATTCAACTTCTGGCAGTTTCATACCTGGAACAAGTCCTAAGCATGAGGAGATGAGCTCTAAACTTCTTGCTATATGCTTCTCCTCCCCATGAATCACTGCCATATTTCACTGAACAACATTTGCTCCATTTTCCCAGCTGCTGTCTCAATATAAAGGAATGCTTATGCAGTGCATCCATGCAGGCTCTAAATATCACAAGAAAGCTAACAACTCTTTTTTTTTCCAGACCCCAGTGAAGTGAGAGGGAAAATCTTGTTCAAATATTTTGCTTTCAGCCAAGTATATTCCCTATGGTTCTTAGTCTACACACATTGCTCTGAAAGCTGGTGTGGAATCTTAAAAGGCTTCTTATAAAGCCCAACAGCTCTCTGAGATCTTTAGAAAAGAATTTAGAAATTTCCTCCACAGGCTTGCAGTCTGAACTAGATTGTAAGAGGACATTTAATCCACTCTGTCCTCCATACCAAGTTGTCAAGAAATCTCCTGATCATGTATATGTTGAGCTTGGCAGTACATTCCACTAAATTCAATGGGTCGGGCTCCTAAGTAAATGCATAGGATTGCAGCTTGGTCTGCTGTGGAAGATAAATCAGTGAACATTTATTATTAATGTGTGAGCTCCAGAAGATATGGGCCACCATCCAACACACAAGAAAGCATGCCTAAGCCTAATGAGTTTGATGGGTATTAAGTATATTTCATCTCTGTAAAGGTATACTTAGAAGGGAGTCTAACTACATTCAGTGGGACTTACATGGATGTAGGTGCTTCTATGATTATAACCTGAATTTGTAGCCAGCAGTCTAATTCTATGGTTTTATTTTTTTCTTATTGACTTTTATGATCTAAATCCAATTACTAACACTATTAGGTCTATTAGGTTCAATGGAACATACATGCGTTTTGACTTGTCAGGATCCCACTGCTTCAATGGGTCGGCTTTTATTTAACACACAGTTAAAGAAATGAGAGTATAAAAACACCCTTGAGTTAAAAGGCCATTTTAAGACACATTAAGAAAATGCAAAGTCAGGTTTATAGTTGAACATTAAGAAAACAAAAATAATGACTGCCGATTATTTACATGACTTTAAAGCAGAAGATGAAAACATTGAAATACGATAGTTCAAGATTTTCCATACCTTGGCTGAGTCATTAATCAGAATGGAGACTGCAGTCAAGAAATCAGAAGAAAACTAGGAATTGGAAGGGCAGCTATGAAGGAACTAGACAAGATCCTGAAGTGTCAAGATATATAATTGAATACTAAAGTTACAATTATCCATCCCATCGTATTTTCCATTACAGTGTATGGTTGTGAAAGCTGGTCAGCAAAGAAAGCTGGTAGGAAGAAAATCAATTCATTTGAATTGTGGTTCTGGAGAGGACTTCTACAAATATTGCAGACTGCTAAAAAGACCAATAAATTGGTCCTAGAGCAAATCAAACCTTAAGCTTCCCTAGAAGCCAAGATGACAAACTGAGGCTGTCACACTTTGGCCATAATACGAGAAGCCATGATTCACTAGAAAATACAAGAATGTTTGGTACAATAGAAGGCAGCAGAAAAAGAGAATGACTACGTTACAGCCATATTCCTTTATGCTGGATAAACTCAATCAAGGAAGCCAGGGCCAGACCTGTGCAAGGCTGCAGAAGATAAGGTGACTTTGAGGTCTCTTATTCATAGGGTCACCATAAGTCAAAGTCAACTTGACAGCAGTTAACAACAACCAAGCCACTGAGAGCATGGATCCTGGAGCAGGAGAAGGAATTCCCCCCAAGGCTGGTGGGGGGAGACTGAGTCCACCTGAAATCATCAGGCACCAGGAATTTTGGGTGGATTAGGAATTTTTTATTGGAATAAGACCATTCTACTGAAAAATACACCCAACTGCAAAAGGCCATAACAATAACACAATAATAATAATAATTGTTTTTCCCTTTTCTTACTAATACAAAAATAAAACTATTTATCCTAACACTAATACATTTTCCCTCTTAATCTAAACGCACTATAATCACATTATATTTACACATTTCAATTATACCTATTTGGAAAAGAAAAAAAATCAATAAAAGATTAATAAAAAATTCAAAAGAATACAAAAATACAATAATAATAATAATAAAATATTTATTTAAAATATCATTTTATGTTATTGCTAGGGTTGTCTCACTAAACCATGGCCAAAACTTTTTCCAACGATGGTTTGGCAATTTCTCTTTTTCACTCAGAGCTAAATTTTCAATTACGTTCTTGACATAATAAGCAGTGCCTTTTACATCCTGCAGATTTTGACTTTTCACCTCCTTTTGTCTTTGGAAAAATAACCCCAACATCACATACAGGTTTACCAGGTGCACAGTGGACCAGGCACTTTCCAAAAACTCTCAGCCACAGAACCAGGCTCCTTCCTCTTCCTCTTTTGGCCCACTGACTTTCTGGGTCCCCTGACACCCTCTGGGGGTTCAGTCCCCAAAAGCACCAGGGGTTGGCACCACCAAGACTACTGTCTAGTTCAGCCCTCAGGAACTACCAATCAGAAGTGTCATAGTTTATAGCCATCTTTGCACACACTTGCTCAATAGAGTCTTTGATATTTTCTTGTTTCCCTGATATATTCATTTTACGATTTAAACAATTTTGAATGTTTCATTTATTATTTTGTCACTGTCTTTATGGTAGTTACATTATTAACTGCTTTATTTGGTAGTATTAATTATTCCTCTTCACTGTACTCTGTATTTTTCCTGTTTTGTAAAAATATACACGCAAGTATGCAAAATTCAAAGTGATCTGCCTGCCAGTCTTCAGTCCCACCCCCCAAACCTTAAACATAATTCTGGTGTCCCTGACTAACAATGTTTCTTCCCCTCCCCCTGCCAGTTTCTTTGTAAAATAATGTTTTTGTGCTTTCATCCAGTTTGCTCTCCAGTGCATTTGTTATGATCTCACAGAAGCCCAACATGCACAGGAGGGGGAAATGTGTTGGGGTGCAGGTGGGGGCAGAGTAGAGAAATCACATGCATGGGACTCTGCAGGCAGGAAGGTTACAGAAGGAAGCAGCCCTGTGCTTTAATTTTTTGTTTTCATTACTTTATTTCTTTTCTTCAAATTACAGTTTATAAAATGAGTCACAATATTAAGGCTTGAGCTACAAAATTAAGACCAAAACGTGATTAATCATTAATTTTGTATTCAAAATAAGCTTTGAAAGAAGACCAAGATATGCTAATTACTTTGGGAGGCAAGATGAATATCTCCAAACATAGTTGTTCTGCTGAATACTTAAATACTCATATTTTTATAAACCAAAAATTGGAACACAATCCATGTGCTGATCATAGCAAAGTGATAACCCTTTCTAGATATTCTAAATTACTGTGCCCTACCACCAGAGCTCTTAAAAGTTACTTTTCTGGACTACAAGTCACGGAATCTCCTAGCAAGTGGCTATGTTATCTGCAGAAGTCTGGGAGTTGTAGTCCCCAAAATTAACTTTTTAAAACAGAAAACATATTTGGGCTAACCATGTTGGCCATGAAATAAAACAAAACAAAATCCAGAATCCACAAAAGATCAATATCTTTATTGGCCAATGCAAACAAAATATGATTCAAGCTTTTGAAGCTCTACTGGCTTCTTCATCAGGCAAAAGCTATTAAAAAATAAGGAAAGAAAAGTGATGATGTTGAAGTCACAGGCCTACATAGAATCATAGAATTATAGAATCATAGAATTGTAGAGTTGAAAGTCCAACCCCCTGCCACACAGGAAATCTTGATCAAAGCATCAAATTCTACCCTGGAGTTCAGTTCCCAGTTACACTCTCAAACAATGTTTAAGAGTAGTTTTCTCTCCATCTTTCATTATCCAGTTAAATTAAATGATGGGAGATTTGGGGCAGGCAACAGGAAATTTTATTTATTTATTTATTTATTTATTTATTTATTTATTTATTTTAGCGTATTTATACCCCACTCTTCAGCCACAAAGGCTCTCAGAACAGCTTACAAATTGTAAGCTATAGCACTTATACTTCTAATTGCTTTATAGAGCACTAAGCACTCTCCAAGCAGTTTACAAAGTGTAGCAAATTGCCCCACAAAGTTGGGTACTCATTTTACCTACCCATGAAAGGATGGGAGGCTGAGTCAACCCTGGAGCCCTGCAGGATCGAACCCACAACATTGTGGCTGCAGTACTAGCATTTAACCACTACACCACCAGGGCTCCTTACATAGATCATAACTGAACTACAGAATACGCAACCTCCTGATGTAGTAATGACCACCAGGTTAGATAGCTTCAAAGTGGGTTGGATGAATTAGTAGAGGATAGGTTATTAAAGGCTACCAGGTGACTGTATGCTGTCTCCAAGAAGCATGCCTCTTCATGAACACCAGTTCCTGGAGTACAACAGGAGTGGGCTATTGCTCTCAAGCCCTACTTTGGAGATTTTAATTGGTATCCTATTGGCAACTGTAAGAAACAATGCTGGACTATAGAGCTGGCATTTGGTCTGTTTTTATACCCTCGGTTAACCCAGGAATCTTATTCATGCAAAATATGTGCTTTACTAGTGGAGTTACAGTCCCCTGTTTATAGTCCTCATAAGATCACAGTTCTTTTTCCACAGATGGAAGTCAAATGGATGATGAGTGGTGATGCCAGGGATAAAGTATTGAAACTAACAAATCTGCTTTTACTTTGTAGGTCTGGGAATAAAATCCATAGTTGAGTGCAGGGAGAAAATCCTGGAACAACAAGTTCCAGAATCTTCCAGCCAGCATATCCAATAGCAACTGGAAGGGGAAACTGTAGTCTTCAACCATAACTTTTCCAAACTCTGGGCCAGATAGAATCAGGAACATGTTGTAAGGACATGCTGGAAAGGAATTGTTCCATGTGGTCAAATCTGACACTGAAATTATTCTATAGTACATTCTGTTGAATTTTCAGCCATGTTCCTGGTGGGATGCTGATTCTGTTTCCTATTGGGATCATTTTATTATGTGTTGCTAATTATCTTTAAATTATATTTATTTGACTTTAATGAATCTACATGAAGTCCCAGATTGCTAGATTAATTTTCTTAAATCCTAACTTCCACCTTTGTTGTTTGTTCTTATTCAGCTAGGGGTTAGAGATGACAGAAGGTAGTTATTCAATGGCTGCTACATGAAGAGGAAGAAATTAATGTGTCTCTCAAAAATACTTCAACCAATATTTTACTCTCTTAAAAACACTACATCTGATTTTTGCAAGCCCCAGGAACAGAGATTCCACCTCAACATTAGGAGGAACTTTTTGACAGTAAGAGCTGTTTGGCAGTGGAACACACTCCCTCGGAGTGTGGTGGGGTCTTCTTCCTTGGAGGTCTTTAAACAGAGGCTGGATGGCCATCTGTCAGGGATGCTTTGATCAAGATTTCCTGCGTGGCAGGGGGTTGGACTGGATGGCCCTCATGGTCTCTTCCAACTCTACAATTCTATGATTCTATAATTCTATGGTTTCATCAGTACTTCTCAACCAATGGGGTACAGAGAAGAAATCTCAAGCTCTGCATGCATTTGGAGCCATCAAAACATCATAGCTATTAACATTTCTAAAACAAGAGGCTATGCATTAAAGTGAATATTCAGTGTGCTTACTGAGCAACCCTACCTCATGAGGAGCTTCTATGCAAGAAACTAACTGTGCAAACATGGCAGGCGGAAAGAGATGGAGGAGTGGCATTTTCATACTTTTCCCCTAGTCTGCCCCCCACTTCCACTCCCAGGGCCATTTTTTAACCATTTACTCTTCAATTTACCTTCAATTGATTTTCCTTGGGTTTTTTCCAGGCTATGAGGCCATGTTCTGGAATAGTTTCTTTTTGACGTTTTGCCTGCTTCTATGGCTGGCATCCTCTGAGGGACCATAGGATCAATTGTAGACACATGGGGCCACACTTAGGACTTTATCAGATGTGGCAAATATGGCATCATAATGAAGCCTAATGAACATAAAAAGGCACACATACCAGATGATGTCATCCTTTTGTGATTTTGTCCTTTCAAAAAGCTGTCCTATTTTAATGATGGACCAAGCCATCAATAAATATCCTGTGGCACTTTTTTGCCAGTATTGCCGGTGTCTGAAACCTCACACCACTGTGCTCATGTGAATATAGTGTCAACAGGCAGAACACTTCCGACTGAAATCATGAAACCCAGGTAGGGGATGCTTTTTTCATGAACCCCCCCCCATTCACTTTTAAGTTGTAAAGTGTGTTTTTGTGCTTTTGTGTAAGTTTTGTGTCTTTGTTTTTCTGTATTTTTAAAATGTAACATGCTCACATCTTCTCATGAGAATCTGTAAGACCATGAGCATGGAAGTGAAAGGAGCTCCATCCATGCTCCATCAATGCTGGGGATTCCTTTTTACTGCTACTAAAGGTAAGGTCTGATAGGAAGAGTTATTTTGCCAGCAGAAAAATTGTTCAAAATATGCTGACGAAAGAACATTTTTAGAGGCTTGTCTGATAAAGTCCTTAGAGAAATCCTCTCCCTAAACAAACCTGCCTGCCGGCTCAGCTCATCATCAGGGACCTTGCTCCGAGTTTTTGCAACACAGAAGTGGGGAGTCATTTACTCTGAGGAGCAGGGCCTTTTCAATATGGCCATGGAACTCTGGAATAACTGCACTCAGAAGGTCTGTGGTGATCATCTCCTTCTAGGTTTTCAAACAATTTTGTAATGCCCACTTATATAGGAAAGCTTTGGGCCATTAGGAACAGTTCACTATTGATTTATATATTAGTCTACTATGAGAGATGGAGAGTGCCCTTTGCCTTGGACCATCCCCATTGTGCTCCATGAGTAAAACACAACCAGACTGGTCTGGATGGCATTCCTCCTTGGTTTAGAAGGATTTTCCTATTTTCTCTTATAAATCTTTATTTTGCCCTAGCGGGGAATGGGGGCGGGGGCGGGGGCGGGGCAGGGTGGAATCTCCAAACACAGCAGCTGATAAACGGCATGAATAATTCATTCTGTCTAATTTCACACCATTTCAGCTTCTTTGCTCTCTTGTAATTAACATGTGTAGATTATTTAGGGAAGAGAGAAAATTGCTTTTAAACGCAGGTAGGAGGGTACCTTTCAATAGCCCCTTGGAATAATGTATAATGATACCTTCTGGGGGAGAATCGGCTGTGATGATTAAGCTTCCTGTGGTCAACCTTTCCCCAAGAAGAAAAGCTTCTTTGTTTGCAGAGAGAAAAACAGGTAATGGCAACATTGAAAGAGAACATGAAAGGTCTCTGTTTTATATTGGGCCTTTTTAAAAAGCCAGTTTTTCTACTTCAGCAACCAGCCATAATAGCAGAGATGAAATCCATTTCAATCAATGCTTCTCATCCCTAACACACACACACATGCACACACGCACGCACGCACACATATCACCTTCCACCCCAATAGATCTCTGCAGTTTGGAAAGCCAAAGATTTAATTTAACATGGAGATTGGATATTTACTCCTGTCTATTAATAACAGAAGGAAATACTTTGGGATCAGAGTAAAGATAAGGCTTAATAGAGAAACACCCCACACAGGAGATAAACAACCCTAGCTCACATTAGCACTATATTCACTTAGAATCTTTCTAATGTATAGCCAATTACCCTTTATTTTGCATTTGTGATCCCTCTCCCTATCCTCTCCCCTCAGTGTATAATAGACAACTAGATGGTACATTTACTCTCCCTTTCCAGTTCTATTCTCCCCCACCTCGACCTGCAGCCTGACCAGCAATTTTGAATTCGAATTCTACTTGCCAACATGTTGTTTACAATTAGAATCAGCATATTTAACAAAAAAAAATATCCTGTACTCCTTAAACCATTAGCAAAAATGCAGAACAGAATATGCTCCCAGAGCATCTTTCATCAACATATTTGTTATCTTCTCTCTTTCTTTTCCCCCATCTCTCTTTCACACACACATACCTCATTTGATATGAATTCATTTAAAACTGTTCTCTAGTGTAGACTAAACAAAGATTTGTGCCTAACACAACCATGTTGTGGACTCCTTAGCTGTCTCTTACATGTCCAGTTCCCTTTCCTCACATGCCTTGCCTATATCCTGTCCGTCATCATTCCCCATTTTGGGGGCCAGTGTGGCTGGATAACGACAGTGCAACTGGGGAGATATATATATATATATATATATATATATATATATATTAAAAAGAACAGGTTGGAGCAAGAGAAATGTTAGTGGAGTAGGGTAAGACTCCTACCAGCAACCTTCAAGAAACTTCTCCCAAGGGTCACTGAAAAGCATGTGGAAAATCACGCAGAGGCTCCTTGCATGAGGAGGAAAGCTATAGCTCATGGTCTTATCACTTCCTCCTTCCCCATTCTCAGCCCCCATATCATAGCCCATCCCATTCAGCAGATTCCCTGGGCCTTCCAAGGGAGGCTTTTAGGTTTGGGGATGCAGTCCACAAGGTCAACTGAAGACATTTTGCTGCCCGAGGCATGTGCATCGTCTTCAGTTTTAATTATGTTGCTATTTACTAATATCGTTGTTGTTTGTAGATTCTAGGTTCTGTTGGGAGAGGTGTCAGGTCCTGATCTGCACCCAAAGTATGATGTACTGGCCAGTGCACAAGGCTCAAAATTGGCATTTTGGGGCTCAGTTGGGGTTGAGTGAATATGCCACATTGGAGTGGCTTGGGAGAAGAGGCCTTTGTTGAAATGGTTTGTTGCCTCTTTTATTTGAGGAGTGCACTGGGCCTCCTCCACATATTTTAGTCATTCACCTTGGTGGGAATGACTTGAGCTTGCTGAAGTTTAGATCCTCCTTCTCCAGGAACTGCATGATCTCTGGGGCCCCGTTTACACGGCAAAATATTTCTTTAAATAAATCGCTCAGATTCCTAATTGTTCCCACACATCATGCCACAGTAGCACCTCATTCAGAAGAGGGGGAGCTTAAAAACTCAAAATGATGGATGCAGATAGACTGACAACATTATTAAAAGGAAAATCTGTGGAAAAAACTGAAAAGGAGTGGGAACCTATTCTACGCTTCTTGGAAGAAAAATAATATTAATAAAAAAGGGGAAAAAGAACGAGAGAAACTGGAATCAGACCTAGAAAAAGCAAAGAAAAAGGATAAGGTCTGAAAATCAGACAGAAAAATTTAGCTTGTATGGTATGATGAGATAGCTTAGAAGTAGAAGTGAAGATAATCAAATAGGCAGAACGAATAAGGATAGTCAAATAAAGAGCAACCTAAGCAATAAAGGTTAGAGGAAGGAAGTGAGGAGGGGGGGAAAGGGGGTTTTTTTCTTCTCTACAACTCCAAGGTCCCATCTGTGTCTCTGTGTGTGTCCATTCCCTCACCCTACTGAGATCCCGTTTCTGTGTGTGAGAAGAGAGAGGGGGGAGAGGGGGGAGGGGAAGGAGGGCTTGATGGGGGATTGCTCCTCGGCTGACACTCCCTGCTAAAGGAATAAAAATTAGCAGGCGTTCCTCTGGTAATCAGAGGGAAAGGTGCCAGCACTTTCTCTCTCTCTCTCTTTCCCTCCCTCGCAGCTCCTCAGCATCATCCCCCAGATGTGCTTGGGAGGCCACACCCCCCACCTCTGTTTGTGTGAATTACAAAGCAAAAAACTAAACTGATCAACCAATTTAGCATTAAATCATGTGAACTATGCAGCACTGGTGCAAAACTGTGATAAGGTGCAAACTACCGCAATAAAAACTGCCATGTAACTAAGCCCCCAGTCATTCAGAGTAGATGGCCAATTATACTCCTCATATGGTCTGCTATTTTGCCATGCCAGATTTGGCAGGGTGAGAGGGATTTCTCCAACACCATGACCTAGCCTGCAGAAGGATAAATAGAGAGATTTGGAATGCATTGAAAAGGGAATTGGGCCACTTTCTTTCACATTCTGCCATAGTTTAACCTATGCATTCCCAGCTAGGCCCTTCACACACTTAGCACCTGCTCATTCCAAGCACATGAAGAGGGCCATGGTCTCCTTGTGATCAGCAAACATGATTGAGCACCTAAGCACAGGATCTGCTTGTCTTTGCACCATAGAAGTAATTGCTCCCGACTGTGTGAATCAAATGTGGGTTATGGCTAACTGGAGGAATGATTCAAGGGGATTTTCAAATTCCTAGCACAACAAACAAAGCACATCTTCATGATGCCAATTATAATGTGCAGATAAAGTATGGCCACTTAGCCAAGGATAAGCATGAGATACAGCTTGCAGTTGTAAACTGTTTCATTCCTACTATAAAAAGCAAGAAAGACACTTGACAGCCTTAAGGATACTTTACATGGCCAAATGTTTCTTTCAAGGTTCCACACAAGCCACTATCACAACAACAACAATAAAACTGCCTGATCTATTTAACCCAAATATATTGAGCTTTGGTCTGCATGGCAACATTGGAAGTGCAAATTACAAAGCCACCTGCTTGTAAGCAGAGTAATTATATCTAAATTGCATTCTGTAATTAAAAAGGTATGATAGATGACTCAGATCTTGTCTTCAAATGGAATGATACCAGAGGGCTCTGATTTGTTGCCAAAAGGAATTCTGCTTATCAGACTGAGATCAAATGTATTTATGGCTGACTCCCCCCTCCAAAAAAAGCCACTTACATAAACTGAAATAGGAAGCTATTTTATAGTACAACCCCATTATTTCCATACTGCTACATCAAAGGTACGGTAGGTTTGCAAGGTTCTCATCATGAAGCTACTAGAAGGCACTAAAAAGTATAAAGGAAATAGCTAATCGTGGCTAGCAAATGTAATCCACCTTGAGTTGTAAGCCACCTTAACTCCCAGCCTGGGGAAAAGGCAGGATATAATTAAATACAATAATAAATATATCATACATTTATGGAGTTGAATACTGGTGATTAATATGCATGTTTGATCAGAAGCAAGTTATTCTGTGCTCAGTGGGGTTTACTCTTTAGTGTAAATTGCAGCCCCAGACACCTTAATACAGAAAAAAATAAAATAAAATGCATATATAATATCCCTCCTGCTTTTTACGATCTATGTTGCCCCTCCATACTATTTTGATAATTTGGAAATCTATTAGTAATTGATGTATTTGAGTTATTCTCCCACCACCTTCAACCCTACATCAGAGTTCTAAGTTCTAAGGGAGGTAGCTTATTTAGGCAGATGAGCCTATTTCCAGTTGACATTAGTTCCTTCATTCGTCTGTTCTGCCTCATTTTTGCATTAAGCTGAATTGTGCATGGATGGATGGAGGGGCAGAATCTGCTTTAAAAAAAACCCAGAACACAACACAACAACTTATGTATGTATTTAGTCTTTAAATAAATATAGTAATTATTTTTTTCCACAAAACCCAAATTCTATTGTTAGCCGTGACTAGAATAAAATTAATTAAATCAATTGAAATTACCTATGTGTTGAGTGGTGTGTTGAGTGGTCAATAATTGACTGAATAGTTCTTACTCTAGTTTGGACTAAATAAATATTGAGGGTTTTTTAAAAAAGAATTTTAAATATGCATCTTACTCATTTTTTTTAAAAAAAATCTTTTACATAAGATTTATTTATTTATTTATTTATATCCCATCTTTCTCCCAATATAGGGACTCATGATTCGAAAAATGGATCTCTAGTTGTATATACAAATCTGTCATAACAAAAGAATTGTCATTATTACTTTTCTCATAACCTGCAGCAGATAATTCAGATATCTCATTATCTGTAGTACTTATTGTGGCTTCATTATTCATTGTTCATCATTATTGTGGGTTTTGAAATTAATTGGCAAATACCATCAGAAATGAAAGACTTCAACCATCAAGCAGAGGAAAGAAGACAGAATCCTCTTTCATTCTAGTGACCTCACTGTCATTGCCCTCCACCCCTGCCACAGTATGAGGGGACTGCTTGCTTCAAATCAGAGTTGTTTTTATCCTTCACAGAGAAATGTAAGGGTAAAAATGGAGCCTCTCCTAGTACAGAATGCACCTGACACTATGGATAATGTTTTCATATGATACTGTTTTCTTAGGCAAAGGGAAACACATTCCTTTTCTGCAGGTGTCATGAAGAAGTGAACTCCTTATTTTTACTACCCATACATCTTTTATGTAGAGAGATAAACCAGCAGTGGAGCCCCTTGGTTGCCTGCAATCACAATTTTGTTACTTATGAGAAAGTACTGTAGATCATCTATATATTTATATCTATATCATCTATATCTATACATATTTATAATGCTTGGATAAGTTTCCAATCCCAGTGTACTGATTGGCCACTTAGGAAACATACCTAACCAATCCCATCCCTCCTCTCACTCCCTCAGCTAGTCACCATCCACATGCAAATTCCCTCTCCACCTCACAATCCACTCCTGCCACTCAATCTGCATCTACACAAGGGCCCCTCCCTCCTCTCATTCCCTCAGCAACTCACCACCCACATGTAAAACTATAGTGGTGTATGTTACACTGGGTACAGCTAGTGTCCAATACTCCATCTGGTCAGATTTCTTGGGATCAGTTTCAGTTTCTGTGGCCTGATGATGTACGCATGATGCTTGAATTAGTCTGTCCCACTAAAATGTAACTTGACCATCACCCACTCAGACTTTTAAAATCTTGCAGGAGGCAGAGTGATCAGGTGAGTCCAGGCATGCTATGTCTCGCTATGTCAGAGGGAGTCGCCTACTGCCTTGAAGGAGGGGGTTAGTGTGGCCTCTCCTAAAGAGGACCCAGAGTTATGGATTAGTACTGCCCCATCAACTTGCATGAACATAGGGGTGGGGGGACTGAACATCTTCAGGCATTCTTGGAAGAAATGGGTTTCTGGACCCATTTCAGTCTGGTTTCAGGCCAGGGCACAGCACTGAAATGACCTTTGTCATTCTCACTAATAATAATAATAATATAATAATTTGTATGCCGCCTCTCCCCAGGATCTGGGCAGCAAACATCATACAACATCGGACAACGTTCCAATACAAATATTAAAACAGTACCATTAAAACAATATCTATCATTATAAATTATACATTATATATAACATTATAAACATCACACTTCAAGGTTAAAATTTAAAATAGAAAAGATGATAGAATTAAAATTATGAGATGTAAAATGTAAATAGAAAATGGCATATAAAATGGCAGCCGAGAATTTAGCCTAATCTGGGAAGGCCTGCCAGAAGAGATCTATCTTAATAGCCATCTTAAAAACATCTAGATCTTCAAGATGTCAGATCTCCTCTGGCAGGCCATTCCACAGTCTGGGAGTGGTGGCGGAGAAGGTCCTCTGGGTGACTGTGGCCAACCTAGTTTTAATTGGCTGGATTAAGTTTTTCCCAGAGGACCTAAGGGTACTGGGCAGATTGTACAGGAGAAGGCGATCCCATAGGTAGCCTGGCCCTAAGCGATGAAAGTAATGACCAACACTTTATACCTTGCCCGGAAACTAATTGGCAACCAGTGAAGAGATTTTAATATTGGTGTGATATGGTCATCCCTTGTTGTTCCTGTGACCAGCCTGGCTGCCAAATTTTGAATCAGTTGGAGTTTCCGGAGCAGTCATAAAGGTAGCCCCATGTAGAGTGCATTATAGAAGTCAAGCCTTGAAGTTACCAGCACATGTACTCTCATCTTTAAGTCCTCCAACTACAGGAAGGGGTGCAGCTGGTGTGTCAGCCAAAGCTGATAGTAAGCATTCCTAGCCATCGCATCTACCTGTGCTTTCATTGGAGCGACGGATCCAGGAGCACTCCCAAGCTGTGAACTCAGTCTTTTAGGAGGAGTGTAACCCTCTCCGGAATAGATAAATATATTTGGGTGCCATCAGCATACTGGTAACACCCTACCCTGTGCCTCCTGATGATCTCTCCCAGAGGTTTCATGTAAATATTAAACAGCATTGGGGATAGCACAGTGCCTTGTGAGACACTGCACATAAACTCCTTCTTAAAGGAGCAGCTGTCCCCAAGCTTCACCCTTTGGAATCTACCCTAGGGATAGGACCGGGACCACTGAAGCACAATGCGTCCAATACCCAACTCCCTCAGGTGTTCCATAAGGATACCATGGTTTATGGTATCGAAAGCCATCGAGAGGTCGAAGAGCACCAGCAGGGACACAATCCCCCTGTCAATACTCAGGTGAAGATCATCCACTAAGGTGACCATAGTGGTCTCCACTCTGTACCCTGCCCTGAAGCTGGTTTGAAATGGGTCGAGATAATCAATGTCATCCAAGAATGGCTGGAGTGGGAGGGTAACTGCTATCTCAATCACCTTGCTTAAAAATGGAAGGTTTGAGACTGGTCTGTAGCTACAAAATTCCAGGAGATCCAGGGACGGCTTGTTTAGAAGTGGCCTCATGACTGCCTCTTCTAAACATGATGGAAAATTCCCCTCTCTGAGAGATGCATTTATAATATATGTTAGTTGCATTTTGAATGCATCTCCTCCCTGGATGAGGGGTAGGGATCGAGTGTGCAAGTTGTCCTCCTAATAGATCCAAGCAACATGTCTGCATCCTCAGTACCCAACGGCTGAAACTGACCCAGTATAATTCTACTCACAGAGTCACTGGACACATCATTGTTAACCTCTGCTATAAAGGTGGTGTCCAAGTCGGTTCTTGTCCAAGAGATTTTATCTGTGAAATAGTTGTGAAGTCAAAATCCACAACATGGTTCCCATATGTGGCTGACACTTTCACCATTTGGAGCCACAAAGTAGTAGATTTGGTCTCATTTCTGAACCACCCGAACAGCATCCACCCAAATATTCAATTCACAATGGAAAAAGAAAAGGAACATTGGCATTCTTGCATGTCCTAGTCATCCACAAACCAACCCAACAGTTAGGCCACAAGGTATACAGAACCCCCCCCCTGCACACAAACATACCTACACAAGAACTCCAATTATCACCCAGGACAAAAAAGAAGCACAATAAAAACATTGGTAGACTGCACAAACAGAATCTGCGAACCCCATCATCTGGAGGACTAACTGAAGCACCTAAACTGGGCCCTACAGGCCAATGGTTACTCCAGATCAGACATCACAAGAGCAGCCAGAGCCAGAAAAAACCATAGGGATGAAGAAAAACAACCACTCAAAGGGAAGGTATTTTTTTACCATACATCAAAGGAGTCACAGACAGAATAGGGAAACTAATGAGGAAACACAACCTCCAAACAATCTACAGACCAACCAAGAAAGTCCAAGAAATGCTACACTCAGCAAAGGACAAAAGAGACCCTCTCACAGCTGCAGGAGTTTACTGTATACCACGCAGCTGTTGACAAGTTTACATAGGGACCACTAAATGCAGTGTGCAAACATGAATCAAGGAATATGAGAGACACTGCAGACTGGGCCGGCCAAAAAAATCAGCAGTAGCAGAACATGTTATAAACCAACCTAGATACAAAAAAAAAATATTTAAAAACACTGAAATTCTGGACCAGGCCAACTACTATCATGTCAGAATGCACAGAGAAGCTATATTAAAGCATTGAAGAGTGGCAAAACACCTGGCCCTGATGGCTTCTCAGCCAGTTATTATAAGGTTTCTGAGGAACAACTAAAGATACCTTTATGGGAATTGTTTAATAAAATTATGGCAGGAGGTAATATACCTATTTCTTGGATTAATGCAAATATAGTATTAATTCCAAAGGAAAATAAAGATCTGGAAGAAATGAAGAACTATAGACCAATCTCTCTGCTGAATACTGATTATAAAATCTTCGTAACAATCTTGGCGGAGAGATTGAAGAAAGTCTTAAAAGAATGGATACATCACGATCAAACAGGTATCTTTCCAGGAAGATACATGAAAAATAATATTAGAAGAATATTGAATTTCATAGAGTATTTTGAGAAACATTCTGAGAAAAAGCTCACCCTGTTTTTCCTTGACACTGAAAAAGCATTTGATAGCATGAAGTGGCAATATATGAAGGAGGTAATGAGGAAAATTGATTTAGGAGAAAGCTTTATACAAGGAGTTACAGCAATTTACCAAAACCAAAATCGCAAATAATAATCAATGAATAAAAGACCTCAGAGATAAAAACAAAAAGGGGAGTTAGGCAGGGATGTCCGCTATCGCCTCTATTATTTATAATGACCTTAGAAATACTCTGCAAGAATATAAGAGATGATAAGGGAATTGTTGGAGTAAAGATTAATTAACAGGAATATAAGATATCGGTTTTTGCAGACAATATAGTATTAACTTTAGAAAATCCTTTGATGTCAATTAGAAATGTTAAGGAAAAGTTATGTGAATTTGGCGAGACATCAGGAATAAAAATAAATAAGAAAAAACGGTTATAATAACTAAAAACTTAGGTAAAAAGGAGCAATAAGAAATAACGAAAATAACAGATTACAAAATACAAAAGAAAATAAGATATGTAGGAATACAGATTACAAATAACAACCTTGATCTAATAGAAAACAACTATAATAGAAATTGGAAAGAAATAAAGGAAGATCTTGAGAGATGGGGAAAGTTAAACTTATTAATCATGGAAAGAATATCAGTGGTTAAAATGATGGTGCTGCCAAAGATGCTTTTTTTATTCCAAAATTTCCCAGTTTTATATAGTGATAAATTGTTTAAAATTTGGGATAAAGAATTATTGAAGTTTATTTGGGCTAGCAAAAGACCAAGGATAACATGGAAGGTATTACAGAAGGACAAAGATAAAGGCAGGCTAGGAGTACCAAATTTAAGAATATATTACAAATCTTCGGTCTTTACTTGGTTATGTGACTGGGTTTTGTTGAATAATGATAGAACATTAACATTAGAAGGAGCTGATAAAAGATTTAGTCTACATGCATACATCTGGTATGGTAAGGATAAAATTGATAAGAATTTTAAGAACCTTATTATCAGGAAGGCAATGTTGAATATATGGAAGGGGGGGAAAAGAAATTTTATATATAAGGCTTCCAGTATGGGTATCACCCCAAGAAGCTTTCAGAAGAACAGAGATGTTGAATAGAGAAAAATGGTGGACATACTATGATCTGATAACATTCCAAAGGGAGCACAAATAGATTAAAAACGAGAAGAATTGAAGGAAGATCAAATAGACTGCAATTGGTTTCAGTACAGACAGATATTAGAAAGATATAAGATGGATAATAAACTTTATGGAATAGGACAACAACAAACTGAATTGGATAAGATGTTAATAGAAAAAAAGGAGATAAAAATATCTAAAGGATATAAAATTTTGTTAACTTTGGAATTAGAATCGGAATCTATTAAAGAATACATGATTAGATGGGCTCAGAATATTGGACAAAACATTCAATTAGAAGATTGGGAAGCGTTGTTGAAAAGGGACATCAAATATACAGCTTGCATGGAGTTAAGGGGGAATTGTTATAAAGTGATATTTTGTTGGTACATAACACCACAGAAATTAGCAAAAATTTATAAAGAAAAAGAAATAAAATGTTGGAAATGTGGAGAAATGGTGGGATCTTTTTATCATATGTGGTGGTCATGTAGAAAAGTGAAACAATTCTGGGTAAATATTTATAAATATACTAAAAAAAATTAAAAATTGAAATTGGACTCAAACCAGAAATATTTTTATTAAGCTTAATAGGAAAAGATGTCCCAAAAGATTTAAGAAAGTTGATGTTCTTCATGGCCACCAGCCAGAATAGTTTGGGCTAGATATTGGAAACAAAAAGAAACCCCAAAGATAGAGGAATGGATGTTAAAACTGGAGGAAGTTGTGAGAATGGAGCAACTCACTTTGTGGAAAAAATATAAATCAATTAATAAATTTAGGAAAAAGTAGAAGAACTTAATTGACTTTTGGAATCTAGAATGGTGTGAATACTTAGCAACATGGTTCACTGAGTAATTAAAAGAATATAAAGGTGCAACAACAAAGTAAATAAAAGGGAGGAGAGAAATCCTTGTCAATTTTGAATACAGGTTAAGGATAATAGAGGATAATAAAAAAGGAGAATAGAAGTTTAAGTGGTCCTGTAAATAATTTAGTACTGTGTAGATCAAGTTCACATAGATAAATGGAACTATGTATCGAAAAAGGAAAGATTAAAAGGGCAGAAGTAATAAATTCATGTCCTTGATGGTAAGGAAGTTATTTTGTATGTAGTGTTGTATGTCAAAGTGATTAGATGTTTGTGTTTTATGTTTTTTATGTATTCAATGTATTCAATGTTTTATATTTCTGTAATAACTTTTTAATAAATAATAATAATAAGAAGAAGAATGCACAGAGAAGCTATTGAAATCCACAAACACCTGGAAAGAAGAAACCCTAAAAGCAAACAAAATCTGGCTACCAGTCTTGAAAAACACTAAAATAAAAACTCAACATATGCAAATGAATTCCACCTAGGGAGAGGGTGATTTCCAGCAGACAATGGACCAATAGCCAAACAGACACTAATCCTCCTTGCATATCTCCACCGAGAAACTAGCCATTCAAATCCACAAATTTATATTTCCTCTCCAACAGGGGCTCACAGCATATTAACCCCCCCACACTCCTACACCACCATTCTCTGAAGATGCCAGCCACAGATGCAGGTAAAACGTGAGAAACAAACTCTTCCAGAACATGGCCTCACAGCCTGGAAAAAAACGACAGAAAACCTGTGAATTAGTTGTTAGAAGCATCACAGTGAATTACAAAAGGTTCTAGCAATGAGTTCCGGGGAGGAAGGCACCTGAGTTAGGTCCATTACCACCTTCAACAGTTCTGCTGGATGCAAATTTGCAGATGTAGTGCGTGCAGAGAAGAAAACTTTCTTTGCTACATGCATTGCCACTCCATAGGAATCAAGATGTTCTCTGTAGTGTGTTCTCACTGATGATCCACTCCAGGTGAAAGACAGGGGAAGTATTACTCTGTTAATCTTCCTGGAACTCTCTGCAACACCCTAGACCAGCTCCATTGGCTGGAAAGAGGAGGCAGTGATTCTGCTCCTATCTGTGGTGGCTGGTTCCAGAGAGTAGCACGCTGATTCTTGTGAGAAGACACAAGCACAGCAAATTCAAAAAATAAAGCAAAAATAAGAAAGAAAAAATGCATACAAGTACAGAAACACACTAAAAACATTAAAAGTAAACTCGGGAGGTTCATTAAAAAGTGTCCCCTACCTAGCTGTTGAAATCTCACCCAGAAGTGTTCTGTCCGGACCAGCCATTCACAATGTAATTATGAGGGGGCGGGGTGAATGTGAGGTTTCCTGTTGCCTGCTATACGGGCAAAAAAGTGCCACAGCCAGTCTATTGACATTGTCTGATATGCACACCCTTTCATGTTTATGTGGCATCATTATGAAACTATATTTGCTGGGCTTTCCATTTCGTCCACCTTCCCCTGGATCTTGGCCAAACATTTTTATTACTGGATTAGCTTTCTTATGTAGTAATGATGCTCAAACGCCCTCTGGGATTGTCATGGTACAGCATACTTTATTGGTACAGAAGTCTAGTTTATATAGTCTAGTGGTCACATATACACTGTTAATCATTAGGTAACGATTATGCTGGTACACAGGAGTACATACAAATATACTAATTACCTGAATATACAAGAAGGGTTGCAAGATACATACAGACATAATTATCACTTCTCTAGGTGCACACAGGTATAATCATTTGGGTACACAGATCTTGTCTTGGGGATTATTCTCAGTTGACCTAACACCCTCCTTGTTAATTGGGAGGATGTCAGACTATGTGCAGTCCCATGGGGGAGTGGGCATTCATGGGCATCCTGAGAAAGCAAGTAGCCACATCTCCTCCCTTTTTATTATTTACATGACAGATTAGCTAATTGTTTATTGAGGTGGGAGAGCTGGCAACGCTCTGTTACCAAAAAGTTTTTCGTGGGGGACACCAAATCAAGGAAAAGAGTGTAGGTGCACATTGAAAGCAATCATCCAAGACAAGTGAGTGTACTTATCATGAAGATTATGTAGAATGCAAGAGTTTTAGACAATTTAGATTAGCACAGCTGATGAACAGATTCCAAAATTCAAAGAATCCAATATTTGTAGTATTATTTTTTGTCAGAATTTTAAATTCTTCTAATTGTAACTCAATGTAAAGCAACACATATTTTTAAACAATTCACATATGAGGGAAAGATTTTCTGTTTTAGAAATGAGTGGAATTCAGAGTTACAGTCCTCTGTTAACTCTACTGACTTGGCTAAACAAGGCTGAGTTGGGACATGAGGTAATAACAATGACATGTGACTTAGGCAACAATCAGTATTAGCAGAAATATTTGCAGGTGTGTATGAAAAGGTGCAATCATTACATGTAAAAAAACTATCCAGGGAGCAGCATAATATGAGCATCATTAAAGGATACATATTCATATATTGAACAATTAATGGGGGTGCCATTCATGTTCTGGCAACTCAATGGAACCTTGGCATCAAAACAGGATATACAGCAAACATAAATAACAATAAGCAATGAGTTTGGCAATAATGAAATGCTAGTACAGCAGCAGCTAAATGCTCAGGTTTCTGTTCTTCCTGAGTCTTGTTAGTTAGAAATGGAAAAAGGGAGTGTCCTTTTGAATTAGGTATAAATTGTCTAAACAGGGAGTTAGAAGACAATGGAGGAGATAAACAGAAATGATACTCATCCAGATGTGTAAAGGGCAGTCATGCAAAGTCTCTTCAGCAGTAACAGAAGTACTTGTAAATAAAACAGTCATCATTGAATTGGCAGTGATTAGAACACTGCTGCAACCAAGTGTTCAGGTGTCTGTCCTTGATTTTGTTCAGTCAATATCATTTGTGCTGTGAGTGGTCAGTCCTTTTGATGTCCCCCCAAGTTATCTTTTTGAATCTTTAGCTCCATGTGATTGTCAAGGGGGAACTTGTATCAAACTGAGGTTGAAGTTTGAAGTTGAAGTTTGAAGTTGAAGCATGGCAAAGTCCCATCGCTTGAGCTGGCATCACCTGCTCCTTCTGGCATTGCCACTGTAGTGCAGCCTTGCCCTAGGTAATGGGAGATGCACAGGTCTGTTACACTTAGGATTCTGGAAGCTATTGATATAAAAATCTTGAAAAGGTGCCAAATGCTTCTGTATATGAGATAAAATCCAAAATTGTTAGTAATTCATGGTAAACAGCACAATATGGAATTGCTTGTTTGACTGCATGAGAACCAGGGAGCACATTCCTCCCTTTTTGTTTGTTTTTCAAAAAGAGCTTTAAAAGCAACAATGGCTTGACCTGTGGAATGATAAAGAATGTCATGAAATTGTGTAATTTTCCAAAAAGGTTAACATGAATCTCTGAAAAAGGAGAAAAAGAATAAAATGAATCATTAATTTGCCAAAGATCTAAGGCTAAATAGGAAATTTTAATTCCTGTAATAGAAAAGAGGTTTGGATCTCTTAGAGAAGACTGTGAATTCCAAGGTGACTTGTATCACCACTGTGGATTCAAATTCCTGCTTTGTAACTGGAAAGGCAATGCATGTTAGATCTATGTCAATTAATTATAACACTTTAGATGATAAAATCTGCTAAGCTTATCAGAGGGTAAACTTTGCTGTGTTGGAGATAAATGAAGCCATTAAACAGAGGTAAAAGTTTTACCTGGAATAATATAGACATCTCATAGGTAATTTTTCTAAAGTATTGCAACAAGAAATCCATTAAATTACTATTATACTGAGATGCATATATACATAGAAGAACAATGATTCTGAAATAAAGGCAAAGAAAACACATGTAGGTTAATGAGATTAAGCAACAGTGAGTTTTGGTTTCTTCTCCTGCTCCTTTTTTTCAACTGTGAAGAGAACATCAGAAAGGTAATTGGAAACACTGTATCTTTTCTGCTGTGATATGTAGTCCCAGGATGGCAATTTCTATAAATTTCAGAAGCTTAATCTCTTGGCTTAGCAATGCCTATTTTTGGAAGCAATTTAGAAAAATTATACAGAACTTTATCCTATATTAGCTGAAGAACGATCAGGCAATGTATCATGGACTTTTTAGTATAACTTACTTAACTAAACTGAACAACAACAACAATAATAACAACAAGCCAAAAGAATGGCTAAAAGGAGCACAAATTATACTGGTTTATCATGATCTGCAAAGAGACAAATGGTTATTGGGGTACCCAAAAATCAGAAGGGGTCTTTGAAGGGGTCATTTTGACCAATCTGGTCAAAAAAATGACTTCAAATATAAAAATAGAGCAATACCCTTAAAACAATGGGATTCTCTTTCCCAATAGAAGTTCTTTGCAATATAGAAGGAGTTCATGACTGAATTATGTGGGATGCAAAAATCTCTAAAATCCAATTCACTAGATTTTACAAACATTCCAATGAAAATCAAGTTCCAGCTGTTCACACTAGGGAACTTACAGGCACAAAAATTTCATGGGTCTGCTATTACTGAAAAGAATCAGGGAGTTAATGTGTCAGAATGCATGCTCTGACTCTACACAGATTGAACAAATTCAAAACTGCCAAGCATGGGTTTTTGAAATTGAGATGCCTTGAGGTCATTTATCTCCACCCCAAGCAATTATGCCCAAGGAAAAAAGTTTTCCTTAACTCAAAATTAGAATGACATGCCTTATGGGCAATAAAATTCTAAACCAACTTTAGCTTCTAACACATAATCACAAGCAAGGTAAACATTTTAAAATGTAAAGCCATTTCTAACATCCCAAACTAGTTCCAATTGCCTCAATTTACATTGATAAGAAGGAAAAAATGCAAAGTCAAACACAAAACTATTTTACAGATGAGTGGATTATTAGGGCTCCTCTCACTATGGGGAAATTCCATTGCAAAATGTCTTTGAGTTTTCTCACTTAACTTTTACAAAAAGAAAACTACAATCATGGAAAAACTTTTGTCAGCTTTTCAAGAGGGATACCATTTGTCAAAAGTTTTCACATTTCTCCAATCAAGGGAGAGGAAATTACATTTCTCTGCCACTGTCTGTCTGGGTTTCCCAGGAATCTTAAGGATTTCTGTCACACTTTCAAGAAGGAGGGTGCTCCAAAGGGGAAAAGGTCTGGAGACAACTTTGGCTGGGGTTTGCAGCACTTCACCTAAGTGGTGTTTGGCATTTGAAGCCATTACCCTTAGGAATGTGGTTAAAATTGTGCTGCATGTGTCCACTGTAAAAGAAACTTGAGAAGCTGCGGCCTTATGGGTGATGCAGTTCTCAGCGTTTCCATTTGGGATTTCTGCTGCTTTCTGAGCAAGGGTTTTGTCCAAAATCCTGAGAAAAGCTGCTGGTGTTGGGGTTGAACACTCTACTTCCCTTTTCTGGGTGCTCTCACTCTCTGGGGTACATTCACTATTCTGGGGGGGTGGGTATCCAGGCTGTTGTACCAAGGGGTTCCCATGAGAGGGACTTGCAAAAGATTCCCATTGGGTCCATTCTTTACATTTCCCTTTTGGGGCCCATTTGGATCATCTTTTAGGTAGATGGTCAGATCTGGTAAATCAGCACCTTTCAGTATGAATTTCAAAGTTGGTAGACAGGGGCCTTCCAAATTTGGAGGCTCTGGGAACAAAGTTGGTATACTGAGATTTCCCCCCTTAAAAAAAAAAAAAACTCTATAAGGGCTAAATCAACTTTTCCAGCAATCAAAAATTGATACTCACCCCTTTTCTTGGATATTTCACCCTGTATTTTGTCTTGTAGAAGAAAGCCTCTATGCTCTGGGGAAAGTTTCTCTGAAGCTTGTGTGTGCATGTATGACCCTCTTTCACCCTCAACTATCTTATGTGGTGCCATTGTCTCAGCTTCACAAGCATTGCTTGCTCTGCTTAAGTTTTCTGGGGGTCTGCCTTGCCATCCCCACAACTGCTTTGGGGTAGCATCCAAGTGGATCACTTTTGATGCTGTGTGGTCCACTTCTGGGGCAAGAGTTTGTAAGACTTCACATGCCTCTCTAGCCTCTGTTTCGTTACAGCAGGGTTTTGCATTTCTAATTGAAATTTTCTCCACCACTTGAAGTTTAGGGTGTGGTTTGGAGATAATTGCCTGTTTGCAAGTCACAGGAGTTTCAACATTTGGATCCTTTGAGTTGGAGGGTTCTAGATTTTTCCAATCTGGATAACTATCCTTACTGCAATTCCCCTCATCCTGGTAAGATCCTCTCCATTGACGCCCCCTTGTCATGGGAGAGAGGCTTGCGTACCCTAATGATGTTTTCAGCTATGCTGGTGGTGGCATAATAGCCACTGGTAGGGTCTCCCATGCCAGACAGGTCAAAACCGAAGGGTCTGACAAAGAGCGTCAAAGGGCAGGATGGGCTCTCTAGCGTCATGGCAACCATCCTAGGAGAAGGAAAACTCTACTCCCAAACCTGGGCAGATGGTGCTCGTCCAACCTTGTAAGGTCAACCATCTAAGAGAAGGAAACTAATCAAACCTACAACCCAAGGACCTCGCTGCTACCATCCATGCTTGCAAGGCCACAGCAGATGAACCTTTGGTTTAAAGGGTGAGGCCAGTTCTGTGCACGCTGTGCTCTACCAGAAAAATCCATTGCACAGGCTTGAAGGACAAACCCAATTCCGAAAAAGCCCTGTAGTGATGTGAAGGATGAAACAGCAGGTGTAAAGATGCACTACAAGCCTCAGACCCAACCCTGCATGCAGGTGGTTCAGGACTTTGGTCGCTTGAGGCTGACCCGGGAGATGACAGTCTTGTTTGGCAGCATCGTGAACGAAGAAGCAGCCTTTTTAAAGGAGAGCACTGCTTGCTCCATATGGAGAGGAGCCTAGAAAAGGTGGCTCCTTTTCTACATCCCCATCTACCTGGTTGGCTAGCCAGGGCCAACAGGCATCTTCTCATGCGGTCAAACCAAGGCAAAGAAACAAAGGCGCACATCGACCTCCAAAGGTGTAAATAAACTGACGGTTGCGTGCTGGAACATCAGAACCATGCGAGACTCTGCAGATAGTGGATGGCCTGAGCATCGTTCTGCTCTAATAGCCCATGAACTATCACGACTTAATATTGACATCGCTGCTCTTAGTGAAGTTCGTCTCCATGAAGAAGGCAGCCTTAAAGAACACGGCACCAGCTACACACTCTACTGGCCTGGCAAACCCAAAACCAAAAAACATCTTTCAGGAGTAGGCTTTATGATTAAAAACTCCATTGCCTCCAAACTCAAAACCTTGCCAACAGGACACTCTGCTCACATGATTTCCTTACACCTCCCACATGTTGTTCTCTTTAGTATATATGCCCCAACTATGCAAGCTGACCCTGTAGAGAAAGACAAATTCTACACAGACCTATGCCATCTCATACAAAAAGTGCCTGTAGAAGATAAAATTATTATCCTTGGTGACTTCAATGCCAGAGTAGGAATGAACTCTGAAGCCTGGAAAGGTGTCTTATGCAAGCATGGTGTTGGAAATTGCAATAATAACGGATGCCTCTTGCTAGAGTTCTGTGCAGAACAACAGCTGACTATTACAAACATTAACTTTCAGCAGAAAGACAGCTTGAAGACAACCTGGATGCATCCCAATCCAAACACTGGCACCTCATTGACTATGTTCTAGTCCACCAGAGAAACATTTGCGATGTCCATCATACTCGAGTGATGCCCAGTGCAGAATGCCAGACAGGTCATCGCCTTGTAAGATGTAAACTAAATCTTCATCTTAAGTTCAAGCCTAAGAGGGTTGGCATCTTAAAGAAGAGACTCCAAGTCAACAATCTTCAACAAGCTACCATGAAAGACAACTTCCAGGCAAACCTGCAAAGAAAACTTGAAGACCATCCTACAGATCCTTCTCCTACAGTGCTTTGGAAACATATCAAAAAGAGTATCCTCCAGTCTGCAGAACTCCCACAAGAAAAATCAAGACTGGTTTGATGAAAACAACCAAGAGATCCAGGAGCTGTTGGCAAAGAAGAGAACTGCTCACCAGGCATACCTCGCCCAGCCAACTTGCCATGTAAGAAAAGCAGCTTTCTGTCTCACATGTAGTAAAATTCAACAAAAACTCAGAGACATGCAGAAGAAGTGCTGGACCAATATAGCAGAAAACACACTGTGCAGATCTGGGTGATCTTAGAGGATTTTATGAAGCTCTTAAAGCAGTGTTTGGACCTACTTATCAGGTCCAAAGCTCCTTATACAGTACAGATGGTCAAACATTAATTATTGATAAAGCCTCCATCCTGAATTGATGGGCTGAACATTTTCAAAGTCTCTTTAGTGCCAACCGAGTAGTCCAAGGCTCAGCTATCCAAAATATGATACAAAAACTGATGAAAAATAAATTGGATGTAGCTCCCACTTTGGAAGAGACCCTCAAGGCCATAGAGCAGATGAAAAATGGCAAGGCAACTGGGATGGATGGAATCCCACCTGAAGTCTGGAAAAACGGAGGTCATGTACTCCATGATAAATTCCACGAACTCTTTGTGAATTGCTGGGGAAAAGAGGAATTGCCATCAGACCTCCGAGATGCAGTCATCATCACCCTGTACAAGAAAAAAGGAGCAAAATCCGATTGCTCAAACTATCGAGGCATAACACTGCTCTCTATTGCTGGAAAAATCCTTGCAAGGATACTCCTGAACAGATTGGTTCCTGCTATTGCAGAAGAGCTTCTTCCTGAAAGCCAATGTAGCTTCAGACCCAATAGGAGTACTACAGATATGGTATTTGCCCTTAGACAACTGCAAGAGAAATGGAGAGAGCAGAACAAGGGTCTCTATGTAACATTTGTCAACCTCACCAAAGACTTCGACACTGTGAGTAGGAAAGGTCTGTGGCAGATCCTGGAAAGACTAGGATGCCCCCCCCCAAATTCCTTAAAATGATTGTCTTGCTACATGAGGGTCAGCACGGTCAAGTCAGATGTGGTGATGCTCTTTCAGAGCCCATTCTAATAACTAATGGAGTGAAGCAAAGTTGTGTTCTTGCTCCAACTTTATTTACAATCTTCTTCAGCATGATGCTCCAAAAGGCTACGACAGAGCTCGAAGAAGAAGACGGCATCAATATACATTACCATATTGATGGTAGCTTGTTTAACTTAAGACGTCTGAAGGCTCACACTAAACTCTAAACTACCTAGTCCATGAGCTGCTCTTCACTGATGATGCTGCCCTTGTTGCCCACACAGAAGCAGCTCTGCAGCATCTAACATCCTGCTTTGCAACATTTGCAGAGCTGTTTGGCCTGGAAGTCAACCTGAAGAAAACGGAAGATCTTTTCCAGTCTGCACCACAGGACGAACACAATCATCCCCACATTGCTGTCGGCAAATCTGTGCTTAAGTCCGTTCAGCAGTTCACCTACCTGGGAAGCATCATCTCCTCAGATGCCAAGATTGACAAAGAGATCGATCACAGATTAGCAGAGGCATATAGCACATTTGGAAGACTTTACAAAAGAGTCTGGAGTAATAAACACCTGAGGCGAAGCACAAAAATCAGTGTGTATAGAGCCATTGTACTGTCTGTTGTCTTTTATGGATCTGAAACATGGGTCACCTATCGTCAGCACTTACGACTCCTTGAACGCTTTCATCAGCACTGTATATGCACAATCCTAAATATACACTGGACTGACTATGTGACGAATGTTGCTGTCCTTGAGCAAGCAGGGATCACCAGTATTGAGGCCATGATATTGAGAACACAGCTGCGCTGGACAGGGCACGTTACTAGGATGGAGGAGCATCGCCTCCCATAAATAGTACTCTACGGTGAACTCGCCACGGGTCAGTGTAATAGGGGTGCTCCAAAAAAGTGATACAAGGACTCCTTGAAACAACTCTGAGGCTCGGCCAAATTGATCACCAACAACGGTCCACCCTGGCCTCACATGAGGAGGCATGGAGACGCACTATCCACAATGCTGCAGCCTTATTTGAGAACTCACGCCGAACAAGTCTTGAAGAGGAACAACAATACAGAAAGAATCACAACCTGGAAATATTACCCAAGGAGACCTTCTGCAGTGCTTTTTACAACCGGACTTGTTTATCTCGGATTGGCCTTTTTAGTCATTAGTGCGCTTGCAGAAAGCTCGGGATGAGTCCTTCCCGAATCTTCGTTTGCGAAGAAAAGCCAGAGAGAGCGGGGTAAGATTCATCCATTCCTTCTTGAGTTACAGGTGTAACTAGATGATCTTGAGTTTCCATGTGGCATATGGCAAGCCTTTCTGCTGATTTCTTAGCTGGTGTGGCAGGGTCATTTTTACATACTTCTGCCATCTCCTGCACTGCACTGTGACTTGTGAGTTTGAATGGCAGAAGTGGCAGGCAGTGGAGGTACAAACAAGGTGGATTGATAATTTGGAGGAGAAGTGGATTGCTTTATAATTTTTGATTTACAGCCAAATTTTTCCACTGCACAAAGATGCCACAACTGCAAGATTTCAATTGAAGCCCTAGGTTCTGCACATAATGCCTTTCCTAGTTTCACCCAATCCTTAAGCTGTAGGGATCCTTTTTGGGGGTACCAGGGGCATTTTGCCCCAAATTCAAGGATCAGCCTTTGAACTGCATTCCAAGAAGGATGATAACCTATTCTATGTAAAAGAAATGAAAGTTCCTCTGCATGATTCTCCTGTTCTCCCTAGAGAGAAGCTTCCATGCTTACCTGGGGATCTATTTGATGAGGAGGTGCACCTATGCTCACGCTGAATGAAGCAAGCCTGGGAAGAGGTCTGGGAGGGGGACGGGTCCCCGTACGGGCCACCAGATGTAGTATTGATGCTCAAACGCCCTCTGGGATTGTCATGGTACAGCATACTTTATTGGTACAGAAGTCTAGTTTATATAGTCTAGTGGTCACATATACACTGTTAATCATTAGGTAAGTATTATTTTGGTACACAGGAGTACATACAGATATACTAATTACCTGAATATACAAGAAGGGTTGCAAGATACATACAGACATAATTATCACTTCTCTAGGTGCACACAGGTATAATCATTTGGGTACACAGATCTTGTCTTGGGGATTATTCTCAGTTGACCTAACACCCTCCTTGTTAATTGGGAGGATGTCAACGTGCAATCCCATGGGGGAGTGGGCATTCCCAGGCATCCTGAGAAAACAAGTACCGGTAGCCACATTCTTAGTCTGGAATTCAGTTCTTGTAAAGCAGAGTCCACTTTGTTTAATCCAGGAAGTGAATGGCAATAGAACGGGAAAGGAGGGTGGTCTGATAAAGTCCACAGTAGTTCTGCTGGATCGCCTGCATTTGGCATTGCATGTGCAGAGATTGCTGACATGAAAAGATGACCTTCACTTGTACAGTGAGGCAGCAGGCCCCTGTAAATGTCAAAACACTTGCACAAGGGGACATTGCATGAGTAGTTTGCCAGAAGAGGATCCTGGTGATAGTTTTTTAAGGCATCACAGGTCATTTTGTTGGTTTTGCTGCAACAGACAGACACAGCCCTTTGCAACACCCAGAGAAAGTAATTTTAATTGATTCTTAGCATGAGTTTTAGCTATGTCCCAGAAGGCATCTTTCAGAAGAGGCATGGCATTGGTATCTGGGAGGTAGGGGGCAAATGCTTTAAGATAATCCTTTCCACTTGCAGTTTTCATAAGAGCTTGCATTAAAATATTATATATTTACACCTGCTGCCAGATTATTCAGGAACATGTGTTTACTTGGTAAAAAGTTTGCATTCAGTTGATCTGATTAATTCACTAAACTCTGAAACCCTAAATCACATCATCCTTAAAAAATGCACAGAATTATCCAAACCCTATCCATGATACTCTCTCTCCTTCCACTTAGGACTCATTCACTCCTACAATTTTGCTTTCAAGCCTCATTATTTTTTTTTCCCAGGGGAACAAAAACTACGAGAAGCAGTTCCCCCAAGTACCACCTTTCCTTCCCCAACTACCAAACCTTGGAAAAGTTACTTTCTGAGACTTCTGCTCCCTGAATCCCCCAACCAGCTAGTGACATGAAAAAAAGATCACCTCTCCAAGCTACACACCCATTGCCTTAAATGAGGGCCCTATGCATCCAAGAGAGTGATCCAGATCACTTGGGAGAGCTACTGCTTTACAGCCAAAGCAGGGATGGTCTTGGATGAGGACAAACACCCAAGTCTGCTATTAAGACAAAACTGGAAAACTGCAGTTGCATACACCACCAGATGGAGAGGTTTCCCATTGATGGATAAAAACCTCTTGCTAATACCTCTTTGCTATTTAATTATTATGTTGGGGGCTAGTGGAGCTCTCCATTCCCTGGTTCAAGATTGCATCCTTCTCAATGAAGCTCACACTTCACCATATGTGTCTGATGACCAGAGGGCAAGAGGGGAAAGTTATATTGCTGACAAATAATTGCAGTGTCTGCTTGCTTAACATTTGCAGCAAATCAACAGTGGCATTTGGAAGGGCTGCCTGGAGGTCTGGAGCTGTCAGGCTGGATAATGGCTCTAAATACCACTGGCTGGTAATAAGGATAGGCTTCAGTGCACAATGTTTAAAAGTGTAAATAGAGCTGTTCAGGGAAAGACTTTGAATTTGCCTTCTATATATCCATCTGCTTTTGGAGAAAAGAAGGTCATTGGGATCGCATGTAACATACTAACCCCATGACCTTTAGGGGACAAGGCAAATTTTATTGCACATAAGGACATCACTTGCATTTAACCTCCATCCAAGTTCTCTAGGAAGCCTATGAGCTTACCGATGTTTGATGGAAATCCTCCCAAAACTAATGGTTTGGCAGATGGGATTTTTTTCCCCATTTGTATTGCACCAAAGTCTGTAATGGAGACTGTAATGGAGAATGAGATCATGGTGATTCAGTCTGGTAGCCAAGTTTATCTCTCTTTCTATTGCAATTATATACCTTATATTCTCCTTGACAGCCCTGGCAAACATTATAATTTCTGAGATGGGAAACTGTGCTAGAATCTTATAAAGTGAGCTTACCTTGGCCCCATAGTTTCTTGGTCTTTTCTTTGACACTGCAGTATTAAATTCCATGTGGCATAGCATGGATGAGAAATGTGTGAGCCTTCATACTGTGCTGGGCCTCAAATCTCATTGTTTGTCACTATTGGCCATGGGTTTGAGTTGCAGTTCAGCAACACCTGTAGGGCCACACATTCCGCACCCCTGCTGCACTGAATATTGCTGGCAGTACTCTGGTGATACAGTACAAACCCCTGTATCCACAGGGCCTGTATTTGTAGTTTCACTTACCCTCATCAAAAAAAGTTCTCTCTAGGCATTTTCTAGGTCCTCCAGTGAAATTATATGGTATGGTTGCACTGAAAGCTGACAATAGAGTTGCACTGGAGAACCTAGAAGATGCCTAGAGAAGTGTTCTCTCTAAGAATCAGTAGGTCCTCCAGCATAACTCTATGGTACACTTGGGCTCTCTCTGGCTTTTCTTCGCAAACAAAGATTCAAGAAGGACTCATCCCGCACGCTGGAAGCGCGCTTTCTGAAAGCGCGCTGATGACTAAAAAGGCCAATCCGAGATAAACAACTCTGGTTGCAGAAAGCACAGCAGAAGGTCTCCTTGGGTGATGTTTTTGGGTTGTGATCCGTTCTGCGTTGTCGTTTCTCTTCAAGACTTGTTCGGCGTGAGTTCTCAAATAAGGCTGCAGCATTGTGGATAGTGTGTCTCCATGCCTCCCGATGTGAGGCCAGGGCGGACCATTGTTGGTGATCAATTTGGCCAAGCCTGAGGTGTTGTTTCAGGGAGTCTTTGTATCACTTTTTTGGAGCGCCCCTCTTACACTGACCCATGGCGAGTTCACCGTAGAGCAGTATTTTTGGGAGGCGATGGTTCTCCATCCTAGAAACGTGCCCTGCCCAGCACAGCTGCATTCTCAATATCATGGCCTCAATACTGGTGATCCCTGCTTGCTCAAGGACAGCAACATTCGTCACATAGTCAGTCCAGTGTATATTTAGGATTGTGCGTAGACAGCGCTGATGAAAGCGTTTGAGGAGTCGTAGGTGGTGGCGATAGGTGACACATGTTTCAGATCGATAAAGGAGGATAGACAGTACAATGGCTCTATACACACTGACTTTTGTGCTTTGCCTCAGGTGTTTATTGCTCCAGACTCTTTTGTGATGTCTTCCAAATGCACTATATGCCTTTGCTAATCTGTGATCGATCTCTTTGTCAATCTTGGCATCTGAGGAGATGATGCTTCCCAGGTAGGTGAACTGCTGAACGGACTTGAGCACAGATTTGCCGACAGCAATGTGGGGATGGTGGTGTTCATCCTGTGGTGCAGGCTGGTAAAGAACTTCTGTTTTCTTCAGGTTGACTTCCAGACCAAACAGCTCTGCAGCTTTTGCAAAGCAGGGTGTTAGGCACTGCAGAGCTGCTTCTGTGTGGGTAACAAGGGCAGCATCATCAGTGAAGAGCAACTCACGGACTAGATAGTTTAGAGTCTTAGTGTGAGCCCTCAGACGGCTTAAGTTAAACAAGCTACCATCAGTACGGTAATGTATATAGATGCCGTTGTCTTCTTCAAGCTCTGCCATAGCCCTTTGGAGCATCATGCTAAAGAAGATTGTAAATAAAGTTGGTGCAAGAACACAACCTTGCTTCACTCCATTAGTTATTAGAAAGGGCTCTGAAAGAGCATCACCATATCTGACTTGACCACGCTGGCCCTCGTGTAGCAAGACAATCATTTTAAGGAATTTGGGGGGACATCCTAGTCTTTCCAGGATTTGCCACAGACCTTTTCTATTTACAGTGTCAAAGGCTTTGGTGAGGTCGACAAATGTTACATAGAGACCCTTGTTCTGCTCCCTACATTTTTCCTGCAGTTGCCTAAGGGCAAATACCATGTCAGTAGTACTCCTATTGGCTCTGAAGCCACATTGGCTTTCAGGAAGAAGTTCTTCTGCAATAGCAGGAACCAATCTGTTCAGGAGTATCCTTGCAAGGATTTTTCCAGCAATAGAGAGCAGTGTTATGCCTCGATAGTTTGAGCAATCGGATTTTGCTCCTTTTTTCTTGTACAGGGTGATGATGACTGCATCTCGGAGGTCTGATGGCAGTTCCCCCTTTTCCCAGCAATTCACAAGGAATTCGTGGAATTTTTCGTGGAGTGCATGACCTCCGTGTTTCCAAACTTCAGGTGGGATTCCATCAATCCCAGCTGCCTTGCCATTTTTCATCTGCTGTATGGCCTTAAGGGTCTCTTCCAAAGTGGGAGCTATGTCCAATTCATTTTTCATCAGTTTTTGTATCATTTGTTGGATAGTTGAGCCTTGGACTACTCGGTTGGTGCTAAAGAGACTTTGAAAGTGTTCAGCCCATCAATTCAGGATGGAGGCTTTATCAGTAATTAATGTTTGACCATCTGTACTGTATAAGGAGCTTTGGACCTGATAAGTAGGTCCAAACACTGCTTTAAGAGCTTCATAAAATCCTCTATGATCACCCAGATCTGCACAGCGTTGTGTCTTTTCTGCTATATTGATCCACCACTTGTTCTGCATGTCTCGGAGTTTTTGTTGTAGTTTACTACATGTGAGGCGGAAAGCTGCTTTTATTACATGGGAAGTTGGCTGGGCGAGGTATGCCTGGTGAGCAGTTCTCTTCTTTGCCAACAGCTCCTGGATCTCTTGGTTGTTTTCATCAAACCAGTCTTGATTTTTCTTGTGGGAGAACCCGAGGGATTCTTCTGCAGACTGGGGAATACTGTTTTTGATATGTTGCCAAAGCACTGTAGGAGAAGGATCTGTAGGATGGTCTTCAAGTTTCGTTTGTAGATTTGCCTGGAAGTTCTCTCTCATGGTAGCTTGTTGAAGATTGTTGACTTGGAGTCTCTTCTTTAAGATGCCACCCCTCTTAGGTTTGAACTTAAGAGTCATTTTAATAGGGTTCAGTATTATCCACAGTTTTCAGTGTCCATGGTAAGTCTGGGAATGTATCCCTCACAGATATGGAGGTCGTACTGTACATTCAGGCAAGCAAAACAGTTTCTAGGAACCATTAGGATGAAGTTGCATATACGATCACTCATAGTTTCCAAGTTTGGCTCACAATAATCAAGTAGGGATGCTGGCAAATTCAGAATTAGGGGATTTTGAAATCCTAGTTCTGAATAAACTCAAACCCTTTCCAAAATTCAGGCCCAATTCATTATGGGCCCAGTGCCAAGAAAACACAGTGATAGGTTGCCTTTGGGTTGCCATAAGTCAGAAATGTCTTGAAGGCACACAACAAGTTAAGAGGTGTTCGACAATGGAATTGGCTACCTTGCAAGGAAATGGTCTTTCTTCCCCCTGAGATTTTTAAACAGAAGTTGGACAGCAACCTCTTAGGGATACTTTAGATGTGGATTCTTGTACTGGCAGGGAGTTGGACTAGATGGCCCATGGGGTTCCAGCTTTATGTGGGGGGGGAACTGCACAGTCTATAGAACGCCACAATCAGTTTCCTTCTTTGCCACTCTTCTTTTTCTCAAGCAAAATGGGTGTTATGGAGTGGGGAGTGAGTGACTGTGCAGCTGGCAACAGAAGACATCTGAAGAGGCCTCTGTGAAAGATAGATGCTCCTTGGCATGTCCTAGAGACCAGGATGTAGGACAATTATTTCCAATCACTTCTATCCCTATTAACTGAACTGGGAACATTTGGAAACTATGATTCCAATGAATGCCAGCAGTTGAAGAATTCCTAAACATTTAGGTTTTCTGGAGGCCTACAAAGCCTCTTTTGCCATCAGTCAGACTTCTTTGCTTATATTCTTCTCACAAAGGTGAGTTTGCCTCAAAAGGGAAGCAATGCTTGTTCTTCCTGAGAGATCTCAAAAATATTAAAAGTGAGTATTTCTAGGAAATAAAACAAATACTTTATATTTTTCTGAGAGAACTTGAACTAATTACAAACCAGAGTGGACACTTTCCAACAATTAAACCCAAGAGCAGAATACATTCATCATCATCATCACCACCACCATCATCATCTATTTATATAGCACCATCCATGTACATGACACTTTACAGAAGGTTACAGAATAAAACAAATATTACTATTTATACCTGGTGTAACATACATCTTCAACCCCCCCCCCATTGCCAGGCTCCCCTGATGATGCCAGGCTCTCCCCATTGCTTCCTGTTGCCAGGCTCTCCTCCGCATTGCCAGGCTCACCCCCCATCACTAGGCTCACCCCCCATCGCCCCCCATCATCAGGCTTGCCACTCCATCAGCCCCTGTTGTCATGCTTCCCCCATCACCAGGCTCCCCCTCCCCATTGCCAGGCTTTCCCCCCATTGCCAGGGTTGCCCTCCCCATTGCCAGGGTCGCCCTCTGCATTGCCAGGGTCTCCACTCATCACCCTCCCTGTCACCAGGGTCACCATTGCCAGGCTCACCCCCCATTGCCCTCCCCATCACCAGGGTCACCCTCCCCATCACTAGGCTTGCCCCCATGTCATCTCCCCATCACCAGGCTCATGCCCCTGCCAGGCTTGCACCCCCCCACATGCTCAGGTACATGCATCCTACACACATGCACACACACACACATCACACACCCCCATGCTACTCACACTCCCTCTGCTGCCACCATGTTTAGAAAGGACTGAAACTTCCACATGGTCCCACGACCAAGAGTCCTGATTGGCTTTCATTGGTTGGTCAGTTTCCTAAGTGGCCAATCAGCACACTGGAAACTGCAACATATCTAAGAGCTATAGATAGATAGATAGATAGATAGATAGAGATTCCAATAATGAAAAATACTAAAATACAATAAAATAAAAAAAATAAAAAACCACATATACATAATGCAGAATAAAACAAAATAGGCAGTACAGGTAATAAAATATAATAAAGATATAAGCATTAACCTGAAATTCCAAAAGTTTTAGAGAACAAAAGTATTTTAAAATTGGATTTAAAAACAGCAAGGGAAGAAACAGTCCTCAAGTTTACACAGAGGTGATTCCAGGAATAAGGGGTGGCAAGAGAAAAAGGAGGAAGTTCAGCCAAGGAGGAAGAAACCCTTGGCTGGGTAAGAAGCCCCAAATCTGCAGAGTGAAGATTTCTAACAGGCTGGTAAAAAGAGATAAGAGCTGCAAGGTAAGGAGGAGCTAGGTTATGCAGGACTTTGAATGTAAGAAAAAGCAACTTATACTGAACCCTAGAGGGTATAGGAGGCCAATGAAGGGATGTCAAAAGTGGGGTAACATGATCAAAATGACAGGCCAAAAAGATAATTTTAGCAGCAGAGTGAAGAATAGAAACCAAAGGACTAAGATGAGATAAAGGAAGACCAGTCAAAAGAAGATTGCAGTAATTGAGATGGGAAATGACTAAAGCATGAAATAAAGTCTTGGCGGAGGAAGCAGAGAGGAAAGGTCTAATTTTAGTGGTGTTATAAAGGAAAAATTAGCATGACTTTGCTACAGCCTCAATATGAGGAACAAAGGACAATGAGGAGTCAAAGACAAAGACAAGACTCGGTGCTTCATTCACAGGATGGATGGAAACATTATCGACAGTAATGGGAAATGTATAATGTAAAGAAGGTTTTGGGGAAAAGATGAGTAGTTCTGTCTTTGCCATATTACATTTAAGGCAGTGATGAAGCATCCATGCTGAGATACCACAAGACATGTTGAAGTGGGATGTTCAAAATCTGAAGAAAGTTCAGGAGTGAGAGGTACAGTTGAGTATCATCAGCGTAAAGATGATATTGAAACCCATACAAGCTGATAAGATTACCTAAAGATAGTGTGTAAAGAGAAAACATCAAGGGGCCCATTATTACAGTGGCTCTTAACCTTTTCTTTATCAGGGACCCCCTTAAATATCTTTTGTTGCCATGGACCCCCATGACTTAAGATTTAAAACAACAACAACACAATTACACCATCCATTAAACCTGCCCTCAGAGGCATTGGAGGGAAGGAAGACTTTCTTCTTCGTCGTCCTGCAAATTTGTGGCTGGAGCAGATTGAACAGCAATGCACAGACCAAGCCTACCAGCCAGCCTTGGCCTTGGCTTCTGTCACATAGCTGCTCCACTGAGGGGGGAGGAGGGGGGAAGAGCAGCCTTCAAGACTTCACAGACCCCCTGTGAGAACTTTGCAGCCCCCTGCAGGTCCGCAGACCACAGGTTAAGAACCGCTGCGTTAGTACACATAAAAGTGTGGACTAAAACCAAGGCCAGCTACATTTGATACAAATGAGCTGCTTTAGGGAAGAAGTGATTTGGAGCAAGGAAGTCAATGGGGAGGAGATGTGGTGTTTAATCCCTTTCCCATTCACTACATTTCAGTGGCAGCTCCTTTCCATAGTCACTTTTACACTACAGTTGTCCCTCCATATCCACAGATTTGGTATCCATGGATTTAAGTATTCACAGCTTGAAAATATTCTTAAAAAATAATAATCCAAAAAGCAAACCTTGATTTTGCCATCTTATATAAAGGACATCATTTTGCTATGCCATTGCATATAATGGGACTTGAGTATTCATAGATTTTGGTATCTATGGTGGGTCCTGGAACCCAACCCGAGTGAATATGAAGGGACAACTGTATATGTTTTCAGTTATCCATTGGCCCTCATAAGCAAAAGTAATCAGCAGGACTGTCTTCTGACATGTATTATAAGCTCCAACATGACACAGCCATATTTTACAGCTAAAATCCATTTTATGTTGCTCTGGACAATCTGGGACCTGCAGGTTTCTAGAATCCACTGTGTATAATGACATTTCTCCTCAAAGTTTATATGTTTGTTTTTGTCCTTGCTATCTTTTGGTTCTTTGTCTTCTTACTGTCTCTACCTTCCAGCATTCTAAGAAGTCAATAGCTTTAATTATGCACTGAGTAATAGAAAGTGCTTTACAAAGAGAGGATATGTGATTAGGTGGATTTTTTTGTTTTTTGTTTTTAATTATGAGGCTCTTTCAAACCAACCAGGTAAAAATTAGTCTGAGATATTTGTTGTTGATAATCCACGAGTGACTCTGTGGGACACCTAAGACAATAATTTAAACAAAATCTTATATTTCTCACTCTGAAGAAAAGAATCTGGGTGACATTGTGTTGCATAATGAGAGTTCCTCATTTTAACTAATTAGTTTGAAAGAGGCTCTTGCTCCATTTAGCTATTTTAGAGTCCTCTAACCCTGCCATAAAAACCACTCCTCGATGACAGCAGGTGGCCTGTTCTTATACATTTTAATAGGATGCTGCTAAAATATTTATTCTTTCACTCGATTAGTGTATGTAAGCAGCCAGCTGGGAGCCTGCAATGACTTTTCTCAGTGTTGTCCCCTTTCCAAAGGGCCTTGGAGAAAATAATTAAATAAATAAATGATATGTATCTCTTTGTTTCAATATTTGGACAGTGCACAGTATGTCCTTTAAATATCTATATTGAGTTGGTTAATTCAAATATATACAATTATATAATTGACATGAGTTGGAACTGTTTCCCTTTCCTAACCCTAGGTCTTTTTGGATCCCATAGCAAGGCAGAAACTTCCCCAGGATGGTGTTCTGCAGATCAGCTGGACTACAACTCCTATCATCTCTAGCCAGCCAGTAACCATCTACCTTCCTTTCATTGGAATGTAGGACTTACGATTATATTCCACTAGTCTTGCCTCCCCTCACTCTTAGGCCCATGCTTTTCTTAATAATGGGTAAGGATGTGCACAGTTCTTCCCAACTACACTGTGACATTCCCTGTAGTGGGGAGAGCTAAACAGTGCTTCCTACATTCATGGCCGAACTTGCCTATGTCTCTTTCCCAGCCTTCCAGAAGTATGAGGCTGTCGTGTTTAGGGATCTGCCTATAGGCAAAACAAACCTCCTAGGAAGGTTGTAGGTATATAGGAAAGGAGCCTGAAGGTAACTTTGTGCCAATTCATTTTACTAAGGAACAGCACCCACCTTACACAGGGAAAAGCTAACATCTCCCAGACTTTTTCAGTCTGGTATCTTTCAGATCTGAAGGTTGACCTTCAGATTAGGCTAAGTGAGGCAATCACCACATGGAGGAGATGCCAGAGGCAGCAACAGAAGACTCCTTCAGCCTCTGGGCTGTTGGAGTCCCTAAGTGGGCCTGCTGCTTTGAGGTGCGTTGGGAGATGATTTTACTGTACCAGCACTGAATATATATGTTCTGTTTTTCTTCTCTTATTGATTGAATGCTTCAGTTCTCTGTGTATAGTGTATCCTACTCCATCTTCCTGTTGGTTAATTAAAACCAACATACTATCACTCTGTCTGTTTACCTATCTACCATCTAATTTTCTATAAAATGCAATGGTTTATCTAGAGAGACTGTTACACTGTTCTAACCAAATATCATCTTGGCTGTTGGTGCAATGAGAGATTTTTATTTAAAAAAAAAAATAATAGCTTTATTTATATAATAACAATAATGCAATATCACTATTATAGCAATCCCCTCATTGTTTCCCCAGTTTCTGTGAACATTCCCTCTGTGAACCCACAGAAACTGACCCACTTCCATCACAGTTGCCGTGCCCCAGTCAAGTGGGGATGTACCTGCCATCTCTCAGTTGGTATGCTTCTAAGAAACAAGGGTTCACCAGTTTAATAAATTTATATATATATATATATATATATATATATATATATAAAATTCTCTTGGGTATGTTGCCATTCCCAGTATGCTGATTCGCTGCTTAGGAAACTTCCCAATCAATCAAAGCTCTCTGTGAGCCAGCCAATCAGCACACTGCAGGCAGAAACATGTGGAAAGCTTCTAAACATGGAGGTGGCAGAGGGGCTTTCGTGTCATGGCACGTGGTGTGTGTGTGTAGGGTGGTGTGTGTGTGTACCTGTGGTTGCATGGCAGTGGCGGATTGGCTCTTGCATCCTGGCACACATGGTGTATGTGTGTATTTAGCATGGTGTGTGTATGTGCAGTTGCATGGCAGTGGCGGAGGGGCTCTTATGTCCTGGCATGTGTGGTGTGTGTATGTGTGTAATGTGGTGTGTGTGTGTATATGCACAGTTGCATGGTGGTGGCAGAGGAGCCCTTGCGTTCTGCCATGCATGGTGTATGTGTGTGTGTGTAGCATGGTGTGTGTGTACAGGCAGTTGCATGGCGGTGGTGGAGGGGCTCTCGCATCCTGGCACACATGGTGTATGTGTGTGTGTAGTGTGGTGTGTGTGTTTAAGTGCAGTTGCATGGTGGAGGGGGTCTTGCGTCCTGGCACGCATGTTTGTAACGTGGTGTGTATCTGTGTATGTGTGGTTGCATGGCGGCGGCGGAGTGTTCTCACATCCTGGAACATGTAGTGTGTGTGTGTAGCATGGTGTGTGTGTGTGTGTGTGTGTGTGTATGCACAGTTGCATGGCGGCAGTGGAGGGGCTCTTGCTGTGAAACTAGCTGTACCTGGAGTAACGTATGCCATTATAGTTGATTTGAAAGGTGATATATTAAAGTGTCAAATGATCATACTCTTGACATGTTTTCTACAAGGCCAATCAGCAGAGTGGGAATTGAAACATACCGAACTGTTTAATATATATATATAGATAACAGTGTATGTTGCATCGGGTATAGCTAGTTAAAAAAAAAAAAAAAATTAAGCCAGATATGGGCTATAGCCCTATCAGAAAAGTTAACTTATAAATTAAGAGTTGCAAAAGGAGAAATAAAAGAGGACTTGTTTGATATTATATGGAAAACATTTGTTAGCTTTATGTGTCAAAGTTACAGTGAATGTGAACCACCGAATGACCAAGTGAAATTTTGGATTAAGAACTAGATAAATATTACTATAAAAATATGCAATGGAAGAGAATGAAAATTGTAGTTGTCAGAGGTTTGGCAGAGAGGTATCTTTATTGTGCATTATAAATTGGGGAAAGGATGGGAAGGGGGGAGTGCAAAGAGAGAATTAACCACGTTCAAATGCCTTTCAAAATAGGTACGTTTTGAAGGGGAGGGAGGGAAGGAGAGAGCAGCTGTCACCAAAAAGGTGAGCCTCAGGGAAACGGATCACAGAAATCCAAACAATTTTATTAATCTTCTTTAGTTCTCTCATTACTTTCATGTGCCTGTTCTCTCCATGTACCCAACTCAATTCTCCTATTGTCTAATTAGCAATACCATATAGATTTGAGTTAATAAGTAATAATATAACTAAACCAAGGAGGAAATAGAGGAAGTTAATCAGCTTGCATAGTTAATCAATAGCATGACAATTAACCCAGAATTTCTTTATCACGCTCTATATTTCATTCAGTACGTTGTGTTCCTTTTCATGTGCAACCTCGTGGTATATGAACTGCTGACAAATTCAGTTTTAGGAACTGTATTAAGGGGTGGAAGCATTTCATTAACCACTCAAATCATGTGCAGAGATGAAATGCAAATGCTTCTCTAGAAAATTAATGAATTGTTGTCTGAATCAGCTTTAATCTGAATTAATGTTTTCATTCCAACTGTAGCTCCTGTAATGTCAAGGACAGTGGTGCATTTCTAATTTACGCTTCAACCCTAAATTGTCAGCATAATTGGCTGAAATAGTCTGTGCCATTGAAAAATGAACCAAAACAGAAGTAAATTTGCAAAGAAAAAGAAGGTCCCTGTGCTCTCTAAGATGATGTTTGGCAGTGATTGATTTCTAATGTTCTAATGTTTGGCCAAGAACTTACTCAATTTTGGTGAACTGAAATACCACTTTGGCATTGGTATACCAGATTATCTGGCATGTACTTCCCATCATAGGCTAACTGTATCTGTGACCATTTCTTTCCTCAGTGTGTGGCTCTGTGGGATCTTTTGAACCAAGATAGTTTGTGAAGAGTGGCTTGGGGATCTCTCTGACTCTTTTCAACAGGCAGTTTCTCAAGCAGCCCTTCCAATATTGCTTTGGCTCTGAAGACCCAACAGATACAGGGGAATAGGGAATACCCATAGCCAACCTCTGGTGGAAAGTGCATACTGGACAGCTGTCTTTCCCTCAGGTGGTGTGTGATAGTGCAGTAGGCCATTCACTGTGATTCATTATTGCTGTTGCCCTCCCTTCCTTCTCTTCTACTCACATAGGAGGGTACTTCTTAGACACATTTCTGCACAAGTGATCAGAAAGTCAAACTATTCACAGAATCATGAGTTGTTTGATCCCATAGGATCCTGGCTCACATGTGTGTACAGTATTCTGAGACAACCTGGGCTCCTCTATACAAGGGAATAAAATGTGGATTGGTGCACAGTAAAACCAATTTGCAGCAGCTTTCATTTGTCTCCATGGATTTTTTGGCAAGACCATTGGTGTGCAAACCTATCCGTGTTTGCTGTTCACACAGAGGCAAGCCAGTGAATTAAGATTGCAGGTGTGAGTGAATTACTTGTGGTTTTATTCTCCCCAGTTAGCCCCCACCAAACAGCATTTAAAAAAACCACACCTAAATCCAAGGTGCAGAAGAGAGATCTCCTGCTTAAATAATAATAAAAAGAAAGGCTGTTTCGTCGTCTCAGTGCATGATCACTTCTGTGAAAATCCAACATGGTGGTTCCAGGCCCTGCCTTGTTAGCAAGCTCCACCCCCGTGCACATCCGACCAATCAGCTATCTGCTTCAGGAATGCACTGAACTGTGATTTGGTTGTCCTAATGAGTGGGAGTGCACATTTCCCCCACGGTTTTAAAGAATTCAGGAAAGCTGTGAAGGCTTTTCCGACATAGTTTCCCCGAATTTTGGTCCCCCGCCCTCTGAAAATGACGAATTGCTGTGGGATCCCATTTGGAATTCCCCCTGGATTCTATGAGGATTTATTTCACCATCTAGACTGGCCCCTACTCATCCACTGATTTGCCCTTAAATCAATGGAACAAGGGTAGGCAAATGTGGCCCTCCAAATATTGTTGGTCTACAACTCTCATCAGTCCCCTAATCAGCATAGTCAATGATGAAGAATGCTGGGAGTTGCAGTTAGAAAGACAATAGACAAAATTGAAATAAGAAGGTTGGATTAGGTAAGTGCATGAATGCAGGCCCCATTGTAATGTATTTACAGATTCTTTTCCTGACTCCTTGAAACTGTTTTGTATTTGTTCATTATTCTCTGACCCCTTTATATTGATATGATTTTTGAATAGTTTATTTATTTTCTTATTTATTAACACATTTTAAAACTGCCACTCATCCTTCTGCATTCCAGTACAGTCTTTTTTAAAAATCACACAAAATGAAGAAATTTAAAAAGCCACTAAAGCAATATAATCAGAATGAAGCAAAGAAGGCAGTAAATGTAACTGAATAGATAAATCATGCCAGCCTACCAGTATTAAAACATATAGGCAGACAAAAAAGTTTTGAGCTGGCCTAGCACCAAATGCCTTTCAAAATAGAGGTTGGACTAGATGGCCCTTGTGGTCTCTTCTAACTCTATGATTCTATGATTCTATGAAAACCATTAGGGAGAGTGGTCCACAAGAGTATGCCACAACAGAGGCAGTTCTCTCCTTTGTGGTAAACATCAAATACCAAGGTTCTTAGAGAAAAGGCTCCCCTGGCAATCTTAGATTATAGCCAGGCTCATAACAGGGAGAAATATTCTTGCTGATCCTATTTGGGGCCTGAGCTATTGAGGGCTTGAGAACCAAGCACAGGTCTTTTGAGTGGAGTTCAAAAGCAAATAGGCATCAAAGCAGATTTAACATAATTTTGACTGTCTATAGTGGTTCTGGTTCTGGCAATAGCCGAGCCATCTGAGACACCTTCTTGGGCAGTTCCATGCATTTTATTTATTTGTTGTTTATTTAATTTATATTCCACCTTTCTCACAATGTGGGACCCAAGGTGGCTCACAAAAAACATTAAAATCAATACAGTTTTAAAAGATGTTTAGTAGGACGCCTGGATCTGTGGGGAATTGGTTTTGGGTGGCCCCATGGATACCAAAAACTGCAGATAACAGTGAATGCTATTGAAAATAATGGGACTTCCAGTTTAAAAATACCACAGAGTTGCCTTGGAGGACCTAGAAAATGTCTAGAGAGGATGTCTCTTGAGGCATTTTCTAGGAAGCCTCTATGGTAAGCGTGCTGTTTTGTGTCCTGCGGATAACTGAATCAGTGGATAATGAATCAGCAGATACGGGGGTCCTACTGTACTACACATCTTTGCAGTAATCCATTTGGGTGGATATCAGTGCATGAATATCATTGCCAGACTGTCATGTTCACTGAATGGTGAGCATGGCTGAGCAAGCCGTTTATCAGGGGCACGCTTCCTCCATTGATGTTCATAACATCCTGCCTATGCTGGTGCCCAGTTCACACAATCATTCCTGGGTTTTGAAAAAAAATAAAAACTGCAGGACTTGGGTTTATGTGCCCATGCTCCAAATGATGAGTGTGGTAGAAAAGCAGGCACACACTCCTCTGCCAGGAATCATGAGGTATGGTTCTAGTAGGAGCCCAAACAAAGCCATCATCACATAACCAAACATGCTGTACAGAGTGGGCATATCTCACTCTATACAACAGGCAGAGCAGAATCCTCTGTTTCAGAGGACAATCCTCTCTTTGAAGGTGTCCTCTGTTTCAAGGGATACCTTTCCCAAAACTGAACCATAAGAAGCAATACTGAGGAGAGCAGGGGCCCAGAAAAATGAAATGCATAAATATAGGATGGGAGAGACCTGGCTGAATGAGACTACGTGCGAAAGGGATCTAGGAGTCCTAGTAGACCACAAGTTGAACATGAGCCAACAGTGTGATGCGGCAGCTAAAAAGGCCAATGCAATTTTGGGCTGTATCAATAGAAGTATAGTGTCTAGATCAAGGGAAGTAATAGTGCCACTCTATTCTGCCTTGGTCAGACCTCACTTAGAATACTGTGTCCAGTTCTGGGCACCACAATTCAGAAAGGATATTGACAAATTGGAGCGTGTCCAGAGAAGGGCAACTAAAATGGTGAAAGGTCTGGAAACAATGCCTTATGAGGAGAGACTTAGGGAGCTGGGTATGTTTAGCCTGGAAAAAAGACGGTTTAGAGGCGATATGATAGCCCTGTTTAAGTATTTGAAGGGATGTCACGCTGAGGATGGAGCAGGCTTGTTTTCTGCTGCTCCAGAGACTGGAACACGGAGCAATGGGTGCAAGCTCCAGGAACAGAGATTCCACCTCAACATGAGGAGGAACTTTTTGACAGTAAGAGCTGTTCGGCAGTGGAACACACTCCCTCGGAGCGTGGTGGGGTCTCCTTCCTTGGAGGTCTTTAAACAGAGGCTGGATGGCCATCTGTCGGGGATGCTTTGATTGTGATTTCCTGCGTGGCAGGGGGTTGGACTGGATGGCCCTCGTGGTCTCTTCCAACTCTGCAATTCTATGATTCTATGATTCTATGATTTGCCGATCAAGTGTTAATCCCTGGACAGCAGACTAAGCAGCAGGCATACATGTCACCTGATCACTGTCTTCACCACTATGGTGGGAAACTATATCTGTATTTAAGAAACAGTAATTATAGCTAAGGTTGCATCTATGCACGTACAGATTAGCACGTACAGATTGCATTTCTATATGTGCCCTCTTTTGTTCTCTTTTGGGGGGTGATGCATTTCTGGGGGGGGGCAATGGATAGGTGACCATCTTATTGTAGGAGCATCACCATAGGACATGAACTGGGTGTTATACAATGACAGGGCATGAGATGGTTTCTGTACCCCTGTTGGATGATGGGAAAACGTTCTGAGAATTGGCTGTCAATTTCTACCTCTATAGAAATGTCAATTAAAAAAAATAATCAAACCTTACCAATGATGCTGAACCGATGGTCTTGTTCCCACTCCATTCATTTATTTCACATGACTGAAGTGCTTTGTATAAACCAGATGGATGAAGGCAGAGTTATGTTCTGGGAGCCTTGAAAAATGCTGTGTAATAAAAGAAATGGGTGTGCTTGAAAGTTTAAGATTGTCATTAACTCTGTCTCAGAAAGAATAATGTTGTCTTTACTCTGTGCTTCTGAACAACATATCTCAGTCTGGAAAGCCTGAAACATGGATTATGTTTTCTTATGGTAATGGAAGTAGAACAATCAATGGTCCAATATTTCTGCTTGGCTTCTCTGAAAAGATATTGTCTTCCTGAACTCTTTGGGGAAGTTGTGGAAAGTTCTAGAAAGTTCCTCCACAATGCACTTGATTCTATACAGCCCATGCTGTTTAAGTCAGTGCCTTCCAACAATTTATGTTCAGAGAACACTTTCATCTGTGAAAAAGAAAGCAAGTAAACAAACAAAAACTGTGAAGAGCTATCATGGAGGCACAGTATCATTTGTGATTGGGAACTGTTTAGATTGCGAACTGTTATCTTTCAGATGCCATTGGTTTGCAGCTCCCATCCTCTCTCTCCATTGGCCCTGCTGGCTAGAGATGATGGGAACAGCAATCCAACAATATCTGGAGGGCTACATATTTCCCACCTGTCCAATGTTTTGTAGAGGATGTTGGGACATATTCTGAAGGGTGTAAATTCACTTTATGAAGGCCACTGTCCAGGCCTGTTGGTCCATGCTATTGGTCCCTGTGAAACAAAAGTGTGCCCTAAGCATACCCGCAGTTGTCTGGTCAGTCATGCTTTTGCATGCTATCTTTCAAAGAAACTTGATTCAAAACTATTGTTTTCAAAGCATGCCTTTCTTTTTCCTCTAAAAAAGCATCTGTAACCTAGGTCAAGCCAAACAATATTTTTTCTTTAAATAATGAGAAATGAAAGAAAGAGGGATACAATATTACTTACGAATTTAGATAGATACAAATCATAGAATCATAGAATTGTAGAGTTGGAAGAGACCACGAGGACCATCCAGTCCAACCCCCTGCCATGCTACAAATCATGTAATACTGAAAAGAGGTAAAGCATCGTCAACCCCTCCATTTGAAGCCTGCAAGATCTTTTGGGAAAAGACTTATAAATAATGCTATCAATACTGTCAGTTAAAGGATGTGCTCACAGCTATATAAAAATAGATTGTAGTGATGGTGAACAAGAAAAAGATGTTAAGGCTGCAATCCTATGCCCACTAGCCAGGGAAATCATCTTGGTAAACTCAGTGGAGCTTTCATATGAGTAGCCATGTATAGGATAGGATTGCATTGTAAAGAATCACCTGCCAAATGAATAATAATCACTTTATGCATGGAAAAGGGGGTGGCAACAATAATAGTTGGGCATTCTGTTCATGGGCACTGATGTCCCATTTACTTTCCAAAAACCTTCAGAGATGCTTATGGATACATATCTGGATGCAGCCTCCATATTGTGCATAAACTGAAAGGCTGGGGGATTTTCATCTGGAACTTTTACATTTAGGGGACCTCTAAATTAAGAGCCAGTGCTGCTGTGACTTCAGAAGTAGGGATATAAATACTACTTGCAATTTTTCTTATTGAAAGAATGTCTCAATACACTGAAATATACCTTGGTCAAATGTATATATTCATCAATACCTTGGTAGTGGAAAATGCTGACCATAAGTCAGTTCCAAAGTGCAGATATACATATTCTGATTTTGTAATGCAATATGGTTCATGTCCAAGCTATTTGAAGGACTACATCTCCTTATGTAACCCTATTAGAATTCCACGATCTTCAGAGCAGCCCCTTCTCTCTTTCCTACTAACTTCTCATGATCCTTTGGTGGAAACTAGGAAGAGGACTTTCTCAACTGCTTGCTCCAGACTTTGGAACTCCCTCCTTAAGGAGGGTATATTTCAGAGGAAGGAACTGGCAAAACCACCTCTGAGGATTCCTTGCCTAAGAAAACCCCATGGAATTCATGGGTTGCCACAAGTCAACAGGTATCCTCTGCTCATATACATGTATTACTGGTTTTTGTATGTTTCTAATCTGTACTGATTTTTATAATTTATATAATTCATATTTTTTATAATTCATAAGCAACACTGAGTTCCATTATTGGGAGAAGGGTGGGATATAAGTGAAATTATGGTGGTGGTGGTGGTGAGCATCATCATCTACTTTTCTTGTAGTGATTTTTAATGTTTGTGTATGTTAAAAAAATGGTGAACTGCCCTATGTTTCTCATGTTTTAAGACTTTTTCTGAATATCCTCTTTGTACAAAAAAAAAGTATGATTTTTTTGAACAGAAAAGAGTGTCTTTTACACAAAAATATTGTGGAAAACTATATGTTTTTATGGAAATGAAATTTGTACTAAGAAAAACCCTGAAATGCTTTCCTCCATAAAAAAAGTTTGAAAACTCTTGTAAACTTACTCAATAGGGCATAAAATACTTGAAATTATTTGTTCTTGTATAGGAGATCAAAATAAGTGAAGACACAGGCCCCTAAGGAGATTTGGTCAAAGCAGGAAAAGGGGTGTGTTGAATTGAAACCACAGCACTGGAAAAAGGAGAACACCTCCCTCACCCCCTCTCTAGATGGCTGCTTTTATTTCTAGGAGGAAAAAAACCCAGAAAGTTCAATTATAGAACAGCTAACGTCACATCTAGTTTGGCCCTATTTGGGGTTAAGGGCATAAGAAAAGTATCTAAGTGTATAAAACAGTGACCGGAATTCACTAGGGCAGTTATGGATGCATAACTCAGAGTTATGCATTTGTAACTCAGAGTTATGCATTCGTAACTCAGAGTTACACATTCATGACTGGTTCGGATTCACAACTTCTACATATCACTAGTTTAAGGAATACGTAAGGACCATGAAAATTCCCCCATACCCACTTGCTGGGCAGCAGCCACTGCAGTCAATGGAGGTCTGTTCCTCTGTCCATCAGCAAGCAGCTGACTGTTTCTCTCCTCCCTCCCATGAGTGATCTCTGGTGCAAGGGGGAATTACAATAGGCACCCTGCTTCTGACTGTCACATCAGAGATTGCTCACAGGAGTGGGGAGGTGGAAACATCATTCAGCTGTTTCCTGATTAACAGGGGAACAGACCCCCATTGATTGCTGCAGCTGCTGCTTGGTAAGTGGAGATAGGGGAGGTCAGGCTGGGAGACACTACTTAGCTATGTAACTAAGGCAATCACCTAAGTAAGTAGGTGATACAGAACTAGGCCATTAATAAAAAGTAGTATTAAACTTTACAAAGGGACTGAGCTAAATACCATTGTAGCTAGATTTTCAGACAACACTGCTATAGTGTTACTATTCCACTTTATTTGCTCTGGCTGCCTCCTGTTGAATCCTGGGATTTGCAGTTTAGGGAGGGGCATTTACAACTCTCAGCCAGAGAGCTCTTTGGCCTCACTAAACTACAAACCCCAGAATTCCACAGCAGGAAGCCAGAGCAATTAAAGTGGAAAAGTAACACTATAACAGTGTAGTTTGAAAATCTTCTTAGTTTCAACTGGGATTTATGTAAAATGTGGATTTACAAAGTTCCCATTGATTCAGGGGGTCCACTCTAGTTCAGACTATTGTGCTCCATATATAGAGAGAAATGTATTTACAAACATACATTTCTCCCATTATTCCTTGTGAATTGCTGGGAAAAAGGGGAACTGCCATCAGACCTCCGAGATGCAGTCATCATCACCCTGTACAAGAAAAAAGGAGCAAAATCCAATTGCTCAAACTAACGAGGCATACCACTGCTCTCTATTGCTGGAAAAATCCTTGCAAGGATACTCCTGAACCGATTAGTTCCTGCCATTGCCCAAGAACTTCTTCCTGAAAGCCAATGTGGCTTCAGAGCCAATAGGAGTACTACAGACATGGTATTTGCCCTTAGACAACTGCAAGAAAATGTAGGGAGCAGAACAAGGGTCTCTATGTAACATTTGTCGACCTCACCAAAGCCTTCGACACTATGAGTAGAAAAGTTCTGTGGCATATCCTGGAAAGACTAGGATGTCCCCCCAAATTCCTTAAAATGATTATCTTGCTACACGAGGGCCAGCACGGTCAAGTCAGAAATGGCGATGCTCTTTCAGAGCCCTTTCTAATAACTAATGGAGTGAAGCAAGGTTGTGTTCTTGCTCCAACTTTATTTACAATCTTCTTTAGCATGATGCTCCAAAGGGCTACGGCAGAGCTTGAAGGAGACAACGGCATTTATATACGTTACCGTACTGATGGTAGCTTGTTTAACTTAAGCCATCTGAGGGCTCACACTAAGACTCTAAACTATCTAGTCTGTGAGTTGCTCTTCACTGATGATGCTGCCCTTGTTACCCACACAGAAGCAGCTCTGCAGTGCCTAACATCCTGCTTCGCAAAAGCTGCAGAGCTGTTTGGTCTGGAAGTCAACCTGAAGAAAACAGAAGTTCTTTACCAGCCTGCACCACAGGATGAACACCACCATCCCCACATTGCTGTCGGCAAATCTGTGCTCAAGTCCGTTCAGCAGTTCACCTACCTGGGAAGCATCATCTCCTCAGATGCCAAAATTGACAAAGGGATCGATCACAGATTAGCAAAGGCATATAGTGCATTTGAAAGACTTCACAAAAGAGTCTGGAGCAATAAACACCTGAGGCGAAGCACAAAAATCAGTGTGTATAGAGCCATTGTACTGTCTATCCTCCTTTATGGATCTGAAACATGGGTCACCTATCGCCACCACCTATGACTCCTCGAGCGCTTTCATCAGCACTGTCTACGCACAATCCTAAATATACACTGGACTGACTATGTGATGAATGTTGCTGTCTTTGAGCAAGCAGGGATCACCAGCATTGAGGCCATGATATTGAGAACACAGCTGCGCTGGGCAGGGCACGTTTCTAGGAGACCATTTTTGGGAGACCATCGCCTCCCAAAAATACTACTCTACGGTGAACTCGCCATGGGTCAGCATAAGAAGGGCACTCCAAAAAAGCGATACAAAGACTCCCTGAAACAACATCTCAGGCTCGGCCAAATTGATCACCAACAGTGATCTGCCCTGGCCTCACATTGGGAGGCATGGAGACGCACTATCCACAATGCTGCAGCCTTATTTGAGAACTCACGCCGAACAAGTCTTGTGGTTCTAACAAGTACGTACAATGGTCAGGAATAGTGGGAGTTGTAATCCAACAATTCTAGGGAGCACATCCCTCTACTAAAGGAGAGGCCCATCAACACTGGTTGGTTTTGTGACAGCTACATGAAATCTCTGCCTAGGTGGACAATGTATAGGGGAGGGACAATGTCTTCCTGTCCTGCTTGTAGGCTTTTAGAGGTTATTGCTTGAGCAAGGAGCAAGGAGTGTTATTCTAGGAGGCAGGCCTTTGGCATAATGCAGAAGGGCACATTTTATATTACAGTCTTCTATCATTTTTATTATTCTTAAAACTTACAGATGTTAAACACAGCTGCATTTTAAAAGAGAAAAAGAAAACAAGGAATCTAGACTCACTGCAAAGTCATATGAGCACCATGAATGGAAAGATTGGCATTCTAATCATAATTGCTCATATCATATCCTTTTGTCATCATGAGTGAGATTGATTGACAATAATCAAAAACTGATGCAGAATGTCAGTTGGTTAAACCTATGCCAGAATTTGCAAGAGATTAAGGACCAACATAGCCTTGGGTCTCTAGGCAGGACTGTGACTGGCTGGAAAACTTAATGAGGGAGTGTCATAGGATAGTTTTCCAGGGTACAGCTTCAAAGAGATTTTAAGTACTTGGGAGTGAAATGGTACATATATTTTAAGAGGTACGGCACATCCATTTGTGGGGGGAGGGTTATATTCATTTTAAAATGAAACTCAGGCTGGAATCCTGTTAGTCCCAACTGGAGTAGACCTATTAAATCAAGTGCTGGGTTGTAAGCTGACAAACAGGTAAATCCGATGGGTTCAATGTGTGTTACCCTACTTGGGACTAACAATAGGATTTAGCATTAAAAGGCATAAAGGAATTCTTTACCACCTCTCAGGATAACTGAGAAAAAGAATTTTTTAGCACAAGCTTCTGTGGACTCCATCCCACTTCATCATCTATTCACTTCATCAGTCTTTGAATACTAATGGGATTCAGGCTTCAGCTGAATTTTAGTGGTTTCTGCTCACCAATGTTGTTGATTTCTGTTAACACCCTCCACTATACACACATGCGCATACATATTTGACACCTTTTTTGGACAAATATTGTGCCTTCCTGCAACCTCCTCCTCTGTTGCTGCAACAAGAGCCCTTGATTGGGCTTTAGTGAGAAGAAAAGCCTGTAAGAAGCCTCCAGGGTCAGATGGAGGGGATAATCCTTCAAGCAAATTATAAGGTGGGAAAGCATTCAATATGGTTCATTGGAGATTGTACTACACCTTCTTCACCACATGGTCTCAAGATGGCTCACAAAATAAGACTGAAACAAGGAACAGAAAACAGAACAGTAAAAAGAATAAAATGTAGCATATTAACATTGCTGCGGAGATGCAGTGTTTTAAAGCACACTGGAATAAAACTGTCCTTACCACCTTTGTGACATTGTGGCCAAAAACACCTCTCTTGCCAATGTATTTCATTGTTTGAGTGCTCCAATTGAGAAGGCCCCTTTTCTCCATCTCCCTCTTCTGCCTGCAGCATGGAATACATGTGGTTTCTGGACTCCACTTTTGGGGCTCTTGAAACCCACACCAGTCCTCCAAAGTCATCCAACCAACCCATTTTTAATATATTTTTAGCATTATTTTTGGAAGAATTTTTGTCTGAAACTGAGCAGCATATCTTTCAAACATGTGAAAACACCCCCACTCAACCAGCACAATCCACCAGAACACCACCCTATCCCCAACTACCTCTGTTTTCCTCTATAGTCCCTCTCAAAATGGTGGCTGGATGTGGCACATGATAGAAAACACATGTATTTTGGCTTGCTATATGAGTGTGTGTGTGTGTGGGGGGGGAAATCCCAGGTTAAAAAAAATGACACCTGCCCCCATGGAGTTGTCCATCCTTAGCCTATATGGTGCAATGGCATTCAAAGGAAAGCTGATCTGGAAGGAAGCAATTCTGAAGTCCCCAGACAATGTAGGGCTTTTCAGGTCATAGCTAGCACCTTGAGCATGTACTGTGCCTGGACAGAAATTAGTAACCAGTATAAATGCAATACGATTTGGCTACTATGGTTGTAGTCTCCTGAGCTCTGTCAAACCTAAATTCTGGACCAAGTGAAGTTTCCAAGCTCTCCTGAAGAGCAGCCCCAGATATAGTGGATTGCAGTAAACTTAACCTGATGGTGATAAGGTTTTTTGCTTAAATGTTTCATCCAGAAGTTGTTCTCTTAACTGTACAGTAATATGCTAGCCTTCTCACCTTCAGTCTGGCACTGTTTCTCTGTGAAGGCACTTTACCAAAGTTCAAAATAGTCCTGCATTGTAGGGAATGAATGGACCCAAGTTAATTGATTTTAAAAACTTGGTCTGAGGGGAAGAAGAATGGATGAACTGACAGTGAACTAGAGTGTTGTTGCTAAGTGCAGCATGGCTGTTTTAATTTGCCTAATATTTTCCTACTCTTTCCTACTGTTTGAATCAGAAGTGTGCTTCCAATCCTTGCTCTCCAATGACCTAAGATGATAAAATAATCTATCATGCACGCACCATAACCAGGTCAAATGATCCAGTGTCCTATGGCTATATTTAGCTCTCTCTGGCACTGCAGGACAAGGGAGAACAACATCCAGTTTTTGCTCTGGCATCAGGCCCCTAACTGCTTGTGATGTATCTTTTATATTTAGTTTTCTTTAGTTGTTAAAGTGCAGAGGGTAGTCCCCGTTTCAATGTGACATTTCAAACAGCCTTAGGAAAACTGAAAGGAGGACAAGTGTCCCCATTCCCCCCAACTCTACCCCCCCCCAAAAGCCAAATGATACAACTGGAAAAGACACATCCATTTACTTGAGCTGACATATATTGGGAAAAAAGTCTGGAACTGAGTACATAGAGCATAAAGCAGTTTCCCCCACCAGAAAAGACCAAATTGAAGGTGTTTCAGTTGTGCTCACATACCCCGTCATGGTTTTTTTTTTTTTTCCATTCCAAGAATGAGACTATAGTTGCCCCTCCATATTCACGGATTTGGCATTCATGGATTTAAGTATTCACGGCTTGAAAATATTCTTTGAAAAATAATAATCCAAAAAGCAAACCTTGATTTTGCCATCTTATATAAGGGACACCATTTTGCTATGCCATTGCATATAATGGGTCTTGAGTATTCACGGATTTTGGCATTTACGGGGGATCCTGGTACCAAACCCCAGCGAATGTGAAGGGACAACTGTACAAGAATTTGTTTTGATGACCAGCAGGTCTGAAATACCCCCTCCCACATCTCTTTAAATTAGAGGGACTCTATTAATAACTTGGAAGTATGACATTTGTGTTATCTGATCATTAAGGTTCATTTAAATCCTCAATTTGCAGTCTGAGGATTCATACAGAGAAGAGGGGGTAGGAATGGGCGAATCTAAGAGAAAACGAAATCTCATAAGGGATAAAACAGAACATAAGAATATCAGTGGCCTGATAGCTAAAATCAGGCCAATAGGACCTCCATAGGAGTAGCTCCAGTGGTGCTTGACTAGTGCTAGTTATTGCTCAGCTATTCTACCTTTTTCTCCTGAAAGAGGGAAAGACATCACCAGAAAATAAAACAAAAGAGGATACAGATTTGAATAAAGTGTACACATATTAAGTTTTATATAGAGACAGAAATGTAGACATTAAGCCCATTATTCTACATCGGTTACTCAGTTAAGTATAGTTAATTAAGATAACCAGGGGCTTGTCTAGATGGGAAATTTACTCCATCTTACCCCTGTATTGGAGCCCTGCAGTCTAGACAACACTGGGCTTTTGCCCCATTTTGCCCCCAGTCAGTCGTCATGACCCTCAGGGAAAAGACTGGGCCAAGAAGGAGGGAAGTTGGGGTAAGGTCCATTACTCCATTTTAAAAAAATACCTGGTAAAATCTGCTCCAGCCAAAATGAAATGCATTCAGCCCCACGTGACTGCAGGAGCCCAGAAAGCCACACTAGCCCATAGCTGCAGCTGCTGTCTGCCTTGCACTTCCATAGCTAGGAAAGAGTCCTGCAGCATGTGATCATGGCTGATCACATGCGGGGGGCTTGCTCACATGCTGTTGGCTAGCTTCTTGGCTTCAGAGAATGTGATGCAGGTGGCAATGGCGGCAGCTGCAGAGCCCAGCCAGCATGCCAGTCTGGACTCCATCCCATTCCATGCAGGTAACTGGGGAGGAACGGGGCAGATCTATGGAGCCAGTGTATTCTGCCCATATAGATGAGAACTAAGTTAAGTATACAAAACTAAGTAACCTCTCCTGGCCCACCCCACCCCCAAACCTGATGGAAACATCATTCACCCATGCTCCAATCTCTGGTAGAATGGACCTCCTTCTCCCCATGTAGCTGATGAAAGTAGGTTTGCACGGGAAATGCAGTCATGGCAATAGTGACTAAGTAGCAGTCAAGAATACAGACCAATTACCTAGATTTACTTATCTGTAACTATTCTGTATTCATGATTGCAACAGGAGATGTTCAGACTACACTGTTATAGTGTTACTATTCCACTTTAACTGCTCTGGCTTCCTACTGTGGAATTCTGGGGTTTGTAGTTTAGTGAGGCCTAAGATCTCTCTGGCTGAGAGTTGCAAATGCCCTTCCCTAAACTGCAAATCCCAGGATTCAACAGGAGGCAGCTAGAGCAAATATAGTGGAATAGTAACACTATAACAGTGTTGTCTGAATATCTAGTAAGTCATGATTGTGACGCTATTGCCACAATTGTAAGCCTGAAACACCAAACAGTGTAATCTGTTTTCCCCTGCTAGCAGTGTCCTGAAACTTCCAGTAACCAAAGGATCCTTTAGGATCCTATGCATCAAATATAGATATGTATGCTGATATGAATTTATGAGCAAAAAAACTTGTTATAATTGTCTCTTTTATGTATACTACATTATTATCTACTATATTATTGCAGACTTGTCAAAAACTTACAAAAAAAATGTAAGAAAAATGCATGCTTCTATAGATGTTCATTCAGACAGAAGTTCCAAAGAGGTGGTGGTGGAACCAAGAAGAAGAAGCATATCCCACACTGGTAATTCTTAAAGAGACAAAGGAAGAAACAAGTCTCCATGTGCTTATTGATAGTCTATATTTTATTCATTAATTTAATTTTAATACTTTCTTTTATTCTTCCAGTACCTCTTTGTGATTTTAATTTGTAGAGAGAGCAAAGTAGCACAAATTAGGTGCATTTTGGAGCACAGATCCCAATTTTTCATCACATTTATTACAGGGAGGATAAAGATGGTAAGAGGAAGCCATTTCCCCCCTCACTCACACGAAGACCACAACAACCCTTCTGTAACAGAAACCATACCAGATAGCTGAGCTGTGCTATGGGAAGAGGAACAAATGAACTAATTAATTTTTCCCCTCCCCAAAATAAGTCAACAAGAAAATTCTGATTAAGTCTACACACCTTGTTAGTTGGAAACACAGAAAAATCTTGAGACTACAGGTTCAGTTCAGCCTTTGCTGGTTAATCTAGCCTTCACTGTCCTCCATTCCAGGATCCCTCACTAGGGGAGATAAGGCCACATGAAATATCTGGTGCAATAAGCCACATAACGTATGGCCCTATCTGCACCAAACCCAGGGTATTACCACCCGGGTTTTAAAAACTCAGTTTGCTCTGGAGTTTGCTGGAAACTCAGGTGTCTTCATCCTTGATTTGGGTGGAGGGGTTGGGGAGAAGCAGAGCAGATTGCTGCCTGGCAAGTGCCACCATTTCTCTCCATTTCCAGGCCAGTTCCCAGCCTGGAATGGTGTTTTTTCCTCCTTGGTGTCACCACTGGCACACAATCACTTGCTCTGATGAAAATTAGGCACCCAGATAACACCCCTGGGTGCCTTGTTTGCCTCAGAGCTAGGGCTGTGCACCAGCAGCAATGATGACGGGGGGGGGGATCCGTCACCATTCTGAGATGGGAACTGGCTCAGACATCCAGGGAACTGCAATCCCTGCCAAGTAGCAATCTGCCCTGCCCCCCCCCCAAACCAGGGAGCTGAGAGAAAACTACAGCAAAGGGTGTTTTGCCAGGGAGCTGACCGCAGCAGTGGTGGACCCAAGCAACCTGAGGATGTAAGTGACAGATATCAAGGAGGCTTGGTGGGGGGGGGGCTCTGGGGCAGGCATCCATTTGGACTTTTGCCCCTAGTGTAGACAAGCCCTGGGAATATTATGAAATTTGTCATCATAGGTTTGTATGTAAAACTCCCCTGTAATATGTAACCAACATTTAAGCACACATAAACACACATACTCACACACTCCTGGGTGAACAAGCCATTTGTCACTGAACTGTGCTAGCTAATCAATTTGTACTTCCAGATGTTGTCATCATGAGCCTCTGTATGAGATTAACTTCTCTGCATCTGTGTGGGCGTTGCTCTGTTTCTCTAGTAAATTCCAGGTGCTGAACAAGAATGACATGACAAGCGGAAGAGGCAGGGAGAAGCTAGTAACATGCAGTGAGTTAATGCTTGGTTCTCTTTTACTCTTTTGTGCATGCAAAATGTAATTGTTTTCTGTATAGACAGCAACATTGCCTCTCACAGACCTGAGGACCTCTGTGCTGCATAAAATGCTTTGTATGCAGGCAAATAGTTTGGCTCTTGTGCTTCATGAAGGCAATAAAGTCTCTTGGAGGAACTACAACCTTCTGTCCTGTTAGATCCATGTAACTCCGTATTATTTATACACTCACACCCATACACATAACCTAGTTTGCTTCAAGGCTTCATGCTGCATAGGAGACCGTAGTCTCCATAGTTTCCCCTCCCCTTAAAATATCTGTTGTCCAAAACCATTGGGAAACCTCATAAATTGCCAGGCAGTCAAGCACCTGGTGCCCAAAGGGCGGAGTTGGTGATGGAGCAATGATTTATAGGAAATGGAGCAGCAGGTTCAAACAGATGAAAGAACTTAAATCAATCACACACACAAATTTATGGCCTTAATCAGATCCTGGAAAGAAAAAGACTAACACAGAAAGACTTAGAAATCAGATCTGTTGGAGGCATTTGATACTACCTTTTAGAAATCATATTCTTCCTCTCTGCCTCCAGGCCAAAACATACAGAGTAGTAGTATATTTGCTTGAATCTTGTGCTTTCTGTCTGTTCTGTCTAATCTTTACCACTCTGCTTATGACCATATGCAGGCTCAGTAATATAGTTCAGATGGGTGTTGTATGGAAATGGGAATAAGTGTGCTAATCATTCTGAATGAGGAAATCATGTCTCTTGTGTCTTACTACATCGTTGGCATGGCACCACAGTTTTGGTTGTTAAGACTGAGCATTTTTGTACAATCCAAAGATCCTAGTTCAGCTTTCAAAGGACTATGTATATTGCATGTGTGCAGAGATAAGTTGCATAGAAAACAAGTGAGACCAGTATTTTAGTGATGGCTTTGTAGGGTTTTGTATGTACAATATACCCATATGCAACAATAATCATAGTATTTCTTACTTGTTAAATACCTGAAGCACACACACATGCACATACACACATACCAACAACAGCCTTGCAATCTAAATTTGAGGGATCAGATGCTCTGTTTCAGTTTGTCTGATATTGGAAGCCATGTAGGCTTTGCTGAGGTTGCATCCCATTCTGGTTTCTCACTTCATCCAAAATGACAGATCATTGCTAGGTTTACAGCAGGTGAAAAATGGCAGACAGCTGGCTAGGAGTCAGATTCAGCATTACTAGATCCAGTACTAATGGGGAAATGAGGACCCAGGGGAGGCTGTGCTGTTTCTTGACCTTCTACAGCAGGTTGAGGTAGGGCTGGGGATGGAAAGAAATTTCAAGACTCAACAGTCTTGATGAAAGTCATATCACCTAAGATGTGTGTATTCACCTTGTGTATTTACGCATCTGTGTGCAGGCCATTTCTGAGAAGCAAAGGGCTTACAGCATTACACATATTTTAAAATGTGAGCAGGTAAAATTTGCATAATTGAAAAAATATGTAGAATGAGACTATAGACTATGTGTAAATAAGGTAAATTCTGCAACTAATTTAGGGAAATTTTGTAATAAAATTGCATGAATATCGGTGCAGGAAGAAAACACAAACTCTCACAACTTGATACAAAACCAAGGTGGAAGGAAAACAAAGGTTGGATTTGGAGAAACTCAATGAAATTGAGACAGAGAATTTTTGCTTCCTTAGTCCACGTATTAAAGTAAACTGGTATCTGGCTCTGCTCTGTGAAGCTAAGGCTAAGCTAGAGACTACATTCTCCACATAAATGTTTTTCAGTTGTGTCCAAGGAGAATGGTACAAACTGTGGATGTTCAAAAACCCTCTAATTTGACTAGAGCCTGATCTAGTGATTCAGATCCAGCCCCAAGAAGCATCTCCTCACTTTTCGCATCACATAACCTTAGCAATGGAGAGATACTATCTGGCTTTTGCCTGCTTGTTTGTTTTTGTTTTTATAACTGATTCTCCAAATTAGGCTGAACCTTTTTGGATTGTTCAGCTTCACTCCAGGACAAAATTAAGCCAATCTGATACAACCTGGAACTGATACAAATCAGTAAGAATCAGCTTGATTTGATTCAGGATTCAGCCAAATCTGCTGCACAGACCTAGATGGAGCTCTAAGGTCCCATCTACATGATGAAAAAAATCGGTACGGCATTTGAAAGATCAACAATCTGTACAAACAATTGTTCTAATACAAATGTATCATTCAAAAGACAGGCCACAAATTCCCCCATAAAGTCTGGCAGTTTGGTGTTTGGAAAAATTTCCGGATCTCAGGGATTAATCCATGTGGCTTCTGAATGATTGGTCATTTGTACACTCCTGTTAGCACACATACGAACATGAGTGCAATCTGATTGGCTGGCCAGTTAGAGGGGGGAGGGACTAGGAAAGAGGGAAAGGAGCTGCGGTCGCCATGTTGGATTCCCGGCTTGGTGAGGGTCTGGTCAGTCCATGCTATGTTTTGTCATGTTTATATTTAATTATTAAAAAGTAATCATGGATTTCTGGATTGCAGGCACCTTTGTAACTATTTTTTTTTAAATGGTGGGAGATTTAAAACCGCCACTTGGATCGCTTCCTCTGGCCAACTGGGCAAGGGGGGGGGTCATATGGAGTTTGGGGGGTAAAATAGTGTAGGCAGATCGTACGCATTCAAATGGCTGCCTTTTAGATTTTTTTACCCCCCAAACAGATTTTTTTCATCATGAAGATGAGGCCTTAGGTAATCTGTGAAAGCACTGAAGAAGAATGGGAAGTTGGGATTACTCCTGCTGCCCTTTTATCTCTCCTTCTCACAGGGTGACCAGTAATGCATGGCAATGCATTTCTCTCTCTCTCTCTCTCTCTCTCTCTCTCTCACACACACACACACACACACGGAGGGCAAAGCTTTGCATAAAATCTGAATTGTTGTGTGCCTTCAATTCATTTCTGACTTGTGACAGCCCTAAGGCAAATCTATCATGGGATTTCTTGGCAAGATTTGTTCAGGGGAGGTTTACCTTTGCCTTTCTTTAAGGTTGAGAGAGTGCGACTTGCCCAAGTTCACCCACTAGGTTTCCGTTGCTGAGTGGAGATGCGAACCCTGTTCCCCAAAGTCATAGTCCAACCCAAACCACGCTAGCTCTAAATGCACTAATTTATATGCTAATTCAGAACAAACTGATATTCAAATAGAAATACTTCTCATCATAGTTGGAAAGACCCTGACCAGGTGATCTGTATATCTTTGAAGTAGGAATGGAAAGAATATTCAAAACAAAATTTCAAACATGATTTTAGAAGTGTTTCTCAATGAGAAGAATCCTGGACTGATGAGAGTCTTTGTAGTTTGGGATTTATTCCATGCAAAAATCATATAGAACAGCATTTTCTGTGCAAGAAATTCCTTTTTCTGCAAGGAAGGGAACATTTATATACAGAAAATGGTGTCATTGGGGACTTATTCTGTGCAAAATTCATATGTGGTTGTTTTGCACAAAAATAGCATTTCCTACACAGAATACAGTTCCTTCTTCATGGAAAATAATATTTCTGTGCATAATTATTTTCCAGGCCAAAAAGAAACAAACCTATTTCCTAACAGAGAAAGGCTGTTTTCTGTGCAAAAATGTTGCATGCAAATTTTGCACAGAATAAGTCTCAAAATGCAAATACTCTTTGAAAACTGTGCAGTTTCCAAATACTTTCTCATGGGGGGGGGGATGTTCAAATTGATCTTTGCTTTCCTCAAAAAGAAAATTACCAAAGATTTACATCCCTGCTCTGAAGTCTGCTTTCCAGGTGCCAAGGGCTAATGAGTAACTTCAAGGCACCTGCTCTCGCTTCTCACTTTAAACCACCCAGCTTGGATTAGACACCCCATCAAATAGAGGGCAATGTCAAATGGCAGACTGTCATCTGTAAAGCAGAACTGTCCTACTTTCATATGGTTATCTCATTTTCTGAGCAGATTATGAATGCATACAAGTTGTGTATACTTCTTGGCTTTGATTGGTCATGCAGAGGAACATGTGGATGTTGAGTGCTGGGCAAATGGTTGCAACCCTTCCCCCTTCCTCTGTATGTTCACTGGGCATCTGTAAAGTTCTACACCTCCTGCATTTCTCACAGATCCTTCCTGTACTCCCAGCTGTGTGGTCCAGTGGGGGAACCCTGCAGAAACCCACGGAAATACTATGTGGCCACTTAAAAAAAAACAAATAAAAAAAATAAAATCATTGACTGACTTATTTTATTTTATTTTATTGTGACCCAAGGATTGTGAAAAGTTCAGTTTGGTCATTCGGAAGCTGCTGGTGACAATGGTGATGATGGTTGATGATGACACCAATGGTGATCTTACATTTTCATACAGTGAATAGCTTAGTAGATAGAAATGGCCAGTGTATGTTTTCCTGTGCTTTCATGTGATGAGAGGCTTAAACTGGACTATTAGCAATTTACTTTTGGCTGCAGGTTTTTAATCACTATTCCAAAGTTTTCTAAAGAGCAGGGAAATCTAGGGCCTCGATTAAGTAAGTTCTTAAAACCCTACACTCTTTGTGGTCTTTGAGGCAAAATAATAGATTGATTCTACCTGGAATATTGTGTTCAGTTCTAGGCACCATAATTCAATAAGGATATTGACAAGCTGGAATGTGTCCAGAGGAGGGAGACCAAAATGGTGGGAGGTCTGGAAGCCATGCCCTATGAGGAGTGGCTTATGGAATTGGGTATGTTTATCCTGGAAAGGAGAAGGTTAAGAGGTGACATGATAACCATGTTTATATATTTGAAGGGATGTCATATTGAGGATGGAGCAAGCTTGTTTTCTGCTGCTCCAGAGACTAGGACATGGAGCAATGGACTCAAAGTACAGGAAAAGAAATTCCACCTAAACATTAGGAAGAACTTCATGACAGTAAGAGCTTTTCAGAAGTGGAATGCACTGCCTCGGAGTGTGGCGGAGTCTCCTTCTTTGGAGGTTTTTAAACAGAGGTTGGATGGCAATCTGTCGGCAATGCTTTGGTTGGGTATTCCTGCATGGCAGGGGGTTGGACTAGATTGCCCTTGTGTTCTCTTCCAATTCTATAATTCTGCATAGCCCTTACAAATATGCCATATTCAGGTCTGTATGTTTTGAATATATAATTGGCCTCCTGTATCTGCTGGGGTTTAGGTCCCAGATTTACCGTGGATATCAGAAACTGCGGATAACGAAGCCTATTAAAATAAAGGACTTCCTTGTGACTTATCTAATTAAATGGAAAATCGAAAATCAACATAATAATATTGAAATAATACTGACACAAAAACAGAAGTAACTTGAGATTATAGAATGTTTTTGTTTGTTTGTCTGTTTTTTCCTTTAACTATTTTCTCATTATTTAACCTCAAAATATTTTAGAAGCTAGAAAAAATAGAAATAATATTTTGACTAGAAGAATAACCAGGGGGAAGTAAATGTATGTTTGTTAGTTCTTAAATTTAAGATAAAATTGTGGTCTGTTTTGGTGTGTTTTGGTTACTGTAATATATATGTTGGATTTATTTATTTGTGGAGATTAAATGTTATATGTCTGGGAGAAAAATAAAATAAAGGACTTCCAGTAAAAACATATCATAAGAGTTGTGCTGGAGGACCTAGAAGATGCCTAGAGAGGATGCCTCTCTAGGCATTTTCCAGCACAACTCTATGGTATGTGTCCCCTATTTTGTGTCCAACAGAGAACTGAAACCACAAATATTGGTTCCATAAATGCAGGGGTCTGACTGTAATAATAAGTTGTCATTTCATGCAAAAATTATGCTGCCAGTTAATAAGAGGGTGAGAGACTTGACATCCAATGTCAATCCTAAAAGACTTTTCTTTTCTAGAACACTCATTCTGAGCTTGTCACAGAAGTTTCTCCTGTGACCTTAAAATGAATCGAATATGCAAAACTTGCTAGAGATTTTTAAAGAATCTACTGGATATCAGTCTCCACATTATTAAAGATCACCTTTTTAAAAAGTGTTGTTGCACATAGCTTGCAAATACCAGGATATACCTTCACCTTTTTTGAGAGAATGAGAGAGAGAGAGAATGAGAGAGAGATTAAATGCAGACTAAGCCAACGCAGCACACAGACAATTGCAGGTGCAACTGCGGAGAATTCTCAATTCAGTATCACAGCACTGGAAAAGATGCATTGGAATAATGAAAGAACATGTTACTGTTGGGTCTCACTAGAGAAGCCACAGGAATGGCAAATTAAAGACTTAATTAAGAACCAGCTACATGTATCTATCTCAGTGACATCATGCAGACTCCCTTACACACACACCCTGCAGCAGGATATCTTTCCTATCCTTCCCTCCAAGAGTTCATGTTCAAATACTAAAGGACCAGGGGGAAAAGGACAAGAAGTAGAGAAAGATAGCCAAATTTCATGTCTTTATTGCCCCCTAGTGGAACACCTTATAAATAACATACTCACAATGTTAATCTGGTTTAAAAATCCTGGTTCTTGCTGCATTGATGGGGTTTACGAAAACACCTGTGGATCTACATTAAGTGCACTTTTCCTTTATGTCTCCCACCCCTGCCCCATTCATTGAATTTGGGACCACCCAAATGTTTGCTAAGGACAAGTAAACCAAGTTCCTCAGTTCATGTGATCTGATTCTCACCTGGAATATCTTCCAGTTATTGCACTCCATCTGGCTCACAGCTCATGCTCATCTGCAGCTGAGATTTATGTTTAAAAAGTGAAGAGATGATGACCTGTGGTATGTGGAATCAGAAGGAAAAGGTTATACTGTGCTCAAGCCCATAGAGCCTGCATGTTCTAATTGCTAGGGTGCCAGATATACTGTTGCTAGGGGTTATAGGGCCGATATAGAGCAATAGCTGTGGTAGATACACAGTGTAGGCAAGGTATTAAGGCCTTTGATTACTCTGTAACCATGGAATCTATGGTTACGGGTGAATCATTTGAGTTCTGGCTAGTGCTGGAAGGTTGAATCAGGTTTTTTATATCATGGAGAAAATTAAAGGCTAAGAGTTGGGTGTTTCCTACTTTCTGGGGATTGCTATCCTAAGAGCCCAAGTAGAGGCCTTTCCTAGTCCTGCCTGAGATTATATAGAATCATAGAATCATAGAACTGCAAAGTTGGAAGAGACCACGAGGGCCATCCAGTCCAACCCCCTGCCACGCAGGAAATCTTGATCAAAGCATCCCCAACAGATGGCCATCCAGCCTCTGTTTAAAGACCTCCGAGGAAGGAGACCCCACCACACTCCAAGGGAGTGTGTTCCACTGCCGAATAGCTCTTACTGTCAAAAAGTTCCTCCTAATGTTGAGGTGGAATCTCTGTTCCTGGAGCTTGCATCCATTGCTCCGTGTCCCAGTCTCTGGAGCAGCAGAAAACAAGCCTGCTTCATCCTCAACATGACATCCCTTCAAATACTTAAACAGGGCTATCATATCGCCTCCTAACCATCTTTTTCCCAGGCTAAACATACCCAGCTCCCTAAGTCTCTCCTCATAAGGCATAATTTCTAGACATTTCACCATTTTAGTCACCCTTCTTTGGACACGCTCCAATTTGTCCATATCCTTTTTGAATTGTGGTGCCCAGAACTGGACACAGTATTCTAGGTGAGGCCTGACCAAGGCAGAATAGAACGGCACTATTACTTCCCTTGATTTGGACACTATACTTCTATTGATGCAGCCCAAAATCGCATTGGCCTTTTTAGCTGCCACATCGCACTGTTGACTCATGTGAACTGGAAATATCAGGGATTGGATATGGGACCTGCAGCTGGCAAAAAGAACATGCACTCAACCATGGCTCCATCCTACTCCTTCCTATAGAACTCTGATTTATTGTATTTTATTTTACTCACATCACTCTTCTCTGGGTCTTTCTTGGCACTAAAATCCTGTTCCAAGGCTGAGCTCCCAAAGCACTAGATCTTAATAAAAGAGGCACATCAGAATAAGCCAGTGTAATTATTTGAACATGGGAGGTGTTTCTTTCCCCAAGAGGGAGAGTCCAATCTTTTTCGAAATTACATTTACATATTTTCATATTTCCTCCTGTCCCTCAGCGATCCTTTGGACATAATGTTTTCCCATCTCTGGGTTTTCAAAGGGCCAGGAACACTGATACTTATTCAGTAAGGCTGCTCCCTCCAGCGCACCCCCCCACACACCAGCAAATATCCAAGCACCTGCTTTTTCTTTGTGGTTTAAGAAAAAACGCAGAAGACATAGATGTGTGCTTATTTCACAGATAGGTTATCTTTTCTTCTAGGCAGAGGAGGGCAGGCTAGAGGCTTAGCTCTGGGGATTACAATGCAGTTTTTCAGGAAGATAATGGAATGCTCTTCACATTGTACGCTTCTTCCTGATAATCCACAAATAAATTTAACAACAGCGTCCTCTGGCGGACTTAATGTAAGTCACCACATCAGTCTCCCCTCCATTATATTGAAAGCTGCATGAACTGGAGGGGAAGAAGGAGAGGCAAGATGGAGCTGAGCGATCTGAAGAAGGAAAACATGTCAATTTCCTTAATACGCTTCTGCCTTGTGAGACCACAGTCCTTTGTAGCAGGGCATAGTATTTGTTCTACTGAAAATATATACAGATTTCATGTTTGCTCACAGATATGCTATTCTGAGATATTGCTTTTGGGAGTGGGCACTGAAATGGAAAGGCATGTATGATATCACAATACCCAGTCCTCAGTTCTATAGTCCAAGTACTTAGTTTGATAAGAGTTTGGAAAGGCACTTTTAAGAAGAATGAACATCATAGGCCAAAGGCATCCAAAACTGTTTTACGTAGTATAAAATCATGCAATGGCAGGTCCTGAATAGAGCCTATCACACTATATTGTTATAGTGCTATTATTCCACTTTAACTGCTCTGGCTGCCTCCTGAGGATTTGTAGTTTAGGGAGGCCTAAGAGCTCTCTGGCTGATTTTTCTAAATACCCTTCCCTAAACTGCAAATCCAAGGATTCTATAGGAAGCAGCTATAGTGGTTAAAGTGGAATAATAGTGCTATAACAGTGTAGTGTGATAATCTCCAAGGTTTCAGGGGTCTCCTTCAGGCAGAGCAATTGTGCTGGGAGGCTGAAGCATTTCTTGCTGTAGTTCTCAGGGCTTTTGAAACATCTAAACAACATTTCTGTTCTCCCAGACTTTGGACTTTATCAAATGAGGAAAATACAGTGTCATCACGATGCCACATAAGCATGGAAGGTTGTGTGGATCAGACAACGTTGTCCTTTCGCAGTTATAAAGAGCAAAAATCCCATCATTTTTAATTGACAGCTTAAGCCGTCAATAAATCTCCTTGCTGCTTTTTTGCCGGCATTGCCAGCATGCGATATCTCAGGCCATTTAAATCTCAGACTTACCCTAATAACGGCTGCCCCAGTGTGAACACGTCCGGGTGAGATTGGGATGTCCAGGTAAATTTCACTTGTTTTATGACCCTCCCTGAGTTACTTGTGACTTTAACAGTATGTTTGGGTGTTTGGTGTAACTAAAAAAAAGCTTTATTTTTGTTTTTAAGTTTGAATTTCCTACGCAATAAAATAGTGTGAGATTTCAAACAAGAAAGTTAACAGGGCTCCGTTCACTTCCTCTTTATTGCTGGAAGCTTTTGCTGGAATTAGGAAGGTAAGTACAGGGGAACTTTTTTTGCTGGCATAAAAATGCTTTTTTTTAATGCCAGAAAAAGAATGTTTAAAGAGGTTGCGTCTGATACGGACCTTTGTTTGTCTACCAACTTATTTCCAGCTTACAGCAATCCTAAAGCATGGTGCAGTTTTCTTGGCAATATTTGTTCATAGGGGGTTTGCCACTGCCTTCTTCTGAGGCTGAGAGAATGAAACCTGCCCAAAGTCACTCAGTGGGTTTCCATGGCTGAATGAGGATTCAAATCTTGGTCTCCTAGAAACTTGCTCCAACACTCAAACCACTACACTATGCTGACTCTTCTCCGGGACTATATTCTGCCAATTCCCTGTTTAAGCTGCAACCTTTCCTTCCCACCTTTGAGAGTTTCTTTTTTAATTCCAAGATTTATTGGACCAATATGTTCTCTTGTGTTTCCTTCCTTTTAAAAAAAGGTTATAGTGTAGGGGGGGGGGCTGAAAAGTTTGCAGTCAAACCAAGAAGGCCATGAAACTTACATGCTATTTGACATACCCGCTACAAAGTTTAGCACACTTGGTACATCATTTCTCAAGTTTCTTTAACCCTTCCCACAAAAATTCTGATGTCTAATCATTGAAATACTGCTCTGCTGCTTGTGTCACCTCTGAATCATTTGAAAATTTCCTTCCTTTCAAATTCTTTTTAAGGTTTGGAAAGAGGAATAGTCAGATGCAGCAAGAGCTGGTGAAGAGGGTGGATGGTCTATGTACTCAAACCCCACATTCCTCAAAACATCCATCGTTTTGCCAGGCCTGTAAGCAGGAGGTTGTTTACACGACAAAAAAAGCCCAGGAGGAATATGTGTCGATCCCTGTTAGTTCACACACATCACATGCTATTCAGAAGGAGGGGGAAGAAAAAAAGCCCAGTAAACCAGTGACTTCCCACCCCTCTATTTTTCAGGACTTTCTGGAGAAAGTCCAAGACACCCCATGCTATTGGTTGTCTGAACAACCAGGAACAATCCCAAGACATGGGATTGTTTCTGATTGGTTGGACATTGGAGGGGGTGGGCTTGTAAGGGAAGCGTTTCTGTTGACATTTTCTTAGGGTCCCTCCCATGGTCTACCACTGGCCCCAAAGCAGCCAGCTGAGTTCCAGGCAAGGTCTCGCCCCTTCCCACGCCCGTGCCGCAGCTCAGTTTGGGGGGGTGGGTTCTATGTGACTACCAGTCACTAAGAACACCCCCCACCCCGGACAGCTTCCCCCCTGCACTTGCAGCCACGCTGGGTGGGAGGAATCTTCTCCGTGACTCTCAGTCATGGAGAAGACCCCTCCCACCCAGTGTGGATTCCACACCATGCAGCCGTATTCTAGGTGAGGCCTGACCAAGGCAGAATAGAACGGCACTATTACTTCCCTTGATCTGGACACTATACTTCTATTGATACAGCCCAAAATTGCATTGGCCTTTTTAGCTGCCGCATCACACTGTTGACTCATGTTCAACTTGTGGTCTACTAGGACTCCTAGATCCCTTTCGCACGTAGTCTCATTCAGCCAGGTCTCTACCATCCTTTATTCAGGCATTTCATTTTTCTGCCCTAAATGCAGTACTTTACATTTCTCCGTATTGAATTTCATTTTGTTAGCTTTGGCCCAGCTCTCCAGTCTATCCAGGTCGTTCTGAATTTTGATCCTGTCCTCTAGGGTATTAGCTACTCCTCCTAATTTGGTGTCATCTGCAAATTTGATAAGTATGCCCCTAATTCCCTCATCCAAGTCATTGATAAAGATGTTGAATAGCACTGGGCCCAGGACAGAACCCTGTGGCACTCCACTGGTCACATCTTTCCAAGATGAAGAGGAGCCACTGCTGAGCAAACTTTGGGTTCGGCCGGTCAACCAATTACAAATCCATTGAACAGTTAACTTGTCTAGCCCACATTTTACAAGCTTGTTTACAAGAATGTCATGGGGAACCTTGTCAAAGGCCTTACTGTATCAAGGTATGCGATGTCCACAGCATTCCCTTCATCTACCAAGCTGGTAACTTTATCAAAAAAAGAGATCAGATTGGTCTGGCATGACTTGTTTCTCTGAAACCCATGTTGACTTTTTGTGATTATGGCATTGCCTTCTAAATGTTCACAGACTCTCTGTTTAATGATCTGCTCTAGAATCTTCCCTGGTATTGATGTCAGACTGACTGGACGATAATTGTTGGGATCCTCTTTTTTCCCTTTTTTGAAGATCGGGACAACGTTTGCCCTCCTCCAGTCTGCTGGGACTTCTCCTGTTCTCCAGGAGTTCTCAAAGATTATTGCCAATGGCTCTGAGATTATATTTGCCATCTCTTTTAATACTCTTGGATGTAGTTCATCTGGTCCTGGAGATTTTAATTCATTTAGATTAAGAAGCTATTCCTGTACTACCTCTTTACTTATTTTGAGCTGGATTTCCCCTATTGTGTCCTCTGTTCCATTATCCTCAAGTTGGTCCCCCTTTTCCTTTTCTGAAAAAACTGAGGCAAAGAAGGTGTTGAGTAATTCTGCCTTTTCTCTGTCCCCTGTTAGCATTTTGCCATCTTCTCCATTTAGTGGCCCTATCATTTCCTTCTTCCTCCTTTTGCTGTGGACATACCCAAAAAAACCCTTTTTATTGTTCTTAACCTCCCTAGCAAGCCTGAGCTCATTCTGCGCTTTAGCTTTTCTGACTTTACTCCTACACATGTTCGCTATCTGTTTGAATTCTTCTTTGGTGATTTCCCCCCTTTTCCATTTCCTATACATGTTCCATTTAAAACTTAGCTCCATTGAAAGTTCTTTAGTCATCCATCCTGGTTTCTTGAGACACCTCCCATTTTTCTTCCTCAATGGTACTGTTTGAAATTGTGCCTTCAGTATCTCCCTTTTGAGAAAGTCCCATCCATCTTGAGGTCTCTTCTCTTTTAGTTTTCCTGACCATGGGATCACCCCCAGGATTTCCCTGAGTTTATTGAAATGAGCTCTCCTAAAGTCAAGAATGCGTGTCTGACTATGCCTGGCTTCTCCTTTCTATTGTATAACAAACTCCAGGAGAACATGATCACTCTCACCTAAGGATCCCACCACTTGCACCCCATTAACCAGGTCATCTCTATTGGTTAGGATCCGATCTAAAATAGCTGACCCCCTTGTTGCCTCTTCCACATTTTGGACCATGAAATTGTCTTCCAGGCATGTAAGGAATTTGCTAGACCTTGAAGTTTTGGCTGAGTTAGATTGCCAGCAAATATCAGGATAGTTGAAGTCACCCATCACTACTACATCTCTCCTTTCTGCATGTGTGTTCACCTGTTCTAGAAAGGCATCATCCAATTCCTCCATCTGATTTGGGGGTCTGTAGTAGAGTCCCACAATAACATCCCTGTTGTTTCCCTCCCCTTTAATTTTTATCCTGATGCTCTCCACCTGGCTTCCAGTATTGGTGTCATGGATCACTTCACTGGTGTAAATATCCCTGACATATAATGCTATTCCTCCTCCTTTCCTGTTTGGCCTGTTTCTCCTATAAAGGTTATACCCCTCTATTCCTACATTCCAATCACGAGACTCGTCCCACCAGGTTTCAGTAATGCCTATTATATCATATTTGTTTTGTAGTGCGAGGAGTTCAAGTTCATCTTGCTTATTTCCCATGCTCTGTGCATTAGTGTAGAGACATCTAAGACAATGTGTTCCCTTTACTTGCTCCCTGTGCAAGTTTTTTTGCCTCCCACTGTTGGGTCCTTGCACTGTTTGCCTTAGAATCATAGAATTGCAGAGTTGGAAGAGACCACGAGGGCCATCCAGTCCAACCCCCTGCCACGCAGGAAATCACAATCAAAGCATCCCCGACAGATGGCCATCCAGCCTCTGTTTAAAGACCTCCAAGGAAGGAGACCCCACCACGCTCCGAGGGAGTGTGTTCCACTGCCGAACAGCTCTGACTGTCAAAAAGTTCCTCCTCATGTTGAGGTGGAATCTCTGTTCCTGGAGCTTGCACCCATTGCTCCGTGTTCCAGTCTCTGGAGCAGCAGAAAACAAGCCTGCTCCATCCTCAGCGTGACATCCCTTCAAATACTTAAACAGGGCTATCATATCGCCTCTAAACCGTCTTTTTTCCAGGCTAAACATACCCAGCTCCCTAAGTCTCTCCTCATAAGGCATTGTTTCCAGACCTTTCACCATTTTAGTTGCCCTTCTCTGGACACGCTCCAATTTGTCAATATCCTTTCTGAATTGTGGTGCCCAGAACTGGACACAGTATTCTAAGTGAGGTCTGACCAAGGCAGAATAGAGTGGCACTATTACTTCCCTTGATCTAGACACTATACTTCTATTGATACAGCCCAAAATTGCATTGGCCTTTTTAGCTGCCGCATCACACTGTTGGCTCATGTTCAACTTGTGGTCTACTAGGACTCCTAGATCCCTTTCGCACATAGTCTCATTCAGCCAGGTCTCTCCCATCCTATATTTATGCATTTCATTTTTCCGCCCTAAATGCAGTACTTTACATTTCTCCGTATTGAATTTCATTTTGTTAGCTTTGGCCCAGCTCTCCAGTCTATCCAGGTCATTCTGAATTTTGATCCTGTCCTCTAGGGTATTAGCTACTCCTCCCAATTTGGTGTCATCTGCAAATTTGATAAGTATGCCCCTAATTCCCTCATCTAAGTCATTGATAAAGATGTTGAATAGCACTGGGCCCAGGACAGAACCCTGTGGCACCCCACTGGTCACATCTTTCCAAGACGAAGAGGAGCCACTGCTGAGCACCCTTTGGGTTCGGCCGGTCAACCAATTACAAATCCATTGAACAGTTAACTTGTCTAGCCCACATTCTACAAGCTTGTTTGCAAGAATGTCATGGGGAACCTTGTCAAAGGCCTTACTGAAATCAAGGTATGCAATGTCCACAGCATTCCCTTCATCTACCAAGCTGGTAACTTTATCAAAAAAAGAGATCAGATTAGTCTGGCATGACTTGTTTCTCTGAAACCCATGCTGACTTTTTGTGATTATGGCATTGCCTTCTAAATGTTCACAGACTCTCTGTTTAATGATCTGTTCTAGAATCTTCCCTGGTATTGATGTCAGACTAACTGGACGATAGTTGTTGGGATCCTCTTTTTTCCCCTTTTTGAAGATGGGAACAACGTTTGCCCTCCTCCAGTCTGCTGGGACTTCTCCTGTTCTCCAGGAGTTCTCAAATATTATTGCCAATGGCTCTGAGATTATATTTGCCAGCTCTTTTAATACTCTTGGATGTAGTTCATCTGGTCCTGGAGATTTAAATTCATTTAGATTAAGAAGGTATTCCTGTACCACCTCTTTACTTATTTTCAGCTGGATTTCCCCTATTGTGTCCTCTGTTCCATTTTCCTCAGGTTGGTCCTCCTTTTCCTTTTCTGAAAACACTGAGGCAAAGAAGGTGTTGAGTAATTCTGCCTTTTCTCTGTCCCCTTTTAGCATTTTGCCATCTTCTCCACGTAGTGGCCCTATCATTTCCTGCTTCCTCCTTTTGCTGCGGACATACCCAAAAAAACCCTTTTTATTGTTCTTAACCTCCCTAGCAAGCCTGAGCTCATTCTGCACTTTAGCTTTTCTGACTTTACTCCTACACGTGTTCGCTATCTGTTTGAATTCTTCTTTGGTGATTTCCTCCCTTTTCCATTTCCTATACATGTTCCGTTTAAAACTTAGCTCCATTGAAAGTTCTTTAGTCATCCATCCTGGTTTCTTGAGACACCTCCCATTTTTCTTCCTCAATGGTACTGTTTGAAATTGTGCCTTCAGTATCTCCCTTTTGAGAAAGTCAAAACCGTCTTGAGGTCCCTTCTCTTTTAGTATTCTTGACCATGGGATCATCCCCAGTATTTCCCTGAGTTTATTGAAATCAGCTCTCCTAAAGTCAAGAATGCGTGTCTGACTATGCCTGGCTTCTCCTTTCCATTGTATAACAAACTCCAGGAGAACATGATCACTCTCACCTAAGGATCCCACCACTTGCACCCCATTAACAAGGTCGTCTCTGTTGGTTAGGATCAGATCTAAAATAGCTGACCCCCTTGTTGCCTCTTCCACCTTTTGGACCATGAAATTGTCTTCCAGGCATGTAAGGAATTTGCTAGACCTTGTAGTTTTGGCTGAGTTAGATTGCCAGCAAATATCAGGATAGTTGAAGTCACCCATCACTACTACATCTCTCCTTTCTGCATGTATGTTCATCTGTTCTAGAAAGGCAACATCCAATTCCTCCGTCTGATTTGGGGGTCTGTAGTAGAGTCCCACAATAACATCCCTGTTGTTTCCCTCCCCTTTAATTTTTATCCAGATGCTCTCCACCTGGCTTCCAGTATTGATGTCATGGATCACTTCACTGGTGTAAATATCCCTGACATATAATGCTATTCCTCCTCCTTTCCTGTTTGGCCTGTTTCTCCTATAAAGGTTATACCCCTCTATTCCTACATTCCAATCATGAGACTCGTCCCACCAGGTTTCAGTAACGCCTATTATATCATATTTGTTTTGTAGTGCAAGGAGTTCTAGTTCATCTTGCTTATTTCCCATGCTCTGTGCATTAGTGTAGAGACATCTGAGACCATGTGTTCCCTTTACTTGCTCCCTGTGCAAGTTTTTTTGCCTCCCACTGTTGGGTCCTCGCGCTGTTTGCCTTGTTCCCTCTATGACAGTTTGACTATTTTCTCCAGCCCTTTTGCCTTCCAGAATACTGTCTCCCTCCCCCATTTGACTCAGTTTAAAGCCCTCCTGATCAAATTCTTGAGAGTGTTGGCAAAAATGTTTCTTCCAACTGTTGTAAGATGCACCCCATCTCTTGCCAGAAGTCCCCCTGCATGGAAGCGCAGTCCATGATCCAAGAATCCAATTTGTTCTCGGCGACACCATCTACGGAGCCAGTTGTTTACGTCGGCTATTTTCCTCTCCCTTCTTGGACCATGCCCTTCAACTGGCAGAAGAGACAAGATGACAACCTGTGCGTCCATTCCTTTCAGCTTCCTCCCCAGGGCCTCATAATGTCTCCTGATCTTGGGGAAGCTCTGCCTTGCAGTATCATTGGTTCCCAAATGGACCAAAAGGAAGGGGTAATGATCCATAGGCTTGACAAGTCTTGTCAGCCTCTCTGTCACATCACGGATCTTTGCCCCAGGGAGACAACACACCTCCCGAGTCATCTTGTCAGGCCCACATACCACTGCTTCTGTACCCCGCAGCAAGGGGTCCCCCACCACCACCACACGCCTCCGCCGAGGCTTCGCAGCTGCTGTTCCTTGCAGTGGTCCTCTCAAGGTCCCCTGCTCTACCCCTGAAGTCTGTCCATGCTGTTCTTCCTCGTTGTCCTTGATAAGGGAAAGAGCTTCGAATCGATTTTGTAGCTGCAAGCTGCTGGAAGAATCCCTGGATTTTCTTGTTCTGTGTGTGACATTCCTCCAGCTGTCTACTTCCTGTGTCTCTGAAGTAACCCTCTCCTCCACAGCCACTTCCTCTGTGCGGTCCCCATCCAAGACTGTTCGTTCTGTTCTGTCCAGGAAAACCTCTTGCTCACGAATCTTTTGAAGTGTAGCTACCCGTGTCTCCAGCTGCTGTACTTTCTCCTCCAAGAAGGCTACGAGCTTGCACTTGGTGCATGTGAAGTTCTCCACGTCTGTAGACAAGAATACAAACATCTCACAAGTGTTGCAAGTGACTGCTGCAGTCCCCTCAGTGTCCATAATGAGAGCTTTTAGGTAATCTAAGAACTCTTAGTTAATGCTGAGAATGCTAAGCTGTACTTTTAGGTATGCTGTATTTTTGTTTGGTTACTGAAATTCGTGCGCCGTTAGGCGCTTGCCTCAGCAACAAGTTCCAGGCCCTCAGGAACAAGCAGCCTCTCCCAACAGTTTTTTAAAAAAATCAAAAATTAAAAAAAGTCAATCTCCCCAGTCAGAATGGCTGTCCAGAAGCTGCTCTCCTTCTTCTCCCTGGCAGGAAACTGGCCTGGAAACTGGCAGGAAATTTGCTGTCCAGAAGCTGCTCTCCTTCTCTCTGGCAGGAAGCTGCTCTCCTTCTCTCTGTTACCAGAAGCTGCTCTCCTTCTCTCTGTTACCCTACCTCTTAGGGTAACACCCTTAAATGGAATCCTAAAGCCAAATCTGAATCACTCCCTCAAATAATGGTCTGCTGCCTAATCTGGATAGAAATGAAGCCAAACTGAGAGCCTCTGCAAATTAACTGGACTGGACCCCTTTTGAATGTGTGAGGGTTATTTCCAGCCCTCTGCTTACCTCCTTGCTGGTTGCAGTTTCCTCCTGATGGACCCTTCCTCTTGAGGCAATTCCAAAAGGAGCGCCTTGGCATACGGAACATTCATGTCTATATTTATAGGGGCAGTTTTTTGCATGCACCCTGAACCCGAAACTCCCAACAAAGCAGCTTCTGCTGCTTACATTGGGCACCCTGTGAATGCACAATGGCATTTTCTTTGGTGCTCTGTATTAAATGACCACTATGTGACCACTCTCCTGGGGTCGGTCATGCAGGGGCCATGACCTGCATCCATAACTGGTGGCATTGCCACCCTTATCCTAAAAGATTCGTCATAAAGGAGCCATGCAGAACCTGCAAAATCCACATAGGCGCCTGTATATAATATCCATGTATTGTGTCATGGAATATGTCCTATGAGGCTGCACCTTGGCTATGACTCCTGCATATATAAAGAAGCCAGATTGGCATGGAGGGAGAGGCAAAGAGGAGGAAGGGGAAACCACAAGGCATATAGGGTCCTGTCAACTCTATTCCTTTTCAACTTCTCTTCCTTCCTATCATCTAATTCATCCTTATCTTTCTTTTCTAATTCATGATACAACAGGGAGAAAACATCTATGTGGTCTCCCCACAGTATCTTGTCTCTAGTGGCTGGAAGCAAGTGCTCACCAAATAGGAGAGTCTGTTCCCCAAAGGGATGGCCCTATATGGAATGTTACTATAATTATACCACTGAGCTGCCACAATAGCATCCAAATCTTCTATTTGTCCTGACTGTGGGTTCATGTTATAGGAGAAGTCGTACCAGGAAGCCCAGAGCAGTTACCCCATGGCCAGATCTGTTGAGGTGGGATCCCTCCCCCACTGCCAGTACCTAGCATGCTGTGTTGATTAGTGGGCTGATTGGCAGGCATGCTCCAGGGTCCCCATGGTTAACTACACCTCCCCAAGAAACCTTGCAAGCCATGTGTCTCACCTGCACCAGCATCCATTACATTGGCTTCCTCTGGCTCAATAAGGTCCACTGCCAATGCTGAAACACCTCCTCTTGCTGTGTAGCTGGTCCCTCAGCCTCCTCCTGTTTCTTGCTATTTTCTAAAGTATCAAGGCAAGCGAAGATCTCATTAGTCAAGCTGACCTCGACCACCCCTTTAAACAAACCCTTAGAAACTTTCTTAGGGGATCTAGACAGCCTATCCTTCTCAAGTGCTTGCAGCCTAGACAAAATGACATTCGTAATGTTGACTCCCTCCCTTGTTCTCAGATGAAGAAGACACCTCAGGGAGGTGATTGGGGTGGAGCCTCTTGACATAGCCCTTACCCTTGGATCCCCCACTACAGAGACATGGCACTGGTTACCTTGTCCTAGTCCAACCTTCAAGCCACCAGTACTTAAAGCCCAATTGGTCCCCCTAGTAACACCACAAGCCAAAGCCTTGTTAGCTATGTGTCTATGGGCCTATGATCAGGGCTTTGAAGCCCAGGGCCTGACCGAACGGGGCCTATCAAGGCCTTCACTAGGTTACAATAGTGGAGGAAGGCAAGGACCTAAAACAGCAGAGGCCCAACTGGGAACTGATTAAAGAGAGGCTTGCATATAAGTGGAAAGGCTCAGAGCAGCCAGGCCTACAATGGCAAAGGAAGACAAAGGCCTATAATGGCTGAGACACAACAGGAGCCTAAGAGGAGGTCTAAGGCAATGGCCTGGAGCGACCAGGCATAGATGGCCAGTGAAGGCCCAACAAAAGAAGTAGAGGCCTAAAGGTGCTGGGCCTGGGAGAACAACCAGGCCTGAAAGGCTATGTAAGGCCCAGACTGAAGGTAAAAGCCTAGAGGCCTAGTATGCCAGGGTCCCAAAAGCCCAGGCTGGGCTCTTGTTGAGGCCTAAGGAGAAGGAATGGTGGAGACTTTTGTGGACGCATGCTAGATGGGCAAGGAGGGGGAAGGGGGACAACAAGGCAAATAGAAGCCTTATTGCAACTGACTACAAGAACTATGTCCATCGACCTGCTTGAGAGGCCACATGAAAAATAGAGGTCTAGATCCACAGGCCTATCGCTATACACTAGGGCCAAACCACATGCCAAGTTTGCCTCTCCCCCCCCCACACACACCCTACAGGCTGGAACATACACAAAACCTTCAGCTTGACCGGGGATCTGCTATCTCTCCCACAATGACCCACAATGCCAACTAACAGAACCAGCTGCCCCACACCATCTGCCTGAGCCCAGCAGCAGGCTGCAATGCAGCCTTGTTCCCTTCCTGAGCCCAATGAGGATCTGCCTCTTATACCCACAAAAGAAATAAACAAAAATTAATACACTTAAATCAATACAATGGATTAAGTAGATAATGGAGTAGCAATTGAAAGCAGCTGGAGGCTGTGTACCACCTTGCAACTTTCCTGGGCCCAACTGAGACCTACTGTCCTCCCCCCAGCTAACAAACCAAACTAAAAGGAAACAGCACCACAATGCAATCAATTAATATGTGGATGGACCGATCACACAGCAGCACCAGATATCCTAATGCCCCACAAGGCCCAGCCACAGACTGTTCATTAGCTCACTTGTATGAAGGCACTCACTCACTGATCTCTTTGAATGAAGATTCAAAAAAAAAAAAAAAAAAAAAAAGGAAGAGGAGTGAGGTGACAGGAGCTTTGAATTGCTCTGGCTCTGCTTCCCCCAAGCTTTCCGTCATGGAATTCAGCACCATGGCTTCTGTTTATTGGAGACCAGTAAATGCTCTACTTGCACAATAGAGAGTAACACTTTTGCAAAAACTGCATTCCATGCTCTGCTAAGAAGACCAGCTGGAGTAGCCTGCAATGGAGTTATATCAGGGGCAGGGAAAGGGCAACCTGAGGGCAACCAAGAGACCTGTCTAGCTTACCTTCTAAAAAAATAAAATAAAAAAGAAGAGTAGAGTAGAACATGCATTATAGGAGGCATTGTAGGAAATGTTGCCATGTCTTTGTCCCCCCATCCACATCTGTTTTAGGCTTGGAAGGCCTTTTTTCAAAACATGAAGTGACTTGCAGCTACTTCCTGATTTTGAAACAGGCCTCCTCTGGGATCTCAGCATGCCAGAATTGCATCCCCAGATCCCTGGAGGCTGAGGGGATGTGTAAAAGTTTTTAAAGAATAAAAAAATGGGGAGGGCTGCGGTGCATTTATGTGCAGCTCTCCAAGGTCTGGCAGCCCCTGACCTCATGTAGTTGCCCACCCTGAGTTTGATGAACCAAAAGTCTAATTCACTTCTATGAGTCAGCTTCAAGTATTAACAACATCACCACATGAAGACTAAGTTCTTAAACAATAAGCAAAGGAGATAATTATCACTTCAATTGTTATATTGATTGGTGGGGCCCAGGGGTGCATCCTTATGGCTTCTGTCCTCATTTTGCATGCTTCCCTTTCCAACTAGTTTCATTAGATGCTTAACAGTTATTAATGTTTTCCCCCTCCATTAATCAAAACTTACTATAGAACTAAATGAAAATGCCATTACATTTGAGGTTACTATTGCAAGTGTGTCAATTGATTTCACTCATACTCTGGTCTTCCAGCCATGCACTTTCCAAGTGACAATCATGAAATGTGACTGGCATCTTATTCAGGCTCTTTCCTCAAGCTTCTAATAAGCTCTTGAGCACTGTGTGTGTGTGTGCACATGCACACATGTGCCTGGGCCTTCTCTTGGGCAACTGACTCATTGCTAAGGGATGGAAATGATCTTGAGTTTCCTGTCAAGATACAAGGACTGATCAGAACTGAATTTCTAGACATTCGTTTTTCTATGACAGTTTCCAGAATCCCCCAGACAAACATGGCTGCTGACCATAATGGCTGTAGTAAAAAAAGAAAAGAAAAAGGAGAGTATCTTTTCCAAGTTCTGAATAGGATGGAGGATTTAGACTGCTACAAATATGGTCCAAGGCCCCACCACTGGTGAATTTCTGCATCTGAGATATGGGATGGGCAGTTGCAAGGCAACCTTTTGAATGAGCAGCATGAAATCCCACTGGGATTGTAAGGATGCAAAGGAGGCTATGAGAAGGAAGGTAAAATGGCAGCAGCTGATATCACATAGGGACTACCGTGCCCTATCAGGGTTTATATCAGTACTCAAGGACTGAGCGTCTCATCAGTCTTCCAAGAGAGGAGTTTCCCCAGCATGTTTCTGTTCTTGGATGTATTTCAGCTCTTTCAGCTGGGGGGATTTACCATTGCTGCTGTCAATCTGCTTTACTCTCCATGAGGGAAGGAATTCTTGCAACAAGATCAAACCTTAGCTAGAAACTGTTGGGGGGTTCACCAAGGTACTTTACTGTCTGATGGAGCCTCTCTTGCTCAAGCCACCAAAATGATTCATTAGGGGAAAGGTTCATGGGCAGATATATCTATACATTTTTTAAAAAATACTTTTTTTATTAAAGAATTCCAAGTTATCTCTGTACATCAAACAAAGCATAGATGATTTTCACTTTATCTGAATAAAAAAAACATGAAATCTACAAAGCTTCATTACTCATTTGTTCATATTTCTAGTATTCATTCCAATACTATATTGAATTCTTCTATTTCTATGTTCCCGTTTTCTTATTTCTCATATTATTCTTTGTCTTCCCATCACCAACCAAGGTACATTACATCAATAAATATTATTTTAATCACCGTTTCCCATACCTTGCATACCCCTCGCTCTCCTAATTCTGTACTTCCGCATTCCGTACTTAGTTTGACTATATTAGTAAATCGCTTCTTAAACTTCTACCATGTGGTAGTTTAAAATGTTTTTTTCCCCTTTCATCTTATTACAAGTCAATTTCCCCCAGTCCTCTCCATTTCTTTTTCCAAAAACTTTTAATAGGTTTCCATCCCTCTTTGACTTCATCTAACATTTTCCCCTTGATTGTGGTGGTTAATATATCCATCCCCATCATCTCATGGAGTTTCAACAACCATTCCTCTAGAGTAGGGTTTTCTTTCATCTTCCATTTAGAAGCATATAGCAGCCTCACTGCGGAGATCATGTATAATATGATCTTCCATTGCAGATTACTATTTTTTCCCTTGATTTTATCTATCATGTTTAACAAATATACTTCGGGCTCCATAGGGAACCTGATTTCTAATATTTCATTTAGAATCATAGAATCATAGAATCATAGAATTGCAGAGTTGGAAGAGACCACAAGGGCCATCCAGTCCAACCCCCTGCCATGCAGGAAATCATGATCAAAGCATCCCCGACAGATGGCCATCCAGCCTCTGTTTAAAGACCTCCAAGGAAGGAGACCCCACCACACTCCGCTCCATGTATTTTTTTTCCAGTACGATTTGGCAGATTGGTAATTCCATCACATGTGGAAAATGGTACCTTTTGCCTGTTCACATTTCCAACATAGATTACTCCCTTTATTATACATCTTGTTTAACTTTACAGGTGTTAGATACCAACGGTGGAATATTTTCAGAAAGTTTTCTTTTAGATTTTGGGAGGCTGTAAATTTCTGTGTATAATGCCATGCCTTTTCCCATCTCTCTAATTCAATAACGTGTCCCACATCCTGTGCCCATTTTATCATTGGTTCTTTTACATATTCTGTTTCTAATTTCCTTTCTAACAGGATATTGTAATATTTAGCTATGTGTTGTTTTTTGTTGCCCCATATTATTTTATCTATCAGGTTTTGATCTGTTTCAAACTCCTCTAATTTACCATCCATTTTATATTGTTCAAATAACTGCTTATATGAAAACCAGTTTAGAGTGTCCCACAGCCGCTAATTCTTCTCTGTTTTTTGTCCTGAGACTCCCTTTATCTTTCACCAAAATATCTTTATATCTAAGCCAGGGCTCGTTCTTATTCTTAGATCTTCTGAAAAAGGCCTCTTCGGATGATATCCATACTGGGATTTTCCTATAGTACTGTTTCTTTATGCTCAACCAAACTTTTAGGAGTGCTTTCCTAATATAGTGATTATTAAAATCTCTGTTTTCTTTCACTTTTCCGTACCATAGGTATGCGTGCCAGCCAAACCTGTTACCCGAACCCTCCAGTGCTAGCGCTTTATTATTGTTTAAGTGAATCCAGTCCTCGAGCCACACTAACGCGCATGATTGAAAGTACAACTGCAGATCTGGCATAGCACATCCTCCTCTCTCTTTCCTTTCCAATAGTAGCTTCCACTTGATGCAAGGCTTTTTCCCTGACCATATATATTTTGTTAGTTCTGATTGCCATAACCTGAAGCATTTATCATTGTTAATAATCGACAAATTTTGAAAGATAAACATGAATCTCGGGAGGATGTTCATTTTGAATGCTGCTATTTTTCCCAGTAGAGAAAGGTTGAGTTTGGACCATCTAATAATATCACTTTTAATATCACTCCATAACTTGTCATAATTGTTTTTAAAGAGTTCTGTGTTTCTTTTAGTGATCCAAATACCTAAATACTTTACTTTGTTTTTTATGGTAAACCCTGTTTTCTGTGCAAATTCTTGTTCCTGAGCTTTAGTCATGTTCTTTGTGAGTGTTACCATTTTTTCTCTGTTTATTTTAAATCCTGAGACCCCTGCATATTCTTGAATTATCTTCATCAAGGCATCTGTTTGCTCCAGTGGGTTATCCAAAAAGACAACTATATCATCGGCGTATGCCTTGATTTTGTATTTGTATCCCTTGACCTTTGTGCCTGTAATACCGTCATTATTTCTGATGTTACCTATCAATATCTCAATGACCATTATAAACAACAGGGGGGATAGCAGACATCCCTGCCTAGTTCCCTTCTTTATGTTTGGCTTCTCTGTTTGGATATATCTATAAATTTGAGGTATTAAGTTCAGAGATGGTCTTTGACACCTGGACTTAGTATTAGTGTACCTGGACACCAGCAGGCTAAAGATGCTGGAGGAAGCTGAGTATGCTTTCTTTGAGAAATGGGAGCTCTGGCAGGAGCAGGAACACAGGAGACACTGGTGGCAGTCCATTTAGCAATTCAGCAGTTCTTGCATGAAGAGTGAGTGCTTAAAACTCCAAAACCACCTTAAATAACAAAGTAAATGAACACATTAGCAGTGAAACAAACCTAAAAACATGCCAACTAAATGGGACAGTTCATAAAAAGAGTGTCCTGTGCTTTGTTTTCACATTCTCACCTGGAAGTTTTCTCACTGAGGACTGCCCATTGATGCTGTAATCTTGTGATTCCAATGGGACATGGTTTTGCATGTAATCAGTAGCACGAAAAGAGTGGTATTGAAGATCTATTCATGGATTGTCCCATGAATTAGGAGCAACACCTTTTTCATGTCTGAAGCATGCTGTAACCACATGAAGATGATGATGTCGTGCAATAGCTGGACCTATTCGTGTTACTGTGATCTTGTAATCTTGCAATTTTTGCCACATCTGATAATGTCCATAGTCACAAGTGTAGCACTTTGACAAAAACAAATGCAAATATTCAGCAACTGAGGTTATGCAGCAGAAATCTGCATGTATTCTGAAAGTAGGGGTGGGGATGGGTGCAAGGGTAGCTCAACCCCCCCCCCAAGACTAGACTGAGCCTGATCAATAATTTGCCTGATCAAAATAATCAGGCAAATTGGAGAACCAAGACTTCTATACTACACTTGATGCCCCTGAGGTTATTACCCATCAGAAGAGTACAAAATAAAATAAAATAAAATAAGAACACCAACACATGTAAACACACACACATACAATTTATGACAGCTATTGTAGTTGAGCCTTCCCATAAATAACAAAGGCTTCTTGCAATCTACCCTAGGCAGACTTCTTTGTGAGTAAGCATCATTGAACACACTGGGGGCACTTCTAAGTACACATTGTGTTTGTAAGAGTGTTCATATTTAAGGATGTTTGAATGATAATGGATGACAAAAGTAATTTGCCCTCTCCCATGTAGGTATGTGTCTTCAAGTCACCTGTTGAATTATGGTGACCCCATGAATTTCATAGAACTTTCTAATTTAAGGAATACTCAGAGGTGGTTTGCCAGTGGACTTCCTCTGAAATATAGGCTATAGCTTCAGTATTCCTTGGCAATTTCATGTCTGAGTACTAACCAGGGCAGATTCTGCTTAGCAGCCAAGATCACAGTGGATCTGGTACCATTAGGGTATAGTAAAAGGATTGATACGATAGGAGACTTTATAGGCACCTTTGCACTCACTTAATAGGATCATACATATTTTTTCCATTTACTTGACATTAATTGCATTTTTTATTTACTCAATTTTTGTAATATATATTATTTTGCCATTGCTTTTAAAGTAGTCAAATTGTTTCCTGCTTCAGCTGGTGGCAGTGGTTGCTCTTTTAATGCAATAAATTATGTGTTTTTGTTGCTTTGTAAAAAAAAAAAAAAAGTACCTGTAAATAGACAAAGTAAATAATGACCTGCCTGTCAGTGTTGAGCCCACTTCCACCTTGAAAAATAGTTTGGATCCTTGGAAGTGTGTCTATTTAGCAGTTAAGTTCTACTGATTTCAACAGGACTAACTTTCTAATGAGAATGAATTAGAAATTTTACACTAGAAAGACACCCACTGAACTCAATGAGATTTAGTTCTTGGTAAGGATGTTTAGGATTTGTTGTTAACTCATTAGCAGTCTGGTAGATTGATTAATGGGCTGCTGCTCCCGTAAGAAGACCTTAGTTGATGAGGTGAAACACTAAGCGGAATACCACATGAGGGTCTTTTCTAGTGATAGTACAGTCATCCCTTCACATTCACAAGGGTTACGTTCCACGTACCCCCGCGAATGTGAAAAATCCGTGAATAATGACTGCCCTCCCCCTCCCCCACCATAGCGACCATGGGGCCTCCGGAGGCCCCATAGTCGCTTTCCCCAGCCTCCCCACTCCCTTCCTAGGTCTTCCCGGGGCCTCCGGAGACCCTCCCTAGGCCCTGTGGATGCCTCCCCAGCCCTCCACACTCCCACCCAAGCCCTCAACGGGGCCTCCGGAGAGTCTCCGGAGGCCCCACAGAGGCCTCCCCGGCCCTCCACACTCTCCCCCAAGGCCTTCACGGGGCACTACGGAGGCCTCTCCTGGCCCTCCCCCCTCCCTCCCCGGGCCTTCGTGGGGCCTCCGAAGCATCTCCAGAGGCCCCATGGAGGCCTCCCCGGCCCTCCCCACCCCCTCCCCGGGCCTTCGTGGGCCTAGCAAGGCCCTGCGGAGGCCTCTCCCGGCCCTCCCCGGGCCTTCGCGGGGCCTCTGGAGCATCTCCGGAGGCACCATGGAGGCCTCCCCAGCCCTCCTCCAGGCCTTCATGGGGCCTCTGGAGCATCTCCGGAGGCCCCATGGAGGCCTCCCCGACCCTCCCCGCTCCCTACCAGGCCTTCATGGGGCCTCTGGAGCATCTCCGGAGGCCCCATGGAGGCCTCCCCGGCCCTTCCCCCAGGCCTTGATGGGGCCTCTGGAGCGTCTCCGGTGGCCCCATGTTTGCCTCCCCAGCCCTTCCCACCCCCTCCCCGGGCCTTCATGGGGCCTCCAGAGCGTCTCCGGGGGGCCCGTGAAGGCCTCCCCAGCCCTCCCCCCTCCTTCCCAAGGCCTTCGTGGGGCCTCTGGAGGGTCTCCGAAGGCCCTGTGGAGGTCTCCCCGGCCTTCCCCGCTCCCTCCCAGGGCTTTCACAGGGCCTCCGGAGGCCCCTTGTCACAGTTTTTGGGACGCCCGGGGAGCCCTCCCAAAACCGCGAATAATCAAAACCGTGAATGTCAGGTTCGCAAATGTGGAGGGGAGACTGTACTGCTTCATAACAAAGTGGATCTATTCTGGCATGCAAGCCATACCTACCAGACAGTGTTCCCCATTCCATCTTTAAAATGAAATAGCAACTGTTCAAAGTGCTACAAGCTCACCACATACTCCATTAAAACCATGCCTCCATAAGGAGATCTCCTCCTCCATTCATAGATGGTCATTTCCTCTATGTGGTATGTGCATGCTCCCTTTTAAAAAATTTATTATCGTGTAACTGTGTGGATTCGTGAGTCCTTCATTCAGCTCACATCGTGTTCAATATTCTCTCAAGTCTTCCTGTTTGCGTGTACATGCGTGACGTGACTGATTATTTGTATAGTGTCAGAGGAAAGAACTTGCAAACTACCTCTGCTCTGGGCTATACACACACACCCTATGCAAATAAAACCAGAAACATTTGTGCAATGTCTTGCTCAAGTCTGTCTCCCCACCCCACCCCGAAAGACTTCTGTTTGTTATTTAAGATATCTGCAGTCTCTATGGGGAAGTTATTATGCTTTTGCAATTGCTTGCTGCAAGGAAAGCAACAGCAATACACTGAGTACAATTCATGAGTTGCATCCAAGCAGCCGTTAATGACTTTCCTGTTTTTTCCTTGCCTTATAAAGATCAGAGTATTTTACCCACCTGCATTCGCACCTTTGGGAGCAAAAAAGGGTTTTAATTGCACTGCCAAGAAAGAAGAGGGGGGGATTCTAGGCATGTCCTGTGTGAAGCTCAAACTCACAACCTTCGGATTATGAGACTCACACACTGCCTACTTCACCAACAAGACTTGTACAGGATAAGAGAGCACAGGCTTCCACTTTCTCTTTTCAGCTTTGCAGAAAAGGAAGTGACTTGATACAGTCATAACCTTATGCATGCAAGGTGCTAATTGCTGCAAAAACTCCTCTTTATTTCTTGTTACATTGTTGCAAAAGAGGTCTCTGGTTAAGTAAATGCCCAGAGCCTCCCAATTCACATAGTTTGGAAGATGGGAAGGGGGAAAGGGTTCCAAGACAGCAGGGGAGGAATAAATTTATTGTTAAAGGTAAGGAAACATTACATTAAATGCATTAAACGGAAGTATTGGTAAATTAAGCAGCTGCGGAACTGCACAAATGTGGGGTTAAAAGGTTACTGGGTAACTCAGGAATGATGTTATTAGCTTGTGAGTTTGACTGCTGGACAACTGGAGCAGCCACTGGAAGCTGAATGCCAGAGAAGCAGGAGGAACAACAGGTCAGAGCAGGCATGCCCACTCCTGCTATGTGTGCTCACATCATCTGCGGGAAGTTATTACTGCACAATAAAATATGTTGGTTTTATGTTGGAATTAATTTTACTGATGCCAAGCACCCGTGAATGTAAAATAGTGCTTCTGAGGCTCACGGCAACCAATACCAACACTGAAGGGAGACAGAGCCATGTGATCACAATTGATTCACTTCCGAAACTATTACAGGAACATAGTGCAAAAGCCCCTCATGTAGTATTCCTCTAAAAGCAGCTTGCTTTTGAAGCAGTTTTGATTCTGCTGTACAGTGTGCCCTTGGTATCTGCTGGAGTTTGATTCCAGGACCCCCCATGGATACCAAAATCCATGGATGCTCAAGTCCCATTATATACAATGACACAGTAAAATGGCAAAATCAAGGTTTGCTTCTTGGTTTTTTTGTTTGGGGGGGAGGCGGGGCTGGCTTAACCAATCTGCCAAACTGATTCTGGAGGGAGTTTGCTACTCACTCGTCCCCTCCTGCCAGAATCATTGTCAAAAGGCCAGCCAGCCAGGAGAGGTTGTGTGTGTTTGTGTGTATGTGTGTTGTGTGAGGGGGGTGGAGGCATCTCTTTCCTCTCTCTTCAGAAAGAGCTTCTTTCTTTCTTTCTTTCTTTCTTTCTTTCTTTCTTTCTTTCTCTCTCCCTTCTTTCTCACTTTTTATCCCCTGTCTCTCTCTCCCTTCCTTCCTTCTTTCTTTCTTTCTGACTTTCTCTCTCTCTCTCCTTCCTTCCTTTCTTTCTTCCCTTTCCTTCCTCCCACATAGATCCCCTGAATCCATCTTTCCACCTGCTCTTAACATGCCTGTTTTCTTTCACCTCCCTTTCCCCCTCGGTCTTCTTCAGCTTCCTCCCCTTGCTGCCAACTGAGTTCAACCTGCAAAAGGAATTTGTGTGTGTTTCCCTATGCACCTTCAAGTCATTTCTGACTAAGGCGAACATGCCATGGGGTTTTCTAGGCAAGGTTTGTTCAAAGGGGGTGTTGTAGTATGTGGGGAAATAATTAATTGTAATGTAAAAGCAATCTTGTGTACCTCATTCACATTTTAAGATAAGTCTAGGATTTTTCCCTGCATGCTTCTGTTTTCCCAAACTCCCTTTCTCTTATTTCACTGGGCACTTCCAGCCAACTGGGGTGCTGGGTCATTCAACACATGACCTAATTTAAACTTTATTGCTCTTTGGGAGACTCCTTTAAGTTAGAGTCTCCATGCGGCTGTAGCCATTTTTATCTTAGCCATCTTATCTTCATCTTTTTTTTTGTAATCATGCTGCTGCTATGAAGCCATGCCATGATGTTCACCATACAGCCTCTACCACTAAAGGCTGGGTGAGTCTTTCTACCCTAAATCCTCCTAGTTAGTTAGGAACACTCTTTTAAAAGTTTGTTTTAGTATGTAGATTGAGAATGATATACCTTCAGTAAACTTTTTATTTGCATTTTTAAACTGACTCCTTTGTTTTGTAATGAGTCTAATTCAATGGGTGATCAGATCAGATGACAGACCTCAGAATACACTTTTAAATGTTAATTGAGCTTGTCTGCATCCTTCAGCCACTCTGCATGAATTTGAAAGTGAAGTGATTTTTAACTCCTCTTTTAAAAGAAGATATTTTTATTGTTTTTAAAAGGGGTAGATCCCTGGAATTTTAAATACATTTTTATTTTTTAGACTCATTACTCTTACATTGAAGGGTTATGGTTCCCAGTTTGAAGACTTAAAAGCTCAATTTATTTTTTTTGTTTTTGCAAAAGTTTTGTTTTTTTTCTGATCACCACAGTTGCTGTTTTTTTGGTCTCCCTTAGCTCTGCTTGAGACAAAGGCCATAAAGCAATAAAGCAATTATACCTGAAGCTCCTAGCCTGTCTGTTATTTTAAGCTTGGAGAAACTGTATGGGCCAAATTATAGAAGATGGGCTTTCTCTTTTGAAACATATTTAAAGGCCATGGGACTCATTGATGTTTTACACAAATGAAGGCCTAATCAGGGAAAGGAAAGAGATTATTTTGATAGGAATGATCAAAAGGTCTTAGCCTACATAATTTTAACCATTGATCAAGGATAAGTTCATGAAATCAAAGATGAGAGAACAGCAAAAGCTGCTTGGGACACTTTGAAAGATCTATGTGATGTTCAATCTACGGAAAATAAAGTTGCATTGATGATGAAATTTGTAAACATGAAACTGGCAAATCCAAAATGTCTAGATGAACACATTAATAATTTCAGAGCTACATTAGCAGAATTACAACCTCCTGGAGAAGAGATTCCAAAGTCTATGCAAGTTGGGATATTTTTTAGCAAGCTTACCAAAGTTTTACAATCCCATCATAAACACTTTACAGTTAAAGAATGATTTAACTCTACCAGAAGCCTATATTCAAATAAGAGAATTTCATCATAGGCAAAACTTGATGCAAAATGACAAGTTTGAATCCAAAAATTCTAACTTTAACCAACAAGTTAATTTGGCTGAAAAAGAAAAGCAGAATTTTAAAAGGAATGCTACCCACTACAAACCCCCCTCCTCCTCTTCTGAGCCAAATGGGGTGCAATTCAAGGCTTCAAAGGGAAAGGGACAGTCATTCTCACAGCAAGGGATGACTGGCCAGAGGAAGAGAATGCAAAAGGCCATAGAGATAGAGAAGCTAATGCTAAACAGAAATTTCACATTGGATTGGCTTATGAAAAAGTAATGCAAGCTTCTGGAAATGAAGAAAAGTTTCCTTCATAATAGACAGCGGAGCTAGCAACACATTTATTAATAAAAGGGAATATTTCCAAGATTTTAATGAAGAAGTAAAATTCCCTGTGTTTCTTGGCAATGGAGATTCTGTTATAGTGCAAGGAATTGGGACTGTGTGTCTTCCTATGAGATTGGGAGATAAGATAGAAATATTAAGAATTATGGACGCTGTTTATACCCCTGAGCTCAAGAGCTCCCTTTACTCAGTAAAAATGAGCACATCTAGAGGCAACAGAGTAGTTTTCAAAAAGAATGCATGTTATGGTCTTCATGGCAAACATTTGATTTTTAAAAGCACTCTAAAGGATGATGGACTTTATCACATGGAGATCAGTGATTTAAATGCCAATGTTGCCACTCAATGTAAACACAAAGACTGCATAAATTTATGGCATAAAAGATTTGCTCATCAAAATGTTGAATGCATAAAGAAATTGGCTAATCAAGAGCTAGCAAAAGACTTTCATTTCAAGAACTGTTGTGTGAATGAAAGGTGTGTGGAATGCATTAAAGTTAAAGCTACTGCACCTTCACACAAGCCTCTCACAGAAAGACAATCTACTAAACCTCTTGAGTTGATACATTCTGATCTCTGCGGGCCATTTAGACAAGAGATCAGTTGGTGGAAACCTCTATTTTTTAACCTTCACAGATTATTTCAGTATATATTGCCATTGCTACCTCCTAAGGGAGAAAAGTCAAGCTTTTGAAAAGTTCAAAGAGTACTTTAATTATGTCACTAATAAATTCAATTATAAAATTCAAAATTTGAGGATGGATAATGGCTCTGAGTTTGTCAATACTCTATTTGATAAGTTCTTAAAGGAACATGGCATCAGACACCAGACTACTGGGATTTATAGTCCTCAACAAAATGGTTTATCAGAGAGAATGAACCGCACCTTAAAGGAAATGGCAATTGCAATTCTTTTACAGGCTAACATGTCTAAAGCTTATTGGTCTGAGGCAATTCTCACAGCCACATACTTATACAATAGACTTCCAACCAGATCCAGAGATGTTACTCCATTTGAATTGTGGCATGGTGTGAAACCCAGACTGAACCATCTCAGGGTTTTTGGATCAAAAGCTTATACATATATTCCCAAACAGAAAAGAGACAAACTGGACTGTAGAAGTGAAGAGGGATTTTTTATTGGCTATGCCAAAGGTGCTTACAAAATCCTGAACCCTGATGGACGCACAATTAGAATAACAAATGCTGTTTATGTTGATGAAAGACCTCAATTTAATTCTAATCCAAACAAAGATTTCTATTCAGATGTGTTTGCAGTGGAAGAAGACCCTGATTCTCAGCGGCAGCCACAGCATGTGCAGCTCTTTCACCCTCCTGCAAGTGCTTCACATCCAGAAGGGGCTCCCTCAGCCCAGGACTTACCAGAGGATGGAGGACTGGATGGCATACCACGGGCAGAGCCAGGAACTCAAGTCCAGGTGAGACAATCTGCAAGGGGTAACAGGGGAGTGCCTCCTTTGAGATTGTCCTATCTAGCCACAGGGGAAAACCTTCTGGAACCCTCTGATTGGCAGAAGATCAAAGGACTACCAAAGTCTGATTCTGAGAAATGGGTGAAAGCAGCCATGGAGGAAATGGAATCCTTATATAAAAGTAAAACTTGGACTTTGACAGAATTGCCAGAAGGCAAGAAGGCAATTGGCTGCAGATGGGTCTTTACAACAAAGCAAAATGTAAACGGGGAGATTGAAAGATATAAAGCCAGACTTGTAGCTAAAGGTTACAATCAGCAATTTGTAGAAGATTTTCATGAAACTTTCTCCCCAGTAGTTACACACACAACTATTAGGAGCATCTAGTGTGTAAACTTGAGAAAAGCTTGTATGGTTTAAAACAAGCAACCAAGAAATGGCACGAAAAGCTAAATCAGCTCCTTATCAAAGAAGGATTTACTCCAGGCACTGTTGACCAATGTGTTTACAAAAGATTCAGAAACAATAGATGGACTTACATTGCAAGTTATGTTGATGATTTGATTCTGTGCAGTCAAGGCAAAGCAGATAGTCAAGAGATACTCCTGAATCTCCAGAAAGAAATAAATATTAAAAGTTTGGGAGACATCTCACACTATCTTAGAGTACAAATTGAAAGAGACCATGATGGAAGCTTCTTTCTAAATCAAAAGCAAAAGATTATAGATCTTCTGGACTGTCTTGGTTTAAAAGATGCAAAGGATGCTCAAACGCCAATGGAAGTAGGTTTCTTAAAAAACAATGAGGCATCTGAACCTTTGAGAGATGGTGAAAAGTACAGAAATGCAGTTGGAAAACTTCTGTACGTAGTGAATTTCACTAGACCTGAAATTGCAAATGCTGTTGGCATCTTATGTAGAATGGTTAATTCTCCTACTCTTTGAGATTTTACTGCAGTGAAAAGAATTTCAAGATATTTCAAGAAGAATTTCATGATATTTAAAGATATTTAAAATTGACCGCTGACTTCAAACTAATGCTGCCAGAATGTGACAAGCCACAACTGATTGCCTATGCAGATGCTGATTGGTACACCGATCTGGTGGAGAGAAAATCAACCAGTGGAAACACCATCTTTTATGGTGGTGGAGCAGTAAGTTGGACTAGTCGGAAGCAGAGTACAGTGGCAGACAGTTCCACAGATGCCGAGTGCATCTCAGCGAAAACAGCTTGTGATGAAATCAAATGGCTGAAGAATTTGCTTCTGGATCTTGGGATAAAAGAACCCAAGCCAACCATTTTGATGCAAGACAATCAAAGCTGTATCAAAATTTCTCAGAGTGACAAGCCTCTGAAGAAGAACATAGACATTGCTTTCCACAAGGTGATAGAGATGTGTCTGAGTCAAATTGTTCAACTGGAGTACTGCAACTCAGAAGAAATAATAGCTGATATTTTAACTAAGCCTCTTCCTAAGGACAGTTTCCTGAGACTACGAGAAGAAATGAAGAATGTTCATGGAGGAGCCTACGACTGAAAAGGGGAATGTAGTATGTGGGGAAATAATTAATGTAATGTAATGTAAAAGCAATCTTGTGTACCTCATTCACATTTTAAGATATTTTTTATTGCTTTTAAAAGGACTATTTCCTGGAATTTTTAATACATTTTTATTTTTAGACTCATTACTCCTACAGGTGTGCCTTTGGCTACCTTTTGAGGCTGAGAGAGTGTGATTTGCCCAAGGTCACCCAGTGGGTATTCATGACTGAGTAAGGATTCAAACCCTGATCTTCACAGTCATAGTGCAATGCTGAAATTTTACAACACTCTAGCTCTTTTAACAGAAGAATATAAAGAACATAAATAAAAAATTGGAATAATATTACTGGGAACAATGGTTTTATTGTTGTCACTATAACACACCAGTATCCCATTAGTGTTATGTGACAGCCTTTGGGTAGAGCAGTGGTTCTTAACCTTTTCTTTACCAGCCCCCCCCCCTTTAAATCTTTTGTTGTCCCAAGACTTAACTCAAGATTTAAAACCCTAATAATATTAACAATAATAGCTAATAATAATAGCTAACAACAACAACAATACAATTACACCATCCATTAAACTTTCCCACAGAGGCACTCTTGGTTCTTCCTGCAAGTTTGTGGCTGGAGTGGATTGAATGGCAATGTGCAGGCCAAGCCAGCCAGCCAACCTTTGTCACGTGGTTGCTCCACTGTATGGAGGAGGTGGGCCAAGCAGCCTTCAAACCTTTGTGGAGCCACTGTGAGGACATTGTGGACCCCAGAGAATGCTGGAAAAGGAACAATGCAACCAGACCTTGAGAAAGGTACTGGCAGGGGGATTCTGGGAGTTGTAATCCAAGAGTAACTTTCCTAGGCTCTGAATGCAGCCTAGAATCATAGGGCTTGAAGGGACCCCAACAGCCATCCCATCCAATCGGCTTCTGTCCTGCAGGAACAGACCATCAAAGCCCTCACGACAGATGGCCATCCAGCCTCTGCTTTAAAACCTCCACTTCCACAACAGAGAAGAAGACTCCACAACACACCAAGGCAGTGTATTCCACTTCCAAACAGCTCTTCCTGTCAGGAGGTTCTTCCTAATGTTGAGGTGGAATCTCTTTTCCTGTAGTTTGAACCCATTGCTCCATGTCCTAGTCTCTGGAACAGCAGAAAGCAAGCTTGCACCATCCTCAGTATGACATCCCTTCAAATATTTAAACATGGCTATCATGTCATCTCTCAACTTCTCTTCTCCAAGCTAAGCATATCCAGCTTCCTAAGCTGCTCCTCATAGGGCATCATGGCTTCCAGACCTCCCACCATCCTTCTCAGTATTTTTCTTGAATTGTTGTGCCCAGAACTGAAAACAGTATTCCAGGTGAGGTCTGACCAGAGCAGAATACAGTGGCAATATTACTTCCCTTGATCTAGGCACTATACTCCTATTAATGCAGCCTAGAATCGCATTGGCATTTTTTGCTGCTGCATCACACTGCTAACTTGTATTTAGCTTGCAGTCCACGCTTTCTTTTTTTGAGGAAATCTACACCATTACGTTAATTGCTAATTAACAAAAAATATTATGTTAGTGCCTATAATATAGTTTTTAAACTAAATTATTGGTGGCAAATTATGTAATACAGGAGGGCCCCCCTTATTCACTTGGGATTGGTTTTGTGAAGGCAAGGATTCTGAAAACTGTGGATAATAGTGAACATCATTGAAAATAATGTGACTTCTGGTTTAAAATACCATAGAGTTGCCTTGGAGGGCCTAGAAAATGGCTAGGGAGGACACATTTTCTAGGAAGACTCTGTGGTAGGTGTGCTGTTTTGTGTCCCCTGGATAATGAATCCGTGGATACAGGGCTCCTACTATAATCTGAACATCCTGTACTGTGAATAGGTTATTTTACATTGACCTGAGATAAACATATGGGCCCCCCAAAATAAAGCATTTCAGGGGGGCCCAAAATTCCTTAAACCTGCCCTGGGGTGAGGGATAGTTTCAAGCCATGGATTATGGAATCCGTGGATGCCAAATCCATGGATACAGAGGGCCAACTGTATTAATTTTAGAGGAAGTGGAGAAAATGTTCAAGATAACATTTCATTCCATCTCTGAGTGACACCTTTGTGCTCCTTAAACTGTAAATTGTGGTGTATTATTTTAACAGGATTGCAAAAGGGAAAAGTCAAAGGTGGCCTTTCATTCCAACTTTGAGTGGCAGCTCTGTGTATATGAAATGGCAAGTTGTCTCACATTTCCTTCAATAACTCAAAAGGTGTATATAGGGAAATTTTGGTAATACCCAAATATGTTTAAATGTAATTACTCAGTTAATTAGCTAGAAAGCAAAGGACTTACCAATTAAAATGTCTCTTGCTGGTGGTCATGCCTAAAAGAAATATAGGCTGAGATCCTAGATCAGTTACTTAGCCTGCTGCCACACTGCAGAAATAATGCAGTTTGACACCACTTTAACAGTCATGGCTCAATGCTATGCAGTTCTGGGATTTGTAGTTTTGAGAGATGTTCAGCCTTCTCTGTCAGAGAGCTCTGGTGCCACAACAAGCTATAAATCCCAGGATCCCACAGGATGGAGCCATGATAGTTAAAGTCATGTCAAACTGCATTATTTCTACAGTGTGGCAGCAGCCTTAGTTAAGTATATTAACTGGGGCCTCCTGACCTAATTCTGCTTTATGAGGCAGTAGCCACTGTGAGTGACAATGGTCTGTTCTCATGTTGATCAGGGCACAGTGGATGTTTCCATCCCCTACCACCAATAATTTCCAGTGCAATGACCAGAAGCAGGATCCATATCACAATTCCCCCTTGCACTGGAGATCACTGGTGGGAGGGGAGTGGGATCGTCAGTCTGTTGCACCCTTATCAACAGGAGAACAGGAAGGCCTCTGTTGCTTGCAATGGCTACTGCCCAGTAAAGCAGAATTGGGGGACTTTTACAATTGTGGCACTATTGACATGATCATGTATAGGTAGTTTTGTTAATATGAATCAGTTATGCATCTGTAACTCTAGGTTCTTCATCATTGTCTCTGTGAATCACACAAATGGGTTTTGCGCATGAGCAGAAATAGCATTCAGAATCTTCTAGAGGAGTCAGTTAGAACTTTTGGTGGTAGCCCTGCCCACTGTCCCCGGGGTATAAATACCTGGTGCCTGCCAAAAGCCTCAATTCTTTTCTGTCCACCGTGACAGCAGCAACAGAAGTTCTTTGGTAGCAGTTACCAGTTTAATCCCAACTTCAAGACTTCTTCTATGTCAACTACACACTTCAAGTGATGTTCGATGTGTAGGGCAAAGATCCCAAGTATGGATAGACACCCGAAATGCCTCCTCTGCCTTGGTGAGGCTCAGATCCCTTACTCTTGCATTCATTGCAAGGCCTTCACTCCTCAGGCTCGGAAGAGTCAACAATCTCATCTGAAGGCCTTGCTCTCTGAAAAACTGCTTCAGCTGATGCAGGCTTCTTTGACATTGAGGGACCTCAACAAGGAGAAGAGCATCCCAGCACTTCTCAAGCCTCTACGTCAACTGCCAGAGATCAACACTCATCGAAGGATCCTCCAGCTCCACGATGTTCGATGTCAACTTTGAAAGGGTCCAACCGCTCTAAGGGTAAAGCGGCTGCAGAACCCTTGACTTCTAAGCACGCAAAGAGTGTGGTGGCTGCCCACTCCCATTCAGCTGCTGCTCTGTGCCACGACTCCCTATCTTGGCCACACATTAGTCCTGCTGGTAAGCCTCCAATGTCAGAAAGTCTCTCAAAAAGGAGCTGACTATGGGCACCAAGAAGCTAAAGGAGATGAGAGTAGAGCATTCAGACAGCCTGCTTTTCTCACCACTCACTCTGATGTCGATGTCAAGGCCTCTTCCACCAGCAGTAACCCCCATTGTGACTGACAGCTGTTTGGGTTTCACCTACTGGGGTGGATCTAACCCCAAGACTCCACTTCACAACAGCCAGGAGATGCCTCTCATCTCATACAGCCTGCACTGGTGGTCAAGATTCCAGACGACACACTTCTGTCTGTTCCTGTACATTATCCTTCACCACAAAGGGCATCTATTGACCTTTGAAGGGAGAGGCCTGCTTCACAAGATGCTCACACTGGCCTTTGACACAACCGTTCAAGACCCCCACCTCGATAGCTGTCTGTCTGGTCTCTCTGACACTCTCCTAATCAAAGGCACCATGGCTGCTCATGGACCAAGTTGCCTCATCAACATGACAGTTCCAGGTCAAGGAGCCTTCAACATGGCTGTTCAAGGTCTCCTCATTACTCCCACTATCATGCTCAATTGAGCTCGAGGATGCGTCATCGATGACCCTATTCTAGAGGCATCTCTTATGATTCTCTTGAGATGGTGTGTTACTACAACCCTTATGAGGGCTATCAACTCAGGGAGAAGACACAGATCTTGCTTGGCTTCAGACCACTCCATTTGATGATCTCCTTCAGATAGAAGGGCATGTCGATGCCGCACTCTTGCTCCTACTCGAGGTCTCACTCCCATTCGAAAGGTATGACACGCCGATATCAACACTCTGTATCTTGATCCACTTCAGGTAATAGTCACAAATGGTCTGTGTCTCCTTGACCAAAGAAACATCGAGGGTCTCACTCAAGGTCTGTGTCTGCAGCCCGATCACTCATCATCCATCCTCTTCTGAAGGACCATTGACTTCCAGTCTTGAATATGCCTATCCATGTAAGGGCCAATAAGCCCATTGATGCTGCTGTCCTTAAGATGACCTCCCAGGTGCTACATGAGATGCTCTCATCACAACATTCTCAATTACCTCAGTGGAGACGTTCTTCATCTTCTGCCTTGGATTCTTCTCAAGATTGCTTGGAGGCTTCCATGGGGCTATAATTGTCTCCCCAGTCTTCAGTCAACACTGAAGCTGCCTCTCCAACTTACTGGGTTTTCCAAGCAGATTGTTTGCGTGGTCTACACCTTGAATCTCAAGAGTCATCATCCAGAGGATGAGCCAGTTGATTACATCTATGAGAGAATCCAGAGAAGAGTCCCCACCCCACCATCCATTCCTTTGCTTCCTTCAGCACTTAAGATGCCTAGACACTCATGGGATAATCTGTCCTTCATTCCACCTACTTCCAAGAAGGTGGACAGGTTGTACAGGATCCTTGAGCCACAACTAGATTGGGTTTCACACCATTCCAAGCCAAATTCCATTGTTGTTGAAGCTTCACAATCAAAATCGCAGCACAATCCTCATGCAGCTCCAGTGGACTAGGGAAGTTGAAAGCTAGATATGATGGCTAAGAAGTTCTATGCCTCAGCTGGCCTTGGGATTCGGATTGGCAACTACTCAGCTTGTATGGCTGAATACCAGCAGCTACCCTTGGAGAACCTCCTAGAAAAGCTGTTGGAGGAGGATAAGTGGATGGTGACAGTGCTATACAATGAAGCACACTTACTGGCTGGATATCAGCTGAATTCTTCTGTATATTTCATGGACTTTAATGCTAAGACTCTAGCTGAGGCTGTCACACTTCACTGACACATGTGGCTTCGCTCCTCAGGTTTGTCCACCAAGAGACTAAAAATATACTTGAACTGACCCACAAAATGAGGACCACAGTGAGGAAGTTTGGGATTCCTTCTCAGACTCATCAGCCGAAGTCTCACTACAGGCCCTTTTGTCTGTCAACTCTCCTCTCACTGTCTCCTTTGATAGAACTGCCTGAGGGAATTCAAGGAGTTGTTGCTGCTGCTTATTGACCATCCACTGCCCATTCTTATGCTTACCATTGGCAGTGGTTTGTCCAGTTACATTCCAACGTGAAGCTGGCATGATTTACTGTGCAGTAGTGCCTTTCCAAAATTGCGATGAGATGATGTGAGCACACGCTGCAGGAGTGAGCGTGCCGATTGGTTGTTCCTCCTGCTTCCCTGGCATTCAACTTTCGGTGGACTCACAGGCGAATAACTTCATTCCTGAGTTCTCCAGTAGCTTTTAATCCCAAATTTGCAAAATTCTGCAGCTGCTTAAAATTAACCAATACTTGAATTTAATGCATTTAATATAATGTTTCCTTACCATTAAAAATAAATGCATTCTTTCCCTGATGCTTTGAAAGCCTTGTGCCTTTCCCTTCCCCAGTCTGCTATCTCCCCTTGGTTTCCCCTGATCTGTCAAATCTGCCAAATTATGCAAATTGGGAGGCTCTGGGCACTTAAATAAACAGAGACCTCTTGCATAAATGTAACAAAGAACAAAGAGGAGTGTCACTCCATGAAACCTTCATTAAGCTGACATGGTATTCTGCTCCCTTACCTTGCATAGGCCTTATTGGCAAAGCTTGTAGTGTGTTGCCCTCATAATCAGCAGGTTGTTAGTTTGAGCCTCACATGAGGCATAAACTTTTCTTTCTTCATTTATCATTTTCAGCATTTCCTCCCTCATCCTCTTCTTCCTTGGCAATGCAATTAAAATCCCTTTTTGCTCCCAAAGGGGTGAATGTGAGTGGGTAAATCGCTCTGATCTTTTTAAGGCAAGGGAAAAACAGGAAAGCCATTAACATTTGCTTGGATACAATGTTTGATCAGTTACAAAAGTGCCACCTTAAAACAGAAAATAGACTTTTAAAAAGTATTGACCGGGATCCTGTATCAGCTACTTAGTGCATTATCTTAAATAACAAACATAAGTCTTGATGGGTGGGGTGGGGAGAGGAGGGGGAAAGAAATGGTAAATGCTAAAAAAAATGATAAAAGCCACATGTAATAAAAGCCACTTGAACTCACAACCTCATGATTATGAGAGCAGCATATTGCCTAATTTACCAGCAAGACTTTTATAGGGCCAGGGGGCAGAATGAGCTGAATGAAGAATTTGTGGAGTGATGTAATACATAATTTTTTTAAAGGGGTGCATGCACAAAGCAGAGGAAATGGCATTCTAAAGATTCAGGAGGAGGCAATCGTAGGGAGGCATTCTTATCGTATGGTGTGTGGTGAGCTTGTAGCACTTTAAAAACCTTGTCATTCCATTTCAGAAATGGAATGTGTTGTAGAAAATACAGTGTTCACTCTGCCTGGCAAGGCGGTGAGACTGTTGCAGAGTTTCAGCAGAAGCCGTGGGCTTTGAGCAAAAGATGCATATCTCTGGTAAGAATTCAATAAAGGCTAGAAGCCTTCCATAGCTTTATTGTAAGATTAACAAGTCAAACAAAAAATACAGAGAGCATTCATTTCTGCTTCTGCGTCTTCCAAAGTTTCTTCAAAACTAGGAGGGAAAGATGGAGCTTGGATTGCATTGCACCAACCCTCCCCTCCGCTTTTATAATGAAATTCTTGTTGGGAAAAATGCAATGTCCGTTCCCACACTGCTTAGCCAAGCAGTGAGATTTGTTTCAGAGTTTGCAGACAAAAACATGCATACCTCTGGTAAAAGAATTCAATAAAGGCTAAAAGTTTCTTTCATAGCTTTTACTGTAAGAAAAAGGGTAACAAGTCAAAATAAAGTACAGAAAGCATTCATCCCTGCTTCTGTATCCTCCAAGGCTTCTTGAGAACTAACAGAGAAAAAATGGATCCCCAAGCGCCTGGCACCAAAATCCCTCCCAACTTATATATTAAAATTATTTTAACTTCCTTAAAGAGAAATGAAAGCTAACTACTTTTGTTTCTACTTTTCTAACTTTGGGAGCGAGAACAGAAACTAAAACATCGAGACAGATTTATGGCCCCAACAAGACTAGTTGGCGCTTTTTGCCTGGTGATTAAAATTACCCAAAGGGGGGTATAGATTTCTGATCACAACACTTATTTTCCCTGACACCCCTCTAATTTTTCTTTTTTTTTAATTTTAATTTTGATTTTCCATTATTACATTAGCATATTAGTACATTCGTACAATTAGTGTATTCATACGATCTTAGCTATACATCATCTTGATTTACGATATAAAAATCCAAATTTACACTATTTCTAGCAAGCTTTACATCTTACATCTTGCATCATTACACAATAACTAATGTTACATTTCTTGTAATTTAACTTCTCTTGTGTCTTCTCTGCTTATGGTAAGACTTCCTTTAACTATCTTGGAGTCAACTTCCTATTTCTTGTCTTCTTCTTGGTTCCTCGCTCCTCGTGTTTGTATTGTCCTTTAATGGTCTAAATTTGCATCTCTTCTCTCAGTTTCTTATCGACTTGTACTCCAACCTGATATCTTTCCATCTCTGGATATACTACCAATTGTTTCCAATTTACAGTTGCTGCTAACTCAAATTATGGTGTCACATACACAAATCTTTCCATTTTTTCCCCTTTTTACCTTCGACCTTTACATATATAGTATTGACACATAAGCTACTAGAGCCAAGCATAATATCGATCTTAGTGCCTTCTTCTTCTTTTTTTAAAATACACTAAGTGAATTTCATATGTTTTGATATACCTCCTTTGTGTCTGTCCAATGTTTTATTAATACTAACCATTTCTTCTTCGTATGACCGTTATCTTTATTTCTCATTCTGTTTGTCGGTTCGTCTAACTCTATCATGTCTAGGAGTTTGTCTTTCCGTTCCTCAACTGTTGGTATTTCCTTCAATTTCCATTTCCTAGCTAACACCAGTCTTGCTGATGTTGTCATATATAATATAATCTTCCAATATAATTTTTCTTCATTTCTATTCAAACCTTTTATTACGTTTAACAGGTATAGTTCAGGGTAAAATTCTAAATTAACTTTCAAAATCTGGTTTATATTATCATGTACTTTTTCCCAAAATTTTTTGATTAGCCTACAGTTCCACCACATATGAATTAGTGAGCCACAAGTTTTCCCACATTTCCAGCATAAACCGTTCAGCTTATTATTATTATTCATCTTGTTTAATCTCACCGGGGTATAATACCACCTGTGGGAGATTTTTATATAATTCTCTTTCAATTTCTGACATGCTATAAAGGACATAGATCTTTTCCTAGCTAACTCCCAGTCTTCTAAGAGTATACTATGGCCTATATCATTAGCCCATTTCCCCATATAATCCTTTACATTATCTAACTCTAATTTCCTGGTAAGTAGTAATTCATACAGTTTTGAGATTTCTTTTTTCCTCTTTGGATCTCAGAGAAGTTTATCTAAGTCATTCAGGTCTGTTTGTATCCCCTCCTTGTTTACGTCCTCTTTATATCTTTCATTCAGTTGATAGTATGTAAACCAATTAACGTTGTGCTTTCTTTGTAATTGTTTTCTGGATTTTAATTTTGGGTTTTTACCTCTATCCTCTCCCTCTTCTGTTATATCTGAGTATCTTAACCATATATCTCTGTTCTTCCCTCTTAACATGAATGCTTCTTGAGGAGAAGTCCAGATTGGGATTTTATAATAAAATCTATCTTTAACCCTTTTCCACACTTTTAAGAGGCTCCTCCTTACACAATGATTTAGAAAATAATTGTTTACTTTTTCTTTATTGTATATCAAGTACGCATGCCAAACATATCTTGCATCGTGTCCTTCTACATTCAATATACTTTCGTTATCTAGATTAATCCAGTCTTTCAACCATGTTAATGCCGCTGCTTCGTAATAAGGTCTTATATCTGGTAACCCACACCCTCCTCTTTCCTTCTTGTCTATTAGATAATACCATTTGATTCTCGGTTTTTTCTTTTCCCAAATAAATCTCTTCATCTCTTTTTCCCAGTTTTCAAAAATCTTCTCATTATTTATTATTGGGAGATTTTGAAAGAGAAAGAGTAATCTTGGTAAGATTACCATTTTTAGTGCCGCTATGTTTCCTAGAAATGATAAACTTAATCTGCTCCATCTTTCCATATTTTTTTTTATTTCTCTCCATACTTTACCATAATTGTTATCGAATAAATCCCCGTTTCTTTTGGAAACCCATATGCCTAAATATCTGATTCTACTTCTTATTTGACACTCTGATTTATGTTCCAGCTCCTGTTCTTCTATTTTAGTCATATTCTTTGTCAATATCATTGTTTTTTCCTTATTTAGCTTAAACCCCGACAACTGTCCAAATTGTGATATTGATTCTAAAATTTCTGTTATCTGATTCATTGGATTTTCCATTATAATAACCAGATCATCTGCGAAAGCTTTCAGCTTCTACACATGACCTTTTATTTTAACCCCTGGTATTTTCCCATTTGATCTTATGTTATTGTTCAGAACTTCAAAAACTATTATGAATAGTAATGGTGACAAGGGACAACCTTGCCTTGTCCCTTTCCTGATATTAAAGCTCTCAGTTTTTTCACCATTAATGATAAGCTGGGCAGTTTGTTCTTTGTATAACCATTGAATCCTTTTCCTGAATTTCTCGTCCATCCCCATCCTTTTTAAGACTTCCGTCATGAAGTCCCAGTTGACATTGTTGAATGCTTTTTCCACGTCGACAAACATCAACCCCAATTTTTTTTTATTATGTATTTCAAAATACTCTATCAGATCCAAAATGAATCTCGTATTCTGATTTATTGTCTTTCCGGTAAAAATCCTTTCTGGTCTTTGTGAATTACTTCTTTCAGTACCTTCTTTAGTCTCTCTGCCAGAATTGTTGTATACATCTTATAGTCTAGATTAAGCAGTTAAATAGGACGATAATTTGATATTTCCAATCTATCTTTCCCTTCTTTTGGTATTATTGTTATGTTTGCATTTGTCCATGATTTAGGAATCCCATTTTTGTCAATATCATTAAAGATACGATGAAGAGGTAAGCTTAGTTCCCCTCTAATTTTTCATCCAGGCAAATACATTTTACACGTCAGACATTACACCCAGTTTGTTGCACAGTTATGTTTGATTTGACTCAATGCTTTGGTAAAAAAATCTGCCACATTCTCTTCACTAGGACAATAAACCAAATCAATTAAACCATTTTGAACAGCTTCTCTGACATTTTGAAATTTTACAGCAACATGTTTAGTCCTGTTTTTCACTCCCTGTGCAGTTGTCATTGTTATACAAGCTTGAGAATCTTCAAAAACTCTAAAAGCCCCTGGAATTGGGATACCCAAATCATTGAAAATCTGCTTCAAAAAAATCAGTTCAATAACCAGCCTTGAGAGAGCCACATATTCCGCTTCTGCAAAACTTAAAGCAATAGTTGACTGTTTTTTTATCCCCAATGAATGGCAGTGCCAGCATAAAAAATTAATCATTCCTGAATTAGATTTTCTATCGGAAATTTTGTTGGCATAATCGGCATCTACATAAGCTTTTAACTCATGACAACCTTGTGAACTAATTATTACACCATGATTTAGTGTTCCACATAAATATCTGAGCAATCTTTTCAAACCTTGCCAATCATGTTGGGTTGGCTTTTGACACTTTCCTGGACAGAATATTAACAGCATATTCAATATCAGTGTGAGACCGTTTTGCAATATACAACAAACTTCCAATTACAGAATGAAAAAGATCAGGATGTTCAAACAATCTATTATCTGTAATACTTATGAAATCTGAACACATAGGAGTTTGTGCAAGTTTACATTGAGACATGTTACAAAGATCTAGGACCTTTTCAATTTTCTGAACTTGGCTCATTTTAAAATCACCATTTCCAAGTCTTTGAAAATCCACCCCCAAATAGTTTTTAATTTGACCAAGGTCTTTAGGTTTGAGCCTTGAACCTAGTTCTTCTTTAAACTTCTGCACCTGCATATCAGTTTGTGTAATTAAGCACAGATCATCTACAAATGCAATGAGAATTTCATAATTCTGGTTGACACCTCTTGTGTACAAACATGGATCAGCAATGCTGTTCTGAAAACCAACATTTTTCAGCTGTTCATCCAAACATAGGTACCAACACCTTCCACTTTGTTTGAATCCATACAAAGCCTTTTTAAGTTTGTACACATGATCTGGTCCCCTATTATGAAATCCAGGAGCTTGTTTAACATATATGCACTCATCCAGTGGGGCATTCAAATAGGCAGTGTCTATATCAAAGTGATTGACTTTGAGCTTATGCAGACTTGCAACAGATAAAGCAATTTTAATACTTTGTGCTCTGGCAGTGGGGGCAAAAACTTGATCATAATTCAGATACCTTATCTGTGAATACCCTTTTCCCAACAAACGTGCTTTGTACTTAACATTGCCATCATGCATTTGTTTCTTTTTGTACATCCAACGATAACCTATAGCTTTCTGCCCTGCTGGCAATGGCATGACATCATAAACCTGATGATCTTTAATGGATTGCATCTCACTCTGCATTTCCTGTTGCCACTTCTATTGCTTATTTTGAGGCAACTTCAGGACATCAGCAAAACTGTCAAGTTCAAAAGTCACTTGACACACTTTTACATTTTGCACAGTGAATCTCAGAGGAGGCACTCCCCTTGTCTCTCTGTTAGAGTGTTGGGGAATGACAGGCTCAGCTTGACCACTGTCAGAATCTACATTTGATTCATTTTCAGCATCAGAAAGACTCCTGCTTTGAACCTCCCCCTCTCAATTTTGGGGAACTGTCAATGCCTGATCCAGCAGCCTGCTGTTGCTGCTGGCTAGGCTGTGTCTCATCCACAAGTGAAAGCAAAATTACTTCTGAGTTAGAGTGTACATGATTAATAATAATATAATAATTAAATTTTATTTCTATCCCGCCCCTCTGCAATGCAATCGGGGCGGCTTACAATATAAAAACTCCATAGTCCCAGTACCCTAGCCCACCCCCCCTTAAAATAATATTAAACTATAAAAGATTAAAAACATACAGTAAATTAGAAAAATATTAAAACATACAATAGTTTTTTAAAAAATTATTTTAAAAAAAGTGATTACAGCTCAGGGAGGACAACCGAGTCTTGGGCCGGGATAGTTATTCAGGAAAGGCCTGCCGGAAAAGATCCGTCTTGACAGCTTTTTTAAAGCCGTCTAAGGTGTTAATAAGACGGATCTCATCCGGCAGGCCATTCCATAATCTGGGAGCAACAGTGGAGAAGGCCCTCTGGGAGGTCACCGACAGCCTTGTTTTCATAGGCTGTAACAGATTCCTCCCAGAGGACCGAAGTGCGCGGGGAGGGTCGGACGGAAGGAGGCGGTCCCGGGGATAAATTGGACCCAAGCCATGCAGGGCTTTAAAGGTTATAACCAACACCTTGTACTGTGCCTGGAAACGAATAGGTAGCCAGTGGAGAGCTTTTAGCACAGGTGTTATATGCTCTCTTCTGGAAACACCAGAAATCAACCTGGCTGCCATGTTCTGAACTAGTTGAAGTTTCCGAGTTAAGCACAAGGGTAGCCCCATGTAGAGCGCATTACAGAAATCCAGACGGGAGGTTACCAGTGCATGTACCACAGTTTCGAGGTCCCTAGTTTCCAGGCAAGGGCGCAGCTGGCGTATCAGCCGAAGTTGATAACAGGCACTCCTGACCGTCGCATTTACCTGATTAGACATCTGGAGCGTTGGGTCCAGGAGCACCCCCAGACTGCGAACACAGTCTTTGGAGGAGAGTGTAGTTCCATCCAGGACTGGAAGTTGTATTCCCAGACCTGGTTTCGGGCCTGTAACTGTTAGTACCTCCGTTTTGTCTGGATTCAGTCTCAATTTGTTTTTCCTCATCCAGTCCATTACTGCTTTAAGACAATCATTGAGAGGAGAGATGCCATCTGAAGTCGAAGCTGATGACCGAGACATGGAGAAGTATATCTGGGTGTCATCAGCATACTGATGACAACGCACTCCATGCCTCCAAATGATCTCTCCCAGCGGCTTCATATAGATGTTAAATAGCATCGGGGACAGGATGGCACCCTGAGGAACGCCACAGTTAAGCTCTATTCTGGTAGAGCAGCTGTCCCCGAGCCTCACCCTCTGAGATCTGCCCGAGAGGAAGGAACGGAACCACTGCAAAGCAGTGCCTCCAATTCCTAACCCCCTCAGGCGATCCAGGAGAATGGAATGATCTATTGTGTCAAAGGCCGCTGAGAGGTCCAAGAGCACCAACAGGGTCACACTACCCCTGTCGATACCCAAGCGGAGGTCATCAGCCAGAGCAACCATGGCAGTCTCCACTCCATATCCCGTCCTAAAGCCAGTTTGAAATGGATCTAGATAATCGGTTTCATCCAAGACAGCTTGGAGTTGGGAAGCGACCGCCCTCTCAATCACCTTGCTTAGAAAAGGCAGCAAGGAGACTGGTCTATAGTTGTTCCTGTCCAAGGGGTCCAGGGAAGGCTTTTTCAGGAGCGGCTTAACCGCCGCTTCCTTCAGACAGGGTGGAACGGACCCCTCCCTGAAGGACGCATTGATAATATCCCTGAGGAGTACTCTCGATGCGTCACCCCCTTGGGTGGCCAGCCAAGATGGACAGGGATCGAGGGGACAGGTCGTCTTTCTCACTCTACCAAGGAGTTTGTCCACGTCATCGGTACTCACAGATTGAAGCTGATCCAATAAAATTTTATCAACGGAGTTGCTGGACACCTCGTCTATAGATTCTGTCATAACACTGGCATCTAAGTCGGCTCTTATCCGAGAGATTTTATCTGCAAAGTGGATGTTAAACGCATCACAGCAGGCCGTTGTCGGGTTGAGTAAGGGGTTCTGCGCAGGTGGAATCTGCGTCAGCTCCCCCACCACCCTAAACAGTTCTGCTGGACGGGACTCTGCAGACGCAATACGTGCAGAGGAGAAAGACTTCTGCGCTGCACGTATCGCCTCTCGATAAGAATCAAGGAAATTCCTATGACGAGTCTTGTCGGACAAGAGTCGAGTCTTCCGCCAGGTGCGCTCTAGTCGTTGTCCAGCCTGCTTCATCTTCCTAAGCTCCTCTGAATACCAGGGCTTACAGTTAGGAGCAGGCTGGAAAGGACGTTTGGGAGCGATTGTGTCGATAGCCTTGGTGAGGTCGGTGTTCCAAATATTAACCAAAGCTTCAACAGAATCACCGGCGTTACCAACCATTAAACCCTCCAAGGCTTTCTGGAATCCAATTGGTTCCATTAGCCTTCGAGGGCGGACCATTCTAATAGGTCCACCACCCCCGGTGGGGCAGACAGTGGCTCTTAGCTCCATCTTGACCAGGAAATGATCCGTCCATGACAATGCAGAGGTTTTAATAACCTCCGCCCACGGATATTCCTGTTCCGTACTAAAGGCCGCATCGAGGGTATGACCTGCACAGTGAGTAGGCCCGACAACCAATTGGGATAGGCCCATGTTTGTCATGGATTCCATGAACTCCCGAGATGCGCCAGTTAGATTTAGCAAGCTGGTCTCAAGTGGGATGTTGAAGTCGCCAAGAACTAAAAGTCTGGGCGACTCTAGCAGCAATTCTGAGACCAACTGTGTTAGCTCGGTTAGGGAGGCTGTTAGACAACGGGGTGGCCGGTATACTAACAGAATCCCTAAGCTATCTCTGGACCTCAGGCTTAGGTACATACACTCGATGTGGACTGTGTTCCGGATAGGCTTCCTGGTCAAGGTTAGATTGTTTTTATGAACCAGAGCCACTCCGCCCCCCCCCGCCCACTTTTCCTTACCTGCTCACTAACTGAGTACCCAGCCGGGAGTGCCTGTGCCCAAGTCGCAGCACTGGCCTCTCCCAGCCAGGTCTCCGTAAAGCATGCCAGGTCGGCAGCCTCATCCAATAAGAGGTCATGGATAATATGCGTCTTGTTTTTAACCGACCTGGCATTGCAAAGGAGCAGAGTAAGGGTCTGTGGAATGGTTGGTGCGCTCTCCAATTTATTCTGGGAAACAGAGTGAACTGAAGGCGGGATAGATATTAAACATCGATCCCGCCTTCTTTTGTAACAATTTTTCACTCTGTTGCCGCCATACCTTCCCTTCCCCCACACAACCTCAGTTCCCACTCCCAGATCATTCCCGGCCCCTGGTAGGTGTTCCTGGGGTGGGGAGGTGGAGTGACTTTTAAGGCCAGCCACTCCTGGCCACACCCCAACTCCCTGCTCAGCTGTCTCAGCTGCCTTTACACCGGTGTAAGGGGAAGGAAGGAAGGCTCCCTCACAGCCCTGCAGAGTCTTCTTCAGGCTGGCTGGCTGGCTGGCTGGCTGGTAGGTGTTCTGGGGTGGGGGTGGTGGAGTGACTTTTAAGGCGAGCCACTCCTGGCCACACCCCAACTCCCTGCTCAGCTGTCTCAGCTGCCTTTACCCCGGTATAAGGGGAAGGAAGGAAGGCTCCCTCACAGCCCTGCAGAGTCTTCTTCAGGCTGGCTGGCTGGCTGGTAGGTAGGTGTTCGGGGGTGGGGGTGGTGGAGTGACTTTTAAGGCCAGCCACTCCTGGCCACATCCCAACTCCCTGCTCAGCTGTCTCAGCTGCCTTTACCCTGGTGTAAGGGGAAGGAAGGAAGGCTCCCTCACAGCCCTGCAGAGTCTTCTTCAGACTGGCTGGCTGGCTGGTTGGTGTTCTGGGGTGGGGGTGGTGGAGTGACTTTTAAGGCTAGCCACTCCTGGCCACACCCCAACTCCCTGCTCAGCTGTCTCAGCTGCCTTTACCCCGGTGTAAGGGGAAGGAAGGAAGGCTCCCTCACAGCCCTGCAGAGTCTTCTTCAGGCTGGCTGGCTGGCTGGTAGGTGTTCTGCGGTGGGGGTGGTGGAGTGACTTTTAAGGCTAACCACTCCTGGCCACACCCCAACTCCCTGCTCAGCTGTCTCAGCTGCCTTTACCCCGGTGTAAGGGGAAGGAAGGAAGGGTCCCTCACAGCCCTGCAGAGTCTTCTTCAGGCTGGCTGGCAGGCTGGCTGGCTGGTAGGTGTTCTGGGGTGGGGGTGGTGGAGTGACTTTTAAGGCCAGCCACTCCTGGCCACACCCCAACTCCCTGCTCAGCTGTCTCAGCTGCCTTTACCCCGGTGTAAGGGGAAGGAAGGAAGGCTCCCTCACAGCCCTGCAGAGTCTTCCAGTTAGCATGTTCCTCAAACTCAGCACTTCTGGAAATCAAAACCTTCTCATCCGGGAGGCCAAAATGCCATGCTTTGCTAGCCGGTCCATAGCCCAAAAATCTCAGCCTCCTAGCTTTTGGCTCACCCTTTTTTCTGATTGCCTTGGGGATGTTTACCCATGCATAGGATCCAAAGTTCCTAATGTGCTTTACAGATGGCTTTTTGCCATAAAACATGAAAAAGGGGTATTTGAGACTACAGAACTTGGCACGCAGTTACTCAGATAATTAGCTGTCAATATGGCTTCTCCCCAGTACTTCTGTTCAATGTTAGCATCAAACATCAGGCTATCTTTAATTGTCTGCAAGATGCCAATTTTTCTCACGGCCACTCCTTTCTGACTGGGAGAAAAGGGGGCTGTCAGCCTGTGGAAAATTCCCTTCTGCTTTAACCACCTCTGGAACTCATTTGACATGAATTCCCCTCCCCTATCTGACTGGAGTGATGACAGTTTCTGAGAGAAATGTATCTCAACATAAGCCACCCAATTTTAAAAAGTCTGAAAGGTTTTATCCTTACTCTTGAGTAAGAATATGAAGGAAAAACAACTGAAATCATCTACCACAATGAGGACATACTTGGCTCCTCCCAAGGATGTTGGATAGGGGCCAGTCAGGTCCATATGGATCAATTCAAGGATTCTCTCAGATTTCCTGTCACTATGTTTTGGGAAAGGAAAAACCTTTGATTTCGATTGTTTACTTGACAATCCAGGTACCTCTGATGCCCCCTCACATTCAGACCATCTACTATTTCAGGCATCTGCTTAAGAACTTTAAAGCTAGCATGGCCAAATCTACAATGCATCAAGTGCACACAATTGTCCTGCATGGGAGAATTTGCCATCACAGAACCAGTTTGAGGTTCCTGTACACAATCATACATGTAATACAATTGGTTATGAAAAACACTCTCAACCAAAATGGCACCATTTTTCAAAACAAAGCATTTGTTCCCTCTAAACTGTATCTCACAGCCCTCCTGTGTCAACTTGGCAACAGAAAGCAAGCACATTTTTAAACTAGGGACAAACTGAATATTTTTTACATTAATGTTCAAACATTGTATGAAACATGTACCTTCACCCAAACATTTTGACTTTGACCCATCAGCTAAACTCACATTACAAGGATTAGTCACTTTAACGTCTTTAAAGTTGTCCTTAGAGTTGGAGATATGTTGATTACAGTGGGAATCAATGGCCCACCTGCTAAGCTGTAATTTCTGCTTCTTTGTAGCTTGCAAAACAACTGCAGAGACAATCATGCTGGAACTAGATTTTTTAGCTTTACCGTCCTTTTGCTTCTTCTTAGCCTTACAGTCTTTTGCAAAGTGCCCCTCCTTACCACAGTTCCAACAGCTTTTTCCCTTTATAGCAAAAGCAGGAACTTCGCCCTTACTGCAGTCTTTGGAGCCATCTACTGGGCCATTTGTGGAACTGCGGGTCTTCGGCTGCAAAGCCTTAGGAGTTTGTAAATCTTGTTTATGCTCAAAGTGTTTTGCCTCTTAATCTAATAAATGGCCAGTAATAAAATTAATGGTCAAATTTGCTGCTGGTAAATTTTCTAGACTGTGGACTAAACTATTGTAATCTTCTGATAAAGAAGACAGGAGAATAAAAAATTTGTCCCCTTCCGTGAAATCCACATCCACTTCTTTCAGTCTATCAAAAAATTCTCTCAAAGAAGCAATATGGGTTGCAATATCTCCGCCAGGCAGTAATTTTAGTCTATAAAGCTTCTCATCAACATGAGTTGTGACCCTGTCCCAGCATGGACAGAAACTTGTCTCAGCACCTGCCATGTTTCCCGAGCCGAAGCACAGCCTTGCAGATAAACCAGCTGGCTGTCTTCAGTTCCCAAAATGAGTGAAGCCTTAGCTTGCTCCTCAGCTTGTTGTTAAGCAGCTGTAGCACCCTGACCTGGGGTAGCTAAAATGGGGGCATGTATCAGTTGTTGGTGCAAATAGGCTTCCATCTTCACAGCCCACAAATGATAAGTTTTATCATTTACTTTTTGGAAAGGAAAAACTGCCAGACTTTGAGCCATTGTCTGTAAACTATCTAGCCCCTCTCAGCCCAATACCTGCTACTCTAGCATGGATAGCTTACCAGCCGGGGCTCTGTAAATAGTTCTGTCTCAATCCACAGGCGTTCTCAAATTCCAGGATTTAATGATCCTCTCTATGCTGGCTTGTCAGCTTGGTCAAACTTTTACCAGACGGAGACAAAGAACTCCAACAGCTCTAAAACAGCTTCCAAAATTAAATCCACAGCTCAGGATTCACACCAGAGTAACAAAATTGCCCACTCTGCTGCTTGTTAAGAGCCTCTCAGCTTGGACTCAAACAATCTGTGGCCATAAAATGCTATCATGGCTCATAAAAGTCTTGAGCCAGCCACTCTGCGGCCCATAACCTGTTGCAGAAAATACAATGTTCACTCTGCCTGGCAAGGCAGTGAAACTGTTGCAATTTCAGCAGAAGCCGTGGGCTTTGAGCAAAAGATGCATATCTCTGGTAAGATTTCAATAAAGGCTAGAAGTCTTCCATAGCTTTATTGTAAGATTAACAAGTCAAACAAAAAATACGGAGAGCATTCATTTCTGCTTCTGTGTCTTCCAAAGTTTCTTCAAAACTAGCAGGGAAAGATGGAGCTTGGATCGCATTGCACCAAAAAACCCCTGCTTTTATAATGAAATTCTTTCAAGACGTTGAGTCTGCTCTGAGAAATGAAAGTAACCATTCCCATTTCTGTTTATCTAGCCTTGAAGAGACGAGATAGAAAACAGGTGCCAAAAGTGATAGATTTACAACCTCTTAGCAAGACTAGCTGTCTGCTTTCTGCCTGGTGATTAAAATTATCCAAAAGGGGCCCATGAATTTTCTAATCATAACATCTATTTTCTCTGACAGAATGGAGGATACTGTGCAGTAGGTAAGGCTTGGATTCCACAATACTTGCACTTTGTAATGCCATGGTACAATCACTTAAAAATCCCCTCATGTAGTATTCTTTTGTGTCTCCCTAGAGGCTTTCTAAATAGGTGGTTTTTACCATCCATCTTGCCTACAAACTCACCTGGGTCAAACCTCCTCCTAGAATTCGTGGACATTCCACCAGAGCGTTTGCAGCTTCCTTTGCATTTCTAGCTGGTGTCTCCCTGACTGATGCATGTAGGGCTGCTGTTTGGTCACAGCCCATGACTTTTATTTCTCATTACCAAGTTGATACCTAGTCCAGGTCTGATGCATCTTTTGACAGAGCTGTTCTCATATCATGTATGTTGCCAGCTGACACATGACATTTTTTTTATGTTTTCCCTTTTACCAATGTCATCAAATTGTCCAGTATTTTGTCTACACATCCTGTGGATTTTTGTTTGTTGACCTCTTTAAGGTTGACCTCTGTATTATTGAAACATTCCATACTGTAATTTATATTTATTCTGCCTATTTATTGCTTATCTGCACTACCACCTTCTAAGACAAACATGTGGTTTGGAATGTACCATGTGATGGTATACATATTTATTTGCTAAAACGGTTTACATGCTTGCATTCTCTTGCAATTCAAATTACAATATACCTCATGTTTGGATTTGTACCTTATCCTGTGTCTTGGGGGGTCAGTTACACCACAATTTTTAATTCGAAAAATGCCGGCTTTCTTCTCTTTTGAACCAGTGCCTACTAGTTTATACGATTTTCTCTGGAAAGTCATTCATCCGAAAGCTTTCTGAATTTGCAGTTCACATGGCGAGGCGTGGTTTCTGTGAATGACAGTCACAGAGGCCTATCTTTTGCCAGGGCAGAAAGGAAGACTGCTATGTGGGGGGAGCACTGGAGGCCCAATGACAGCCCCGGGCATGGTGCAGTGACATTGCTGTCATTGGGTCTTGGCTGCGCCCCCAGCCGCCACTGACATCTACCACAGGCCCTGGTTCAAACAGTCACGCCACTACAGAGTCCTCCAAGGCCAGCGCCCTCGGGGTGTGTGTGGGTGTGTGTGGGCAAATGGAGGCCCAACAACAGCAATGGAACTGCACCATTGCTGTCATTGGATCTCAGCTGGTGCAGCAGTTTAAACCGCAATGCTGCTCCCAAGGCCTCCCTAAGACCAGTGCCTTCAATGTGGGGAGGAAGGGTGACTGGAGGCCCAATGACAGCAATGGTGCCATGTCTTTGCTATCATTGGGTCTTGTCTGAGCCCCCACCCCATGCCGCCCCAGCGGCCTCCAAGGCCAGCACTTTCAATGGGGGGCAGCTGGAGGCCCAATGACAGTAACAGCACTGTGCTGTTGCTGTTGTTGGCGCTCAGCTATGCCCCCACCCTATGCCCAAGAGACCCCTGGATGATGCTGCAGGAGGACAGGCCAGCAGTGGGACTGACAGTCCCATCATCACCTGCCCTTTCCCCCACTGGTGCCCCTCCCTCCTTACTTGCCCTTCTCTTCCCATTCACAAGCAGCAAACGGGGAAGAGAGATGGGGGAATGGTGGAAGAGGCTGCAGAGGAGGAGAGGTGGTTGATGGGACTCAGAGTCCCACTGCCCACCTTTTCCCAGCTGCTGCCTCTTCCTCCATTCCCTCCTCTCTCTTCCCCGTTTGCTGCTTGTGAACAAGGAAGAGAAGGGAGAGGCAGGAGGGAGAGGCAACAGCTGGGGAAAGGTAGGTGATGGGATGCTGAGTCCCATCGACCGACTCTCCTCTGCTGCAGCCTCTTCCTCCATCTCCTCCCCTCTTCCCAGTTCACTGCTTGCAAACCAGGAAGGGCAAGGCAGGAGGGAGAGGCAGCATTGGGGGAAAGGGGGGCGATGGGACTCTGCCCTCCACTGCAGTCTCTTCCTCCATTCCCCCTCCCATTCTCTTCCCCATTCGCTGTTTGCAAATGGGAAGAGAAGGGCAATTAAGGAGGGGGGCACCAGTGGGGGAAAGGGCTGGTGATGATGGGACTGATAGTCCCACTGCCAGCCTGTCCTCCTGCAGCATTGTCCCAGGACCTCTGGGGGCATGGCTGAGAACCAACGACAGCAACAGCACAGCGCTGCTCCCCCATTGAAGGTGCTGGCCTTGGAGGCCTCTTGGGGGCAGCGTGGAGTGGGGGCTCAGACAAGACCCAATGATAGCAAAGACATGGTGCCATTGCTGTCCTTGGACCTCTGGCCACCCCCTCCCACACCAAGGTTGAGACCCAACGACAGCAACAGCAGCAGAACAGGGAAGGGGAAAGCACTGGAGTGAAAAAATGGTGGTAAAGTTTTGCAAGCCATCCCTTTCAAGCCCGCCCCCTCTGACAAACAACCAATAGGATCTCAGCTCTGAGCCCCTGCTTTGCAATTGTTGCTGGTAATTCACACAGCCAATACTGTGAGACCTTCTGAAACTTTTTTTAAAGGTCAGGGGAAACTGCGAAAGCTTTTACCATGCAACTTTTGGGGGTTTTGGCCCCCCTCCTTCTGAATAAGGTGACTTTGAACCGAAACATGTGGGAACTATTAGGAGTCTTGGCGAACTCTTAGCAGATTTATTTTGCCGTGTAAATGACCCCTTGGTGTCTTATTTCATGGGGTACTGCTACTCCTTTGGGTTTGGTGATGCATGACACTCCTGCCACCTTATACATGTAGCTTGCTAGTCTCCCATTTGTGTGATTCACAGAGACCAAGATGAAGAAGAACTGGTTACTTACCTGTAACTGTAGTTCTTTGAGTGGTCATCTGTGAAATCATACAAACCCGCCTAGCCTCTCCTTGAGTGTCCTGCCATTTCTTTGGTTTTCATTGATGTTGCTAGGTGGCAGATATGGAACTGAGATACTTGGTGGGCACCGGGTACTTATTTATACCTTGGGGACAGTGGGTTGGGCTACCACCAAAAGTTCTAACTGACTGCTCCAGAAGATTCTGAATGCTGTTTCTGTGCATGTACAAAACCCATTTCTGTGATTTCACAGATGACCACTCAAAAACTACAGTTACAGGTAAGTAACCAGTTCTTACAAATCCGTAACCACAGAACTGAATTCCAGCTGTTGTCAAAACCAATATACATAGGCAATATGGCTGCACCAATGATCCTGCTAGGATAGTCAGAAGCTTGTGAACATCTGGAAACTTTGAAACCTAGCAAAAAAAGAAGGAAACATTGGTTCTGGATAAACTGTGTGCTGAAGCAATTTCTTCTATAACTACTTCCAAGCAAAATAAATCATGCCTAGAAGCCTGAAAACCATTTTCCAGTAACAAATCTTCACTTGACTGCATGTCTGCAAGGAAAAAAAACAAAAAACCAAAACAATGTATATATTGCACATTGAAACCAAGCCTCTTACCTAACATTTCTTCTGTTATTCAACAAATCTTCATAAAGCTGTATCTAGTCACAGCCAGCAAAAGGGAAAATAGTTACACTCCCAGTACACTGTGGACCAGATACCAAACCATTCAAGGTTTTTAAATGCAGGATAGGAAATCTACCCCTGTTGCTTTTTTTCTTTTCTTTTGTAGGTGATCAATTTAAATATCAAAGCCCACCATTAAAAGGCAACACAACACATATATGAAAAATTCAATCATTTCACAAATGTGGCAAGCTGCAGAAAAACATTCAGGTTTGAGGGACTTGCTTTGTACCCTATAAATCACATGGGTGTGCTTGAAGAATGATATTTTAAAAAAGACATGACATTTCCTATCTTATAATCCATTATTCATCAAAGAGCTATGTAGAGAAAATGGAAGTAAAAACATCTGTTCCCAAGTAAATCTTTTTGGAGATCTAATTCCTCTGAAGATCTTAAACCCACAAGCCAAGTATCATAAATAATTAGACAGGTGATGTTAGGAACTTGAAGAAAGGAACAAACTATCCCTATTAACTTTTTTGCTATTCTTGGTTCATAGGAGATTTTGAGTTTTCATGTATGAACAATGTCACAGTAGTGATTCCTAAGCAGCTGGGTGGGACCCGTTAGCAATTTGCAAAATAACTTTCTGTTTACTAGCAAATGAGTACTGAGAGAATGTAGCGAAGGTGTGTAACATCATTGGTGAGCAAATTGGTATGTAACATCATTGGTGAGCAAATGGATATCACTATATAAAATTTTGTATTAGTAAAAAAAAAAAAAAAAGACAAAAATTTGACCACCAAAACCTGGGTCAACATATCCATGAGCTAATGCTGGAAACAGATGATGATCATGCTAGCTGGAAGAACTCTTTTGTGCTCCCCACTATTTTGGGTGCTAGAGGCAGAGCCGAGTGGTGGTGGCTGTTTTTAATAGCGGCCTACTGTATAAGCCTCGTGAGGTTTGGCAATCTCTACAAGCCTTGCAAGATGAGGCTTATATAATAAGCCCTTATTCAAAGAATGGCCACTGTGAATGTGAGGTGAGGCTTATAAAGTAAGTCCTTGTTAAAAAATGGCCACCTCTACTCTGCTCCACCCCAAGTGCCCAAAATGGTGGGTGCACCATATCCTTTGGGCTGCCCCACATTGCTGCTGAATACTGCTCAGGCTGAAAAAGGTGAGAAAAGAGGGCGGGCTGCCTTTCTTTCTATGGTTTTGGCAAGGGAGGGGTAATGGGGTGGGAGCGCTTCTTCTATGCCCCACCATGCCAAAAGGGTCTTCTTGCCTCTGCCTCTTGTTGCTGCATTTGTGCTGGGTTCCTAATAGAGGCTGGTTGCTTTCCTTGATTTTCTCCCCCACCTCTTTTTTTCAAGCCACATTCACATCACTTCTCTCATTTGTATTCCTTTCCCTATCTTTATTTGTATAGATGTGGACATTTTAAGAAGAGCAATGTAATTTATACCTCCTAATTGTAACCCCTCTAATATACAGATCCTCTCATTCTCTTTAACTCTTCCTAAGTATGTTCCCTCTATGCATTTTTAAAAGGAGAGGAAAAAATTGTTTGTTACATGCCCCTAGGTTTTACCCTTGACTTATCCATGAGTCACAGCAAAACCAGTAATTTTGTCACCAAAACCTTCCCTCGATGTTTACATGAGGTCAACTTATACACATGTTTATACAGTATGTGTTAAAGAAAAATAAAGGGAACAGCTGGGGTGCAAATTGAATATTAAACCAATTTCATACTTGGCCCAAATATGACATATTATGCTACTAGTCACACATTAAATCTTCTTAAAGGAAAAAAAAAGAGAGAAGTTGACATGATCTAACAGAATGAATATTTCATTTTGAAAACATTGGAAATAAATTATCTTAGACACCATCTTTACATCCTCTGTCATGTGATGGCTAGGGATGTGAATCCTTAAGAATTTCATTCTCACATGCAAGGATTAATAATTATGGTAGTTTTCTCCCCATTGTGGGTGGAAACAAATATTCCTCCAGTATATTCTTCCTGTATTTAAATGGCCTGAAGTGTTGAGAAGGAATTATTCTGTAAAGGAAAATCTGTGGGTTGATTTGTGCAAAACCCAGGGCTTGGTTACACGGTGGGAAAAAAACCGTGAAGAATTCGCCAAGATTCCTAACTGTTTACATGCATTGCGGCACAAATCGCCTCTTTCAGAAGGAGGGGGGCACAAAAACCCATTAGTAACACAATAAAGGATTTCGGGACTTTCCCTGACTTTTTCTGTAAAGTAGCGCATTTTCTATTGTCTAAACAACCATTACACTACGTGCTGTGTGAATTACCAGCAATCTTTCAGATACATTCACAGCAGAGCTTTGCCATGATTGGTTGAACTCACCAGGGAGGGGTTTGGACAAGGAGGGGAGGGAGGAAAGATCCATGTTGTTTCCAGCCACAAAAAAGACAGTGAGTGCTAGCCTTGTGTGTGTGTGTGTCTTTCTTTCTCTCCCTCCCGCCTTGCTACTTTCAGTCTCTCTGTGTGTGAATGATCTAGTCTCCCCTCCTGCGATCACGTCCCTTCCCTTCTCCCTGTCTTGTGCTTAGCCACGAAAAAGACTGGAGTGCTAGCCTTGTGTGTGTGTGTCTTTCCTTCTCTCCCTCCCTCCATGCTATCTTGTCCCCAGCTGCTATGATCTGAAGAATTAAGCAAGCCTTTTCCAGTCTCTCTTGTGTGTGTGTGTGAATGTTCATCTCAGGCATTCTTGTGGTAATCAGAGGATGTGCTTGGGAGGCCATGCCCCCATCTCAGTCTGTGTGTGAATATCAAAATGGAACACTGCTGAAAACTAAACTGATAGATCAATTAAGCCAAATATCATCTGAACGATGCACTACAGCTGTGAAACAGCGATAAAGCGCAAATTACCGCAATAAAAACTGTCGTGTAACTGAAGCCCCAGTGTTTTTTTTTTCCACAGAATAATTCTTCTACAACACTTCAGGACATTGAATACCAGGAGAAAATTGCACAGAATTTTCGCTGGTCTGTTATTCTTCCTGATGGCATTTCAAGTTGTTTTTCAACCTGATAATGAATAATTATCAATATTCATTAAATCCCTACAGGTAACCCATTTCCCCTATTTTCCAACCCTGAGTATAAGCTGGAAGAACAATGAGTGGTTGAAGATATTATCTGGGCTAGTTCAAAACTATTCAGGGCAAGGTGCCATTTATTATCCTACGATCTTCCTTTTGATTGTAGCAGACCTACACAAGTGGTAAATCATCCAGCCAAATATAGCTCACCAGGGGTCCAGTACATCCCATGATTTTTCTGCTTTACCATTACCCCCAAAACATAGTGGGTAAGATGTCAACATTTGGAAAGCTATCCAATACATGGCTGTTGAGTTTTGTTCAGCATGATGGATTTTTATTTTTCTTCTTTTTATTTGAAGATACAGCCGGCCCTCCATATCCACAGACTCTGCATTCATGGAGTCAGCCATCCACATCTTGAAAATAATCCCCCCCCCAAAAAAAATATAAAATTCTAAAAAGCAAACCTTGATTTTGCCATTTATATAAGGGACACCATTTTACTACACCATTGTATATAAGGGACTTTGAGCATCCACAGATTTTTTTATCCATGGGGAGGGGGGTCCTGGAACCAAACCCCAGAGGATAACAAGGGCCCACTGTATTTTTTAAATACTGCCCATAAATATACAGTTATCAAGATGCTTTACAAAATGTGGCAGGCCTATAATGTAGTATTAACTTTCTACTCTTATGGAGAAAGAAACACTGATTTAAGAAGCAACAGTCATTTTCTTTGCTGTTTCACACTTTCCTCAGTAGAGGGTGTATCAGTCTACAGCAAAAAAAAAATATATATATTGTGTAGATGTGTAGGCTGTTATGTCTGCCCTACCAGTGTGTCTGTCAAATTCAAACATTGCAGATCAGGTTTTGTTGCTTCAGATATTAGCATCTCAGCAGGAGAAGAAATGATACATGGAGACCAGTGTGTACAGAATGAAAGCATGTGAAATATTCAGAATATGGACTGAAAAGTCTGACACTATACTTTTGTTATGAGCTTAGAAGCCAGATTCAGGATTTACACTGGAGAACCTGGAAAGAAGAATAAAGAAAGCACATCTCCTGTAATAGTGAGTTTAGATGGTGAGTGAAAACAGGATTGGAGCCAAAGCAGTACAGCTGAAGACCAAGAGGGCAGATGGCAGTATCTCTGGGGGGAAACCTGAGTTTTACTGTCTGACTTTTGGTAAAGTATGTTTTAAACAACAACAACAGTGACAACAACAGTGAAAACTCTAGCTGGGCAAGAAACAGACACCAAAACAGTCCAACGGGAATAGAGCATACACAGTAGTAGTCACAAAGTGCTGTATGTCACCTGGATGAAAACTGGAGAAATGGATTGTTGGGATGAGGTATCCTGATAGAAAACATTCCAGGCTGCTTAGTTGGTTGATTGTTACCCAGGGATGCAGCTATGGGGGGAGAAAGAGGACATAGCCCTTCCTAAATAATAATTCTGCCCACTTCATGAAATTTTTTCAGTCCTCAAATTTCTAGCATTGCAGGGAGCGAGACACTGAAAATCATCCACATGTAGAAGTCTTCTATTAGCATATCCCCTTGGTATCATTGCCTGCCCCTTTTCCTTGGATACCTAAACTGTTTTTCCAAATGCCCAGCTGAACATTTTTGACACTGAAATACTAGAAATTTGGGGACTAAAGGAAAAAATTACTGAAGGGTCAGAATTCTTATTTGGAAAGGCAATGTGTTCGTTTTGCCCCCATAGCCACAGCCTTGTTGGCATCCCAAACAGGAGTAGAGCTTGTAAAAGTAATTTTTTTTAAAAAAAAACTACTACTCCCAGAAACCCCTAGTCATTCTGGAAGGATTCTGAGAGTTGTAATACCAAAAGTAATTTTTCCAGCATCAGCATTTAACTCCTAAAAGCAATACTTCAAAGATCAAGCAAGATTACTGGCCATTTACCTTGGAGGAAGTCAAACATTTACCTGTAATAATACGGATGATACACCATACTTACTTTTATTGTCACCTCTCCCATCAAAAGGAAACACAAAATTTAAGCAAATTTACCCATTCTTATTTTTATATATTGATGCAAATTACTGTACTGTACCTCTGTATTGGTGGGTTCCCAATCCATGGATTGGACTCTCTGTGGATTGCTACTGAATAACATGGATCTCAACCATCCATGTTTTTTGCCACCTGCAGGGAGTCCCAGAACTGAACCCCTGGAGGGCCCACTGCAATTAGACACTAGAAATACAATAGATCTCACCAAAGTGGGGAAGGCTGTTTCCAAGTCAGGTGACAGCTTGTCTCACTCCCCAGTTTGGAACATTTTGCTCTGATGGGAACGCTTTAAAGGGCCATTGACCCACTGGAGGAAAAATCAGTCATAGGCTAAAAAGTAAAATAAAAGAAAAAGAAAGAAAGAAATCTGAATAGCAACCAGTGAAAGTGTTGATGGAGATAAGCCTATCAACAGATGACCTGTTTTCAAACTAGAAAAGACAGAACCTTCTGAAATTTGCCTGCTGCACAGCTATTAAAGTAGGACCCCTGCTCTCCTTGACTGCCAACTCTAGACCACACAAGGAATTCACATTTCATAGCAAACAGTAAACCAGTTATGGTACCATGGGTCTTTTGCCGCTCATGTTGGCAATGCTACATTCAGCACAAGATCAGGTAGAGAAGAACAGCAGAGATCAAAGATGGAGTAAAGATTAATGGCATTAATTAATCAATCGTTTAATTAAATATCCTGCCTTTTTCCCAGCATAGAACCCAAGGCAGCTATGAGTAAACCAGTTTCAAGGTTCAGATGCCCATGTTTGGACAAGCTGAAGATTAAGTTGTTAAAGTGCCAAGCAGTGTATTCTGACTGGAAGCTCAGAATTAACGAAGTTAACTGTAACATGTTTTTTTTTTTAAAGTAATAGGTTCATAAGGACAAAGTAACCCAACAGCCTGTAACAACATTATGTCCTTGCCACAAAAATAAGAGTAACTAATATAACTATGTTAACTTGTAGTTTGTTATGTCCAAGCTCTGCTCTTGGCAGGCCTGGGAGGATTATCTCCTACAACACTTTGTTGCAGCTCCAATTCAGCATGTCTTTTTCCTGGACTTTTTTTCTGACAACAGCAAAAATGAACAAAATGTGCTCACTTTTATCCCAGCATGGTAACAAAGTAAAATTAAAATGGGAAAGGGAAAACTAGTCTCATCTGTTCTTTCCCCTGCAAATACAACAAATTGACTAAATGGATGCTTTAAGAAGGTTTTATAGTTTAAGCTGCTATGACTTGGGCTCCATCTGTTTCATTTTTAAATATATATATACAGGTATATATTTAATGGATTTTTAAAGTGCCTCTCAAGAAAAAATGATGCATGAAGTCTCATCTTAAATTGCCAGGTACAGAATATAATCAAAGGGAGGGACCCCTGAGTTTTGGTAGCTTTTGTGCTAGTGCCTACACTCCTGCCCCACTCACAAGAGCTTGACCTGCATACATTTGTTTCTTTTATTAGTTTAAATATTTCTGTCCCACCTTTTATGGACAAAGTCCCCACAAGACAGTTATTAAGAGAAGTCAAAAACTGCACAAGAAAATATGCTATCATACAATTTAAAAGCAGCATCCATTAATTTTAACTGTTAGAAACAAAGAAGCCAGCATGTACTTAACTGGAAAATACCTGACCCTCCAAAAGGGGCCTTCTTTTTACAAACAACCAAAGTAAGGGTACAATGGAGATAATGGGGAAGAGAGTTCCAAAGGTGCTGATCTATCTTTTGCAGGTGATCAGGGTTAACTTTATGCCACAGAATGCAATCTCCTGGATCACACTTTGGTTAGAAGAAGAATCTGGGCTGTTTTGTTTTGCTTTGTGTTTGGCTAGTTGACAGCTGTTTTAATGGTTTGGAGGTACTCCCATTCCTCCTAAGGAAAACGTGCTTGTTCCAAGAACATGAATATCCTATTGCTGCTCCATGGGACTTGAGGCAGGACACACAGTAGTCCCCAGCACATGTAAGAGCTGATTAATACCACTGTACTGAGATCATTCTTTGGAGCCAGTCTACCTATCTTGATTTCACAGGAGGGTTTAAGGCTGAACAAGGGCCAGTTTAACACCCTCCCAATATCAATATCTATATAGTGTTGCCCAGGTGCTGGATAGAAATTCTTCATGGTGCAGTTGATCTGTAGTGGTGAATTGGCAATTACCAGCTTTTCCATCATCTCCTCATCAAAGGCTCACATCACCCTATGGGCAAGCCAAATTATTTCATCTGAATGGGACCCAAATTAAAGGCAACATGGAGCAAGTATGACTGGGTAGAGAGCTGCTCATTACATTTACCCATGGAAAGAGCATGTGACAAATTAACACCAATTCTTACAGATGAGGGTATGTGGGTGTGGGATAGGTGGTTGTGTGGGAACATTTGCAGAGTAATTATTTTCCCTTTTTACAAGTGCTAATAAGAGACTTTTAAAGTAAAAACAACAAAAGATTCTTGGGGCACCTTCAAGACTAACACAGTAATATCCTTTCATGTATTATGAAGCTCGCACCATATTGGCACACCCCAGAGACACCCAAAGGCTAAATTTCATGACACGTGAGTTCAAGGAAGAAAGGAGACAGAAACTAGATACTGCGTTTATGTCTATCCTCTTCCCAGCATTAAGATAAACTTGATAGCCATCTGCCCATTCACCACTTTGCCTTGAGAGTACCAAGTTCATTCATAGGCAGCAGCCTGTTTCCTCTAATGAGCATCTCATTGAACATAACAACATGAAGCAGGAACAAATTAATTAAGATACCATTATTAAACTTGTCTTGTGTAGTAACCTAATATGGGGAGACTCTAAACTCAAAGGTGTGATGAGTGAACTCAGTCATCTTAGGGGAAGGTGCTGAATGGGCAGAAGGCAATCAAGTTCATCTTCATTTTGGGAAGAAAAGGATAAATAGGAACTCACTACTAGGTTTCCTTCTCCTTGGTTCCTTGAACTCGTGTGCCATGATATTTAGCTGTAGGTGTCTCCAGGCTGTGTTCACATGGTTCCAGTTTTATAACATATAAAAGGATGGTATGCTGAGCCCCACAGTTTTGCAGTTCCCAAGTTATTGAGAATTCATTGCTCTTTGAGACTTTTAAAACACAGAAAAAGCAACTCTGCTTCCTTTGCTGTCAGTTATGGCTCACTTTCTCTCCACCCACGCCTTTTCACATCTATATTTGTGGTTTCCACTCAGATCAAAGGACTAATGTGTGCTCAGTAGCAAAGCATTATCAGGCCAATTAGTCATGTGCCCTATAAAGTGCTGTGTTCTCAAGCCTCCGCCCTAAAGTGTCAAAACCTTGGCCTTTCAATATGTTCTCCTTTATTAACTGTGCATTATAGAACCCGCTGGATGGGGTGCTGAAAGCCTTGTGGGAAAAAACACACTAAATGAAGGCTAAATCAAAACAGGAAAAGAGAGACTTTTTTCTCCTCTCCTTTTGCACAAAGCAACAAATCTTTTTCCAGGATATGGAAGGACACTTTCAGAAGGTAATGCATAGGAAACACCCTGTAATCCATATTCATGCTGTCTGTGCTGCCTCCCACTCCCCCTGACAAACGTTTGTGCATTGGGGGCAGTGCACCATTGTGAGCTTTTTGCAAAATGGAATGACTATAGCTTTGGCCAGAACTTGGAAAAGTTCTGAATCACAGCTCCCAGAATCCCCTAACCATAATGGGCCATGCACCTTTCTGGATGGAGTTGTAGCCCAAAGTAAAAAGAACTTTTCCAAGCTCTGACTGTGATATATGGAGGGTGGGGTTCCTCACCCTTCTTCCTAGTATGCCTGGAAGACTAGGGCTGCCTCCCTGGATATTTTAATTAATTTATAACTCAACTTTCTCCCATCATGGGATTCAAGGCAGCATACAGTATATTAAAAAAAAAAAAACAATACAGTTTTAAAAGTTCTTAATACAAAAGTTGAAACACAATTAAACTAAATTTGATGTTAAAAACAGCTTCAAAAACATTAAAACTAAGGAGATTATCAGATGACCAAAAGAAACCATTACAGGGACACCAGGAGATCACAAAAGGGCTTCCCTTTCAGACATCTCCGTCCCTGTGTCATTATGCTCCCATGCTGCTCCTGTTCTGCCAGCGGTTCTTCTTATTCATAGGCTAAGCCATGAATTGACCCATTGTTCTGTTTCTGTAATGGAGTGACATGCATGTGAAAAGGTGCCCTGTTATGCTGGCGTGACGCCAGCATCACTGTGAGGTCACTGCCAAATGCTTCCGGTTGAGATCGGGACATCGAGGTAAGTGACACTATTTTTTTTTTTTTTTACCCTCCATGGGTTACTTGGGTTTTTTTAAATGTGTTTTTGTGCTTGGTGTCATTTTTTTACCTTTTATTTTTATTTTTGAATTTCCTGCATGATCATCCTCTCATGAGAATGGCCAGGATTTCCTTTCCAGGAAGTGAATGCAGCTCTGTGAGAGTTGCATTCACTCCTGGGCTGCTGGAGGGGACGCAGTTTCTATAGTGCAAAAAAGGTAGGTCTGATTTTTTTAAAAAAGTTACAGGGACAGGAGTGGGGCGAGAGAGGAGATAGTGAGACAGGGATGCAATATTTGTCCCCATATGATAATCTCCTAAAACAGAATGAAAGAAAAACACTATACCCCTCCCCACATTAAAAGCTCTATCTGCTACAACATATTAAGAACTGAATACTTCCTTAAATAAAAAGGTCTTTACTTTGGGCAGGGGGAGACAACAGAGTGGGGGCCAATTGGATCTCCCAGGGAAGGGAATTCCACAACTCGGGAACAATCACTGAGAAGGCTCTCTCTTGTGTCTTTACCAGACGCGCCTGGGGTGGTGTTGAGACTGAGAGAAAGCCTTCTCCTGTACATCACAGAACACAGACAGGCTCATATGGGGACATACAGTTTTTCAAATAGAATATCATTTCAAAGACATGAGCGTCACGAGCTCCCAAATTATTCTGTCCAGTCTGGACAGAACTCCAAGTCACAAAATAAGACATAACTTTTCTTCTCAATTCCTTTCCAATTCCTAACAACAAATGTTGTCAAACAGGCGTGAAGAGAATGAGCATTGAGAAAACATTCTTGAAACACTTTCAACCCCATGAAAAAATTGTGGATTAATCTAGTATTTTTAAAAGTGAGTTGTTTCTCTCTCCAGTCAAAGGAGGGTTGAGCTCTACATTCTCACTGTATAGATCATACATTGAATACTCTGTGTGGATCATAAACTGTATCTCCTTTAGGGAACTTAAAGCACCTGAGGCTAACATGCAGTATACCTAACTGGGTTATGGTTGCAAGATAGATGACCAGTGCCAGGTGTGACAATGCAGATCTGTATAGATCATCCATTCTAAGGATGATCACTCTTTTCTACTACCTAGAAGCAGTTATTGTAGAAAGGAATGGGAGGAGGGAAGAAGCTTCTCAGAAAGGAAGTCCACTTAGAAGGCATCTGAAGGATGACAGACCCCTAACAGATGACGTAGAGTGTGCTGGGAGATAGTGGTTTTATTATTTTGTTTAATTCCAGATTAAACAGCACAATGTAACATTGTTGTTGTTTTGTGCCTTCAAGTCATTTCCAGCTTATGGCTACCCTAAGGAAACTCTATCACGTGGGGGGGGGGGGTTGACAAGATTTGTTCGGAAGGGGTTTGCTTTTGCCTTCCTCTGAGGCTAGGAGAATGTGACATGCCCGAGGTCACCCAGTGGGCTTCCATGGCTGAGCAGGAATTCGAATCCTGGTCTCCAGAGTCATGGTCCGACACTGAACTCCAACACTATGCTGGCTCTCTCAGTACAAGTGTGTATATATCCAGCTTGTTAGAATGTCAACATATGTTAAGCAACAGATGCCCAGTCCAAGGACATAATAGCAAAAGGGGGAACTCATCAGTCTTTCAGTGTTGGTTAAACACACACTCACATTTTTATGTTGACAGTTTAATGATTTTTGCCATCATCACAAAAATGTATTTGCCCATTTGTACATTGTGTGTTTTTACATGTCTACTAATGGATGATTCACTCTGCCAAATTCCACAGGACAATTATGGATGATGGCACATGAGTACAAAAGAAAACCTAGTGTGTTTGGTGTACACATGCAGAGCCAGCAGCCCCTTCTTTGAATGTTAGGGAAAAAATTGTACTGGCAAATTTTCAAACTAGCAGCTACTACCCACACTCCACATGCTCACAGGCCCAAATGTTCACCTTTGTGGAAGAATGTGATACAATGATTGAACTGGCATTCATGAGAGCATGAGAAGAGCCATGTTGGATTAGACCCACGGTCTATTGTGTTCAACATTTTGTTAACACAGAGACCAACCAGTTGGTTCACTCAACCAGAGGACAGGATCAGAATCCAAAATGACCTTAACAGATTAGAAAGCTGGCCCAAAACTTAAAAAAAAAATCAGCAGGGAGAAATGTAGGATACTACATTTGGGCAGTAAGAATGAAATGGACAGATATAGGATGGGTGACACTTGGCTTGATGGCAGTACATGCGAAAGGGATCTAGGAGTCTTAGGAGATTTTCAGACAGGGACAAAAATAGCATCCCCATCTCACTACCTCCTCTCCCGCTACCCTCCTGACCCTGTCCTGGCATGAGAAAAAAAAGTTTTACACTTACCTTTAATCATGCGCCTTCCCTCCTCCTTGGCAACCACGGAGTGAATGCAGCTCTCATGAAGCTGCATTCATTTCCTGGCTGAAATCCCAGGCCATTCTCACGAGAAGATGAGCATGTAGGAAATTCAAAAATAAAAAAGAAATTACACTTTTAAGAATGACAGCAAGCACAAAAACACACTTTAAAAACCCCAAGTAATCCAGGGAGGGTACAAAAAGAGTCTCTCCCAACTCTATGATTTAAAGTTCCAAAGGACTATTTATATTATGTTTTATTCCAGTCTATCCTCCCTTTCATCCATATAACTTAGAGTAAAATATATGTGGTGTGTGTGTGTGTGTGTGTGTGTGTGTGTGTAGATTGTGGCCCAGTCTTTTTATCTAGGTAGGAGCCATGTGATACATGATGGACAACTTTCAGAGGACTAGTTGTAGAAAAGGAGAGGAAATTAATCCGTTCCTCCCTAGTACCAATCTTATCTGAAGACAAAGCTTCATGAAGACAATCTTTCCAGCAACTGAAGACTTTTTAAATGAAGCTGAAGTTGGTCTGAGAGCAGGGAGTCTGTGGGATGAATAGAAAAGTTCTGTGGACTGTATCTGTTCCACAGCCAAGAAGTTCCCCATCATTGGCATACAATGTTTTCTATCCACTTTTTATCCTCACAACATTCCTGTGAGTTATATTAGGCTCAGAACTGGTGACTGATGTGGTGAGCTTCATGAATAAATAGGGATTTGAACCTGGGTCTTCTTAATACTTGCTTAGTGCTTTAAGCTTTATATCACATTGCTTCTCTCACCAGATTTACATGCCATCATGGTTTCTAAAATGTAATATTTTGCCTTTCAGGTATATCCTTAGAAGAATGCTATTCTCAATAATGCATGCACTAGACACTGCATCACAGTGGTTTTCTTTCTAGTAGATATGCTTAGGGTTGCGACCTTGTTGTTGCATGCCTTCAAGTCATTTCCAACATATGACAACCCTAAAGTGAATCTATCATCGGGTTTTCTTGGCAAGATTTGTTCAGAGGGGTTTTTTGCCTTTGCCTTCCTCTGAGGCTGAGAGAGGTCATCTCATGGGTTCCATGGCTGAGCAGGGATTTGAACCCTGGTCTCCAGAGTCATAGTCCAACATACAAACCACTACACCACACTGGCTCTATTACTACCTTGGACAGGGAATAACTTCTATGTGGAAATAAATATAGCAGCAGCTTAAGAACAGAGGCCAAGGGAGCAATGATTACTTAATGATTCTCTAAAATGTTATCACATTTCCCACCCATCTGCAGTGGTTAATGCCAAGAGTGCCCCATGTTTTGTGTTTGTTTTCACAAAGGGCAAAACAGCCACTCTCCCACTTTGCTTCCTATTCTGCAGATGAAAACTGCCAGACTGACAGTTGAATTTTGTTTCTGCTCTGTGCACCTTTCCCACACTTGAGGGCAGCAGGCTAGCTTAGGGAAGGCAGAGCACGCTGTGTAGCATACATTCATCTTCCAAACCTTCCCCCCACAAAAAAATGCTGCCTGACTGAGGGGGCTGCCTCACTGTGCCAAACAGACATTTGAAATGGGATTTGAACACACAGTGTCTTCTCTTAATTATTATATAGTGCTTCAGCTTTTGCTTCAGGCAGAGCCTTGCGATATGCAGCCCAGTTCTAAAACCTGACATCCCTTTCAAAAGGCCTGAACATTTCTTTCCCTTCCTCTGCTTCTGAGCCAACTCTACTGGGGCCTTTGTGGTTAGAACCATGGAAGAAAGAAAACCTGTTCAGGAACTAGTAAAGAGGATAGATGAGTGTCGGAGTGTGCAAGGAGCTGATAACTTTAGGAGGCCAATTTGGTGGGATACTGAGTCAAAACAGAAGGGAGCAGTGAATGAAGCTCTTCCGACTTACAGACAACTGTGATATTACAGATTCTGTGGTTTCTGTCTTATTACCACAAAACTACTAATCCTCTTACTTGGTTATTTTTCTCACCTCTAAATTGGGAAGGGCAATATTTCATTTGGCCCAGCTCCCTGTGTATACAGTTAAAAAGTCAAAGGATCTCTGGACCAGCAGAAGACCTTCAAAATCTAAGTTGGGGGTGGGAATGCAACCTTTTGCCAGATGTATGAGGCCAGGGGTTCCCAACCTTGGTTCCTCAGGTAGTTTTGGACTTCACCTTCCAGAAACGCAGCCAGCATGGCCAACAGTGAAGGAGTTCTGAGTACCGTAGTTCAACCACGTCTGGGGATTCTTATCTGTGGCTCCCAGTCCTGATCTTGTAAAATTTATTTGGACATTTCCTTTTTTGGAGCACAATTCCCAGCTTTCCTAACCCAAAATGTCATCCACAAAAGTAACTGTCTCAAACACTGGGCTCTTGGGGACCCTACTCATCTTGTCAAAAAAACCCAAACAAACCCTGTGCCTCTGTGTGTGCGTGTGTGTGTGTGTGTGTGTGTGTGTGTGAGAGAGAGAGAGAGAGAGAGAGAGAGAGAGAGAGAGAGTCTGTGTGAGTGTGTAGGGGGGAATCAGCACAGGAGCTGAGACAAGGGGCCCATTGCTTAATGGGGGCCTGTGGTAAACTCGCCTCAGTTGGTCCCTACTTTTCCCCCAAAAAGGAGGTCTTAAAATTGCATGTTGTGAAGAGGAGGGGACCACTCCTGTCAGAACACTGGCACAAAATCTCCTCCAAATCTACTTCAAGCCAAAGCTTGAGAAAGTTACCTTTTGGATTACAATTCCCATTATCATCCAACCAGCAGGGGCACTCATCCCAAAAGTAGTTTTTCCAAGCTCTGCATCAAGACCTGCTACTGAGGATCAAGATCCTCATCCTAATCTTTCCCTATGGACAGGCTTCCATAGTAACAGAAAACACTTGTGTACATCTCTTTAGGAGTTTAAACATAGGGAAAAGGCTTTCATACTGACTGACTCTTTGACATGTCATGCACTCCAGATCAACCAATGCTCCTGCAAGGATCACTGTATCAAAAAGGTGGCATCTCTGGAGTGTTTATTCCCTTGGTTAGCTCCCAAGGCTGTGCCATCAGCCTGTGCTTTATATATCTTCTTCTCCAATCCATACAATAGGTAGCAGGGAGGGGAGAGGGACAAGGTTGGGGGGCTGTGGGCTCTTTCGTTTATGTGAGTCTCACAGCCATAGGGGGTATTTAACTTTCTGCCCTGCTTGCTGTAATTCTCTCTCCAGTGGATATACAGTTCAGCTCAGGTTCCTATTGCTGTGATGACAGGCATTCAGCAGGCACTATAATTGCAGAGTTAAAACAGCTCATTTTCTTACTGGCAAGCTGTAGTTAAAGAGGTGCTAGGAGGCAGCCTGGCTGTCTGCATAGAAACTGATCAAAGCACTGAAAGGCATCTGGATTGCCTCTGTTTTCTTTCACCAGCGTCCCCCCTCCCCTTTTCCTTAAAAAGGGGGAGGGGTGAGGGAAAGGGGGGCAGAGAAGAAAAATTGGTTTAAAAAGTAATTTAAGAAGATGAATACCTATCCCTTTCCTGAGGCTAAAAGGTGGCCACTTATTAGAGATATTAAACCTACACAGAGTAGATTTTCTTAGGCTTCAGACAGTTTCTAATAAGAGAAGTTAGGTTGGTGCTCATGCCTACTTAGATGTCTATTTCCATTAAGTCCTGCTGTGCAAAATTTCTAAGCTATTGGATTGGACTTTTCACACTTGAACTTATTTCCTGGAGGAGATGAAACTTTCCCCACCTCCTTATAGATCTGACATTGTCAAAAGTCTACCTTGCCCCCCTCCCCCATATCTGTATCTGCTTATGGAAGACAACAGTGATACTTCTTCCTCTTGACTGAGTTTGGGGCATGGGCCAATATAGATTAGGGTGACAGGTTTACTGTTTTAAATGTTTGTATTCATTCAGTATTGCATTATAGCACACTCTTCTAATTTCTCTTTTTATCACACACACAAAAAAAAGCAATGTTTTTTCTAGGCCATTTTTCTGGGGAGAAGAAACACCTCTTTAAAAAGTGGGATCCAAGAAAGAGAACCCAAGAACAGTTGAAAATCAAGTATTTTGAAAATTCTCAACATTTGGCTGAATACTTACTTTGCCAGTACTTTGCTTCTCCTGCTTGACAGTTACATAGAAAATATCTCCATATGTGTTCTTTGGTCACCTATGCAGTCTGGCCAAACCTTATTCTCACCATGAGTGACATGACAATGGCTCCCCAAACTCTCCACCATGTTTGCTGGCAGAACAAAAATGCAGGAATCATTTCTGTAGCTGGTGGAATTTTCCAAACATTTCTTGCAGCAGCAACTGCACTGACAGCTGGGCCAGCATATTATTTTCCTCACAATGACTCAGGCTTAGCTTTTTTAAGGGCATCGCTGGAGATAAAGGATGGAATCCTCTTGGGTCTTTATGCTAGTGTAATTGGGGGTTGTTCCAGCAGATCTAATTTTTTTTTTCAGCATTGTGAAAGGAGGTATCCAGTACTGCCAGAAAAGTACTGAGGTGTTTCTCCAACCCTAATTCAAACCCTGATTGGCCATGGGGATACACTGGGAAGGCTCCATCATGCCATCACCAGGCTGGCTTCCACTACCTGTCTTCTCTGGCACCTCGACCTCTATATAAGTATACTGGTTGAACTTTGCATTTCACCAACTTCAGACATGATCTTGACCAAAGACTGGATACAAAAGCTGATGAAGAATATTCAAAGAATAATCTGCAAAAGACTACTCTTTTGAGAGGAGGTGAAAAAGAAAAATTGAGAATTTTCTTCCCAGAAAAGAAATGTTTTCTTAGAAATTTTAGCTTAGTTCTAATAACTAATCACCCAACTAGCTGCTTTCTCATGTAGCCTTAATTGTTCATGAGTGCAATTTGACTTGGTAGTAGCAAAACAAACTGAGTGTAGGACTTTATAAGATGAGGAAATATGGCATCATAAGGACACCGCATAACTGCGAAAGGGCACGTAGATCAGACAACGTTGCCCTTTTGAGGTTATAAAGAGGCAAAATCACGTACCGTACTTTTTAATAGCTGACTTAAGCCGTCAATAGATCCCCCTGCTGCTTTTTTGCCAGCATTGCTGGCATGTGATACCTCAGGCCATTTAAATCACATATTTACCCCAACAATAGCTGCTCCAGTGCAAACACTTCTGGGTGAGATCGGGAAATCCAGGTAAGTTTTGTTCTTTTTATGACCCTCCCTGGGTTACTTGGGACTTTTACAGTGTGTTTGGGTGCTTAGTATAACTTTTAGATGTTTATTTTTGTTTTTAAAGTTTGAATTTCCCACGTGATAAAATCGTGTGAGATTTCAAATGAAGAAGTGAAGGGGGCTCCATTCACTTCCTCCTTATTGCTGGAGCCTTTGCTGGGATTATAAGGTAAGTGTGGGGGAGGAATGTTCTTTTGCCAGCATAAAAATGCTTTTTTTATGCCGGCAAAAGAACGTTTGAAGACGCTGCATCTGATAAGTCCTTAGACACTTTACTCTTTTGGACTACAATCCCAGAATCCCTCAGCTATGATCACCACTTGCCATGCTGGCTAGGGAATGCTGGGGATGAATTGCAACATAGGATTTGGAGCGTAGGTTTGTTTCCACCTGATTACATGATCAGCTGTCTGATGGGGATAGTATCAATTTGGTAAAAGGAAATAAGTGGAAAATGAATCAAGGTGTTGTACTCTATCACTTCCAAAGCACCATTAACTGTCAGGATCCAGAGTTTTCAAAGTGTACTCCCTACATATTCCTGAACAGAATGTGCTGAATTTACTCAGTAATAGCTAATTCAAATATATATTTTTGTTAAAAGGAGGGGGTGAATATTACAAATATTAGAAAAGTATTACAAAAGAAGTTTACAAAAATAGAAAATTTGATCTTATATCTATGAAAATCCATTCCTGATTGCACTGAGGCTTTAGAAAGTGAAGCATCACTTAGGGTGCATCTACACTGTAGAAATAATGCAGTTTGATACCATTTTAACTGCCACAGCCCCATCCTACAGAATCCTGGAATTTGTAGTTTTGTGGGGGCACCAGCACTCTTTGGCAGAGAAAGCTAAAACTACATATCCCAGAATTCCATAGGCTGGAGCTACAGCACTTAAAGTGGTGTCAAACAGCATTATTTCTACAGTGCAGATGCACCCTTAGGCACTTTGCTTTTGAGAACATTTTCCTTAGGAGAATGAGAATGAAAACAGGTTTCAAAGAAATAAGGCATCTACAAAGTAAACCTTGGCATTGCAAATGTAAATGTAGTTAATGGTAATGGCTTTTCTTTATAAAACAAGCCTCCAATTAATTTTGTGAAGGCATTAAGAATTCTCTTTAAATTATTCAAATGCAGTCTACCTCATTCCTTTACACTGAGGAGCTAGGACATCTGATCAATGTGAATCAGGCTTAGATTTGCAATGTAGATTTATCCTAGGTTAACTGGTCCCAGCAGAAATGTTACACTCCAGTTGTATGGACTGGTTAATGAAAACCAGTGCTTATTGGTCATGAGCATTGTACACGCTTCCACAATGGCCATTGAAAGGTCCATTCAGCTACAAAAGCCAACTGACTAAGGGGTTTTTATTCCTTTTCCCAGAGTTCCCTCTTTTAGCTATAGTTTGTTTCTTTAAAGGGTAGTAACAGATTAACAGCAATAATAAAAAAAAACCTGTTCTAAAGATAAACATCTAAACAGGGTGCCAGAAATACCACATTTAGTACAGGATATATTAAATAGTACAGTATTGGTGAGGGTGGGTATTAAATGTTGCGGGAATTTCTTTTGTGGTTGTTGTTGTTGCCTTCCTGGTGTGTCATTTCCTCAACTTGTAAAGTTTCCCCTTTGTTCCTCCACAGCAAAACCAAATGGGTTGTAGACAATTCCTACTTTCATATTCAATATGTGTTGGAGAGCAGGACAAATTCAAAGCTTTTGGGACAAAAAGGCTCCTTTATTCCCCCCACTCCCTAGTGCATTGCCAGGAAGCATTCTTGCTCCTTCAGTTTTTCACACAGTGATGACAATGTCATCTTTACACATCTTTACAACATGATGCTATCTGTATGCCTTCTATTATGCAGCAGTATGCTGTGCTGGCAGGGAGGGAAGAGGGATTGTAGTCCAACATAACACTGCGCAGGAGTTAAAGGTAACTGTCCATACTGAAGGGGAAAAAGTAAAAAGAAACTGACTACACTACCGTATTTGGGTGGACACACATTCATCATTTACTGTCTTAAAGGGCCTCAAACAGTTGTGGGAATTATGCTCTTCCAGTGCTGAACAGGATCTCAGCTAGAAATCTGTACACCACTTTCCCCATTCTTTTTATAATTGTTTAAAAGAGGTAGCTAAACTATACCTGAACTAAAACATTCAATTCAATCTTTCATTAGAGGATTTCCCCCCATTTGTGTGCTGTTAACTTGCCATTTTATTATTAATATAGGACTGTTCTTTCTAAGTTTACAATTCAGACTCCTGAGATATGTAAAAGACAAATAGATCTCAATAGAATCTCACAGATATGAGAAAGAGAGAAGTTATATTCTTCATTCTCCATTTCCTTAGGACAGGAGTAACTCTTCTATTGTTCCATGTATTTTGAACCAGTGCTGTAAAATCTTCTAAGGAAACAAGCAACACTTTATTGTGCTCAGGAGTCAACCATTTTGGTTAATCTTCCAGTATGTTCCCACCGCACCCTGTCCGCTGCTTTTTGCTGCTGTTCTATTTCTTGTTGTTCCTTCCAGTTGATGACTTATCTTCACATCTTTCTTCTAATAACAGACAACTGGTTCAGCATCAATCTGTCTGGCCCTCTTTTTGCCATACATCTGTTTTCTTGTGCAGGGTGACTAGGGATTTGTCCAGACTTGACTAGGGATTTATTCACCCTGTCTTGCCCCTGTCTTAGAGCCCTGCGGTCCTAATGATGTAGGGCTGTTGGAAGGTGGGGTAAAGCCCATTAAACTATTATATTAAAATACTCCAGAAAAAAAATGCCTCAGCCAACCCGTCCCCCCCCCCGGATCAGGCCCCATGTGACTGCAAGAGGTTCTACCAGCACACTGGCCCATTGCTGCAGCTGCCATTTACGTCAATCTCTCTGAAGCCAGGAAGGAGCCCCACAGCATGTGATGAAGGCTGTTCACATGCATGGGGCCTTGATCATGTGCTGCTGGCCAGCTTCCTGGCTTCAGAGAGAGAGAGCGATGCAGATGGCACAGAGGGGGCTGCAGAGATAGGCCAGCATGTTGGTATGGACTCCATCCTGTTTTGTTCAGGTAATGGGGGAGGAATGGGCCAGATCCACAGTCAGAATATGCCAGTGGGAAGCCAGCATATTCTGACCCATACAGATAAGCCCTCGGTCATACTGACCTGAATGATCAGAGGTCCCATACATAAAAAAAGAATGAGGTGGTAGAATGCAGAAGAGACAACTAGAAGAGACAACATTCCTTTAGGTTGTAGACAGGAGGTGCCACTTCTAAATGCTCCTTTAGATTTTTTTTTTAAAAAAACAACACCCTCCCTGCAAATAGAAAAGTAGGAAAGTACTGAGAAATACTGTAAGCTAGATCCATTCCTTGCTGTGCTAACAACATTGTCATGTCCCACATGTCTGAAGCGGTAAAGTCTCTTCTGCCACCTCAGAACACCACTGCCACACTCTGCTACATCTCTAGATTAGGCGTCTTCTTCTTTTCTTTTTTTAAATGAGAATCCTGCACAGGGGCAAGGTCAGGTCTTGTCTTTTCTAGGTATATTATTCCTGTGAGTCTAGGATGCATATTTCATAATCTTGATTCACATCTAATTCTTCTCTGAGGGATAGGAGAGTTCAGTGCAGCCTTCATTCAATAATGTTTATAGGGTTAGTTTTCTTGCAATGAGAGAGTACTCAATATCATCTTTATACCTCCAAACTGAATGGGGTTGGGGATGGGGGCAGGTAGTAGGCATTGAAGCAGCAGTAGCCCTTCAAAGTAACATTATGTTCATAAAGCGTCACAAGGCTAGCTCTTCCCAGGCTGAGTGTTCTTTCTATGCCTACTCCCATGCCCAAATTCCAGTGCCTTGAAGTTGCCACTGCTATAGAATTAATCAAGACTTCAGCATCAAGGGCCCACATAAGACAAGTAAAGATACAAACAATAACATTTGCATTACACTTTTGGTACGGACATGTTGGATGTCAAATTAGTCTCTCTCTGTTGCACCTAGATAAGACCTTATTATGAACTGTGCATTATTTATATTCTGCATTGTATGTAGCATCTGTACCCCATTTTCCAGAAACAATTCCCAGGATCTTGATTAGTGTCACAAGTTTCAATGTTTCCCAGGGAGCTCTACTGACCTAGAGTCTAGTCTGTATTTGTGAACCACAAATATTTAAAATAAAGAGACAACTTCTTAGAATCATGAACTGAGTTTCAAAATCATGGGTTATGTGAACCATAGTAAATCTGTGGTTCTTTTTATTGGCCCTCTAGGTTTTGAGTCTTTCAGATATGCTGCCTTCATAATTTCAAGTTTCTTTCCACAATCACGGACGCTAGACAAGAACTTGAAAATTGAGAGGTGAGATTTTTCAGGAATTTAAACAGAGACCACAGACTTTTGGAGCATATGTGAGCAGAAAAGGCAGCTTTTTCTCAGACGATGCAATAATTTTGCACAAGGAATAGCTCACTGACCCAATCCTCATTTGGATCAGCCAGACCTTCATCCTACCCAATGGGAAGAGTTCATGATACGTTACTCTAATAAACCTTTTGTTGTCTTTCCATCATACTCCAATGTTCCTTTGAACTCTTTCATAATTACTCTTCTGTAATTTGTTGGCATTCTTCTTATAGTGCAGTACAGTACCTTAAAATAAATCAGGTTTCTAGGTGTGGCTCCGTTTTTTGTTTTTTTCATACATGTGTTTGTGTCTGTGCTGAAATTACCTTCAAGCTCCTTTGAAGGACATGGAGAAATTAAAGTATAAACCCCTTTGAAGATACAAGAAAATTACCTTTGCAAAAGGCAGCAAAATGATAGTACAGTTGAAGACAGAGGTTCCCCACCATAACACTCCAATTATTACCCTGGTAAGAAATGCAACTATCAGTTTGCAATTGAGGTAGAAATACTATCGCAGAAACAGCATGTACTAATATAATTTTAAATTTAAAAAGACATTCATGAGTTAATAATGTTTGAAGGACCTTTAGACAGAACATAGGAAGTTGTCTTTTAATAGATTGTTTATGTGGTACACTGCACATATATGCCACATCTGCATGCATCTTGAACTGCTTATAAGAAGCATAACCATATTGATTTTAAAAATATGACCACATTTGTACAACAACAGTTGCAAAATATTTGAAATTCAGCTTAATGGAAGTCCTTTGCAGTCAATTGGACTATCCCAGGATAAGCAATCAGAGAAGCAAATAAATTCTGTTTCCTCTTCCTAATGTAGGAGATTTTCAGACGCCTCTTTCAGCCTCTTGCCGCGCAAGCAGCCTCTGGAGCAGTAACAAGGCTGCTGCGCGGCAAGGGGTCCATTTTGGATGACGCCGTTTCTCTCTCGGTGTCATCCGTGACTGTTGCAGCTAGCATTGGAGCTCGCCGCACTGTTTTTTACTCGCCCAGCTGTCTGCCTCCCAGCTTGCTTGGCTGCTGCAGCTGAGGGATCCCCCAGTTAGCCATAATTACTGTTCCCTGTGTGTGTGAGAGAGAGAGGGGGGGGTAGCAATCTGCTCTGCCAGCCGTTTGCTCCCTTGCCCTGTAGTGATTGTGTTTGTGTGTGTGTGCGTGTGCCACATGCAAAGACATACTGTAAATAAAAAACAGATAAACATTTTGATATCAGATAAAACCTGTTGATAAAATGTGATTAAACTATAGCATTTAAACCATTTTTTTAAAAAAATCCATTAAAAATGCCAAATAAAATCAATAGAATTGCTCACTGTTAAAAGCTGTTGCAGTCATTTCTCAAAAGGCTGCTAGAATGCAAAATTTCCCCCTGTGGATGGAAGGACAACAAGGAGGGAGCCATTCCAGCCTTCCTAGGGAGGGACTTCCAAAGCCCAGGAGTAGCTACCAAGGAGGTACTCTCCTGTGTTTCTACCAGCTATGCATGCGAATGTGGTGGGGCTGAGAGAAAGGCCTCTTCTGAAGTTCTCAGGTCTTTTTCATGCTACACAGTTATCGTAATATTGCATGAAGGTGTAGCCATGACAATTAAAGTGTCATTAAAGTGCTATAACTGTGTAATGTGACAGATCTGAGTAGGCTCTGAGTAACCTGGACCTAAGCACGTAGACCCCAGTACTTAATATTGTTGCTGTAATTGCACTTCATCTCTTTATGCATGATTGCTGCATTATCAGCACACCTGATTTAGAATTGAAGCACAAAACATTTGACCCTTAAGATGTCTTGAATTCGTATTTCTGCAAACCCCCTATAACTTGCTATGCTGGCTGAGGCTTCTGGAAAGTGAAGTCCAAAAGCATCCGGAGGGCCGGATTTTCTTCATTTTTGACTTAGAAGAAATTGAGTACTGCCTCATAAAGATTTACTTCTTATTCCTTCTTGACACAGTAGTTGTTAATATTCTTCTACCTGTAGGAAATGATTACAGACAGGCAGTGCCAGTCTTTGAGACACTAACAAATCCTACAATTAATTCCACAAATCCCTTTGGAATCTATAATGGTGACTCAAATCAGCTAGTAGCCATGCCAATAATTTTTTTTCTGGCATGCAGGGCAAAACATTCATATTATTTTTAGAGTGTTGTCCATTAAGAATGACTTCATACACAAATCAGCACTCATTGAAAAAATTGCACTTATCACATGAGGAATATGATTATGATGAGATCAGTCGTAACCAGTCCTGAGCCTTTTTATAATTTTATGCAACCAGCTCTTTTTCTCTGTTTGCAAACTTTGTCGCTCCTAGCCTAGCCTTTCCTCTAGCATCTCCCCCAGTGTCCAGCTGCGTACAGAAAACCCCTTGGGGGGAAGGATCTATCTTTGAGTTTGTGAAGCTCAGCATGTACAATGCTTTCACTGTATAAATAAATTAGCAATGTGGGTAAAAATGTCTTGCTTCCTGCCTCTCTCCATTCCCTGAATTCTAGCACACAGACAGAGAGCTTGCCAGCAATACTTCTAAGGTCTTGATAATTGCTTGCTACCATACAATACTTTGAGAGTCTCACAGTTTAAGCGGAGCAAACGTTTTTCCAAAGGGTCAAAGGGTAAGGAGATCTTGTAAGCAGATTAAGAAACTAGCAGAAAGGCCAAAGGCACCCTAAGACTTTACATTCCCAAAGTGTTGTGTTAAGTGGTAGCCCAAGGATGTACTTAACTCTGGAGGTCAAATGAACTTGCAGCATTTCAACCATAATCAGTCTGGAAGTGTAGTTGTTTACAAAAGTATGTTAAAGAGGCATCCAAATAATAACGTGCCATTTTCTTCAAACATGTTTAGCCCATTTGAGAGTGCTGCTGTTTTATGATGGTAGTACTGGATTGAGATAAATATTAAGCTTGATTTATTTTATCTAGTTAAATCTTTGTGTGAGTTAATGGCCAAATGAGTTTACAGTTCTCAGGAAAAGCTATAGGTTTTTCTTTTTAATAATTCTGTTGTATGGCCAGTGCTCTATAAGACAAAAAAACCATTGTCCAGTCTGATGTATAGCTCCAGGGGACTGTTTTCTAGAGAATAACAAAGAACTGCATGTGCAATGTTGAATAATATACAGTAGGCCCTCAGCATCCACTGGGGTGTGGTTCCAGGACACCCCCCCCCCATGAATACCAAAAACTGCTCAAGTCCCATTATATACAATGGCATAGTAAAATGATGTCCATTATATAAAATGCAGAACAGCAAGGTTTGCTTTTTGGATTATTCCCCCGAAAATATTTTTGAGCTGTGGTTGTTTGAATCCGTGGATGCAGAACCTGTGCATATGGAGGACTGACTGTACACACTATTATAATATATACACCCAAACATAACCCCACACTCCATAAATTACAGTAGGACCCCCAGATCTGCTGGGCAGTGGTTTGGGGGGGCGTGGATACCACAAACCATGGATAATAGTGAACACCATTGAAAATAATGGGACTTCTGGTGTAAAATACTATAGAGTTCCCTTGGAGGACCTAGAAAATGACTAGAGAGGACACATTTTCTAGGAAGACTGTATGGTAGGTGTGCTGTTTTGTGTCCCATGGATAATTGAATCGGTGGATAATGAATCAGTGGATACAGGGGTCCTACTGTAGAAGTGCATGGATTCCTATTATCTCAGGCAGAGGCTTCTATTTGAAATACATCCCCTTTGTAGCAAAATATTACAAAGGGGGTAGGGCACCATGTTGCCCTCTAGATATTGTGGACTGCAGCTCCCACATCCCTTGTTCTTGGCCATGATGACTAGGGCTGATAGAATTTGCAGATGTAAATGCCTTCTACACAGCTACGCATTCCCCACTCCTGTATTAGACTGTATTATCACACACAATCATAGATTCTATTGTGGCAGTGTAGCTCATGGTTCACAGGGAGGCTACCTTTGTACTTTAGTATAGTCATCCCTCTGCATCCATGGATTCAACCATCCATAGTTCAAAAATATTCAAAAAATTCCAAAAAGCAAACCTTGATTTTGCCATTTTATATAAGGTATGCCATTTTACTACACCATTGTATATAATGAGACTTGAGCATCCATGGATATCAGTATCCATGGAGGAGCGGGAGGTTCCTGGAACCAAAATCCAGTGGCTACCAAGGGCCCACTGTATTCTCCCTTCTCAGTGATTCTACATAATAATGTCCTAACACATTTCAGAACATTTCCAAACATCATCTCCTGTGCTCAGAAGGATGCACAATACAGCATGAGTGCCTGAATACAGCCAGGTTTTTATATTTTAAAAATTCCTTTTTGATTAAAGACCAGTCATTCCTGATCTTTTCCTAAACTGAACAAGCAGTATTTGCTCCCCCTTTTCTACAACAAACACTGCTTAGGACGGCTGTCAGCCAACTGTCTCAAGAGAGGAGTTCAACTCTTCTGCTTTTTTAATGTGAAACAAAGCACAGGGACATCTGGTGGCTGAAGAGTGCAACAATATATGAATTATCCGTTCAGCTATCAAAACACTGGCATCTCTCAGGAGGTTCCATGGAAACAGAGATGAAACATCATAGTGTCTGTCATCTAGAAGTACAGAATGAAGTCACCCATACTTAAAATAAAACAAGACAATTTGCTATAATAAGAATTAAATTGTCTAAGCAGCCCTATGGAAAATTCCATACAGAATGATTCTGAGGTGGGGCTTTTTTGGCCATTTCTTCTTTCCATCTTGTGCCATTGTAAAGTTTGATGTGTTGACTCAAAGAGCAGGCAGGCTTACAAGCAGATTAATGTCTTTTCCATTGTGTTATATGGGCAGTCTTCCAGTTCTACAATGTGAGAACCAGAAAGACGTCAACACTTTTGGCCATGGAGAAATCTAATTAAGCAGCCATTCCTGTTCTTTGTGCAAACCAAACTGAGCATACATAAGTATTTTCACTCTACCTTTTGTACCATGAGCATTAATTTCTGTCTGAAGAAGAAGAAATCTGTGGAATCTGAAGGCTCACATGAAGTACTTCAGCTACTGGTTGGTCCACCCATCTCGTTCAATGCCAGATTTGTTTGTCTGTAACATGAGGCAAATTGTTTGATGATGATGATGATCATCATCATCATTGTAATAGTTGTCATCATCATCACCATGATTGTAATAGTTGTCATCATCATCACCATCATCATTGATGGAATTTACTAAGGCAGTTAGTGTTCATAACTGGTTCATATTCACAATCCCTATGTATTCACTGCTTTGAGGAATACTTAGGGACTGTGGAAATTTCCAAGTCCCCACTACTGGGAAGCAGCCACTGCAATTGACAGGGGCGGTCTGTTCTCCTGTCTGTAAGAAGCTTATAGTAAGCACCCCACTCCCATATGTGATCTCCAGTGCAAGGGGAAATTGTGACAGGGACTCTGGCTGTTGCAACAGAGATTGCTCACTGGAGGAGTTGGAAACATCAGTCAACTGCTTCCCAATTGATAGTGGAGATTGGTAGTTCAACCTGGGAGACATTAGGTAGTTACATAACTAAGTAGATGACAGAAAATTCCAACCATCAATAATAATATATCACAATACAGCAAGTCTATGCCCCCAAAACTTACAATTTAAGGTAAGATTTACAATCAATTTTATTTTAAGGTCAGTCTGATTTTTTTTTTTAGTATACCGTATATTTTGGTTTATAAGACTGCTTTTTAACACTTGAAAATCTCCTCAAAAGTGGGGGGTTGTCTTATATGCCCAACAGATCTTTTCCCCTGCTGTGAGAATGACTGCTTTGCCTTTAAAGTGTTAAATTCCCCTCCATTTAGCTCAGGAGAGAAGAGAAACAGTCTTTAAAAGGGCATCAAGTTTTGTCTATGGTGAAATTCTCTTATTTGAATAAAAGCTTCTGGTAGAGTTAACATCATTCTTTAATTGCAAGGTATTTATTATGGGATTGTATTTTGGTAAACTTGCCAGGAAGATTCCCATTTGCATAGCTTTGGGGATTTCCTCTCTAGGAGTTTGTGAGTCGCTCTAAAATTATTAATGTGCTCATTCAAAAATGTGGGATTTGATAGCTTCATATTCGGGGAGAGAGAGAGAGAGAGAGAGATTAATGCAACCTTACTTTCCAAAGATTGAACACGACAGAGCTTTTTCAAAGCATCCCATGCTTTTTTAGCTGTTCGCAGTCCTTTAATTTCACAGACTATTCCATCATCTACAGCCACTGAGCTGGCTGGCTGGTGGGGGGCAGGATTTCCAGCCAGGTGGCTGGCTGGATGGGAGGGGGGCAAATTCTATATTTTAACTTAAAAATGGGGGGGCGTCTTATACGCCCAGTCATCTTATACGCCGGAATATACTTGAGACTATTGCCAAAGGAATGATGAGAGGAGAAGAAGCAATTCTACTTTTTTTCCCTTCATTCTTCCATCTAAATAGCTGTTCCCTGACTATTTTTATTGGCATGTAATTTTATAGATCATTCAAAGCATGAAACAACAGTGGGTAGGGGTGTGGTAGGGGTGTTGCAACAGTGCTGGATCCTGTATTAGAAGAAAGGTGTGATATAATTTAAATGAATGAATGAATGAACATTAAATAGAAAGATCCACATAGATACGTAGACAAAAAACAAAAACAAAAAAAACCTAAGCTGGAATGTTTGGCACACTGACATTTTTCTTTTAAAAACAACAGCAACAAAGTAAAGCAGCAAGGATTTTATGTAGCCAGAGAACATGAACTTTCTTATTTAAGAACTAAGACTGTGATAATTAATTCCTATCAGCACTCTTTTAACTGGTTCATCTGTCACTTCACATGTTCTTAGCATTAGAAATAACCATAGTAAGAGTGAACTGATAACTATAAAATTCTTTTGTAAAAATTATAGGTATAAAAAAAAATATTTTTTTAAGGGGAAAAGAAACTGCATTCAAAGATCTCCTTAGGTTCCATGCAATCTCACATTTATGGGACACAGAGGGCATGCTTGGAGGATGTTTTCTGTAAATAAGATGTTGGGAAATGACAGCTGACAAATAAACGAGATTCCTATATATTTGAATGTTTTTTAAATGGGCAGAGCTGTAATTCCTGTCTGCTAAGATAACCTAGCTCCTATTATTGGTTAAAAGAGAAGCAGTTGAGGCACAGTTTCCCCTCCAACCCTTGGGATCACCACAGGATAGGTATTGGGAGGGACCTCTCTTCATCTGGTACCTTTTCTGCCTGGCAAAGTATAGCAACCAGTAGGCATACCAGTAATCTGATGGCCAGGACCAACTCTTCAATAGCTATTTCACTATTTGGAGGTCTGAATGGCACCAATACTAGCTTCATTCCAGGACCAAGTTAAAATATCCTTTTTAGTAAAGTATTTGGCACCTCATTTATTTCCCCTCCAAATCTACATGTATATGGTTATAAATTGTTTTAATTTTTTAAATATTTTTTAGCTTGTTACTTTGTTTAATACATTTTTTAGTCTGTCCACATTAGCTGAAATCCTGCATAGGAATAGGGACAGTGCATGTATCATGTATCTACATCTCTCTAGTTATGCCTCCTGATGCTAGCCCCCTAAAATTCACCTTATAAGCCATGCACCTCCCTCCCCAACATGGCTATTTCCATGTTGTCAGAGACCAGGGACTGAGAAGGGACACATCCAGCTATTTTTCTGTAGCTGGACACTCTGCAACAGGCATCTGCAGAGACCTCCAAAGGTATTTGGGAAGCATCTGCAGAGGATACACTTGCAGCACACCTAGCTAAAGGAAAATAGTTGGAAGCATCCTTCTTCAACCATCTAAGAATATGGAAATAGAGGTGTTCGAGTGGGGGAGCTGTGCTGCTTAGAAGGTGGGTTTTGGGAATTCAGGTCACTGTATCACTGGAAAAGAATTCTGACCTATGCAATGACCCAAAAATCTGGTGGAGTAAGTACATTTTCAGACAGGGGGGGGGGAAACCCGAGGTGGTCAGGAGAAGAACGGGGCTGCCACGCTTACAGAGCCCCGTTTCACACAGCCCAGTCCTCCTCCAACCCCCTCCCGACCTCCTCCTGACCTTCCCCCATGCTGTGGGTGCCACATTCTGTTGATGGAGATGGAGGAGGATTGCATCATCTGAAATGGGGCTCTGTAAGTGCAACAGCCCCGTTCTTCTCCCAACCTCCTCTGTTTTTTCCCCCCCATCTGTAAAAGTCCTTAGTCCAACTTACACCATCTTAATTCACTAACAGGATGCCAGCCATTAGTGTTATTGTTTAAATATACAAAAAGGCCCTCTTATCCATGGGGGATACATTCCAATACTCCTACTGGATACCTGAAACCATGGATAGTACTGAACCCTATACCAGTAATATTTTTGGAACTCTATTTACCACAGGTAACTGAAACCTCAGAAAGTGAAACCACAGATAAGGGGGGACTACATAATATTTTTGGACTGTGGTTGACTGTGAGCAACTGAAATCATGGAAAAAAGCCCATGGATAAGGGGGTCTTGCTGTATTGTATATGACCCCCAAGATCCCATGATATAGTGTGGGATATAATTATGTTGATGGCTACAGCAGTTTGTCCAACAGGCTAACTCTGGCCCTGAAGAAATGCAGAGTTTAGCTGTAATACTATAGGAATCTCAGACTGATGGAACCCTGGGTTACACCAGTGGTTATAGTTCTCACAAACTTGTGCAAGGAGGTATCCAGTGCTGCCTTATACTGGCAGTCCCCCTTTGACCTTGCAGTGCAACTGGCTGGATGAAAGTCCACTCAGCAAACAGGCACAACTATACTCCCCACATAACCTGGAACAGTAACCAGAAGAACTTGGAACAGCCACTGAAGTGTTGTCCCAAACCTTCTACATAAGTGCTGGCACTGAAAAGGATGAACAGGACCTCAGCCATTGTCTTTAATGGCTCCAAAGTATCCTATTCTCTCTCTGGCTTTTCTTTGCAAACAAAGATTTAGGAAGGACTCATCCCATGCTTTCTGCAAGCACACTGATGACTAAAAAGGCCAATCCGAGATAAACAAGTCCGGTTGCAGAAAACACAGCAGAGGGTCTCCTTGGGTGATGTTTCTGGGTTGTGATTCTTTCTGCGTTGTCGTTTCTCTTCAAGACTTGTTTGGCGTGAGTTCTCAAATAAGGCTGCAGTATTGTGGATAATGCGTCTCCATGCCTCCCGATGTGAGGCTAGGGAGAACCATTGTTGGTGATCAATTTGGCTGAGCCTGAGATGTTGTTTCAGGGAGTCTTTGTATCATTTTTTTGGAGCGCCCCTCTCACGCTGACCCATGGCAAATTCACCGTAGAGTATTATTTTTGGGAGGCAATGGTCTTCCATCCCAGAAACGTGCCCTGCCCAGCGCAGCTGTGTTCTCAATATCATGGCCTCAATGCTGGTGATCCCTGCTTGCTCAAGGACAGCAACATTCGTCACATAGTCAGTCCAGTGTATATTTAGGATTGTGCATAGACAGCGCTGATGAAAGCGTTTGAGGAGTCGTAGGTGGTGGCGATAGGTGACCCATGTTTCAGATCCATAAAGGAGAATAGACAGTACAATTGCTCTATACACATTGATTTTTATGCTTCGCCTCAGGTATTTATTACTCCAGACTCTTTTGTAAAGTCTTCCAAATGCACTATATGCCTTTGCTAATCTGTGATCGATCTCTTTGTCAATCTTGGCATCTGAGGAGATGATGCTTCCACCTTTGTAATAACTAATGGAGTGAAGCAAGGTTGTGTTCTTGCGCCATCTTTATTTACAATCTTCTTCAGCATGATACTCCAAAGAGCTATGGCAGAGCTTGAAGAAGACAACGGCATCTATATATGTTACCATACTGATGGTAGCTTGTTTAACTTAAGCCGTCTGAGGGCTCACATTAAGACTCTAAACTATCTAGTCCGTGAGCTGCTCTTTGCTGATGATGATGCCCTTGTTGCCCACACAGAAGCAGCTCTGCAGTGCCTAACATCCTACTTCGCAACAGCTGCAGAGCTGTTTGGGCTGGAAGTCAACCTGAAGGAAACAGAAGTTCTTTACCAGCCTGCACCACAGGACAAACACCACCATCCCCACATTGCCATCAGCAAATCTGTGATCAAGTCTGCTCAGCAGTTCAAAGTATCCTATTATTTCTCAGGGTAATGAAGGTGCAACAGTGTTCCCTATGTGAAATGATGTAACAATGAGAGTAATACCATTTCTCTTTTCATGTGATGAATAATGTTTACACAGTACAGTTTATTGTAGTTTTTTTGAAGCAGAAAATGATTGGGGGGTATTTTGAGAGGAGTTCTCGACCTCTACATTTTAAAGTCTTCTTAAAAACATTTTTAGATGGATTCCCCCCTCCCCAGAAGCAAATAATAATAAGTAATGATCAATGGAATAAACTAGCAATAACAAGTTAACTGGGAAGGATCTTTGTATTGAGTTACACAATGGATTACCTTAACAAAAAATATCTAGGCTTTCAACTGGTAGGTAATCTCTGTTTATAGAAAAAACTGTGCTATGGTTCAATGGCAGTGTGCCTTCTCTGTATGCACAAGGTTCCATTGCTAGTATGTTCAGGTAGGGCTATGGGGAATTCTAGTCTGAAACCCTGGACAACTATCAAAGGGAGGAGATGTTAGGGGTTGAGGAGCTCCATTGGTCCCTTTGAACCTTTTGGGTATTGGTCCTTTCTGATGATGGATTTGCCACTGGGCCAAACTGAAAGGCATTATGGTGGCAAAACCAAGAATCTTCTCTTTGAGACAAGAGTGTGCAATTTGCTTTAAAGCTGAATTCTGCTTCACAAAGGCTTTCAGGACTCCACTTGAGCATTAAAACAAGGTGCATGCTCCACATGTGTCCTATGTTAAAAGATTTATTTTGCCCAAACTACCATTCCTCTGAATTTCAGTGACATCATGGCAAATTCACTGAGTTGAGGTTGTGGGGCTGCAAAAACTCCATCAATGGGAGGTCTTTGAATCTTACATCACTGAGATCTGCTGTGGATATGTAACACACTGACCTTCCCGAAAAATGGAAGGTTGGAGGCTGAGCTGCCTGGCACAGGAATGCTGGGGTGGACCTTATATGTACACTCACATCTGCTCCACACTTTTAGAACCTACATGAGTATACCGTAGTTGGTTGCACAAATGCAGTTGTACAGATTTCCTGTGTATTCCGCTTTTATGTCAATAACATTTGCAAAAGTGAATTGGGCAATGAAAGGTCCACACTGAAATCTCTCCTGAAATGGTGCATTTAGGTGGTAGTGAAACTTGCCCTGACAAATAAATATAATGAATTTTTAAAAGTACAGTAGCCTAAATGGTCTTATTTTGATAGAATACTTTTATTTATTAATTTTAATATGTATTATTATTAAATACTTAATTTATTATTATTTATTAATTTATTAATATTTATTATTAATAGTAATATTTTTAAAATATACGATTTTCTCCTTTTTTTTCTTGAATATATTTCTCAAAATTGTCACTTCGTTTTTCACTCCCCTGCCCCCTTAATACATTGTTTTAAAGTCATATTCCTCCTTCTTGGAGATATTTTGGGCTTGACCTGTCTGATCACCCCAGATATAAAAGTGTAAATGAGCTGAACATTTTTTTCTGGAGGAATCAATCAATTACTCCATTGTTTTACTACAGGGCCACTTTTTAGAATCGCCTTTAGGGGAGAATCAAATTAGAATTGCCTTTGATGAAAGGCAAAAGCCACCTCCTGAAGAGGAAGCTCTAAACTGATATGATGGCTGTGGTTAATCCTCCACCCCACCCCAATGTGGTGTAGTGGTTTAAGCATTGGATTAGGACACGGGGGGGCAGAGTTTGAATCCCCACTCGGTCATGGTAATCCAGTGAGTAACCCTGGGCAAGTCACACTCCCTCAGCTTCAGAGGAAGGCAAGGACAAACCCCTTTGACCAAATTCAGCCAAGAAACACCTTGTGACGGGTTCATCTTAGGATCCCTATAACTCAGAAATGACTTGAAGGCACACAACTAGAAGTTCTTTTGACCACAGTCACAGAGAAACATCTCCAGTGATTTCTCAGAGAAGAAGTTCAAGGACACACTCCTATTCACTCTAACCCTTGCAGAAGTAAGCTTTATTGAAATGGGACTGAGATGTGAGTAGGCATTTGCAGCATTGTGCTTGAGAGCAAAGCTCAGAAATCTTCTCCAACTCAAATATAAGTCCAAGCTAGAAAAAAGACTGGATTACTGTACAAGTGGATTGACTTCATCAAGAAAGCTGTGGCCCCGAGATTGCACAACCTGAGCAGGGCTGTTAATAACAGTGTCTCTTGGAGGTCTCTCATTCATTGGGTCACCATAAATCAAAGCCAACTTGACAGCAGTTAACAACAGGGCAAGATTCAGGGGCATCTAAAGCTTATAATGCATGTGATGCAGCAACCCCTAAACCTCTTCTGGGGACCTGAGTCTGGAAAACTTCACTGCAATTTCTACACATTTATTTGGTGGTAAAATAAACATGGTCTTGCCAAGAGATGGCTTGAGATGTTTTAGTTCCAGACAGTTCATCTTAACAGTATCTCCCTTTCCCCTTGTCTTCAAAATATGAGCACCATCTAGTCAAGATGGAAACAGAAACAGAAACAAATAAAATAAAATAAAAATAAATCCCAAAACTTTTAGTGATACTTGCCCTTTTATTTCAGGGAGGTTTCATTCTGGTTTATTAGAGCCTTTCTTACTTCACATTGACCATTTGTTGCTCTTTACTGGTAACCAAAATGTGCCCTTTGACAGCTGCCTCTTTCTACCTAATGGCTGACCCTGCTTTGATGGCCTATGCAGAAATATTGGAGGCTAACTTGCCTTGAAATCCAAAAATAGATGGTGGAGAGACATTGAATAACGTCTGAGCAAAGGAGCAGCACTTCTCATTTTGCAAACACCTCCTTATTTTTGCATGTTGCATGATATGTTTCTGAGAATGGAGAAACTAATGGCCACATGCAGCATGTCCTTTAAGATGGGCCAAGTGAGCCAGTTAGTTTAAACATGAAGTGATGACTGCTGTCTTGACTTTGCAAAGTCCCCTTTGGTCTGTTTTTAGAAGGCAATTGAAGATAAGATAATAGGAGCAAGCTGATTTTAATAGACACTGAAAATATAGTGTAGGTGTAGAGAAAGACTGCTAATATTGCTCCACACAGAGAGAGGGGGGTCAAAAATTAGTTAAGAATCAACCCAAATTCAACCCTATACAAGTTGTTCCCCCATTGTCATTGTTGTTGTCATTGTCACTGTAATCCTCCTCCTCCTCCTCTTGCCAGTGGAAACAAAAGACACAGTGGAAACAGTGATGTTATTTCTTTAATACAACTATTTTAATGCTCAGTTGTTCTCCTGTTTTTAAGAAAAGAAAAGGGCATGAGCTGTGGCATGGAGGGGATCATCTAATGCTGACACGTGTCAGAAATAAGCCAAGGATGTAAAACAGACAATACTTTACTGCTCTTTTTCATCTTTTAAAAACGTGATAACCCTGCATTTATCTGCAAGACTCAACCTTCTTCACTTCAACGGTAGTCCCTGAGGATCTGTCCTGGAGAACTGTTCAAAGGTGTCAGCTGGAGAAGAGCCTGATGCTTACTTGGCTTCTTGGTGGAAGTGGAGGACTCCAGGCAGAATTCCAGCACCAGGTCCTAGAATATGCACTGGACTCTGTGGCATGAATCTAAATCTGAGCAAAGTTCCTTTTTGGGAGCAAAAGTTTCCCAGTCATTATGACCACTGGAACAGGATTTGTTAGCACCCCTAATAAGCCCTGCCCCCAGAGACCCCCAAAATTGCCTTATTAATAATCTGGTTTATTAATGTGGTCTTCCTCAAAGAAGAGCAGAATGGTTCCAGAAATGTGCTGAAACCATGCTTTGCTCAAAGGAAGGACTAAAGACAAATTCCAAATGGTGAGGGAAACATCAAAAGGTCAAGAGGACACAGTCTCAACTGTACACCTAAGTGGTAGGCAATAGATGGATGGAGCAATCCTTTGTGTGATGTTTTCGAACTTCCCTTCCTTAATACCCCAACCTTAAGAGGAGACAGTTCAAGCTATGTGAATCCAATCATCGGACATTACAACACATTCACATCTTTGGACACCTATTCTCAAAGACCAGAAAACTCATTGTGCAATCCTTCTAGGCTCCTTGAATCTATTGTTTCAGACCAGGAAACTTGCTCCTCTTAGGCCATATTCTTGGGTATAAATATTGCCCTCAAAGTCTGCTTCATTGCGCACAGATTCCATTTCCAGGGGAAACTCTGTTACTCTGTTACTCTGTGTTAGCCACTCCAGATTCATCTATCCACTCTGCTGGATTGTTCAATGAACGTCGGACTACAAGACAGGTGTAGTATTTTCCACAGAAATCTCCCTATCTATCTCTCTGGCAATCTCTCTTCCTCCATTCCTAGTGGTCTTGTGTGAATGCTTTCTGTATGAATGTTTGCATGCTTGGTGTTATTATTTTTATGTCTTTAATAAATATTATATTATTGTTAACTTTTCATCTTGCGTTTGTTTGTGTGTGTTCAGAGTGACTAGGGGTATACAAAGCTAACACACATTGGAAACTGTTTAATGCAGTGTATTTGTGTAAATAGCTATTGCTTAAAACAATTTGTAAGCTGCTCTGATAGCCTTGTGGTGAAGAGCGGAGTATAAATAAATAAATAAATAAGGTGTTAAGATCCCCTTCTCTGTTGCCTGCTCTTACATTGCTAAGTGGAGTTGCTGCTAATTTCCCAAACATATTAGAAATTTGATATTTTCTTGGAATTTCCAAGATCTCTTTGGGTAACAGATTCTGGGAGTTGTAATCCCAAAAGATAACTTTTCCATATTCTGGGTCTAACTCACTGATCAGAACAGTCCCTTTCTTATTTTGATCCTTGTAATCACTTGAAGACCCTTTTGATTATGCCCTCAAAGTCAAAGCACACTCCTTTTTTTTACAATATGTTTATTAATACATAGATAATCTTACTGTATTATATTATTTGCTATAGCACTTCTTATTACATAGCCATATATTACTATTATTATTATTATATTCTACAGCATAAAATAAAATGAATCCAAATACAAAAAGAGAAAAAAATGATTTCCCACCCTGCAAATCAAAGACAGTATTAAAATTATAATATACTTCCCTATAGAACTTAGCTGTTATTTTAAATTCTGACTAAATATCTACAAAAAGAAGGCAAATTAATCCTCAAAACTCACAATAATTTTCTTTCTTTCTTACATAAGCTGTAAAAGATTCCCCTGTTTTGAACATTTTTTTCTACTGATTTCTCCTTAATCGGCATAGAGAGTTTATCCATTTCAGCCATTTGAAAAACTTTTAACATCCATTCTTCCTTCATGCTTCCTGTTCTGGGCATACAGAACAGGAAGGATGCTGCTAATATCACATAATGCAGTACCTTACAATTAATATCTTTAAACTTTTCATCAGAGAGTCCCAACAAAAAGAGTTCCATTTTTTTAATATTTACCCATGTAAATTTTTTATTTGTTATTTGTGCAATATAAAATATCACAATTTGACAAAGAAAAAAGTGCAGAATGAAAATTATACTTGAAAAATAATAAAAAGAATGAAAATATACCACAACAAAAGGACAAAAAGCAAAAAGCAAACAAAGAACACACAATAGTAGTAAGAAAATACTTCCCGTTTACCTATGTCGATGTTGCTTATTAAATACTATTTACATACCTCTTTGTTAAATAAACAAAATTCTAGTAACATTCTCAAAATCATTTTCCAATACATCTTTGCTTTGTCATACATCCAGCACATATGGCAAAATGTACCTTCCTGCTTCTCAGATCTCCAACATACATTTTTTTACTACCCTTATATATTTTTGATAATTTCATTGGGATCAGATACCACCTATACATCATTTTATTTTAAAAAATCTCTTAAATCATAGGACAGTATATCTTTCAGTCTAGTATTCCACATCTTCTCCCACTACACCCAATCAATATTGTATCCAAAATTTTGGGCCCAGCCAAAGCACATTCCTAAGGAAACCTACAACCTGCAATGTTGAGCCCAGAGCTAAACTAGCTCCTATTTGAAGTGCAGAACCAAGTGAACATCTTCATAGAAGTGTGTTATAAATTCATAGTCACATAGTTGTTCTGAACAGATTTTATTTTTTTCTCACAGAAAATGCTTTTTTTTAAAAAAGTTTTCTAAATATAATTTCTTTCTTTTTTCAGAAGTTGGTACTTTGGGGAGGTGGAATGGCATAGGTTGGAGTGTTTGTGAATAAATGAACATATACACATTCCTTACCATTTGCAATAGGCAGCAGCTCTGTAGGAAGACAAATTATAGCTCTCAGTATCTGTCCATGCTATGTCTGGCTAGGAGCTAATGGTGTTGTTCCAATGACAGATGGAATTCTATCAGTAAAACCCTGAAATGGTGGTGGGCAATTCTTCCCTCCCCATAAAGTCTGGTTTCAAGGTTGGGCAACCTTCTGGAACACATTTTTGACAGGTGAGGAGGGCTGCAGAAGAGAAAGGAGAGGGTACCACTGCACTGTCCAAAGTATACTAGTGCAACACCCCCAGAGCTTGTCTATATGAATCCATAATAAAATAAAAGGAATGTCTTGCACTAATGACATTTTGCAGCAGGTTCAACCTGTCCTAATGCTTTTTCTGCCCCCTTAAGCTTTGCATGTCCACTAGTAAACATTGTGGCCGTGAGTGATTTACTCGTGTTTGCACTTACCTCAATTTGCTAAGGACATCCAGCCGTAAAAGCAGAATTGTACACAACAACTACTTGGTGAACCATGAACCACAGTGGGTGCACGTGAAATAGGAGTCGAAATACACACTGGGATGCACATTTGGATGGATATACCATCTCCCTGCACTATGCTGAGTTCAGCTGCTTGCACATTCAAATGAGCATGTCCATCCCCATGTCAGTGCCACTGAAGTAGACATTACTAACTTCTTTATTAAAACATGACTAGAACTGGACCTGCATGCTGGAATTCAAGGGACATTTCTTCAGCATCAAGCTATATGACTTGCAATTATCAAGGGACTTGAAAGAGATATTTTTTCTATCCTCTCAGTCACAATGGGTAATATCTGACACTCTCTGAGTTCTGGCATCAGCTCATGCTCTTGTGACATCTCTAGGCAGATTGTTGGAGGTGCCCAGGAGGGAAGAGGAATACATTTTGCCAGTGCTGTCTGTTCTGATGGCAGACAGACACCTTTGAATTTCACCTAGTTTTCAATGGAGTCATTCCTGGCTAGAAACCACCAAGTAAAGGAATCAAGTAATGTGCACTCTTGCATGAATCCGGCCTTCCTCTTAAGAGAGAAAGATGTATTCATGCATCCTTTATTCAGCCTAGCAGTCCTAGCCAGATAGCCAATGGGTAAGAATGCTGGGGAGCTGCAGTCAAACAGGTGGAGGGCTACATGATTCCCATTCTGCTTTTGAGGAATGCTTTTTGATCAGAATGAATTGATTGTACAGCCCAATAAACAAGAGCAGGAACTGGATATGTACTATAGGTCTTTGCTTAGATGAGACTGCTTGCTGTCAAATATTGTTACTGCTACAGCTACAATTATTTGCTTTCACATGTGGCCTTGTCACATTTGAAATTATTGAACTTCATATTACCCTTGTGCAATAAAGGAGAAATAACTAAACCACTTTACCACTGCAGTAAGTGAACAGGTCATGGAGTTTCTCTCATGGATGTCACTGCAGCTATCACTTTCACCACAACTGGTCCCATAGCTTGCTGTTGCATTGTTCAGTCACATAAGCCAATCCTAAAGACAGGCATGAATAATGTTGATGGTCCACCAGTCATGCTCTAATTAATGTTAATTAAGTGAGAATGAGTGACCATCAGGCTGGACCAGGTTAAGATATTGAAGACTTTTCCTGTAAGCCTCATTACCACTCTCCTTGGCTTACTTTCTATTTCTTCAACAGCTGCTTGTGGTCAATGGCAGTGTATCTTCCACCCTCTACCTTTTGTGTTCATGAACTCTAAGAACCTATTCATTTACAGTAAATCATTCACAGCAGCTCTCCACCCCCCCCTCCAATAAATGAATTGATTAAGTCATGCACAAGCTAGTGTCAGGGAGAGTTTGTCTACAAACACCTTTGTGGGCTGCCTCTTCTACTTCCTGAGTATTTGAATCCCTCATTCTAGATCCCAAGCATATTACTGTGTCTAGTGACTGCCATGACCTCATTTATAAATTTGTGGAACTATACTGGTTCTTCTCCAGAAAATGTCATCTTACATAGTAAGTTTACCTAGCAATATGTAGACAAAATGATTGTTGGCAGTTACCTTCAGCAAGCATATTCAGCCTCAGACCCATTCATCTTTTTGTTCATGATTAATTGCAGGACTGTTCAGTCTCAGGACACATTTTTTTCTGCAGTCAACACTTTTTTTTTTTTTTTTTTTTTGGTTAAAGCTACCAAATAACACAACAGCAACAGCAACAGGAAAAATCCTTACCTTTCATGAGTTGAAATGGGAAACAGAAGAGAGTCTTTTAGATAGCTGGAAATGTATTTGGAAACCTATACTTTCAATTGAGAGCCAGCATGGTGCAGTAGTGGTTTAAGCGTTGGACTCAGGAGATCAGGGTCAAATCCCCACTCAGCCACTGAAACCCACTGGGTGGCCTTGGGCAAGTCACACACTCTCAGCCTCAGAGAAAGGCAAGGACAAACCCCCTCTGAACAAATCTTGCCAAGAAAGACCTGTGATAGGTTCACCTTAGGGTCACCATAAGTCAGAAACTATTTGAAGGCACATAACAACACCTTCAATCACACTGTATCACTCAATTCCTAAGAGAAAGGTTTTAAAAAGTACATTATAATGGAGATAGTATCTGTATGAAGGTTGAACAGGATCAAGGTTTACTGATAGTCGGTGGAGGTATGGAATCGCAGGTGCAGATATTTACCATGTATTTTGGTTACATCCATTAATAAGAAAATGTTTCATTTCTATTTTAGAAGTTGAAAATATAACAGGTTCTTTTGCCATTGATATTCTGCCACTGTATCAGGGAGGGGTAGTGGAATCAGAATATGCTGAATTAATGGCACACATATTAAATGTTGTACAAATGTGCATCTCTAGTAACTTTTTGTTAGAGAAAAAGCAAGGAAAAAAGAGAAATACAAAATAAGGCATATGTGGTAAAACTGACTGAGGACTTTGTCAAATGGGGTAAAACCCCCCCCCCACGGAGGTAGGGAGAAGAACAGGGCTGTCATGCTTACAGCGCCCCACTTCAGATGCTGCTGTCCTCCTTTGTCCTCCTCCTGACCTTCCCCTGTGCTGCGGGTGTCACTTTTTATTGACGGAGGCTTTCCGTCAATAAAAAGCGGTGCCTGCAGCATGGAAGAAGGACAGGGGAATGTCAGGAGGAGGATGCAGGAGGACTGTGTCGTCTAAAATGGGGCTCTGTACGCGCAACAGCCCCGTTCTTCTCCTGAGCTCCTCAGGGTTTTTTTTTTTTTTTACCCCATTTGAAAAAGTCCGGAGATACTTCAAGTCCCAGAAAAGAGTGAACAAGACAACCAGTTTATAGAAGAATGGTACTCTAGAATGACACGGTCCAAGATAAAATTGATCCATGTAAGTCCTGAGGATAATGAGAAGGATTTGGAAACACTTGTTAAAGTTCGTTCTGAAAAAATGCAGTAATAATAATCCTAAAAAGCTTCGAAATAGTTGCTTCCAAAAAGCTTCCAAAAAGCTCCTCCTCTTTCTCCTTCTGACCATATTGGAGAAGCAGAGAAGAAAGGAGCAGGCAAGCTTCAGGCTTGTTCCTGCTTGTGCACTTTGTTTAGTGTGACATCCTAACAACAACAACAACAACAACAACTACTTCTTCTTCTAGTAGTAGTAGTAGTAGCCTGCCTTTTTCTCAAAATTCAGACTCAAAGTGGCTTAAATTTAAAAGAACTTAAAGTTAAAAGCATACAAAATGTCTATCTTTTTATGTCTATTGGTCTCAGGAGGCTACAGTGACATACTGTATGGATTCTGATACAGATTGGAAGCAATTGACTCAACCAGGGTCTCCTTCAGACTGTTCACTGACTGTTGCCTCTTCTTGCCCCTTCATCTTGCAACATCCCTTTCTGGTGCGTTTGTGTGGGGGAGGAGAATTTAAAGTGGCAGGGGTGGTGGAGGGTTGGCTCAGAGAGTAGAAAACAGGTCTGTTCTCCTACCATCCCTTTTCCTACCCCATTGTCCTCCCCCCATGCATATGATTGATGTTTTTCTCTCTCTTCAGAGCCTCAACCTGGAAGGCTCCTAGGCAGCAGGAGGCTCTTAGTCTCAAAAAGATCAACCACACACACACTAATCAAACTGAGACCTTAAGTGGAGGAAAGTTTCCAACAGTGTCTCCCCTCCTCCTTTCCAAAACTTTTTTAAAAAAACCCTCTTGAAATTGACTAGTGTGTGGAGTATGTGTGGGGGTTGGTCTTTCCAAGCATTGGAGCTTACTGCTTTAGACAATACTCTACAAAGAGCTTTAAAAACTAAAATTTAGAAGTAGTCCCAGGACAGATCTCCACCAGATATGCTTCTAAATGTGTCCAGTAGAATGGCGCCAGTGGCAATCTCTGCTAAAGTATCATCATAATTATCCTGTCTGGCATTGTAACTCCCCTGGTTTGTGCCATGAGAAGAGTTTGCTCTTATTTTGGTTCTCAGCTGTGAAAAAAAATCCTTATCTAGTAAGAAGAACATTATCAAGTCCTTCAGGAAATTTCTTTTGGTTGGCTGTTCATTCCAACTTCAGTTGTAAAAACAGATTTGAATATGTGATCCAGTTTTTTTATATAAGACATGAAGGGGAAGTCTAAAGTAAATTTTGTTCTAACAATTGCTAATTTTTCCTTTTGACTTTGGGCTGTAGGAAACTGGGATATGGTAGTGCACACCAAAGATGGAAATTTTTAATGGCAAAGCTGTTGTGACTTGACTTCATTTATAATTTGCAATTTGTGTTTTGTTACATTCTAACAAGTCCCCACCCTTTCTCTTCCTTTGTTTATGTTTGCGTAATATTTCCTTAGGGGTTGAATTTTGGATAGAAAAACATCCACTTGAGACGGTTGCCCTAATTTATTGTGTTTTCTTTTCTTCCATGTTTTGTGATATATTTGAAGTATAGCTGACTTGGAGGTTGTATTATAGACTGTTTACGTTAGGTTATTTCAGGGCATTGACACTCTGTGATGGGTGTGTACAAAGCAAACCAGGAACACCACAGAAATGGGAAGGATGTTCCTGGCAGCTGCTCCCGAAGCAGAGCTTAGATTTATTTGAATTGCGTTTGATGTTTTAATTGCAATATTGATTCATTCTCAGAGCAGTAGGTCTAGTTTATCTTCTTCATAATTCATATACATTGTCTTCCTGTTCTTTAATGCTCCTTTCTAGTTATAGAGTCATAGAATCATAGAACTTTTTCAGACGGCGTAAAAAAAACCAGTGGAGGTTGGGAGGAAGATGGCGCTGTCCCACTTCCAGTGCTCCGTTTTGGATGCTGCCATTCTTCTCCTGTCCTTTGTTCGTTCTGCCTTCGTACTGCTTTCATTTTGCTGCTGCCGCTTTTTATTAATGGAAGTTTCCGTTCATAAAAAGCAGTGGGGTTGAGACTGCCATGGTTGCTTTGACCGACGATCTGCGTCTGAGCATCGACAGGGGTAATGTGACCCTGTTGGTGCTCTTAGACCTCTCAGCGGCTTTTGATACGATAGATCACAGCATTCTTCTGGATCGCCTGGGGGAGTTAGGCATCGGAGGCACTGCTTTGCAGTGGTTCCGGTCCTTCCTCTCAGGCAGGACCCAGAGAGTGCTGCTCGGGGACAGTAGCTCCAGTAAAAGGGAGCTCACCTGTGGAGTACCACAGGGTGCTATTCTGTCCCCGATGTTATTTAACATCTATATGAAGCCGCTGGGTAAGATTATCCGGAGTTATGGAGCTGGGTGTTATCAGTACGCTGATGACACTCAGATCTATTTCTCCGTATCTCGTTCGTCGGTCTCAAACTCTGATGGCATCTCTTCTCTCAATGAATGTCTTCGGGCAGTAATGGGCTGGATGAGGAAAAACAGATTGAGACTGAATCCTGACAAGACGGAGGTGCTCACGGTAGCGGCCCCGAAACCAAGAATCGGGTTGCAATCTCCAGTCCTGGATGGGGTCACACTCTCCTCCAGTGACTGTGTTCGCAGTCTAGGGGTGCTCCTTGACTCGTTGCTCCTGATGACAAATCAGGTAAATGCGACAGTCAGGAGCGCTTGTTATCAGCTTCGGCTGATACGCCAGCTGCGCCCTTTTCTGGAAGTAAGGGATCTTGAGACCATTGTGCACGCGCTGGTAACCTCGCGTCTGGATTTCTGCAATGCTCTCTACATGGGGCTACCCTTGTGCCTAGTTCGGAAATTACAGCTGGTACAAAATATGGCAGCCAGGCTAGTTTCTGGAACATCTAGGAGGGACCACATTACTCCGGTTCTGAGGTCCCTCCACTGGCTGCCTATCAGCTTCCGGGCCCAGTACAAGGTGTTGGTTATCACCTTTAAAGCCCTAAATGGCTTGGGTCCAAGCTATCTCAGGGACCGCCTTCTCCCTTATAATCCTCCCCGCGCTCTCCGGTCCTCTGGGAGGAATCTGTTGCAGCCACAAAGACCTAGGCTGGCGACTACCTCCCAGAGGGCTTTCTCGGCTGTCGCCCCCAAACTGTGGAACAGCCTGCCTGACGAGATCCGCCTATTGACATCATTAGACAGCTTTAAAAAGGCTGTCAAGACGGTTCTCTTCAGGCAGGCTTTTCTGGAATAGCTAACCCCGGCCTCAGGAACCCCCTCTGGAGGTTGCTTTTGGACCTCCAAACAGATGCTGCCTGCTTAAAAGGGTTTTTAACATATTGTATTATATATTGATTTTCTCTCTGGCTTTTCTTCGCAAACGAAGATTCAGGAAGGACTCATCCCGCGCTTTTAACTTGTATTAATTTAATAATGTTTTAAGGGGAGGGAGGGATTTTGGGTTGTTTTATACTGTCTACCATTTTATCATTGTAAGCCGCCCCGATTGCTTGCAGAGGGGCGGGATATAAATAAATTTTATTATTTATTATTATTATTATTATTATTGGCAGCAAAATGAAAGCAGGACAGAGGCAGAACGAACAAAAGATGGGAGGAGGATGGCATCATCCAAAATGGAGTGCTGGAAGTGGGACAGTACCATCCTCCTCCTGACCTCCATAAGGTTTTTTATTTACCCCATCTGAAAAAGTCCATAGAGTTGGAAGGGGTCTCATGGGCCACTGAGTTCAACCCCCTGGTCAATTCAGGATCTCCAACTACAGCATTCCCAGCAGGTAGCTGTCCAAACTCTTTTTGAAGATATCCAGAGAAGGAGACCCCACCACCTCTCTAGGCAATTGATTCCATTGCTGACCCACTCTTACTGTCGAGACGTCCCTTATAATGTTCAATCAAAATCCACTCTCCTGTAATTTCAAACCATTAGACCTGGTCCTACCATTCAGGGCAGCAGAGAACATGCCTGCCCCTCCAGTCTGTGGCAGCCCTTGAGGTTTTTAAGGAGTGTAATCATGTTACCCCTCAGTCTAAACTATACTTCTATATCCCTCTAAATTATACTTAAGTACATTTCCTTTTTGGACAATTTCAAGCAAGGTGAACAGGGAAGCAGAACAACTAATGTTTTAAACTAAGGGGCCTTGGCTTGCAGTCCCGCCACCAGTTACTCTTGAATTCATGGAGACTTACCTCTGAGTAGAAAAAGGGCTCATCTGGATTAGTGAAAAGCCACAGAATTTTGTGGGTATTGCACTTGTGGCCAGTATCCAAACAACATACTTCCTGTGCTATTTTATTCCTGATTTATTCCAGCACAAGCCATGACTTTTCAACCCAAAGGCAAGGGTGTTTTGTTTTTGTTTTAATGTCCTGGAAGTTACTGAAACTGGCAGGGGTTAATTTCCCATGTCCATTGTCTTGGTTCCCTCTGTACTTCTGGATGGTCTGATGACTACCATTTGATGATGTGATATCTGGTGGAGGTTGGGGAGGGAAAGAAACCCCACCTAGCCCACTTTTAACTTACTGCTAATCACACCTAGCTTACTAAGAAGCCAACTTCAGTTAGGACAAAAATGATGGATATAACCCTGGTATATTTATAGTGTGACTGGCTGCAGAATGGTAATAACCATTATGAGGTGTGCCATCAAGAAAAAGAATAGCCCAAAATGTACTATTATTGGTCTTCTGGAAGAGCCCAGTTATTGTTAGTGACTGGTGATGCCTACAAACCTCTATTTAAGTGGAATATATGCCAGGATATGGGTTTTGGTTGGAAAAGGTGCTTCCCCCCCCCCCGAATGTGTCTCTACTATTTGGGGAAGTGGTACCAGTCCAGTGGCTGTACTGGGCCTTGCTGCAGATATGCAGGTTGATCTTTGAACCAGTGAGATACAATAATATTATCATGTCTTATTGGAGCAAAGATATCAAAAGGATAAAATGAGCCATAGGACTGGGAAGCCATAGGCTACTAAGATAGATTTGGAGTATGCCCCACCTGTTTTTGATGTGAAGGATCACATGTGACACCAGTGACACGGTCAACACCTGAGAAACCACATGTCTTCTAAGCAATCAAGCCAAATCAGACTTTTGCTTCAGAGAACAATATCTTGAAGTATCCTCACCATGGATGGAGATTGGAAATGTTACTCTCTCCCTTTTCTCCCAGAATCACCTTGTCAGTGGCCATTCTAACTGTGAGATTCTAAGAGTTGTAGCTCTTAGAAAGTAGCTTTTCTGAGCTGTGTCATAACCACCCCCAAAATATTACATCCCTTTCATTTAAGACTTGTTGTAGCCATGCGAGACTGATATAAATTAGAGATAAATGACTTGCACCCACTTTCCAAGACTGTTCCATAGATGATCCAAGTAATTTCCACTCACTTCTCTCCCCAAATCACTTCTCTGATAATATCCAAAGGCAACCAAACATGTGTTCATCTCCCAAACAATGCAAGCAGCAACCCAAGCCCTTCCCACCTATTCAGCCTTCTGATCCCTCCCAGCCTTTTGTCCTTTGTTCAAAAGCCTTTTGGCCTTTGTTCTGATCCCCCCAGCCTTTGGCCCTTGTTATCCAGGGGCCCTTTTATACTAGCCAGTTACAGGGCTATTATTCCAACTTCCATGGCTGCATTCCATGAAAACCTGGGAACTGTAGTTCAGGGAGGGGCAATTAGAATTCTCTTCCAAAGAGTGCCTCTGACCAAACTACAGACCCTGGGGTTCCATAGGATGCCACCATGGCAGTTAAAGTGGAATCATAGTGCTGTAACTGTGTAGTACGAAGTGGTCTCAGGGCAGAATGGGCAGCATCCCAGTTATAGGGAGAGGAAATGGACTCTGAGCTCTTGCTCCTCCCCCTCTATGGTGAGCTCAGTTGGAGATCCAAGGGGAAAAGCATTTGCAGCCACTGGACATGAGCACATGTGGGCTTAGTTTGTATTTCAGGCTGTGACAGAATGCCATTGCACTTCACACTTTCTCTGGAAGTCAGCAAGCATTTGAAGTCACTGTTGCTCTTGGTTACAAGTTTCAACATCCTCCTCCAGAAATATGCAAGGGCTGCATTCACTTAAATAGTATATAAATAAAAAGCAGAATCTGCTAAATAAAGCCAGCTTCTTATCCCCCCCCCCACTTGTTTGAATATATTTCACCTTAAAAAGCCTTGGATAACTGACATATAAAGCAAACACACCCAGAGATTTAACATCTGGAACTCTGAGTAACACTTTCCAAGTCTCTTATTCTGTAGACAAAGTTTTGGCATAATACCTTATGATTCGCACAGATAGTAGTGACCTGGAGGCTCTAGTGATATTGTCCTCATTCTGCCAAGACTTTTAAGGAGATACGAAGAAAACTGCCTCATGGAATTGAATTACATGGCAGTTTCTCCCTCCCTCCCTCCCTCCCTCCCTCTCTGGTAGGATCCAATACGCCGCCTGCTCTTTGGGTTGTTTCTCAATTCACAGTGAAAGCATGACTTACTGTACAAAACAAATCCATGTCCTGTCTCTTCTCCTTACAGGGTGAGAGAAGGCCTCCTTGAGCCAACACAGTAGTGTTTGTTTGCAGGCAAACAGAATGCTAAATGAGAGCTGTGCCAAATATCTAGTATGGAAGAGAAGGTAAAAATGCACAGGAGCTGTTGTGGATTCTGTCAACACAGCAGAACACATTCTCCAATGAGCCAAAGCTATTTCTGCAAGGAAACAGATTTTTGGATTCCAAAACCATGGCCTTTCTATCATGACCTCAGAGACACTGTTCTCCTCTATTAGCATCAAGCTTATCAGGAGACACTTTTCACCCTGAAGATCTATTGAGGAGGGGAAAGAATGCTGCTGGGGGATTGTTGCAAATATCACCAGGGAGATTATCAAATAATCTTGCTGAAGAGCCTTGGAAGAGACTATGGACATGTGTACAAACATTGTGACTTCATGAAATTGAACTGATTAAGCTTTAGCCTGAGTCAATGCAGTTGACCCAGATTTCTTATCTAGGCAGGTGTAAGAGGAAGAGCTTCAGAGCTACAACAAGTGATTCCTACATTTCTTCCTGAAGAAGTAAGAAAATATGTGGAGATTTTTCCTTCTGTGCAGGTAACATTTCACTTTTCCTGGGCATTCACAACTGCAAATCACATGAAGATGCATTACACTGAGATCACTGGTCTGTTGGTCTCAGAGCTGTTGATTCCGACTGGCAATTGCTTTCCAAGGCATCCAGAAATTGTAACTCCCAGTCCATAGATCTCAGAAAAAGTTATGGATTCCAGCTTCTGGAATCTCCCAGCCAGCATGGACAGTGAACAGTGACTTTATGGAGATTATCAGATATTTTAAAAGTGGTGTTACATGAATGCCAGGAGATCGCTAAAGGGCTCCCTTTTCAGATGACGTTGTTCCCCCCTTGCTATGCACCTATTCTGCTGCCATTACACCAGTGCTGCTTTTTATTGATGGGAGAAGCTGTCAATTGATCTGTCGTTCCATTTCTGTGACAAGGTGCCCCGTTTTGCTGGCGAGATCCCAGTGTCAATGGGTGGTCCCTGACAGAACACTTCCTGGTGAGATAGGGACATCCAGGTAAGTGACACACTTTTTAAAAATTCCCTGGTTTACTTTCAATTTTTAAAGTATGTGTATGTGCTTCTTCTACCTTTTTTGTGTGTATTTTGGTTTTTATTTTTGATTTCCCCATGCTTGCATCTTCTCATGAGAATCTGTGGGATTTCGATCCAGGAAGTGAAGGGAGCTCTGTTAGAGCTCCATTCACTCCTGGGCTGCTGGAACGACAGGAAAGGAGGTAAGTGTGATGAGGAGGGTGATTGTGGCAGGTCAGGGATGGGATGGGGTGGGAGCGGAGATTGTTGATCAGGAACACTTTTTTTGTTCCTGTCTGATAATCTCCTACGAATTGTAATCCAATTAAAAAAACACCAGCATTTTCTGAACTCTGGTCCTACTACCTGAGACAACCTTTTAAAATTAAAATTGAACCTGAGAACTTTTGTGTGCCAAACATGTGATCTCCCACTGAGCTACATTCTTTTATGAAGTTGAGGTATCAGCTTCCCCTTGGCAGCATAGATTGAGGGATCTGACTCCATGCCCTCATGGGCACATCACATGGGTATGGCTCTGAACTGCTGAGCTGCAATAATTTGATATTTCTTAATCATGTGAGTGAGGAGGCAGAAACAGCTTAGGAACAAATTAGGACATATATCATACCCAAATCATTTCTGTGAAATATTCTAAAGTTTTCAAAACTAGGATTTGTTTTAAAAATATCCTCCAGATGGTTCTACTCAACCGAGAAAGTAGTAAAAATAAACTTTTAAAATACAAATTGTTGCCATATTTCAGAAGAGTGTATGACTTAAGTTCACACACCCAGCAGGACTTTTGACCCCCCCTCCCCTTAGTTGAACAGAAGCCCCCATGGGCTCGACAAACTGCTTTTGAAAAATCTGGGAGTGTAAAGGAGAGGAGAACGGGCAAAAAGCAGTTTGCAATGTGGCATGGTGAGGGGGGACTGCGGGTCAAACACGTTTTAGAGGTCTTTTAATAAGCTGCTTAGAGTTCCCTGTAATATAAGAAGGGCTACATTTATTTTAACCAAATATAACAAAACTGAAAGGTCAGAAGTCCCATTTGGTATGCACAAACCTCTGGATGAGCTGGATGAAAGAAGTCCTCCGGACTGCCAGCCTTCTCAATGATTTCAAGTTTGTATTATTCACAGTAGGCACTGGAGAGCAACTCCTTGATCTGCAAGCCAGCCATTGAAGCAGACACGGCTGAGGAGGCTTCAAGTAGCTCCCTGGCTATTCATGCTGGCTCACACTGTCCTCCAGGGATCTTCATCTCGTACAGCGAGCCATTTTGTCTGAAGCCCCTGGACAACAGTAAGGCCAGCTCCCTTTAATTTAATGTCAGAGTTCTAGATTTATTTCTGTAGATATGAGGACCCATTTGTTTATATATTTAATGCATAATGTATAAATCATTACCTATCAGACACATGGTGCACTGTAAAAAAACTTTCAAAAATGCAAGGTGCAAAATGATCGATAACATGAGGGTAGCTTTGAAATGGGAGAGCAATGCCAGTGATCAGAACTAATTAGTTAAAACAAATTAAGCTAGAGTGTAAAGGGGGCAACTTCATTAAATATATTTTTTTTAAACCTTCAGTTGGATTTTGAGCATTAATTTCTGAATAAAGGCATTAATTAAGTTATTAATCTTTAAATGAGAAACGGGGCTAAATTTCTCACTGGGTTCTTTAATTGTAGCCTAGTTCTCTTGGATTTTTGCAAAATGGCTTCTTCCTTTTTGTTCATTCCTAATGGTTAGGGAAAAATAATGTTTAGAATCCATAATTCAAACCACGTACACAAGCATAGTCCTAATGGGATGAATTGTGTTAAGGCAGGAGTGGGAATCTGCAGCCCTCAAAATGTTACTGAACTGCAACTCCCAGCAGCCTTAGCTCACATGGTGATGAATACTGGAAGTTGTAGTCCAACAAAATCTGGAGAGTGGCATGATTCCCACTTCACTGTTAAGGGCATTTAGTATGTACAAACTTATGGATGGGCTGGGCTGAAAGAAGGCCTCAACACTGCAAGCCTTCTCAATGATTTTAAGTTTGCAGTTGGATAACTGCTCCTTTTGATCAGTAACTGAGCTTCCCTTACCTCCACCCCATTTCTAAAAATAATAAGGGATTCTAATTACTGAAACTAGACATTTCTTTATGTCTATAAAATCCAACTGTCTTCTTTGCATCCAAATGACCTTCCTGTGTTCTATACCAAACTCCACAAAGAGGCTGCTCATCTGTCCCAGGAAATTAAAATTTGAAGTTCTTAACCCTGTTGGTGGCATCCATGTGGGAATCAGTAAGTTGCAGAATAGGGAGGTTAAGGAGATGAAGGAAGGGAGAAAAGAAAAGCAAGAGAAGGATTTTGATGGAGTGGATGAAAAATGGAGTTTATTAAAAAAAAACTTTATGTAGCTGTTTCCTTCTTTCTCAGGGTCAAGAGAAGGACTATTGGATAGAGAAGGGTGCCAGTTACATGACAAAAATTGTCGCGGGGCTTACCGTGATTTCCTGATCCCGTATCCGCCCCTTGCTGTTTATACGATTTTTGTCACTCTTTAGGAAATCCTGGAAGATCCCGTGATTGATATTTACATGACAAAAGTCTTTATTGGTCCCGCACTGTTATATCCTGTGCTTTTGCTGTTTACACATATTTAGCTTACCGGGATTTTTTTTTGGCTGTCAATCAAGGATGCGATTACTCGTGTTTTCACAACCTCGGTGACGCACTTTAGAGTTCTGCGCCACAAGCGATACTATTGGCTGGCTGGGGGGGGGGAGAGAGAGAGGCAGAGGTTTGGTATTCCCCTTGCCTCTTTAAAATGTTAACCCTTTAAGCAGAGGCAGAAGGCATTTTGAAAGACCTCAGATGGAGGAACAATTAAACCATGTCCTTTCCTTTTGAAATCAAGCCGAGTAGAGGCTTGGAATTTCTTTCGCTTTAAGCAGAGGCAGAAGGCATTTTGAAAGACCCAGACTGAGATCTTTCACTCAGATGCAGGGAGTGCTTTCCTTTTGAAATCAAGCCGAGTGAGGTGGGGGGGTTGGGTTTCCCCTTGCCTCTTTAAAATGTTAACCCTTACAGCAAGCCAGCGACAGACAGGCATTTTGAAAGACACAGACACAGAGAGGGGGAATTAAAGGGTGTTCATTTGCTCAGAGGCTGGAATATTTTACTGTGCCCGTTCAGACCCAGGGAGGTGATCAAGGCAGGGGATGAATGGGTGACCCTCTGCCCACCACGATCTCTTTGTAACATGCAGTTGAGGAAGTGGTTAAAGCTGAAGGGTTTGCAGTGTAGAAATCCATTTTAAAAGGTGATTGAGTACACGCGCGCACACACACACACACATCAACCTTCATGCAGCTGGAAGGGATGCCTTTGTTTTCGGCTGGTGAGGCTGGATCTGTTGAACGGATGACTGACCCCTCCTTTTCTGGTCGCTGATCTCTAAGCCCGCCCCCAGTCACCATTTCCGGTCATCCCCTAGTACCGAGATATTTTGTCCCAGGCTGTTTACATTTCCGATTTTCCGAATCCTCCAGTGACTTTTTTAAAAACTGGCACAAACCGTGGGACTGGAAGTCCCGCAGGTTGAGGGATAAAAGGTGGCCCCCCTTCTGAAAATCACATACCCAACCCGATGTACGTGTAAACTGCCAGGGATCGACACGAATTCTTCCTGGGACATTTTCATCATGTAAATGGCACCAAGGAGTAAAATCATGGGTGACTTTTAAAAAATTTACTTCATTCTGGGAAGGTTTTTAGTGCAGACATTTAACTTACACTTCAATGGCAGTTAAACATAAAAGAAATTGTTAAAATTTCACCATAACAAAAATGTAAGTGAATTAGCTATTACACCTGACTAACAATTAACCAAAAGGATGAATCCTTACACACTGATGTCTTCACCAGCCTGTTGTCTTAAAGCAATTGCATTATTGAAGCAAACAGGAACATACTGGTTTGAAAACAATCACTACCACATTTCTCTGCAATTGTGCTCCTTTGGTGATCCATGGTCCTGTGCTCACTCTTCCACATTGCCTCACTAACCCCACCTTCTTACCCCTGTTTGCCCTACTAAGTGCATGCATGCCACGATTGTGCAAATATGGCAAAATGATAAAATAAAAAAAGAAAAGGAAAGGAAAGGAAATGGAATAAAACCAACCTCGGCCTGCTTGGGAATAGTTAGGGGGAGAAGGGGACAGAGGGAAAGAGGAGGAGGATTACGCCCACTCACACCACATGATTGTCGGAATATTGCAATTGCAGAGGAAGAGACCCATTGCACAAAGCCAGTAATGGAAAAGCAGCAATATTGGGAGCTATTGACGGGTTTTCCCAATCAATGAAAAGATGTAACCCACCAATGATTGAAATGCAAAGTAGCAACAGGAGAGACATGACATCCTGTGACAAGTACTGGCCAAAGATTCTATTATCTGGCTGTAATTGTGATTTACCAGCCTTATGTGATAAAATTGTAAGTTTCCAGTTTCTGAACCATATAACATTATACAACTTTAAAATCCCAACTAAACAGAGAAGGCTTTCCTTGCCCATCTAATGCAGACAAGGAAATAAATAAGGAAAGAACCAAAATTCCTTCCTCAAGAAGGAGTTCCATATTCAGGGTGCTGCTGTTGACAAGGTTCCATTTGGACTACCCACCAAATTGGCATCTCTAAATGATGGACCTCCAATTAAGATAAAACATTAGTTACTTGAAAATCAGTAAATAAAAATGATACATCCATAACTAACTAATTAAATGCTCACTAGCTCCCTTGCTGTATGCATTAGAAAAGTACATGAAATCGAAGTAGTATTAAGGTGGGTTTTTTATTTTTATTTTTAAAGCACATTAGTATTGAAACCAAATATCCAGAGTGCTTCATGAGGAAAATCTGCCCATGCTGCCAGGGCTTTCTGGGAGTTGTAGTCCAAAATGTAATATTTTCCCTTTGTATCAATGTGTTGCACATGGAGCAATTAAGGCTGGGAAAAAGTCATTTAATGAAGGCCACCTAATGTCTGTAAAAGAAGCACATTTTGAACTATGAATGTCCTGGTCCATATATGGGCCAGTGTCTTAGCTGCTTTCTTTTAGTTTCAAGTTTAAACTTCATCACCATCCCTAATTAAAGTCTAGATTTAGTAAAGTGTGTCCTCAAATGTGAATTATCGGGGGGGGGGGACTGCTGCTTCCATTGATTTCTAAATGGAATCAACAAATCTGGGCAGTGTTGAGCCAAACTTATTCCCCATTTTTATAAATACTTTTGTAGTGGTGAACACAGCAAATGTTCTTTCGCTATTCCTTGGTCAAATGTTTACTGTGCATTTAAATTGCTCTTGTCCTCAATTACTCTCAATGGCACCATTATGTAGCCACATTTGAATGGCTGCACAGTGGCATGACATCATTGCATGCACTAAATTATAACTCATAAGCCCAGACCAGGAAGAAGGAGAAAGATGTATGTTAGGAAAATAGCAGCTGAAACATGAGGAGATTGGTAAAAACAATGCTGATGATCAGAACAGAAGAAAGATTACTATTTGAACCCGTTTGTCAATTTCTGTGGGCGGGGGTGGGTGGTGGAGTCCAGATTAAGAAGCTCACTCAGAAATCAAAATATGCAAATGTTGGGCATAGACCTAGTTTTGGTATACCAATAGCATTTTTGGTATAATCCTCCTAAGAGAGTGGCTTCTTAGTCAAATAATAAAGTAACAGCCACTCAATGTGAAAAGTTAGTCATCCCTTATATCCCACTGATTTCAATGGCAACTAAAGGCCACTAATAGAGTCTGGAGCTAACAGAGTTTGGAAAGTTACTTCTTAAAAGTAGTGTTACAATGTTTTTGAACAGAATTCATCATTTTTGTTGCCAATACATGGATAATGTTGTAAAGGAACTTGAAAAGTTAAAAAAAAAACCTTAAAATTAATAATGGTGTAAAACTTGAAAAAATCCACTCAAAAATGTCTCTAAAATCCCTACATATTATCTTTCAAAGGTAACTAAAAAGGCTGTTTGTTACACAAAAACATGAGTAATATCATTTGCATTTGTTGCATTACTTTTGAAATATACATTTTTGTCATACGTTCATTACCAAAGAAAGCAACTCCTTGGCAGACAGTCATATTAATTGTAATTCATTACTTTAGATCTCTGAGATCGAAGCCATTGGATTTGGATCTCTAAAAAGAACAGAGAATGGGATTTTCCGACCTCTATTTTCCCTGGCCCCTCACAAACTGCTCCTGGAGGCAGCAAGCGGGGGTGTCTTTGGGGAAAGTTTGGGATATGATGTGGGACCTGCAGAATGGAGCTGGGTGGCAGAAATGTTCCCTCTTAAATGAGCAGAAAAATAACGTGTATATTAAGTCTCTGCGGCAAGGGATAAAAATGCTTCCATGTTTCAACAACAACAAGCAACAGGAGCAGTAGTAATGTTAACATGCCTAGTATGAAAAGAGGATGGTTTTCTGAAAACAGAAATTTAAAAAGAATCAAATATTTCTGTTTGTGGTAAATTCCCAACAAATGCCCTGTTCAAAGGGAACCAATTGCATTTTTAACTGAAATATATGACAGATAGCTGGGTCACTAATGTTTTTCACTGTTAATAAGGTCGATATGGAACAGAGCTCCTTTAGAATATATATGGTAAAGTGGAAATGCATGCTTTGATGACTGCTATAAAGCAGGCCAAAGATATGTCATGTTCAATTAATGTCAATAAGGAACATCTGTATTTAGGCACCCAAGTTACTTAATGCAAACATTTCATAATTATATATTATAGCACATACAGAGCATTATGAGATGTGGTGTCCCAGTGTGAAAAATATTCGCATTTTTCAGATCAGTCAGCAGTCTTGGTCTGGCTTTGGCTCAGCTTGCCGTCTCCCCGTAAGAGTATTCCTTTATAATATTGAATTAAGTACAATCCACATTTTTTCTCTTATCTGTGAAATCTTGTGGTTGCAGTTTGACTGTTTTCATAAAATGAAAGATCCAAGCGCACAGAAAGTTAGGAAGGTTTTCCACCCACCCCCTTTCTTTTTAGTGAGACACATCTGTTCCCCCCCTTGCCCCAAAATGAGAACTTTCAGGCTAAGAAGCAAAGGCTCAGGCATAAAAAATGTAATTTGAAAGACTCTAGATGTGTACTAGAGTGTCCTATATGGAACTATATGGCCATACACAGAAGAAAATAGTGGGCTCATTTCAGTCTATCCCCTGTGGATGCCTCTGAGCATAGATACTTCACACACGAGGGGCTTGCTGATGTGGAGGGGAGATTGGTATTAGCGGAATCGCATGGGACACTGGGATGGGAAAATGGACCATCCTTTGCTTTTCTTTAGGATCAGTATTCCCCTCTGTATTGTACTATATAATATGTTAAAAGATTAGCTCACAAATATACCTCATGATGTGTGACTGCATCATCAGATGATGAGTTGCATGTATGAAGGGGCCACCAGAGATTTAACACCTTTCCTGTCATCATGTACATAACACTTTTCAACGCATGCCAATTCACACTTTCTACTAACTCCAGTAATCAAGAATAGAAAAATCAACTGTGCCCATGCATGAGTAAACCAGTCCACAACAGCATTCTTCTTCTTCTCTTCCTCCTTCTTAAGTTTACAGTACTTATATCCTACATCTCCCTCCTCCTTCAGGGGCTGTTTCACACCACACAATCATAGTGCTGTGATTCTTCTTTAATTGGTTTGGGTGAAACCTATGGAATCCTGGTGTTTGTCATTTGGTGACAGACCAGAGCTGCTTTCTGGTTGAGAATATTAAATACTCCTCCCCCCCTTGCCCCAAACTTCAAATCTAGGATTCCACTGGATGTTGTCATGGCAGCTGAAGTGGAATCTTGGGCTGCTGACACCCCACAGAAATAAAACAGTTTGGCACCACTTTAACTGCCATGCATCAGTGCTATGGAGTTCTGGGATGTGTAGTTTTAACCTTTGCTCTCAAAGAGCTCTTGTGCCACAACAAACTACAAATCCCAGGATTCCACAGGATGGAGTCATGCAATTTAAAGTGGTGTCAAATGGCATTATTTCTGCAGTGTGTCAGCAACCATAGTGTTATAATCATGTAGTGTAAAGTGGTTTCAGCTCCCCGGGTGGCTTTTAGAACAGTATTCTATTCTTCAACATCTTCTGGTGAAACATACATCATCAGCAGTTCTAGCTTCTGTCCAGAGGTAGAACACATGTGCACACACACACACACACAAAAGTAGATCTAATAGGAACAATACAAAAGGAAAAAAGGAATGTGAAGAGGGAAAGAGGGAAATTCAGGTCTGAATTGTTAAAATTGCAATAGAAAAGGGAAAAAGTAAAAGAGTGAAAGGAGATTTTCAGATGGGGCTTATACTGCAGGGCAGGCATGGAACAGGGTCAATAAAGGGGCTGTCGTTCAGATGACTTCGACCCCTTCCATCCTGCTCCTGTCCTGCCCCCGGGATTCATGATGAACAATCATGAATAGAACGTGCCTGTCATGGAATCAGGGACGTGGGAAACAGAGCCCCATCCCTGTTCCATGATGACAGGCATGGGGGAGGAGCTCCATGGCAGGCACTTCCTGCCATGAACAGGACAGGCAGGTAAGTGCCACCCTTCTCCCCCCCTCCCCAGGTTCCTTGTTTTATTTTACATTTATTTTAATTTTTTTTCTGTCTTTGACTGGGGGAGTTTACTTTGACTTTCCCTCCCACTCATTTTCTCGCGAGAACAAGCAGGATTTTCCCTGGCTGGTCGTAAAAGCAGTCTTACGATGGCTGCATTTATGGCCAGCTAGAAAGGAGGGGGGATGCCCATTCCTGGAGCAGAAGGGAGGCGAGTGTTTGAACATTTACCTCCATTCTGTTACAGGAATGGGAGAGGAAGTGGTGGGGCAGCAATGGGGCATTTTGGCCCCCATCTGAAAATCTTCAAAGAGAGAGAAAGAGAGAGAGAGATAAAACAGAATGGGGGGGCATAATTGTTCCTAGAATCATAGAATTGTAGAGTTGAAAGAGACCACAAGGGCCATCCAGTCCAACCCCCTGCCATGCAGGAATACACAATCAAGTCATTCCTGACAGATGGCCATCCAGCCTCTGTTTAAAGACCTTCAAGGAAGGAGACCCTACCATGCTCCGAGGGAGTGTGTTCCACTGCCAAACAGCTCTTACTGTCAAAAAGTTCCTCCTAATGCCGAGGTGGAATCTCTGTGATCCTCCTGTGACTGAGTAGAATGGCTGCTGAGGAAAGGGTGTGTGAAGTCCATTCTCACATAAACTCTTCTTTCATTCCACCATGCCCTTGATCCTTTGGCTTACAATCTGTCTCTCTCTTCTCCCTCTCCTTTCATGTGCACATAGTGTCCTGTCAATAAACATGCTCTCATGCTCTTAATGTCCATGCCCCACACAATACAAGAGTACTTCTGACTGCCCCTCCACTGGCTCTAAAGATGGCTGCTTGTCTTGTCTCAATGTGGAAACATAATCGGTATATATATGTTTTAATGTTTTATGTTTTAATTCCTTATTTATTTATTTATTAAATTAATTTAATTGTATTTTAAGGGGGGTGGGATTGAGGGTTTGGATGTATATTTTAATTGTTGTAAACTGCCCCGATTGCATTTCGTAGAGGGGTGGGATATAAATTATATATATATATATATGGTATATATATATATATATATATATATGGAGATACCTATTAAGACTAGGGCCAGTTTTAGCTCAGCCCTAAAGATAGATAGATAGATAGATAGATAGATAGATAGATAGATAGATAGACAGAGATCTATCTATCTATCTTTAGGGCTGAGCTAAAACTGGAGGCCCTAGTCTTAAGAGGTATCACCTCTCAGAAATGGTGGCCTCCATTTCATTGACTGTTTGGATAGCATGTGAACAGGAGGGAAAATGTCTGCCTCTTTTAAAATGCCAACTGCAGGAGCCATTTTAAAGGAGACAGTTGTACAGGAATATGCTTGGCCTGATTTTCCTGTACTTTTTCTGTACTTTTTTTTTTTAAGGTGTTGCCAACTTCCACTTTGAAGGAGGCAATCTGCAGCAACATGCCACTTGTCAGCTTCCCCATATCTCAGCAGTTTTCAAGGAGAAGGGTGCACTGTTGCAAGCTGTTTTAAAGGCGGCTGTCACAGTTTTAATATCCAGTTATGATCCCTCCCTCTCTTTTTGCTAGTGTTTTGACAAGATATAGGCAGGGGTGTGGGAATGGATTGCAATCTCACCATTAAAAAAAAATATAAATCTTTAAGGGTATTTTCCCTAGGGGACTGCTGCTCTTTCAAAAAGAGAGAAAAAAGCATGGCATTCCTGAAATGACACTTTTCACTGGGAAAAAATGACCTCCATTAAAATTTATCATAACCCTAGTATGATTTGCTTTGAGCTAAAATTGCCTTTAAACAACAACAACAAATACTTGATTGGGAACAAATCCTAAATAACAGAGGTTTGATTTAATTATTTCTCTTCCTTTTGACTGAGATCTCTCTTTCTGGAAACTTTTGAGGTCTGTTTCTCAAGTGTTTAATTAACTTGTAGCACACAGTCGTTCTGCACTTATTTATGATGGTTGATTCAATTATTTGAATTCCCATCAAAGGAATCCTGTTAGAATGTGTCTTGTATGGGGAATGGGTTGTGTTACCTGTGATCACCTGCATAGTAAATGATTTTTTATCTCCCAAACAGCTTAGTTTTACTACTCACCTAGCTACTGGAATCAGCTCAGTATAGGTACAAGAAACTGTAGAATTTCCAAAGTTACCTACCTCAGCCAGCATAAAAGGCTATAATGAAAGATAAAACAAGATGAAGTAGGTGGTGGAAATACCCATGCTTGTCTTTTCGCTGTCTGAGCTGAGGCAGAAACTTTTGGCTTCAAAATATGACTTTAGGATTGACAAGTCAGGGCTAGGGAATAATCTCAGGAAAAAAACACACACAGGAGCCCCCCCCCCTTTTTTTATGTTGCCTCGAGTGGGGAAAAAACAACAACATTCACTCACATCTCCCCACATTTTTCTCTTTCCCCCCCCAAGGCCTTTTCTAACCAGGGCTGAATTTTAATTGAATCTTCGTATTACAGGATATATAGCCACTGCTAATAAATGACTGCCTTAGTTTCTGTCAAGAATAATAAGCTAACATACATATTTTTAATTGTTTCCACCATGAAATGCTGGTAAGTCTCTTTTTAAAAAATAAAAATTAAGGAAGACTAGAAAGATAACCTTCTTTGAAATGTTTCCTTTAAATGGACTTAGGTTTGCCCCACATTTGTGACCTTTAACAGAAACATGAAAATTTTAACATGTTTTTAACGTGCCAGTGAGAGATGTGCTTTATGCCAAGTTTAGCTTCTTTGATTGTTTCATGGAAACTGGTAGCAACTATACTAGTATAGACTTTACACATTAACAACACAAAAAAGAAGAAAAAGAAGAAAGGGAAGGGGGGAACAGGACAAAATAAGAAACAGATGTGTAAAATAAGAAACTATCCATAACATTTGCATATTCTGATATAGCTATATAGATAGAAATATAGAAATCTGCAGTATACTTCATAAGATTGTGACCAAAGCACCTCTGTGCTTGCTGTTCAATTTGCTGTCCAGGTGCTTGATGTTGAAAAGGCATCTACTCTCCTTTCTTAGAGTTTTTTAAAAATCTTTAAAATGGATTGACTCACACAGATGGACACAGGGTGGGCAACACATGGTCTGCAGGGGGTATACAGCCTCATAAGCCTATTTTTTCCCCACCCCAGAATAGAGGTGGCCATGGGCTCTGCTAAAATCATGGCAGCTTTCCCCTTCCTCTTACCTTCCTGACATTTCAGGAAGGCAAATGGATTTTTCTTCCTGCAGCCCCCCACCCCATCATCTATGGTGCAGAAGAACATTCTAGCACCCTTCTGCATCATAGAGAGCTGACATACTTGCCACTAAATTTCAGTGGTAAATTAGGTAGCTGCTGCTACATTTCAGCAGTGGAAGGAGCAGAAGGGTCTCATGGATTGGGAGGTATTATTTATGTCTATCCCTGAAACAGAAGGAACCTTCAGAGAACTATCCTCTGACAGTCCATTAAACAGAGGACTATGATCTCTATAGTGGAACATATGCCTCCCTTAAATTTTACTTAAGTTTAAAAGGGTGTATTTTTTTATTTTAAAAAAAAACCTAGTTTGGGAGTTGTTGTTGGTCATACCAAATATTAGGGGGTATGGGCATCGCTGTTATTAACTCATTTTTGTTCCAACAATGAGATTTCCTCAGAGTCAGCAATCACTTACAAATTAACGTCATGACAAGACCAGTTCCAAAACAAAACACATTAAATGCATCATATGCAGTTGAGGAAAAAGAATGTGCTGAGAAACAGACATCTTTCACTGCTTGAGGTAGCAGCTCTTCAAAATAAGTACTAGCTTGTGTCTTCATAGGTAACTCATCGGAACTAGAAATTGAACCCAGAGAGAAAAGTAAGCTTTTGAACATCAGCAAGTCATCTTACTATAGCCCTAGGCCTTTTGAACATTGCTAGCAGCAGAATAACCACATTAACAAGGGCAGTTGCATAGGTATTACTTACCTGTCATGTATGCAGAAAGGCTCTTTGGAGTAACAATGTTTAGAAATAAGGGTTTTCAAGCTACAGCAGCCAGAATACACTGCAAAAACCAAGAAGAGCAAATGAAAGAAATATTATTCAAACTTTGAAAAAGTTCTTGGGGTTCTCAGTTATGGAGGAGGGAAGGGGGAAACCACAAGCAATTCATCTTTCTAATTATATTTATTATCCAGGAAGAAAGAGGTGTTAAGACAAGATCAGAGAAAACTGAGATAATTACATTTACTTTTTTGCCTTTTTAATGAAGTGTCAAATTCCAGAAGCTTCTGTGGTTTCTAAATAATCTCTACATAGAACTAGAATATATAAATGTTAACTATCCATTTTGCATCTACTGTATTATTTACTGTTTAATGAACTGAAATTCTGATACACAAAAACATAACTGATTTTGCAAACTGCAAAACAACATACCTGTAGTCAGTTTATTATGGAATGATAAAAAGCAGATGAAATAGCTGATTTTAGAAATTGTATCCATACTGCACAATTAAAATATTTTTATATCACTTTAACTGCTATGGTTCTATACTGTGGAATCCTGTGATCTATAATTTTGTGAGATTTTCAGAATTGTTTGCCAGGACAGCCTGATTCTGTAATGCTATAGTTCAGGGAAGTGCACTAGAAAATTCCTGACCAAATTACAAACTCCAGGATTCTGCAGGACAGTGTTGTGATAGTTACAGTATCAAACGGCTATAATTGCACAATGTGGATATAGGTCTCAATCCTGCATCCCTCAGCAAAGCATAAACATCAACATATGGTCCTACACTATACTGAGCCATATATCCTCCACCCTTCAACTTACTGAAAAGCTCTGGAAGCCACCCCTCTTAGCTATTCCATTTTTCAAAGTGAGTAGGCAGGCTGGCAGAATTGTCTGGCTAAGCTCCCAAAGCCAGACACAAAATGATCCAAGCTGAGACCACTGAAGGAAGCAAGTGGATCTCAGTGCTTATGTCATCAATATGTCACTGGCTATGGGGATGTAGTCAGATGTCTCTCTGGGTATGCCTGCTTGCCGCAAAGCATAGAATAGCTGTGCAGACCAGCTTCCAGGGCTTTACAGTAAGGACTTTTTCAAACGGTTGAAAAAACCCACGAGGAGGTTGGGAGAAGAATGGGGGTGTGGTGCTTATACAGCCCCATTTCAGATGACACAGTCCTCCTCTGTCTTCCTCCCACCCCTCTTCCTGACCTTCCTCTGGGGCCTCTTTTTATTGATGGAAAACCTCCATCAGTAAAAAGTGGTGCAAGCAGCTGGGGGGAAGGTCAGGAGGAGGACGGAGGAGGACTGTGTCATCTGAAATGGGGCTGTGTAAGCGCCACAGCCCCGTTCTTCTTCCTACCTCGTTGGTTTTTTCAACCATTTGAAAAAGTCCTAAGTCAGGGGGGCCTTGGGCTGCTGCAGAGGGAGGAAGGGAATACCAATCCCTGCAGCACCCCAAAAAGGACATCTTCACACATAAGCAAATCTGATGCAGGCAGATGTCCCTAACAGAATTCTGACCATAGGCTAGCTGATGCTATTGTGCTAGTCTAGCTGGAAAGGGGTCACAGTTCAGTGGAAGAGTGAATATGCTTTGAATGCATATAGTCTCAAGTTCAATATCGAGCATAGTCATGTTTAAGAAAGGATATATGTGGAATCTCAGGACTTTATCAGACATAGCAAAAATTGCATGATTATGATGCCACGATAGCGTGAACAGGTCTCACTATTGCATGATGTCGTAGTCCTCCTGTGCTTACTGTGTGTTTCAGCTGAGAATAAGATGACACTTTCCATCAATGGGACAAACTGTCAATAGCTCTCAATATTGCTATTTTCACAGTATTGAAGAGTGTGCAAAAACACATCCCACTATAATCATGAGATTGCAGCGTGAATGAGTGGTCCTCCCCTCCCCCGTTCCTGGTGAGAAAACTAGGAAAAAACCAGAAAACTTGTTCTCATGTCTGGTTGAGAACATGAAAACTATCCACAGGACACTCTTTGAATGAACTGTCCAATTTTGTTTCCACATTTTTAGGTGTGTTTAAGTGTTTGTGTGTTGATTTACTTTGTTGATAATACTTTGTTTACTTTGTTGGTGTTTTAAATTGTGCTCGCATCTTCTCGCAAGAACTGCCAAAATCTCGCCCATGCTAAATCACGGAAATAAACTCCTGTTCTTAAAGTGCTAATGATGGCTGTGCAATAATTCTGTGGCTTTTTTTTTTTTTGGTGCAATTACAGCAACGTGTGATAACTGTAATAATGCCACTATATTTCCGCTTTCCTCACTCACGGAATTGCAGTGTTATTAGCCACTAGTCCGATAAAGTCCTCAGGTGGTCTGGCTTGAGAAATCAGACTTGGGCTAGATTGAGGGGGAGGATGGGATTATGGGGCCCTCTGAATATTATTGAAATGTAACTTCCAGAATTCCTCACCCTTGGCAATGCTGGTTAGGGCAGCTAGAAATTGCAGTCCTCTGGATGGTGGCACAATTTCCAGAAACCTGATTCAGCATAAGACAGCTCCTTGTGTTCTAACTTTTCAATGTGAAAATATTAAGCAGTTATCTCTCTCTCTCTGGCTGTTCTTCGCAAACGAAGATTCAGGAAGTCCTTGTATTGTTTTTTGGGAGCAATACAAGTCCAGATTTCAGGGAGTCCTTGTATTGTTTTTTGGGAGCGCCCCTCTTACACTGACCCGTGGCGAGTTCACCGTAGAGTACTATTTTTGGGAGGCGATGGTCCTCCATCCTAGAAACGTGCCCTGCCCAGCGCAGCTGTGTTTTCAACATCATGGCCTCAATGCTGGTGATCTCTGCTTGCTCAAGGATAGCAACATTCGTCACATAGTCAGACCAGTGTATATTTAGGATTGTGTGTATACAGCGCTGGTGAAAACGTTTGAGGAGTCATAGGTGGTGGCGATAGGTGACCCATGTCTCAGATCCATAAAAGAGAACAGACAGTACAATGGCTCTATACACACTGATTTTTGTGTTTTGCCTCAGGTGTTTATTACTCCAGACTCTTTTGTAAAGTCTTCCAAATGCGCTATGTGCCTTTGCTAATCTGTAATCGATCTCTTTGTCAATCTTGGCATCTGAGGAGATGATGCTTCCCAGGTAGGTGAACTGCTGAACGGACCTGAGCACAGATTTGCCGACGGCAATGTGGGGATGGTAGTGTTTGTCCTGTGGTGCAGGCTGGTAAAGAACTTCCATTTTCTTCAGGTTGACTTCCAGCCCAAACAGGTCTGCAGCTGTTGCGAAGCAGGATGTTAGGCGCTGCAGAGCTGCTTCTGTGTGGGCAACAAGGGCAGCATCATCGGCAAAGAGCAGCTCACGGACTAGATAGTTTAGAGTCTTAGTGTGAGCCCTCAGACGGCTTAAGTTAAACAGGCTACCATCAGTACGGTAATGTATATAGATGCCATCGTCTTCTTCAAGCTCTGCCATAGCCCTTTGGAGCATCATGCTGAAAAAGATTGTAAATAAAGTTGGCGAAGAACACAACCTTGTTTCACTCCATTAGTTATTAGAAAGGGCTCTGAAAGAGCATCGCCATATCTGACTTGACTGCGCTGCCCCTCGTGTAGCAAGATAATCATTTTAAGGAATTTGGGGGGACACAGCAACTGAAGTAAGCTGAGGACAAAGGAGAGAAACTGGGACGTTCAAAAAGCAGCTGAAAAGTGGAAAACAGGGGACTAATCAAGACAGACCCTGCCACATTGGGATAGTTGGAGGGTATGCATGTCTCAGAATCTTGGTACTATGATCTCACTATTTCAGATATCTTAGGATCTGAAACATGGGTCACCTATCGCCATCACCTATGACTCCTCGAACGTTTTCACCAGCACTGTATACACACAATCCTAAATATACACTGGACTGACTATGTGACGAATGTTGCTGTCCTTGAAGAAGCAGGGATCACCAGCATTGAGGCCATGATATTGAGAACACAGCTACGCTGGGCAGGGCACGTTTCTAGGATGGAGGACCATCGCCTCCCAAAAATAGTACTCTATGGTGAACTCGCCACGGGTCAGCGTAAGAGGGGCGCTCCGAAAAAACAATACAAGGACTCCCTGAAACAACATCTCAGGCTCGGCCAAATTGATCACCAACAGTGGTCCGCCCTGGCCTCACATCAGGAGGCATGGAGATGCACTATCCACAATGCTGCAGCCTTATTTGAGAACTCACGCCAAACAAGTCTTGAAGAGAAATGACAATGCAGAAAGAATCGCAACACGGAAACATCACCCAAGGAGACCTTCTGCTGTGCTTTCTGCAACCGGACTTGTTTATCTCAGATTGGCCTTTTTAGTCATCAGCTTGCTTGCAGAAAGCGCGGGATGAGTCCTTCCTGAATCTTTGTTTGCGAAGAAAAACCAGAGAGAGAGAGAGAAAGAGAGAGAGAAACTGAGTTCAAATCACAAAATAAATATGCACCCAATTACCTCACCTTGACCATGCTCTGACGTCAATTGGCCACGTGTGTAATGTTTTCCTCTGTGAAATATTGGAAGGTATGGAGAAGGGCCTGTTTATATAGGACTTTATCACACTATACTCTTACAATGCTATTATTCCACTTTAACTGCTCTGGCTGCCTCCTATGGAATTCTAGGATTTGCATTTTAGGGAGGGGCATTTAGAACTCACAACCAGAGAGCTCTTAGGACTCACTAAACTACAAACCCCAGAATTGCGCATGAGGCAGCCATAGCAGTTAAAGTGGAATAATAGTGCTATAATAGTGTAGTGTGATAAAGTCCTTGGTCTACTTTCATCCTGCTGGATCCTAACCTAATTGCCTATGGCAAGATGACTAGCTATATCATGTGTATTCAGATCATGCACACACCAGCTATAGCCATGTAACTGTGGGTGTGGAAAGGAAGAAAATTCAAAGCATTTCTGTGCATTTGGTATTTCAACCTGGAACAAATGCTTATGCAAGCCTAATAAAGTTGCTCCCAGGTTGTATTAACAACTAATAGAATTTCTGTCTCCTCTATCACCTCCTCCCTTTAAACACTTTGAACACATAAAAATTACAGAATTTGTTTGATTCTCCTCCCACCCACGCTCTGTTCCTTCCACCACTCCAATAAAACACTGGGAAACTTCAGTGTGTTTTAAGTTCTAATTATAACATGACAGAAGAACATCACAACACCAGGACTGGCTTACTTCCAGGGGAAAGAGGTGTATTTATCAAGTGGTAGAAAGTCCCTTATTGTACAGTTGTTGGTGGGTTTTTTCCCTTTCAAGTGCCAACATGGTTTCAAAAAACAAAACAAAACCTGCTTTCACAAGTGGGGGATTTTTATGAGGAAACAACTGATAAGAAGATCTAAATAAGTGTCAAGATAGATTGTGCAACTGAACTGCATTGTTTTTAAAAAAGGAGTTTGCTAAGAAAGTTCATTAAACTTCCCATCTGAAGACTACAAAGCTAAAAATGTAGCAAAATGTCAGTAGGGGTCATCATGGGCCATTCCAAATCTCCCTTGCTATGATCTGTCTAATTTATTGTTTATGTTTTTCTTTTTGTTAATTTCAGACACTATCTTTATTATTAAGGGAAACGCCTTGTTCCCAAAAAAGTTATTGACCTTACACACTGAATATTGCTCCAATTTAATTCAGTAAGTAATACATGCAGTGATTTACCTATCATTTTTTTGACAATCACTATGGATAGACATTCAGTGTTTTGTTTTAGGACTCACCCTGAAGAAGATCTTTATCATACCTCCTGAAGAAGACATAGGAAATTTTCAGACAGTGTTTAACAGTGCCTACCACGGGATGAGGTCCCGGGAGAGGAACAGCACTCTTGCGCGGCATGGGGTCGTTTTCGGACGCTGCCGTCCCTCTTCCGGGATCCTTTGTTGCATGTCCGTGAAGCTTTGGAAGCGGCCGCGCCATATTTTAAGACCGTGCTTAAAATATCGCGCGGCCGCTTCCAAAGCTTCACAGACATTCAACGAAGGATCCCAGAAGAGGGACAGCGGCGTCCGAAAATGACCTCCTGCTGCGCAAGAGCGCCGTTCCTCTCCCGGGACCTCATCCCGCAGTAGGCACTGTTAAACGTTGTCTGAAAATCTCCTTAGCCTCGAAATAGAGTTTTGGACCGGCCACCTGTCAAGTTTTGTTCTAGCTACTGTGAAATGCTTTAGAAGAAGTTTTGTTCTAACCACTGCAAAGTGTTATTTAGAAGTTTCATTCCCGTTACTGTAAAATTTCTAATTACCTTTGTCGTTATTATATATTGGTTAGGTCTTTGACCTTTTTTCCCTCTTAGTCCTTCCTCCTTGTTGCAGTCATTGTCAGCCTCTATTTGTTATTTGCCTTCTATTACTGAAATACCTTGTTTTGTTTTACTTGGTCCTCATTGTGTATCCATACATGTTTGTACAATTCCTTACCATATATGCTTTGGTCATGTTGTTTTTTTTCTGTTATGATATGTTTTGTATTAATTATTATTTATATATGTTTTGTACATAGTTGTGTTTGTATCTCCCACTTGTGTATTTCTCTTTACATTATTTCTCAATATTAATTTACCTTAAATTCAAAACATTTTCTGGGTGGTTCTTCCAGTTTGCAATTTGGTGCCTTCGGTACTACTTTTTTAGTACCACAAAACATAAGACTACTTTCTACTAAGATCAAATTAAATGAATGGATACAACAAAGGCATGTTGTTGTGCATTTAAGATATATTTTCATTTGCAACAGAAACAATCTTTAGATAACATGTTAATTAGTATTCATGTGTGTTCACAAATGCAAGCTGCTTTTGTAATACGACTGCAAGGTAACAGCTCAAAGATTACAGGATCAGATTGTCTCCATGTATAGGAGATAATCTGTTTTTGAAAATTTGGAAGGATTTGTGGAGCAATGTGGCTTGGGTCCAGACTATCTGAAGGACCTTACATGAGTTGGCTTGAACCTTAAGATCTTTGGGGAGGGCTTTCCCTCTCTCCCAGCACCATCACAGGTACAGTTTATGAGGACAGTGGAGATAACCTTCCCCCATGGTTGACAAGGGCCAAATCCACACTATACAAATGACCCCATTTGAAATTAGATTATTTCCATGGCTCTTTCCTATTCAACCCTGGGATCTGTAGTTTTACATGGTCTTTAGCAATCCTAAATATACACTGGGACTGACTATGTGATGAATGTTGCTGTCCTTGAGCAAGCAGGGATCACCAGCATTGAGGCTGTAATGTTGAGAACACAGCTGCACTGGGCAGGGCACGTTTCTAGGATGGAGGACCATCACCTCCCAAAAATAGTACTCTACGGTGAACTCACCATGGGTCAGTGTAAGAGGGGCACTCCAAAAAAGCGATACAAGGACTCCCTGAAACAACATCTCAGGCTCAGCCAAATTGATCACCAACAATGGTCCACCCTGGCCTCACATCGGGAGGCATGGAGACGCACTATCCACAATGCTGCAGCCTTATTTGAGAACTGACGCCGAACAAGTCTTGAAGAGAAACGACAATGCAGAAAGAATCACAACCCAGAAACATCACCCAAGGAGACCTTCTGCTGTGCCTTCTGCAACCGCACTTGTTTATCTTGGATGGGCCTTTTTAGCCATCAGCGCGCTTGCAGAAAGTGCAGGATGAGTCCTTCCTGAATCTTCGTTTGTGAAGAAAAGCCAGAGAGAGAGACCCTTCTCTACCAAAGAGTGCTGGTGCGTCAGCAAAATGCAAATCCCAGGATTCCATAGGTAGGAGCCACGGCGGATTTGGCCCAGGTTGGACCCTTCTGTGATCTCTTTTCGCCACTAGGAAAATATGTCTATTTAAACAGGCCTTACTTCAGTTTTTTACTGGGTGATGAAGAAATAATTTTCTAATGGGGTGTGCTATACCTTTATCTTAGGTTTTGTATGTATTTTAAACTGTTTTAAATATTTAATACAATTGTCTGTTTAGTTTTTTTAAAAAGACTTTGGTGCTATATGTTGTTTTAACTATATTTTGTTGTAATGTAAGCCACCTTGAGGAGAAAGGTGGGATATAAATGAAATTGATTAATAGATAGATAGATAGATACAATTACTCTTTGGAGATTTTCAGACAGGCAAAAATCGCTCTTTGCCGCGCGAGCAGCCTCCCGAAACTGCTGCGCGGCAAGGGTCTTCTTCGGACGACGCTGTGCCTCTGGCGAAACCGTCCGTGTCACTTCCGTGAAGCTTGGGACGGCTCCGCGTCATATTTCAATCACGGGCAGCCTCCGTGATTGAAATATGACGCGGAGCCGTCCCAAGCTTCACGGAAGTGACACGGACGGTTTCGCCAGAGGCACAGCGTCGTCCGAAGAAGACCCTTGCCGCGCAGCAGTTTCGGGAGGCTGCTCGCGCGGCAAAGAGCGATTTTTGCCTGTCTGAAAATCTCCTTTGACTATGACTATTAGGAAAAAAAACAGTCCTATATATTATAGCGCTACTATATTAAGAAATAAGATCAACATGAACTGTCCTTTAGCCTGTTGGGAATATTAAAAAAAAAAGTGAAGGGTCTGTCCCCTGCCCGCACACATGATAGAACTTCACAGTAGCTAAAATGTAGTTTTGGGGAAAACTAAGAATATTGATTAAAATCTTAAGGTATTTTATTCCAGTAGTTTTGTTACTCTTCCTCCTGAAATGTTACTCTTCCTCCAGCAATGAATGACAGAATTAATGCGTGTTCAAACATTCTAGGGTTCCAAAAAATATTGGAAGTTACCACAGAAATGATGGGCCCATAACCACACTGTATAAAAATGAATGTGGAGAGATACAAAAATGGACTATATTTTTCAGATATTAGCCACCCTTTGTTAATGTGTGTAAAATTAATTGGGTACTCCCAAATGTACAGTAGGCTTCCCTCAGTGCTATAGTTAACTATATTAACTATATCTAAAGAATTACAGCATGTACAACTGTGAGAAAATGGGATTTTTGGAGAGTACCAATCTTGTTTTAGCCCTGTTTGTATAAATATTCTTGGATTTGTTTCCCCTTCTCAGGTTTTTCTTTTTTTTTAAAGGAGAGTAGGGATAGACATTTTGGACCATGCAGTTACTACACTGGGAAGAAAGATCTTATCCCTCTTCCAGATATACCAGGTTTCCATGACTAAAGAGGGGGTTTTATTTTTAAAAAATGTATGGGAATACACACACACAAACACACACACACACACATACATACACACACATACACATATAGTAACCCTTCTGAAGTTCATAGTGAAATGGCAGATTCCTAGACTCTTCAGTGTGATTTTGGTTAATGTGTTAGGTAGTAGAAAATTAAACATTACCAGTTAAGGTGCCATAAATACACTGATAGAAGGCCAAGGTCAGGAAGGCAAAATAAAACACCAAGACAAGTGAAAAGACGCATGGCATTCAGACAGCATACATAGAGTCTGTATATGAGGCTGTGATGAGAAGAAAAGCTGCTGGCAATTCTGGGAATTATGGAAATTTTAGTGCATCACTTCTGGTAGGCTGCAGGCAGCAGGTTGGGGAAGGCTGCTCTGTAATGAACTTCTAATATGAGAGACTTCTCAGTCCTAAGAATACTAGCTATCCTTTGTGGAACTGATTTAATGATACCATACATACACTACTAACTCCTAAGAGGGTGTTACTAATCAGAATTAATTAAAATGTCCTGGGGAGATTGTTACACGCATGAAATCTGGAACTGGGAAAATAAAGGGATCTTCCCAATCTGTCAAAGTTTTTCCATCAGTGTGTTAGCTGTTGACATATTAATTCACTTCTATGAGTGCTTGCTTTAAGATTTCTTGCCAGTGCCATTGCCTTTTTTTATTATTTTATTTTTTTAAAAAAAAACTTTAAACACCAGATGCTTTTAGAAATATTTATGGAGATCTACCCTCCCTTCAGATTCATTCATCAGATTCTATAAAAAGGAGACAAACTTCTTGTTTTATGTTTCTAAGATGACACAACATCAAAAGCCTTGCATATTAAAAACCTTAATTACAGATGATAGGTTGATTTTTTAAAAAAAAATCTTCTGGATTTTATTAAATGGGAATTACTACTGTATTCCTTGGGATACAGTCTGTAGCAATCAGTGTAACCCTGAATATAAAATTATTACTTTTGGCAGTCAAGGATAACACTTTCCTCACTTATATAATTACAACATACAACTTCAAATTACTAGTTTCAAGACCAGTAGCTCCACAACCACTCTAAAATTATGCCTCACGTCAATAACTTTAACACCAACTCTTCCTTTAATTTCTGTACTTGCAGTAACGTCGGTATGCATTTTTTGTTCTACATAAGTTTCCTTTGCATGGAGTGATTTCCTTTTGGCACCATGTGGAATCAAGAAAGCCTTTCTCAGAATGTATCCACCTAGACCTTCAGTTGAGGTCAGATGCTGCATCATCCCATCGGATCCCACTTGTGCCTCTAGGTTGGAATCCTGGGGTTTTCCATATTTCTGAAACTCTTGGAAGAATCCAGTGCTCTATTTAAAACGACCTATAAAAGAGAGAAGCCATTACATTTGTCTCAAGCCAAGTTGAGACTAGAACCTGAGGGAGTCATGAAAGGATACCTCCAATGCAGTGAACTCTCCAAGCCCCAAAACTATGCTTCACCTCAGCTTAAATCTAAACCTGAGAGGAATTCCTGACTTCCCCCCATTCTCTGCCTAACACTCTTCTGTTTACGAAAGCCATTCCCACCACTCCTGGAACTTTCCCAATTTTAAATTATTTATTGTATCTTCTACTTCCATTTTTGTAATTAGTTTTTCTAATAATTCTCTATCTTCCTCTTCTATTTTTATCTTCCAATTTTCCCCTACATATTTTTCTTTTTTTAAAATAATTTTTATTAATTTTTAAAATTAAAAAACATACAATTACTACATAAAACTTAACAAACATATATAATAGTGATTCCCTCCACTGAGGGAATTCCCTTTACATTCATCCCTCTTTCCAAAAAATCATTGTTTCCAACTCAGGTTTGCTTCCTCTCCCCTTTATTCATACAAATTCTAAAAATTTACTCCATTTTTCACCAAAAACATTCTTATTTAGCCCTCCTTTTTTTCCTTAACCATATTTGTTAATTTCTCATTTATAGCTATATTCCATACTTCATCATACCATTCTTCTATTTTGTATTCACCTTGTATTTTCCATTTCTTTGCTATTATTAACCTTGCTGCTGTCAGCAGATTTGTTAGCACCCTACACATTTTTCTATTTGTTCCACTGATTTATTCCCTTATTGGTACAAAACTTTATAAAATTCCTCAAAAACGTTTACTTTTTCCTTCATTGTTCTACACATTTTACCTGATTTATCTCTAATCACAATTATTGTATTTTCCATTTTTTTCTTCTGTGTGGATCTACCCAACATTTTTGATTTTTTATTACTAAATTCAAAACCCTCCCTTCTTAATGAAATTAAATTTTCATGTACTTCATCTACCTCCATTTTATCCAGATCCTCCCTCTTTGCTCGTTACTCAATATAGCTTTGTTTTTTCTTATCTGATATATATTTATTTTCCAATAATTTTATTTCCCTTTCTAATTTCTTTTTCCTCTCTTCTTGCCTTTTTTAAATTAAAAGTTTATTTTATACATATTCCCCTTGTCACAGCTTTCATAGCATCCCACAAAATTCCTTTTGACACTTCTTTATCATTTAATACCCATAATTATTGCGATTCATGCTCAATTTTTTCTACTATTTCTCTATAACTTAAAATTTTTGTATTCAACCTCCACCTTTTCACCTCTTCTTAATCTCTCTTAATTATGCTCTCCATATTGACCGAGGCATGATCTGTTACTTTTATACTTTCTATCTCTGAATTTATAATTTTATCAGTCCAATTTTTTGATACAAAAATGTACTCAATTCTTGAATAACTTATGTACCATTGAAAAATATGTATATTTCCTTTCATCTCCCTTTACCAATCTCCACACATCTTTCAACCCCTTTCTTTTTATTATTTTATTTAAATTTGTGATATTGTCATATTTATCCCTTAATGAATAATTTGATTTATCTTTTATTCTTTCCATCTGCATATTAAAATCCCCTGCTACTACAATATTTTGTTTCGTGCTGAGTGAAATAGGTCCCCCCCCATATCCTTGCCCTCCCTTCCCTTAGAAAAGAAGACCGACACAAATACATGCACAAAAGTATATATTGATACAGATATAAAGATATTGGATACAGGTGTAAAGATATTGGATAAAGGTGTAAAGATATTGGCATAAAATGGCCACAACTTTCTATTTGGTGATAGTTGCATTGGTTGGTGCCTGGGCATGGATTGATTTCCCTCCATCAGCCAAACCCGCCTGCTTGGCCGATGATGTAGCTGTTAGCCCCCCCTGCTAACAGAGCATGTGACCTGGTCACGTGACAAGATCACGTGATCCGATCATGTGACGAGATCATGTGATCCAAACCCAGAGAGGTGGGGTCTCCGCAATCATGAACTTTAACTTGACCTTAACATGACCTGTAGTTGGACATACCAGACCCCTACCCCCAAGTTCAGATCAGAACCCATGCCCCACAACCACCAAAGTTGAGCTACTCCCCCGCCTGAGCTCAACTCCACCAACCTTGCAGCTATCATCAAAGAGAATCACCTTCTGACTGGAGGGACAAGATGTTGGACCTAGCCATGGAGTAGAACGAGATCCGGACGGGTGTATGAGGTGTAGGCTCTGGATCACCACCTGCCCATTTGTTGGATTGCCGATCCCGACATGCCTTCTGCCGCTGCTGTGGTCGTCGCACCAATTCGAAAAAAGTGTCCTCCAAACTCCTCCGCACGGCAACCAAGGTGTCCTAAAGTGGCCCATAAGACACTTATGAACTGGAAGTCTGTTATAGGTGATAAGTCCTTGTGGATGAACAGGGCCCCCTGGATGTCCGGGAGCTTCCTTAGGTAGTGTCACATGAGGTGTACTGGGCAAGCTGATGACTCCTCTAGCTTCTGCAGCTGTAGGTAAGCCCCTTTTCCACGCTGGTCATTCTTGGACTGCCGGATCCTCAATTGCAGGACCTCCTCTTTCAATGATACATCCCTCAGCTGCAATGCCCATCTGGATACATCAGTCTTGGAGCTGCATACCAGTTCCCTGACTCATAATGCTGCAAAGAAAGCAACAGCAAAAGTGGAGTGAAAAAGCAGAGTTTCGTACCTGGATAGGCATACCTTGGATAGAGATGCCACGAGGCTACACAACAGTCTGTATGACACTGGTCTGCGAGTATCTTGCTTGCTGCATGCCCAGCAGCACCATCCTTCAACCACCCTACGTACCATGAAAGTAGTGCAGGGATCGCCTTGCCTGGCTACCTTGCTGAAGAAGGCAATAGCTGCCAGCTGCAACGATATGGACCTAGGAGCCAGGCCTTTTTCTTTCAAGGATACGATGTAATATAGGACGTCTCATTCTGAGGTTGGCCAAGAGCTTCCGTATCTGTGTTGTAGCCTGAAGCTGAAGGATTGCCGAACCGCCCTTGAGTAGCTGGCGCTGGTGGAAGGTGCCAAAGAGTTAAAGACCCCCCTGGATCACCGTTCCTTCCCAAGTTGCCAGAGTTCGGACAGGAAGGTAGCTGGTGTAGGATCTGCTTCCGAGGCCAACTCTCGAAATCTGTTGTCCTGGAATCAAGACAATGCATCCGCGATCTCATGATCCATGCCTGGAATATGACGCGCCATGAAGGTGATGTTTGCTGCCAAACATGTGAGTACAAATTCCATGAAAAGTCGCATGACCCTGTCAGACCTGAAGAACTTCTTGTTGATAATCCGGACCACCACCTGATTATCACACCAAAAACAGACTTTTTTGTTCTGGAACTCTTTCTTCCACAGATAGATCACCACCAGAATGGGAAAAAACTCAAGGAAAGTTAAATCCCATATAACATCAGTGTCCCTTCATTCAGAAGGCCAGCGCTGTGCACACCAGTGCCCATTAAAGTACACACCAAACCTGGCACCACCGGTTGCATCAGACTGAACCTGCAACACCAATCCCACAGCCACCTCCCACTGCCAGAAGGTGACCCTATTGTATCCCTCTAAGAAGCGAAGCCATAATCTCATGTCTTCTTTCACCCCTTGTGTGAGGCGGATCCGGTGACATTCTTGCAAACAAGCTTGTAAAATGTGGGCTAGACAAGTTAACTGTTCAATGGATTTGTAACTGGTTGACCGGCCAAACCCAAAGGGTGCTCAGCAGTGGCTCCTCTTCATCTTGGAAAGATGTGACCAGTGGAGTGCCACAGGGTTCTGTCCTGGGCCCAGTGCAATTCAACATCTTTATCAATGACTTGAATGAGGGAATTAGGAGCATACTTACCAAATTTGCAGATGACACCAAATTGGGAGGAGTAGCTAATACCCTAGAGGACAGGATCAAAATTCAGAATGACCTGGATAGACTGGAGAGCTGGGCCAAAGCTAACAAAATGAAATTCAATACGGAGGAATGTAAAGTACTGCACTTAAGGCGGAAAAATGAAATGCATAGATATAGGATGGGAGAGACCTGGCTGAACGAGACTACATGCGAAAGGGATCTAGGAGTCCTAGTAGATTGCAAGTTGAACATGAGTCAACAGTGTGATGCGGCAGCTAAAAAGGCCAATGTGATTTTGGGCTATATCAATAGAAGTATAGTGTCTAGATCAAGGGAAGTAATAGTGCCACTTTATTCTGCCTTGGTCAGACCTCACCTAGAATACTGTATCCAGTTCTGGGCACCACAATTCAAAAAGGATATTGACAAATTGGAGCATGTTCAGAGAAGGGCAACTAAAATCGTGAAAGGTCTGGAAATGATGCCTTATGAGGAGAGATTTAGGGAACTGGGTATGTTTAGCCTGAAAAAAAGACAGTTAAGAGGTGATATGATAGCCCTGTTTAAGTATTTGAAGGGATGTTACACTGAGGATGGAGCAGGCTTGTTTTCTGCTGCTCCAGAGACTGGAACACGGAGCAATGGATGCAAGCTCCAGGAACATAGATTCCACCACAACATTAGGAGGAAGTTTTTGACAGTAAGAGCTGTTCAGCAGTGAAACACACTCCCTCGGAGCGTGGTGGGGTCTCCTTCCTTGGAGGTCTTTAAACAGAGGCTGGATGGCCATCTGTCAGGGATGCTTTGATTGTGGTTTCCTGCATGGCAGGGGGTTGGACTGGATGGCCCTCGTGGTCTCTTCCAACTCTACAATTCTATGATTCTATGATTCTATGTGGAGGCCTGACTCCTAAGGTGATCCTGGCTAGCGTGCTGCAGAACGCCCTGCCGGGCGCTACCACTCTGCATACAAAATTGAGATGGCCTAAGAGCGATTGTACCTCTTGTAAGGTGGCCTTGTCCCTAGCTAGCAGGTACCGAAGCTTTTCCCTTAGCCCATCTAGCTTGTCCTCCTGGAGGCATGAGACTCCGGCCACTGAGTCCAGCAAGATCCCTAGGTAGGTGATGCAGCAGGTAGGCCCCACTGTCTTGTCCGGTGCCAAGGAAACTCCCAGCTCTTGTGCAAGCTCCTGAAAGGCATGAAGCAGAAGCCCACAGTTCCCCCCCCCCCAGCTACTCCCATCACGAGGAAATCATCTAGGTAGTGAGTGACAAAGGAGGAACCAGTCCTGTGCCGTAGTGCCCATTCCAGGAAGGCGCTGAAAGCCTCAAAGGCGAAACAGCTAATGGAGCACCCCATGGGGAGGGCCATGTCTTACTACCACTGCCCCTGGAACTTTAAGCCCAACAGGCAGTGGTCCTCAGGATGAACCAGCAGAAGCCTGGAACACGGAGCAATGGATGCAAGCTGCAGGAACAGAGATTCCACCTCAACATTAGGAGGAACTTTTTGACAGTAAGAAATATTCGGCAGTGGAACACACTCCCTCGGAGCGTGATGGGGTCTCCTTCCTTGGAGGTCTTTAAACAGAGGCTGGATGGCCATCTGTTGGGGATGCTTTGATCAAGATTTCCTGCGTGGCAGGGGGTTGGACTGGATGGCCCTCGTGGTCTCTTCCAACTCTGCAATTCTATGATTCTATGATTCTAAGCCGAAATGCAGAGTGAATGTCGCATTTGGCCATGAGTGCACCTGGGCCGCAGGCCCTGACCAGTTTTACAGCATGGTCAAGTGATGCATACCGAACAGAGCAAGTTCTGGTGGTATGGCATCATTGACCGAAGCGACTTTGGGTAGGAAATGTGGTGGATAAGCCTGTATTCACCCGGTGCTTTCTTAGGGATACCTCCTAGAGGGGAGACCCTCAGGTTGTGCATGAGTGGGGTCCAGAAGGGGCTGGCCACCCTCCCAGAAGCGCATTCCTTGGCAATCTTGGTTGACACAACCTCGGGCAAGTCGGCAGCCAACTTGAGGTTCCTCAGATGCCAGCCTGGGACCTGTGGCGGGAATTCTGAAGCCCATGGAAAACCCATCACTCAGATACCTGGCTGCTTGCCTGTCGGGGTAGATGGCCAGCAGGGGAACCAAGGCCTGGAGTCTAACAGGGGTATGTGCCAGGCCATGAGCCCCTTGGACATCCCTAGTTCTTGCTGGTCCCTTGCCCGGCGCTGCCCCCTGACCCTGCCTCCTTCTTAATGCCAGAGGAAGCAGGGCGTCCTGCGGGAAAGGACTGGGAGAACGAGTCAGGATGGGAGCAGCTAGTTCTGGGGTGGGCCCCATAGCAGTTCTCACAGAGGTGCTCGAACTTGCATTGGGTCCGAAAACATTTCCCCGCATTGTATTCCCAACAGACCAGGCGCCGGGGATCTTTGCGACGAGGCGGCTTGGCCTCTTCAGTTTTCCCCTTGACGTGGGAGTCAACAATGACCAGCCACAGCTTGTCATTGATGAGGTCCCATCTGGCCCTGGCATTGCGTGAAGCCCTTTTTCGGAAGGTGGTGTCATATTCAATGGCAGCTGCCTCCCCGGCAAGACTCCTTGCTTTCAGCACATTGTCCAAATGGTTGGCCAGGTGCCACCCCCTGTCCGGGTAGGCAAGCTGAACTACACCCATGAACACAGTGTACCAGTTGAAAAAGGTGCATTGTACCGGATCCAATTTTGCCTTATCAGTGGACTTGCCTGATTTGGGTACGCTGTCCTCCTCCCCCTCGGGTTTCAGAAAGGTGAAGACATCCACATAATATCCCCTTAGGATATTATCGCGCGTCTTCCTATCTAGGTGGATCCCTGGTGGATCCTCGTTATCCTGGAACAAACTGAGAGCTGGGGTTCCAGGTGACACCGCCCCATCCCGCCAAGCCCTGGTGGGGCCTGAAGCAGATGGATGCTGCTGGGTCCGTGCCTTGATGGCCCATGAAGGTAGCCTGGGCACCAAGGCCACGGCCCTCCAATATCTGGCCTGATCCAAGTCATCGTCAGAGGACTCACCTGATGATCCCTCACTGTCTGAGTCCCCTCTTTTCCTGTGCTTGGTGCGCCTTTTCTTCCTCTCCTGCTTGTTCCCCTTCCCTCCTTTCTTTCCTGGTTCGTCGTGCCTGCGTTCCGGTGAGGAGGCCGATAAGGACACTATGCTGATGACGCTTAGAGATGGAGAGCGGTGTTTCTTTTGACGCCCTGCTGTTCTTGCTGATTGTGAGGCCTCCTCATCCCCACTTCATGGTTGGGCCCCAACGCTGGTGCCACCCTCCGCCGTGTGAACTGTGCCTGCAGCTCCTGCATCAGTGTCTCTACCGGATTTAATCTCCACTACCTGTTCACCAAGAAAGTGACTGCTTGGGTCAACTCTTGCAGGTTGGGAGCTTCAGTGCTAGCTAGGAAATCTTGAACAGACTCAGGGTTACCAGCTATAGTCCACCTTTTCTTCCCAAGGCAAATCGCCTTGCTCATGACCCACCAGGTCTTCCAGGTGAGCAGTGATGGAGAGATCATCTAATGGCCCAAAACAATTCCCTCCCCCCAAGTACTGTTTAAGTATTTGAAGGGATGTCACGCTGAGGATGGAGCAGGCTTGTTTTCTGCTGCTCCAGAGACTGGAACACGGAGCAATGGGTGCAAGCTCCAGGAACAGAGATTCCACCTCAACATGAGGAGGAACTTTTTGACAGTAAGAGCTGTTCGGCAGTGGAACACACTCCCTCGGAGCGTGGTGGGATCTCCTTCCTTGGAGGTCTTTAAACAAAGGCTGGATGGCCATCTGTCAGGGATGCTTTGATTGTGTATTCCTGCATGGCAGGGGGTTGGACTGGATGGCCCTCGTGGTCTCTTCCAACTCTGCAATTCTATGATTGTATGAAATGATGCAGTCTGGGGAATGTTGCCCCAAACCTTCTTCAGTTATTCCTTTCTGTGCTCCAAAACTAGAAAGGATGCTAAATGAAATCTTATTTTCTTCACAGAAATCGGAGTTGCAAAGACAATACGGGATGAAGTTGTCTTGTCAACTGAGTAAAGGAGATGTTACACAATAAACTGCATATTGAACTAATTCAGTTCAAATAGATAATTAGATTTAATCTTGGGGAAATTATTATAGATACAGGAACTCACAATTTATCCTCAAAATGTATTTGAGAACTGCCTTCTACCAGTTCACAGTATAGATCTAGTCAGACAAATTAAGAGTCACCTACTCTGGCTGGCAATGGCTGTTCAAAATCTTCAGCAGAGCTCTTTGCCATCATCTGCTACTTGATCCTTTTCACTGGAGATGTCAGAGACAGAACATGCAACTTTCTGCCTGCAACACATGTGGCCTACCACTAAGCTATGGCTCCTCCCTAACCATGGTTGAATCCAGAGTATAAGTACAGATCTGCTGGCCAGAACATTTCCCTTGCTGGTCACAATCAGCATCAAGGACTGTCATTATGGTCTTGTACACATTATCACAGAGTGAGTTGTGCATCTCATTCTGCTTTGCTGGCATACAACCATAAAAGAGTAACCATTGCATTTGAATAAAAACTGTTCTGAGGCTTGGAAAACCCTATCTCATTCTTCCTATCCTAATTTTGCCTGGAACCATATGAAGAAAAGTTATCCTATAAATGTCAAGAGGTTCTTACCATGTTTCCAGCCCAGATGGAATAAGAAATTCTCAACTGTTCCATAAAAGAGCCTATTTTCAGCCTAATAACTGCTTGGGAAAGTATTTTAAATTGAAAAGCCTTGATGGTGATCCATTCCTATCCCGTATCAAATGTTAAAACTATCCTGGAGTTTCACTCTGCTTCCTGATTCTTCATTCTGAACTTAGTAGCAGAAATAGTCTAGCCAGAAAACAATTATGAAGCATAGCTTGCTTTGAACTTGCCAGTGATGAGGTCTGACTAATTTTAACCACATATGATTATAATTATTACCTAGAGCATTTACCAATGAACTCAGGAATTACTGATGTTTATACAAAGCAGACAAGTTGATTTGGGGGCTTAACATGAAAATGTAATTAGTAGCTGTTCGGTGTATGATCCTCCATTTTTCTTTCAGTTCTGAATAGTATTTGAGCGAATAGTTAATCAGCAGGGGCTCCATCTTTGGATGCAGCAATAACACTATGAGGGTTCAGCACTTCACTATCACACACTTACCAGTATGTAGGTTGGCTGCTTGTACAAAAAAGCCCAGATGACAATGGGAAGTTAGGCCTAAATCTATCTGCTAGTCCCAGCTAGAGCAGACATGCTGAATTAGCTACTTAGTCATAAACTGACACTTATGTTAATCCCAATGCTTGGATTTATGGCCTATTAAGTGTACATAGATTTTCAGTTTTAGGGCTGTAACCTGATACTCACTAACCTGGGAGTAAACCCCATTGAACTCAACAGGACTTAGTTCAGAGTAGACACACATACAGTTGCATTGGAGTAGTTTTACTATGATCACTGCTATATATAGCACCCTTATTCCTGTTATTTGCTAAATGTGCAAATGGGTACTATGTGATTGTAAGATATTAAGTTACCTGACAAGGAAATACTCTGCTTTCGAGGAAACTCCAGAGTAAAATAATGTCCTATTTCACAAGCTGAAATGCATTCAAGGACTTTATTTCCTTCATCTTGTAGCATAGGAACGGATTAAAACCTTTCTTAACTATGTGTAATATGGAGAACTGTAAGGCAGCCGAGAATAAGAACAGTTGCTCCAAGTTATTTTATCAATCTGTACATTTTTAGCTCATCAAACAGCTCCAGGATACATACATGTCCCCCTTGTTTTATCCTTACAACACTCCTGTAAAGTAGGTAAGGCTGATCAGTAGTCACTGGGCTAAGGGTACAGCAGGCTTCATGACTGAGTGGAGATTTGAAGCTATGTCTAATTCTAGTTAAATGATCTATGCAAACCTTCTGCAGTGTGACACCCTCCAGATATATGGGGACACAAGTTCCACTATCTCTAGATAGCCTTCCCATTATCATAATGGTATGCTAGATCACATATATGTTTTCTAGTTTCTTTTGTTTATTCTGATAAGTTAATCAGTTCAGTTGATGCAGATTTATTATAAATCTGTTTCAGTGCTCTTAAATATCCTTAAGACATTTATATATCAACCTTTTAATGAATATTGACATGTTTTATCATGGATGAGTCACATTAACCTGATGATGCTTGAAATTTGTAACTGTTATTATTATTATTATTATTATTATTATTGCAGGTATAATATTATAACTTCATTATATTATATTGTAATTTTTATTCTATTGTAAGATTATATTATATTAAACTAGAATATTAACTACAAGAGTTGTTTATGTGGACTGTTCACAAGATTTATGTTTGTGCCCTCATTTGGTGGTTCAGATAACAGCCCATTCAGCTCAGAGGCCTCTTGGATTTTGCATTAATAGGGGTGTTTAAGTCTCATTGAAATTATTGTAAATTTCTGGAATTAAGGACTTTGGAATTTTTTTGGACAGGGTTTTGCAACGCTAGCAGCCTCGTCCCCATTGTGAGGCTGCTGCGCTGCAGGGTGTCCCTTTCGGATGACGCTCTCCCCTGCCGATCCTCTGCCAATACTGTTGTGTAACTGCTGGGATGCTGCAGCACCATATTTGGCGCTTTTCTAATCACGATCAACTTTCGTGATTAGAAAACTGCCAAATATAACACTGCAGCGTCCCAGCAGTTATGCAACAGTATCGGCAGGGGAGAGCGTCATCCAAAAGGGATGCCCTGCAGCGCAGCAGCCTCGCAACGGGGACGAGGCTGCTAGCATTGCAAAACCCCATCCAAAAAAGTCCTTAATCAGATGCAGCAAAAATTGCATGATTATGATGTTATGATAGTGCAAATGCTTTCCACTATCGCACAACGTTGTCATGTTCGAGTGGTCAAACTGTGCTCTGGCTGCAAATAAGATGTTGCTTTCAATAGATGGGAGAAGCCATCAATAGCCCTCAATATCACTCTTTTCATGGTATTGAAGAGCATATGAAAACACCTCCTGCTGTAATCATGAGATTAAGCATGAATGGGCAGTCCTCTTTCCCCTGTCCCCGTTCCCGGTGAGAAAACATCTGGGTGAGAATGTGAAAACTATCCGCAGGATGCTCTTTTTATGAACTGTGCCAGTATGCATGTTTTTAGGTTTGTTTAAGTGTTTGTATATTCATTTACATTGTAAATTAAGTTTTTTTTGGTGTTTTTAAGTGCACTTGTGTGTTGGGAGAACTGCTGAAATCTTGCCCATGCTAAATCATGGAAGTAAAGTTCTATTCTTAAAGTGTTAGTGGTGGTTGTGCGATAATTCTGTGGTGGTTCTTTCATGTGATTACAGCGATGTGTGATAATAAGTGTAATAATGCCACTATGTTTCCACTTTCCTCATTTGCGGAATGACAGCATTTCTATTTGTTTGAATTATTTATTTATGCATTCCAAAAAATAAAACTTTCTGCATTTATTCGTCTTTCATACACATACATCTCATTAATCCTTATTCTTTTACACAGTTAATTATTCTTCAATAACATTTTTGACTTCCCTCATTATGCTCCCCACAAGTGTTGTTTTTCATTTCCTTATATTTTCCACTTCTATTCCCTTATTTCCTGTAAACTAAAATCTTTTCTATATCATTTGCTTTTATCTATACAGTCTCCTTTCACCTTATTTCACTTATTATTTCTAAAGACTGCTAACTATCCACTGTCCTCTCTGTTCCAAAATTCAGTTTAACTCTTTATCTAGTAATCTTACTTTCCTAGCAACCTAGCAACCAATCTCCTTTTATATTCCATCTTTCTTTCTAATAATTCAATATTGGTAACCATTATTCATTTAGTTTGTTTAAACACCTTTTGTTTAAAATATATGTTAATCTATTATTGTCCATCAATCTAACTAACCAATCGTCAATTGACAGCATTTCCTTTTCCAAATCACTGCTATATTGATTCTTGCTGCCGTAATTAAATATAGCATTGTTCGCCAATAAGCTTTTTCAGTCTTTTTTTCCAGTGCCATTGAAATGTTCAAAAGGTAAAGCTTTGGATCCATTGTAAATTGGATTTTATATATTTTCTGAATAACTTGATGAATTTTCATCCAGTATTTCTTTATCACAGGGCAGCTCCACCACATGTGGTACATATTCCCTGGTTCCCTGTCAAACTTCCAACATTTGTTCTCCTTTAACTTATATATTTTACTTAGTCTAAAAGGTGCGAGATACCACATGTTGACTATCTTTAAATGATTTTCTTTTAGTGCTTGACATGCCGTAAAAGTGCTTGTGTTGTGCCAAGCTCCTTCCCATTCTTCTAGTTCAACTATTTCACCAATATCTATAGCCCATTTAGTCATCGCATCTGTAATCCTTTCATTTTCTGAATTTCTTTCAAGAAGCAAATTGTATAGCTTAGATATCTTTTTCTTGTCTTTACTCCAGATTATTTTATCCAGTGCATTCTCATTTTTGTTTATCTCATATTTTTCTTTGTCCTCTATATATCTGTTTTTTAGTTGTAGATAGGTAAACCAATTAGGTTTAAATCCAGATTCTTCCAACTCTTCTCTAGTCCAAAGATGTATTTCTTCCTCAGCTGTCTCCATTGTTAAATCTTTATATCTCATCCAATTATTGGAGGAATCCCATCTTCCCAAAAAAGCTTCCTGTGGGGAGATCCAAATTGTCATTTTACTATAGAATTTCATTTTAACTTTGTTCCATGTTCTCAAAAGAGCTTTCCTAATTATGTGATTTTCAAAGTCTTCGTTTATTTTGGATCTTCCGTATCCAATGTACGCATGCCATCCGTAGTGTAGGTTAATTCCTTCCAAGTTGAGTATCTTATATTAGATAGCTTTATCCATTCTATTATCCAAGATAGTCTACAAGCAAGATAATATAATTTAACATTAGGTAGCAATGCTCCTCCGCATTGATTTTCCTTGATTTTTTTCTGTGCTGTGAGACCGTGTTCTGGAATAGTTTCTTTCTGATGTTTCACCTGCATCTGTGGCTGGCATCTTCAGAGAAAGATCCTCCCCATTCTTTTCGTGCTGTTAAAGTGGACCATCTTATTCTTGCCCGCTTTCCTCCCCATATAAAACTATTTAAATCAGACGTCCATTTCTGTAAAATCTTGTCATTTTGTAGATTGGTAGATTTTAAAACAAAAGGAATTACAGCATTTTTAGATGCTAGTCTGATAAAGTCCTTAGTCTCATTGAAATTACTGGAATTACGCAGCCCAGATAAATCAGTTTTCATCCAATTGATTGCAATGGAATTTATGCATGCCTAACTTTCACTAGACTGCGGCCAGTGTCTTTGCCTTGTGGCAGTAGCTATCTAATTTCCACATAAGAAAATTGTGGTTCCATGCATTGGCGACTGGAAGGAGCAACAACACCACAAATACCCTTTTGTTTATAAGGGAGATCAAAATTCAAAATAACATTCCCCCCTTTTTGTTCTGTAGCTGGCAAAGCTGAGGTATCTTATTGCCTTGCAATCCACCTGGCTGTGCTGTTGGCCAAGAAGCCTCAGTTCCTTTGCTTCCCCAGCAACCAAGAGAGGTGACTAACACTTTTGCAGTCTTCTGTGAATCAGCACAATCACAGCAGGATGACAGCTAATACAGCTTACACCCCCTTTTAGCAGTGAAAGAAAGAAACAAAGCTGGTAATTGAGCAGAACTTGGTAAGTTACTTTTAAAAAGTAAATACTTCACAGTTATTGCTTGGGAAGTTACTTTTTAAAAAGTAAATATTTAACAGACCCAAAGAAGTATGCTGTATTGCTATTGTTTCTCAAGGATAACTAAAGCAGTTTCTTATAGTTACTTTTAAACTCTTAATGCTGCATATCACTGGCCTGTGGTACAAAACACAAACTCCTTATGTTCTTCTTTTGTCATCTCAAGCCCCATGACAGTGCATGAGGTACAGCAAAAGCCAGCACTTGAACCATATGATATTCCTTCTCCACCATTCAGTAAGGCCACACCCCATCTCCATAAAAGTAACTAAAAGTTACAGCTACATATAAGAGAACTGAAGTCATCTCTTATCTAGCTACACTCATAATGTAATCGAGTAAGCATAGTGGTAAGTTTTAAAATGCAAGCCCTCCCTCACCAGGACAGTTCTAGACAAACACCCCATACCCATACTCCAATGGAAGAAGCGAAAGGGAGCCTCTTGTTCCTGGTGAGTCTTGCCAAAGCAAAATAATTTTAGTTTAAGACAGACCAATCTAATGCTCTTTTATTTTTGTGATCTTTCAATTTCATTCTGTATCACTTATGGGTCACAGAAAGCAGAAACACTTCTCCCCCCCCCCTTTTTTTTCAACATCCTGTTACCTGGAGCGGTACCAACAACACAAGTCTCCCAATAGTTAATGTCAGCAGAACATGGAAGGTGAGATCAAGGGTCATCTCATGTGGTAAGAAATTCCTACATAAAAAGCAACAGTATAGGCTGCTGCACCTGCAGGCATCTCCAGAAGCATGCACATAAATATACACATGTTGGTAAGCACTTTTTATGGCATATGAAAAATGTTTTGTGCTCATAGAGGGTCATGCGGAGTTAACAAAGAGTCCTTCACCAGGTCATTTTATGGCAAGCACAACTTGTGAATCCCCATCCAATCCCACCATAAGCAGTTTAGAAAGGCTTTCAACTGAGGGCAAGCTGTGACCCACACTCCATGTTTCTGTCAAATCTGGCTCCTGCCCAGTCTGCAGGACCTACTGGCATGCTAAGGGCCCAAAGAAAGCATATGACATAGAGGTAGCTAAGACAAGGTGAAGGATTCCACTGAAGATAGCCAGGAAAAGCTAGATTTGTGAAGAGGACAGGAGGAACAGCAACTTTTTTACACAGGCTAAAGAAACAAGCTCAGCTTGGACGTTTTGTAGGGCAGGACCCTCTGATGCATTTTTAGCCTAACTGGCATTCAAGTAGATCTTGCCAATCAAGATGATTTCCCTGTAATTCCTTCTTTTAGACCAAGATCAGTTGAGATAATTGGGATCCTTCCAGATACCCTCAAAGTCTCAAATGCAGGGCCTTATGTGGATTTAGACAACCCAGGGCTGGAAAATGTGCAGAGGCACCTTCATCAGCTCTAGCCAGCACGGCCCATGGTGAGGAATGTCAAGAGTTACAGTCTGTTGACATCTGAGGCATGGCATGATTCTCACCCCTGATTTAGACCATGATAGGACTTTTTCAGATACCCCTTACCACGCAAGAAGCCTCCGTAACTGTAATGAAGCTGCTGCGCAGCAGGGGATCCGTTTCGGATGCCGCTGTCCCTCTCTCGGTGTCGTCCGTGACTGTTCCAGGTAGGATTGAGGGCAGCCGTGCCATTTTTTACTCACGGAAGTTGTCTGTGAATTAAAAAATGGCGTGGCCGCCCTCAATCCTACCCGGAACAGTCACGGACAACACCGAGAGAGGGAAGGCGGCATCCGAAACGGCCACCCTGCCACACAGCAGCTTCGTTACTGTTATGGAGGCTTCTTGTGCAGTAAGAGGCATCTGAAAAAGTCCATAGAGTGTAGCAATTGGATAGTTATTGTACCATGAATTCCAGCTTTGGTGTCCATCTATGGATTGGCAGAAAAATTCTCATTAATGTTTCAATTAAGAGATACGTGGTGAGTAAGAGGCCTCAGAGGCTAGGTTATCAGTTGTACCTTGTTGTATCAGCGGTGAGTAATTCTTCCTATCTTGGCTGAAGCTATGGTACCTGAGAAGGACATCACTGGGTGTGTAGCACAGAATGGGATTCTAGTGTGTGTCACCTCAGTGGGCATAGTCATGGTTGCCACAGATGTAGCAGAACCAGAGCAAGAAAACCAGGTGAGATTGTCTAGCATGGGCTAGGAATGACTAAGGAATTCAATAGGTTCAGATATTTTCATAACAACTTTCCAAAATTTGGAAAATCACTTTTTTAGTCACTTCTTAGCTTCGAAGTACCTAATTCAAACAGATAGTTACTTGTAATTCTTTCCTTTACCTGATAAACATAATATATCTACATTAAATTATGCTTTTAACTTAATGGGGGATAACATCACTCCTTTTGTGTTATAACTGGAACTTTTAAATTCAGCTCCTGGCTTATCTTCCTAGTGCTGTTGAATGAAAAACAACCATCTGATTTTTCAAGTAACTAGAAATAATGCTTTAGTTATTTTTGGAAAAGGAGAAAATAAAGTTAATCTTGCAATCAAAACAATAAGAGTGATAATTTATTTTTATGGCATTGGTACAATAATTAATTGGGTTTTTTTAAGTAAATTTCCACTGCTCACATCTGTGCTGATGAAGATTTGGGTATTATTGTTACAGGTCTTGTCTATACAAGGGGAAAAAATACGAACATGTTCAGAAAGGCATGTTAAGGAAAATGCAACATGGGACATACAGTGAAAGAAATAAAATATGTATGTGAAAGTCACAATGACTAAGCAAGAGCAATTATGGGGCTACACAGGTGAAACTGCTAATGTAATCTAGAAGGCCTGAGAGCCAAGGACAGAGGTACTGAATGCAGATTGGAAACACCTGAGAATCATTAAGTGTACAAGGTGAAATGTTGAAATACATGGGTTGGTCTTAAGCATGGGTGGAACTATGTGGACCAATCAGAATGGAAGTACACACCCACTGGGTGGAAACTAACTAGTGGGTGGTGATAAACAATGGCTATAAAATTGCAATGTTTGCCAATGTATTTTTGTGGTGGAGTAGAGTTGGAGTAGTTTGGAGATACTGTGGAGTAGTGTGTAGAGATTGTGATTTGTTGACCATATAGTATATTTATATAGAAGAATAAAGTAGGTTTTATATAAAACTACTGAGTTGCCTGAGTGAATCCTGGAGACGTTTTGGAGACACCTGGAGAAGAGTGAGAAGGCTTGGAGAGTTTGTCAGGATCTTCAGCCTATTCTCTGAAACTCTGCTGCTTTGGAGGAAGGCATTAACCACTGATCTAAGCTGGTTGGCTCTGCTGCATAACAAGGTGGTGAGTTTGAGCCAGAGGTGAAGAGCTACAACTCCCATCATCCCTGACAAGGGTTATGGGCCCAGCTACTAGAGCACCCAGCATCCACAGAAGCTGAAAGTTCCAGAGAGTGGAAGAAAGCTTTGTGGACGACAGATCGGAGCAAGCTGTTTGTGCTGCACTGATAAGCCTCGTGAGTAAATCATTTTGTGTTTTGCTTAAGCCCAGACGGGTCGGCTGTGCATACTCAGAAGGACTGTGTCAAATTGAGTCACTGCACAAATCAAGATGGAAATTCTAAAGTTTAGTAAATTAAATAGAAACAACTACTCTACCTGGAAGATTTATGCCCAATCTCTACTAGTAAAGGAAGGTCTGTGGTCAACAGTTGAAACAGGGCTGGCAGCTGATGCTGATGAAGCCACTAAAGAGAGAGATAGTAAAGCAAAAGCCTGTCTTTATCTCATGCTTGAAGAAGACTTAATTAATGACGTCAGAGATAAAACGTCCGCCAAGGATGTGTGGGATACCTTGCAGAGATTACACACTCCTTCAACTGCTTTTGCAAAAATGCTATGGTCTAAAAGAATATACAGGCAAAAGATGGCTAAAGGGCAGTGTGTGATAGAACATTTAAAAATAATGCAAGATTTGTTTGTGCAAGCTGAACTGAGGGGAGTGCAAATTAGCAAAGAGCAGCAATGCTACATTTTGATAGAATCGCTAGACTCTTCGTGGGACAACATAACGAACAGCTTGCAGAACTTGCAAGAAGCTGAGCTTAATAGAGACTTAATTGTGGCCAGAATACTGGAAGAGAACCAGAGAAGAATGTCTGAGCAGGGTGACTCAGCAAGCTTAAAGACTGTGCCAAAACAACGAACAACTCCTGACTGGCGAACGCAGGAGGAAGCAGCCTCTACAAGGGAGCAACGGAGGTGCTTTTATTGTAAGAAGATTGGTCATCTGCAGAGACATTGTAAACATTTTGCAGCTGAGAGACACAAGCAAGCAGAGAGCAGATGGCAGCCGCGGCAGTATCAAAAGCAGTCCAGACCTCCATTTTTGAGGGACAGTGGTAATAAAAAGGGGGTTGCAACCATGATTAAGGAAAAACAAAATGCAAATTCTAAATGGCTAGTTGATTCAGGAGCCACATCTTTGATGTGTAATGATATAAATTTAATAAGTAATAGAAAATCAGCTAATGTAAATGCTGTAGTTTTGGCTGACGGGAAAGAGCTAAGTACTGTAAATCAAATGGGTACTGTGTACATTCCAGGGCTAAAAGAGAATTTTAATGATGTCTTACATGTAAAGGAGTTAGAAAATAATTTGTTATCAGTAAGCAGATTAACAGAAAGAGACTACACAGTCATCTTTGAAAAGAACATGTGTAAGATAAAACTGAATGGGGAATTGCGTGGCATAGGTTTGAAAAAGGACAAACTTTATTATTTGGAGGACAATATTGATAGCTACAGGGTTGAAGAAGCTAATAACATAGAAAATATTCCAATCCACAAAGACTGCATACATGAGCTTCACAGAAAATTTGGCCATGCGAGCTTCAAATGTTTAAAGAATTTAATCAGTATGTGTCCAGATTTAAAAGTTGCTGAATGCAAAAACCACTTAGATTGTATGGTATGTCAACAGGTAAAGGTCAGAGCTTTTCCAGTAGCTAAGAAAACAAAAAGAATTGCTCAAAGACCATTTCAGTATGTACATGCAGATGTCGCCCAAGCTAATTGCTTGTCCTTAGGGGGAAGCAAGTATTTCCTAGTAATTGTTGATAGGTATACAAGATTTGCATTTGTGAGAATAATGAAAAACAAATCTGACGCTGGGCAAAGTTTAAAAGCATGGGTAAGAATGGTGGAAAGACAATTTGATAGCAGAGTAGGCACCATCATTACTGATAGAGGAGGAGAATTTTTAAATAATCAATTGTTTAACTGGTTTCAAAAGGTGGGAATAAGGCATGAAACTACAAACCCTGCTTGTCCTAGTGAGGATGGGTTAGCAGAAAAGAAAATACAAGATATAAAAAGAATTACTGCTTGTATGATGGCAGATGCAGGGGTGAAAGATAGTTTTTGGGCAGAAGCAACTTTGACTGCAATACATATCAGTAACAGATTGTATCATTCAGAAATTGAAGACATTCCCTACAGGGTATTGTATGGGAGAATGCCAAATTACAAGTACTTAAGGGTTTTTGGACAATTTGCTCATGTTTACACACCTGCTTGTTTCAGGAGGAAAGGAGAACACAAAAGCAAAAGGCTTAGGTTTTTGGGGTATTCTGGAAATAGCTACAAGTTTCATTTGGGAGGAAAACAAGTGCAGTATTCTAGGTCTGCAAATTTTGAGAGACATGCTGGTTGGGACAAACTGCATGCCAATAAAGAAGTGTTTTTGAGATTAGGGAGTTCAAATGAGCCAGAAGCACAAACTGAACCAACCTCAGGAAACGGAGGGGTTTCAGTTAAGCAGGAAGCATCACCTAGCAGCAGTGGTAGTTCTGATGATGATGAGATAGCATCTAGGCCTACTGCTACTCGAATGACTGAAGACAAGAGATTTAGTCATAGAACTACAACTCCCAGTAGAGAAAGTGAGGATGAAAGAGACAGAACAGCAGATTTTATTCCCAGGCGTAGTCATAGAGTTAGAAAGCCTCCAGATAGGTTTGTTGTGACAAAGGCAAGAGCTTGTTTAGCAGTAGAAGAGCCTGAAAGTTTTGAAGAATTGGAAAGTTATTCTAGTGAAGAACAGGAAAGATGGTTTGATGCAATGGATAATGAGTTTGGTTGCCTGGTAAATAAAGATGTTTTTGAAATTGTTGACAGACCCAAAGACAAGAAAGTAATTGGTTGTAAATGGGTATACAAAAGGAAAGAAATGCCAGATGGAAGTATCAAATATAAAGCTAGGTTAGTGGCTAAGGGTTTTGCACAACAGCAGTATGAGAACTATGATAAGACATATTCTCCAACTGCAAAGCCAGAAAGTCTGAGAATGGTTCTAGCTGTAGCAGTAAAAAGGAATTTAGTTGTAGAACATTTTGATTTTGAGACAGCGTACTTGAATGCGGTTTTGAATGAAGAAATTTTTATGGAACAGCCACAAGGTTTCGAAGAAAATGGTAGTCAGAGAGTATATAAATTAAAGAAAGCGTTGTATGGTTTAAAACAAAGTGCCAGAGCGTGGAATCTGTGCATCAATGATGAGCTAGTTAAGCTAGGTTACAAGAGGAGCATTGCAGATGCTTGTGTTTATACAAAAGGAGACATAGTATTAGTGATTTATGTAGATGATTTGTGCGTAGCAGCAAAGTCAAAACAGGAAATTGAGTCAGTAAAAAGAGAATTGTCTGAGAAGTTTGTTTTGAAGGACTTAGGTGTATTGAAGTCTTATTTAGGTATTTGCGTTGAATGGACAGAAGAAGGACAGTGTTTGTTAAGTCAGAGAAATAAAATTGAAAGATTGATTGAAAAGTGTGGATTACAGAATGCAAAAATAGTAAGAGCTCCAATGACAACTGGTTTTGTGTCTGAGGAAACAACTAGAGCGTTTGAGGACAAGAATCTCTTCAGAAGTATAATAGGATCTTTACAATTCATATCTTGCCACACCAGACCAGACATTTCTTATGCTGTAAATGTATTGTCTAGAAGGGTTAATGATCCAAAAATTGAAGACTGGACAGCGGTAAAACATTTATTGAGATATTTGAAAGGAACCTTAGATAGGAAATTGATAATAAGAAACAATAGTTCAGATCTAGATTGTTATGTAGACAGTTCATTTGCATCAGAATTAGGAGACAAGAAGTCAGTTACAGGAATGATAATTAAATATAGTGAAAGTCCAATAGTTTGGAGAAGTAGAAAACAAACTAATGTAGCGATAAGCACAACGGAAGCAGAATTCGCTGCTTTGAATGAGATAGTAAATGAGGTACAGTGGATTAAGCAATTGCTAAATGATTTAAATGAAAGTTACAAGATACCAGTGGAAATTCTGGAAGATTCACAGTCATGCATAGCGATGGCTGAAACTGAAAGTTTAAAGAACAGAACAAAATATGTTGGTGTAAGATATCAAAATGTGCGAGACATGGTTCAGAAGGGTGAAATAGAATTGAGATATATAGAAACACAACACAACATAGCAGATTTGTTTACAAAAGCATTGACAGCAGAAAAACATGAAAGGCTGACACAAATGGTTGGAATGACATTGTAAGACACATACAATATTTTATTTCGGAGGGGATTGTTAAGGAAAATGCAACATGGGACATACAGTGAAAGAAATAAAATATGTATGTGAAAGTCACAATGACTAAGCAAGAGCAATTATGGGGCTACACAGGTGAAACTGCTAATGTAATCTAGAAGGCCTGAGAGCCAAGGACAGAGGTACTGAATGCAGATTGGAAACACCTGAGAATCATTAAGTGTACAAGGTGAAATGTTGAAATACATGGGTTGGTCTTAAGCATGGGTGGAACTATGTGGACCAATCAGAATGGAAGTACACACCCACTGGGTGGAAACTAACTAGTGGGTGGTGATAAACAATGGCTATAAAATTGCAATGTTTGCCAATGTATTTTTGTGGTGGAGTAGAGTTGGAGTAGTTTGGAGATACTGTGGAGTAGTGTGTAGAGATTGTGATTTGTTGACCATATAGTATATTTATATAGAAGAATAAAGTAGGTTTTATATAAAACTACTGAGTTGCCTGAGTGAATCCTGGAGACGTTTTGGAGACACCTGGAGAAGAGTGAGAAGGCTTGGAGAGTTTGTCAGGATCTTCAGCCTATTCTCTGAAACTCTGCTGCTTTGGAGGAAGGCATTAACCACTGATCTAAGCTGGTTGGCTCTGCTGCATAACAAGGTGGTGAGTTTGAGCCAGAGGTGAAGAGCTACAACTCCCATCATCCCTGACAAGGCAGGCATTCGCAATGATGCGAACTGCCTACATGGCCAAAAGACTCCCTTAAACTCCGCATGATCCCCTAGCCGGCTGGCTGCCACAAGTGATTTACTCACGATTTTAAATCTGCCATCACCATTTTAAAAAACCCAGTTTCCTAGGATGTGCACAAGCAACACTTCATATTTACAAATAAAGAAATACAAAAAACGTATGAAATTGCCATTTGATGGACTTACCTGACCCTCGCTTAGCTGAAAATCCAACGTGGCGGCTGCACCTGCTTTCCCTCTTTCCTAGCTCCATCCCCCATCCTCATCCAGCCAATCAGATTGCACTGCCTGTTCGTATTTGTGCGAATGTGAGTGTTCAAATGATTGTGTATTCGCATGTTATATGGAGCTTTTAAAAAAATTCGTACAAAACCCTGGACATGGCACACATGGACTTTGCAGTGGATTTTCCGAATGACACATATTTGTGTGAATGACCATTTGAACAGGTCACTGTATGTTTGCATGTCATTTGTATTTTGTTTTCCGTATAGACAAGAGGTCTTTGGAATGCCATTGAGCATACTGGCTCACGGGCAAACTGCTGGTGTAAGAACATCTTAAAGCATCTTTGGGATGCTTTGGCAAATTCAAAAAAAATATATTTTAAAACATATTAGGGTTTTTACCCAATGGAGACAGCAACATTTAAATTGTAAAGTGGAAATTTTATGTGCCTAGCTGGAGTGAACATTCTTGATGACTGAGTTAAAACAGAAGTTTTAAATAGTATTGTGTAATCTTTGTCTAATTTGGATAAACATTAGGAAGTCAATTTTTTTCTATAGGTTTTCTGTGAGTTATTTCTGGGCCGTGAGGCTGTGTTCTGGAAGAGTTTATTCCTGACATTTCACCTGCATCTGTGACTGGCATCTTCAAAGAATGGTTGGGTAGGAGTGTGTGTTTGGCTAATGGTCCATTGTCTGCTGGAAATCCTCCTGTCACGGGGTGAATTTCATTTTCATGTGTTGAGTTTTGATTTTGATGTTTTTCAGGACTGGTAGCCAACCTTTGTTTACTTTAAGGATTTCTTCTTTCCTGTTGAAGTTGTCCAGGTGTTTGTGGATTTCAATAGCTTCTGACATGATAGTTGTTGGCCTGTTCCAGAATTTTGGTGTTTTTAAATAACACTTTGTGTTCAGGTTGGTTTATAATGTGTTCTGCTACTGCTGATTTTTCTGGCTGGCCCAGTCTGCAATGTCTGTCATGTTCCTTGATTTGTGTTAACAAAACAGACACTAATCCTCCTTGCATATCTCCCCCCAGGAACTAGCCATTCGAATACAAAAATTTACATATCCTCTCCAACAGGGACTCACAGTATATAAATCCCACGTATTCCTACCCAACCATTCTCTGAAGATGCTAGTCACAAATGCAGGCAAAATGTCAGGAATAAACTCTTCCAGAACGCAGCCTCACAGCGCAGAAAAAAACCACGGAAAACCTATGGATGCTGGATGTGAAAGCCTTTGACGTCACAATTTTTTTCTCTTTCTGACTCATATTAACTATCGTTACATTGATATTCAAACAATAGTAATTATTTAAAAATGGAATGGAAATCATATTTGATTGAATTGTGGAAATACATAACTTCATTCCTTAATAAATACAATAATGTTTTTGTTTTTGTTTTTTAAAAAAGAACACCTTTAAGCATCTTTGGACTCTCAAATTTTTTTGGAAGCCTCCAGTATTCAGTACCCTGAGATCATCATAAGCTTTAGGAAAAATGGTTAGGTCAGAAGCCCTGCTCTACATCTCATTTAGATAATTACATTCTAAAATTCCTAGGGGTAATAAACAAACCTATGTGGTAAAAATAGAGGAGATGTTTACAACCCCCTCCCCAAATTTTATGGTCCTGATCATTTTGCTTACACAGCTGAGAATGTATTTATTTGTACGTGTGACTTGCTGCCTTGAAAATATTTAATCTCAGACCTTATACATGTTGTTTAAAAAATGGAAAAGAGAATGCTTTTTCTTTGTGGTGATTATTAACTTGGCAACTATAATATGCAAAATAAACTCAAGGAATTCCAGTCAAAAGGCTTTTAACTATGCCAAGAGCACTGCAATGGTGACCTAAGGGCTGTGTCTATGTGTGTGTAGGAATGTGACTGTGCTGACTATAGGTACCTACCTCTGCTTTCTGCAGCTATGCAACAGTTAAGCACAGCCTGCTTTGATTCCACAGTCATTTCCAAAGCAATTAAAGGTTAACTTCCCCTCTAGCCAATGGATTCCGCCTCCCCTTTGTTTTTTATCTTTGAGAGGGGGGGGGACTAGCTGAAGGGAACATTTAAGCATCCTCTACCTATGAACAGTGGATTTAGTCTAGACTAGGGTCCATTCACCTACTTGCAAGAAAGAAAGAAAGAAAGAAAGAAAGAAAGAAAGAAAGAAAGAAAGAAAGAAAGAAAGAAAGAAAGAAAGAGAGCAGTGACACACTGATTGTTGCTATTTGCCTTCAAACTCAACTTGGAACTTGTCTAGACATGGCAATATAATGTTGATTGCTGCACATAATGCAGATTTGCAGCAACATTCTTTGTCTCTGTGGTCCTTTGGCAAAATTGCTAGTATGCATAAGCTATCAGTGTTTGAAGTTAACACGCAGCCATGCCTGCGAATCAAGATGGTGGCCGCGAGTGAATTACTCGTGTTATTATTCTCCACAAGTTGCCACCGCTGCAGAATTTTTTTTTTTAATCTGTAAATTAAAGGTGTGCAAGTGCAACCTTCCACTTAAAAAAGCTGTTTGGTTGCCTCAGCACAGAAAAAAAAAAAAAAAAGCACACAATCGATACTGCAAACGGCAAAATGGTGCTTGCAGCTGCTTCCTTGCCGGGAAGCCTGCCCCTCATGCATGTCTGACCAATCAGACTTCCAGTTCTGTCCTCACTGAGAATGTGTTGCAGTTCGTATTGGTTGTCCGAATGAGTGGTAATGCACATTTCCACACATTAAAAAAGGTTTGGGGAAAGCCATGAAGGCTTCCTTCCATGGTATTTGGAGTTTTTGGCCCCTCTCCTTCTGAATAACAAGAATCACTGTGGGATCTTGTAGGGACAAAAGGTATTCTCCTTGAATTCTATGGGGAGTATTTTCACCAGCTAGACAAACCCCTTGGATTTAAGGCTACCCTATCGTAGAGTGTGTTTTTTTTTAAACAAGCTTTATTCAGAGAAATTTTGCATTGCCTTCCTCTAAGGCTGAAAGAATGTGACTTGCCTAAGGAGGCCCAGTGAGTTCCAGGGCTGAACCATACCCCAGTCTCCTGTACTTGTGGTCTATACTCTAATGACCATTATACCATGCTGGCTTGCATTTAGAATATAGTAATAATAAGAACCATGTGGCCATTACAATTAAGGTTGCCAAATTCCCATTGGCTGAATTTTATCTGAATTCTCGGCATTCTATCCAGACCTGGTTTGTGATATCATCTGGCCCAGATTCTAAGGAGTTTATCAGACCACCCTCCTCAAACGTTCTTTTGCTGGCATATTTTGTGGTGTTTTTATGCTGGCAAAAGAACCCCCCTACCATACCTTACCTTACTCCTGTGAAAAGGGAGCCCCAGCACTAATGGAACAGGAAGAGAGCTCCATTCACTTCCTGGTTCCAGATCTCACCAATTCCCATGAGAAGATGTGAGCGCAACAAGTTCAAAAAATAAAGCAAAAGAAACACACAAAACATATGCACAAGCACAGAAACACACTTAAAAATTACAAGTAAACTGTGGAGGTTTGTAAAAAGAGTATTCTCTACCTGGCTGTCCCAGTTTCACCTAGCAGTGTTCTGCCAATTAACGTTGTATTCACTGAGCACAATGGTGCGAGGTTTCAAAAGCCGGCAATGCTAACAAAAAAGCACCATGGCGGATCTATTGACGGCTTGGCCTGTCAATAAAAAGGAACAGCTTTTGGACAGGACATTATCACAAATGGACAATGTCATTTGATATGCATGAGCTTTCACATTGATTAGACATTGTTATGATGCCATATTTGCCTGGTCTGACAGTCTTTCTTTCTTTCTTTCTTTCTTTCTTTCTTTCTTTCTTTCTTTCTTTCTTTCTCTGTCTCTCTTTATGGACAGACTCGGAGAAATAACAAGACCACACACAGATATATGGGGTAAAATAAAGGGTCTTTATTTAATACCCTACCTATTTAAATCCCTTTGAATTCTTCAGCAGGGGGAGGCAACCTAGTGTGGGAGCAGCTAGGGCGGATTGTCCCTCCTGGACATCTGCCCCCAGCTTCCCCTGGCAAACACCTGAGCCCTGATGAGCAACCACATGCCATGTGGTTGCTCTCTAGCCAGCTCGTGTCTGGAAGGTCAACCCGAAAGTCCCCCACCCAAGGTGTATGTGTTAAGGTGTGGGAATTATCCTTCAGGCCAGCCCCAAGGTAGGTCTCCTTCTGTTCTCCCAGGTCATACAGCCTAAGGAGACCCTCCCAGAGACCATTTCTTCACCGAAATCGGTGCTGTAGGTGCACACCGTAAGCTACGCCTCCCTCTTTTCTGCTCTATTCAGGTGAATTTGACCTAATTAGACACCACCCTTAGCAAATTTTCCCATCTACCGCTTTCCTAGTATGGGGTAGGCGAAAAAAAAACCCGGTAAAAAGGGGGGGATTCCTACCCGGCTCCGAAGCAACCATTACCATACTATTCCAGTGGTGGGAGGGTTGGTCGCCGAGTTGAGAAAGAGGCCGGAGCTCTGGGTGGGTAGGCTTAAATAGCCTCTCCCCCCGCCCATCAATCTGCGTCACCGGCTCTTGCCAGTGACGCAAGCAAAGGAGGCCTCAATCTCCGAAGCTGCCCATAAATGGGCTTTCCCTGTCAGAGGCTGCATGGCCGATGGGGGAGCCTTGTTCTTTCTAAAATCAGTCTCAGAACCAGTGTTACAGGGCAAATTGTAGAATCACTCTTCTGATCGATTGTTTTTTGAGAAACAAGAGCCCCTGCCAATGAATTCAGCCAAGGAAACAAGTCCATCTCATCAATGAATTCAGACAAACTGGCAATAGGATTACAAAATTAACTGTCTGTGTACTGGCTGTAAAAACTGCAGGCAAGAAGAAAGAGAGTAGAGCAGGCAAAAGTGCTAGATAATGCAAGGAAGGGAGAAGAGTACAGCTGCAGAATAAGGGAGGGAGGTGTGAAGGCACAAGGTGAGGGAAGAAAGAGGAAAAGAAAGAAAAGAGGGTGAGAGGTGCCATGGGTAGGTGCAAGAAGGAGGTACAAGGTGAAACAAAGTGCAAGGAAAGAAGGTATGGCTTGTGCTTCCTTTCCTGTGAATCACATGTCAGTCACTCTGAGGGTCTTTCTATGATTTTTTCATGGATCTGTACCTTTTTGAAATCAGTAGAAAAACCTGACAAACATAGTGATCTGATGAGAATGCAGTAGCATTAGAAATGTATTTTCATCATTATTCACAGACTCATAGAATCCATAGCGTTGGAAGAGAACATAAGGGTCATCCAGTCCAACCCCCACCCCCCGTCATGCAGGAATACACAATCAAACCATTCCCAACAGATGGCCATCCAGCCTCTGTTTAAAAACCTCCAAAGAAGGAGAATCCTCCACACTCTGAGGAGTGTATTCCACTGTCAAACAGCACTTACTGTCAGGAAGTTCTTCCTAATGCTTAGGGGGAATCTCTTTTCCTGTAGCTTGAGTCCATTGCTCCATGTCCTAGTCTCTGGAGCAGCAGAAAACAAGCTTGCTCCATCCTCAATATGACATTTCTTCAATTATTTAACCTTGACTATCATGTCACCTCTTAATCTTCTCTTCTCCAAGCTAAACATACCCAGCTCTCTAAACTGCTCCTCATAGGGCATGGTTTCCAGACTTCCCACCATTTTGGTTGCCCTCCTCTGGACACACTCCAACATGTCAATATCCTTCTTGGACACAATATTCCAGGTGTGGTCTGACCAAAGCAGAATAAAGTAGCATTATTACTTTCCTTGATCTAGACACTATGCTCCTATTGATTCAGCTTTTTTAGCTGCTGCATCACACTGCTGACTCCTGTTCAAGGTCGTCTTCTTCTTCTTCTTCTTCTTCTTCTTCTTCTTCTTCTTCTTCTTCACCACACTAGCCATGTACATGGCCAGTATTCTGAAGGCATCCCAGGGTTTGAAAGGGGGCGGGGTCAACAACTTTGGCCAATGTTGGTCTGGGGATCAGTTTTCTAGGCCTGGACCCTTGGGGAAATGGACTCTTAGAAATGCCCACAAACAAGCAACACTATTTGGATATTGATTTATTCAAGTTTAACAGTACAGGAGTCACTTGCAATCCATTTAAAAGGTGAATCACTGCTCCTGGAGGCTTCCAAGAGAAGCAACTAACTTTTTTGCCAGAAAAATGGCAGTTCAGGGAATCAGAGTCCCCAAAACAGCCTTGGTGAGGTGTGTTTTGCCCCTTCCTCGATGCAGTTGAATTGCTAGTCCCACTCAAAGTAGACTCATTAAATCAATGGAACTTATATATATGTGACTTACCATATTCCCATTGATTCCATGGGTTTTACTTTGACTGGGACGAGCATTTGGATTTAGGCCTGGGTTGGCTAAATAAAATTAAAAATTTAAAAAAAATCTGCAGCTCCTTCAAGGAATCCAGCTATACCTCTTACTACTGTAGAATAATAGAATCATAGAGTTGGAAGAGACCACAAGGGTCATCCAGTCCAACCCCCTGCCATGCAGGAATATGCAATCATATCATTCCCAAAAGATAGCCATCCAGCCTCTGTTTAAAAACCTACAAAGAAAGAGACTCCACCACACTCCAAGGCAGTGCATGCCACTTCTGAATAGCTCTTACTGTCAGGAAGTTCTTCCTAATGTTTATAGGTGGAATTTCATTTCCTGTAGTTTGAACCAATTGCTCTATGTCTTAGTCTCTGGAGAAGCAGAAAACAAGCTTGCCCCATTGTCAGTATGACATCTCTTCAAATATTTAAACATGGCTATCAGTACACTACCCGTATGACCCCTTATCACCCAAAATGTTGAGTGCAATTAAGAATGCATTTCATCATTTGATCAGGGCAGGAAGATGGAAGTAATTCACACTGGACTCATTCATTTAGGATTTCCGTTTGAGAAAGCTGAGGTCTCTACTGGGCTTTAGGTATCATATATTTCACCTTATTCCTTGGAAAATCGAGTTTTGAAAAGAAAGAAAAAGTAAACAGAGGAATGAAGGAAGGGGAGAGAGAGAAAGAGAGAGATGCTTCATCTTCAAGATGCTTCATCATCATGGCAGGGGGTTGGAAGTGGCATTCTGATTTAGCTGTTTGTTCTCCTTGCAGAACATTACAGAACATTATCACCAAAGAAGAATTCAAACAGACAGTGAACATGAGTAGGAGTAAAGTCAGAAAAGTTAAACGCAGAATGAGCTCAGGCTTGCTAGAGAGGTTAAGAACAATAAAATTGGTTTTTTGGGTATGTCTGCAGCAAAAAGAAGAAGAAGGAAATGGTAGGACTACTACGTGGAGAAGATGGCAAAATGCTAACAGGAGACAGCGAAAAGGCAGAATTACTCAACACCTTCTTTGCCTCAGTTCCTTCAGAAAAGGAAAAGTGTGATCAACCTGAGGATAATGGAACAGAGGACACAATAGGGGAAATCCAGCACAGAATAAGCAAAGAGGTAGTAGAGGAATACCTTCTTAATCTAAATGAATTTAAATCTCCAGGACCACATGAACTACATCCAAGGATATTAGAAGAACTGGCAAATGTAATCTCAGAGCCACTGGTGATAATCTTTGAGAACTCCTGGAGAACAGAAGTCCCAGCAGATTGGAGGACGGCAAACATTGTCCCCATCTTCAAAAAAAAAAGGGGGGGGGAAGGATCCCAACAATTATCATCCAGTTAGTCTGACATCAATACCAGGGAAGATTCTAGAGCAGATCATTAAACAGAGAGTCTATGAACATTGAGAAGGCAATGCCATAATCACAAAAAGTCAACATGGGTTTCAGAGAAACAAGTCATGCCAGACTAATTGACTAAAAGAGAGACTGGTCTCTTTTTTTGATAAAATAACCAGCTTGGTTGATGAAGGGAATGCTGTGAATATCGCATACCTTGATTTCAGTAAGGCCTTTGACAAGGTTCCCCATGACATTCTTGCAAACAAGCTTGTAAAATGTGGGCTGGACAAATTAACTGTTAAATGGATTTGTAATTGGTTGACTGGCCGAACCCAAAGGGAGCTCAGCAGTGGCTCCTCTTCATCTTGGAAAGATGTGACCAGTGGGGTGCCACAGTTTTCTGTCCTGGGCCCAGTGCTATTCAACATCTTGAATATAGGGGTTCAAGGGGTATACTTATCAAATTTGCAGATGACACCAAATTAGGAGGAGTAGCTAATACCCTAGAGGACAGGATCAAAATTCAAAATGACCTGGATTGGAGAGCTGGGCCAAAGCTATCAAAATGAAATTCAATAGAGAGAAATGTAAGGTACTACACTTAGGGTGGAAAAACAAAATGAATAGATATAGGATGGGGGAGACCTGGCTGAATGAGACTACATGCGAAAGGGATCTAGGAGTCCTAGTAGACCACAAGTTGAACATGAGTCAACAGTGTGATGCGGCAGCTAAAAAGACCAATGCAATTTTGGGCTGCTTCAATAGAAGTATAGTGTTTAGATCAAGGGTAGTAATAGTGCTGCTCTATTCTGCCTTGGTCAGACCTCACCTAGAATACTGTGTCCAATTCTGGGCACCACAATTCAAATGACAAATTGGAGCGTGTCCAGAGGAGGGCAACTAAAATGGTGAAAGGTCTGGAAACCATGCCCTATGAGGAAACACTTAGGGAGATGGGTGTGTTTAGCCTGGAAAAAAGATGGTTAAGGGGTGATATGATAGCCCTGTTTAAGTATTTGAAGGAGTGTCAGATTGACGATGGAGCAAGCTTGTTTTCTGCCTCTCCAGAGACTAGAACACGGAACAATGGATGCAAGCTCCAGGAACAGAGATTCCACCTCAACATTAGGAGGAACTTTTTGATAGTAAGAGCTGTTCGGCAGTGGAACACACTCCCTCGGAGCATGGTTGGGTCTCCTTCCTTGGAGGCCTTTAAACAGAGGCTGGATGGCCACCTGTCAGGGATGCTTTGATCTTGATTTCCTGCATGGCAGGAGGTTGGACTGGATGGCCCTCGTGGTCTCTTTCAACTCTACAATTCTATGATTCTATTGTTTGGGGCTACCCAAATGGTGTGTGGTACGGATGGAATACTATAGCACAGAAAAGTTGTCCTATGTTAGAGGGGTTGCTTTTATTATCATTAGAGATTTCATGGCAGAGCTCAACTGTAATAAGTTGGTTAGGGATTTGTTTTATTGATGTTTTCTCTTCAATGGCCTACTCCAGTGGTGGCTTGCAGTTTCCAGATCAGTGAAGCTGTGAATTCACTCTGAGTTTTTATTTGAAGAATAATATTCCGAACCTTGTTATCCAAAGCAGGCTTGCCACATTGTACAGCACCTTCAAAATTTAGACTAAAATTCAGAGTTGCTGAATTCAGAGTCACTAGTCCACCAATATGAAAGCTCCAGTCAACACAGATGTCCTTTGTCCACTCACCTGGCAATGTTAATAGCCTTTAAATGCAGTTTTCTGGCTTCACTTTCCAGGCTTCTGTGCAGCGGTGACCCAAATGAGTCTACAATCTTTGATAAGGGTCTCACTCAATTTGTGCTGTAGTCTCTCCAGTCTGGAAAGCGGGCAAGGGTTGTAAAGCCCTGCCCTTCCTTCCATTAGCTCATAACTCTGTGGGAGATTTAAGTTATTATACAAATTTGCTAGGTGAAAGATGCTAGGCAAGAGCAAAGCATCATCATTACCATTAAGTTATACCTATCTTGCACTATCTTGTATAAACCATCTAGAAATATAACAACACATGGCATTCATCCAGTATTCCATTCATTTAGTGAACCTCATGTAGCAGAGAACATAGACTAGAACGTAGAAACATAGAACCAACCAATTCACTTTCCTGACTGATGTTGTGTAAACAGATTGCTTTCCAGTGCATAATTCATCTCATGTACCAACATAGGGCATGTTCAAAAGAGTGAGTGAGAGACTTTCTAGAAATACAAGGAAGTACTTTGTCCATGCAAAGTAGATTCCTTGAAAAAAATGCCAGCTACAATGTTTCCCACCATTCTTTTGCTTTGGTGTCTTTTCTTCCCCCACTTTTGTCCCTTATTAATTTGTGTGGCAGCTAATTATGATCCCTGCAGGCTAAATAATAGTGCAGTTAAAGATATACTAGATGAGTGGGTACAGTATGGCAATAAGAGAGGCCTTTTTTCTGTTTGCTTATTACATGTATTGTTTTAGGTAATTAACATCCACTTTGTAGTGGCAACAGAGACGCCTTGCTGTCTGTACAGCTTCTTGGCTCGCAGCCTTTAAAATGTTGCTGGTGCACTCCTTGCAACATTTCATTATATAATTCCCCAGGTTGAAAGCAATTGTCTCCATCCAGGTTCAGCAGGAGTATGTCTGCCTCTGTGTATGTGTGTTTGTATGCACACAGATAGATGGATCATATACCCACACATTGTAAAGGGATTCTACATTTATGCCACCCTCCAAGAGATCTACAAGCCAGATGTCCATCATGTGCATTCTCTTATATCACACCTGCCTAGAGGGGAGAAGGGAGTCCGAGACTGAGTCTGGGTGCCACAGACCACACGCAAGCTGCAGCATAATTCTGATTTTGGATGTCATTCTTTGCTAATTTCATTCTCAAAGGAAGCAACAAGTAATTTTAGCAATGTTCTTCCTGTTGCAAGAAAGTCTTTGAAGACTGCCTGGTTTTTGAAGACTATTCACAGTTCAAGGCTTCTTCTGGACAAAATGCACACATGGTATTTTTCCTTACAAAGCAGTGTTTTCTGTGCAGAAAATTACCAGTATATCCGTTTCTGTGTTTTTTCCTTAGTGCAGAAAATATTATTTTCTGTATAAAAGAACCATGTGTGAATTTTGTACAAAATAAGTCCTGAACTGCAAAGATGCAGGTCCAGGTTTCTCCTCCTTTAGGTTTCCCAACACTTGAGAAACACATTTTTTACCATTTTTTAAAATATCTTTTACAGTAGAACCCCCCGTATCCACTGATTCAATTATCCACTGGACACAAAACAGCACACCTACCATAGAGTCTTCCTAGAAAATGTGTCCTCTCTAGCCATTTTCTAGGTCCTCCAAGACAACTCTATGGTATTTTAAACTAGAAGTCCCATTATTTTCAATGGTGTTTGCTATTATCCAGGTTTTTGGTATCCACGCCTCTCCAGAGCCAATCCCAAGTTGATAAGGGGGTCCTACTGTAATGTTCTTTCCATCCCTGATTCTAAGACAAAACACCCTACTCCACACCATAGGCTTGGGAGGGATCCTAGTAAATTGTTTATTCCAATCTTCCTGTCACAGAGTAGAAGTCATTACAGTTTCTGGTTGAAGTATTACTCCCCCTTGATGTTTCCACATTTTTTTGGTGTTACAATCTGGAACTGAAATGGATTTAATTAGCATCCATATACACAAGATACTCAAAGTCCCCAGTTTGTTTTCATTTTCTTAATTTTTGTGGCACAACAAGGCTGTTTTGTACCTTTCCCATATTGAGAATTTTATGCACATCCGGTGATAACAATGCCAATTAAATAGATTTCAATTTCAGATTGTAACAACCACATTTGAAAAAGTCAAAGGATGTGTGTGTGTGTGTGTGTGTGTGTGTGTGATTTCTGGACTGTGCCGTTTGGTAGGGAAGTAAGTCTTCTCCTTCTCATGCGTATGAATGACAACTCTATTTTTTTTCCTTGCTGGAAAGCTGGCAATGGTTTTATTTTGATGTGAGCTTTCAGCCCCTGGTACAGTGGTCATTAGATGTCATGGGACAGAACAGAGGGGCCTTCTTCTTCTTCTTCTACTGCCTCAGGACAGCAGCTAATCCACTTGTAGCAACTACAGCCATCTCCAGGTAAAACAGCTTGGGAGTGATGAGAAGGGAGTCAGGAGCTTCTTGAAAGTGGAGATTCTGAGCGAGTTTAGAGCTTCCATAGGAAATATCTTCCCCCCAAACATTATTCATGTTCCCTCTTATTTGCCAGCCCCAGCTCAAATTAAGCTTGTGGATGTTCAGCCATCACTGCTAAGGAAACCCTTCCTAGATCTCCCTTGGTCCATTCAACTGTTGTTTTTTCTGGATGAGATTGATTATCTAGACCCAGTGCAGTCTCTTTTCCATCCCAGAAACAGATTGTTGCAAGCGATAAGTGACACTAAGAGCTAGAAAGGTAACCAGCTATGCTGTTTAACGTCTACAGTATATGACATTGCTGTGGGAGGGCACTTAGAATTAGTTATCTTCAATGTCCTGGTGACATGGAACCCTATCCTGTCCTGCGATTTGTGATGGGATGAATGTGGACGAGCATGCTACAATTTGGTCAGGGGCCCTTTCACACAACACAATTATAGCACTGTGGTTCTACTTAAATTCCCATGGCAATGTGCTGAGGAATCCTGGGATTTGCATTTTAGGGGGAGGGAGCATTTAGAATTCTCAGCCAGGGAGCTAATCTGGTTCCTCTGACCAAGCTACAAAACAATGGATTCCATAGGATGTAGCCATGGCAGTTCAAGTGGAATAACAGTGCTATAACTGTGTAGTATGAAAGGGCTTCAGGCATTCTTAGCCATAAGAACTACTGTTCTAGTATAAGTTTTCCTTTTGGGGATGCTCTGTCATTTGCTCTGTTCTTTACTCAACTTAGATTGGTGAGCCAACTGTGATTATTTCTGGGAAGAACAGCCCTGGCTATAGCCATACAAGCCTTAGTTACATCTAGATTGGAGAACTGTAATGTACTGTATGCCAACTTGTCTTTGACACCTGCTCAGAAATATCACTTGGTACAAGAAGCTACTAAGAAGGTTTTGACTGATGCCCTTTTTTGGAACTCTTTTGGTCTACTGCTGTAGCAGTTCAATGGGCTACCATTGCAGTTGTACCACTGCTATCTGCAGGCATAGTTCAACATGCTAGTTATCACTTTTAAAGCCAGGCTGGCTAAAGGATTAGGATACCCAAATGGCCATCTTCTTCCAATATGAAACTGCCCATCCATTCCTCATCAGTTCACAAAGTCCTTCTCAGAGCTGGTTTAAGGCACCAGCGGCATCAGCATCCGCCGGGGGGGGCATCATTGTGCCCCCCTCATAGTAACCCTCCTCCTGCAAAAACATTATTAGTAATAATCTGAATATCCTGTACTGTGAATAGCTTAGGTTGAGCTAGGTTACATTGACCTGAGATAAACATATGGGCCCCCCAAAATAAAGCATTGGAGGGGCCCCCAAAATTCCTTAAACCGGTCCTGGTTCTTCTGTGGCAAGTTTGGCAGGTATATGTGAAAGGGCTTGTCTGTAGCAGCAACCAGAAATTAGAACTCCCTGGGTCAGGAGATATGTTTGGCTTCCTCTCCATCAGTGTTATGCCACTGTCACAATATCCTACTGTTTTAGTGGGGTTTGTTCTCTATGGAGTAGGGATATTATGTCCTTGCTTGTCCTTACAAGTAAGGAGAAGGAACTGGAAAATTATTCTCCTTGGCCTGTGAGAAACCAAGACATTTGGTGACATCCTCAACAAGAGAATGAGAGTATCTCCCCTCCATGAAATTAAACAAAACTGTGGAAATGAAGGGAAAATGTGCAATTGCACAAATCAACAATGTGGCTTTGTTGCATGGGCCTTAACAATTAAAAGTAGCAGATTATTGTTTTTATTTTTTTAATCAGCTAATTGTTCTGTGCTCGCAGGGTAGATGTGATTTGTTTCTTAAAGGGGAAGGACCCTAGTTTTCCACAGAGACAGGCTGCAGAAATTACAGTGAACTTTCATGAGAAAACAAAAATAGGACTGCCAGCAACACTCTCACCTTGTGGTGAAAAATGTTGTGAGACTTGAAAATTCTTCATTGACATGTCTTCCTGGACTGAGAACAGCCAATATCAACAAAAATGAGGAATTTAGCAAGTAGTCCTTATAGCAATAGTCTGTACTTTCCATTTGTTGTTGTTGGCTCTCTTTTGTTTTTTAAGGCTTTATTTAAGTTTCATTATGGATAAATTCTTAGATTATTATTATTACTATTGCTTTATTCTTAAGATGCTGCCTTATACCAAATGAAAAATTAGTCCACCTAACACAGTAGACTACACTGACAGCAATTCTCCTGGTTTTTCAGACAGGAATCTTTTCTCAGCTTCTCCTAGAATTGAACCTGGGACATTATGGCTACAAAATATTTGCTCTTCACCAGATGGAACTGGAAAGGCGGTGGTAGATATTTTCTAATCAGTCACTTGGGTGTGAACATGTGGTAGTCATAGCAGTGGACGTGGACCCCAGCATTGAGGAGTAGAATGCTTGAGCTCCCTGAATATTGGCGGGGGGGGGGGAGCTGAGCCCCTCTCCCAAAAAATTATTCTGGCAAAATTGGACCACCACATTTCCTATGTAGTTAAGTCTCATCAGACATTCAGAAGAGTACTGAATGATTAAGCCTTAACAAATATGAAGACAACTATCGTCAATTAAGGCTGCCTGTCACCTATCTTATGCAGATTTACTTGGGAGTAAGCAATACTGAACACTTGGAAAGCATATGTCTCCAGCATCTGAAGTAATAGACAGAGGAGATTATTACACAGGCCCTTTTAAAATGTCCCTGTCCCAGTGCCCCTCTCCTGCCCTACTCCCGTGCTTGTAACAGTTTTTTTAAAAAAGTTTTCAAACACCTACCTTATTCCATGATGGAAACCCCTCCCCCTCCCCTCAGCTTCCCTGCAGTAAATGCAGCCGTCATAAACCTGCTTTTACCTCTCAGTGACGTCACATTACATTGTCATTGCACCAGCACAATGGGGCTCTCATTCATACGCCCGTGATTCCATTTCTGTAATGGAACGGGCTCCTTATTGATTACTTTTCCCTGTCAATAAGGGAAAATGGAGGCAGCACGGGTGGAGAACAGGACAGGGATGACGCAATCTGATAAGTAAGCCTTTTAGAGATCCCCTGTCATCCCTGTCCTGGGATATTTGGCCCATGTGATAATCTCCTAGATCTATGAAAGTTTATGCTACAATTTTATCTCTCTCAGTTAGTCTCAAAGGTGCTACAAATTCCCCTTGTTTACATCAGACATGGCAAAAACTTAATCAAAAGATTGCTAGAAGAACAGGAAGGGGTGACCTTACCAGATGACATCGTCCTTCAGCATTCCAAGGTCGTAGCACAGCCATGAGTAAATCATCCCTTTTTATTAGTGGCTTTCGTGAGTAAAAATCGCCAAAATATAACACTCAAATGTCCCTGCGGTACCGCAACAGTACCAGCAGGGACGGGCATCATCCAAAAGGGACGCCCTGCAGCGCAGCAGCCTCGCAACGTGGCGAGGCTGCTTCCATTGCATTTTAGACGTCCAAAAAAGTATTTAAGGATGTTTGAATGATAATGGATGGGAAAAGTAATTTGCCCTCCTCTTGGACAAATAGGAAAAATAATCTACTAGCCAATGTTGAGCCCCTCTACCCTCCTTAAAATAATTCCAGGGTCTGTGACAGTACAACTGTATAACAAAAATGTTCCATAACCTGTATATGGACAGCAGCTGCGGGCCACTGTGAACCTAATTCCTTGGAGTGTTACAAAATAGATTTTTGTGCGTTTTGCTAATTTAAGGCCCATCTGATTTATACAGAGCCAAATTAGTAAGGGTAACAATTAAAACAGTGGCCTTTAAAATCATGCTGAATCTCTTTTGATGAGCTTTGTTGATTTCTTGTGCTTTTTCGTATGGAAATGAATTACCAGGATTTGAAGAGATTACTCTCCTCTCTTGTGTTGAAACTTAACTTTTCTGAACCCTATGTAAAGAGTTTGAGGATGACGTCTGCAAAGAGCAAGAACAATGATAGTAGAGGCAGAGTTCACTGGTATATTTGTACAGTCAAAGCAGCTACACTAGCCTGTAATATAGCATCATTTTGTAGGCACTTCCCATAGATACCTGCAGAAATTGGAGGATAGGATGGCTTTTACTAAAGACTGGCTGAATCTGATGCCTTCACCTACCATGGAATGAAGATTTGGGAATAGGACCTCCCTTGAATGTGCTTGCTCTAGTGATCTAAGACTAAACTGAAGATATTATTTACTGTCACTTCTACAAGGCAATGATGACAGATCATCTGGGGCTGTTGTTCAGTAGATAAGAGGAAGGGATGCTAGCTTTAGTACTGTAATCACAAAATAAGACTTATTATTATTATTATGGTGGCTACGTGCTTCTTATGAGCAATAATTTATCCTAGAGCATTTTTAAAAATGAGAATGCTGTTTCCTGTCAAGATGATTTCAACTTTTAAGGTGTCGATTTTGCATAACATGTGGCATGTGCATTGTTTAGATGGTGTTATAATATCCATAAACTGCTGTATGATGATATGTTTTGTAATGCTCTGATAAACAGAGACAAATAAACTGAACTGAAGTGAAATAATCAACCAATGTCTATAGAATGATTTTTACTTCACTGCATCTGAATTCATATCCATGAAAGCTAATGCTAAAAAAACAATGTCTGTTAGCACCAAGGTGCTGCTTGATTCCTTCAGTCTCTGCTCCCCTTTTCCAGTTTTGGCTGAAAGAGATGGCTGCCTCTTTGAAAATCAATGAGTTGCAGAATCAGAGACAACCTACAAGTCATATGGAAAATCAGTGGTAGGACTCCGCTTGTCTTGTATTTTTACTTGAACTGCCAAGGGGTGGGACAGGACTCCAAGGGCAGTTAGTGCTAAGGAAAGAAGATTTAGTCTTTTCCTATGGCACTGTCACTTCATGATGTCCTCTCCCTCCAACTGATTTTTGCCCTATGGGGAGAAATACAAGTGCCTGTACTTTTGAGCCAAGGAACAGGAGCATTCGAGTTGGATGACATCAATCAAGAAAAGCATAACAGGCAAGTCCCCCCCCCATAGAGGGGGGAGGGTTGTGTAGAAGTAAACCCTCATGCCTGTGTCACATATTAGTGATTCACATCACACCCCTACTAGACCAAACAAAAGAGTAAGTCCAGAGGTGTCTAGGAACTTGAATCACAGGAACTGTTGCATGTGAGCAAGAGACCTCAAACCTGGCACGAATTATAATACAGTGTTAAGAAAATGGAGCAAAGTTTCCATCAATTTCCATTTCCAATAAGCTCATAGGAGGTCTATTAAATAAGAAGACTGATACAATAACCCATCTTTATTTATATGTATTATAATTCTAATGCTTGTCCCCTTCAATATACTCCCCATTCACATTCACACACCAATGCAGTTTTGTTTTCAACTGGTTGAAGGCATGGAGCAGATCAGTTACTGTCAGCTGTTTCAACACATCTGCTGTTTTCATCTTTACTGCATCAATTGACTCAAAACATGTTCCTTTAAGCACCAATTGCACTTTAGGGAAAGGAAAAAAGTCACATGGTGCCAAATCTGGCAAATATGGAGGATGTTCAAGTGTAATAATGCATTTATCAGCCAAAAACTGCTTCATAGTTGCCGTGTGAGCAGGCACGTTGTCTTGATGAAGAATGAAACCATTTTTCAACAGTTCTGGCCTTCTCCCCCCCCCCCCGACTCTTCCTCTCAGCTTTGTCAAAACTTCCTTATAATAATGCTGGTTCACTGTTCTGCCTTCTGGAACCCATTTTGCCAAAATTGTACACTTGATGTCAAAACAACAACAACAATGAGCATGGCTTTGAATGTGGACTTACTTTGACGTGCCTTTTTCATTCTTGGTGATGATGGTGTTTTCCAGTGCCTCAATTGTCATTTTGTCTCTGGGTCATATTAGAAGATCCAGGTTTCATCAAAGTGATGATTTTTGGCAAAAAAGGTTTGGCTCCTCCTCAAGTTGCTGCAGAATGTCAATGCAAATTTTCTTGAGGCACTCTTTTTGCACTGCTGTGAGAACCCTAGGGATCATCTTGGCACTAACTTTTCACATGTTGAAATCCTCATGCAAAATTTTCCATGCAGTGTCTTTGTCAATGTTCACAGCTTCATCTATCATTTGGACACTGAGTTGGCAGTCTCCTCGAACAATCTGGCTGATTTTTTCCCACAATTTCTTTTGTTCTTGAAGTGGAACATCGTCCAGGGCATTCATCGTCTTTCACATTCTCATATCATTCTCTGAATCTTTTGTGCCACTCTGACAGACACACATAAGACATGCAGTCTTCCCTGTAGGCCTCAGTAAGCATTTGAAAAGATTCCATTGGTGTTTTGTTCAATTTTACTACATTCCGGCACACAACAGACAACACAGCTGCTTTAAATGATGACTGATAATTAACTGAATGGCCGACAGTGTTGATGTTTGTCATGCAGGATCAGACATGTTCAAGGTCACCACTCAAGTGTTCACAATCAGTTCGCCTGATTTGTCTGAAAGGTAGAAACTGTCAGGAGTTAGAAACTGAACTCCATTATAAAATGGCCAAACAAACTGCTGAATCAAAATGGCTGACTCCATGAACTGCCTAGTCTTCCTTAGCTACAGAAAGGGTTGCTACTGAGTCTACTGAGACAGTTTTTTGACTTCTACTGGGGATTGCGTGGCCTATCATTCCCTGACAGTGGTTATGGGCCCAGCTGATTGACCTCAGATTAGATAAGGTGCACCCAAAAAAATTCCCACAAACTATTTTGTTTTGAGTGCTTTTGGCTAGTTGACTGAGAAACAGTTAAGTTTCAGCCAGTCCCTGTAATATCTTCAATCAACCTTGAAGTGCTGCAAGCTGCCAGCTGTTTGGGCTTCATAGCTGGAGAACTGTTGACTCCATCAGCAGAATGCCAGATAATAGTCTTGTCCACTTTGAAAAGCTGGCTGATGGAAATTATTCAGCATGGTGTTTATACATAGAGGCTTTATTAATTAAGGACAACTTGTGGCACGTTTTGGAGAATAAAGGTGTGATCCCAGAGGGTTCAGAAGATGAAATAACAGTGTTCAGACAGAAGGCTGGAGCTGCAACTCTCTTATCGCTCAGCCCCTCCCAGTTAATACATGTGGCCCCAGCAAAGGCAGTCTTTCAGCTTTGGACAACTTTGAAAACAGTTCATCAGAATTTTTCCTGCCTCTCAAAGATGATATGGACTAAGAGACTTTATAACACAAAGCTGTCTACTGGATGCTGTGTGAAAGCTCATTTGGAGGAAATGAAGCAGCTTTTTCAAGAGGTGGCCAATAGAGGGGTGGACATTCCAGAAGCCCATAAGTGTTTTATTTTATTGGGCAGTTTGCCAAAGGAATGGGATTTCCTAATGTACAGTCTGCAGACCACCAGGGAGAGTGGTTTGTCTGTAGATCTGGTAGCTGGGCATAGTCTGGAAGATGTCCAACACAAGTAATTTGATTCCTGGATGGAGGGGAATAAACAGCCACAAATTACCGGACACAATCAGAAGAGCACTGAAACAGAGGAACCTGTGGAGGAGGGAGCCTGCAGCTACATGAAATGCTGTTTCAGATGCAAAAAGCCTGGACATTTTCAGAAGGACTGTAAGATGCCTGCACTGGATAGAAGGGGTGCATCCTCTCAGGCTGCAAGCCATGCCTTCGTAGCACAGCACCATCCTGATGATACTGAGGAAAGAATTTAGTTACTTGATAGTGGGGCCACCCACAATATGGTTAATGATTTACAGTTGTTAGCAATGTTAAAAATGCTTCCATAACCAATATTACCCTTGAAGATGGTGCTCCCAGCAAGGTGCAGAAAATGGGCACTGCATATGTGCCCTCTTTTGGTAAAGATTTTGAAAATATGTTATGTGTTAACAAACTAGAGAATTGTATATTAAGTGTGTCCCAAATGACTACTGATGGTTATAAAGTGATATTTTAGGGGGAACGCTGTACAGTAACAGAAAGGCATATCATGAATAATGTCTGTGCAAAAGGGATAAAGAAACATGGGTTGTATAACATGTTGCCTAAAGGGAAGGTAGCAAATGAGAACCCTGCAGACAATGTGCCCCTGCGTGATAAGTGTGTTCATTACTACCACAGGCTAATGGGCCATGCTAGTTACAAAGAGTTAAAGGAGCTAGCAAAGGTTTGCCCTAGTCTAAATATGCAACACTGCCCTGGATTATTAGAATGTGCAGTGTGCAGGAAAGTTAAGGTAAAGGTTTTCCCTATTGACAAAAAGACCCAATGTGTCACCAAGAGACCCTTTAAAGTTGTCCACGCTGATTTAGCAGGTCCCTATAAGCCCACTGAAGGGAGTAACCACTATTTATTTGTGATAGTGGACAGACACACTAGGTACGCCTACGTATACTTACTAAAGGAGAAAAATCAGGCTGCAGACAGGTTTGTGCATGGGTGAATGTGGTGGAATGTGAATTTCCTTGTCATAAGGTTTCCAGTCTAGTGATGGATAGGGGAAGGGAATTCTTATCCAACAGTATGCAGACCTGGATGCATAGGAGGGGCATTAGACACAAGACCACAAGCCCAGAATCTCCAGGGGAGGATAGGCTTGCAGAAAGGAAAATTGGGATGTTGAAGTGCATGATGGAAAACATGATAGAAGATGCACAAGCCCCAGCTGGGCTGTGGGGGGAGGCAATGAAGACTACTGCTTACCATTTAAATAGACTGTGGACATCTAGTGTCAACCAGAACCCATAATGTCTATTGTATGGTAGAGCAGCAAACCTCAAGCACCTGAGGGTTTTTGGACATTATGCAAATGTACTGATTCACCCAAGCTTAAGGAAGCCTGGGCAGCCTAAAACCAGAAGGCTGCGTTTCCTAGGTTATGAGGGTAATAAAGTACATGTTTTCTCTCCATCCTGGAAAGATGGTGTTCTTCAGGAATACAAACTTCGAAATGCATTCAGGGTGGGACAGATTGCACTGCAATCAGGATGTGTTTGTTCCCTTGGGGTGGGATGCGTCAACAACTCCCAAAAGTTCCACAAATGTAGGGGTGGTAATGCCTGATGATGATGGGGAGGCACAGGAAGAAAAGCCTGACACTTCACATGCCACTCCAACACACACACCATCACAAACAAGCACTGAGACTTCAGACAGGAAGTCAGTGACCGGGTTGGTGGTCAGGTATGCAGAGAGCCCCATAGTGTGGAGATCAAGAAAGCAGAACTGTATGGCCATTAGTACCACTGAAGCGGAATTTGCAGCCTTGTCTGAGATGGCAAGTGAGGTACAATGAGTTAGGCAGATGCTTGCAGACCTTGGGGAGCCATACCAAATGCCTGTTCAGGTGCACAAGGACTCACAAGCCTGCATAGCTATGGCAGAAGCAGAAAACCTGAAATGTAGAATGAAATACATTGCGGTACGCTACCAAAATGTGAGGCAGTTAATACAAGAAGGTGTCTTGTGTCTGAGGTATTGTCCATCTGAGGACAATGTTGCAGACCTGCTCACAAAAGCCTTTTCAGCAGGAAGCCATGAGGAGCTGGCAAAGAGGCTGGGCCTTGTCACTAGTGTGTAAAGTGAAAGGTGTCAAAAGGAAAGGTCAACCGACAGATGAATGATGTCTAACAATGTATGTTGATAATGTTATGTTGTAATGATAACATGTGTCCTGCGCAGTAGTTTGGCTATTCTGGAAGGGATTGTCAGGAGTTAGAAACTGAACTCCATTATAAAATGGCCAAACAAACTGCAGAGTCATGCTGAGTCAAAATGGCTAACTCCATGAACTGCCTAGTCTTCCTTAGCTACAGAAAGAGGGTTCTTATTGGTGTGTAAGATCATGTGATTGAGTAAGCCAATGCCCTTTAACTGTGTATATAAGAGAGCTCAGAAGAGAGGTCACCCTTCTCTTCCTGTGAAAATATTTGTATATATTGCAACTGTTTGAGTTTGAAGATAAATTGCCTCCTGCTTATTTGGACATCAAACACTCTGTGTGAGAGTTTTCTTGGGAACGGGTTGCTACTGAATCTACTGAGACAGTTTTTTTGCTTCTGCTGGGGATTGCATGTCCTATCATTCCCTGACAGAAACACAGTCTTGTTACCTAATAGACATACCTCGAACCTCCTAACTACGTAATCCCACGACTCTTTGTTTTACTGGACCCACTAATTTTCCAGTTCAAACCTAGATGAGAAATGCTGGTACTCTTAACTACTACTGTTAGGTAACCAAAACCCATCTGCTACCAGATGTTGGACTATGACACTTGAGACAGGGCTTGAATCCCTGCTCGAATCAGCCATAGAAACCCACTTTGGGCAAGTAACACTTTCTCAGCCTCAGAAGAAGGTAAAGGCAAACTCCCTTTGAACAAATCTTGCCAAGAAAACCGGGTCATAGGGTGGTCTTAGGTTGCCATAAGTCAGAAATAACTTGAAGGCATACAAACAACAATTGTAAATAATCTCAGCATTTTTCTTGCCATGGCATCAGTCTAAACACAAGGCAGATATGACAGAAACATTAGTTATGCAATATAATATTGCTCGGGATAAAATAGAAAATTATTATAGTTTGGGAAACTTACAAAATCTTTCAGCCAACATGGCTCTACATATATTGGCTGGGAAACTGTGGGAGCTAGAGTCCAAAAAAGTAAATATTCCAAGCTCAACACACTATCAGAGATGTGGGGCTCCCAGAAAAGAAAAATAAAATCCACCAACCTACATCCCAGTTATCAGTTATCATCCCAGTTATAAAATCCCAGTTGTTATTATCCCTGAGATATAGTACCAAATGAATCACACCACATTGTGGCGAAGGGCCATGAAAATGCTTTTCCTGATTATATCATTGTTCTGGAATAAATGTTGCAGCATTGCTACACTTTTCAGGGCTTGAGTAGGAACTGGACTGGAAATGCAGATACCACTTTCTTCAGCAGCCACTTACAGCATGGAGCAATCCATGAAAGGCTGATACAGTTAACTCTCACTTTACCACAGGGATTCCTCAGGGTGCTCATAGGGCCAACTCCATCTTTCCCAAAGCTTGGGGAAGTTACTGTTGGTGCTTACAATGATGTAGAATTCATTTCACTGAAATAAGGTACTTTTAGAACAATGTATTATAGCGGTGGAGGACAGCAGAGATAGTTGTTTTCATTGTGGAATACACTGCCTCCAGGTGTGATGGATTCTCCTTCTTTGGAGGTTTTTAAACAGAGACTGGATGGTCATCTGTTGGAAGTGCATTGACTGGGTATTTCTGCATGGCAGGGGGTTAGACTAGATGGCCCTTGTGGTCTCTTCCAACTCTATGATTCTATGATTGGTAGAGAAAGGTGTTCTGCCAGCTCCTGATCAGGTCCTAATAGAAATGGCTTTCACTGTTGTTTGCCCCAGCCATTCCTGTTGTCACAGTGCCAATGGCCATTTTACCCCTGCTACTACCTTTCTGTGGTGGTGGGGCTGTATGCTCCTGTGGGGCAAGAAGCTATGCTGATGATAGCACTGCTGCTAGTATGGTCTCCTATGTCAGACAGGCTTTTGTCATTTAAATATTAGCTACTGTATTGTGTCTTCTGTGGGGTTCTTTCTTTTTTTCTTTTTTTGCCTTACATTTTCCTTTCTCTGCATTCAAAATCTCACTGTCTTTCTTCTTGTATTTGTTGTATTTTGTAATGGATTAAAATAATGTATTTTTTTAAAAAAAGATAGCAATTTTAAAGTTTGGGAGTGGACTCTCCTGCCCACTGATGTGGAAACCACAAACCACCACTGGCCATATCATGGCATATCAGAAGGTTGGGGGATAACAGGTGGATCTTTCAGATGTCCAGGTCTGACTGCCATATACAGAATCAAGCATTTCCACCTGAGTCAGAATGAGAAATAAAGATCCTGGGAATGTTTTGGCATCTCCCCACCACAAACGGCTTGTTTTCATTCCTTGAGTCATCTGAAATGACTGTTCTGTAAGCCTTGTTTGCAGACTGCAGTCTCTGCTTTGTAGTATATTGTGGGTAGGATTGATTGAGCTGGGGCACCTAGATTTTATGTTATGGATTTCCCTGCCCCTATTTTCAGAGCTGCAATGCTTCTGTTTGGGGCTGTACCAATAGGAGTTTGGCTCCCTCCCTCCCTCCCTCCCCTGGGTTGGCTCCTGCCCATACATTAGATGCTTCACTATGTCATCTTGGATAAATCCTTTTGTCTCAAAGCAGATTTGTGTTGGTAAAATAAAATAAAAAATCTGGTAACTGCACAGTGGAGAATCTTTTCTTTGTAAACTGGTAATCAGGAATAATATCCTTTTGTCTTTCTAACCAAGAGAATGGCTCTATCGTTTGGCAAGGTGGGGCAGATGACTTCAGGCAACAGATTACCACTGAAGGGTAGCAAATTGGGAGTTCCTTAGTTTATTATTAAATTTGATTTCATACCACCACAGGAAATACCATTTGGAGTTTCTGGCTTAGGCACCAAAATGACTCAGACTGTCTTTGAATTTGACAGACAGCCCTTGTTTTCAGAGATGTGTCTTACTCAAGCATAACCCAAGTCAGCAAATGGAACATCCTTTTTCTTCCAAATCCTTATCCCACCCTGTCCTGTCCTGCCCCACCCTTTGCTCGACAGAACTTCACATAATACAAATATATCTTCATTGTCCCTGGTTGCCGAAATGGAATGTTGGCAGGTTTTGTGAGGCTGAGTAATTTGGCTGGAAGGTTTTCAAAACTGGAAATTAGGCAGATCGGAGGATGAGAAGCAAAAGAGAAGGGTCAGAGCTGCTCTGACAAAACTGTAGCAAGTGCTTTCTCTTTGAGAAAGGGTGTAGTCATTGTTCCACGAAGTACTGCAGCACTCCGATCACATATTCTCTAGGAAAAATAAGAGAGTCACCTAGCTGGAGATGGCTCCAAAAGCAGCTAGAAAACAATACAGGTTCTCAACTTGCAAGACCTAGTTGAGAGATAAAAGAACTGGACAATTTTGAAAAGGAAAAGTTGTTTTGGAATATGATCACTTTCCAATACAGAATGGTGTCTTCTTTAACTACACAGATTACACCTACTTTGTGGGTTTTTTTTTTTGAGAAATGATCATATCCTTATAATCCACAGTAGCTGGCAACTCTGTGCTGTGCTGGTTCGCTAAGGTAATTGGGACCCTGACTGGAGCAGTTGCACAGCCAACACAGACCATAGAATCTGAACCATAGTGTTTCAGTCAAAAGTACATTTTCATCTTTTTGTTAGTTTTTAAGGTGTCTGATTCGTCACACAACAGATCATGGAGGGAAAATATCCCTCTTGAGAGGAATGGAAACAACTGTGTGGACCCACCTGAAGATTGGGAGAACATTGGAAAGTATGGGGAAGAAGGTACAAAGATGAGGTGTGAGACTAGGGGCTCATCTACATGATGAAAAAAATCCTCAAAGAATTTGCTAAGAATGCTAATGGTCCTCACGGACAATGGCCCACATTCACCATATACAGAAGGAGGGGGGCTGAAAACTCCACATAGTCCATGATAACATCTTTTGCAGTTTTCCCTGATCTTTTTGAAAAAGTGCATGAAAATATGCACAATAGGTCATGTGTACAACCAACTTGTGAAATCGGTGGCTTTGAAGGCTTTCCACCACCACCCACACCAGGACCGGGCTGCTCTGGGTGGCTTTGAAGGCTTTTCACTCCCCATCCGCTGGGATTGGGGAGCTCTGAGTGGCTGTCGGGCAGCTTTGAAGGCTTTCCACAACCACCTGCCTGCACCTTCAGCACCCCTTTCCAACCCCCCCCCTTTCATCAGGGCCATCGGCTGTGTGAACTACAAAATCACTACTTTTTTTATTCAACCAATTTCAAACAAAATCATGGGAACAAATACGCACTGGAGCTAAAGGGAGGTAAGGTGGTATTTTCCAGACTTAATTCTCCCATCTAGCTGATCCCTAGATCTGTCCAACCTATGACCCGTCAACCTGAGGCCAACTCTCATTAGGCATATACAGTGATCAAGGTGAAGCTACCGGGGGGGGGGGACAAAATGAAGACATTAACCCTCCCAAATAAGAATTCTGTTCCCCCGCATGAAATTTTCTTTCAGTCCCCAAGTTTCTAGCATTGCAGACAGGGAGACACTGATAATCATAAATAACTAGAGCTCTTCTATTTGCTGTGTTTGCATTCCTTTGGTAACTATGCCCACCCCACCCCCACTTTTAATGCTTAAACTCTATTTCTAAATGCTCAGATGAAATTTTCAGTTATTACAATGCTAGAAACTTGGAGACAGAAGGAAAATTTCATTCAGAGGAAGATTTTTTATTTGGGAGGGGCAATGATCTCAGCCCACCTGCACCCTGCAGCTATACTCGTGAAAGTGATCCAGAAAGCACATGATAAATTTCCTGTTTTGGTTATCTGCCTCTAACTAGGGGTGAGATTTGTTCCAATTTAGTTCTGGAAAGATTTTACTAAATATACACATTTCTTCACATTTGGGATGGAAAAAATTTAAGATTTAAGAAATTTAAATATGGGAGAACACAAAATATATTAATCTATCCAGGATCCAGGTTCTGAGTGCCTGATTCATAAACATCTGAGTTTGAATTCTTATGTATTCAACCATGCTAGTGCTGAACTGGGCTTGTCACCACTTTATTTCTGAAAAGATCTTATCTTTTACACTGATATAGCAGGCAGGTAGGTGTAGCATGGTCCTACATTGTAAATATACCCCATGGAAATGTAGAATGATTTTGTTTAGTCTATTTTTGAAGAATTTTTACCAACATTCACCAGTTTTCAGGGTAGAGATAAACTGAGGTCTTTAAAAAATATAAGAGAAAACATATTGCATACAAGGCTTGGAATAGGGATACATTCAGATCCCTGTTTGGTCACAATTCTTACAAAAGGGGTAGGCAATATACGCTGACAGCAGCTAGCTGCTGCACAGAAATATAAGGACTCTGTGACTCCAGCACAAGAGGATTGGCTGAGGAAGTTCTATAATCTTGCCAAAATGAACAAGTTAACTATTCTGATTAATTATTTTGATTATTCTGATTCTGATTAAGGCTGGAAGGAGAAAACCTCACTGTCCCATTCCCATCAGTGCCCATTGTCCACTACCACTGAATACTTGATACATGCATTGCCAGCTTTTCACTTCTAACAAACCTAGGATCTTGGCAGATAGATTTAATGTGGGGATGTGACACCTGGGAGCAGCCCAGGTTTTTCTTCAAATTATAGGTCCCTTAGTCTCAAGTAACGAATGAACAGGGCTAATGAATATTTTTTAAATGTTTAGTCGGCTTTAGATGAGAGATAGATTCAATGTAAATCATCAGTATCTCATTTGTATTTATGGGCAGAGTGACCTTCTGGGGGCTGTAGTCTCAAGAAAGAACTTTCCCAGGCTCTAGCTTCAAGAATGCAATTGCAGCATGGTGGGCCTACAGACTATTTTCTATGAATCTAAAATTATACAGTACAACTCCTCACTTCATGCTTCAGTGTAGCCAATGCTTTTATTACTTCCTCACATTTACAAGCCTTAAATTACTAATGAGCAAATTATAGTAAAAGCCATCCTCATCTGTTTTCCTGTTTTTAGGCTAAACTAATAATGTAAAGCATTCAATAAACTGGAAAAATACTTTCCTTTCATTTACTTTCACTAGCTTTCAACTTGTTTCATGTGTTTCCATTTCTTTTCTTCTTCTTTTTTAATCCTAAAGCATTTTTTGGCTCTAGGACTACAACGGATATGGTACATTCATTTCCTTCATGAAATTATTGTAAGTTTTTTAAAAAATCCTCTCATTCCATTTATAAACTTCTGGCCCACTTCTTGGAAGAGTTGCAGTAAGAGAACCATGCATCACCTAGGGAGAGGAAGGTTGGTATGGTCTGAAACATCTTTTCAGGAAAAAGATATAAAAGAAGAAAGCAAAGAGGAAGCAAAATTCAAATCTTATATAATGCAGTGGTCCTCTGCATAACAGCAGAGGTGGAAATGTTACTCTTGGGGTCACAACTCCCAGAATCCCCAGACCAGTTTGGCCACTGGAAGTTGTAGTTCAAAACAGTAATATTCCCAAACATGATATTTGGTCATGTAGTTATCATAATAAATCCAGATAGAACAGAAGTGCTCTTTGTCAGTATAACATCTGGGGTCTAGGATTCAACCCATTCTGGAAAAGGTTGTGTACCCCTGAAAGCTTAGGGAACAAGATTATGAGAACCCCTTTTCAGACTGGCATCCAGTTAGAGTTACATGTCACCTGACCCAGGGCCATCTTAACAACGTTATAGGCCCCCAGGCAAAGCAGTGTACTGGGCCCTTCCTACACAACCACTCACAGGAATAAAAGTATAAATTATCAATAAAATAAACTTGTATTTATTGGTATCTCCAACAAAATCAGTGTTTTGACCCTCTCCCCAGTGTACAGCTTCATTGGGAGCAAAGTCCCTTCCTGTCCAGACTTCAGAATCCCTGGTGTGTAAAACAGCAGAGATAAGAATGAAAAAGAAGGGAGGAGAGAAGCACCTTCTAATGTGGGAAAGGAGGCATGGGACAAAACAATGGCTCGGAGGGTCATCTCCCCAGTGAGCTGGCATCTCTGCCTTGGGCCAATGGGAATGGCAGGAAGGAGCAAAGAGGCGGGGTGTGGGCAGGGTTTCCCCAGTGCTTCCCTTGCTTTGCTCCTCAGTCAGGACTCCTCCTCCAACCGCCCGTCCCCAGGGCCAGTTTAATGAATTTTGGGGCCCCCTGCAATGCTTTATTTTTGGGGCCCCATATGTTAATCTCAGGTCAATGTAACCTAACCTATTCACAGTACAGAATGTTCAGATTACAGTAGGACCCCCATATCCACGGATTCATTATCCAGGGGACACAAAATAGCACACGTACCATAGAGTCTTCCTAGAAAATGTGTCCTCCCTAGCCATTTTCTAGGCCCTCCAAGGCAACTCTATGGTATTTTAAACCAGAAGTCACATTATTTTCAATGATGTTCACTATTATCCACAGTTTTCAGAATCCATGCCCGCACAGAACCAATCCCCAGTGGATAAGGGGGGGCCTACTGTATTACATAACTTGCCACCAATAATTTAGTTTAAAAACTATATTATAGGCACTAACATAATATTTTTTGTTAATTAGGAATTAACATAATGGAGTAGATTTCCTCAAAAAAGAAAGAAAGCGTGGACTGCAAGCTAAACATGAGTTAGCAGTGTGATGCAGCAGCAAAAAAATGCCAATGCAATTCTAGGCTGCATTAATAGGAGTATAGTGCCTAGATCAAGGGAAGTAATATTGCCACTGTAAGATGCTCTGGTCAGACCTCACCTAGAATACTGTTTCCAGTTCTGGGCACAACAATTCAAGAAAAATACTGAGAAGGATGGTGGGAGGTCTGGAAGCCATGATGCCCTATGAGGAGCGGCTTAGGGAGCTGGGTATGCTTAGCCTGGAGAAGAGAAGGTTGAGAGGGGACATGATAGCCGTGTTTAACTATTTGAAGGGATGTCATATTGAGGATGGGGCAAGCTTGTTTTCTGCTGCTCCAGAGACTAGGACATGGAGCAAAGGGTTCAAACTACAGGAAAATAGATTCCACCTAAACATTAGGAAGAACCTCCTGACAGGAAGAGCTGTTTGGAAGTGAAATACACTGCCTGGGAGTGTGGTGGAGGTTTTTCTTTGGAAACAGAGGCTGGATGGCCATCTGTCATGAGGGCTTTGATGGTGTGTTCCTGCAGGACATAAGTCAATTGGATGGGATGGCTGTTGGGGTCACTTCCAGCCCTATGATTCTAGGCTGCATTCAGAGCCTAGGAAAGTTACTCTTGGATTACAACTCCCAGAATCCCCCTGCCAGCACCCTTCTCAAGATCTGGTTGCATTGTTCCTTTTCCAGCATGCTCTGGGGTCCACAATGTCCTCACAGGGGCTCCACAAAGGCTTGAAGGCTGTTTGGCCTACCTCCTCCCTACAGTGGAGCAACCACATGACAGGAACCAAGGCAAAGGCTGGCTGGCTGGCTTGGCCTGCACATTGCCATTCAATCCACTCCAGCCACAAACTTGCAGGAAGAACCAAGAGTGCCTCTGAGGAAAAGTTTAATGAATGGTGTGATTGTATTGTTGTTGTTGCTGGCTATTATTATTAGCTATTATTGTTAATATTATTAGGGTTTTAAATCTTGAGTTAAGTCTTGGGACAACAAAAGATATTTAAAGGGGGTCCCTGGTAAAGAAAAGGTTAAGAACCACTGCTCTACTGAAAGGCTCTCACATAACACTAATGGGATACTGGTGTGTTTTAGTGACAACAACAAAACCATTGTTCCCAGCAATATTACTCCAGTTTTTTATTTATGTTCTTTATATTCTTCTGTTAAAAGAGCTAGAGTGTTGTAGAATTTCAGCATTGCACTATGACTGTGAAGATCAGGGTTTGAATCCTTACTCAGTCATGAATACCCACTGGGTGACCTTGGGCAAGTCACACTCTCTCAGCCTCAAAGGAAGGCAAAGGCACACCCCCTTTGAACAAACCTTGCCTAGAAAACCCCATGGCACATTCGCCTTAGTCAGAAATGACTTGAAGGTGCATAGGCAAACACACACAAATTCCATTTGCAGGTTGAACTCAGTTGGCAGGAAGGGGAGGAAGCTGAAGAAGACTAAGGGGGAAAAAGGAGGGGAGAGAAAACAGGCATGTTAAGAGCAGGAGGAAAGATGGATGGAGGGGATCTATGTGGAAGAAAGGAAAGGAAAGGAAGAAAGAAAGAAAGGAGAGAGAGAGAAAAAGTCACAAAGAAGGAAGGGACAGACGGGGGATAAAAAGTGAGAAAGAAGGGAGAAAGAAAGAAATAAGCCCTTTCTGAAGAGAGAGGAAAGAGTTGCCTCCCCCCCTTCTCTCTCTATCACACACACACCCTCTCAGATGCACGCGTGGCTGGCTGGCTGGCCTTTTGACAATGATTCTGGCAGTAGGGGGCGAGTGAGCAGCAAACAAAGAAAGCTCCATCTTTCTCTTTCGCTTTCTATTTGCGAGACACAGCAGGAGATTTTTGCAGGAGGAGAGTTAGGATGGGTGGGACTCCGTGGCTGGGTGGGGGCCCCTGGCTGGGTGCCCCCCCCCCGCAAATGCTGATTTGGCAGACTGGTTAAGCCGGCCCTGCCCATCCCTCCTCCTCCTCACCCATCCCTCCTCCTCACCCTTCCCTCCTTCTCCTCCTCTCTTTATCTTCCGCATTCTCACAAATACAGACATGCCTACTCTCCATTACAAGTCATAATTTTTCTCCTTCTACCAAGTTAGCGGGGGATTTGAATGTTGAGGCAGGTGATCGGAAAATTAGTGTTAAATTCTGATCTGTGCATAGATTAGTGTGGGGCCCCTATGCTTGTGGAGGCCCCCAGGCGACTGCTCAGTGTGCCCATGCATTAAGACAGCACTGTCATGACCTATTGTTTTTGTGGAGTCTGGCATTCCCTTCCTCCCTCTGCCATGGTCAAAGCTCCACTCCCACTCCAGACTCGCCATGTCGCTGTGATGACTGCTCCATCAGCCATTCTATTTCTGGCAGCGAGTGGAATAGATTGGGGAAACATCTGTCTTTGTTCCTGTAGCCAGTTGCAGACCAGTGATATCATCCACTGAGACCTCTGTAGGACCCTGGGGGACTTGGTGGAAGATGTCCTCACTCTTCACCAGTCTACGGGGACATTGCCAGATGCTTCTCCGATTCCCCTCCCCTGCGCTCTCGATCAGCAACTGAACTGCCATGAGAATGGGGTCTATCACAGGAACCTTGTGTCCTGGAGCAGGTGGCAAGAGAGCCGTAGCAGAGTTCTTCCTGAGGAACTCTTATGATGCATATGCCCACATAGGATCTTGAGCTCAATGTACTGAGTATAACCCTTCCTGTGTTAGTCTGGTTTAGTAACAGTTATCTATGCCTTAGTCCAGTGATGGTCCTCCGACTTCATGTGACTCCTACGGTTGTATCTGAGGCCACCTCCAAAGCACCCTGAAATCCATGCCACCACATCCAGGAGGGGAAAACTTTTAAAGCAAGGTTTTGCTTGTGTTAAAGAATTTGTTACTGTTTGCCACTGGATTTTGGTGGTGCTACAATGCATTAAGAATCAGCGTGGCATAGTGTTGGACTGTGACTCTGGAGACCAGGGTTCAAATCCCTGCTCAGCCATGAAAACTCACTGGGTAACCTTGGGTAAGTTACATACTCTCAGACCTCAGAAAACCCTGTGATATGGTGACCCTAAGTCAAAGTCAGAAATGACTTGAAGGCACACAACAACAACACAATGCATTACATTAAAGGAAGTTAAATGCTTGCTTTAAATGTTTTCTGCCATTGCTGACAGACTCTTTCAATAGAAAATCAACAATAACATCAGTTAAATACAAAATTAACTCATTCTCAAATTACAGACAGCTTATCAGAACATGGAACATATCCTGGAGATAATTTATTTACTCATTTACTTACTCATTTACTCATTTGAAAAGAGGTAAATCTGGCCTGGACTCATCTGATTACTCTTTTGCTGTTCTTTCTTCTCTTCTTCATAAATCACTTTGTGAACCAGTAGAGCTTGGTAATTTTACTTTTTGGAGTACAACTCTCAGAATATCAAAGCTAATATGACCACTGTTCATGGTGGAGGCAGATTGTCAGATTATAAGGCAACCTTACTATAGCTCAGGAAATGCACAGTTAAAATTAAGCTTCTGAAAGGCATAAAAATGCCATTTTCAAGATACCACCTCACGAATTACCCATGCAGATACAATGGATGCCACAGCTGCTTGTACTTCATTTTCACAGACAAATTGAGAGTACATCCCTGTTCATGAGTAGCTTCTTGACATACCCAGTGAAATCAATGGGATTGAAATTAGCCATTATTAATTTAAGATTCCCTGATTTCACTGGGTATTCTCTAAGTATGATTTAAGGCCATCCCAGTGTTTTCAAAACTTGTTTTAGTAGTTGAATGTATTTAGACCTAAACACAATTATTAATCTCAACAAGAGGAGAGCTACTGAATCAATTGCTGAATTATAAATCCCACTGATTCAATGGGTCTACTGCATTCAGAGGGTCTGGCAATTGGATTTCAGCCATAATCTCACAGCACTGTGGTGTTTTCCCTTATATTATATTTAATTATATTTAATAGTGTTTTAATAGTACTTAACCTTACATTCTTCAGGTGCTGATTACTCTATTACTGCAAATAAATATGCAGTATAGAAATATTAATCTTAATGAAGCAAATAAATAAGCTGTGTCATCATACAACATCCTTAAGAAGCCAATCAGAATAAGAACACATTTCCTTCCCTCACTCTGCTGGTAAAATATATATAGCAGTCCTGAGGACTGTGATGTTAATTTTTAACAGCTCTACCAAGTTGCTTTAAGCTCTACAGAGGAAAGGTGGTGTATATATATATATATATATATATATATATGTTATCTTAGAGGCAGCAACCTTAGCATGTCTGTACTTACTGTAGCTGCTAGTTTGCATCTCTCTCTAAGAATTTAGGCATACCCTCTCTCATCAGTTAGTATATAGTTAGTGTGCGGTTCTCTTACTTCAAATTCTCATGTTTGAAGAGCACACGATACAGAGTCCTTTCCTTGCAAACCTTTCATATTTATAAGAACCTTCACCAGCTTTACTTTTAATATGCTTTTACTACAAAAGACTAAACCTGCTTTAGTCCTCTGCTAGACAATAACCAGAAGGTGATTGTTTGTCACCTTCTGCTTGAGAATGCCAACTACTCTGCTTGTTATATACACTACTATCTCTCATATTCCCTAAATAAATAAATAACCATAAAGGAAGGATAATACTTTATAGATTGTCAGAAAGATGTCAGGAAACTTACGTGGGTGGGATGAGATGATGCAGCCCAAACTATGACTTGTCGACAATCACTTATTTCAGTGGGTGATTGAAGTGCATACTTAGATTCCTCCCACTGACATAAGTGGAAATTTTAAGACCCTATGCTAGATTGTGCCCAGGTTTTTTTAAGTTCATTTGCTTGGTAGGCTATTCATTTACATGAAGAGTTGGCAGCTCTGGGGTGGCATATAGGCTGAAAAAAATACAAGAAGAAATGAAACAAAGCTGAAGTGGTTGGATGTTAATTGGTGCAGGGCACCCTTGCAACCAATTTGGGATGCTTCCAAAGGCCCTTTCACACTATAGTACATGAATATAGTGCTATATTCTACATAAATTGCCATGACTGCAGCCTATAGAAATGATGATGATAATTGCAACTTCAAGTCTAGCAAGTATCTCTCAGCTGACATTACTGTATTTTAAATGCAAATACATATAACTATGTTTTTGCACTGCGCTCCAGTGGTTCCAGTCCTTCCTCTCGGGCAGGTCCCAGAGGGTGTTGCTCGGGGACAGTTGCTCCAGCAGAAAGGAGCTTACTTGTGGTGTTCCGCAGGGCGCCATCCTGTCCCCGATGCTGTTTAACATCTATATGAAGCCGCTGGGTGAGATTATTCGGAGTTATGGAGCTGGGTGTTATCAGTACGCTGATGACACCCAGATCTATTTCTCCTTGTCCCGATCGTCGGCCTCAAATTCCGATGGCATCTCTCCTCTTAATGACTGTCTTAAGGCAGTAATGGGCTGGATGAGGAAAAACAGATTGAGATTAAATCCAGACAAAATGGAGGTGCTCACGGTAGTGGCCCCGAAACCAGGAGTTGGGTTGCAACCTCCAGTCCTGGACGGGGTCACGCTCTCCGTTAAGGACTGTGTTCACAGTCTGGTGGTGCTCCTTGATTCATCACTTCAGATGACGAGTCAGGTGAATGCGACAGTCAGGAGCGCCTGTTATCAGCTTCGGCTGATACGCCAGCTGCGCCATTTCCTGGAAGTAAAGGACCTCGAGACTGTGGTGCACGCACTGGTAACCTCTCGTCTAGATTTCTGCAATGCGCTCTACATGGGGCTGCCCTCATGCTTGGTCCGGAAACTTCAGTTGGTACAAAATATGGCAGCCAGAGTGGTCTCGGGAACATCTCGGAGAGACCATATAACTCCAGTGTTAAGATCTCTCCATTGGCTGCCTATCAGTTTCTGGGCCCAGTATAAGGTGTTGGTTATTACCTTTAAAGCCCTAAATGGCTTGGGTCCAACTTATCGTCAGAACCACCTCCTCACATACAATCCTCCCCGTGCACTCCGGTCCTCTGGGAGGAATTTGCTTCAGCCACAAAAATCTAGGCTGTCTGCAACCTCCCAGAGGGCCTTTTCGGTAATTGCCCCCAAATTGTGGAATGACCTGCCGAACGAGATCCGTCAGATAACAAGCTTGAGTAGCTTTAAAAAAGCACTAAAGACGGATCTCTTTCAGCAGGCCTTTCCTAATTAGATCCTGGCCTCAGGGGATCCTGGCTTCTTTTAGTCCGCTTGCCACTTATTGTATTTTATTGTATTTATTGTTTTTAAATGTGTTTTTAGATCAGTTGGTTTTAATTTATAATTGTTTAATATTTTTTATGGGGGAGGGTGGGGGTGGGGGGTGTTTGGGGATTTTATCTGTATTGTATTTTAATTTTTGTAAGCCGCCCCGATTGTTTTAACAGAGGGGCGGGGTATAAATAAATATTATTATTATTATTATTATTATTAACTAAGAGCTTGTTTAGAAAGGCCAAATGAAGTGGCCTCCCCCTGGTCCTGTGCCCAGGAGTCTGGATGACACAGAGGTTTTGCCCCATTCCTAATCCAAACTGTCCAGATGATGTCCAAGCATTTCTGACAAGAACCTGGGGCAAATACCCCTTAAAACAGAGTGGACAGGTGGTTAAAAAAAAACACCTCACAATTTGCAGCAGTTTTTCCAGAGAAAAGGATGAGTTCTGTTACTGCAATGGCAGGATGTCCACATATGCAGCATGCAGCTATTTTCAGGCCAGATTGCATGTGTCATGTCTCCTGAGGTCACTGCATGGTGCCCAACCATGTGACTCCAGCTGGGCACCTTGTTCCTGGCCTTGGAAGACATGACCAATGCAGGAAAGAGAAGCACTGGTTTGCCAATGGGCCATGGGTGTGTGGACAGCCCTTCTCCCATTGCCGCAGTGGAAGGGCAAGTAACGGGGTGGGGGAAAAACATGGTACTGGGGCTGGAATACTTTGGCCAGAACATGGAGTATTCTGACTAGTGTAGACAAGGCCTAAGCTAGCAGTATCTGAATTCATACAAAGCAAGGGAGTTTAGTAGGAATAGAGTAAGCCTGCAACAGAAGAGTATTTGTATGCCAGAAGATGAAAAGGCCTGATCTTTATTCCTGCAAGATCCTACACCAGTGCAGGAAAACTGTTCTGAAATATCATCATCCTAAAAGTGAGAGACTCTGTTGCCAGACTACCCCCAGGAGGAAGTTTGGGGGAGCCAAAATGTCACTTTTTTCAAAGCTTCAAATAAATAGACCTTGCAGCTACAAGTGAGAAGAGGGTATGCCTGATGCTTTTGGCAGCAAATGATTACAGGAAGTAATAGGACTTACTTTCCAGTGATGGCAGGCTTCTCCTAGAGAGTGAAGGGAATGTTCCGCTCCTACCTGAGTGCAGCTTCGCCAGTGGATGCAGTGATGGACAGCACTCCATCTGGAGATGGGGCCAAGGTGATTGCTGCTGGACTTATCCCTTTGGAATCATGTAGAGGTAGTGGAACCCCTGGGAGATGCAACCATGTTTATCCAGACACTCCTCATGCTTAACATGGACCTCAGTGTAGTCACCAATCACCTTCACATTCAGCTTCTTTAGAGACAAATGCTTCATATCCAGCAACACAAAGAACTTGTCTTTGTCCATCTTTACCTCCAAAAGTCCTTTCTCCAGCAAATGTAGGATGGCCAAAAAGGTGGGGCACAGGGCCAGTTTAAGGGCCATGGACCACCTGCAGCCACATGGGCCCCCATCATTTTTTGGGGGGACGACCCATTGTAACCTTCCTCCTGCAAAAACATTATTAGTAGGAAAGCTTCTTATCTTTGCCACATTGGGCACCGACCTGCCACAGAAGGGGGTATCATTTGCCCCCTCCCTCTGATGACCTCTTGTCCAGGGAGAGCAAGGGTTGTACTTTGAAAAGAGAGAGGAAAGGAAAAGTGCTGGGTGAGGTCAAGTTTCCCAAAAGGGTGGAGATGGAAACAGGTACATAAGGTCTGGGGGATCTGTTTCTCCTGGAGCAACCAGACCACCTGAGGGAAGAGGAAGGAAAACTCTGAGAGGGGTGGCAAGGGACAAGAGTACCTGGTGGGAGGAGAAGTTGAGGCAGAGGAGGCTGGAGGGCCTCCTGAGGGAGTGGAGAGAGAAGCCCAAAGCTGGCAGGAAGGGAAGCCCTCTTCATGGTGGCACTTGAAAGGATGGAGGAGGTGCTAACAGAGCTGTGTGCTCCATGCATTACAATCATTTACTATTTGTTATTTTAAAATTCCTAACCTAGAAATGTGAGTATCTAGGCCTTTTCGCTTATGAAGAAGAGGACTCCCCACCCTAAGTTTGCTTTAAACATATTTAATGCCAGGCCAGTGGGTTTGCCAAGTCGTCTAGGTGGGCTGAATAAGGCCAACCTTCAAGCTAGACAAGAGAACTAAATCATCTCCAGTTTCCAACTGCATATATTTGTTCAAGAATCAAGCAGAGAAATATACAAAAATGGTCAATTGCTTTTCAAATAAAATGAAGTATCAAATTAGCTAACTTTTTTTTTCAATCTCTTGCTTTTCTTCGCAAATGAAGATTCAAGAAGGACTCATTCCACGCTTTCTGCAAGCGTGGTGATGACTGAAAAGGCCAATCTGAGATAAACATGTCCAGATGCAAAAAAGCACAGCAGAAGGTCTCCTTGGGTGATCATTCTGGGTTGTGATTCTTTCTGCGTTGTCAAGAAAAACCGAGAGCTAACTAAAACCTAATTAACTCACCAAAGCAGCTGACAGGTACCTGAAGGACTTCATAATCTACTAGGGTTCCCTGGCACCCTAGGGTTCATGCTCAATTTCGAACTGCAGTTCTGAGCTCAAGAGATTGCACTAAAATATGGACCCATTAAGAGTAACTTTAATATTGAAACTGCATAATCCTTAGTGTTTATGTCAATCACAATCAGTCCTTAATGTTTATATTGTTTCATGGGAAACTGAATCTCTTGGAATTACAGTGTTCCCTTTATACCTGCTGTTGATATCCTTTGAAGACAGGCAGCTCCTTGATGTTACACAATCACACGTATGCTCCAATATCTTTATCTGTATCTCTATCTCTATATACATCTATCTTCACTGCTATGAATAATTCTTCAGGGTTTTCTCCAAACTGGGTGTAATTTCCAACCCCCAGAAGACTCAACCAATTCACTTGGCTGAACAGGAGGGGGAGCTGATGATCTTAGCAGCACCAGGAGAAGTGTTGTCTCTGGCACACACTCTCCCCTTCAGGGAAATGGCACTAAGTGGTCAGTGGTGGTGGGTTCCCTCTCCTGTCCCCCCACCCCCACTCCTCTCCATTTTTAAAAAATTAAAGTAGATAGGGACAGAGCTCTTGCAAGGAAAACAAGCCCTAAATCCAACTGTTAGTCCACACTAGCATGGGCTCGTTGAGCTGATGGTAATGTGGTGTCAACACTTATATAAGCTCCTTTGATTATATTTGTAAAGGGATCTTGTAGTATCTTTGAGACTAACTGAGAGAAATAGGTTTGTAGTATAAACTTTTGTAGACTATGTCTACTTCATCAAATGCATCTATAGAGGAGATGGAAATGGAGCTACAGGCTCTGCAGCAGCACTAGCTGCTCTAAAATGTGCCCAGATATTAGTGATTATGGATGGAAGTGGTCCTCTGGTATTGGAGGCACCAGGTAATATGGAGGTGAGGAAAAGCTGAGAATGCTGGAGTAGGTGAGACTCCCTAAGACCAGAACTGAGGATGCATCTGATGAAGTAGACTCAGTCTACAAAAGCTTATGCTACAAACTTCTCACTCCCAGTCTCAAAAGTGCTACCAGGTCCCTTTGCGTACTGATTACAGACCAACATAGCTTTGTATTTGAATACTACTTCCTTCAATTCATTGTGTCTACTATGGCCACTGTGGTGGTAATGTGGGCATCAGCTCCAATGAGAACTGCTGGGCTGCATTAGCCCTGCAAACTGTCCACACACTGTTGTTGTTTGTTGTCAAATCAGCTTCAGTCCACACAACCCTATGAATGAGAGACCTTCAAGAACCCAGGTCAACGCCAGCTCAGGTCTTGTAAACTCAAGGCCATGGCCTCCTTGACTGAATCAGGCCACCTGTAATGTGGCCTTCCTCTTTTCCTACTGTCCTCCATTTTGCTGAGCATTATCCTTTTCAATGAGCCTTTATCAATGAGTCATATTATCTCATGATTTCTCCAAAATATGAGAGCCTCAGTTTTGGTAATTCTTGCTTCTAGAGAGAGTTCAGGCTTTAACTGATCTAGGACCCAATCATTTGTCATTTTGGCAGTCCAAGGTATCTGCATAACTCTCCCTCCAGCACCACATTTAAGATGACTTAATTCTCTTCCTGTCAGCTTTCGTCACTGTGATATCAGGCCTGGCAGTACAAGAGAAGGGTGAACAAGGAAGATTTTGGCTCGCCTTGAAATCCTTATGTTTACTCAAAATGTGTTCATCACTGCTGCAACTTTGAGGATGCTGCAGTCATTTATCCACATGTATATTTTTACTAAGACTTCATGGGTGCTCTGATCCCTTCTCATTTGGTAATTATGATCTCTATTAGCAACACTTGTTATTAGAGCAAACTTGCTCGAGCAGTTTCAGAAACTTTAAGTGGAGACAAGGAGAGATTTCCTTGGGCTGCTGTCACACTGCATAAATAATGCCGTTTGACACCTCGTTAACTGCCATGGCTCAACAATATGGAATTCTGGGATTTGTAGTTATTTATTTATTTAGGTATTTATACCCTGCTCTTCAGCCACAAAGGCTCTCCGAGCAGCTTACAAATTGTTAAGCAATAGCACCTACACATCTACACCACTTTTATAGCACGCTAGATCTTCTGCTGTGCTTTCTGCAACCAGACTTGTTTATTGGCCTTTTTAGTCATCAGTGCGCTTGCAGAAAGCGCGGGATGAGTCCTTCCTGAATCTTCATTTGCGAAGAAAAGCCAGAGAGAGAGAGGCACTCCCCAAGCAGTTTACAACAATGTGTTAGCTAATAGTTTTGTGAGATATAGAGCTCTGGTGCCACAACAAACTACAAATCCCAGGAATCTATAGGATGAAGCCATGATAGTTAAAGCGGTGTCAAACTGCATTATTTCTGCAGTGTGGCAGCAGCCTTGGTCATTTATATAATGTAGGATTTCAGAAAAACTTTATATGGTTGACCAATGTTCATGTAAAGCATTCAGCTTTCCTTTTCCACAGAGATAATTTCATAGAATCATAGAATCATAGAATTGCAGAGTTGGAAGAGACCACGAGGGCCATCCAGTCCAACCCCCCTGCCACGCAGGAAATCACAATCAAAGCATCCCCGACAGATGGCCATCCAGCCTCTGTTTAAAGACCTCCAAGGAAGGAGACCCCACCACGCTCCGAGGGAGTGCGTTCCACTGCCGAACAGCTCTTACTGTCAAAAAGTTCCTCCTAATGTTGAGGTGGAATCTCTGTTCCTGGAGCTTGCACCCATTGCTCCGTGTTCCAGTCTCTGGAGCAGCAGAAAACAAGCCTGCTCCATCCTCAGCGTGACATCCCTTCAAATACTTAAACAGGGCTATCATATCGCCTCTAAACCGTCTTTTTTCCAGGCTAAACATACCCAGCTCCCTAAGTCTCTCCTCATAAGGCATTGTTTCCAGACCTTTCACCATTTTAGTTGCCCTTCTCTGGACACGCTCCAATTTGTCAATATCCTTTCTGAATTGTGGTGCCCAGAACTGGACACAGTATTCTAAGTGAGGTCTGACCAAGGCAGAATAGAGTGGCACTATTACTTCCCTTGATCTAGACACTATACTTCTATTGATACAGCCCAAAATTGCATTGGCCTTTTTAGCTGCCGCATCACACTGTTGGCTCATGTTCAACTTGTGGTCTACTAGGACTCCTAGATCCCTTTCGCACGTAGTCTCATTCAGCCAGGTCTCTCCCATCCTATATTTATGCATTTCATTTTTCCGCCCTAAATGCAGTACTTTACATTTCTCCGTATTGAATTTCATTTTGTTAGCTTTGGCCCAGCTCTCCAGTCTATCCAGGTCATTCTGAATTTTGATCCTGTCCTCTAGGGTATTAGCTACTCCTCCCAATTTGGTGTCATCTGCAAATTTGATAAGTATGCCCCTAATTCCCTCATCCAAGTCATTGATAAAGATGTTGAATAGCACTGATAAGCCCTCCCACAGAAGCAAACATTACATCTGCAGAGGCCTGGAATTTTCTGTCCCATCTGGCTTGCAATAGTTTGAATCCTGCAAAAATCCCCGCAATTTAAGATTTAGCAGTGGCAGGACTTAATATTAGATAAGGGAAGGAATCTGATAAAAAGTTCCAAGGATGGCGAACATTCAACACTCTTCTGAAAGCATCTTACAACACGGACTATTAAGAACAGAGAGACTCTGCTGAACAAGAATACCTTTTATCTCCACTTTCTGGGCCAAAGACAGCTGCCAAACACAAATTAATGTGTAATTATTTTTCTTCCCTGAATCATTTTCTTTCATGTGTCATAACATGCAGGCTAAATAGCACCACACCTTTGACTTTAATTGTGGTAATCTGATCTGTCAACCACAAGAAAGGATTTTCCAATGCTTTCTTTAAAATGCACTCTCAAGTCAAAGCAACAACAGGGGCTATGATTGTTCCCTCCTTTTCTTTCTTTATTTTTTGTCCGAGTTGGAAAGGGAATGTTGAAAACACTACCAAATCTTGGCCCTCACAGCACACAGGCAATGTGAAGATAAAAATGGCTATGTGTGTTTGACAGGTGACTTAAGGTGATGATGGGATTCCTTTTTTCATATGTTTGGTGACTAATTATTTGCCTGGTAAATGTAAGGCTGCCTGGCTTTGTGTTAATACTATAATGGGAAACAGACTCCATCATTTATCTGCTCCAATTGTTTAAACATTTGGAGAAAAGTACATTGAGAGAAGCAGGTGGTTTAGTCACTAAGGACTGTGAAAACAAATAAGATTGCTCTTCATGGGGCTTTGCTTGTGATTAACTAAGAGACTTGTAGTTTAATATTTTTAATGTCAAAAGGCCAGGCATACATACATGTAGATTTTGTGGCATACATTTCAATTAAAAATTAAAATTCCTTTTGTGTCATCCATGGAGATTTGCTTTCAAAATGTGTCAGTTTCACGGGAAAGTCAAGATGAGAATAATGCAAAGGCCTTTATTGTTTCATTTATTTATTCAAATATTTATATCCTGCCTGATGTCAAAATTTATCAGAGTGGGAGACAACCAACAGGGCAATTTGAAACCATTTTAAATAATGTGAACTATTTATAACATTTGAGCAGTAAAATAATCTAAAACAATTAATCAAAACCAGAACAGATGCCACAGTCCAAAAGACTAGAAACAGTGCTGCCAACATTAGACTTCAAATAGCTGGAGGAACTGAATAGTACCTCTGTTGGTATGACTCTCCCAGGATTCCCCTCCCGCTGCATAATCCCTTTTCAACTTAATGAAAATTTGTCCAGCTCTTAATTCAGTATATAAATACACTGACAATGTTTCTAGGAGATTACACATATTTCCTACATTCACTAATTTTGAAACTTTTTAAAAATATCCTTTGATGCCAGTATCATATATTTAATCCCCCACCCGCTTGGCCTTTGTTTTGTTGCCATATTCTTATCTTAAAGTAGTTTCTCCTCTACTCATTTGCATTATAGTTAAAAGCATTAATCGTTAATCATTTATCATTACATGATCACCCCATCCCTGTTTTAAACACAGGTTGGAGATGTAGTTTAAACTAAAGAGAGTTAATGGGCTTAGAGGCATGCAATGCTGCATGGGGGTCTACCATGATTTCATACAGCCTGCATTTGTACAATGGCCTATCCCAGAGTGGCAGGGATGCAACAAGAATTCTCAGACCTGGGTGCTCAGCATGGTGAGTATCAAATTATTTTGATTTATAGTTTCACATTTTAACTTTATTTGATCATGTTATATGATCCTAACTGGGATGAGCAGAAAGCAAACTTAACCATGAGCCAATGTTACTGTAACTTGTGAATAATGGAAATTAACTCTGAACAACTTTAACTGAGAAGTAACATAAGCATCTTTATTAAATTTGCAATAATTTATTTTGAGAACCTTATTTACATATTACAGTGGGCCCTCGGTATCTGCTGGGGTTTGGTTCCAGGACCCCCTGTGAATACCAAAATCCATGGATGCTCAAGCCCCATTATATACAGTGGTGTAGTAAAATTGTGTCCTTTATATAAAATGGGAAACAGCAAGGTTTGCTTTTTGGATCCCCCCCCCGAATATTTTCAAGCCATGGTAGATTGAATCCATGGATGCAGAACCCATGGATATGAAGGGACAATTGGACCGCTTCTCTAGCTATAACTGATTATTACACCCATGTAGATAATAAGTGTTCTTGAAATTATTTGTCAGCTAGAAGAGCACAGTGGTTCTGGTGAATGAAATATAAAATTGTGGATAATTTAATTTTCATTTTAACTGTGATATACCTTTAAAAATAAAATAAAGTAGATTGCTTTTTCATTAAAATACCTTTTTTTTTTACATTTGGTACAATATTTTTTACAATGTAACTATAACTTTTAGTTTTATATATTTAATAACTAGGTATTTTATAGATATAGAATTGTTCTTATGTTACAGGTAGCTAATAGAGAGGTAATAGAAAGATAAAAGATAGACAAATATTGTAATAATGTCAATAATACAAGAGAGAGAGAAAAAGAGAGAGGAGAAACAGTTATCTAAAACAATAACTGAAGATAGCACATAAACCAGTCTAAAATCACCAAAAAGAATAAAAATTGCAACGTATGAAACCAAGATAAACCCAGCAAAATAGCAAAAGAAAGACAATGGCAAACAACAACAAATCTTGCCAACAAATCTTGCCAAGAAAACTCCATGATAGGTTTGCCTTGGGGGTCGCCATAAGTTGGAAATTACTTGAAGACACAACAACAACAACAACAAACAACAACAACAACATAGTACTAAGATTTAAGAGGAGTAAAAACAGTTCTTAAACTGCCTAAAAGAAGAAAATGGTTTTGACTTATTGTTTTAAAGACTAGAAGATGAACTCCAGGAAGCCTCTTCAGGGAGGGCATTCCATAATTGGGGTGCCACCACTGAAATAAAACCTTTATAGGGCTTCTCTACACCATCAAATACTCTGAATCCCCATTTTTATGCCCCTGAATCTGCTGCGATCACACCACATTTGGCATGGTCTTTTCCCCAAATATTGGGCTTATCCGGTCACACATGGCATGGCCCAGATTTATGGCATCTTACCAGGATGTGTAGTATGTGGGATCTGGGTTTTTTTGTGGCGTTTCATCCACCACTGCAGCTGCTGCAGCTGCTGCAGCCACCGCCACCATTACCACCACTGCAACCAATTTTAGAGCTTCAGAGGCAGTTACCAGCTGAAGGGAGAGGTGTTCTCCCTTCCCCTGGCTCAGCAGCACTGCCTCCACCTGCTCTCCCACTTGCCCATCACAGGAAGAGGCATTTGAAGAAAGTGATGGAAGCTCTTCAAGGAAGCAATGAGAGAGCAGGCAAGTGGGCTGAGGCAGCACTGCCAAGCCAGGAACTGCCTCCAGAGCTTTAAAATTGACCATGGTGGTGGCAGCAACAAATGAAACTCCACAGGGACAGTGAAGACACTACCCTTACCCCCACTGCTATTCCCTTTTCCTTATGTGTCTTATTTATATTGTAGGCCTGAGAGCAGGGAACTGTTAAATTAACCATTTGTAAGCCACTCTGAGAACCTTTGTGGCTGAAGAGCAGCGTATAAACATTATAAACAAACAAACAAACAAACGTTTTGGCCCTGCATGTAGACAAGCTCATTGCCAGCTGTATCCCCTCATTTGGTGTGCCATCAAGAGGAAGATCCCACATGATGATCTAAAGGTATGGGTAATAATTGTAATAATACAACTTATGATCCAAAATTTATGCTATCAGTTTGCTGCTTTTTTACAAAAATAAAACCACTGTCATATTTCTAAACATCTATATATATCATTCTCTTAGGTATGTTGTCTTCCCCAGTATGCTGATTGGCTGCTCAGGAAACACACCTAACCAATCACCACCCACATGCAAATTCCCTCTCCACCTCACAATGGCCCAGATTGGGATCCAGGCAGTCAACTGTCGGCAGTGATGGGCTGTCCGCGACAGGACCCAGGCAATCAACTGGCAGTAGCAGGATGATGCTGACGCCGCTGCAACAGAACCCAGGCACTCAACTGGTGGTGGTGGCGGCAGCGGCGGCAGCAGCAGGGCAACAGAGCAAGCCACCCTCCGCAATTCCAGGAATGTGGAATGGTGAGAAGGGGGAGGAGGAATTTAAATGAGCTCTACTCGGCATTTTGGGGGGAGTTTTTTAAATGGTGTATGGTATGCTGAGTCCAGCTAGTTTCATTGTAATTTTCTAAAATAATAAAGCATGATAATTCATAATGAATGGCACAAATACTGGGAGAAGTAGTACAAAAAGGTAAAGTTTCTAAAGTAATATTTGGAGCAAACATTTGACAAACAAAGAAACAAACAAAGGAATGGCAAATCCAGCAAGGATTCAGTTTAAAGGGAGAGGAGGGCACATCTGACAATAATAATGTTTGAATTATTATTTATTAGACAAAGAATGATATGTCTGTTTCCTCCTCTGCTTTTTCCATTCATATGGCCTATAATTGTGCCTGTCTCATAGTAAATGTTTATCAGCACAACATCAACTGGATGCCTCATGTATGTGCAAAGTGCAACATATATGACTAATAAATAAAATACTTTGGTCTTCAAGGTGACAGTAGGCATGTAAAGAAAATTTAAAAATTTTCTTGTCCTAGCTGAAGATAACCTGTTGAGAGACCCTGTTGAAAAAATAATCAGTCCTCACAAGCCTTTTTTTAAAATGCTTTGCATTTCAAGTATTTCTGTGAAAAATTCATTTGTGCAGCCATCTTTTTTTGTACAAAAACCTTATTTTCTATTCCCAAAGCCAATGCTTTTGTACAAAAAGTAAAGAATTTACAAAAAAATGTGTAAAATACATTATGTACTGTGCAAAATTTGCTTATGTAAAATATACTTTTATGCATAAACATACTGATTTTTATATATACAAGATTTCTGTATGCATGGCAAAGGAGACAGGATGGGTGTAGTTTAATATGGTCAGCTTAAAGAAATGGTTAGATCTCACTAAGTTCTAAAGCTCAATGAGGTGAGTTTGGGTTAGTCATTATTATCTCACCATTCCTCACTGGGATGTTATGAGCATAGAGTGATTATAGAAGTATGAACACCTGGAGGGGAAAAAAAACAAGAAGGGATTTTCTCCCTTTTCCCACCCAAAACCATTTTTTCCTAGAAAAATTGAACATTGAAAAAAATGGATTATGGAATATTTTCTTTTACAATGAAGAATGAATACTTAAGAAAAGGTGTTCCTGTTTTAACTCCCTCACACACACATTATTTCTAAAAAGTATGTTACAGATAGAATTTAATTTAAGATTAAGTGCAATATCTTACATTTTTGAAATTCCTGGTCTTGGTCTTTTTTTCTTTTCTTTTTATGGGAGTCAGTGCTTTATGTCTGCTTGACAGTATAGAAGATTAGAGGGAACAAAATACATCTCTCTGTTTTATGAATATTGATAACTTCTTTTGTTGCTATTGTTTTTTGCCTGCTGTTAGTTGACTGGCAAGACCAAAGATGTTCTTACAGTTCAGGACCTTGTAGCTCTATTTACAATAAAAACTAAAAAAAAGTTTTTTTAAAAAAAAATAATCAATTTTTAATTGTTGTCTGAACAAGCTGTTCTTTTAATACACCAAACAAGCTATAAAGAGTGTGTCACAAAATTTTGATTTTTCCAAAAATTCCCATCACCCTGCCTTCAAAAAAGAATTTTTCCACCCATGGCATAAAGATTTCCAAACATTTTGCATCTGTGAGTGGGAAGCATATATACTGGGAAGGGTAACTTCCCAGTGCCTGGATTCCCAAGGTCCATGGAGATTTACATGTCTGTCATGGTGAAATTTGGCAGCCATTGTCAAAATTTGGCTCATTTTGGGTAGGTTTCCACTGTTAGGGTTTGCCAAATGCCACAGCCTGGCCCTGAGTCTCAGGGCCTGGCTCCTGTTACACAGTCCTTCAGGCAAGGCCAGAAAATTTGGGATGGGAGTTGCTTTGAAAGAGGTGTTTTTTAAAAAAACCTGTGTGTTGCTAGTTCCCACAGTGGCAGGCTGCTTTGGACTACGTACTATGGAGTCTTCAGGTGGTCCACCTGCCTACTTTCTGCTTCCCCCCTGCCTCTCTCAAACTCTCTCAGCAACTAGACTCATACAATCATAGAACCATATAGTTGGAAGAGATCACAACAGCCATCCAGTCCAATCCCCTGCCATGCAGGGACAATCAAAGCACTCCCAACAGATGTTTGAAAACCTCCAAAAATGGAGATTCCAAAACACTCCAAAGCAGTGTATTCCACTGCCAAACAGCTCTTACCATCAGGAAGTTCTTCCTAATGTTTAGGTGGAATCCCTTTTCCTGTAGTTTGAGTCCATTGCTCTGTGTCCTAGTCTCTGAGCAGCAGAAAACAAGCTTGCTCCATCCTCAGTATGACATCCCTTCAAATATTTATACATGGCTATCATGTCACCTCTTAACCTTCTATTCTCCAGGCTAAACATACCCATCTCCCTAAGCTGCTTCTCATAGGGCATGGTTTCCTGACCTCCCACCATTTTGGTTGCCCTCCTCTGGACACGTTCCAATTTGTCAGTATCCTTGAATTGTGGTGCCCAGAAGTGGACCAGTATTCCAGATGACGTCTGACCAAGCAGAAAAGTGTGGCACTATTACTTTCCTCGATCTAGACACTATACTCCTATTGATGCGGCCCAGAATCATGTTTGCCTTTTAGCTGCTGCATCACACTGCTGACTCATTTTCAGCTTGTGGTCCACTAAGACTCCTAGATCCCTTTCTCGTGCCAACTGTTGCTCATCATATATCTGTTCATTTCATTTTTACTGCCCAAGTGTAGTATCCTACATTTCTCCCTGTTGAAATTCATTTTGTAAGTTTTGGCCCAGATTAATTCTAATCTGTTAATGTCATTTTGGACTCTGATCCTGTCCTCTGGGGTATTAGCTACCCTCCTAATTTGGTGTCATCTGCAAACTTGATAAGCATGCCCTCTATCCAAGTCATTAATAATGATGTTGAATAGCACTGGGCCCAGGATACAAACCTGTGGCATCCTGCTAGTCACTTCTCTCCAGGATGAAGAAGAGCCATTGGTGACTACACTTTGGGTTTGGTCAGTCAACCAATTACAAATCCACCTAACAGTCGCATTGTCGAGCCTACTTGTTACTAACTTTTTTTGCAAGAATATCATGGAGGACCTTGTCAAAGGCTTTACTGAAATGAAGATATACTACATCCACAGCATTCCCTTCATCTACCAAGCTTGTGACCCTATCAAAAAAAGAGATGAGATTAGTTTGGCATCACTTGCTTTTGGGAAGCCCATGTTGACTTTTTAGGATCATGGCATCCCTTTCTAAGTGCTTACAGACTGTCTGTTTAATGATCTGCTCTAGAATCTTCCCTGGTATTGCTGTCTGGCTGACTGGGTGGTAATTATTTGGGTCCTCTCCCCCCCCCCTTTAAAAGATGGGGACAATATTTGCCCTCATCCAGTCTGCTGAGACTTCTCTCCGCTGGCTGTCAGTCATGGATGAGGGTGGGGAGGAAGGAACGGAGGCTGGGAGGGAAGCAGAGGCTGGAGGTGGGGAGGTGCGAGGTATGGGAGTATAAACAACAAATCTAACACTTTACTACCTGTGACAAATCATGGGTACAGTGGGTGACAGAATCTATTTCTCTATTTCTTGCATCTTCTCAGAGTAAAAACTGCCATGTAGCTGAGCCCCTGGACCTTCTACCTCTATGTGTCACGTTGCCTAAATCTCTATTTCCTATGCATGGGAAATGATTTCCTCCACAGAAACCTCCTGAGTGTGTTCCCCATCCAGGATAATGTGCTCCGCTCTGTCCAATAAAACCTCTTGCTCCCTAGCCCCAGGATTCAGTGGGATGGAGTTGCCTCTCCAATCACTGCCCCAGGAGTCACTGCTCAAGAACAGAATTGTTCCTATTCAGTGACTCAACAGGGTTGTTACTTTGTGGCTTTTTCTATCTTGTTATTAATCGTCTCAGTTCTGTTCCACTTACCTCATGCTGACACTGACCTAAATGTTTCAACCTGTAGTACATTTTTATTTCTTCATCTCAGTTATATATGAGCTGCATAAATGCCTGGTCTTCTTCAGTTCTGCTCTTGATCCCTTTTTCTTTTATTTGATGAATTAACTTCTTTCATTCTTTCCCATCCTCTTTCTGCTTTCCCAAACTCATGGCTAAACATCTTCACCCCTCTTTCTCTTTTTCATTCCCTACTGCCTTCAACTCCTGGGTAAACATCCTCTCTCTCAACAGCATACTCTGGAGTTTTTTAGACAGGACTTACCATACAAGAAGACTCCATAATAGTTACGATGCTGTCATGCGGCAGGGGGTCCGTTTCGGATGACACCGTCCCTCTCTTGGCATTGTCTGTGTCACTTCCGTGTATGATTGGAGGCAGCCGTGCCATATTTTACTCACAGACAACTTCTTGCATGGTAAGTCCTGTCTGAAAAAGTCCTCTTTCTCTTCCACCCCCCTATAACTCCTAGTTGCCCTTATCTCATTTTTGTCTAGCCCTCCTCCTTCTCTTTTGTTCTCTTTCTCCTTTTCCTAGTCCTCCTGGTTATATTCATCTTCTCCTTCCTTCCTCTTCCCTCTCTTTCTCTCTCATCATCTTCTACCAGTACTTGTGGCTAAAATCTTCTTACCTCCCTCTCTGGACTTTTTCAGATGCACTAAAAAAAAAAACCTGCGGAGGTCAGGAGGAGGATGGTGCTGTCCCACTTCCGGTGATTTAATTTCACACAAGGCTGTTCTACTCCCGTCCTTCATTCATGCTTCCTTCATGCTGGAGGGACAAGAAAGGCATCGCTTTTCATTGAGAGAAAGTTCCATCAATGAAAAGTGGAGCCTTTCTTGTCCCTCCAGCACAGAGGAAGCATGGAGGAAGGACAGAGGAAGGATGGGAGGAGGACAGGGTATGTGAAATTGATCACCGGAAGCAGGACAGCACCATCCTCCTCCCAACCTCCGCAGGTTTTTTTTAGAGCATCTGAAAATCTCCATCTCTTCATCTCTGACTCTTCCCCTACTAGCAGCAGATTTAAAAATTAGAGTATATAATTACTTCATCTGACATAAAAGGTCATAATTTACATGATGTTGGGATTTGTTCACTGTTAAAATGCTGCTGTGTCTGAGATAGTTCAGTGCAATCTGTTTTCAGAGAGACATCAATCTCTTAAAAATGTAACATGTGTAGATTATCTGCAGAGAATCAGGATGCTTAGCAGAAACAGCAGCTGTCATCATCTACTCCACCCTTTCTGCACTATCTTGGGCAAGCTGACCATTCAGAAATCTAGGAATGTAGGTTAGCAGGAATCTTGAGGCCCCTGGGGTAAAACACACTCTCACACACACCATAGACCATGAAGAGTGGGAAGAGGATCAAAAAAGGCTACTGAAAGTTAATCTATAACATATTGAAGGCTTCTCGCAGGCATTTTAGATTTATCTTTTAATATGACTATGATTGCATGCCACGTTTAGCAAACACAATATTTAATCTATGTAGATAGTTGCATTATATTTAGTACATTAATTGCAACTTCCTACAGTAATCAAGATCCTTGGTGCCATGGCTTTAGACAGCACTGGCATCTTCCTTGGCCTCTGTAGTAAGCCAGACATGGGCCTTGAAGACATGAGGTCACAAGTCTAAAGGGGACTAGAACCCCAATCTCAAAATGAACAGTTCATTCCAGTGTAAAGGAGCCATTCTGTCTGACAGACTGAGCAGTCAGCAACTAGAAGCCATCCAACCAACCAGTCTAAGGACTTTTTCAGATGCCCTAAAACTCGTCAGGGGAGGGTGGGAGAGGTACGCAGCTATCCTGCAGCAGGGGGTCAGTTTTGTATGATGCCATTCCCCTCCCGTCATCATCCGTGTTACTTCTGTGTTCAATCTATTGCAAAGGCACCACTTTTTACTCACAAAAACTTCCATGAGTAAAAAATGGTGCACATTGGTACCAGTAGTTTCCTAACTTCCTTTGGATCACACCCCACATATTTAGAACTAATAAACATGGCATTACTGTAGTTTGATTCTGTAATCTTGTAAACGACTTGATAAGTATGCAATAACTATTCAATTAGGGCTATGGAAATTCATTCTGGGAAAATGTGAAGGAGTGTGCTGTGGGCCAATAAGTGATCCACTGTCTGTTGATCAAGTGCTTGGATGATTTTGTGGTGTCTCTGAGAAATAAAGTCAGGCTTTGTGCTCTTTAATCAAATGGTATGACATTTGATGTATATGGAAAGGTTTGGATGGGGGGAGGTGCAAAGCAATACAGTTGCCCATTGAAATAGCTGTCATAGAAGTTGATGGTAGAGCAAAACATTCCAGCAATCAAGAAGGTAATAAGAACTGGGCATAGAATCAGAAACCTGGTTCCTATAGAGACTGTCCACATGGTGAAAATACTCCTCACAGAATTCGCTCAGAAAATGAGCTGTCTTAATGGGATCCTGCATTGTCTCATTGTATTGTGAAGCGGGGGGGGGGGAGGGGGGGAGGGAGAGGAAAACTATGCAAGAAAAGCCTTTGTGGCTTTTCCTGACTTTTTTTTTAAAAAAACTCCAGTGATATGCACATTTTTGCTTGTTAAGACAAGTGATTTGACATGAATCACTTCCCAATGTAGGACACAATGCAAACCTGATTGCCTGGACGAGTGCAGGGGGCAGGGTTGGAGTTTCACTTTAGTGAGTGATCACTAAGGTGATAAAATGAAGGTTTGTGCTATGTTTTTTTCTCTCTTTTTGGGAAACGTGGAATATTTCTAGTGTGTACCGTAAACATAGTTTTTTTAAAAAAAGTTTGGCATGGCAGATTAAAAAATGGGAGTAATCCACTTGCGGCAGTCTCAGCTACAGGCATGCAAAGTTTATGGGGGTGGTAAAACCATTAAGACAGGCCTGCAACTTGCTATTACTGTGGAGCAGTCCATTTTTCCCCCTTCATGTAGACAAGCCCTTCCATTCTCCAATGCAGTGTGGAATTCTCAAGGTTCACCATGCAGTTATAGACCAGTATATGTTGTCATTGTACATCTGGTGAGTAAGATTCATTCATTCATGTGGTTCTCTCCTCACTTCTAGAAAATGTAAGAGGAGGAATACCTGAGGAAAATCAGACATTCACATGGTGCACATGGTTTAGAATAGAATTCGGGAAAACTACTCATTTAAAATATATGTCCCAGAAGCCCCTGATCAGCATGGCCAACACTCATGCTGGCTGGATTTATCGATTTATCTGCGGTATTTGACACCGTGGATCCCTGTCTTCTAGTTGATATACTTTCTGATATTGGGTTCTCGAACTCAGTTCTTAGTCGGTTTAAATCTTATCTGTCAGATAGATCTTTTGCAGTGGTCACGGGTGGTCAGATTTCTTCCCCCATATCCTTATCTGTGGGAGTTCCCCAGGGCTCTGTTTGGGGTCCCCTATTGTTCTCTCTTTACACCTTGTCTTTAGGGAAACTTATTAGTTCTTTTGGATTTTGTTATCATTTGTACGCCGATGACATCCAACCGTATCTTTCCACACCTGATCTTTCCCCAGGGCTTGAACAGCAAGTTTCTTCATGTCTTTCAGCCATTTCCTTCTGGATGCGTCATCGGCGCTTGAAGCTCAATATGTCCAAGATGGAGCTTCTTGTTTTTCCACCTAAGTCTTCCCTTCAATCCTCTTTTTCTGTTTTTGTTGACAACATTTCTATTCACCCAGTCCAGGAAGCCCATAGTCTCCGTTTCATTTTTGATTCCACATTGTCTTTTATTCCCTATATTCAGGCCACAGCCAAAGCCTGCAGATTTTTCCTTTACAACATCACCAAAATTCATCCTTTTCTCTCGGCCTCCACTGCCAAGACTCTGGTCCATGCTTTGGTGGTCTCCCAATTAGATTATTGTAATCTCCTTTTAGCTGGGCTTCCCCTTTCTCATCTTTGTCCTTTAATTTCTGTTCAACATTCTGCCGCCCACATCATTACTTCTGCTCGTTGTTTTGACCATGTTTCCCCTCTGCTGTTTTCTCTTCACTGGCTTCCCTTCCCTTTCCATATCCAATATAAGCTTTTGTTGCTAACTTTCAAAGCCCAGCATGGGCTAGCCCCTCTTTATTTATCTGACCTTCTCTCCTTACATCCCCACCCGTACCCTTCGTTCTAGTACTCAAGGCCTGCTGTCCCAACCTAGGATCTCCACTGCTCCATCTCGGATTCGCCCCTTTTCACTTGCCGCCCCTCATTCTTGGAACCTTCTTTCCCCTCAAACTCAGGCCATTATTTCTTTGTCCACTTTTAAATCTGAGTTAAAGACCACCTTGTTCAGGGCGGCATTCCCTGGCTTTTTCTGATATACATTTATCTCTTCTGTCACTTGGGTTTACAGTGGATGTTGTTATTAATTGTTGTAATTGTCCTTGTTTTAATTTGACTTTTATTATTTTGATTATTGTTTACTTAGATTGTACGCCTTCGGCAGGTTTTATTCTATTTTATCTTTGATTGTTTTTGTTTTTTTGTACAGCGCTGTGTACACTGACAGCTCTTTAGAAATAAACTTTAATAATAATAATAATAATAATAATAATGGAGCGTTATGAGATTTTGGGAATTACTGACCCTAAAGAAACTTGTCCAAGTGCTGGTTTATACAAAATGTCCTCTGTTCAGTCAGAGGAGTTTCAGAATGGGATGTGAGGATGGCCTCAGGTGAAACAGATGATCCAGGCCAACATTTTGTCTCCCTCCACACCCTGTTCTAATAAAGACAGATGCATACCATCTAAGGCAGGCAATTAAATTTCCCTTGATTGCATTTGTAAAATAAAAGGAGCCCTGGTTCTTCTAAGTACATCATCTCTAAAGCATGTTGACTAATGCATGGATCCCAAATTCTAATTTTTGACTACATTCATTTCATGTTCAATTCTGGCCCTTGGAAAAGATCCAAGGGTTTTCATCTTAGAGAATCCTATCAGCAAAATTCAGTACCAAGCTACTGCAATTTTTAATCTTTTCTGATTTTGACAGATAATGTTAACAGACAAGCACTTCCAATTTGACAAGGACAATCCTAATTAATCATCTGCCATCCCACTTTTCCAGCAGTTTTTAAAATGTCCAGTTTGTCTCTCCCCTGCCCACTTTCCCCTTGTCTTTAGCTTACTTCAGTTGGAACAAATTGAGTTCAAAGTGAAAAAGTAGTTTGTGCTCCATTAACTCATCAGGGGGGAGAGGAGAGAAGGGGATGGAATCTTGCCCTTCCCAGTAGACTCATGTTGGGCCCCCTTCCCCTTTTCAGGATTTCCTAAATCCAGTACATACATTCCAGGGTTGTTTGTTTGTTTTGCTGAAAACTGTTTATTTTTCTGAAAACTTGCGGATAGACTCACTCCACATACAAGCCTGCCCCATTCCCTGGTGTCCCTCTTTTTCTCATGCTCAGTACTCTTAAACTAACCTTTAAGTTGTAGTGTAGGAGCAACAGTAGTCACAAACAGGCCAAACAGAAATCCCACCCCCCCATCCCCATCCAGCATGTAGTGCAGAGTGGGTGAAATTTTATTCTCCTGCTCTGTCCTGCTTACTTGGATGGAAATTCTGGCACCTAGTTTAAACAGGTGCTAGTTAATTAGGAAAATTATTTACTTTAATTTAATTAATTTAATTTAGTTATTTATACCCCGCTCTTCAGCCACAAGGCTATCAGAGCGGCTTACAAATTGTTTTAAGCAATAGCTATTTACACATCTACACTGCATTAAGCAGTTTCCAATGTGTGTGAGCTAATTGCCCCCACAAGCCGGGTACTCATTTTACCAACCTACGAAAGGATGGAAGGCTGAGTGAACCTTGGAGCCCGCTGGAATCGAACTTGTAATGTGGTGGCTTGCAGTACTGGCATTTAACCCTTCACAACAGCAGGGTTGGGCAGAAAAGCACCTGATACTAATGAGAATATTGGTGAACACTTGAGGCACAGGACAGTTGAAGGGATATTTTCTTCGACTAGCTACTCAGGGCTACTGGACTAAGGTGAGGAAAGGAAACTTTCTGATGTTAGCCAGACTCGTGCATCTATAGCTGTGAGGCCAAGGGAATGGGTGGTGATTCAGGTATGCCTCCTGAATACCAGAAGAACTTGTGGCCAGATGGGGAGGAGCTAATCAGATGTGCTAAAGACTCCATATCAGGATCACCTTACTTTAAGGAATGGTTGCAAGTTCTAGCATAGTGGGAGAGATGGCTGTCGTATTTTAATGTATATGGGGTCCTGGTTTTACCCAGGGTCAAGCTTTTCATCTAATTATTCTGAGCAGGGACATAATTGTAGAGACTCTTACTGCACTAATTGGGTATAGATATCAGTGTTTTAAAAAGAAAAAAATGTTCTAGTCAGCCCAACACATGAGTCCACCCAATCTCAAAGTAAATACAGTAACATTGTGATGTTTAAATAGTACCTGGCACTGTGAGAAGATCTCAGTCACTGAGGGAAAATGAAAGCCATTGAGAGTGAGAAAAACTGAGGTCCATTTATGCAGATAGTTGAACATGTTTCCAGAGCAAACCCCTCAACTAGAGAAAAGGAAAAAAAAAAAAAAAAAGACACCGTGTGGCACTTGAAGGCACAATTTCAAACAGTACCATTGAGGAAGAAAAATGGGAGGTGTCTCAAGAAACCAGGATGGATGACTAAAGACCTTTCAACAGAGCTAAGTTTTAAACGGAACATGTATAGTAAATGGAAAGGGGGGGAAATCACCAAAGAAGAATTCAAACAGATAGCGAACAAGTGTAGGAGTAAAGTCAGAAAAGCTAAAGCGCAGAATGAGCTCAGGCTTGCTAGGGAGGTTAAGAACAATAAAAGGGTTTTTTTGGGGGGGGGTTATGTCATCAGCAAAAGGAGGAAGAAAGAAATGATAGGGCCACTATGTGGAGAAGATGGCAAAATGCTAACAGGGGACAGAGAGAAGGCAGAATTACTCAACACCTTCTTTGCCTCAGTGTTTTCAGAAAAGGAAAAGGGGACCAACCTGAGAAGAATGGAACAGAGGACACAAGAGGGGAAATCCAGCTCAGAATAAGCAACGAGGTTATACAGGAATACCTTCTTAATCTAAATGAATTTAAATCTCCAGGACCAGATGAACTACATCCCAGAGTATTAAAAGAGCTGGCAAATGTGATCTCAGAGCCATTGGCAATAATCTTTGAGAATTCCTGGAGAACGGGAGAAGTCCCAGCAGACTGGAGGAGGGCAAACCTTGTCCCCATCTTCAAAAAGGGGGAAAAAAGAGGATCCCAACAATTATCATCCAGTTAGTCTGACATCAATACCAGGGAAGATTCTAGAGCAGATCATTAAACAGAGAGTCTGTGAACATTTAGAAGGCAATGCCATAATCACAAAAAGTCGACATGGGTTTCAGAGAAATAAGTCATGCCAGATTAATCTGATCTCTTTTTTTGATAAAGTTACCAGCTTGGTAGATGAAGGGAACGCTGTGGATATCGCATACCTTGATTTCAGTAAGGCCTTTGACAAGGTTCCCCATGACATTCTGGCAAACAAGCTTGTCAAATGTGGGCTAGACAAGTTAACTGTTGAATCGATTTGTAATTGGTTGACCGGCCGAACCCAAAGGATGCTCAGCAGTGGCTCCTCTTCGTCTTGGAAAGATGTGACCAATGGGGTGCCACAGGGTTCTGTCCTGGGCCCAGTGCTATTCAACATCTTTATCAATGACTTGGATGAGGGAATTAGGGACATACTTATCAAATTTGCAGATGACACCAAATTAGGAGGAGTAGCTAATATCCTAGAGGACAGGATCAAAATTCAGAATGACCTGGATAGGCTGGAGAGCTGGGCCAAAGCTAACAAAATGAAATTCAATACGGAGAAATGTAAAGTACTGCACTTAGGGCGGAAAAATGAAATGCATAGATATAGGATGGGATAGACCTGGCTGAATGTGACTACATGCGAAAGGGATCTAGGAGTCCTAGTAGACCACAAATTGAACATGAGTCAACAGTGTGGTGCGGCAGCTAAAAAGGCCAATGCAATTTTGGGCTGTATTAATAGAAATATAGTATCTAGATCAAGGGAAGTAACAGTGCCACTCTATTCTGCCTTGGTCAGACCTCACCTAGAATACTGTGTCCAGTTCTGGACACCACAATTCAAAAAGGCTATTGACAAATTAGAGCATGTCCAGAGAAGGGCAACTAAAATCGTGAAAGGTCTGGAAAGGATGCCTTATGAGGAGAGACTTAGGGAGCTGGGTATGTTTAGTCTGGAAAAAAGATAGTTAAAAGGCGATATGATAGCCCTGTTTAAGTATTTGAAGGGGTGTCACGCTGAGGATGGAGCGGGCTTGTTTTCTGCTTATCCAGAGACTAGAGCACGGAGCAATGGATGCAAGCTCCAGGAACAGAGATTCCACCTCAACATTAGGAGGAACTTTTTGACAGAAAGAGCTGTTCGGCAGTGGAACACACTCCCTCGGAGCGTGGTGGGGTCTCCTTCCTTGGAGGTCTTTAAACAGAGGCTGGATTGCCATCTGTCAGGGATGCTTTGATCAAGATTTCCTGCGTGGCAGGGAGTTGGACTGGATGGCTCTAGTGGTCTCTTCCAACTCTCCAATTCTATGATTCTATGATTGAGACAAGGAGCCCAGGGGGCATTTTTATGCTTCCTCTGACCTTGGAGAGATGCAAAACCTCTGATATTCCTCCTGTTGTCATGGTGGTTTCTCATATTTGCAAATAGTCATCTCCAGAATCCTCCAAATTTCTAAAAAAGAAAAAGCCTTTTATGGCCAAAATCAGGCTTGGAAGAGAAATTATGTTTAAATGGAAAATTGTGTCCCCATATGGGATGTGTGGTTTGCCACTGGAGGAGCACTACAGTTGGGGGGTGGTATCAGGGAGTGAGGGGATTCCTGGGGGATGGAGTGCATCAGATGCATGGTTCAGTCTTTACCCATCTCTGAACTTAGCCTTCTTCATTACAATGTCATTGCTATTTTGACTACTAATAGCAACTCAAACATACTTCTTCATGAGTTACTATGTTATGAGAATGACTTCTTTGAATCAGTGGATCAAACTGGAGCTTTCTCATGAATTTGTTACAGAAACAATACATCAGTCCAAATTTAATGTCCCTGGGGTAAAAAATCACACCCTTGCTTGGAAAAGAGATTGCTTAACAGATCTAACGTTTGCTTGACCCCATATAGTTTCAGAGCTCTGGTTTATGGAGCTGGCTTTTTTCCACCTGTATTTTTTAGATGTCTTTGTCAACACTGCTTTGTGCCACTATTGTAGAGCAGGCATTAAACTGTATTTAAATTGAGGCATAAATCTTTTGGATCCTTGTTATTATTGCTGTAAAGAAACACAAAGCAAGGTTAGCATACCAAGGCTATGTGTGCCTGTGCTGGGTGGACTAGGTACATTTTTCAACTCTCTCATATTTTATAAGAGAAGGAGAGGGAGAATTACACTTTGCCTGAGGCCAGACTGATTGGTAAAACTTTCAGGCACTTTAAGTAGGCGCCACAAATTGTGTAAGCTCTGACCTGCTGGCTTTCAGCCTAGTTCACATGACAGAGATATCTGATGGCTTTGCCAAGTCAGTGTGATGTAGAAAGGTGCCTAAGAACTTAAGGGAACATGGAAGATATGCTGGAGGTTATTTATTTATTTATGTACAAATCTGACTTGGGCTCATCTGATTAGTTTGGTTACTGGCTTGGACTCATCTGATTACAGTTTTTCTGTTCTTTCTTCCTCTCTTTCATGAGTCATTTGGTGAATCAGTACAGCTTGGAAATGTTACTGTTATGGAGTACATAACTCAAACTCTTCAAGTTTTCATGGCCATGGATCATAACGACTGGGAGATTCCCTGAGCTGAAGTCCAAAAAGGTCACTTTCCAGGCTCTGCTTACCACACAGTAAATGTTATTCTGGACCAGTTGTTCTTAACCTGTGGTCCGGGGACCCCCAGGGGTCCATGCCGTCCTCACAGGTGGTCCATGAAGGCTGTTTGGCCCACCTCCTCCCTGTGGTGGAGTGGCCACATAACAGGAGCCAAGGCAAAGACTGGCTGGCTTGGCCTGCGTGTTGCCATTCAATGTACTCCAGCCACAAACTTGCAGGAAGAAGGAGGAAAAAAGTCTTCCCACCCCCTCCAGGGCCTCTGAGGGAAGGCTAAATGGATGCTGTGGTTGTATTATTATTATTATTAGTAGTAGTAGTAGTAGTTGTTGTTGTTAGGGTTTTAAATCTTGAGTTAAATCTTGGGGGTCTATGGCAACAAAAGATATTTAAAGGGGGCCCTGATAAAGAAAAAGGTTAAATGCCACTGCTCTGGACCACTTGCTGGCATCTGATACAGTGACAGTTGCAGAATCTAGAAAACTTACATTTTGGACTACAGCGCCCAGGATACCAAGCCAGCACAGGCCAGTAGCATTCTGAATGGTTTGGAGAAGGAGAAGGAAAACAGTTATTTGAATCACAATTAGTGACACTCTAACAACCAGGACCAAACCTTTACTTTACACTGGGTGACCTGCCTCAAACTGCCAAAGATCCCACAGCTGGAACATGTTTCTGTGTGCAGGATGCTCAGACATGCTACATCTTGCTGGAGTCCTTGTAGTAGACAAGCCCCAACTCTAACACATGCCCCGCCCACTATAATGATGACAGCCATGTTGCTAGAAAGGAAAGAAGGAGACAAGATGCTACAGGAATGCCTGAAAGACCTCCACAACTAAAAGATGCTAAAAGGTGATGTGACTGATGACTGATGAGTTTCCATTGGTTCAGAGCTGGATGTTGGGCTTAAAGCAGCTGCCAAGGACTCATCACCAATATGATAGGGACAAGCCAAAATCACTCACCGCTACTGTTTGACCTAGCAGTCTAGGACTGTCAAATGGAAAAATTTACCTTTTGGAAAAGAGAGGTCAATTTACATTACAGTTGTCCCTTCACATTCGCTGGGGTTTGGTTCCAGGACCCCCCATGAATACCCAAATCCGTGAATACTCAAGTCCCATTATCTGCAATGGCATAGCAAAATGGTATCCCTTATATAAGATGGCAAAATCAAGGTTTTCTTTTTAAATTATTATTTTTAACAGATTTTTTTCAAGCCGTGAATACTTAAAACCGTGAATGCCAAATCTGTGAATGTGGAGGGACAACTGTATATAAAATCTAGATTGGAGAAGCAAAGGGTTTAACATTTGCACCTTCAGGTTCTGCTTATTCTTTGTTGTTTGGTGTTGGTGTTGGAGGTGGTTTTATTTTCTGGTTGTGCAAAGAGGAAGAAATCAGCCATGTACCAGGTATATGCATGGATATGTGCCTGAGTGATGGAGAAAATTCACTCTTTGCAGCTCATTCCTTAGCTTCATGATAGGTCTGTTAGGTCCAGAGCCAGAAATCAGAGTCTTAAGCTTTCACTGGCGAACTGACTGGGCTGCAGATGTGGTTTCCCTAGCTTGGAGTTTGGAATTTTACTTTTAAAAGTGACCAGTAGTGTTAATTCACTACTCTGATTATCCCAAGGGTCATTATTTGTTGATAAGGTAATTTGCTGCACTGGAGTACTAACACATTATTTCTAAGCCTAACTGCAAGTGCATTAGGAGTTGTGACTTACTAAGCTTTTCAGTTCGAATATCTCCGCCCATATGTACCTACTCATGCCATGGAGCTATCTATGGAATCCCCCACCCCATGACAGATATAACCTTCATTATGAAGCTTTTAGGGCTCATCTGCACCAGGCAGGATATGCCGGCTCCCCACCAGCATATCCTGCCTCTGGAGCTGGCTCATCCCCACCACCACCATTACCTGCAGAAAATGGGCCAGAGTTCAAACAAGATGCTGGCCCATTGCTGAAGCCGCCACCACCACCATTTTTTCACTAGTGCAGAAGCCAGGCAGGGGTCCTGCAACATGTGACTACAGACCCCATGCATGTGATCAACTTTGGTCACATGCTGTATGACCCCTACCTGGCTTCTGGAAGAGCCAGGGAAATGGTGGTGGCAGTGAGGAGCAGCATTCTGGGATGGGCTCCTGCAGACATGTGGGGCCCAATCTGGCAATACTGGATTAAACTGGGTATTTTCTTAAAATGTGGTGAAGGGTCCTATCCCAGCTTGCCCCCGTTCCAGCCCTTTATCTGCCCCAGTGGTCATTTTGACTGCCTGGAGCAGATCAGGGTAAATGCTCAGTGTCGTTTGGACTGCAGGGCTCTGGAATGGGGGCAAGCTGGGGTATTTGGCTGGTGTAGATAAGCCCTTAGAGAGATAGTCTTTCAGTGTACCCCCCCCTTCCAGTTATGTAAAACTCTCTCCAGGGAAATTTGCTTTTAAAATTTCATTTTAAAAGGATTGAATGACACATAGAGGGTCTGTTTTATGGGAGCCATATTAATGCAAATAATAGAGATACAAACAATATACTCAGAAACTCTGAGAAGTGAGACAGCATGCAGCAGAAATACTTCCCACCTTGAGGGGTTGGTTTGCCTGCCCTTCTCTCCTCCTCTAGGCTAAAAGCCATCAGGAGCATTATGCAGATGTTTCTTCTTTAGCACGATTGACAGATTAGATAAAAAAAACCACTTAAAACCAAACAGATAAAATTAATATGAATGTTATATAAAATTATATAAAAAGTTATGTAAAAATTATATAAAAGTGGATATTGTTAGTTACAAAACAAAATTTCCTTATGTAAACAGAAATTTCATCATTATAAAATTTTATAATATCATTTTTCGCCAACAGACTAGTGCTGCAGCCCAAAAGCTGGCCACTTTAATTGTTACTGATGGACACTGGTCTGCCAGCAAATAGCGGGTGTAAAACGCATCAGTTCTTCCAGGGATGCCTTGAAGAACTCAGTAGATAAAAATACACTGAAAGCCACTGTAGAAGGAACAATACAATAATACATGTCCTGTCATCTCCAGTAAACCAGCTCCCCAAGGGCAAAAATGTGCATTATAAGGGACATTGTTATATCTCCCCTCTAGCAACGCTAAGGATAATACATTAAATTTAGCTGGAGTGAATGCTTTTCTGTATTTTGGGAGGGTTAAAATATTCAAATGACTCACTAGCCAGAAAGCCTGACCACTTCTCTAAATACAGGATATACAATAGCTGTGCTTAGATGACGTTGCAATTAATTATCTATAATAGGCTGGTATATTTCCTTTTTTGCTGTCATATAACCCGTAACCAAAACAGAGGTTCGTGAAAATCCCAGTTTGACTAATTTCTCATCCAATGTCTTTTTCCACCTAGAGTGAAACCCATCAGTTAGTGCCAAGGGAGTCAATCCTACAGGGGCAAAAAAAATACTTTTAGCCAAAAGTTTAATTTTAGGTTCCATGCCTGGGACTTAATTGACATTTGGCCTGCTTCTAAACATAAAAGTGCATTTGTAACACAACTAGGAAAACCCAAGGATGGATCTCATAAATTTTGTCTGTACGGATTCCACAGTAGCAAAATTGCTATATACACAACACTGCACCATATAACATCTGTGCCAAAACCTTAGCATCAAAGACCTGTATAACTGATGGAGTATGTTGACCTCCTTCAACAACAACAACAAAAGATATAAGTGACTTGCTACTTCTCTGGGCATTCGCAATGGCATTAAAGGATTGAGCTTTCCAGGAGCCAGAGGACTGAAAAATCACTCTTAAATATTTATAAGATTTTACCTGCTCAACTGGGTGATAATTTATCTCCATTTCCTAGTAAACACTAGGACTTTGAACTTGCTGTAATTAATTACCATCTTTTCAGTTTCCTAATAACTACCCAGAGCTCTTAATAACCACCACAAGCCAATATAAGTTAAAGAGAGAAGTACCACATCATCTGCATAAAGGAAGGTTGACAGAGGTCTACCTGCTAGGTTAGGAGGGTGAAAATTTGGACCAGACAGACTCCTAACCAGAGAATTAATATAAATGTTAAACAAAGAAGGAGCTAGCACACAGCTTTGTCTGACACCTGCATACACTGGGACAGCCTTGGTAAGGTGGCCTACCCTATTGTATCTCACTTTCAAACACCTATTGCATCCCACTTTCAAACATATTTTTGCATAGAGGCTGTGGATCAAAATCAACAGGCGCTTATCAATATTAGTTGTCTCCAGTTTCTGCCACAGCCTGTCTTGGGGGATCATATCAAATGCAGACGTAAAGTCAATAAAGGCTGTGTAAAAAGCCCCCTTGGTCATAGATGAATATTTGTCAACAAGATGATGTAAAACTACACCAGTGATATCCAGTGGAGTGTCCCAATCTGAATCCTGCCTGCTCATCTTCCAGATGATTTTCCTCTTCCATCCAGGCTGATAGTTTTTCAAGAAAATGGTGGCTGTACAGCTTACTGATGACACTTAGCAAGCTGATTGACCTGTACTTTGCAGGGTCTGATCTTTTCCCCTCTTATATATTGGAATGATAATAGCAAGTCCCCAATCCTCTGGTACACAAGCAAATCAATCAAGTGCTCGTAAATAATGCTGCTAGGACTGGGGCCCACCAACTCTTATTAACTATAAGCATCTTAGGAGGGATATTATTACTCCCTGGTGCTTTACCCACTTTAAGCTTAGAAATAAGCCTATTGATTTCAGAAATGGAGACAAGGGGCCTATCAGGGAGATTATGGAGTATGGCTTGCAGACTCCAGTACTCAGACTGCCTGACAGCATGCAAACTAGTGAAATATGATTCCCAGGTCTTAACAGAAATGCAGTAATCTGCTGGACCTATTTTACTATCTAATCCCCTGGAAACTTCCAAAAAGTAAGAGAATCATGCAACCTTGATGCAATAATTAGTTTCTCCCAATTTGTTCTCATCGCTAATCCCTTTTTAATCTTTAATTAGCTTTTATACCTTTTCTTTAACAGAAACCAATCAAGGGGTAAAGATGGCAGACTGAGTTCCCTATATTTACTGTAATGTCTTATTAACAGATGGAAAAGAAAGGCAGGAGAATAAAGGCATCTGTCAAAAGACTATCAGACAGCCGGCTGAATGCCCTGAGAGTATCACAGCAACACACATAGTTTCTGGTTCAGAGACCTGTTGTTACCCCCGTTACCTGGATGAAACAGGATGAGGTCCAGACCAGCATGCCCACTGGTCTCTGCAGCTGCCACTGCCCACATTCCCAGTCTCTGTAGCCAGGAAGCCAGACTGCAGCACTTGACCAAGGCCCTTTGCATGTGACCAGCCAGGTCATACGCTGCAAAACTCCTTCCTGGCCTCAGAGAATGTGACATGGGCAGCAGATGCAGCAATGGGCCGGCTTGTTGGTAAGGGCTTCTGTAGTTGTTTTTAAATAATTTCAAATTATCAAAGAGATGGACATTTGTCAGATTTCTAGTATTTAATTTCTCTGTATTTTAGAATGTTGCCACTCTATAGGCAGAGATCACTATGTTTTCAAGTCTGTTATTTCGACTGCAAACCTATGCACATTTTAAGTACAATCCTAACTGGCCACTACTGTTGAAGACCACTTCAGCTAACATGACACCAACTGAGCCTTTCCTGAATCCAACCCCCTCATGGGCTATTGGTGCTGGAAATTATTTAGCATTTCCCTCTCCCTAGCCTAACTTTGTGTTGGCATTGTAATAGTTTTCCTTGGGCTGTGGGAGGTTTGGATCTGATGTAACTTTGCTTTTCCCTTGCCCTACACTATCCTTGTCTCTTTTCTAGCTCTTCTGCTGCCAGAACATAACTAGAAGAGCAGTTCTGCTGACAGATTGCTCTGTTGACAGATATCTGAATTCAGCTGGGAGAAAAGGCTTGTGTTTAATCCTATCATCTTAGAGCTGCCACATCTCTGATTCATCTGAAAAGTAAATTCCATTGAATTCAGTGTGACTTATTTCATGAGCAGAGACACATAGGACTGTATGGTTGGGCCATTTTGATTTAGTTAGCCCACCTAAATCCTCCCAGACTCCTCAGATTGTCCTTTCCCCTTGTCCTTCTCTTTCACTTCCATTTTCCTTCCTCTTCTTGCCTTGCTATGATTTTCCACCCCCTGGAAAAGTCTCATTCCCTGGGTGGTTTTGCTCTTTGCTAGGTAACCTGTCATGTAACTGATTCAGCATTCAGTTGCCATGAGAAAAGAGAAAGGCAACTGTGTTATTTGGAATCAGGATCCCATGGAGGCAGGAGATTTATTTTCTGACTGATTTATTAATGAATAATTTTATACTAATGTTCTGACATAGACTGAGGTCATGCTATTCACAAGTGGTTCATATTCAACTGTGTGCCCTAATTACATTTGTATAGACATACAAATGCACACACACACAAATACACGCCCGCTACAATTTATGTGTACTTGGATATTTGCCATACATTTCACTTGACCTTTTCAACCACAAGCGCCTGGTTTCTTTGCTGTCTTTGCAAGTTTATATTAATTCAAGTTCTTTCTGAGCACAAAAGAAACTTTCTCTAGGTGCCATACAAAATCTAATACATAGTGTTTTAAAAAATAACACACACACAGAGCAACAATCCTCTTGCAAAAATTTAAATGTACCAGCATCTGGAAATTACAACCAAGATGACAGAAATCTCATGTACCAGACAATGTTACACAATTCTCGTAGCTTAATTCCTAACAGAAGGAATTGTGAAAAAGGGGTTGGGCACATGTGGCCCTACAGATGTTTGATGAACCACACTTCCATCATTCCTCCCATTGACCTTGATGGCTGGGGCTGATGAGAACTGGAGTCCAGCAATGGGTAAAGGAATATAAGGATCTAGTGAAATAAGAAGCTTCCTATCTGCTACTGGTCTGTGACTGCTACTTGTCTGAACAGGTTAGCCCATGTTCTCCAGTACTATCAAGCAATGATTGGCAATAGCTCTCCAGGGTTTCAGGCAAGAGACTTTCTGGAATGGCAGCAATGCCAGGGAATATGGGATCTGCCACTGAACAATTGTTCTTTCTAAGACCACAAGTTACCCACCACAATATTACTGAGTGTGCACAAATTGAAGGGGTCTTCAGTGGAAACAGGAGAGAGGAATGGAAAAGACCAACATCAGGGGAGGGGAGATAACATACCCATTGCAGGGGTCTTGGAATGTGTATGAAAAGCTTTCTTTACTTGGTTGGTTTTTGACATGATTTTGGTTGGCTGATTTTAACTGAATGATTTTTAATTACTGCTGCTTATAGATATGGGCCAGAATTTATTAAGCCAGTTATGAATGCATAACCCTCTTAGTTCCATAGATATATAGTTCTCCCAGCCTGATCTCACCAGTCTCCACTTACTGGGCAAGAGCTGCTGTGATTTATGGGCTGCTCTGCCAATTGGGAAGCAGCTGACTGATGTTTCCACCCCCTCCTGAAAGCAATCTCTGATGTGACAGCTAGAAGCAGGACCCTTGTCACAATTCCCTCTCACACAGAGATCACTCCCACAAGGGTGGTGGTGGTGGGAAAGTCAGTCAACAGAGGAAATGACTCCAATTGATCATGGTGGCTGCTGCTCAGTAAATGGGGATTGGGAGACTTTCATGGTCCCTATGTTTCCCTAAACTAGAGAGTACAGAGGGATCATGAATATGAACCAGTCGCCAATGCATAACTCTTAGGCCTTAACTACATGGGCAATTTAACATGCTTGCCCCCATCTGAGAGCCCTGTAGACCACACGAAACACAGGGAATTTGCCCCAATATGCCCACAGGAAGAAACAGGACTTAGACGGGGACAAAGCAGCATAGGGCCTGATACAGCATTATAAGAAAATACCTAGATTTCTCTGCTGCCACCAGGGAAGAACAGAGTGGGCCCTACATGCCTGCAGCAGCTCACCCCGGCAGGACAGCCCATCATTCCCGCTGCCAGTTACTCTTTCTCTTCTGGGTCCAGGAAGGGGTCCTGCAGCATCTGGACAAGGCTGATCACATGCAGGGGTCACATGTTGTAGCCAGCTTCCTCAATATCAGGAGGTCAAGGAAGATGACAGCAGCTTCAGCAATGGGCCGACATTCCTGTCTGGATTCAGGCCTGTTTCATCAAGGTAACGGAGGAGACACGGGCCTGATCTGTGGGGAACCAGCATATCCTGGCTCATGTAGATAAAACCCTGTTGCACATTTGTAACTGCCTCGGTGAATTCTGACCATAGTTTGTGATGCCTTTGGCTTTTTGTGCCCTTTATTTCTTTGGTGTGTGATACTTATGGTGTACTTTTAGTACTTTTTTTTTTTTGATGTATGTTCTTTTTATCATTAGCCAACTTCAGCAATATCCCATGGGAAAAGTTCCACTTGGCAGAATATACATACAGTATATATATATTTATCTGCGCTTATCTGATTTTATATTATCTTATTGTGTTCTTATTTATTATTCTTATTTATTATCTTATTTATTACCTATGTGAACTGTTTATTTTCATTTGTATACTTTATAGCTGTTGGCTGCCTTGAGCACTTTTATAGAGAGTAGGTAAGTATAATAATATATGGCTCTCAATGTGCTCTGGTCTTGTGCTCCCAAAAGTGGGGAGAGGGGTCCACAAGCCTCAGATGGGACAGAACTTACACTATCCATGGAGCTTTTCTTCTAAAGTGTTGAAAACTTCATATCATGAAAAAAGAAGTGGCACAAGTTATGAGCTGGTTTCTCAGGCCACGTGCACTTGTTGTTCTAGCACCCATTTTCAAATCCAATTCAAGTCCAATTTCACCCCAACACACCCCAGGCCACACCCCCACACAACAAGTCCCATCCTCGAGAGAAAGGTGGGATATAAATAAAATAAAAATGAATGCTTCAGTTGAGTGTTGAAAAGCAGAGTTTAGGCATGCAAACAAAAGGGACTAGCAAACTTACCACAGAATGTGAACCAAGCCAGTATAAAAGTTTTAGATGTGAAGAATTTTCAATGTCTCACTCTCTGTAGTGCTTGGTTTTTTAAGAACTGAAACAAAGTTTCATTTGGGAGCAGAATTCTTATTTTGTTGAGTGATGCTTCATTTTGCCCCACCGATAACCCCACCGATAGTTACAGCCATGATTCACATGCACACATGCATGCCTCCATGAAAACAGAGGAGGGAAAGATGCCAGCAGCAGTAGTTATCACATCTGTAGTTCTTACAGCTGTCTTTCCATAGTGTGTGAGGGCTATTAGAGCAGCTACTGCTGTTTTCCTTATGCTCATGGTTTTCTTGTTCCATGGCAGGAATTGCGGGGATGGCCCATGGAATGCATAGCAGCCCTGACTGGACGGTGATCCAGGAATCTCTCTCTCTCTCTCTCTCTCTCTCTCACACACACACACACACACGAGGTGATGGGTGCTTTAGAGTCCCATCCGTGATGTCAAAATCGCTATTATTATTTGGGGGCATTATTGTTATTAGCTCAAATGGAAGGCTGCAAGAGGCTGGTAACTTCAGGATCTTTTCACCTATGTATACCAGTACTAACTGCAGAGAACTCCAGGTTAAAGTAAAATAAAATGTTTTTATTTGAAATAGCACAAAAAGCATTCACACACACAACACACATTCACAAGAACCACACAAGGCTATAGAATAATAAGGCAGAAAGGTTTTATAGAGGGATAGATTTGGGAAATAGGGTGATAGTTATCATTCTTGAAGTGCCGAGTTTCAAAGTACGCAGACCGAGGTCTGAGGGTAGCACTGGAAGTTACAATTGGGGAGTGCACTGAGAAAGGGAGTGGTAGTCTCATCCACAATGGCACACCTTTCTATTATTGGAGGACTAATATTTATACCCTGTTTCATATCCTGAAGGGGATACTTTGGCTAAGAACAAAGTTTAGATGGGTTTCCCACCAAAGAGATTAAAAGAATCCAAAACTTGGCTGATGGCTGTTTATGCCTGGGAGACAAGAATTGATGGGTTTATGACAACCTCACATTGCAGAAGAGGAAGTGGTTCCAAGGGATATTTCCTGGGGATTTGGGTTGGAATGGTCACTTGATTGTTTAGGTTATGTGACCCACCACTGAGAGGCCCAAGAAGGAATTAGCATATAACTCCTTAATGGTTTTGTTTATTAAGGGGCTTCCACCCAATCCTGGCTTGGGTGTGCTTCCTAAAATAGACACCTTCCCAGGTCCTTGTGACCTCCATCTGACCTGCTTTTGAATTACCCTGGTCTACTTGACACTTTCAAAGTGTCCAATACTTCCAATTATGAGATATTATAGGGAGGGAATAGTAAGGCACTCTAACAAAAAGGACATAATCCACCATACTCCCTATTCCATCATTTAAATCAAGGACATCACTTTGATTTGAGGAAGGGTCAACTCTACCTTTTACTAATAATGGTAAATAGATTTACTAGAAAAATAATGCAAACCTTAATGTATCTCAGGCATATATAATCATGAACATGTACACGTTCATAGAAAACAATAATTGGAATGCCAGTGGTAAGCACTTAATTACTTACCTTCCTTCCTGACTGCCAGCCTTTCTTTCAACATGGACCTAAGACAATTCACAGCATAAATTAAAAACAAAGTTCAGATGAAAATAATGATGAGAAAACAGTTAAAAAATAAACTATCCTATAAAAACATCACCAAGTGAAAGCAATAGAAAAATATTAGAAATATAATAGTAATGGTTACAGAGCCATTTCAGAGCACTGGTGTAGATAACTTTTTAATAACCAAACATATCAGTAATGTTGAAAAATATGTGGTCTGAAACGTGGAAGGGGGGATTGAATTCTCTGCTGCTCCTAAATTGGGGGGAGGGGAAGAATTTGGCAAGCTCAGAAGCCAATTTTGTGTCCTGTCAAAACGTACCTATTTTAAGGATGAATCACCATTTCAGGAAAAAATATATATTCAGGGGCAACCATACAGTACAATACAACAAAGCCCAAAATACACATCATGATGTTATCTTTGCTGGGCTAACCAAAAGGTACGATTATGCTGGCTTTCAGAGCTCACTGGTTTCTCCAACAGGAAAATATTTCAAAATTTTGAACAAGGGAAGAAAAGTGGGAATGTCAAACCATAGGCCTGCATCTTTATTGAGAAATGTTTGCTTAAGGTGGTGTTTAAGGGTGGTCTTCCAGGAGGGCTGATGCAGGTAAGATCCCCAGCCCTTCTTGGCCATGATGACAGAGGACAGAGGCAGTAAAAGGAAGGCAACAGAATTGTCTTCTTCCTCAGCACTCACTGGCGGCTACAAGGATATGATATTCATTCTTTCTTTTTCTTTCAGAAAAAGGACAGTCTGTAAAATGAGGGTGGGGAGAAATTAGGGCCACAAACAGTTTGGGAGCATGCATGTGACCCCATGGCTGCACTCTGCCTCCCCACCCCCACTCCTAGCCTAAATGTAGGGATGGTCAAAGTTTTCATTTGGTCTGCATTTTAACTGAATCATTTCAATTTGCATTCACTGGACTAATATGTGAATTGGTAATCATTTGTTCTTCAGACCATACATTTCCCAAACCTTGTGCTATAGTTCTTGGCTGGAAAATGTACTAAAATAATATTTTAGCATCAACTACATATGCAGCAGATACATATTTAACTTAACAAAGAATTTGATTTTGAATTTGGGAAGGGTATTAATTTGGGGGTGGAGGGAGCACATTTTGGTATGGAAACAGGACAGAATGGACATATGAATGAACACAAGTGAAACTGACACAGATCTGGAGTGTTGACAAGCAATGAAAGAAGAGACCTCCTACATAATCTTTATTCCAAACTAATTACCGGATTATATTTTGTGTGTCTGACTGTTGCATAAACAGAAAGATTGTCACCCAGCCTATAGAGGTTCCAAACTTTTCCCCACACATTACAAACAAACATACAATACTCTTCTTCAAAGCTATTAATGAAGAAACTGAATTCAACCTGAATTACCTCCAGTTTACTCCAGAAGAAATTGTGTGGAGCGTGCTTCCACAATGGAGACATCCTACTATTTCCAGTCAAAGAGATATTGTTCAGCTGTTCCTTCTTTCCCTCAGTAATAGATTTTCTGTAGTAAAGGGAAGAAAACAGGGGATGGTTACAAATGGATTCCCACCCTCACCCCTGCCCCTGTAAAATTCTTTGATTGCATAATAAAGGCCTCACATAGAAACTTCTGGAAAGACATGCCTTTCAGGCAAATTGGGGATGAGATGGAACATGACAGAATGAGAAGCACAATTAGAATCTCAATATAATAGTGACAAAGAATCTCAGGTTTTATTCAAACACATTTTTTGGAACTTCACTCTGAACAGTGAGAGAGGAATTTATCTTATTTATCTTGATTCTGAAATATCACCCAAGGAAGCAAATTTACAAAGCAGCGGGTGTTATTTTACCTGTACATCTCAACAGCTTTTGGCCATCCTATGAACTAGGTGTGGATCTAAGATTTCCAAAACTAGATAGATTATCACATTGGCCTCTTTCTCGCAACAATTGTGTTAGCGAAGCGAACAGGAACATACCTGTTTGGAATCATTCATTATCACACTGTCTCTTCAATTGTGTGAGTACACTGAAATTATGGTGCTTTGCCAATCATCTGTCCTTCTGCACCAGCTGCATAACCCCATCTTCAGCACATGTGTGCCTTTCCTTTTAAAAAAATGTTTGACACAACTGCACATTTATGGGAAAACAATAACAAAATTAATTTTATCAAATCCCTGTAATTGCACAATCACAGAGAGAGAGAGAGAGAGAAGGGGGAGGGAGGCAGGGAGGGAGGGAGGCACAGAAAAAAGTTTCTTTTTTTTTTTTTACCAGCTTAGGAATAGTGAGGGGGAAGGGGAAAAGAGAGGAGGAGGAGGGGGGATCATTCCCCCTCATGCCACATGACTTCTGTCATAGTCTACTGTCACGGAAGGGACTTATCACATGAAGAGGAATACTGCTGTGGCAGCGGCATTGAGAGCCATTGACAGGTTTTCTCCATCAATGAAAAGGTGTGCTACAGAAACACCTGGAATGCAAACCAGCAACAGGATGAAGATGACATTGTGCGATAAGTACTGGCCAAATTTACTCATACCTTGGTGTAATTCTGGAATGAAGCCTTGTATGATAATCTCCTAGAACTGAGCTGGTTCCCAAGATTAAGCTGCAATCTGTTTTAATTTATTTGCTACACGTATATCCTGCCTTTTCTTCAGTGAGTTCAAGGTAGGGCACATGCTTCACCACATTATCCTCACAACAACCCCATGAGGTAGGTTGGGATCAAAGAGACAGAAGGAGAAATAGAATGAGGGTTTTATCAGACGAGCCTCTTAAAATGTTCTTTTGCTGGCATAAAATCATCCATTTTTATGCCAGCAAAAGAACATCCCCCACCACACTTACCTTGCTTTCCCAGCAAAGGCTTCCCAGAAATGAAAGAGGAAGTGAATGAGCTCCGTTCACTTCCTCCTTTGAAATCCCACAGATTATCACGAGACTTCATTGTGCAGGAAATTCAAAATAAACAAACAAAAAGAACACAGAAAAAGTTTTTAAAAGCAATGGAACACACTTAAAACCTTACAAGTAACTTGGGGCAGGGTCATAAAAAGTGTGTCACTTACCTGGATGTTGCAATCTCATCTGTAAGTGTTTGCACTGGGCCAGCCATTCATGCTGCATTCACGTGAGTACAATGGCACAAAGTTTCACATGCCAGTAATGTTGGCACTAAAGCAGCATGGGGGAATCCATTGATGGCTTCAGCTGTCAATTAAAAAGTACAGGGTTTGGACTTTACATAAACGTGAAAGGGCGACATCATGTGGTATGTGTGCCCTTTCGCATTAATGTGGTTTCGTTATGATGCTTGTATTTAGTGCATCTCATAAAGTCCTAGGAGAACACAATTGGCCCAAGGTCACTTGTGAGGGCTGTGACTCAGTGGGTATTAGAACCAAGTGCTCCCAAGCCTGATTCTACACTCTAAACATTACACAAAATGCACTACAAGAATTATACACACAGCACACAAGCACTACATAAAACTAATTCTGGGATCTAAACAGATTCCTTAGGAGTGGCGTGAGAACAGTGTGTGAACATTTCCCTGCTCCCAACTACCCCATCCCAAACTGAATAATTTATAAAGAAATTAGAGAAAACAATACTGAGAAAGTTTACATATTATCTAAGAAGAACATGGTGGATTAAATGTACTTGTGGGCGGCTATTTGGACAGGATTCAGTTTAAAAGTTTAAAAGAACTGGGAGTTTTTAGGCAGAACATAATCACCAGTTAAGAGAGACACCTGAAACTTATTAAGAAATAAGAATGCCTGTAGCCTTTGCAAAGATGACTTTATTAGCAAGTAAAAGTCATTTTCAGGGACAATTCCTTTTGAAATGAAAGACAAGTTCTTCAGCAGTTTTGCTGCATGTGTGTGTAAAACAAACAAACATCCTGGGACCCATGGCCCACAGGAAAAAGTCTGAACATGTCCCTTTCACCAAACTGGTGCCTAGGGGTGCTCACCATCACTGCCCCTTCCATTTCTACCCCACCTACCTCCCAGTGACTGACACACCCAGTACCACACACACACACACACACTATGTATATTGAATCATTAACATGCCTCGGGAAAACTAAAGCTGATATTTAATAAAGCATTTAAGCCAAATAAATGAAAATTGATCATAACACAGATAAGCATCTTAAACTGTCAAGTGCCTGAGTAATCCAATAAACATTACAGATACTATGACTGCCAACAGCTATCAGGAATCAGGTGGTGGTACTGTATTACAAAGCAGAATGAGAAGTCAGCAGAACCAATGAATGCAAATAAGGTTTATTAAGAAGATGCTTTCCAAAATAGCTACACACCATCTAACAATGTGCAACTGAATGTGCAACAGTTACACTTGTGGAATTCCACTTACACAACCATGAGCTGAATATGGATAATATGCAATTGCCAAAAAATTACAACAGCTTGCATCAGGCAGCTTGTATGTGTGTAACATGCCAATGGGATGCCTGTCAAAGACTTAATAAACTCATTTGGCACTGATTGGTTTATCTGTCTTTTCATCCTGCAGCACCAATGGTCTGCTTCTGATCTTGTTTACTCAGAACACTCCTAGCACATGTATTCAGAAGTCCCATGAATATGGTAGTGCTTATAGCAATAGCAATAGCATTGATATTTCTATACCCCATGAAGCCCTCTGGGATCAAATTCATGACCTTGTGGCTTGCAGTACTGGCATTTAACCACTGCACCTTATTCTTATTCTTCTTGAGTAAGCATATGTGGGTTCCTTACAGAAGGATGGGGAACCTGTGATGGTGGCCCTCCAGACTTTGGACTCCCATTAACCCCAGCCAGCATGGTCACTGATAAGGGACTATAAGAGATGCAGTCTAACAATATTTGTAGGGCTACAGGTCCTCCACCCCTGTCTTAACCTCTTTTCATAGTTACCCAGAAATAAGTTTTACTGTGTTCCAAGGACCTAGCCCAGAATTAAGGGCAAGAAATATTTACTTGCCTACGTAACTATCTACAGTAGCTATCAAGGCTGTTTAACTATACAAAAGCAGTTGGGCGGATGGTAGGGATTTTTAATTTTTTGGGTTTTTTTGTTTTTTTGTTTTCTTTCTCACCATTCTGGTTATCATCCTGATATTATTTCAGTTTTTCAGATTCACCTCTATGTCCATGGAAGCAAGGAGGCTGCTTTTATTTTCTATGGATATGAGATTCTCAGCACCATATTATGATTTCATTGACCACAACAGCATCAAGTATATTCATGATAGGAGCTCATGGAGATTCTGTTACTAATGAATATCCTGTCTAATTCCTTCTACTTATGGATTTTTTTTAAAAAAAAATGTAATTGCTGGCAATGACAATTTCTCTGCTTATGTTCTTAACAGAAATCCTTCGATTGTGCAACTGATCTTCTTGGAGATTGCTTGCCTGATACAACAGGTCTGACTGGAGATTTATCTCAAAGGATTATATAGTAACCTGGCAAAATGTCAGCAGTTTTGAGGATGGCGAAGATGGTTAGTTGATGGATTGTTTGATGGATCACCACATCTATACCTGGCAGTGCATGGGGACGGCATGTCACTGGAAATATCAGAAATGCATGATGACCTCTGACCAGATTTTAGTTCATTATATCTGTGAGAGCAGTGCCTGGCTGAAATTACACAATCCAGGTGTGTAGGCTATATAATGTGCTTTACAAAAGCAATTACTAGGCATTGGTTATTTTTCTTTGTTGTGAAATATATTTATCTAAGAGGAATTCACAAGATCATTTAATGTGGATTATTAAGGCACTTCTGCATTCTGATTCCCTTCAGTTTTAGAACATGGCCTATTCTGGATGTGTGTGGTTTGTGTGTGTTGGTGTGCATGTGAACTGAACATGTTGTGTACCAGGAACCCATCTCAGAAGAGTTTGCAAACATCTCATTCCGACTGTGCTGGCCACTGCCAAGGGCATTATTTTAAAACAAACTCTCCTGCTGTAGGAAAGTGAGGCAAAATGTACTTGCCAACTCCTGGCATGTTCATGTGAACTGACATAAACTATAAAATGGAGTTAAAGAAACAGGTTCACATTCAGATTTTGCAGTTCTTGCAGGGATAGTGATTGGTGGTTCATTTCACTGAGCTGCCATCTCTAAAAACAGCAAGCTATTTCTGTATTAATTTATTTTTTTTAATTACACCTTGTTTTGTTGTTCCATTGTGACCTCTAAGATGGCACAAAAGATGCACCAGAATAGAGAAAGGGGGAAACAACAGCAAGAAAATTAACTGAGGACACACCATTCAAATGCCTTTTTAAGTTAACAACAACAATGACAAATACCAGCAACAGAAAACTTTGACCATTCTTTGAAAGCTAAAGAGCAATCCAGTCAAATTGACCTCTCTAGGGGGGTAATTTGCAAAGAAGGCTCTACTGGAGAGGCATAATTGTAACAAAAAGCAAGCAAGAAATTACAATCTCTGTTTCTCAACTATACCACAGAAGCCAAAAGCAGCTGTTTGACAATAAAATTATAACTCTTGAGCCAACTGAGTTGTCCAGGTTTCTTATGGTTCCCAGTCTGTTCCCTGAGGTGCTAATGGATTCCACTGATGACAAAGGGGGAGCACTCGACTTATGGAAGAGAGAAGGAATATCAGAAGCTTTCTTAAACTGAGTGAGGTCCATGTACCATGGACAATTCCAAATGTTAGTGGCTCTCCAGAGTTTTAGCCAGGATTCTTTCCTAGCCTGGCCTGGAGAACTTTGTTATTCCCTGCAAGTCTATCACCTAAGTACTAAGCAAGCATAACTTCTTAAAAATCAGATGGGGTTGGGTGCATTCAGGGTGGTATTGGTATTAAATTAAACAAGCACAGATTGAATGCTGAAGAGAGAAGAGAATGGCAATTCAGGACATGTGAGCAGGCCAGCAGAACATGTTGGAGGCAGAGCATGTTGGAGGCACTCATGTTTGTTTGAGTGTGCTATTGGTTTGCTATTGGTAACTGTAACCAAACAAAGATAAATTATATCTGAATAGACTGAGGAAGCTTCGCTACCTTGAAGGTTGAGTAGTAGGACAGCAGACAGGTGAAATTAAAGTGCAAGAACAAGGAAAGATTCTTTGCCCCTGATAGAAGAGGCTGTGGAAGCTAAGCTGCCAAATAGCTAGGGAACTGTAAATCCTCCTACTTGGCTTTGTTTGGCAGCTGGGAGTTGAAAGAGCAAACTGCTGAGGACCAGGAGATAAGGGAGGAGGAGTGAAGAAAGAGGATAAGAGGAAAGGGGAGAAGTTGTGATTGATTTTTAAGAATATGTGATTGAGTTCTTAGCATAGCTGTAATTTCTGCCATTATGTTTCTACAGTGATCAAGCTTACCATGCTTATGGCATACATGTAATCGACACCACTCTCACTATTATAGCCTCTATTCCTTTATCTTCATTACTGATGTGTGTGTCGTTGTTGTTATTATTATTATTATAGAACACTCATTCATTGGTTTCAAAAGTAGGATTTTTAGCCACCTATTTGTTAGATCACAGGATACTTTTAGCTGTGGTCACTGACACTTGGTTATCAATGGATGATTCGGTTTCTTTGGCTACTCTTAAAGCACATGTCTTTTCTTGTGTGCAATCTCCTCCAATGGTAAGAGGGGGAGGGGGGCTGTGATAATTTATAAGACATCATTACCCATTAAGTCCCTTGTGAGACTTCATTAGCATCTTTTGAAGTGACAAGGCTGCAAATAGGTCATCCCCCATGGCAGTTGCTGTGATTTATAGGCCCCTGGAATGAATGGGGCCTTCCTGGAAGAATTCTCAGAGTCATTATCTACATTTGTGTCTTTAAACCCTGTTCATATTATATGTGGGGACTTCAATGTTCAAAGACATAAGTCTTCATTTTTTTCAGATTTTTTTCTCCCTCCTGGAAATTTCTAATCTGGGACCCTTCCTACTTCTGTAGCTGAAGGGCCTTTGGATTTGTTCCTTTTAAGGAACCTAGACATTAAACTGGATGAGGTTATAGATGCAGGGATAGTAGATCATTTCCTAGTGTCCTGCAAAGTTAAAATATCACCTCCTCCTTCCTCTATCATACAAGTGAAGCATTGTTGGGATTTAGCTAGGTATCTCTGGATTCCTTCTGTCAAGGCAGTTACCCAGGGATGTTTTAGGTCAAACTGTGGAGCAGTCGAGGAACAAACAGGTGAACGGGGTACCAAGGAGTGAAATGGAGTTGAAAGACATACTAGTGGACTTGAGCTTTGTGGAGGATGCATTAAATCCAGACGCTTTGGCTAATCAATGTAACGCTGTTAACAAAAACTGGTCCAGAAGTCATGGCATCATCAAGAACTCACTTAGTCATACAGCGCCAACCAAGACCTTGGCTGCATGCAGAGCTACATATGGAATGAACTATTGTCTGTCAACTAGAAGGTGGGGACAGAACCCATCAGATGAGTTGCTTCAAAGGTTGAGGACTGATTGTGCAACTTATTATTTTATTTAGATGAATCTTGACAATCCTATTTGCAGGATAAGTTTCAAGCTCAAGCCTGTATGCCTTGTCAGTTATTTCCCACCTTTAACACCTTATTGAGTCCGCTGGCTACAATGAGGGTCCTTTAGTTCAGGATCTCTCTGCAAGTGACTTGGCTTCTTCTTTGATCAGAAGTTAACCTCAATTGTTAATTGATTTTGAGTGGATGGATCTCTATCTACACTGCCATCAGTTGATTTACCACAGCCATTGGCCCAGGCCATGTCTTTACCCTCATGGGCAGAGTGACATTTTTCCCCTGTTTACAGTAACAGGTCAGATTGTGTTGTCTCTCCCTCCCCCACTTCCTGCCCTACTGACCCTTTCCTTTCCTTTCTTTATCCAGTCCTCTTGTGTCTGCTTCTGCTTTATATAACCCACTTGGTGAACTGTTCCTTTTCAAGGGGTACTTTCCCAGGCTGCTTTAAGCATGCTGTCTTGCATCCTCTGTTGAAGAAACCTCTGGATACTTCCCCTTGTGCAAACTATCATTCTGTGTCTCTTCTCCCATTTCTTTCCAGAATTTTGGCAACAGCTACACTTTCCCAATTGATGCCTTATTTAACTACACATGATCTTTTTGACCTATTTCACTCAGGGATTTGCATAGGTCACTCCACTGAAACAGCCTCGACTCTTGTAGTAAATAATATTATAGTGGCTAATGCTCAGAATCAAACATCTGTGTGGATCCTGTTGGATCTTTCAGCATTTGACACTTTGGATCATCAGATTTTACTGTTACGGTTGGTATCATTGGGAATAACAGGAAATGCTTTGTCTGGTTTAAATCTTTTTTGTTTGATTGTTCCTCCTCTGTTTAATTTTGGGTATCTATGTCAAAAACTTTTCCTGTCACTGTAGGCACTGAGCTACAAGGATCCATCAGGGGTCCTCTCCTTTTTTCATTATAAATGCTCCCTCTTGGATTTTTTATTTCAGATTTGGGTTTTCGGTATCACATTTATGCAAATGATGCAGAGATTTTCCAGAGTTTTAAATTAATTGATGCCTCTGTGTGAAAGTCCATGACTGACTGCCTGTCGAGCATTTCTTTATGGATGACCAACCACCATCTTAAGCTGAATATGGAAAAAATGGAGATCTTGGTGTTTCAGTCTGACCGTCAAGTAGCTCCTCTTTCATGCCCTCCACTGTGTTTAGAGGGTTACACAGTGTTTCCTGTTTCAGCCAGCAGGAACCTTGGAGTCCTGCTGGATTAGCTTTTGCCCCTTTATTGGTTCAACAACAAAGGTATGTAATTTCCATTTCTTGAACATCTGTAGGCTCTGTATGTTCTTGACTATTGAGATTGCCCATCTGCTTGTACAGGTTTTGGTTATGTCACACCTGGATTATTGTAATAGCCTACTGGCAGGTTTGCCTTCTTGTTCTCTTCTTCCTCTGGCTCTACTTTAGAACAGTGTCATCCAGGTTGTTTTAAATCTCCCTAAATATTCACATGTTTCTTCCCCCTGTAGATTCCTTCACTGGGTACCAATTTGAGCCAAGGCCCATTTCAAACTTTTGAGCCCTGTATTTAGGGCCCTGCTCTCTAATCTCCTATAGTATCAGGCAGCTCAGGTAGATGGTATGTACCATCTAGGGATTTAAGCTCTACAGGCAAAGGTTTATTGTCTATTCCACCAATGTGCAGAGCTGTTTGTCAAGGCTGAGAGCCTTTCCAGATCTGGCTCCATATCTGTGGAACAGTCTTCCTTTGGACCTCCAGCTGGAGGAGGATCTCACCCACTTCTAAAAGGGGTTGAAGATCTTCCTCTTTGATTCACTGGATTAAGCTGCTAAATTGTGCCTGGGGTTGCTGAGATGAGTAGTGACAGGTGGGATGTTGTATATTTATAGTGTTATGTTTTATTGTCTTTGTCATATCTGTTTTGTGTTCCTTCCTTTAGTGGAAAGGGCATTATAAATAAACACTATTATTATTATTATTATTATTATTATTATTATTATTGAGGAGGAGACTATCAAAGAAGCATGAAGGGAAGAACAAAAGCTGTGAAATAAGCATGGAAGATAGTTGGTGGTGGCTGAAAAGCTAGGAACAGCATAGAACGAAGAGAAACCAGGCTGAGCTGAAACAAAGAAAAAAAATAGGCTGGGGCAGAGAGAGAAGAGAGAAAACTACTAAAACCCTGAGAAAGGAAAGTATAATATTCTTTGGTGTACCTATGGTCATTTTAGAGGACCTAGGCTTAAGCTATGGGAGTCTCTTCATGCCCCTCCCCTGATTTTTCCTTCATTCAATTACTACAGGCTTCATGGGAGATTGATCTGCCAGCTCACCCTTTTGACAAGGATTGGAACAGGAAGAGGGGATTAACCTGTTACATCCAAGTCTTTTCAACAAGCATTACAGCAGACAGCATTCAGCCGCACCTTTCTCAGATCTTTCCCTTCAGTCCATGCCCTGTCCTTTCCCAAGGATTATTCCTTTACTATCAAACCTGAAAAGATTTATAAACAACCCAAAGAGAGGCACTAAAATAGAGAAAGGGAGAAACAACTGCAATAAAATTAATCCAGTAAACACAGTTCAAATTCCTTAGATCAACAACAACAACAAAAAATGCCCACGGAAAAGAAGATTAGGACTGGAGGAAATGCATCACAGTCTGCCTTCCTTATCAATTAGGAAGCAATTGAAAAAGAAGAAATATGGGTCCTGTCCTGGAACAGAATATATAGGTTGACTCCCATATCTACAGGGAATACATTCCAAGACACAGACACCCCTGTGGATACCTGAAACCATGGATAATAGGGAACTCTATTGTTTTCAATGAGATGGAAGTTGACCATAACATCACATAGGAGGGACTAGAAATGCCTAGAGAGAACATTTGTTTTTGGATGTGGATAAATGAAACTGTGGATACTAACTCCATGGATATGGGGTTGACCTGCATATGATAGCTGTGGGGGAGGTGATTTGTTTGCCCAGGAAAAGGTGCTTAAGCACCTAGGTCTCTTTCAAAAAGTTACACCTCTTAGGCCTGAAATGCTGGTGTTCCCACATTTAATTTGCACGTATAGTGGTTGTTCCAGTGGGAAGGATGAGTTGCAACTCTCTTCAATTCTCCTTCTCTATTATTTTTATTCTGGTTTCTTTTGTATATTATTATTTAATATACAAGACTGTGTGTTATTACCTGGGCAAGCTACAATGTACCTCTTTGTACTCCCTAATTCTGTGTATTATTCTTTTCACACAGTTAGGGACTACAAAGTTTCCTTCACTACCTCTCCCCCGCTCCATTTCTTCCTCTCTTGGCTTCTTTCTCCTTCCCACCCTTCTTCTGTCTTTCTACCCTCTCTTCCAGTTGAGTGGGTCCGATGCTTTCAGGAGCTTGGCTGCAGCTATTAAACTCATTTTCCTCAGGTGATGGAGTTGATGAGATCATTTTACAGTCTGAACACACAATAATTTTGGCAGTGTGAGGTGCAGCTTAATTATCATGTATATCAATCCCTGGATTACTTCAATTCCTTCCTGAAATCTTTCTGCAATATACACGAGATGTAGAAAATCTACACGAGATTTTGTATATCTCGTGTAAAGCACAGAAAAACAGTGCGGTCAGTAGGTGTATTTCTTTAAGTTTACAGTTGTAGGTAATGAATTAATTCATGACAACATGATTAATTAAATGTTTGTAATTATATTATTGTCACCAAATTAATCTACTGATTTCTAGCACTACACATTATCAAATTAATTGTGAAAACCGATGTTCAAAGCTCTGATATTATACTATTACTATGAAAATCAGTATTTAATTAACTAAACCAGCATTTAATTTAGGGAGTTTTTCAGACATGAACTTACTGCGCAAGAAGGCTCGTAACAGGTGCGACGCTGCTGCACAGTGGGAGGCCTGCTTTGTACAACGCCGTCCCCCTGCCGAAATCAGCTGTGTCAATTCCGCGAGAAACTGGAGTCAGCCGTGCCATATTTGGCCATTTTTTACTCGCGGAAGTTGCCCATGAGTAAAAAATGGCCAAATATGGCACGGCTGCCTCCAGTTTCTCGTGGAACTGACACAGCTGATTTCGGCAGGGTGACAGTGTCGTACAAAACAGGCCCCCTGCCGCGCAGCAGCGTCACGCCTGTTATGAGCCTTCTTGCACGGTAAGTTCATGTCTGAAAAAGTCCTAGGACTTTATCAGCCCACCCTCCATAAAAGTTCTTTTGCCAGCATATTTTGCTGCATTTTTATTTGCCAAAATATGCTGGCAAAAGAACCCCCTTTATCAGGTCTACCTTGAGCAGCTTCAGAAAGGTGGCCCCAGCATAAATGGAGCATGAACAGAGCTTTGTTTACTTCCAGTTTCCTGATCTCAGCAATTCTCATGAGAAGATGCTAGTGTGTCAAATTTAAAAAAAAAGAAGAAAACAAAGACAAAAAAGTTCACACAAGCACAAAAACACACTTTAGAAGTGACAGGTAAATGAGGAGTGTGTCATAAAAAGAGTGTCCCCTACCTGGCTGTCACAATCTCACGCAGAAGTGTTTGTCCATTGACTCTGCATTCATGTGAGAACAATGGTGTGAGGATTCAAACTCCAGCAATGCCAACAAAAAAAGCAGAACGGGAGATCTATTGATGGCTTGGGCTGTCAGTAAAAAATATGCTTTATTTGCTACACATGATCGCGAAAGCACAATGTCATCTGGTATGTGCACCCTTTCGTGATCATTAGGCATCCTTATGACACCATACTTGCTGCATCTGATAAAGTCCTTAATCTTGAGGCTCTTAGGCCTTTGAGCATAATGGTCTGTTTCTCAGAGTGTCTGAAACTGTATGACTACCAATTACAGGTAGGGACTTTGATAACACGGTGTCTATTTACATTTATTTTACTTTTATTTAAATATTGATAACTTTCTGACAATAAGATTTTCTTATTGATAATGTGAGCGGTTTACTGGTGCATCACAGTAAGCTAGTTCTCACAATTCTCCATACAACCTGCCTGTGTACCAGAGGCATGATATCTGAGGACACGGAGACTGGAACCCAGAAGGAGAAGAAACTGGTCCCAGATGAGGACAAGGGAGCTGGCACAGATGTCAGTACAGACTTAGCAGAGGGAGAGCTGAGTCAAGTACGATGGAGGGCTGGGAGACTGGACCCTCCTTTCAACCTCATGGAGTTGGGAGTCAGGCAAATCCTGGGGATGGGCAGCCTTACCTTCTACGAGACCCCCTTGCGTGGAACGGCGGTGGCCATGGGAGCAAGTTGGCTCTGGCCAGATGAGCGAGGTCGAGACGAGCAGAGGTCTTTGTGGTGGGACAGACCTCTAACTGGCAGTCTCCATGAACCGGAGATGAGAGGCACCCACCCTGAGTTGGAGAGAGAGGTACAGCAGCTGCAGCAGCAGATGGAGGTAATGCAGATGAACCTTATGGAAATCATCCAGCAATTACCTCAGCGACCCCAGATACAGCCACCCCAGTTGCCATCCCCTCCAGGGGATGGGGTCCCTGGAGGGGTGTCCCGGCTCCCCCGGCAGGTGGCCCAGTCCCGCTATGGGTGCTGGCCCTGTCAAGCCACGGGCATGGCCACCTATGGGTCCAGTACCCCCTATGGTCCAGTACCCCCTATGGGTGCTGGCCCTGTCAAGCCATGGGCACCACCACGTGGACTCAAGCATCGGGACCTGAAGGCCACATTCGACAGAGATGCCACGAAGCTGCTGTACTTCCTAACCCAGGTGATGGGATTCATGTCTCACTGGAGTTCCAGACTGAGAGTTCCAGACGGAGGCCGAGAAGGTGCAGTATGTCTCCAACCAGCTGGAGTGAGAGGCTGCCCAATGGCTAGTGGGACTCTACAACATGGGAGCTCCAGAGCTAGGAAGTTTCCATAACTTCATGATGGCCCTCTGAGCACAGTTCGAAGACCCGCTGAGGGTGAGGCGCGCCCGTACGGAGCTGCAACATCTACGCCAGGGCTCGAGAGCAGTAACTGACTATGCCTCTGAATTCTGCCGCCTGGCAAGTCAGATTCCCAATTGGACTGAAGCCACTAAGATGCAGTATTTCCAAGATGGCCTCAACGCGGACATCCTGGAATGGGCCTTGGTCCAAGGAAACCCCAAAACCCTATTGGGGTGGATGCGGTTGGCTGGGGAGGTGGAGACCCTGAGGCAGAGTGTGAAGTTGGCCAGGTAGCGCCAAGGGCTAGAAAGCAAGCCTGGCGGAGCCTTGGGGAAGAAGACCAAGATGGCACGTCCGGTTGGCGGTGCAGCAGAGGAGTTGGAAAGAGATCGACGGATGAGGAAGGCCTTGTGCTTGCACTGTGGAAAGGGGCGCATCGTATCGCCGAGTGTGCAGAAAGACAGCCGTGGAGCAACCTGACCAAGGAGGGAGCTAAGAAGGTAGAGGGAAATGCAACGGTACCGAAGACACCGTTCAAGCCGTGCATCACATGTAGATTGATGCACAGTAATGCCAATTTGCAGCAGCATTCATTTGTCTTCACAGTTGTTTTTTGCAAGATCTCTGGTATGCAAAGCTATCCTTGTTTGGTTTTCAGATGGAGGTATGCCTGTGAATCAAGATGTTGGCTACAAGTGAATTACTTGTGCTTTTATTCTCCAGAAATTGGCCCTGCTGAACAGTATGTAGTTTTCAACAGTAAATTTAAGGTGCAGAAGTGTGACCTTCCACTTAAATTTTTTAAAGCTTAAAAAACTATTTTGTCATCTCAGCACTGCAAAAAGCACACAATAGCTACTGCAAACATCCAACTTGGCATTTCCGGCCACTTCGTTTGCTGGAAACCTCACCCGCCCCACACATGAGACCAATCAGCTGTCCACTTCTGCTTCTATCTGGGAATGCACTGCAATCAGATTTGGTTGTCCCAATGAGCAGGAATGCACATTTCCCTGACATTATATATTTTAAAAAACTTCAGGAAAAGCTGTGACGTATATGGCATTTTTGACCCTGCCCCCTCCTTCCTAATATGGTGAATCACCATGGGATCCTGTTTGGACAAAAGGTATTCTCCTCAAATTCTATGTTTAGACACTGTTTAGACAAGCCCCAAGTTTCAGAAGCTTCCTTTATGGCTGTGCGGTTGCCCCCTACTTTCCATCTTCTGTGGTGCAGTCTCAAACTAGCTGTACCATTTCACCTGCTATTTCTATTTGCAGGCCTGCTTTTTAAAAATGACCACCTGCTTTCAAAAGAGGGATGGGGAGCAGAGGAGGTATTTCTAAAAGATCTAAATACCTGGGTATATTTGCACAGGAGAAGGCAGCTTTGTGATATTCCAGACTCAAGCTGTTTAGAGCAGGGATGGGATACATGTGCCCCCCCCCAGTTATTGTTGGGACTTTTTCGGATGGGCTGCATCTGATTAAGGACTTTTTTGGATGGGGTTTTGCAATGCTAGCAGCCTCATCCCCATTGTGAGGCTGCTGCGCAGCAGGGGGTCCATTTCAGATGACGCTCTCCCCTGCCGATACTGTTGCGTAACTGCTGGGACGCTGCAGCATTATATTTGGCAGTTTTCTAATCATGAAAGTTGATCATGATTAGAAAATCGCCAAATATGGCACTGCAGTAATTACACAATAGTATCGGCAGAGGATTGGCAGGGGAGAGTGTCATCCGAAACGGACCCCGTGCCGCACAGCAGCCTCGCAACGGGGACGAGGCTGCTTCCGCTACTAAAGCCCGTCCGAAAAAGTCCTTGGACTGCAACTTCTATCCATCCCTCACCACTGACAATGCTGGCTACAGCTTAAGGGAGTTGCAGTTCAACAACATCTGCAGTACCATGCCTCATCAACCCCTGAGTTAGGGCTTCAAAAGTCAATGCTGTTATTGGTGTTTACCTATTGTTTAATTTGTTTAAAATGCTCCCCGATGTTTTCAGCTTTCAGTTGTGATTACTGCATCTCCTTTTTCTCCTATGAATGCATATGTGTGCTGATAGTATCCTTAACATGTCAACTGACAACAAAGATAATTTCTCCAATTGTAGAGTTAATCTGCATTGAACACTGTGTTCAGTCTCCTATTTAATAACATACCAGGGGCCAACTTTTCACCACATGCTTTAGTCACTGGACTGAGAGGCTGAAATCTACAGCACAAAATCTGAATAGCTAACAAGAGACAAAGGATGAACCCAGGTCTTTCTTCCTTTCTTTTATGGCTTGAGAAAACACATAGTCACATGGTAGTGAGGTATATAGTGCTAAAAGGTCACACCATATGACTGGTCCAAATATATAGTTTCTTTGTGACCTTTCTTTAAGGATCACTGAAGGTGTGTGTGTGTGGTGGGGACTAAGCAACTATTGTTGCAGACAGGATGCAAAATTTTACAAAAGAGAAAATAGTCTGTGAAAGGTGGGGAGACCTTTTGTAGAACATGGAATGGAGCACTGGGGACATCAAATAGCTGATAATGAGACATCTCAAAGTAGCCTGGGGCCGCTGTCCATTTCCTCAACAATGTTCTCATTGTTTATTGTACATCCAGCCTTCATGGCCAGAAGTAATTTATAATGACAGCTTTTATTTTGATTATTCATTGACTTACAATGACCTAAGAACAAAATAAAATAAAAAATAAATTGTTATTTTCGTTCTTGGCCAAACATCCACACTGGCTAATAAAAATATCATTAATGGCTGAGGAAGTGCTTACAAGCTGAGGCTTTCAGAGTATATTTTGAGAGTGGATGATATTTCAGATCATTTGCGAAGCACCAGGAGGAGAAGGCAATTTGGCATGCTGTACAGGAAGAAATGCCTGCTTGACAAAGCATCATATTAATGAGGTAAACTACCACTTCAGCACAGTGGGAGAGATCAGGATGTAAATATCAGGGCGTAACCCTACAGAGGAAAATCCTCTAAAAGACTTGTTGATAGATGCGGTATCAAATGAATTGCTTGCTTCTTAGAAACTGCTTTGATATTTATTGGTTCAAATTGCTCCAGTGACTCACCCTTGCATAAGCTTTCATGGCCCATTTTAATCTTGACATTTCGGGAAGCCAGTCTGATGCAGGATAATGACTAGGTTTTCAAAGGATCAAAATGAAAAAGGAGAAGCTGGGCTGTAATAATTATAGTCTAGCAATGTATAGTTTCACATAATCTGAGCTGAGTAAAGTGATAATATAATAATGAGTCGAGCAAGAAGGCCGAGACAGATTATAGAAAATGGAACTCTCACTTTGGTAAATTGGGCACAATTGTATTTTGATATGTACGTCTGTTAGTGTTGTAAGCTAGGCAAATCATTTGTCCTTTTGTTTATGCATGTGTATGTTTTGAAATGACATAGCTAAGAATGGAAAGAAGCTACAGCATCATCTCTTATTATACTATCAACATCATCCTATGGACCTTAATGAGAAGTCAGTCTGACTTGCTTACAATGGCAGCCTAACCATCAGGCACCTCTTTTCCAGACAAGAGTATCAGTGATGTCTTATAGACAGAAATTGGCCAACATAGCTGCAGTAACCATAAGTGGGGCAAATCCACCCTTCTCCTCTCAAGAGCCATTCCATAATGAATAATTGCACTCAGCTATTAAGCACATCAGGTTCCACCAGTGTAGCTAGGTCAGTGGTTTTCAGATTCTTCATAGGTGAATCATTCCCAATTCTGCCCGTATGCTGTCCTTAATACAACCCTTCATAGGCTAGCTCTGAGCTACAAAACAGCCTGGCATCACACCCCATTTGACAGTCATGGTGGTTGTTGGTATGGCAGTTTGGCATTACAATATAAAAGTTCATAGGTGACCATTTTTTTAAAGAACCCTTTCTCTTCAGCTATGGCACCTCACTTCCTCTACAATGCTTATTCACCTTTTACCTTTAGACAAATAACTTCTAAAGTCAACAAGGCCATTTTCCTTGGGGTGGCACCATTTGCTGGTACTGCTATTGATGGGTCAAAGTCACAGCCTGGAAAGTTATTTTCAAAAAGTAATTATTTATAGTTCTAAGAACCATAGTAGTAACCAGGGTAGTTAGTTACACTTTTAAAAGGTCATTCCTTACTTTCTTGTTATTCAAAAGTAACTAAAATCATTGCCTTTTAGTTAGCTTCAACAAATTAGAATGCTACAATCTACTGGGCTTTTGTATAATTTAAACACCTATATAGTGATGCCACACACATAAACCTCTGTGGCTATAAGAACAGATACAGTCAAACGATAAAAGGAGTGAAGTTATCCTTCATTATATTACAATTGGAATGTAACTTAGTTATATCTTTATTATTGGAAAAGTGAATTAGTTTGAAGTAATGTTTTATTAGAGAGCCAGCGTGCTGTATTGTTTTGGACTATGGACTATTACTCTGGAAATCAGAGTTTGAATCCCTGCTCTGCCATGAAAACCCTCTGGGTGACCTTCGGCAAGTCACACTCTCTCAGCCTCAGAGGAAGGCAATGGCAAATGCCCTCTGAGAACATCTTGCCAAGAAAACCTCATGATAGATTCAGTTTAGGGTTGCCATAAGTCAGAAACAACTTAAAGGCATACGACAACAACAACAACAACAACAACGTGTTATTAGTAATGTGTTACTTACATGTGTTGGTTGGAGTGTGACAGTTGCTCCTCTTCATTTTGGGAAGTATTTGAATTTTTGAAAAATAAAAGTAGCCTGGAATTCTCATCAAGTGCAAGGTTTTTTTTAAAGGCCATGGGATATCATGCTGACATGGATTGTGGGAAGGAGTGGGCAGGATGACTGACAGATGACATTTTCTAGCAATGTGGAGGAAGACACAACCATTATTTAACCTTTTCTTTGAAACCCTTTACTTGGCAGCTGTTATCACAGCAAGTGACACTTAATGCACTCCATGTTCAAATTCCCCAGTACATGATCTCTTTGCTTTTTCATCTTTTCACAATGTATATTTTCCCCCTTTCACTCCTAGATCCATCCTAGACACATTCTTGAAGACTCTTAAAAATAGTAGCAGTACTGGGGACAACCACAGAAAACACCTACCTGAGTCAGAAGACTTTTTCCAAATCCACATCAATGATGTGGAGTCAATGAAAAAAGAACAGTTGAGGAGAAAGTCTCCAGATATCTGAACATGTGCAGCACAGAAGGGTCTTTACTACATAATTTCCTCAGATTTTCCATGCCTTCTTCAAACACAATACAGGCATGCAACTATATTCAGTACTGGTGGGAAAGGCAAGAGTGATAAAGAACACAGATTAACTGCTAATATGATTGACAACCTGATTCTTTAGAAGCCAGATTGGTCTCTGATTGGAATCCAAAAATTTAGCTTTTGGAAGAGTCTGTTTATTTCTTTTAAAGTTTCTGAAAATGGTTATTGTGCAGTATTGTTGATCGAGGTAAGTGGGTCTGTCTTGAAATTTATATTTTATAGATTAAAGACATTTTCTCTGTATGTATTTAACCTTGCTCATTCCCTTTGAGATGGTGGATGAGAACTGGTGCTTCCAAAATTCTTCAAGCAATTTGCTTATCTCCAAGTTCAAAATTGTCATATACTGGCTTCTTCAGACTCAGTAACCAGCCATTTCAGATTTAAAACAGAAAACTTTATTGTCATAGTAATCCAAAGAGTTAGCCCTACAAGTTTGTTGCTAAAAAGAAGTAAACTAAAAGCATTCTACAATCTAGAAAATCTGGCGGCTATACAGTCATTGGCTATCCATCACCCCCACTCTCAGTTCCCACCATACCTGGGCTCCACCCACTTTTCCAAGAGCTGAATCCAGGTGCTGGTTTTATCAGATAGTCACAGACATAGAGCACATACTCACTTTTCACAGTTAGACTACATACTCATTAACAAGTACAGAGGAATGCAAACACAATTAGCCACAGAGTGGTACAACAGAACTGAACTTGGCAGGAAAAAGTCACATCTGTGACTGATCCTGACAAAAAAACGGGATAGGAAGTTGAGAAGAACAAAATCATAGATTTCCCCCCTTCATTCCACTGCAGTAGTGTTGTATGTGTAATTATAAATGATAAGTTTAAAATAATGGAAGAGTAATAATTACTCCCTTTTCAATGCACAGTGGGTTCTTACCATCTGCAGGGGTTCAGTGCTGGGGGCCAACTGCAGATAGAAAAAAATGCAGGCGCTCAAGCCCCATATTAATCAATGGGGTTGCATGCATGGGGCTGCACACTGATGAGTCTTCATGCTCACAATGCCATTGACTAATATGGGGTGTAGTGATCTGCGGAAGCTACAATCAGTGGATGGCAAACCCGTCAATACAGCAGGCACACTGTAAATGTGCAACAAGCTTTTTAGCTTCTTGAAGAAAAAGTAATGTTGTGGTACTTTTTCACTAAAATCTCTACCTCTGGCAGAAAACCATGTTTGCCCAATTATTTTTTCACTCAGCAAGCTCCTCATCTCAGTTTTGGGACTGGTTTTAATGACAGACTTAACTGCAGATCCTTAAATCTAGCCAAAATTTCTTGGACTTCCATTCCTTCCCGGCCCCCTTTTTTAAACAAACAAACAAATATGTAACCTAATGAAAATTCACATTTTGTAAATGTATAATTCATCCTAATAATCTTAATAGACGTACTGTCCACCTTTGGATTAGAATCTTTGGTTTCATCAAGTTTATAAAATATCTGGGGAGAAAAGTAGAACATCTTCCTTATTAACCGCTTTAACAAACTGCCCTGGGTATAATATACTTGGTTCCTTTGTTGTTTTGAAGTTCAGACCTTTCAGAAGTGCAGAAAAGACACAAGGTGTTCACATTCTCTTAATCTCCTGCTTATCTTGGATGAGAGTTAATCTGCTGTTGGGGATGCAATTTCCCACTAATTTTCTTCTTGAAGGAGGCAACATTCTTCATCCTGCTGCAAGAAAAAAACAACAACACCCAGTTTTCAAAGCAATTTCAAAATTTGTGAATATTCTGTACAAAATTTTTTATGTGCATGTTTGCATAGAAAACAACATTTTGTATGCAGGTAACAGCTTTTCCTGCACAGAAAATAATGTTTCTGCATAATTTTTTCTGCACTGAAAAAAAAAAATAATTCTGTACAGAAAATGTTATTTCCTGTGCTGAAAAGGTTGTTTTCTAGGAAAAACAATACTGTGTGAATTTTGCATAGAATAAGTCCTGAACCATGAAGCTTCCCATCAGTCCAGGATTCTTCTCATTGGGCTTCTTCAACACTAAAAAAACATCTTTTTTCTACCATTTTTGAATAGTTTTTCTATCCCTATCTGTTCTCTCAGCTTCTAACTCCTCTCCTACTACAGTTTCAGGTTTGAAGATGCCCCTTTTCTTTTCCTTTTTCTCTTTTCTGGATAGTGCATTCAATTTTAGATCATTGCTGTATGTTTTTATTGTAAAAGAAACTGTTTGGGGCCACCATGGATTCTTTAACTTTGTTAGGATTAGTGTAAGACAAAGAAGTAATGAGCTCAGTACACTGGAGTAAATGATATGGAGAAAAACAAAAAGTGAGACAGGAGCTGGACCCATTCTTGAGTTTTCTTTTTGTTTTTGTGAAACAGCGTTTAGTTAGGGTGTCAAAATAGCATTTAGTTAGATGTTTCAAAGGAAATCTTCTCAAATTTAATATGATTTTGTAAGTAATTTTGAGAATTTCTAGAGGTAAGCTAAAACTGTCTCAGTTTATAGTAGGCATGGGTAATTTGAAGCCCTCCAGATATTGTTGGACTACAATAATACTTGAAGGAATGTCTCTCCCTATGTATGCCCACTCCAGGTTTGATCTGTGCTAGGGGGCTCTCCATCAGTTATGACTATATACTGTTGGAAGACATGGGTGGGGGCCTCCACTGGTGTGGATATCCTCCTCTTAGAGACCCGACTGGCACCTGCATTGCTGTCATTGCAATACCAGGTGAACATATGACCGTTTACAAAAGCTTTTTCGTGGTTTTTTTCTGGGTGTGAGGCCGTGTTCTGGAAGAGTTTATTCCTGATGTTTCCCCTGCATCTGTGGCTGGCATCTTCAGAGAATGGTGGCATAGTGGTGGGAGGGGGGTTATATGCTGTGAGTCCCTGTTCGAGAGAATATGTAAATTTGTGTATTTTGGCGGATAGCCAAAAAACCCCACCAAAATCAAAACTCAGCACATGCAAATGGAACTTCACCCAGGGACAGGGGGATTTCCAGCAGACAATGGGCCATTAGCCAAACAGACACTAATCCTCCTTACATATCCTCCCACCCTAGAAACTAGCCATTCAAATACACAAATTTACATATCCTCTCCAAAAGGGACTCACGGTATATAAACCCACACACCTGTACATCACCATTCTCTGAAGATGCCGGCCAGAGATGCAGGCAAAATTTCAGAAATACTCTCCCAGAACATGGCCTCACAGCCTGGAAAAAAATCACGAAAAAACCTTTGGATGCTGGCCGTGAAAGTGTTCGACTTCAGTTTACAAAGCCTTTGGCATTTAACTGGTTTTATACAGATCCCCACAACATGCATGTTTTTGAATTGTTATGAAATATTTTGAATGATTTTAATCTGTCTTCAGATTAAAAGTGTTAAATGATTATTTTAAAAGCGAGAAACATATTAAAGAATTTAACAAGTTATTTAATCTGTCTTTTTTCAAATGGATTGTGTTTATTTTATAGTACACTGCCCTGAGATCTTTAGATAGGTGGTAGGATATAAATAAATAAATAAATAAATAAATCTCCCATGAACCATAGCCTGCATTACCAGTGGTGAGGGTGGTGGGTGCTGACTATGGCAACATCACAAGTTCCTCACCTCTGATCTTAGGTAGGTTGGGACTCTTTGAGCTTTGGAGAATTTTCATAGAATGCTCAGGACTGCATTCATTTGTAGAGTGAGAAGATGAGAATTGTAGGTTTGTTTGTTTGTTAATTCTACTGCTTAATGAATAAAAAGTTGTTTTTAGAAAATGAGACTTCCTAACCCCCTGCCATGTTACACATAATTAATGTTGGTGGCCAGTTTTTCCTCCTCTCTCCCACCCTCCCCCAGCTCCACAACCTGTGAGGGAAAAGTCTGGGAGAAAAGGGAGGAGGGAAACTAGTAGTGAAGAAGGCTGGACAAGAATTTCATGTTCATGTAGAGGTGGAAGTGTTGAGCGTAACTCATAATGGCTAGGCAATTTTCAGATTAATAGAGTTCATTTCCGAATTTCCCTGTTTCTAAAATACCTCTCCATCTCTTCTGAAAAACAAAAAACAGTTCTACAGCAATATATCTCCAAAATTTGTTCCATCAAAACCAAACCAGCTCATACAGTTCAAACCTTTCTGAGATATGGATGTAAACCTCTAACTATTTCATTCTCACTTGTGTGGACAAATAATTTCTGCAGTTTTCTCCCTTGTGGGGAGAACTCATGTTTCTGTACACTTTTCACCTGGCATTCGTGCAAAATGTTTTGAGGAACTGGGTTATTTTTAATGTGAAAATTGTGGAATTTTGTACAAAATCCACATTTTTCATGCAGCTCCCACTAGTGTTTTTTGTATGTAAAATTGGTGGGGGAGTGCAAAGCACTAACTTTGCACAAAAAAACCCCCACGTTTCTGAAAAAAAGAGTTTTTTGCATGAAAAATATGATTTTTGCAGAAACGCATGCTTTTCCCACAAAAAAAAAGAAAAGAAAAAAAAAGCCCCACACCACTGGCTGGTATCCTGTTCAGTATTTATGAGATTGTAAGCCAGTTCTCACAACTTTTGTGGCTTATGTTTATAGTTGTTAACAACTGGATCTGACCCCCCAAAGCTACCTCTCAAACCAGGCAATGCCCCAACTAAAAGGTGCTGCAGACTGAGGGAGCTGGAAAATGATCTGTCTCTGTAGTACTCTCCCAGTCAGAGGGCACATTGAGAGAAACAGTTGCATCAGGACCCTGAGGTGTCTCTCTAACTGCCTGTCTCAATGCACCCTACTGCTGGGAGAACACTACAGCAATCATTTCACAGAGTCCTGATACACAGCACTTCAGAAACCCTTCAGCTTGGGTGCTGCCTGGCTTAAGAAATAGTTTTTTTGGGGGTGGGGGGTGTCAGTAGAAGTAGCTATGGCGATGGAGTTCCATCACTGGTGTTTTGTGGGCAAACCCCACAATTTTACACTAAAGCATGTGTATTTCTCTGCAGAACAATTTTCTAAAACAGTCAGAGAGGAACAAATAGTAGGTGAAAACTGCAAAAAATTCTCACCTTTGTGTTATTCTTCCTATTGGGATTTACCAAATATTAGGAACCCACTTTTTTTGTTTGGAGAGTAATAACAGGGAATATTCTTTCCATTCCTATGCTAACACAAGGACTTCTTTTTCAATTTATGATCAATAAATTAGTACTACAAATGATTAGTAGTCCCCGTTGTGAAGACCCAATGTCAGAATCTGAATGAAAGGGACCATTTATTTTTATACTTTGGGGGCTCATTTGAGTCCCTGTAGTTGGGGTCCTCCACCTACACATACACAAACAATGCACAGACTGAGGAAATTTAGGCTGAACTGGTTGAACTGGCCACCAAGCAAACACATCTCACTGTCTAGGAATTCTACATAGTTTCATTGCAGCCTTGCTCATAATAAATATTTGTTGTAAATATTTTGCATGGCAAATGTATCATGATCTACCCTGGTCAGTGGTGTCTTTGAGGCTATGACTTTATGTTTGAGCTTCAAAACTCCCTCCAATATCAAATACCCTTTGATATCAAATTCCAATATTGATGAATGTTCTGTGGAATCATTGACATTGCTTCCATAGTTCAAAAATGTAGCACAGGAAGTCAAACTGTACTAAGCCTATCTCATACATTGGTGGGAGAGATTAAATGTCTCTTGACATGACAGAAACACAATTGATGACCAACCCGGAAATAATAAGCCAGACACAGAGATGGGTTTAAGCAGTGCCACTTTATTTGACCTATAACTTAATTAATGAATTGTACCTGAGAGAAAACTTTGGAGGGGGGAGCAACTTGATATGGATCTGACTGAGGCCAGGTGTCAACCCATGACCCCCTCCTCAGCCATCCATGGGCATCACACCTGACTCTGAGGGCATAGAATCATAGAACTGCAGAGTTGGAAGAGACCACGAGGGCCATCCAGTCCAACCCCCTGCCACGCAGGAAATCATGATCAAAGCATCCCCGACAGATGGCTATCCAGCCTCTGTTTAAAGACCTCCAAGGAAGGAGACCCCACCATGCTCTGAGGGAGTGTGTTCCACTGCCGAACAGCTCTTACTGTCTGCTTACCCCAGTCAGTCTTAACTGGAAGGTAACCTGAAGCACTCCCTCCCAAGCCCCAGGACCCTATAAAAGAGAGTGAACTGCCCTGGTTAGCCCCAAGGGCAGACTCCTTCACAACCACCCCAGGTCCCAGGACCCAAATAGACCATTCCAGAGGCCAGCCCTTCACCACAAGGGGGAACCAAGGTGTCCACCGAATGGCCTTTAGCCCCCCTGGTACCTGCCACTAGCAAGGGACAAGCATCCACTTAGTCCATTCCCCCCACCAAGCCAGACAATGTGGTTCTCACCCCCTCCTGCAAGTCTCCCAGGAACAAATTATTCTCCTCTTCAGACAGATGTACGCCAAAAGAGGACTAACACAAGGAGGGTACTGCCTTAAATAGGCCAGCTTGCCCTCTGTCCGTTCAGGCTGGCACTGCATGCCAAGCCTCTAATTAATATCCTGGCCTCCGGCAACATCATTCTGCTATGCCTATGTGAGAGTACAACATGTATGTTGTCACAGTAAAATAAGAATGCTACAGTACTCAGTGGAGACATCAGTAAGAATGTTTTTTAAATTATTTATATTTAAAAGAGATCTCAGCTACATACAATAATGTTCCAATATAACAAAGGCAGGAAATAAAAACACAAAAGGAGGGGACCACATTAATCATAAGTTTCTATAAAAGCTGACTAAATGTCCAAATATAAGTCAATTTGTAAATTTTCTCTATACGCCATTCTTTCAAATATTGCAACTGTTGTTAGCTCTTCTATCCGGGAAAAGTTATCTTCCCAGTAATGAAGAATCAATCTTTTATCAGTCAAAAGGGTGTGAAAAAATCCACTTCTGTTGGCCATTTATTAATTTCCTAGAGAAAGGTAAACAATTCAAAAGAACATGAATGTCCCTGAATATCAAAGAACTTTCCAAAACCAAGTTTACTCATGTGATTACTACATCCCAAAATGTAGCTACTATGGGACTACTCCAAAACATATTCATTAAAGAAGCACAATGGCCATTGATTAGTCAGAACTGGATATTCCAATTCTCTATTCTGTTCTTGCTGTAAACCTCTCATGTCATATTTATTTATAGATAATAGAAATTTATATATATAAATTCTTGGTTTGGATACTTGGCTGGCCTCAATTAATGCCTCTAATATTAAGGGAAGCTGAGATGCATTTAAATTGTTTCATTTGTAGATACAGTTGCCCCTCCACATTCGCGGCTTTCACTTTCAAGGTTCTGCCTATTCGCGGTTTCCTCAGCAAGTGCCCGGTTTAAATCAGCTTCTCTCCTTTGCACACAAGGGAGGGAGAAGTGATTTAAACAGAGCGCTCACCAAGAAAACCGCACACCCAACTCCCCGCTCTCCTGGGGCTTGGCTTCATTTGGGGTGGAGAGCCAAGCCCTGGGAGAGCAGGGAGTTCGGGGCAAAGGCACTTTTCAGCCACCCCCTGCCCTTCCCAAAATGGCGACCCATTGCGGCTTTGGGAGGGTGGGGTGGCTGAAAACCCTCGAGCCTGCCCACCACCCCCACCCATTCCTTCTGAAAACAGCAATGGGCTTCTTGAGAAGCCCATTGCTGCTTTGGCAAGGGAGGGAGTGGTGGCTGCAAAGCCTCCTGCCCGCTTACCACCCCTGTCCATTCCAGAGTAGCGATGGGCATCTTGAGAAGTCAATAGCTGCTATAGGAAGGGCAGGGGGTGGCTGGAAGGCCTCCCAGCTGCCCACCACCCATTGAGTGCTCTCTTTAAATTGGATCTCCTCCCTCACAAGCAAGGGATGAGATCCAATTTTAGCAGGGCACTCAATGAGCAAATGGCCCCGGGTTTGCTCGTTGAGCACCCTGCTTAAATCAGACTTCCTCCCTCACAAGCAAGGGAGGAGATCCAATTTAAGTGGGGCGCTCTATGAGCAAACCACCTACGGTTAGCTCTGTGAGTGCCCTGCTTAAATTGGATCTCGTCCCTTGCTTGTGAAGGAGGAAAGCCGATTCAATCAGGGCATTCAACAGCTTTTCTCCAGCTTCTTTCCATTTAGTGGGGGGGATCTAGGGGGGAAGAAAGCCATGGAACACCCAGTTTTCCTCCCCCCTGGATCCACCCTGCTAAATGGAATGAAGCCACAGGAAAGCTGTTGGACACAAGGGTGGGGGTGCGGGCAGCAGCAAGACTTTCTAAACCCTGCCACTGCTTTAGAAAGTGTGGAGGGTGCCGGCAGGCCTGGAGGACCCAGAAGATGGCACGGGGGAAGGGGCGAGTGGTGTGAGAATGGAAGCAACAGAAGGCCGGGAGGCCTACTTTTTTTTTTTTTTTTTACATTTGCGAGAGTCTTGCACCCCTAACTCCCGTGAATGTGAAGGGACGACTGTATTGCCATTTAGCTGATAGAGGTAGTTTAAACTGCTCTTGTACAATGGAAAAAGGCAAAAACTCATCATTAACACCAAGTATCAGATTTAAAGTAACATTCCCATTGCCAGCCTGTACATTCCATAAAAATTGTTACATAGCAGTTTTCAAATCTAGATTCCCCCATAAAGTCAATTTGGCATGAGTATATGGGTAAAATTGCAACTGACAAGACAATATTTGCAACATAGTTCAAGTTGCTGAAGTTGTTGGCAAAACACTTCCCTTTTAACAAAATGAGAACCAAGTACTGTCCATTTGAATAGCGGTGCCAGAAATGAAGACTCCAAGGCTGACCATGGTGGATTATTTTCTTTATGTATTTTGCTATGTCCAAAAATAAATACAAGATAACAAATATGCCCAACAGGACCAGTTTAAGAGCCCTGTAGCACCTGCAGCCACAGCCTCCCCGTCATTGGGGGGGGGGGCGTCGTAACCTTCCTCCTACAAAAATATTATTAGTAGGAAGGCTTCTGACCCTCGCCACATTGGGCACCGACTGGCTACAGAAAGGGGTATCCCCCATGGGAGGGGGAGTAGCAGGTCAGAGAGGCACCTTCACCCCTGCCCCTCCCTCTGACATCTTCTTGTCCAGGGAGAGCAAAGGTTGTGCTTTGAAAAGGGAGAGGAAAGGAAAAGCACCAGGCAAGGTTGAGTTTCCCAAAGGGGTGGAGACAGAGACAGACACACAAGGTCTGGGGGACCCGTTTCTCCCAGAGCGATGGGACAGCCTGAGGAAAGAGGCAGGAAAACTCTGAGAGGGGCGATGAGGGACAAGAGTGCCTGGTAGGTAGAGAAGCTGAGGTGGAGGAGGCTGTAGAGCTACCTAAGGGAGCAGAGAGAGAAGCCCAATGCCAGTGCGAAGGGAAGCCCTCTTGACGGCAGCCCCTGAGAGGATGGAGGAGGCACCAACGGAGCTGTGTGCTCCATGCATTACAAGCATTTACTATTTGTTATTTTAAAACTCTTAACCTAGTAATGTAAGTATCTAAGCCTTTTCACTTATGAAGAAGAAGAGGACTCCCCACCCTAAGTTTGCTTTAAACATATTTAATGCCAGGTCAGTGGGTTTGCCAAGTGGCCTAGGTGGGCTGAATAAGGCCAACCTTTAAGCTAGACAAGAGAACTAAATCATCTCCAGTTTCCAACTGTATATATTTGTTCAAGAAGCAAGCAGAGAAATATTCAAAAATGCTTTTCAAATAAAATGAAGTATCAAATTAACTAACTAAAACCTAATTAACTCAACAAAGCAGCTGGCAGGTACCTGAAGGACTTCATAATCTGGCTATTATGACACTGCACTATTATACTGCTATGATTCCACTGTAACTGCTCTGGCTGCCTCCTGTGGAATTCTGGGATTTGTAGTTTAGTGAAGCCTAAGAGCTCTCTGGCTGAGAATGCTAAATTCCCCTCCCTAAACTGAAAATCCCAAGGTTCCACGGGAGGTAGCCTTACCATTTAAAGTGGAATAGTGCTACAACAATATAGTGTGATAATCTTGTTTTGACTTTTTGCCAGATTAAAAGACAAAAGAAGAATTCCTACACAAGTATATTTCAACGAGAGCTGGGAAAAGGGAGAGGGACATTCAAACTGCCCAGTCAACAGCCAGGGAGGACCTGGACTAAGAGGCCTTTCTGTAATAGATGTGGAAAGGCAGACAGCACATTCCTTAGACATTGAGGAGTTAGTGAAGGTATTTGGCGCTCAAAAAGCAATAAAAGTTAAGATTTAATTGAGTATTTTTTTAATTCAAAGAAGCTAGAAAAGAAGAGCAAATCCATTTTATAAATGTTGTAATTTTAAATTATTTGATACAAATGTTATGTAAACTGGTTAAAATAATTTTAAAATAATAATTCAGGCTACACTTTGTATTTCAAAATTTACAGCATAAGATTGTAAAAGTAAGAAAGGACAAAATGCATTAAATATACTAAATTGGTCTCAGCTCTTTCTTTTCCTGACTTTAAATTCTGCATGCTGAAACTAGTGTTTTGTAATTTTGATTTAGTGTGAATGGGTTAGTCTTTTGAGATTTGTTTAACAGAAATGATCTACTTTAAATATTAAGAGAGTGTTGCATTAGAGTGTTTTGTAATATGTTTGTATTCTGTTTGGCTGAGGAAATCTACACCAATATTATATTAGTGCCTGTAATACAGTTTTTTAAACTAAATTATTATATTTATATTTATTTATATTGGTTATTTATACCCCACTCTTCAGCCACAAGGCTATCAGAGCGGCTTACAAATTGTTTTAAGCAATAGCAATTTACACATCTACACTGCATTAAGCAGTTTCCAATGTGTATTAGCTAATTGCCCCCACAAACTGAGTACTCATTTTACTGAACTACGAAAGGATGGAAGGCTGAGTGAACCTTGGAACCCTCTGGAATCGAACTTGCAACATGGTGACTTGCACTACTGGGATTTAACCAGTGCGCCACCAGGGCTCCCTGGTGTCTATTGGTGACAAATTATGTAATAATCTGAATATCCTGTACTATGAATATGTTAGGTTACATTGACCTGAGATAAACATATGCCCCCCCCCCAAATAAAATGTTGCAGGGCCCCCCAAAAATTCCTTAAACCAGCCCTGATGCCCAATGGTATATAAGAAGATCTGGGAAGCTGAACCTTCCCTCTTTGATTGGAATTTGCATCCTTTTCATTGAGATTTTTGGGAGTAGATGAACCTCCAAAAATATCCTAAACAATGCATTTAATTTTTAAAAATACTTGCATGGTATAAGTAGAGGAATTCCATGAATAACATAAACAATTCTAGATATAACATTCATTTTAATTGTGTTTACCTTACCCCATACACTCTTCTTTAAGCCTACACATCTTTCTAAATCTTGTGCAATATCTTTTATCAGTTTACTTATATTAAGATTAATAATCTGATGTAAATCCCTAGGGATAATTATGTCCAAATAAGTAATAGATTTGGGGCAATATCAAAACTACCATGCTTTAAATATGCTAGAGTCAGTCTTGTCTCCCACTGGCAGTATTTCTAACTTGGACCAGTTAATTGAATATTAATCAACTGCATCCAAACAGGGATTGACTGCTGGGGCTTTGAAATGAACCAAAGAGCATCTGCAAAAAGAGCTTTTTATAATTCTAAACTCACCTGCTCAAATCCATTGACCCTGAAATGTTGCCTAATGGCCTGAGCTAGGGGTTCCAAGCACAAATTGAATAGGAAAGGGGACAATGGGCATCCCTGCTTTTTGCCCTGTTTCAATGAAAAAAATGGAACAAAAACATTGGTCATAACCCATGCTCTAGGTTCTGAATATAAAATATTTATCCATTTTTAAAACAAAAAATAGGAAACCCAAAATTAGCCAATATGTGTGAAAATAAATGGCCAGTAAATTTTACCAAAGGCCTTCTCAGCATCTAAAGAAATAACAGATGGCTGTCCAGTTCTATCCAAGTTTAAGAATGTTTTCTTGCACCCTCCAAAGCATACTGGACATGGTTGAGATAATGAAGTACTTGTGGTGCCTGTGAAGAGGACAGGCATTTGCTAGACACAGGCATTCTATAAATCATGTCCCTTGTGACCTTGGTAGCAACACTCAAAGGAGGTTATCAGATGACCTAAATATCCCATTTACAGGGATGCCAGGAAATGGCAAAAGGGCTTCCCTATCAAACAATGTTGTCCCTGTGTCATTATGCTCCCGTGACCTTTCCATTCCGAAGACAATCATGTTTATTCACAGGCTAAGCCGTGAATTGACCCATCGTTCTGTTTCTGTAATGGAACGACAGGTGAGCAAAAAGGTGCCCCGTTATGCTGGCACGATGCTAGAGTCATTGGGAGGTCCCTGCCGAACACGTCCAGTTGAGATTGGGACATCAAGGTAAGTGACACACATTTTCCTACCCTCCCTGGGTTACTTGAGGTTTTTTAAATGTGTTTTTGTGCTTGGTGGTGTAATTTTTTTACCTTTTCTTTTTCTTTTTGAATTTCCTGCACAATTGTTCTCTTGAGAGCTGTATCCACTCCTGGGCTGCTGGAGGGGAGGGGACGCAGTTTCTCTTGCACTATTAAGGTAGGTCTGAATTTATTTATTTTTATTAAATCATTACAGGGACGGGAATGGGGTGGGATAGGAGATAGCGAGATGGGGATGCTATATTTGTCCCCATCTGATAATCTCCAAAGTCAGCAAACCGGAAGCGCCCCAAACAATTATAACTTGTCCTTTTCAGTCTGTGGTTAAAAGATATGCCCAGGTAACTTCTTCAAACAAAATCAATTTTGAATGAACACAGCAACCAAAACGAATGAAAAAAATGTTTCTGGTGTTGCCACCAAGGAAAGAGATGGGTGGAGAATGTTTGGTCCTCCAGATGTTTTGTACTACACAGTCTCTTATCATTGCCCATGCTGGGTGGATCTGATTAGAGCTGTCAGGAAAAAACAACAGAGGTTCTCCACCCATGACATAAAGGCTGAAACCAGCCCAAGTACACACAGTATCTCATTGATATACCATGAGGAACTTATATCTTAACCCTCCCACTGAAATCAGATGGACCTAATCGTTTTAAATTTTGATTGGGTTGCTTACTACCTGTGTTTTAATCAGCAGAATGAAAGGATATTAGGAGATTTTCACACTACACTGTTATAGTGTTACTATTCTACTTTATTTGCTTTGGCTGCCTCCTCTGAAATCCTGGGATTTGCAGTGAAGGGATGGGTGTTTACAACTCTCAGCCAGAAAGATCTTAGGCCTCACTAAACTACAAACCCCAGAATTCCACAGGAGGAAGCCAGAGCAGTTAAAGTGGAATAGTAACACTATACTGTGGTCTCTTCCAACTCTACAATTATATGAATCTATGTCAGGGATGCTTTGATTGTGTATTCCTGCATGGCAGGGGGTTGGACTGTATGGCCCTCGTGGTCTCTTCCAACTCTGCAGTTCTATGATTCTATGATAATAGTGTAGTGTGAAAATCCCAAACACTCCGCTGAAAATAGTTTTACTTCAGTTCCTTCTTAACTATTGCTTTTAGGCCACTTCATTTACTAAATTTATACATAAACCACTTGGTGGCAGGCCCAGGTTTGCTTCTATATAATGTATGAAATGATCTAGATAGGGAGAGAACAAAAATAGAAGCCAGTCTACTTAAGGCTTTCAATCTTCCTCACAGCCATTTTGGTTAACACACTGTTAAAATACTTACTAATTGAACTGAAGCTAATTGAACAAAAACTAATTGGTGCAGTTTAAGTCATTTGCACTTACATAAAATAAATAATGCATGCAGGTGTGATTAGCAATGTAAAATTTCTAACAAATAAGGGATGAAATATAAATTATGTTTAAGTGTGATTCACAAATCTGACAACACCCTTTAGATTTTGGAGTGGCAGAAGTCCAAATGCTTATCCTGTGAATAGGGTTTGTGATTGTGTTCTGGGACAAGGCTTGAATAAGATATAATTTCCATTAACAGGTCTAATTTGAAGAAACCCGTAATTGTGAAAAGTGCTGTGGGGTCAAATTATTTCAAAATGCCTTTGCTGTTCCGCAGCCAAACTCTTATAAGAACTATTTTCCACACTATCAAAGTCAATCTAATCTTTGTTGTGAAATTCCTGAAGCCAATAAAGGATTATCTGTGGGTAGTTTTTCAGTCTAAAAACTTTTCAAGAGGTTTCAACAAAAGGTTTCACCTTCCTATACATATTCTGTATTTGTATTGTCTGATTGGTCACGTTAAATCACATCTGTTTTTGCCATTTTTAAAAAAATAGTTCTTATGTATTCCTTTACAAACAGATTCTTAAACATAGCATCATTAGTTTGCAAAGCAAGGAGGTAAATCAAGAGCCTAGGCCATTCCAGGTCAAGTTGTTAAAAAGGACCAGCTCCTTGGTGTTTCTTTTACCTGGAAAAATATACATTTGGACATATGTATGAAGAGATACAAAACAAATCAGAAGACCAGTTTTCTCTCCTGGAGACCTGAACCTGCTTCATGCTTAATCTCATTTGCCTGCTATTTCACCCAGAAAATGGGAACTGAAAATGGATAAATATATCCAAGGCCTGTTCTATTGGTCAAGCAGCAAAATACAACAAAATCCAAAATACACATCAAAGTAATACCTTTACTAGGTCAGCCAAACTATGTAATGGTGTTAGCTTTGAAAGCTCACTTACTTCTTCATGTAGACTTGTCCCAACATGTTCTACTCACTTACCAAATAAGGAGAGGTGACACACACACACTTCCATGTATTCTCTTTATTTGCACATTATGGCAAGCATCTGCTGAGACCTCCAGAGGTCCTCAGTAAGTCCCTGAAGTGGAAGTCCCTTCCACTTCATCTGTCTACAGGAAAATAACTGGGCACATCCCTACTTATCCTCTCACTCTGCAGGAACATAGAAATGCATGTCTTGCAGTTATGCTGCTTACAAGCTGGGTTTAGGGGGCATTTTGGACATAGGAGATTTTCAGACCTGCAAAAATTCATGTCTGCCGCGCGAGCAGCCTCCCGAAACTGCTGCGCGGCAAGGGACTTCTTCGGACGACGCTGTGCCTCTTGCGAAACCGTCCGTGTCACTTCCGTGAAGCTTCGGACGGCTCGGCGCAATATTTCAATCACGGAGGTTGCCCGAGATTGAAATATGGCGCCGAGCCGTCCGAAGCTTCACGGAAGTGACACGGACGGTTTCGCAAGAGGCACAGCGTCGTCCGAAGAAGACCCTTGCCGCGCAGCAGTTTCGGGAGGCTGCTCGCGCGGCAGACATGAATTTTTGCAGGTCTGAAAATCTCCATTGTGTAGTCAGAACAGAACTCCAACCTCTTCGTGACCAAAAAAAGTGAGCTGTGATGACACAAACCCAGCATACACCATTGTAACTCACCAACAGGATGTCAGCTTAAAATGTTTAAACCCCATCTTAATAAATATATTGAAACATTTAAAAGCTGAGAATATCCATTTAGACCAAGGGCCCATCTACACGAGGGGGGGGGATCCAAAGTACCTGGTAGTTCTGGCATCTCGCAGCAGCAGCGACATGTCTAAATGTTTTTTCTGACCTCAGAAGCCTGCATAAGCCTTGCATTCCTGAGGGCAGCCGTGAGTGATTTATTCCGGCCCTGCTAGCAAGCCCTGCCTCTACTCTCGCCCGGCCAATCAGTTTTGTGCTTCCCTTCAAAGTTTTTGTTGTTCAATAGTCCAAATGAGCAGGAATGTGCACCCCCCTCGTGGTTTTTGAAAAAAAAATACAGGAAAATCTGTGAAGGCTTTTACCCCATTGTTTTTGCCGTTTTGGGCCCCCTTCTTTCTGAATAGTGTGGATCGGTGCTGGATCCCGTTTAGATAGGTAGGATTCCCAGATGATTCCATGAGGGGTATTTTCACCATTTAGATGCACCCCAAGTTAGTTACTAAAGACATTTTTTTATTATTATTAAAGGCTTTCACATTTCATAATGTGTTGTGTTCAGAACCAGCAGCCACAAGGCTTGGGCCCCCTTTCTTCCCTCTGCTCAGCCCTGCTTATTAATACAGTTGTTATTAATGAGTATCTTCATTTCATTGAAAATATAAACCTGTACAACAAATAAAACCGGATAGAGTTGAGAGAGCTTTTAGTAGATGCCAGTTTTCAGGAAAAGTAAAGAAGTGCATTGCTTTTGGAGGGGCTTATCGCACGAGGGAAGGAATCGGCAGTGCACCCTGATAATAGCACCACCCACCTTGCCTTATCACACAATGTCGGCATGTTTCAGCTGTTCTTCCATTCCAGTTCCATGGGAGACAGTGGTAAACTTGAGGCTTTTGCTAACTGGAAAAATTTGTTAGCAAATGACCCGTGTTTACCACCATTTTCCACAGGACCAAAATGGGAGAATAGCTGAAACACACCAACATTGTGAGATAAGGCAAGGTGGGATGCATTACTCTCAGGATTCACTTCAGCTTCCTTTCCTTTGTGCAATAAGGATCTAAGACATGCTAGAAATGGAGACACATGGGAGCAATCCACTAAGTCTGTGGCAAAATTTTCACACTTTTTAATAATTATGGAGTATATGAAATAGCTGTGTGAATTTTGGCAGCAACTCCACACTTGGTGTGTCCTCTCAACAACTATTCTGAGTTTGAGAAGACTTATGAGTGCTAATTGTCTATTTTAATAGAGCAACTGTATGCAAAGTGTGGGTGGGCCAAAGCAAAACATCTTATGGACAATACATGTATGCAGCCTTTGGTATACCTATACACATGCAGGCACACAGAGATAGGATGAGAAACACCAAAGACCACTCACTGGTGGTAGTGGTTGTTTAAATTAAAGGGACTTCCTTTTAATTTCAAGGCAAGGAAAAAGGAAATATAAGACCTGACTTATAGGACTGGCAATCACCATATGAGCCAAAACATTAGTCTATAGTTCTTTACATAATATTCTTATTCCTTTTTTCAGGAAGAAGTTCTTCTGCAATAGCGGGAACTAATCTGTTCAGGAGTATCCTTGCAAGAATTTTTCCAGCAATACAGAACAGTGTTATGTCTTGATAGTTTGAGCAATCGGATCACCAGCATTGAGGCCATGATATTGAGAACATAGCTGCGCTGGGCAGGGCATGTTTCTAGGATGGAGGACCATCGCCTCCCAAAAATACTACTCTACAGTCAACTCACCATGGGTCAGCATAAGAGGGGCTCTCCAAAAAAGTGATACAAGGACTCCCTGAAACAACATCTCAGGCTTGGCCAAATTGATCACTAACAATGGTCCGCCCTGGCCTCACATCGGGAGCCATGGAGATGCACTATCCACAATGCTGCAGCCTTATTTGAGAACTCACACCGAACAAGTCTTGAAGAGAAAAAGCAACGCAGAAAGAATCACAACCCAGAAACATCACCCAAGGAGTCCTTCTGCTGTGCTTTCTGCAACTGGACTTTTTTATCTCAGATTAGGCTTTTTGGTCATCAGCATGACTAAAGAAAAGAAATTGGACGAGCCCCTGTAATAATAATGACAATCAGGAATCCTCCAAAGCAGAAAAACAGATGAGGATTGACTCACTCTTCCCAGCGGCAGAGACAACACAGCTTGTGAGTAACAATTTTGTAACAACAGCTCCTTCTTTATTCCCTAAACCATCACAGACACTTGAACTAAACAAACCAGCCTCCTCAATTCCTCAAAGTGTAAATATAAATTATGGGCCAGAGCAAGTTGATAACAAAGTCAAACTCCCAGAGCTTAGCAGCATTCCGTACAATAACAGCGCTCAGCTCTTTTATGATTTCTGCAAACTGTCCATAGAGACATTGATTCTTATTTTCCAAAGACTAAATTACATTACAAACAAGCTTTCTCAACAAGCTTTTCAAAGGCAAACCCCATATGGTACACAGGGGGTTAAAAATATAGCAGATTTGGAGGAAATGTGCCCTGCCACATCACAGGATGCAGTTAATCACTGCCGAGTGTTACAGAAAAATCAGCTCCTGCTACAAATTCATAACAATGCCCATAAGTGGAACAACCAGAGCTCAATTGTGAGATACCTTTCCCAACTTTTAAACATGCACAGCAGAACAATTTATTTACTAGACTGCCACTTTTTACCCAGCTCAAGAGCTACAAAATAATTTTTTTGACCTTTAACCAGGCAAATATTCCTAACAGGCTGTTACAGAAAAGAAATTTCCTCTGGAATGCACATTATATAGAAATTAACAGAGTTTTTAAGGATGAGACACTCCGTGACCTCATCACAGGGAAAACAGCAACAATAACACAAAGAAGCAATAATTCTGCACACCAAGAGGGAGAACCTAAACACACCTCAAAGGAAGAAGCTCAGGCTATAAATCAAGAAGTAATTAAACTGAGAGAAAAACTCACAGAAATTTGGGAACACACTCCCACAATACAGCTGATGAGAGATACCATCCTGAGTCAATCTAACAGCAATCCAGCCCCATTGAAATCACCCCCCTCACAGAAAACTGTCAGTGCATTTTTCTGATTTTTTTGACAATGAAAGCAAAAGTGATGACTCTCTACTTACAATCAAGGAAGCTTTGAAATCCCAAGTTGTAGCCAACACCCCTTCAAAAATGCAATATACTGCAGATGCACCCCCATCTACAATTAAATTCCAGGGGTCTCAAACATCCCTTTGCAAACCTAGTTCAAGGGAAAAACAGTCTTCACTGCCACCTACCTCATCTCCTAAGCCAAAGAATGCCTCCCTCACTAAAGAGATGGGATCCTTGCTTGCTTGTGATCCTCATTTTGCTTCCCATGCTGCATTGGTTCTTCCAATGTCCCTTCCAGAACAGGCAGGGCAGGAAGAACAGGAATGTGATTCACTACCCCTCCATCCACAGAGGAGGGCAAAGCCACAGTCAACCCAACCATTTAACCAACTGCCATCAAATGAATTACCCATCCAGCCTGTGGCCTGCAATGCGACTGCCTGACTTCCAACAGACCAGCACAAGGTTACCCTTATGACCTAGAACATCGCTGGGTGGCCCACTGCCCACAGAGATCCTTGTCCTAGTGACTTCCTCACCCAATATGACATTATACTGATCCAGGAAACATGGACTAATAAGGATCTGTTATTAAATGGCTTTCACTCATTCTCAATTCCGCCAGAGCCAGGGAAAAAGCATGGAAGAGCTAGAGGAGGCCTGGGCGTTCTGGTTTCCACCACCCTAACTGCCATAACAAGGCCTCTTTTCACTGTTAAAACATATGCCATGGCAGCGCTAATTCAATTTAACCATTGCACTTTGCTGATAATAAATGCCTACATGCCTCCAATGAAGAAGAAATCCCAAATCAGAGGCCTGTGGGCTGAATTGGAATCATACACTGTTAATCTCATGTTGCAGAACCCAAATGCATTTGTAATTTTGGGGGGTGATTTGAATGCCAGACTGGGCCCCAACAATCATACCCTATATGCCCAGCACAAATGCCCTCCTCCTGATTTTGAAGATGATAGAACCCACCCCACCCAATGCTCAAAGGACAAGAAATCAAATTTTGCAGGACTTTGTCTGGATCAAACAGTATTCAGGCTGAACCTTCAAATCCTAAATGGTGCCCTGGAAAATGACTGCCCAGTCGAATTCACTTATCTCTCTGGGTCCAGAATGAGTGCCATTGATTACATAATCATTTCTAGGGACCTTCTTCCCTATGCCAAGGAATTAGAAGTTGTGCCCAGATTTGAAAGTGATCATTTTCCAATTTGGCTACATCTTAGTGACTTCACTCAGGAGACACACACCAGGGAGCGCTATCACCTTTCTGTGACATCATCAGGAAGGACTTATCACCAAGCTAAATGGACCCCCCAACTAAACCAAACAATAAGTGAGGTATTGGCTTCAGACCAACTTCAGCATCTTAGGTCTGCCCTGATATCAGCTGAGTCCCCTGATGAAATCTTGGAAAATTACACTACACTTAACCAAGCTCTACACCAATACCTAATCCGTCAAAATAGCGTACATCAGTGGAAACAACAATAGCACCACTCCAAACCATGGTTTGACAAGGAATGTGTTAATGCTAAAAAAGCCCTCATTGATACTTATCAGGGTTACCTATCTAATAACATCCCAGATGCTGCACCAATGCTGCTTCAGCAGAAAAGAGACTACAAAAAGCTGCTGATGAACAAGAAAAAAGAAGCCATGAAGAATGACTGGACACAACTTATTCAGGCAGTCAGATCCAACAACACAGCTCTATTCAGGCATATTACATCAAGTTCCCAGAGAAATGGGCCAGCTACAGTGGATTGTCACATCCCTCCAGGGATATGGGAGGATCACTTTCAAGCACTTTATAAGGACAACTACATTGAAAGTGGATGCACTAGCCAAAATATAGAAAATATCCAAGGGTGGCCACCAGTGACAGTGACAGCAATCAAGAACCTTGTAGCCCAGCTGAGAATGGGGAAGGCTCCAGGGGAAGATTTAATACCTGCAGAAGCCATTAAAAACAACCTTGAATTTTGGGCCTCTATCCTGGCCTCACTTTTCAACTGTATCGACAAATATGGTCGAGCACCCAAGGATTGGGGCCTTGCAAGCATTGTCCCCATATATAAAGAAGGAAGCAAGGATGATCCTATCAACTACAGACCAATTAGTTTCCTCAGTACAATCAGCAAACTCTATGCAAGACACTTACAGTGGAAATTTCAGACCTGGTTGGAACAAGAAAACATACTTGCAGAAGAACAAGCTGGCTTCAGGGAAGGCCACTCCGCCATAGATCAGTGCCCTGTACTCCACCACCTTATTGAAAAATACTCCACCTGCAGCACAGTTTCTCTCTATGCTGCCTTCATAGACTTTAAAGCAGCTTTTGACTCTATATCCCGAACCAAACTGTGGAAAAAACTGGAGGCTTCTTCAATTGACTGACGTTTACTCCATCTAATTTGTATGCTGCATGAAGGGACCTCATTAAAAGTAAGATGTAACCCCCAGGGACATCTCACCAATGACATTGTCACTGAGAAGGATGTCAAGCAAGGCTGCATTCTAGCTCCACTCCTGTTTAACTTCTACATCAATGATTTGGTGGATCACCTCAACAACACTAACTTCCATCCCCCAAAATTAGAAGGAAGGCATATCTCAGTGCTGCTTTATGCAGATGATGCAGCAGTACTTTCAAGAACTCCCATTGGACTAAAAAGAGCCCTAAGAGCACTAACAATATTGCAGAGTGGAACAGCTAGAACTCAAATATCAAAAAACTAAAATCATGGCATTTGCTAAAAGGCCTAAGAACTACAACTGGAATATAGATGGCCACAAGATTGAGCAGGTCTCTTGCTTCAAATACCTGGGGGTAATTTTTCAAGCCACTGGTAGTAGGAAAACACATGGGGACTATGCTGCTTGCAATGCACAGAGGAGTACAACAGCCATTCTCAAATGTCTTAAGACAAGAGGAGGCCACTATTTACCTGCAGCGCTCAAACTCTTTGAAGCCAAACCAGTAGCACAACTGCTTTATGGATCCCAATTGGGACTCTTCTCCAACTCTGCTCCATTAGAACTTGTCCAATCCAAATTTTTAAGATCAGCTTTCCAAACTCCAAAATGTGTCTCTAGCGCAGCTCTGAGACAGGATTTATGAAAGTGGAAGCCAGAGTGTGGGTGACCATACTCAGCTACTGGCTCAGACTATCCCTCTTTCCCACTGGCCTTGCTCCATTAACCTTAAGTGATGATTTCCAATCCAGCTGGAAACTGACAGTGATGACTAAAATTTCAACGCTGGGCCTTTCTCCAGATCTTCTGCTTAGCCTGGGATATGATAGGGCGAAAGCTACTATCAAACAACGGGTAGAAGATATAGAGCAACAACTGGATCTAGCCAGCACTCCAACCTTCATTGCTAGTGACTCCAATAGATATCTGGCCTCTCCTTTGGCATACTTAGCAACACTTGAAATGCCTAAATATCGAAGGGCCTTTACTCTTGCACGATGCCATACCCTCCCTTCAGCTGTTCTTGAAGGCCAATACAAGAAGATCCCCTTCTCAGACAGACTGTGCCCCTGCAACTCAGGCCAAATAGAAACAACAGAGCATGTATTACTCCAGTGCTCATACTACAGATTATGGAATGGCCTCCAGTGCTCATACTACAGATTATGGAATGGCCTGCCAGACGAGATCCATCTTATTAACACCTTAGACAGCTTCTAAAAAGCTATCAAGACGGATCTTTTCTGGCAGGCCTTTCCTGAATAACTATCCCGGCCCAAGACTCGGCTGTCCTCCCTGAGCTGTAATCAGATTTTTTTAAAAAACTATTGTATGTTTTAATCTTTTTTTCTAATTTATGTATTTTTAATTACTGTACGTTTTTAATCTTTTATAATTTAATATTATTTTAAGGGGTGGGTGGGCTAGGGTACTGGGACTATGGAGTTTTTATATTGTAAGCCACCCCGATTGCATTGCAGAGGGGCGGGATAGAAATAAAATATTATTATTATTATTATTATTATTATTACAGAGACATACATCTCAGCCTTATTTCACCCCTGTTGCATAAATATCAAGGACACACTGGACAATTCTACATAAACTTGTTGCTTTCAGACACCAACCCAGGTACAACTTATAATGTTGCCAGATTCTGCGCAGCTGCGGTTAAAATTCGACAGATAATGTCCTCAACAGTAGAAAAGTATCAACTTAGTCTTGTTATACTGGAGCTAACATTTTAAATCCTGCTTTTAGCCTGTTTTTATCCTGTGTTTTTACCTTTATTCTGTATCTCTTTTTACCTGTGCTGGTCTATGACCGTAATAAAGATTCTATTCTATTCTGTTCTAGTCATCAGCATGCTTGCAGAAAGCACGGGATGAGTCCTTCCTGAATCTTTGTATGTGAAGAAAAGCCAGAGATTCTTATTCCTATTATATGAGGAACTGTAGACTAATATTTTGGGCTCTGACTGGTGGAAAGAACTGGAAGATTTCTAGAAATAAAGACTTCAGTATTGGCCACTGAGGAAGACAGCTGTGTTGAAATGGATCTAACATTTGTTCAAGTGTTGGCTTGTTTACATTAATGGTCATCGGTCTTCTATCAGTGCAGAGACTTATGCCAAAGTGACTTTTTGCATTTGCCTGTAGTGTTATTACAAAACTGTGTGAATCATGTATATATTATAGATCATTTACTTCCTATGTACATCTGGTGTAAACTGGTCTTTTACATTATTGACAATATATTTATGTAAGATTACATATCTATTCCTGACTCTCATGGTTTCTTCCTTTTAACTTCAAACACAAGATAATCTACACTACACCATTATAACAGTCTGGGTCCACTGTAACTGTCATGCCTCTGTCCTGTAGAATCCTGGGATTTGTAGTTTGGTGAGGTATTTAGACTTCTTGTGAGCTATCTCTAGTGCTATAGTTCAGGAGAGTAGAACTATAACCCCTGATTCCACAGAGTGGAACTATGACATTTGAAGTGGTATCAAACTGCAGTAACTGTGTAGATCAGATACATTCAACAACAGTGCATCAATTGTAGATATCCTGCAGGCAGCCTCTCATGCTGCTATGCTCTTTCCAAAGGCTCTCCAAGAGCAAACAGGATCAGTTGACCAATTGTGGTGGGGTTGGGGCAGCCTCACCTCTACACTCTCTACACAACACACACACACACAGCCTTTTTCCCCTTCACTCTGCTGCTGCTTATCTGTTTCCCTACTATTTAGCTGAGCAGTGAAAAGAAGGCAGAAATCATAGGAAGGGCAGGATTAAGCATCAAAGATGGAATGTCTCCCAATGAAGCCAAACTTCCCATTCAGAAAGATGAGAGATGCCTTTGAGAACTGTCACATCAAGGTGTGCCAGCTGCACATTGAAACAGTGAAACCTGATGGTGAAAGTTGGCCTTATCTTTCCTGGCTTCTGGGGCTCCGTGGACCAGTTTGGTGAGTTGCATCCATCCACAAAACCCAAGGTTCCTCACATCAAGAAGGGACATTAAAGGGCATGACACAAATTGATACAAATCTGGACAAACTCTTATGGAATAAAATGTTGCAGTAATTGGTGGGATTTACTGTGGAATACAAGAGAACAAGAGAAACATCATTTGGACCTCAGAAATAAAAGCAGTTAGGTTCAGTGATGAAAACAAACATATCCAAACATATTTGGCCAGCCTGGATGAGCTGTATATATAATTATATAACCTCATCTTGTCATTGGAATAAACATACTCATTTCTTTCAATCTCTTGACATGTGTCTTCCATTCTGAACCTATTATCATTTTTGCTCTTCTCTTCAGATTCCTTTTTAATCAAACCACATTCTTCTTAAAATAGGGTCACCAAAACCAAATACAATCTGTAGCAGAATATGGTACATAATATCTACCAAATAAACATTTAGAGTTCAATGTTCATACTCTTTTAAGTAGGAAAATCAACTCAGACATAATCATCAGTCATTGCTGAGAATATGACATCTGCACTAAAAACAGCACACCCAAATTTGCCAAAATCAGTGATGGGCAATAAAATGGTTCCAGAAGCCCATGGCCAGCGCTAAAACTGTTAGAATTGCACTGTGCCCCACTTCAAAGAAAAATGACACCAACATGAAAACACCCAGAGCTTTCTCTCCCTTACTTTCAACAACATGTGGTGTGTGGCTTACTGTATCATATGGTATGTGTTCTTTTGGTTTCTTAAAACAAATTTTTGCTTAACCTCTGCTGTGACCCAATGAGTAAACATGGGTACCAAGATATGCTCAATTTCTGCTTCTTTTAAAAACCAGAATGTTTGCTTATGTGGTGACCACTGAAGGAGAATGCCTGTTCTGATTAACCCCTTGATGACTATTTGCTGCTTTCTTCCTGACCTAATTTTCTCAGTACCCCTAATTGCAAAATTCTTGTTGGTGTTAAGACACCAATTGTTTATGCATGTCTTGTTTGTTCTTGCATTATACTGTTGATCTCCTATTTTTAATTAAAGACCTAGACATCATGTCTATGAACCTGCCTTCAGATATTTGCCCTCACCAGCCCAATACCTTGGAAGCTCAGAAGGCAGAAAGAATGCAAATCAACATGTGCCACAGACAACCACCCTTCCCCATCTGCTGCCAACCTCTTTTTTTTTTCAAATTACTGTGGCTGATTTTGGTGAGAAAGGTCAATGGTCTATAGAAGGGGAAAGTCTATAGAGGGGGAGCTAGATCATTCTTCTGCTGAAATGCCACCCTTCTTTCCCTTTGCTGCTTCAGTTACAGCCCAAGGCAAGTACATGTAAGCAAAGCCACCCAACCATAACCCTGTGGTGTATTTGGAATGATGTGTAGAGCAGAACAGATTTTTGGCAACCATGGAGCCCAACGATGGTGCTTTGAATGGAATTTTATTTCAAAAAAACAACAGAGGGCTTGTCTACACTAGTCAAATACTAGTTCCAGAGACGTGCAGTCCAAATGATCCAGGGCTTTTGCCTGTTCTGCCCCTAGGCAGTCCTCACCAGATAGGGGGCTAGTATGGTGGCAAACTGGGATATGGCCCTTTAAAGTATGGGGTTTTTAATAATAATAATAATAATACTAATAATACTAACAATACTAATAATAATAATAATAATAATAATATACCTTATTTAATGCATTCCTGCTGGGAGGGGATGGATCCATGGGAGCACTTCCTAGCAGGCAGGCCCTCGCTGCCACTACCGGTCACTTTGCTCTGCCAAGTCCAAGCAGCAGGCCTGCAGCATGTGACCAAAGCTGGTCACATGCAGGGGTCTTGTCACATAGTGTGGCTGGCTGTCCGGATCGAGCAGAGCAGGGGAAATGGTGGTGGTGATGGCTGCAGAAACAGGCCAGTGTTCCTGTGTGGACTCTGGCCCGTTTTCTTCAAATAATGTGGTGGGGAAAACAGGTCACCTCCACAGATGAGCCCAGAGTACGGGATTTGGGCTGATTTGCAGTTTCATTATCACTGATAGTTGTGAAAGATGACTATCAGTGTGCCAAACAAGATCACAGGGTGTCAGTGGGAATTAGCAATGAGTTAAATTCTCCCTTTTCAATTCAGAATGAAACTTCTTAAACTGAATTAACTTGGGCATGATATGGATTGACTCATGCTGACATTAGTTCTGTTTTGACTTTGAGGCCTTGACAAAGGACTTTATCAGATGCAGCAAAAACCATGTCAGAAGGACACAATGTTAACAGAAAAAGGCAACATTATCAGACGATGATGACATTCAGCCATTCCAGGGTTGTAGCACCGGTGTGAATAAGGTGTCACTTTTATTGTTGGCTTAGCCCATCAATAAAAAAGCAATGTCTCATCTGCACCAGTGCCATGGCCCCGGAATGGCTGAATGACAAGAGTGTCTGATAATGTCTCCCATTTCTGTTATCATTGTGTCCTTCTGATGCAGTTTTTGCTGCATCTGATAAAGTCCAAAAGTCCTCATAATGATATCAGTAATGTAAGGAATTCTGGACCCTTCCCCACCCTGTCCTACCACCTTGTTAGCCTCTTCAACATTCTTCCTTTTCCCCAATGAATAAAGGTGAAGGGGAGGGCTTGCCCTTGAGTCACAAACAGAAATTTGCCAATGGAAAGGATTCTGGAATTGATACAGGCCTTCTACTTTGTTCATGACTACTATTTCCAACAATTTTTGCACTGACACTTTCTTATTGTTAAGGCAAGAATGGTGAGCCTGTGGCCCTTTGGATTTCCCTGAATCATATGCTCCAATTGTCCTGGTTTGGCAGGGACAGTCTCAATGAATCCTCTGTTGTCTTCTGTTGACTCTTTTTCCCCCAGATGCTTTAAAAATATCCCAGTTAATAACTTTTGCTATCTTGACCACATTCTATGTTGCTTGGCTCTATATCTCTCTCTGGCTTTTCGTCGCAAACAAAGATTCAGGAAGGACTCATTCTGCACTTTCTGCAAGCACGCTGATGACTAAAAAGACCAATCCAAGATAAACAAGTCCGGTGGCAGAAAGCACAGCAGAAGGTCTCCTTGGGTGATGTTTCTGGGTTGTGATTCTTTCTGTGTGTCATTTCTCTTCAAGACTTGTTCGGCGTGAGTTCTCAAATAAGGCTGCAGCATTGTGGATAGTGCATCTCCATGCCTCCCGATGTGAGGCCAGGGCGGACCATTGTTGGTGACCAATTTGGCCGAGACTGAGATGTTGTTTCAAGGAGTCCTTGTATTGCTTTTTTGGAGCACCCCACTTACGCTGACCCGTGGTGAGTTCACCACAGGGTACTATTTTTGGGAGGTGATGGTCCTCCATCCTAGAAACGTGCCCTGCCCAGCGCAGCTGTGTTCTCAATATCATAGCCTCAATGCTGGTGATCCCTGCTTGCTCAAGGATAGCAACATACGTCACATAGTCAGTCCAGTGTATATTTAGGATTGTGCGTATACAGGCTGATGAAAGCGTTTGAGGAGTAGTAAGTGGTGGCGATAGGTGACCCATGTTTCAGACCCATAAAGGAGGATAGACAGTACAATGGCTCTAAACACACTGATTTTTGTGCTTCGCCTCAGGTGTTTATTACTCCAGACTCTTTTGTAAAGTCTTCCAAATGTGCTATATGCCTTTGCTAATCTGTGATCGATCTCTTTGTCAAGCTTGGCATCTGAGGAGATGATGCCGCCCAGGTAGGTGATCTGCTGAATAGACTTAAGCACAGATTTGCCAACGGCAATGTGGGGATGATGGTGTTCGTCCTGTGGTGCAGGCTGGTAAAGACCTTCCATTTTCTTCAGGTTGACTTCCAGTCCAAACAGCTCTGCAGCAATATATATATATATATATATATATATATATGTTTTCATCTGCAAAATATTGGAAGGTATGTGAATGATAACATCTCTCAGCAAAGGATATGCTAGCTAGGACAGGTGGGAACTGCATCCCAAAAATCTATTATCAGCATTTGTTTTAGGATCTTACAAATGATCCAGTCACAAAATGCTGTAGCATGGAATGTTCTTAAACAGGATACAAGGCATCCAGGTCTCTTCCAGGATGCTCCTGGTGGGAGTTTGTCTCTTTACTACCACATTTCAGTGGGATGATGGGAAGTGCAGTGGGGACCTTGAGGATCCACAAAAAGGGCTGGGAGTGCATATGGCCTGCATGCTGTCTACTTCAACTTTATAATGTATATTAACAGTGTTGTCTGCCCTTACACCTCCTTCTGTACTATAATTTATTAATTGGCTACAATTCATAGATTTGACACTAAACTACAGTTCAAGTGGGTCCCAGTTGACCAGGACCTCCATAGAAGGATTTGTGTAAAGGTCACTCAGAGACCTAAACAAAGTTATCTTGGAAAATTCCCAAAACTCAGACACGGCCAGGACAGGTTATGCAAAACCCCCTTAGACAGGTTGTTAGGGAGAAATATGCTAATCCATCCTAGAAGCACCTGACCATTAGACATACTCCAAAACAAAGAAGTGATTGGAAAACCCATTACTCTGCAAAGGTCTTCCTTCATACCTTGCCTATCCCACAATAGAATGTCACCTCAAACTCATCCGTCTTAAAGTTCCAACCATTAACAGCAATTAACAAAGCTGGAGCTTCAAATTTTCTAAGCTATGGGAAACTCATATAAACATTGTCTTCCACTCAAAACACCCCTTAAGGATACAATATTGAGTATAAATATTATTCCAAAACACAGCCAAAGTGTGCACAGTTTTCCAGATATCATTATTCTGTTGGTTTGCTGTGTCACCTGGCGTGCATAGCCATACTTCTTTGCTGCAAGAACCTCTGCTCTTCGGACAGGTAAAGTATAACCCATCATCCCCTAAATCTATTCCTCTATCCCAATACTTCCTTCTAATTCTTTGCTAGCCTTGTGTGATTGCTTGAAGCATGAGTGGACGTGGGAGTGGTTCCGTGATTATTTTCCAATATATTTTTTATTTTACTTTTTGGCTTGGAGTCTCATCAATGAGTGCTGGTATGCGCAGGTGTAAAGATCCTGATGTTACCCGGCCTCTCTTGTTGCCATGTTTGAGCTAATTAAAAATTTCCCATATTAATATCTTCATTTGAGTGACACGAATGGGTTCCCATGAACCCCATGCAATTCATGTCAAAGCATGCCTGCTGTAGAGTAGGGTAATGAGAGCAATCATACTCCCTTTGCCCACAGTGCACCTTAAACAACACAGCATTGTGATTGAGCATTCTTCATTAGATACATTGCTGGCTAGAATGCCCCAGGACTGGAGGAGTTTGTTGTCACCACTGCTTTTCCACTGTGGTAAAACTAATTTTAACAAAGGAGGATGTTTTTAAAAGCCGCCCCGATTGTTTTAACAGAGGGGCGGGGTATAAATAAATATTATTATTATTATTATTATTATTATTATTAAAATGAAGAGAAGCTGCCTCATTCTGACTGTTGTACTTGTGAGCTTTCCACCATCCTAAAATTGTCTTTCCCAACCTCGGCTTTTGGCATACACCATTTCAACCCACTTTCATATTTCTTAAAAAGTATATCTAGCAGAGATCGAAGACCAAGCATCAACAAAGGACTTTATCAGATACATAAAATACAGTGACATAATCATGCCACATAACCATGAAAGGGTGTGCATATCAGAAGACATTGCCTTTTTGTGGTTATGTCCCCCCCAAGACCTGTAGTTTTTTATTGATGGCTCAATCCATCAATAGATCTCCTGTGGCACTTTTGTGCTGGCATTGCTGGCATGTGAAACCTCATGCCATTGTACTCATGTCAATGCAGCGTCAATAGCCGGTCCAGCGTGAACACTTCCAGGTAAGATTGCAACAGCCAGGTAAGTGATGCACTTTTTATGACCCTCCCAGGTTACTTGGGACCTGTAAAGTGTGTGTATGTGCTTTTAAAAAGTTTTTCTGTCTTATTTTTATTTGTTTTTTTAATTTCCTGTGCAATGAAGTCTCATGTTAATCCACGGGATTTCAAAGGAGGAAGTGAATGGACCTCTGTTCACTTCATCTTTCATTGCCTTCATCTTTCATTTGCTGGGATTAGAGGTAAGTATGGGGGGGAGTTCTTTTGCTGGCATAAAAATTGATTTTTTATGCCAGCAGAAGAATGCTTTTAAGGGGCTTGTCTGATAAAGTCCAAAGTTGCTGTGGGAATGCCACTTTCCTGCATTAGTTAATTCAACAATAGCTGTTTGTGAAAAACCAAATCATCATCAGCAGCAGCAGCAGCCTTGTGTTTACTCCCTCAGTGAAAATCAGTTAAATAAAGACAGTCTTTGTGAGCTGGAAATGAATGGCACTAATTTGACATATTTTCAGTGATACAAGGAAACTTGCCCTGTTGTACACATCTAGAGGCACATCTACACAAGCTAGGATACGTCAATTCTCCATTGGCATATCCTGGCCATGATAAGGACCGTGTCTCACCCATTAACTTGATGAAACAGGCCAGAGTCCAGATAGGAACACTGGTCCATTGCTGCAGCCACCATTTTGCTTGCCTTCCCAGCACTGACGAAGCCGGTCACAAACATGTGACCAAAAGCCCTCTGTATGTGACCAGCCTTGGTCACATGTTGTGTGGCCCCTTCCTGGACTTGGAAGGGTAAGGGTGACTGGCAGTTGGAGAGATGGGCTGGCCTGCAGGGTTGGGCTCCTGCAGACATACGAGGCCTGCTCCATTTTTCCCTGCTGGCAGCGGAGTAAACCAGGTATTTTCTTATAATGCTGCCCCCTATCTGAAGGGGCAAGGACTGCCCAGGGGTAGAATGGGGGGAATGCCTTGCACTGTATGGACTGCAGGGCTCTCAGATCAGGGCAAACTGAGGTAAATTGCCCATGTAGATAAGGCCTAGGAGATTTCTATTGTAGGCGTGTCTTCAGAATCTGTGTGTGATTCATTATTTGGACCCAACAAATGCTGTTAGTAGAATCCAAGTTTCCATTTATACCAGAAAGGGTTATTCATAATTCCTGTAGGTATTAGGCATAATGACACATAATTAGGGATGCAAACCTTTAAAAAGTAGTTTTCACACAGTTGGCCTAAATGTGTGTAATTATTGCCCAGCAGAACTTGGTTTGTTTGTTTATGAGGGATAAAACACTATAGACAATATGACTGATGAGCATATGAGTGATGTTTATTGGGATCTCAGCTGGTTTCTAAATTGCTGCCTTTGGTGATTTAAACTATTAGGATATCTGCACAATAAAATTCATTTAACATTAAGGGCAATTATGAGAATATTTGTATTAACATCATAATTATGCTCCACCCACCAGGTTTTTGATAATAATCTCCAGACACACACGATGAACTGAAAGATACTTGCTTTCATCCATGGTTAGTGTTTGTATGGCTAGGCTGAAATGATTCCATTTTGGGGAGAACATGTTCAGTCCTGACAAAGTTCTGCCCTTCATTATTACTTTTTTTTAACTTTGCCAATACATGCAAAAACATTCAACCATTAATTATACATTGCCCTCTCAGTTGGCTTCAATTTCCTTCACTTTCATTTTCCAAATCTGATGTGTTATGTGGCTCATTGATGTCATTCCATTGACTGTGTGAATCTTTAGGGATGGGTGAAACCTGCTGTTCTGCTTGATAGTTAACTCATTTAACAATTAATTACCATTCCAATTTATAATTAACTCAGACATCAATATGGATTCATGTCCTAGAGGCTTCCAAATATGCCTTGAGCCTCTTGGCATCATGGGAAATATGTACTCATGTGATAAGGCACACCTCTGGCCTTCAAGTGCATTGGTGGGAATTGCATTGTCATCACACAAGCCAATCTCATAGGGTGGTAGATGTCAAAATAAAGTTCAATTTTTTTTCTCACATTTTCTTACACACAAACTATTCAGCAGTGTGAGAGAAACAGTAATTTGAAGAAATATCCCAAATTCATTAGAGCCTGTTAAGCCATGTATTTATCTGAAATTGTGTTTTCTGGTTTCTTATCTGTATCTATGGACCAAATAATTTGGCAGTATGGTGTGTGTATATATATATAAAATTGCTGTTGCTGACACCAGAAACTGTCTTGTCATATGTGGGGATCTTATTTCTTTGTATCTCAGAATAGCTTGGAGCTTTGTCACAGTAGCACAATCCAAAACAGAGTGGGCATATCATAGCAGTCTGTTCACTGCTGGTATAAGAAATATGACCAAGGATTAAGAGAGTCATTTGAGGCACTCCTTTCACTGCTTTATTTTAGATCCCAGATCTGATCCCAATCTGGAAGAACACTTTAACACCACATTCAGCAATAAAATCTGGAATCATCCCTGGTCATTCTTCTACAATGCCATAGTATTAGAAGAAGAAGTCTTAAGGTCCATCTACACTTTAGAAATAATGCAGTTTGACACCACTCTAAGTGCTGTAGCACCAGCCTATGGAATCCTGGGATTTGTAGTTTATAAGGTCTTTTGCCTTCTTTGCCAAAGAGCTCTGGTGCCTCACAGAACTACAAATCCCAGGAATCTGTAGGATGGAGCCATGGTAGTTAAAGTGGTGCAAACTGCATTATTTCTACAGTGTAGATGCACCCCTAGACAAGAGGTATGACCATGACAGAATGTTTGAAAGCCTGGAATAAGGTATATTTGTGCTACCACTAAAATAGGGTATGACAATGGCTTCCACTAATGAGACTTCCTACATCTGCCAATACATGCATGTGAATTTCCAAAGGAAAGACAGCTAGATACAGAGACAAAGTATGGCTACTGTTGCCTCAGACAGTACTTCAGAGCATTGTTACCAGTGACAGAAAGAGGGAGATGGACCTTTCCCAAAGGAGGAACAACCTCTTCAGTGAGAAGTCTTCATAACCCAAGCCATGTTGAAATTAACTGGCCTTGTACTGGACAACCTTCCAGTAGATTGTGCTCTATCTTAAGCAATGGAGTAGGTGTACCATTTCTATTTTCCACATCAGTTTTGGGCCAACACAGTCCTCAGAATGGAAGACATCCAAGGGAATGGCCCCTGCACTTGCCTCACTGCTGCTGGAAATTCCCAGAGCAGCTCCCTATAGAGTTGTTTGCTTCACCCATTTGTATGGAGCAGATACAATTGACCACCAGCTCATGCTTTGTCTTGCTCACTCAGATAAAATTTCCCATCAGTGAGAGAGTCTCTGTGGATAGAGGAGACTCCCTATTGCAAACAGTTTGCCTCAATAGGTGAAGAGGGTGATGAGGATCACAACAGAGGGTGGAGATAGGGGGAGTATCCATCCTTGTTTTTCCACCTAGAGCACATGGATTTAGCACCTCTCAAGAGGGATTAAATACAACCCATCCAAAGTTAGGGATTTCAAAATCTAAATATGTTCAGTACTTGGCTAACCAATACTAAACAGATTTAATCAAAAGAAAGTTCCACTGAGTCCACATCATCTTATTGCCAACTTGATTGCAGCCAACTTACAAGATTGCAGCATCTCTCTTTAGTTGGCATCAGATGGATTTGACAAGTTTTAACTCTGGTGACTTGAAGGGACATACATACACACAACTCTGGTGGAGGCAGGTTTCAACAGAAATGCTATGCAGACTTCCCTTACTGTCTTGAACTTCTTTCTGCCATCCATTGGTATGGCATCTTAGAGATACTGAAGGAAAGGAAAAGTTATTTTAAAGGCCCCAGAAAACACAGAAAAATAACCTAAAATGAACATGAAAAAAATGCTTTAAAAAAGCGTTCCAGATATGTTTTAGTGCTGCAGCAAATAATATTTTTTCTCATATTTCACCTTAATGGTTATTTTGGATGCTGTGAGCATAACAGAATGAAAATATGTGCAAAGCAATCTTTCTAATATTGTGGACATACCAAAACAAACCACTCCAGAATATGTAAACAACTATATACCTCTCAACAGCTTTTAATATTAAATATTAATGGAGATGAAGAGTCTGTTTCTTGCACTATTTGACCATACAATCATATACTGAATTTGCATTTCAAGCAATTATTATTTTAGTTTTGGCTGTGGTGTGTTGTATAGAGTGACTCATGAGAAACAGTAAGCATGCTAGAACATTTTATGTAGCATGCATTTTATTGCCTGCTTGTGCTCACTGCAGTGGTAAGGAATAGGGATTCAGCCTGTGTTAGATGGGGTTACACTCTCTCTGAAGACACAGGTTCACAGTTTGGGGGTGGTCCTGGACTCAGCCTTGAACTTGGAGGCCCAGGTCTCTGCAGTGGTCAGGAGTGCTTTTGTACACTTAGGACTTTTTCGGACATGAAGAAATTAACGCAAGCAGCCTCGTCAGCTTGCGAGGCTGCTGCGCTGCAAAGCGTCAGTTTCATACGACGCTCGCCCCTGCCGGTACTGTTGCGTTACCGCGGGGAGAGTTGAGCATCATATTTCGTTGATTTTTACTCACGATCAACTTTTGTGAGTAAAAATCAACGAAATATGGCACTCAACTCTCCCCGCGGTAACGCAACAGTACCAGCAGGGGCAAGTGTCATACGAAACTGATGATTTGCAGCGCAGCAGCCTCGCAAGCTGACGAGGCTGCTTGTGTTACTTTCTTCGCATCCGAAAAAGTCCTTAAAGCTTGTGTGCCAGCTGCGCCTGTTCCTTTACACACCTGAATTGGCCACAGTAGTACATGCCTTAGATATATCCTGCTTGGACTACTATAACACGCTCTACATGGGGCTGCCTTTGAAGAGTGTTTGGAAACTTCCGTTGGTCCAAAGAACTGCAGCCAGACTATTAACTGGGGCGGAGATCATACTATGCCCCTGTTGAAAGAACTCCACTGGTCTGTTTCTGGGCACAATTCAAAGTGCTGGTTATGACCTATAAAGCCCTATTTGGTTCAGGTCCAGGTTATCTGGCAGACTGTATCCCCCTGAATGAACCAGCCCAGGCCCTGAGATCATTGGGAGAGGCCCTTCTTCAGTCCCACCACAATCTCAAGTGCGGTTGGTGGGGACATAAGAGAGGGCCTTTTCAATGGCTGCCCCTAGACTCTGGAATTCCCTCCCCAAGGAGGCCAGATTGGCCCCCTTACTTTAGTCCTTCCGGCGGCAGGCCAAAACTTTTTTCATGCAGGCTTTTTAAAGAACAGGCTGGGGGGTGGGTGCTGTGTGTTTTTGGTCGGGCTGTTTTTAAAAGCTTTTTATCTTTTTTAAAACTGTTCTTAATACTTTTAAGTATATTTGATTCTTTTAAATAGTTTGATGTTGTTTTAATAAAGTAATTGGTTGAATTCTGTTTTAATGTGCACTTTTTGTAGGTTTGTTTGGTTTTTAATTGTGTGTTTTTAAAACTGTGAGCTGCTTTGGGTCCCAGCCTTGGGGAAAAAACAGGATATAAATGATGATGATGATGATGATGTAACTTAACATCAATGATGCTATAAATCAGGGATAGGAATCATGAAGCCTTCCAAAAATTGCTGGACTGCAATTCCTATGGGCCCAAAGCCAATGACAAGGAATACTGGGATTCAAGGTCTAAGGACTTTATCAGGTGGGCCCCGTAAAAATGTTCTGTTGCCAGCATAAAATAATCCATTTTTATGCTGGCAAAAGAACGTGTGTCCCCCGCATTTACCTCCTCTCCCTGCAAAGGCAGCTCCATCAATAAAGAGGAAGTAAATGGAGCCCCATTCACCTCCTCGTTCGAACAGGAAATTCAAAAGTAAAAAAAAAAGAAATAAAAATCTAAGGAGATTTTGAGACAACACTGTTATAGTGTTACTATTCCACTTTATTTGCTATGGCTGCCTCCTCTTGAATCCTGGGATTTACAGTTTAGGGAGAGGCATTTACAATTCTCAGCCAGAGAGCTCTTAGGCCTCACTAAACTACAAACCCCAGAGTTCCACAGGAGGAAGCCAGAGCAGTTAAAGTGGAATAGTAACACTATAACAGTATAGTCTGAAAATCTCCTATAAGTTACACTAAGCACCTAAACACACTAAAAAACTTCAAGGTAACCCGGGGAAGGTCATAAAAAGTTTGTCCTGGATGTCACAATCTCACCTGGAAGTGTTCTGGCCAGTCTGGCCATTGTTGGGGTAAGTACAAGAGTTAAATGGCCCGATGTTAAATGGCATGGGGGATCAATTGATGGCTTAAGCTGTCAAATAAAAAGTTCATGATTTTGACAGGACATAAACGCAAAGGGGTGACGACATCTGATCTGTGCACTCTTTAGCATTTATGTGGCATTGTTATGATGCCATATTGAGTCCAACTGATAAAGTCCTAACATTATCTGGCAGACCATACAATCCCCACCCAGGCTGCAAAGTACAGCAGTTGCTTTACAGTCAAACTGTATGGCTAAGTGCATTAAAGACCAAACTGCACAGAATGGTTGAAAAGAACCTGCTAAGGATGAATTGGGGCAGGGAAATGGGAGGTGGGGAAATGGTTAAGCAGCCCAAAGCTTCTACATTCCCATGTGCCTTTCTTGTTTTTTTAAAAAAACCAAATAATTAATTAATATACTGTTACACAGACTTAAGGCTTTGATACGCAGATGGGTTCTAATATGTGATTTAGCTAGATAGTAGGACCTTTAGACAGCTTGTGAATCTGAACCCATTACTTGATTAGCACGTATTAACAAAGCCATGGAATTTGCCTCTGACTGCTTCTATGTGTATGTGCTGAGATATACAGTTCAAAAAGTGAACCCATGGTGAAGTGGACCTATTTTTTTCTTTGGAAGACGTTCAGTGTTAAAAAGGGACTCAGCATCAACTATTTCAGAATAAGAGTGGATTCAGACATTCAGGAACTTTTCACAGTACACAGTTATAGCACTCCAATTCCACTTTCAACTGCCATGGTTCCATCCTATGGGATACTGGGGGTTGTAGTTTGGTTGGAGGTACCAGAAGAATCCTGGATAAGGATTGTAAGGCCTCTCCCACTAAATTGAAATTCCCAGGGAAAGAAAGAAAAAAGGCAAACTTCCGAAGAGTTTTTTTGAATTAATGGACAATTTGGTGGTAAAAAACACATGGAGAATAAAAAAATAAATAAATGACAGAGATTTCATACATTATTCTGACCCTCACAAATCCTTTTCCAGACTGGACATGTTTTTAATTTCAAAGAATCTAATGTCAACAATTAAAAAGGTGAAAATTCTACCCAAAATTCTTTCGGGCCATAATACAATATTCAATAGTAATAAAAATGAATACACAACAATATAACTGGAGACTAGACAACAAATTTATTAAAAATGAGGAAATACTATTGAAAGCAAAAAAAGAACCTAAAATTATTTTTGATGAAAATATCAATAAAGGAATATCATTACATACAGTCTAGGATACAGGAAAGGCAGTGATGCAAGGTTTCTTCATTCAACAGAAAGCACAATTGAAAAAGAAGAAAAGAGATGATATATAACAAATAAAGTTAAGGAAAAAGAGAAGCCTCTAAGAAATAATGCAAAGGACAACAGAATAATAGAGGAAATAAAAATCTTACAAAAACAAATTTCACTGAAATCAGTAGAAGATTTGAGTAGAAAAATGTTATATGCCAAGCAAAGATAATTTGAAAATGCTACTAAAATAGGTAAATGGCTGGCATATAAACTAAGGAAAGAAAAGGAAAGAAACATACCGGTAATAATGAAGATTTAAAAATATCAAGAGGAAATAACTGATCAAAATGAAATAGTGAAAATATTTCAAGAATACTATAAAACATTATGTGAAGAACAAGATGATGCAGAATTAAACATGCATAAATATATCCAGGAGCAAAATCTGCCTAAGTTAACACTGGAACAAAGACAAGAATTAAACAAACCCATAACTAAAAGCAAAATAAGAGAAGCAATTCAGTTAAGTAAACCCAGAAAGGCTCCCAGCCCTGACGGGTTTTCAGCATCATATTATAAGAGCCTGGAAAAAGAACTTATAGATCCAATTTGTGAGGTGATGAACAACATATTTCATCAAAATAAACCTATATCATGGGAAGCCGCAGATATAGCAAAGGAGGACAGAGGCATAACATTACCACAGAACTATAGACCTATCTCACTGCTGAACATGGACTACAAAACTTTTGTCCAGATCCTAGTTAAAAGACTGAAATCATTTCTGAATAATTGGATATCAGAAGACCAAGCTAGATTCTTACCAAAAAGACTAATAAAAGACAATATTAGATGTATAATAAATCTGATTGACTATTTTGAAAAACATGACAAAAAACCATTTGCCTTGATCCTATTAGACACAGAAAAAGCTTTTGACAATTTTAATTGGAAATTTATGTGTGAAATTCTAAAAGATATGCCATTCGGAGATCAATTTATAAACTGGATCCATACAATATATGCAAATCAAATGGCCCAAATATTGGTAAATGGTGAAATACCCCAACCAATAAAAATAACCAATGGAACTCATCAAGGTTGTCCACTATCCCCACTATTATTTTAGTATTGGAAATATTAAACAGGAAGATTCAAAAGGATGAAAAAATACAAGGTGTAAAAGTGCAAAAACAAACATACAAAATCCGTGCCTTTGCAGAAAACTTGGCAATATTGTTAGAAAATCCTAAACAGAATATTGGCCCACTGATAGAAAAATTACAAGAATTTGGACAATTTTCAGGTTTCAAGATAAATTAAAAAAAAAACAGTAATGATTATCAAAAATTTGACAAAAAAAGAAGAGGAAGAAATATTCAACATATCAAAATTTAGAACAGTTTAAAAAGCATATTATTTAGGAGTGAATTTCATGCAAAGAAATTCAGAACTATTTGATAACAATTCTAGAAGAATGTGGTCAGAAATCAAACAAGATTTGACCAGATGGTCTAAATTAAAATTGTCACTAATGGGCTGGATTGCATCTATAAAAATGAACATTTTTTTGAAGATTTTATTTTTATTTCAAACCCTTCCAATAATAGTAAACAATAAACCTTTCAAAGACTGACAAAGAGAACTGTCCAGATCTATCTGGGAAGGGGAAAAAACAAGGATCAGATGGAAAGTAATGATAGATAGAAAGGAACAAGTGGGATTAGCGGTACCGGATCTGACGTTTTATGTTAACATTAGAAGGAGTGGACCAAAGATGGGATTTTCATGCCTTTCTATGGCAAGATCAATATAGAAAAAATAAAGAATTTAATAACCATTGCTTATTTATTTATTTATTTATTTATACCCCGCTCTTCAGCCACAAGGCTTACAGATTGTTTTAAGCAATAACAATTTACACATGTACACTGCATTAAGCAGTTTCCAATGTGTGTTAGCTAATTTCATCAGAAAATCATTGATAAGAATTTGGTGGAAATATAAAGTCTTTTTTAATACAAAAATTCCCCTAGGGATCTCTCCACACAAAGTGTTTCATAAAGAGGTTAAAATGAAGGAAGAAACATGGATTGTATACAAGGATTTATTAAAAGAAGAAAATAAAAGAATGCATGAGAAGTGTTAAAAACCTAAGGTATAATGTGTTGCGTGCCGGAGTGAGACAGTTCCCTCCGCAGCCCTCCCTTCCCCAATTGACCCAGAAATAACGACACTACCACAACATAAGATTCACAAAAGTGTTTTGGTACAGGTGAGAAGTAAGTGGCAGAAAAGGCCACAACTTGTGGATGATGGTTGCCTGGTTGGCGCATGAGCATGGAGGTGGACCAGCCAAAACCTGGTCAGCAAATGACCGGAAACACGTGACCGGAAACACGTGACCGGCGAACCCAGTGACCGGAAAGCACATGACCGGAAAGCACGTGACCGGAAAACACATGACCGGAAAACACGTGACCGGAAGCATGTGACTGGGTCACTGGACTACCCTGGAGGGGAAGGGGGGAGCCAGCCCTCCCCACCGGAAAGGTGGGGGGAAACAGCTTCCCCCAAGTCCCCTCCAGCAAAATGGTCCCCCCCATGCTCACTGCCGCCCCGCACAAGTTGTGACAAGAAACATATAACATGCAAGATCTAGCTAATACAAAGTTAATCTGTCTAGGGTGGGTGGGTTGGGTCTTTGTCTCCACGGAGCCAACTGCTCTGGCCCAGCTAGCGCTGGGGAATTTATCCCCAGATGCCGGACCAGAGGGAAGACTGCTGGCTGCAGTCTCCACCTCTTGGCCAATCAGAGCCGGAAAATCCCGCTCTCTGATTGGATAGGGGCGCTCTTAAACAGCCAATCAGGAAGGGGCAGCCCCTTTCTGATTGGCCGCTGTACGATCCTTCTCCCATCCAGCTGAAGCTGGCTGGGAGAAGGCTCGGAAGAAGATGGCGGCGCCCATGCCGCCCCACGCGGTAGGTGCTGCGGAGGGCTCCCCCGGCGCAACACAAGCCGCGGGGTGAGTCCCACAGCTCTTATTATTGGTTCCTCCACAGGCAATTGTTAGAACAATTTTTAAAAGATAAGTTCTATGGAATAGGAAATGAGGGCAAACCCAGATGATTGCATGGCCAAATTATACCAACTTATTTTGAAAATGAAAACAGAAGATGAGACAGTGAAAGAAAATATGATAAAATGGTCCCAGAAAATTGGACACTCTGTTGGGAGAGGACTTGGATAAAAGGAACAAAAACAATTAGTGCAACAGTGATAAAAGAAAACATATAAAATGCTTTACCGATGGCACTTAGCTCCAGGTACAATAGCCAAAGTGTATAGTAACTACAGTAACACATACTGGAAATGCAAAGAAGAAAAAGGAACTTTCTTCCACATATGGTGGGGATGTAAGGAATAAAAAAAAAAAGATGGGGGGGGTTTCATATGACAATGATAGAAATATTTTAAATCGACTTGCATGTAAACCTAAATTTTACCTATTAAATATGTGGGAAGAACAACAATTGAAAATGAAACAGAAAGAGACAATAATGATATATCTAATAACAACAGCAAGACTGGTATTTGCACAAAAATGGAGAACAGAGGAAATCCCAAGAATGGAGGATTGGTTAATAAAAGTTCTAGAGATATATGAGATGGATAAACTTACTTATTATCTAAAAGAAGAGGCATTAAAAAACCAAGAAAATTGGAAAGATGTGATAAACTGTATGGAAAAGAAATGGGGCCCAAATATAATAATTAACCAATTAAGATAAGCATGGTAAAAGAGGAAAGGAATAATAAGTTATGAAGAATAGCTCAGAAACTTTGGAAAGCAGAAAAGATACTAAACTAGAAACTATTTATCTATAATAGTTGAAAGATATAGATGGGGTAGGAAACTATATGAAAGGCATCAGAAGGGGAAAGATGGGAAAATTTAAATAATAAGTTATGTCATGAATGTATGTTTATGGTGCTAATGTGAAAAGAGTCAGAAGTTTTACTTAAAATCAAGAATTATATAAGTGATAAATACAGACACAACATAATAATTAATGCAATAGGAACTAAATGTTAAAGGATTAAGTTCAAAATTATGTAAACGGTTGGTTCAAGTTCCTAATGAAGTATGAATGTACTAGTGGTTTTTTAATGGAAATGATTTTATTTATAATAAAAAAGATATTAAATAAATAAATAAATTGAAATTCCCAGGATTCCATAAAATGAAACTTTGGCAGTTAAAGTAGAATCATAACTCTATGAAATTTGGGGGATGGGAGTGCCACTCTATATTTTCCTCACAGATTGACCTGTTCCTGTGTTAGGCACATGTGCATTTTCATGCAGCATGTAAACATGTATAAGCTCCAAGGTAGGACTAGGAGTGGGGAGTGTTTCATGGTTTCCATCCCCCCTCCTCCCCAATTCTAACTGGAAGACTACAGACATGTTCAGCTCCTGTAGAGAGAAACATGTGAATCTAATAAAAGAACAGCTCACAAATCTCTCCATAAAGAAAACTTGTACCTCCAACCAACACTTTGCATAGCACAGTGAACCATGAAGGAGGAAATGTCAGCCCACTCCTCTTCCCTATGCAAATCTGAGCATTGTAATTGACTCTAAGAATACCATGGAATACAAATGGATTCAGTGGTTTCATGCTGTATAAAGATTGTTTTGCAATAATTTGCCAGAAGAAAATTCAAACAAAACTGAGACTTGAATTTTGTGATATTTTATGGTTGGCATCCTGTTGGTTACTCTCAACAGCTAGAGTAAACCCATTCAATCAACTGTTGAATGGTAAATCAACACATTGGTGAATTCTATGGATTTAATCGGTCTACTCTAGATAGGACAAAAAGGATTTAAGCCAATGTCTACTGAGAGATTATTACAGGAGCAAAACAAAACTCAGACCTTTATACGGGGGGGAAAGTTAAGGACTGGATGACTGTCTAGGGACACCTTAGCTAGAAACTAGCACCATCTCCACCTGCAAATGTTCAAATGTTGTTAATTGCTTCTTAAATAAAATATGCAAGTTACCTTTGCTCTCCTGTATTCACTTTATACAAGTTACCTTTGCTCTCCTGTATTCACTTTATTATTGAATAAGTAGATTACTACAGACATTCACCAGTTTTATTCCTGGGCAGGAGCATATTAATTTTTATAACTTTATTTTTCTCAAAAACATAGAAATTCAAAAAGTGAGCGAATTAATTATATAGATCAAAATAGTTGTAAATAGAGAATATTAATATATGATATTACAATTATACTTTTTGTTTTGTTCAGGTAAACTACATATATTAGCAGAACAAGAATACATTTGAAAAATGTTTCATCATCTGCTTTCGTACCAAATAGGTAAGTGTTGGTATTCTCTGGCTTTTCTTCGCAAACGAAGATTCAGGAAGGGCTCATCCCGCCCTTTCTGCAAGCGCACTGATAACTAAAAAGGCCAATCCAAGATAAACAAGTCCGGTTGCAGAAAGCACAGCAGAAGGTCTCCTTGGGTGATGTTTTTGGGTTGTGATTCTTTCTGCATTGTCGTTTCTCTTCAAGACTTGTTCAGTGTGAGTTCTCAAATAAGGCTACAGCATTGTGGATAGTGCGTCTCCATGCCTCCCGATGTGAGGCCAGGGAGGACCACTGTTGGTGATCAATTTGGCCGAGCCTGAGATGTTGTTTCAGGGAGTCTTTGTATCACTTTTTTAGAGAGCCCCTCTTATGCTGACCCATGGCAAGTTCACCGTAGAGTAGAATTTTTGGGAGGCGATGGTCCTCCATCCTAGAAACGTGCCCTGCCCAGTGCAGCTGTGTTCTCAATATCATGGCCTCAATGCTGGTGATTCCTGCTTGCTCAAGGACAGCAACATTCGTCACATAGTAAGTCCAGTGTATATTTAAGATTGTGCGTAGACAGCGCTGATGAAAGCATTCGAGGAGTCGTAGATGGTGGTGATAGGTGACCCATGTTTCAGATCCATAAAGGAGAATAGACAGTACAATGGCTCTATACACACTGATTTTTGTGCTTCGCCTCAGGTATTTATTGCCCCAGACTTTTGAGAAGTCTTCCAAATGCACTATATGCCTTTGCTAATCTGTGATCGATCTCTTTGTCAATCTTGGCATCTGAGGAGATGATGGTTCCCAGGTAGGTGAACTGCTGAACGAACTTGAGCACAGATTTGCCGACAGCAATTTGAGGATGGTGGTGTTCGTCCTGTGGTGCAGGCTGGTAAAGAACTTCTGTTTTCTTCAGGTTGACTTCCAGACCAAACAGCTCTGCAGCTGTTGCAAAGCAGGATGTTAGGCGCTGCAGAGCTGCTTATGTGTGGGCAACAAGGGCAGCAACATCAGCAAAGAGCAGCTCACGGACTACGTAATTTACAGTCTTAGTGTGAGCCCTCAGACGGCTTAAGTTAAACAAGCTACCATCAGTATGGTAATGTATATAGATGCTGTCATCTTCTTCAAGCTCTGCCATAGCCCTTTGGAGCATCATGCTGAAGAAGATTGTAAATAAAGTTGGTGCAAGACCACAACCTTGCTTCACTCCATTAGTTATTAGAAAGGGCTCTGAAAGAGCATCGCCATATCTGACTTGACCACGCTGGCCCTCGTGTAGCAAGATAATCATTTTAAGGAATTTGGGGGGACATTCTAGTCTTTCCAGGATCTGCCACAGATCTTTTCTACTCACAGTGTCGAAGGCTTTGGTGAGGTCAACAAATGTTACATAGAGACCCTTGTTCTGCTCCCTACATTTTTCTTGCAGTTGTCTAAGGGCAAATACCATGTCTGTAGTACTCCTATTGGCTCTGAAGCCACATTGGCTTTCAGGAACAAGTTCTTCTGCAATAGCAGGGACTAATCTGTTCAGGAGTATCCTTGCAAGGATTTTTCCAGCAATAGAGAGCAGTGTTATACCTCGATAGTTTGAGCAATCAGATTTTGCTCCTTTTTTCTTGTACAGGGTGATGATGACTGCATCTCGGAGGTCTGATGGCAGTTCACCTTTTCCCCAGCAAATTCACAAGGAGTTCGTTGTATTTATCACGGAGTGCATGACCTTCATGTTTCCAAACTTCAGGTGGGATTCCATCAATCCCAGCTGCCTTGCTGTTTTTCATCTGCTGTATGGCCTTAAGGGTCTCTTCCAAAGTGGGAGCTATGTCCAATTCATTTTTCATCAGTTTTTGTATCATATTTTGGATAGCTGAGCCTTGGACTACTCAGTAGGCACTAAAGAGACTTTGAAAATGTTCAGCCCATCGATTCAGGATGGAGGCTTTATCAGTAATTAATGTTTGACCATCTGTACTGTATAAGGAGCTTTGGACCTGATAACTAGGTCCAAACACTGCTTTAAGAGCTTCATAAATCCTCTATGATCACCCAGATCTGCACAGCATTGTGTCTTTTCTGCTATATTGATCCACCACTTGTTCTGCATGTCTCGAAGTTTTTGTTGAAGTTTACTACATGTGAGGAGGAAAGCTGCTTTTCTTACATGGCAGATCGGCTGGTCGAGGTATGCCTGGTGAGCAGTTCTCTTCTTTGCCAACAACTCCTGGATCTCTTGGTTGTTTTCATCAAACCAGTCTTGATTTTTCTTATGGGAGAACCCGAGGGATTCTTCCGCAGACTGGAGGATACTGTTTTGATATGTTGCCAAAGCACTGTAGGAGAAGGATCTGTAGGATGGTCTTCAAGTTTTGTTTGTAGATTTGCCTGGAAGTTGTCTCTCATGGTAGCTTGTTGAAGATTGTTGACTTGGAGTCTCTTCTTTAAGATGCCACCCCTCTTAGGTTTGAACTTAAGATGAAGATTTAGTTTACATCTGACGAGGCGATGATCTGTTTGGCATTCTGCACTGGGCATCACTCGGGTATGACGGACATCACAAATGTCTCTCTGGCAGACTAGAACATAGTCAATGAGGTGCCAATGTTTGGATCGGGGATGCATCCAGGTTGTCTTCAAGCTATCTTTCTGATGAAAGATTGTGTTTGTAATAGTCAGCTCTTGTTCTGCACAGAACTTTAGCAGGAGGCATCTGTTATCATTGCAATTTCCAACACCATGCTTGCCTAAGACACCTTTCTAGGGTTCAGAGTTCTTTCCTACTCTGGCATTGAAGTCACCAAGGAGAATAATTTTATCTTCTACAGGGATTTTTTGTATGAGTTGGCGTAGTCTGTGTAGAATTTGTCTTTTCTCTACAGGGTCGGCTTGCATAGTTGGGGCATATATACTAAAGAGAACAACATGTGGGAGGCGTAAGGAAATAATGCGATCAGAGTGTCCTGTTGGCAAGGTTTCGAGTTTGGAGGCAATGGAGTTTTTAATCATAAAGCCTACTCCTGAAAGATGTTTTTCGGTATTGGGTTTGCCAGACCAGTAGTGTGTAGCCGGCGCCATGTTCTTTAAGGCTGCCTTCCTCATGGAGGCGAACTTCACTAAGAGCAGCGATGTCAATGTTAAGTCGTGATAGTTCATGGGCTATTAGGGCAGAACGACACTCAGGCCATCCACTATCTTCAGAGTCTCGCATGGTTCTGATGTTCTAGCATGCAAGTATCAGTTTATTTACATCTTTGGAGGCCGGTGTGTGCCTTTGTTTCTTTGCCTTGGTTTGACCGCATCAGAAGATGCCCGTTGGCCGTGGCTAGCCAACCAGGTAGTTGGGGATGAGCTTTCGTTTTCTAGGCCCCTCTCCATATGGAGCAAGCAGTGCTCTCCATAAAAAAGGCTGCTTGGTCATTCAGGATGCTGCCGAACAAGACTGTCATCTCCTGGGTCAGCCTCGAGCGACCAATGTCCTGAACCGCCTGCATGTAGGGTTGGGTCTGCAGCTTCCAGTGCATCTTTACACCTGCCGTTTCGTCCCTCACCTATTGCTATAGGGCTTTTTTGGAACTGGATTTGTCCTTCGAGCCCGTGCAATGGATTTTTCTGGTGGAGCGCAGAGTGCAAAGAACAGGCCTCACCCTCGGGTCATAGGTTTGATTAGAGTTTCCTTCTCTTAGATGGTTGACCTTACAGGGTTGGATGAGCACCATCTGCCCGGGTTTGGGATTAGAGTTTTCCTTCCCCTAAGATGGTTGCCACAAGGCTAGAGAGCCCATCCTGCCCTTTGACGCTTTGTCAGACCCTTCGGTTTTGACCTGACTGGCATGGGAGACCCTACCGGTGGCTATTATGCCACCACCAGCATAGCTCAAAACATCATTAGGGTACGCAAGCCTCTCTCCCACGACAAGGGGGCGTCAATGGAGAGGGTTGGTATTGCAGGATCCAAAATTACTGCAAACTTACAATTTAAAGGACTGTGCAAATTTTAAAACTTCCTGGAATGGAAATCCCGGCCATTCTCGCGAGAGGACGATCACGTGGGAAATTCAAAAGTAAAAAGCAAAATACGCTTAAAAAAATTAAACAAAGCATCTAAACACACTTGAAAAATTACAAGTAACCTGGGGAGGGTACCAAAAAGTGTGTCACTTACCTTGTTGTCCCGTTCGTTGTCCCGTACTTAACCCAGAAGTGTTCTGGAATGGACCTCCCACTCACACTGGCATTGCGTCAGCATAATGGGGCACCATTTCATTTGCCCATTGTTCAGTGACAGAAACGAAAAGGGGTGATCTATTCATGGCTTAGGCTGTGAATAAAAAGTAGCACAGCAGGAATGGAAGCAGCATGGGAGCATAGTGAGACAGGGATGTCATCGTCTGATATTCAAGTCCTTTAACGATCTCCTGGCGTTGTTGTCATGCCATATTTAGCCCATCTGATAATCTCCTAACTTTCTAAAGTTACATACTTTCTCACTATCAGATAGCAATTGACCCAGGGTTTTCGTTTTGCTGCAACTGCAAAGAACACAACACGATAAGAAATATACTCCCTTTCATCAGATAACAAAAACATTACTTGTATATTCTTAGTTGGCCAGCCACTGGATTGTGACACAAGCTGTGACAACAGACACTCTCTAGGAGCTGGATATAGGGGACAGCAGATAATGCACTAAGTCCTCTATACAGCCTTTACCACAAATACATAGCATGTCAGTTATAGCAATGGAGGTACCTACCCTCCAGGAAGGCAGTCAGCATTTGCTGAAATCTTAATTCTGTGAAAGCCTTCCTAAAAAGGGGGTATGATAGATGACAAAGTTAACTGGAAAGCTTGGGATCTTTTTTAATGGTGGCAAACCACCAAGAAGAGTAGTTATTGTTTGTGACTTCCCTATGTAGGGAATAGATGAAATTTTGCAATTTGTTTATTTATGTTCTACTACATAAACAATAGAATAATAATGACTCCCCCAATAAACAACACCATGCGTTTGTGGGAGCACCCAGGAATTCTGAGATTTGCAGAGCACAGATTTACCCCATGTGGAGGACTCAAGGTCAGCTGTGAAGGTTATGAGCTATTCAGAGTCCTCTTGGTGACAGTGATTTAATTGACGCATCCTCAATACCCTCTAGCTGTTCCCATTGTGCATAAACACAAACACATTGAAATATAAAATCAAACTTCCCTATCTTGTTGGAAACTTTATTTCCAAGGCATCCCAATTTTAAAGCAGCGGCTCTAAAACTGCACAGCTCTAAGATGGGGCAAGACAAGGTAAACTGCCTGTCTAAACAAGCCCTTCCACTTTCCTAGCCTATTAAAATTCAGGAAAAATCAACCAGGGTTGTAAGGAAAGCACAATGGTACAGGATGGAAGGCACTGACAGTACTTTATTTAACATTCCACCTCCACCTTTAATGCAGTGATAAATCATTAAATATTAAAATACACATTAAAATGCTTCTCTCTCTCTCTCTCTCTCTCTCTCTCTCTCTCTCTCTCTCTCTCTCTCTCTCTCTCTCTAAAAAAGACATTATTTTTGGAATTAGGCTGCTGGAGCAACATCAGGAAAATAAAATAATCAGGACAACTGTGTATGCTTACATTTATTAAAATATTTACAACCCACCTTATAGCTGAAGAGCTCAAGTTAGAGCACAATAACATCATTTAGTGCAATTTAAAAACACTAACAATAAGCCTGAAAGACTAGAAGAATATTCAGTCATTTATCACTTAAGACAATTTAAAACCAGTTAAAACAATTTAAAGGAATGCAAACCATAGCACATGTACAAATGGGATAAAATCAGTTAGGCCCTGAATGCTTTAATAAATTTGCTTAAGGAAAGGATTGTGGACTTTGACTTTTTACTGCAAAAGTTGCTCAAGCATGTGCTCAGGAGCACTTTGCTTCGAGTTTAAAGCATGGAGGAACTGCAGTTGTACAGTGGAAAGGGCATGGAAATCTGCATGTGGTCAAAGATGCTCTGGCCTCATACTCTACTGCTTAGCTCTGATACTGAAAACTGATTTCTGGGCTAAGCCCCAAGTGGGGTCCTGGCACAAACACAGTTATGGGGGTAGGGGGTAGGGAGGAGAACAGATACATAGGAGATTTTCACATAGGAAAATTATTCCCTGGGGAGATCGGGACAGAAACGGGGCTGTTCCATTAGCAGCGCCCCATTTCGGCCCCCCTTCCTTCTCATGATCTCTCGTCGTCTTCCCTCCGTGCTGTTTCCATTTCTCTCCCGATAAGTTTCATGATTTTTTTTTTAACTAACGAAGAACTTTTGTTAGTAAAAATCACAAAACCTACTGGGAGAGAAAGGGAAGCAGCACAGAAGGAAGACGACGGGAGATCACAAGAAGGACAGGGGCGTGCGATCTCCCGTCCCGATCTCCCTGGGGAATAATTTCCCCGTGTGAAAATCTCCATAGAGTTTGCCTATAACAAGAAAAGGTGGGAAGGGTTTTTTTGAAGCCTGTTTTTGAAAAGTTGTTGTTGTTCCATGCCTTCAAGTAACTTCTGACTTATGGCAACCCTAAGGCGAACCTACCGCAGGTTTTTCTGAGGCTGAGTGTTTGTGACTTGCCCAAGGTCACTCAGTGGGTTTCCATAGCTGAGCAGGGATTCTAACCCCAGTCTCCAGGGTTGTAGGAGATTTTCACACTACACTGTTATAGTGTTAGGATTCCACTTTATTTGCTCTGGCTGCCTCCTGTGGAATTCTGGGATTTGCAGTTTAAGTAGGGGCATTTACAACTCTCAGCCAGAGAGATCTTAGGCCTCACTAAACTACAAACCCCAGAATTCCACAGGAGGAAGCCAGAGCAGTTAAAGTGGAATAGTAACACTATAACAGTGTAGTGTGAAACTCTCCATAGTACCATGCACAAACCACTATGCCACATTGACTCCTGTTTTTTTAAAGAGTGGATGACAAATAGAAAATGAGGAGTGAGAGTTATATGGAGGGGAATAGAAAATGTGAGTTTGTGAATGTAATATACTGGGAAAGGACTAGTGCTTAATTTTTAGAGAGAGATATGGTGAATCTACACTGTAGAAATAATGCATTTTGACACCACTTCAAGTGCTGTAGTTCCAGCCTATGGAATTCTGGGATTTGTAGTTTTACAAAGCCTTTAGTTTTCTCTGCCAAAGAGTGTTGGTGCCTCTTAAAACTACAAATCCCAGGATTCTGTAGGATGGGGCTATGGCAGTTAAAGTGCTGACAAAGTGCATTATTGCTACAGCATAGACATACCCAGAGAAAAGTAGTAGGGCTTTGCTTTCTGCATGGTAGATACAATATCATAACTATGAAAGGTCTTCATCTGACTGTGTTGAAGGAAAAGCTCCTCAGTGATGAATGGAAAACATTTAGGGGGCCCTTCAAAGTACACAATTACAGCACTATGATTCCGCTTTACCTGCCATGGCTGCATCCTATGGAATCCTGTGGTTTGCAGTTTGGTCAGAGGCATTGGAGGAGCTCTCTGGCTGAGAATTCCATATCCTTCCCTAAACTAAATATCTCAGCAGTCTCTAGGATGCAGCCATTGCAGTTAAATAATTCTGTGCCATGGATTCATTGTCTGAAGTGCTGAGTGCTCTTCAACAGTAAAATGGGACTACTGTCCTCTTAACAGTATAAATGCAATACAGTACATAGAGCTACAATCTGTGTACTCCATTTTCTGTGTCATGTTGGACGTTGTTTGCCTCATCACATGTCCCATCTGGAGCTGCAATGTGCTTTTGGCTCTCATCTTCTCCTGGGGCAACTTTAGCATCTAGGTTGTGCTGGTTTTAACTCTGTCCAAAAGTTATGCCTCTGGGCTGCCAGATATGCCCCCTCCCCCAACATCACTATGGACATATTGTTATCTGGAGTAGAATAAACCAAACACTTAGGGTGTATCTACATTGTAGAAATAATGCAGTTTGACACCATTTTAACTGCTATCCTACAGAATCTTGGGATTTCTAGTTTGGTGAGGAACCAGCACTCTTTGGCAGAGAAGGCTCTCTCTCTCTCTCTATCTATCTATCTATCTATCTATCTATCTCTATCTCTATCTCTATCTCTGGCTTTTCTTTGCAAACGAAGATTCAGGAAGGACTCATCCCGTGCTTTCTGCAAGTGCGCTGATGACTAAAAAGGTAAATCCGAGATAAACAAGTCCGGTTGCAGAAAGCACAGCAGAAGGTCTCCTTGGGTGATGTTTCTGGGTTGTGATTCTTTCCACATTGTCGTTTCTCTTCAAGACTTGTTTGGCGTGGGTTCTCAAATAAGGCTGCAGCATTGTAGATAATGTGTCTCCATGCCTCCCAATGTGAGGCCAGGGTGGACCATTGTTGGTGATCAATTTGGCCAAGCCTGAGATGTTGTTTCAGGGAGTCCTTGTATCACTTTTTTGGAGCACCCCTCTTATGCTGACCCGTGGTGAGTTCACAGTACCGTACTGTTTTTGGGAGGTGATGGTCCAAATCCCAGGATTCCATAGGATGCAGATACAGCACTTAAAGTGGTGTCAAACTGCTTTATTTCTTTTTTTTTAATCTTTATTTTTATTACACTGATTTTCAGTGTAAAACTTAGTACACATAATTTAACACATAATACTTGACACATAACATAACACATAACAAACACATAACACATCTACTTCCTTAACTTATCCAGTTGAGGTGTTAAGCTATAATTACTCACCCCCTTCTGCCTCATCATGTTACTGATATCCTACCTGATCAATACATTATATAAACACACACACACATCTATATATTCTTTACAAATGATAATCTCCATACATATAATCACTTCCCTCTCTTACCAAGTCAATTCCTGTTTGTTAATCAATCTTCTAATATTTTTATTACTATTTCCCCATTTTTCCTTCCATAGGGGCAATATGTTTTTCCAATCTTCTTTGTTTTTCCTAAGGTTTTCACATTCATAGCAATTGTTAATTTTTCCATTGCATACATTTCATGTAACTTGAGAAGCCATTCTTCCTCTAATGGAATTTCTGAATTTTTCCAGTATTTAGCATACATTTTTCTGGCGGCCAAAACCATGTATAAGAGAAATCACCAATATTTTTCCTGTGATTGTTTATCTATTGTATAAACATATTAAGTAAATATATTTCAAGATTCATAAAATAATTAAGGTGTAATATTTGTGTTATTAAGGTATGGATTCTTTTCCAAAACTTCATTGCTTTTCCACATTGCCACGGCATATGGAAGAAGGTGCTTCTCATTTCTCCATATTTCCAATGTATGTTGTCTGCTTTTTTGTACATCTTTGCTTTCTTTTCTGGCATTAAATATAATCTGTATAGCATCTTTTAGCAGTTCTCCTTAATGTTTTAGCTTCTTGTAAATGTTATGTTTCTATTCCAGGACTTCTCACAATCCTCTAACTGTATTTTGTGCCCCAGATTGTGTACCCATACATTCATATTTTCTTTAATTCTATCTTGTTCTAATTTACACAAATTTACATATACTGCCCAACAGGGGTTCACAGCATATAAACTCCAAATACACTCCTACCCAACCATTCTCTGAGGATGCCAGCTACAGATGCAGGTGAAACGTCAGAAAGAAATAAACTATTCCAGAACACGGCCTCACAGCCAGGAAAAAAACCAAGGAAAATCTATGTGTGCCGGCCGTGAAAGCCTTCGACTCCATATTTATTAATATCTTATAGACTTTTGTTACCATTTTTTTGTTTGCAACTTGTAATAATGTTTCAAATTCTGTATGTTTTAATTCCATTTCTTCTAGTTTGACATCTATTTTGCATCTTTCACTAACTGTCTATAAAGAAATCAGTGAAAATTTATGTGTTCTATAGACAACTGTTCCTTCATTTTAAATCTAAATTGTTTTCTTTGTAAAGATAATAAATCCTTATATTCAACCAGTTTCCTTTGTGCAAATTCTTTCTTGTGGAAGGCCTCATGGGGTGACACCCATAATGATATTTGAGCCAAAGCTTATTCTTGTATTTTAACCACACTCTCAACAGGGGTTTTCTGATAAAATGATTATTGAATCCTTTATTTTCAGCAAGCTTTCTGTACCAAAGTTACACATGCCACCTGAAGAGCAGGTGAAAACCTTATAACTGTAACATTTTTTCCCCCAGTTTAATCCAATATAGCCACAATAAGCAGTTTGTGTGGTAGTATTATTTCAGGTCTGGTAAACCTAAGCCTCCCTTCTCTCATATATCCTTCAGTGTCTTCCATCTTACCCTGGGCTTCTTTCCCACCCATACGAATTCTGAAAGATCACTGTTCCATTGTTTAAATGGAATATCATTTATAATCATTGGAATGATTTGAAAGAGGTACATAAGCTAAGGCAGAATATTCATTTTGATTGGGGAGATTCTTCCTAGAAGGGAGAGATTACATTTTTCCAGTTTTTTCAATTTTGCTTTTATTTGATTCTAAGCTACAGTATAATTATTGTTAAATAAATCAGTATTGTTTGCTGTAATTTTAATTCCAAGATATTTCACCTTTGTTATCTACTTTAAATTTTGTTTCTTCAATCAATTCTTGTTCTTCATTTTTTGTCATATTTTTTGTAATTATTGTTGTTTTGTCCTTATTAATTTTGAATCCTGCCAATTCCCTGAATTCCTCCATAGTTTGAACTGATATTTTTATGCTATCTACACGGTTATTCCAAAAAAAAGAAGAAAGAAAAGAAAAGAAAAGAAAAGTCATTCATAAATGCCTTCAACTTAAACTCTTGATCTTCTACTTTCACTCCTCTAATTTTCTGTTGATAATGATTTGTGCCTCTTGGGACTTTATCAGATGCTCAAAAAAAAAAAAAAAGCCATGGAGGTCAGGAGGAGGATGCCGCTGTCCCACTTCCAGCAGTCGATACTGCATGCACTATCCTTCTCCTGTCCTTCCTCTGTGCTCCTCCATGCTTGAGTGACAGAAAAAGTTCTGCTTTTTATTGAAGGAAATTTCCATCAATGAAAAGTGGTGCCCTTATCATTCCTCCGGCATGGAGGAAGCACAGAGGAAGGATGGGAAGAGGATGGGACATGTGATATCGACCACCAAAAGCAAGACAGCATCATCCTCCTTCCGATCTCTCCAGGGGTTTTTTTTTTAGAGCATCTGATAAAGTCCTTGATCTTTATCAATTTCTTGTATTCATTTTATAAAATCGTCACCCAGGTTCATTTTTCTCATTATTTCCTTCATAAAACTCCACTTCACATTATCAAAGGCCTTCTTGACATCAATGAATATTGTACCTAATTTTTTCTCATTGTGCTTTTCATAGAGTTAAATAATATTTAATACTGTTCTGGTGTTCTCTCTGATATATCAAACTGCATTGTTTCTACAATGTAGATGCACCCTTAAATGCCTCTAAATGGAGACATCTGAAATCTTACAAATCCTCCCCCTCAGTGTTGCTGCTGCTAGTCCTTTCACGTCCCATTTTCCATAGGGTTCATCACACTGCAAACATCCTGAGCTGAAATGAGGTTGGACTGGATGAACCTCAGGTACTTTCCAAGTTAAAATGTTATGATTCTAAATCGGGGAATGGGAACCACTAGCTTTAGAGGTATTTGGGACTATGATACTCACAATCTCTTCCTGGTTGCAGCTAATGGGAATTATAGACCAAAGCATTTATATAGACCAAAGCATCTCCGGGACCGCCTCCTTCCATACGACCCTCCCCGCACACTTCGGTCCTCTGGGAGGAATCTGTTACAGCCTATGAAAACAAGGCTGTCGGTGACCTCCCAGAGGGCCTTCTCTGCTGCTGCTCCCAGATTATGGAATGGCCTGCCGGACGAGATCCGTCTTATTACCACCTTAGACAGCTTTAAAAAAGCTGTCAAGACGGATCTTTTCCGGCAGGCCTTTCCTGAATAATTATCCCGGCCCAAGACTCAGCTGCCCTTTCTAGGCTACGATTGTATGTTTTTAATTTTTTCTTCTAATTTATATATATTTTAATTAATGCATGTTTTTAATCCTTTGCAATTTAATATTATTTTAAGGGGTGGGTGGGCTAGGGTATTGTGAGTATGGGGTTTTTATATTGTAAGCCGCCCCGATTGCGTTGCAGAGGGGCGGGATATAAATAAAATTTTATTATTATTATTATTATTATTATTATTATCTAGAGGGCCAAAAATTCTTTGCCTCTGTTAGAAAAAAAATACATTTCCTTGCAGTTAAATACAATTGTATGTTCTCTTAAAATAAATATATTGAAATAATCCTGAATTCTGCTTAAAGCCATGTGAGTAATGTCTAACAAAGAAAGGTCAAAGGCCCTCAGTTTCAATGAAAGCCAAAACCAACACCACTGAATCTTCAACAAAAAGAGAGAAGAAAGTTTGCCTCAGCAAGTCATGCCAAGTTTGACTAATGGATGGTTTTGTCCTGCTCGCAGAATAATGGCATCAGACACTACCATACTAAAGATTTCAGAGTTTCTCTTAAACACCCCAGCATAAACTAATGACATCATGTCAGGTGGAATGGGTCAACTTAAGGTAGCAGAATAAACAGTGTTGTAGCACTGAAGTGATTCATCCTATTATCAGACAACGTGTCATGTACAAATGAGCTGATGAAGTGAATATGTGATCAAGAACATGTCAGCCTTCATATGGCTAACTCTGTTTTTAAAAGGATTGTTGTTTCTCTTGTCTGTAGCATTTCAAATCAGCTACACTGGAGGGCAGAGATGGGCAACAAGCAGCTCTTCAGCTGTTGCTGGACTGCGAGTCCCAGCTGGCCATGCTGGTTCGAGAATTTGGAGAATGATAGTCCAAAAAAAAAAAAAAAGGTTTCTGAGCACTATAGTTCACTGCGTATCACATTTGGTGGAAGACTACATGTTTTACAAGCAAGAAGGGAATCCTGCCATTCCTAGGTAAGACTGGGAAGGACTTTTGCCTGAAACCCTGGCCAAGAATTTCCAATCAGTGTAGACAGGGATAGAGAACAAGTGACTCTCAGACATTTTGTGATTGAAGTTCCCATAGTCCCTCACCACCAGCTATGTTGCCTGATGGGAATTGCAGTCCAACAACATCCAGAGGGTGAGGTATTCTCTGCCCTCCAGTTTAGACAATGCTGAATTGAATTAGACTCATGGTATGTTTTGGTATAAGGCATTTTTCTTCATTCCTAATATTGATTCTCTCACTAGTACTGATAATAGCAGCAGCCCAGTGAAGCTTTGGTAGAAAGGGATAATGACTCAGAAATGAATGGCATTGCTTCATTCAGCACTGTTCTGGTTTTTTAGTGATGGGTGGAACCTGCTAATTCCATTTCACAATTAATTTCATTTTAAATTAATTGCCCTTCTGATAAGTAACTAATTCAGACACCAATGCAGAGCCAGAGCACAGAGGGTGCTAAGCATGCCTGAGCCAACTGATGTTGTGAGAAACTCCATTCCCATATGCCAAGGCTGCTGCATGGGCAGCAAGGGATGGGGAAGGGTTTACTGCACACTCATCTGGCCATTGGGTCAATTGTGGCCTAAACAAAAAGGAAAGAGCCCTCTTCATGACCCTTGCTGCGTGCACGTGGTTGTTTTACCAGGAGTCAGGTGACAGTTGTCAGGGTAAGCTTTACAGTTTTAAAGCCGTCCCCATACATAGAATGTCAACAGTACATAAATTACTTTATTTATTTATTTATTTATTTATTTATTTTAGATATTTATACCCCATTCTTCAGCCACAAAGGCTCTCAGAGCAGCTTACAAATTGTTAAGTAATAGCAATTTACACATCTACATTGCATTAAGTGGTTTCCAATGTGTGTTAGCTAATTGTCCCCACAAGCCAAGTACTCATTTTACCAACCTATGAGAGAAGGGAAGGCTGAGTGAACCTTGGAGCCCTTGGGAATGAACTTGCAACATTGTAGTTCCAGTACTAGCATTTAACCACTGTGCCACCAGGGCTCCCTGGTATTGTGAAGCAAGAAAGTGGCCCCCAATGCCTTTTTATTTGATCAGTTGGTTGATTTTAACACTGAAAATCTAATCTACAATCAAAATAATATACATTCAAGAAACAAAAAAGAAAAAGAAGAAAAAGAGAAAAAGCAGGAAAAAAGGTGGAGGAAGGGGGGGAAGAAAAAAAAGATGTATAAGTAAAACACATTAGGGCTCTGATTTCCTCCCACCACCACCACCGATCTTGACTGTAATGAACAGAAAATAAATTATTCTACCGTTACAGATCCAATTAAAAAATCCTACTAAAATTACTAATAACCATAACCACAAATTATTCCGTCATTAGATTTCTTGTTGCTCAAGATAAATGGTTTCCAGTCTTTCAAAAAGTCTTGAATCAGTTTATCCTTTAGAACCCACATTAATTTAGCCATTTGGGCCAACTCAGCAACCTTAACAATCCATTCTTCCATCATTGATGCTCCATTTCCAAGTTTGAACAAACAATATTCTTGCTGCTTTTGGCATGTATCAAAGAAGTAATCCATATTTACTCTCCATTTCTTTATCCACAATGACCAACAGAAACATTTTTGGTAATATTACAAAATCCACCTTTAAACTTTTTTTTGGATTAACATATAAATCTTAGACCAGTAACTTTTCACCCAGCACATATGAAAAAAGGAGCCCTTCTCATCTTGACATCCCCAATATTGGTTTGAAACGTTTTAGGACATATTCAACAGCTTATTTGGGGTTAAATACTGTCTACAGTACAATCCCTGTATCTGCAGGAATGGTGACCATGGTTTCACTTACCTGTGTCCAAAAAAAAAAAAAAAGTTCTCTCTGGACATTTTCTAGATCCTCCAGTGTGATTCTATAGTATGCTTCTGCTGGAAGTTGACCATAGAGTCACACTGGAGGACCCAGAGATTCCTAGAGAGATGTTCTCTCTAGGAATTTTAGGTCCTCCAGCAAGGCTTTATAGTATGCTTGGGCCAGAAGTTGTTCATTTCAATAGAGCTCATGGTTTCACCTTTCCATGCCCAAGAATGTATCCCCTATAGATATGAGGGTTGTAATGTATACATAATTTTATATAGGTTTTCTTTTAAATTACTGCACAAAATAAATTTTATATCTTTGGACCCCATACATCCATATGAACATTATGGCCCAATTTTCAGCCCACCTTATCCCACTCCTTTACAGGTTCATCTTCTTTCTCTAGCTGCACAAACCATTCATGCACTTTTTAAGTTACATGGTTATTGTCTTTACACAACTCTGAATAAAACTCATAGCTGTGTTTCTCTTATATTGATTAAATCTGTCCATAAGTTGCATATAAACAAACCAATTAAGATCTTTGCCTTCCTTAAGAATAATCTAGCTTGATATAAACTTCCAAAATAAACTTGATCAAAATACAAAAGATCATAAAGCAACCATTTCCAATTTTTAATCCATTCTGAGAGGTGCAGTGAGGTGGCTATTATGATTTTAGGAAAAAGTCTCTGTTTATACTTATACCAAACTCATAGGAGAGCTTTTCTAATACAATGATTTTTAAATTCAGCATGTGCCTTAACTTTATTACACCAAAGAAAACCATGTCAACCACATCTTAAATTATAACCTTCAAGTTCCAAGAGTCTGTAAGCAATCTCCATTTCTTCAGCCATGCAAAACAACAAGCATCATAATACAATCTGGAAATCTCTTTCTGCCACTGTACAAAAGCTATTCCATTTCTTGTAATAGGGATCATTTGAAAGAGAAATAAAAGCCTTGGTAGAACATTTGCTCTTATTATTGCAGTACTACCCCAAAGAGGTAAATTTAACTTTCCCCATTTTTCTAAGTCTCTTTTAATTTCTTTCCAGACTTTTTCATAGTTGTTTTGAAATAATAAACTGTTATTCTTTGTGATTGTAACTCCCAAAATTTAATCCCCCTTTTCACTTTAAAATTTGAAAGAGCAGTTAATTCATTCCCTTTTCTGAGGTTATATTTTTAGTCAGCAATTCTATTTTGTCACAATTCATTTTAAACACCTTAATGTTTTCACAAAAGAACCTTCATTGAGTCCAGCGGGTTTTGTGCCATTATCACAAGATCATCCACATAAGTTCTCAGCTTGTACTGTTCTTTTTTTTTAACCCTCACCCCATACATTCTGTCATTTTGTCTAATATCTCTCAGTAGAGTCTCCAACACCAAAATAAACAGCAAAGGTGAGAGGGACAACCTTGTCTTGTCCCTTTTTGTATTTCAGTTGATCTTGTTGCATTATTATTTACAAAAATCTGGGCCCATTGAACTGAGCAGATTGTCTTTATTGACTGAATATTTTCACCAAAGTCCATTCTTTCAAATACTTGAAATAAATTATTCCAAGAAATATTATCAAATCCCTTTTTGCTATTATGATCCAAAAATTCAATAATATTAAGAACAGTTCTTCCATTATTCCTTAATTATTGTTGTTTTGGCAATAAGTGGCTCTCCAGATGTTGATAAACTATTACACCCATCCTGCCACACTATTGGCCATGCTGACAGGAGCTGATAGGGACTGGAAGTCCATCAAGATCTAAAACAGCACAGTTTCACCACTGGATTAAAGAAAGCCTTGAGCCTTCTGCAAGTATGCTAAGATAGAGGTGCAGGCATAAGAGGTGGCATGTCAAACAGGGTGATGTTATTGCAAAAGAAGGAAGTTTTTATATGGCTGGTCGTGGTGGAGACATGGATAACAAGAATAGATCTAGATAAGAGGTGAGAGATTTAGTGGAGGCAAGACCATGGAGCACTTTGAAAGACAAAACCAGGAAGACAGGAGGAGGAGGAAAAAATGGAACGAGGCATCACCTTTAAGACTACAGTAACTAGTTTTGTATTTCACATCATCTGCATGGCAAGAGACTAAAAATATTTAGGCAGTGGAATTCTGGATAGAAGGAGTAAAAAGCTCACAAGGATTATAATAGTGAAGGCAGCAAAGATCCAGAGTCTGAACTAAAGTTTATTGAGAGGCAGAAGGTGGAAGAGAAAAGGCCACATTCTGAGGATCTTGGATGGACAGGCATTACAGATATAACCTGATGACAGAGAATGTGTTTGGGGGAGTAAAGTATCATCTGCATAGGCAGGGACAGGTGTTCAGAGATAATCCCACACCAGGGATGTAATTCTTTGCTAATTTCATTCTCAAAAGAAGCAACAAGTAATTTTAGCAATTTTCTTCTTATGGTGAGAAAGTCCTTGAAAACTGTCATTTTGAAGACTATTTGCAGTTCAGGATTTATTCTGAACAAAATCCACACCTTTTTCTGCATGGAAAACAGCATTGTCCACACAGGAAACAGGGGCTGGAATTTTTCTTGGTTTTTTTCCGGGCTGTGAGGCCGTGTTCTGGAATAGTTTCTTTCTCCTCACAGCCTGGAAAAAAACCAAGGAAAATCTATGGATGCCGGCTGTGAAAGCCTTCGGCTTCACAGAGGCTGGAATCTTGCTAATTAGTCTCAACTAGAGTTGATCCATTGAATCAATTTTTGAATGGTGAGTCAAAACATAGGTAAATCCTGCTGATTTAATAGCTCTACTCTAGCTTGAACTGACAGTGGGATTTGGACCAAAATTTTCTGTTACAAGTACAAAAAGTGCTATAGCTTCAGAATGATTCTACACAGCAAGACCCTGTTGGTGCTTTTGGACCTCTCAGCACCTTTTAATGCCATCAACCATGGTATCCTTCTGGAATGCCTAAGGGGTTTGGGAACTGGGGGCACTGTGCTTCAGTGGTTCCAGTCCTATCACTCAGGTAGGTTCCAGATGGTGGTGGCTGGGGATAGCTGCTCCTCAAATAAGGAGCTGTTATATGGCATACCACAAGGTGCCATTCTATCCCAAATGCTATTCAATATCTACATGAAACTGCTGGGAGATATCATCCAAAGGCATGGGGCAGGGTGCTATCAGTATGCTGATGACACCCAAATATTTTTCTCCATGCCTTTGAAAACAGCCTCAGCTAAGAATAGTGTGTCTCCTCTGAACGAATGCCTGGAGGATATAATGGGCTGGAAGAGGAAAGACAAACTGAAACTGAATCCAGACAAAATGGAGGTGCTTACTGTTAAGGGTCCTAACCTGGGGTCAACCAGTCCTAGATGGTGTTACAGAAGCACCCCCTGAAAGACTGTGTTCACATCTTGGGGGTGCTTCTGGGTCTGTTGCTGCAAATGAAAGCTGAGACAGATACAATGGCCAGGAGTGTTTACTATCAACTTCAGTAGCTACGCCAGCTGTGCTCTTTCTTATTGCTGGGGACCTAAAGATAGTAGTGTACACAATGGTAACCTCAAAGCTGGCCTTCTGCAATGCACTGGGCTACCTCTGTACCAAGTTTGGAAACTTCAGTTAGTTCAAACCATGGCATCCAGATTGGTTACTAGCACATCTAGGAGTGATCATATTATACCTATATTAAAATCACTCTACTGGCTGCCAGTTAGTTTCCAGACAAGGTATAAAGTGTTTGTTGTTACCTTTAAGGCCCTATATGGCGTTTCTTCACTTGAATGTTACTTTCACTTCCTCCCCTGTTTCCTCTTCTGCTTAAATAGATCTTGCTTTCTATATACCAAATAAGGTGTTCACTGGTTTTCCCCTCCCCTTGAAAGATAGTATAAAACCTTGCTCACAAAGGGTGGTGAGTGAAGAGAGCTCTTTCAAGTTGCATTCAGAAACCTGGAAAATCAAAGCTAAACCTGAGGTGCACCTTCATTGTGCCTGGGCCCACTAGTGGCTGAGAGCCCCTCTCTTGGGATTCCAACTGTCACTGCAGAGGGAGAAGAAGGCTAACCAGGCACATTTCTATCATACCAGGACCTAGCTGCTTATGGATTTAATTCCCTCCTTCTTCCCTATTCCTTTTTTTTCCCTTTGATGCTGGGTCTTATTTAGTTTGTAAGCCTACAGGCAGGGCCTGTTAAATCAACTATTTGCAAGCAGTTCTGACAGCCTTTTTTGGGGAAAGGGTAGGGTATAAATGCTCCCAACCAACCAATCAACCAACAAATGTGTATGCCTCCATCTTAAAAATATATATATTATAGTATTGTGTATAGTATAGATGTTGAGTTCAACTTTATTAAAAGTAAACAAACATTATACTGTGAAGTACTGTATTGCATACAGTAAATATCATAGCAAATTTACATAATGTGATCCATGATGAAAACCATACTATGTTATTTAAGCAATGGCTTGGATCCAGAATTACTTAGACTTGGGGTTAAATTGAAACTCATGGCCATCTTTGTCTGGAATATCAGTATGCAAAAGGATCTTGTAGCATATTTCAGACTAAATGAGAGAAAGAAGCTGTAATATGAGCTTTTGTAGACTGGAAGTAGACTAGGGAAATTATCACACCAGACTTGTGTCATGTAGCAATCATGTTATTAAAGGAAATGGGAACATACTGGTTGTATAATGTTTATTATCACATCTCTCTTCATTTGTGTGACTGTGCTCCTTTGGCAAACCCCTGGTGTGATAGTCCCTTTGCTTCAGTTCTGGGATGACTGCAGTCACTTGGCATGATGGGGCCTGATTCTCCTTCTCTCTCCCCCTCCCCCTCACTGTTCCAAAGTAGGTGCTGCTTTGGAATACAAGGTCTGTCTATTAAATAATGAAACTGTTTTTCTACCTTTCAGACAAATCAGGGAGAACTGATTGTGGATGCTTGAGTGGTGACCTTTAACATATCTGAACCTACATGACAAACATCAGCATTCTCAGCCATTCAGTTAATTGTCAATCATCATTTCAAGTAGCTGTGTTATCTGTTGTGTACTGGAAAAAATCTTAAGTTTAAATGTTGAGCAACATGTCAATTTAAATTTTTTAGTAAAATTGAACAAAACATCAATGGAATCTTTTAAAATGCTTACTGAGGCCTACAGGGAAGACTGTGTTTGAGTGGCACAAAAGATTCAGAGAAGGACGTGAGAATGTGGAAAACTATGAACTCCCTGGATGACCTTCCACTTCAAGAACCAAAGAAATTGTGGGAAAAATCAGCCAGGTTGTTCAAGGAGACTGCTGATTCAGTGTCTGAATGATAGCTGAAGCTGTGAACATTGAGAAAGACACTGCACGGAAAATTTTGCATGAGGATCTCAACATGGGACGAGTTTATGCCAAGATGGTCCCTAGGGTTCTCACACCAGAGCAAAAAGAATGCTGCATGGAAATTTGCACTGACATTCTGCAGCAGCTTGAGGTGGACTCAAACATTTTTCAAAAAAATCATCACATGTGATGAAACCTGGATCTTCCAGTATGATCCTGAGACAAAATGACAGTCAATGCACTGGAAAACACCATCATCACCAAGAATGAAAGAAGCATGCCAAAGGAAGTCCACATTCAAAGCCATGCTCAATTGTTGTTGTTGTTGCTGCTGCTGCTGCTGCTGCTGTTGACATCAAGTGTGTAATTTTGGCAGAATGGGTTCCAGAGGGCAGAACAGTGAACCAGCATTATTATAAGGAAGTTTTAACAAAGCTGAGAGAAAGAGTCAAGGGAAAAAAGGTCAGAACTGTGGGGAAATGGTTTCATTCTTCATCAAGACAATGCACCTGCTGACACAGCACCTTCTGTGAAGCAGTTTTTGCCCAATAAATGCATTACTACACTTGAGCATCCTCCATATTCACCAGATTTGGCACCATGCAACTTTTTTCTTTTCCTAAAGTGAAATCAGTGCTTAAAAGAACACATTTTGAGTCAATTGATGCAGGAAAGAAGAAAATGGCAGATGTATTGATATAGCTGACAGAAACTGATCTCCTCCACGCCTTTGACCAGTAGAAAACAAGACTGAATTGGTGTGTGAGTGTGAATGGGGAGTATATTGAAGGGGACAAGTATTAGAATTGTAATACATCTCTCTCTCTCTCTCTCTCTCTCTCTCTCTCTCTCTCTCTCTCTCTGGCTTTTCTTCGCAAATGAAGATTCAGGAAGGACTCATCCCGCGCTTTCTGCAAGCGCGCTGATGACTAAAAAGGCCAATCTGAGATAAACAAGTCCGGTTGCAGAAAGCATAGCAGAATGTCTCCTTGGGTGATGTTCCTGGGTTGTGATTCTTTCTGTGTTGTTGTTTCTCTTCAAGACTTGTTCAGCGTGAGTTCTCAAATAAGGCTGCAGCATTGTGGATAGTGCGCCTCCATGCCTCCCGATGTGAGGCTAGGGCAGACCATTGTTGGTGATCAATTTGGCCAAGCCTGAGATGTTGTTTCAGGGAATCCTTGTATTGCTTTTTTGGAGTGCCCCTCTTACGCTGACCCATGGCGAGTTCACCGTAGAGTAGAATTTTTGGGAGGCGATGGTCCTCCATCCTAGAAACATGCCCTGCCCAGCGCAGCTGTGTTCTCAATATCATGGCCTCAATGCTGGTGATCCCTGCTTGATCAAGGACAGCAACATTCGTCACATAGTCAGTCCAGTGTATATTTAGGATTGTGCGTATACAGCGCTGATGAAAGCATTTGAGGAGTCGTAAGTGGTGGTGATAGGTGACCCATGTTATGGGTTATTGTATCAGTCTCGTTATTTAATAGACAGACCTCGGGCACATTGCACAAGAGGCAGCATCAGAACAATAGCTATATTGGCAGGTAGTGATGGGATTTTCCCATCAATTCAAAGGGGCACAACAGTAACAACTAGAATGCACAGCAGCAACAGGATAGCCACAACATCATCCTATAAATACAGGCCAAATTCATTACTATTCCACTGAAATTCTACTTTAGCAGCCTTGCGTGATAAAATCCTAAGTCTACAAAAGCTCTTGTTACTGCTTCTTTCTCTCAAAGGTGCTAGTTTCAAAGATGCTACAAGATCCTTTTGCATTGGGGTCAAGTTAGACATCAAAGAGAATGTGTATTAACCTGTGCCCCCCCCCAAAAAAATGTGCATGAGCAATTTAAAATGGAAAATTAGGTGAGGAAGATTATATGCTGTGATGAACAGGTACCTCTCACCATTTGGGAGAGCATCTCTGCAAAAAAAAGTGACAAACAGACTGGGTAAGAGCTATGACTTCCAATGCTACCCCCCCACACACACACAAATCACCTTGTATGAAGCATAGCTTCCACCCAACATAGACATTTCTGTGCTTTTGGAAAGGGCGGGAGTGGACAGAAACATGTCCAGCTACTGTATTTTCCTGTAGCTGAACATGCTTGTACAAATGTCTGCAGAAACCTTTGGGGGTCCTTGATTTCCCAGGATTATTCCGCCTATGAATTAGTCTAGATCCAACATATTGAAAATACTGAAAATACTGTACTGGTTTCTCAGGATCAGTTTTCAAGACATCTGTGGATAGCTCAAATAATTTTTAGAGGATGACAAAATATAATTACCGTACATTATGCTAAATGAATTTTTAGAACTCTTCATATGCACATATTGTCACATCATTCATTACAATCATTACAACATTACAATGATTCAAATGACTCATTACATTCATTACAAACATTACAATGATTCATTACAATCATTACAACAGTCAACATTATTTTTGATAGCTGATTGAGGCTGAAAGAGCTGAAGGCCACATCAGAAATTTATAGCAGAGTAAAACTGGTGTTTTCTTAATTCTTAATTCAGTTTCCTGGTTAATGTGTTATTATGGCAAACAGAAGGCTATATTTTTACTTGGAAAAATGGCCATGTAAACTGACATTAAATGCATGAAAGGCAGTGACTCCAGTCAGAATACTGGGATTATGTAAATGAAAATCCATTGTGGCAAAATACATAGACTTTGTGTATGATGTTTCCTGTGATACATCAGGTAAATGGATCAGAAAATTCTGCTAAGCCTGTGAGTGGGAGCCTTCAAAAGGTACTATGCTCACTCCCACACCCCATTTCCTCTTTTCTTTCCCTTGACTTACATATATTGAAACTGAGCTGTCTCCCATTCTTTTAGCCTGTGGCAAAGAAAAAGGAAATATACAACAAAGATATGTGAATTGTACAAGTTTGTACTGTGACGGTACAAAGGTTGCTCAGTTGCTTTTCCTACTGATCTCCCAATGCGTACTTCTATTAACAATTTTAAAACTGTTTTTTGTACAATTATCCTCAATAATTTGGAGTTAACATGGTTTTGTCTCTGGTTTGCTTCCACCCACTCCAGTGCAGTGAATGCTGATTTCAAAGGGTAACAAAACAACCCCACAGCACTTCACAGACTCAGCTCTGGTCCACATTAAGGAAGCTTCCATTAATTCCACAGTGCTTCTCTGTGTCTCTTCTTTGGCAATTACTTTGGGATCTTGGGATAACCACATCTGTGCCCAGAAAGTGAGTCAAGCAACCAGAGTGAGGGAGAAGGCCATAAAGTTCAAAAGAGGCAAGCACCATTCTGTGATCCCTGCCCAGCATTCTGACCCAGTGCTCATATCCTATACCCTCATTCAGGTAATCTGAGCAGCTGTGTAAGCAGAAGATCTGGAGTACTACTGCCTCTGCCAAGACACCTGTCTTTCCCCTAGACCGTCGGTTCCTCTTCTTTCTTAATTCACCATTCCTGCTGATTCCCTATCCCACAGTGGGCAGTCAGTATAGTCTTGGGGCCACATGTGTTCCATCAAAGCTGCTTTTGTGGCCCTTGACATACACACCACAAACACCCCAGAGTCCTCTTTTTCTGGCAAAAATAGAAAGGCAATTTATTTTTTTCATTTATTTGTTAACATATTTATATCTCTTCTTTTCTACCTGGAGATCTCAGGATGGTGTACAACAAAACCAAATCTGACACATTGAAAACCACCTAAATAAAAATGACTGTAAAGGGCTAAAAACATCAACATGTCAAAAACAAATTTAAACTGGTGAAGATGGTTTTTAAAATTTACAACTATGCACACATGAAGGTTTGTTTAAAACTAGTTAGGCCCAAAAAGCTTTAGTGAATGTGTCATGGTAGTGCACTGGAACCTCTGAGCATATCAAGAGGTTCAGGCAGCAAAAGTTATTGTAACAGAGTTTCATTCTCCAGGCAAGGAAATAAGCACACAGACACAGACGTGTGTCTAAACTACTTCTCTTTATTTGTAAATCTTTTGTGGCCCAAAACAGTCCAATTCATGACATTGATTTATGCACATCTGCATAAAATGTATAACCTTTTTCATTATTATATTTGTAATTCCAGACGTCTATTAAGTTATGTTCCTCCATCATATCTTCTCATGTTTTGAAAAGTTTGCCTTGATTTCTCATTGATTTGAACTGTGTTGATCTGTCTCTTATTGTATCCAAAACTCCATTAAAATTGTCTGCGATGATAATAGTTTAATTTCCTAATTCTTCCCATTCTTTTTTAAACTTTTTATAAAATTGATCCTTCCTCTCCAATGCTGTGTAAATTGCAATGAAATTTATTTTCATGTTTATTAATTTTATTTCCAGTTGAATGAAATAAATTTTATTTCAATCTTTCCAAAAATTCCTTAGCTTTCTCTAAATTGTTTATCTCTTTTGTTGATAATTAAATGAGACTCCTTCTATACACTCCCATCTGTAGTTTATTCCATTTTTTATGAGCCTTTGAGTAAAAAAAAATATAATCCCTTTGAATTCCCCCCCCCCCAAAGGATGACCATCTTACAGATCAGCAACAAGGGGCTCTAATAGGAGGAAATATTCTGATTTCTGAATGTTGCCATTTCTGGTGTCAGATATTGTTTGCTTGTTTCTTGCTTAGGGACAAGTCTTCTTGTCCAGTGTGGAATGCAGACAGTCTGTGTTGGCAGATGATGACATCTATCACACTGGAAGAAAGGCAAATGAATGAATGCTTGGCCAAAATCCTGTAGGACAGGTAGAATTGTGAGGAATTCTTGGGCTGCAACTCCCAGCAGCCCTGGTCATCATAGCCAGTAGTGATGAATACAGCGGGCCCTCAGTATCCACTGGGGTTTGGTTCCAGAACTCCCCGTGGATTCTAAAATCTGTGGATAATCAAGTCCCATTATATACAATGGCATAGTAAAATGGAGTCCCTTATATAAAATGGTGAACAGAAAGCTTTGCTTTTTGGATTTTTTTCTGAATATTTTTGAGCTGTGGTTGGTTGAATCTGTGGATGGAGAACCCATGGTACTGGGACTTGTAGTTCAGCACTCTGGAGGACCATAGCCCTATATTTGAGTGAAATGTTTGCCTGGCATAGTTACACTGCCACCACAGAAGGAGATGGCCGTCTGGCTGGCATCTCCATGTCTGACTTGCAGGATTCATTGGAACCAAAGCAGTATGGGAGGTTGGCTTGGAAAATCTGCATAGATGTCTTTCTAATCATCCCCTCCCATAGCACTTAGCTCTGAGGATCCCTGGGAAACAGGAACTGAGGAAATAGCTTGTGGGAAGTACATGCTGAATGCTCTGGGTACACATGTATGCAGTGGATGGCTGTGGTTTCACGCCACCATTCATTTTCACTGCCACTCTTTTGTTTGCACAAGGAGATCCTACATACCTTCTTGATGAAAATGACCATATAATGTGCAATTGACTGCAGCTGCTGAGCAGCTGCTTGAAAAGGATGCTATCTGTAACTGCTGACTGTTGTACCATTTTTCCTAAACCCATCAAGTTTTTTTAAAGCTTATGCTACTTATGATTTTTTAGCTTATGCCCTGGTGGCACAATGGTTAAATGCCAGTATTGCAGCCACAATGTTGTGAGTTCGATCCTGCAGGGTTCTAGGTTGACTCAGCTTTTCATACTTCTGTAGATCGGTAAACTGAGTACCGAGCTTGTTGGGGGCACTTAGCTAACACACTGTAAACCACTTAGAGAGTGCTTAGCACTATAAAGTGATATAGAAATGTAAGTGCTATTGCTATTGCTAGCATGCTCATGTGCAAAAGAACATGTTCGGTACTATGAAATGAAATTCAGTTGTCTTTTTTCTGCCCACATTTCCTACCCCTTTCCATTATTCTATTTAAAGTCCTTTCCGTTATTCTATTTAAAAGGTAAATGAGATCAATCTAAGGCCCTGTCTCTACAAGGCAGAAAAATACAATCTGCTCTGAAGAAGCAGCAATTTGCAGTGCTGGGACTTTTCTTAATGTTTAATAGAGACCCCATAAACTTTTCATGCCCCCTAGCCAAGATGGTGGCTGTGAATGAATTATTTGCACTTTTAAATCTGCCACCACTGATTTTTTTTTAAAAAAATGTTTACTGTGGTGCGCACAAGCAATACTTCATATTTACAAAAAAAGAAAAAAGAATAATATAGAGGAAAAGATCACCATTTTATCACCTTACCAATCACTTGCTTAGCCAAAAATCCAAAATGGCAGCAGCAGGCATTTTCCATGTTTGCACGCCCTGCCCCCACGCTCATCTGGCCAATCAGCTTGTGCTGCCTCAGCACAGCAACGTGAATGGAACTGTCTTACCGATCAGACATTCACATCCCCTATGGAGCTTTTAAAAAACTCTGGGGAAATCTCCAAAGGCTTCCCTTCAGAGCTTTACAGTGGATTTGGCTCCACCTGACTTCTGAATAAGACATGCCGATGTGAATGTCTGTTTCAACAGATCGTCTTCCATGTGATTTCTATGAGGATTGTTTTCACCATTTAAACAGGACCTAAATTCCATAAAAGAGGATCAGATTCTGTTCCATGTGTCATTTAGCAGCCAAATAAGAATGAATACTAAGAGGGAAAGCCTATAATTCTATTTATTCAAAGAAATCTGCAGTGGTGCAAAAGACCTGCACAGCTGCCAAGAAAAGACCATGCTCCATCTCCTTCTTTCTAGTCAGTGCCCTAACTATGCCTATTCTATAAGAAAAAGAAAAAATTTTTTTACAGGAGTTATGTGTTCTGGACTGTTCTTGAATGCATCTGTAGAAAGAGGAAAGGGATGTTTTTCTTCCCATTTCAAGACTGCTGTAGCTAAAGCTGAATTTATTTTTGTATTTATGAAAACATTAATGGCCTGCCTTATAGGAGCCTAAATACACTAAAGGCACGAGATCCCATCCAATCTTAGTAGTGCAGGGTCAGCCCTAGTTAGTACTTGGATGGCAAACTGCAATGAATACCAGGTGCTGTAGGCTATACAGATTGACCCCTGCATCTGCAGAGGATACACTCCAAGACCCCTTGTGGATACCTGAAACTGTGGATAACAGGGAACCCTGTTATTTTCAATGAGATGAACGCCAGAAGTTGACCATAAAATCGCACTGGAGGACTAGAAATGCCTAGAGAGAACATATTTTTTGTATGTGGATAAGTGAAACTGTGGATACTGCATCTGTGGATACAGGGGTCGACCTGTATTTCAGAGGAAGTAACTGGCAAAATCACCTCTGTGTACTTGTTGCCTAAGAAAACCCATGAAATTCATAGGGTTGCGATAAGTCAACAGGCGACTTAAAGGTGTGCATGCACGTGTGCACACACACACATCATGTGATCTTAGAGCACCATACAATTAGAATCAATTACTCTTTAGAAAAATTTAAACTTTAAAATGATAAAAATTATTTAAGCAAATTAAAATACATAAAACAGTACATCAAGTCAAAACAGCTTATTAAATTATTTAGCACTGGTAGTTAGGGGTGTAGGGGAAACTTCACTATTCACCAGTTCAGAACTCAATATATACTGCAGGTGGTGGGACCACAGCCATTGAGATTGCTACATACATATGTCTTACCCCACAACTATTCATAGAATGTGCCCAGCCTCACACCACACAAATGACAAGAATTTGCTAGCCAAGCCATCAGAAACAATACCCTATCATTGAATTATTTAGATGTGCCCAAAGTAATGAACTCTGACAGAACATTTGATGGCCTGGACATCAGAAATGATGATATCAGCATTGAAATATTACACACACAAGAAGAAGGAGGAGGAGGAGGAGGTGGTGGTGGTGGTGAATAATTTACGGACCATATAAAAACATTACCATTAAGTATGTCTGGGGAAATGATGTTAATTCCACACTAATTGTGCAAAGCCATTCTTCCATACATGCACTGTAAGTTGCAATGTTGTACTTCTCTCTCAATGCTATTTTGCAACCAGTGGCATAATAATAGGAGTGTTTGGTCATTTCTCCTTCTCATACCATGGCTATTACTCCAGCAGTAATAACTGTACTAACTGAAAACTCAGAAAGAACAGTAAGGAATCCAGTGGATTCCTCAAGCACAGAAAGTGAACCACTCAGATGGTTTTACCACCACTGCAGAAGAGAATGGCCTATCTCAAGCAGAACTGTTATGGCTTTGACCAGAGAGGAGTTGTTGTTAATTGTATTTATTTATATCCCTCCTTCCCCTCTATATTGGGATTCAAGGCAACTTGTTGCGTGCCTTCAAGTCTTTTCCAATTTTTGGTGACCCTAAGGTGAACCTATCACTGGGGTTTTATTGACAAGATTTGTTCAGAGTGGGCTTGGCATGGCCTTCCTCTGAGACTAAGAGAGAGTGTCCCTTTGAGGCAGCTTAAAGCCCCTTAAAACCAGACCCCCACCACACAGACATTCAGCTACCTGCTACCTGCCCATTCAAGAAAAAACAGTTCATATACATTGGGTTGGGATGGCCTCATAGTTGTCATGATGACCAGGAAGTCCTGGAAATTTCTATGCAACATAGATTTCCCAGGACAAGTTTGAGGATTCCCAACATGAATTCCATCAATTCAAATTTGAAGATTTTCAGGCAGTGAGTTTCAGTACACCAACCTAATCTAACTTGTTTCTAGAGCCCCACACTAGGCACAAACAGTCAAAACTGAGAAGTCAATCAGAAAAGGATTCTTAAGAGGGAACTAGGACCCCTATACACTACTGTGCTGCTCTTTTCCCAAATCTCAAAACTGTGTTGCTGCTACATTAGGAACCCAGGCGAACACAAATGAAAAAAATCAGCTCCATCCAGATCTCATAATACAATCCTAGTCAGCACTTTCCTCCATAATCACATCGTGGATGGTTGATGTTCTATTATGCACTCATCTGGCATTGAATAAGAGCACTTTACAGGCTGAAGTTAGGTTGGAACAGCAACCTCAGATTAATGGTCATAAAAGAACCAGAAGGGTAGGTGAACTTGCAGTACAAGAGGGATGTCATATTTATTTATTTATTTGGAGTTCTGGAAAGGATAAAAGGGGAACAAAAATGATCACAGGACTGAACCAGGTTTTTTTTTAAAAAAAAAAATATTTATTTATTTATTTATTTATTTATACCCCGCTCTTCAGCCACAAGCCTATCAGATCGGCTTACAAATTGTTTTAAGCAATAGCAATTGACACATCTACACTGCATTAAGCAGATTCCAATGTCTGTTAGCTAATTGCCCCCACAAACTGGGTACTCATTTTACTAACCTACTTAACCACTGCGCCACCAGGGCTCCATAATGTTCTGCAAAGTGGAAGGCAGTAGGAAAAGAAGAAGAATACATTATTGATAAATAGATGAAAAGTACAATTGAGCTAACTTGAAAACTGAATGGTGTGGAGAAAGTGGATTGGACAAGAAGACATTTTTCTCCCTCTTCCACAATACTACAAGCTGGGATTATCCACTGAAAAGGAATGGTGGGAGACAGATAAAAGGATGTACTCCTTTACATAGTCCATTATCAAACTACTACAAGATGTAGCAACAGCTATCAACTTGCACAGTTTTAAAAGGGGATTTGACACATTCATGGAGTGTAAGTCTATCAGTAGCTACTTCAAATAGCTCTACAGTAGCTATGTTGGTTGTACATTATACTCAGTATCAGAGGCAGTATGCCTCCGAATAATGATTGCAGGGGATTAGGAATAGGAAGGTGCTGTTGCCATTATGTCCTGTTTGTGGGCTTCCTAGAGTTATCTGATTGTCTACTGTGAAAATAGAAAGCTGGAGTAGTTAGGCCTTATGTCCAATCAATGAGGATTCCTCAGATGTTAGACCACCTTTCATTTTACCTGGCTTACCCAATTTCCACCATCATAACTCCTTATGGGAGCATTTCTGGTCCCCCTCAAGATGAGCCACAGATCTCACACACGTCTTTTAAAAACTCAGTCACACAAAATAAGTTGATCTTTATACAGTGGGAGACCAAAAGCAATAAGACAGGAATTAACAATTCACAAGGTAACAATAATTGATTCAACACACAAAACAAAGATTCATAAATACATAGTCCATAAAAACAGATTTTAAAATACTGGAGAAAAATCAAAACATTGTGCAGCACCTTATGAAGTCCACCATATAGGTCTCCTTTCACCAAAGGAGTGAAAGATGTTTCCTGTCACTTGCCCTTGTACCAGCCCTCAAATTAGTGACACCCAGAGGAGTGATCCATGCCTCTGTGGGGGTGAGCATCACCATTAGGGTTGTCTTTCATGTTGCAATGCACCCCCTACAAATGGGCCCCAGCAATATATATCCTCTTTCCTCCACTCCTGATAAGGCTGTCCAAGCTGGAACTTAAAGGTAGGTCAATAGACAGAGTGGGGACAGGCAAGATCTAGGATGGAAAAAAACTGTCTCCCATATGCTTGGTGGTATCCTGGTAGTTATGATGATAGAGCAGGGGCCATTGTTGTGAATTTTTTTTCATGCTGCTCCCCAGACCTCCTGGCTTCTGCCCAAATTATTGCCACTCCTGTCTTGCTACTGTGTAGCCTTCATTCTGGAGAGCCTCCTCTTAGATCTCTGTCTTGCTCACCAGTCCTCTGTGAGTCTATCCAGGCATCTCCCAGTACTGTATATCCTTTCTCTACATCAAAGCAGCAAACAGATTAGGTCCTGAAGATGCCTCATGTGACCTCATTTACCCACTGAAAGACCTAACAAATCTTGACACAGAGGGGCTGCATTGGGTATGTGACTGACATATCTGCTTATATCTTCTTGTGGTATATGGTGCAATGTGCTACTGGCTTAGCTTCAGTTAGTCCCATAAAAAGAAAGGTCCCACCTGGTTGTATTTTATTTCTGTTTACATTAAAGCTTCCCCTGAGAAAATATGTTTTTAAAAAGAGAAACTTTTTTAGGCTTTGTAGATATCCTTATCTGCTTAATTTTCTCCCCACTCTTTTTCTTTCAAAGCTCTGACTTGACTTTTAAAATATATTACTTTCAAAAGCAGGCTGTCAGCTTTAGCTTTGTCTCCTTGCCTGGTTGAAATCAAAAGTTTGGCATGCAGTAGATAAGTTTCAAAATGCCATCTTTGCTGGAAGGCAGCGTTTAATTTCATCATTCCTCCCTACAGGGGGTCAGGAATCCTTCCCCTGCCTTCTCATAAAGTTCTTTGTGACACAGGAAGTCCTTCTTATTATACAGGAATGCTGAAAGCATTTTTCCCCACCCCTCTCTCTTTGATTTTTATTGCTTTAGCTCTGGGTCCTTTGTGCCTCGTAATTATATATTTTGCCCCATGTCTTGCTTTTCATAATGACTAATGTGAAGTATGTGCACAAGGAAAGGGAAGCTTATAACTGTGAGATTAATAATTAGCAATTAGCATTAATTAAGATAATTATTTCAGTAATAAGACATCCAAAACAACTGTAAACAAATATATGGTGTGGATTGCTGATGTGAAGAGGGAGAAGGAAGGAGAGCAGTAATAATCATGAGATTAAAGGGAAATGCCAAAGACATTTTAAAGAATTATTTTGGAGCCCTGGGGCACGATGGACCGGTTTTGCTTCTTCCAGGGAATTTTTAGCCTGTGCCATGGATTACAACACAGTGATGAGAGAAGAAGAGAGGAGATTCAGCCCTGAAACTTGATCATGTTCATTTTTTTAAAAAAATCACATTGAAGAGAAACTGGCTCCATCTCTAGTGGTGCTGGGAAAAAGCCACTAGAGACAATTTTACAGAGAGAGCAGCCAAATTTTTATCTCCATTTATCACTTTCCCACTCTCACTCTCTCTCTCTCTCTGGATCAACACATCTGCCCCTTAATGAACTCTTCTAAATCAGAGTTTCTCTCACACTGCTGCTATTATGGCTGCTGCTCCTAAGAAACTGCATACCCTCCAATGTTTTGCAGATGAAAACTGATGCATGTGTGCCCAAACAACATGAGGGTATGGCCAAGATGGCAAATGTTATTAATGGGAAAAACACACAAGCTAAGAGAGGCCACAGTAGTTTACTTTTGCCTGAATCTACAGGGAAGGACAAAACTGTACCCCCTCCTCTCTTCTTCTCCCTGCTGAATTTATTTTGTGCAAACTACTTTTGCACTTTGAACCCAGTTTGCAGCAATACAAAGCTGAGGACAAAGGAGGAAAGCAGGGAGAGGAAAGAGAAACTGGGAGATTTTAAAAGCAACTGAAAAGTGGGATAGCAGAGGATTAATCAGGACTGCCCTTGCCAAATTGGGAAAGTTGGAGTGTATGCAACTACGGAGATTTTCACATGGGGCCAAAATGCTCTGTTACTGCCCCGCCACCTCCTCTCCCGTTCCTGCCACGGAATGGAGAAAAATGTTTGCACACTTACCTCCATTCCGTGACAGGAATATCCTCCCCATCCCCAAGCTGGCCGGTCATAAATACAGCTGTCATCAGGCTGCATTTATGACCGGGAACTCAAATCTTGTCTGTTCTCGCGGGAGAATGGCTGCGTGGCAAATTCAAAAATAATCCCCCAAAAAACATCAAAACAAGAAACAAAATGCAAAAATAAATTTTAAAAAATACAAGTAACCCAGGGAGGGGGGGTGCCACTTATCTGGTGCCACTTACCTGGGTGTCCCATTCGTGGGCAGAAGTGCTCAGATCAGACGTCCTCCCCTGTGCCTATTATATTCGAACAGGGATGGGGCTCCTTTTCCCACATCCCTGATTCCATGATAGAAACAGAACAGGGTGGTCATTAATGACTTCTTCCCATGATTGAAATATTAAAAACAGAATGGTAACATTGAGGGCACAGAAGGGAGTGAACGTCATCTGAAAGAAAAATCTTTCAGCGACTCTGTTCTGTGCCTGCAACAGAACAAAATAGGTGGTGTGAAAATCTCCTGCACATGAAAGAACGACAACTATGGGGAATTAAAATAAATTCTTCTAATGGCATTGACTACTTGGTCCAGTTCGTACTACAACAGAACTGGTCTTTCAGTTTTTCCTATCTGGCAGGTGCTTTCCATGGAACCTCCTTTCTGTGGGAAGAATCATTTGGCATTGATTGATTTCTAAAATGCCTTTTCCATTTTAACAAGAAGACATGGATCAGTAACTTACGACTCTTGAGAAAATGCAGTCCCATGAGGTTTAACCACCTGACTCTCCCAGTTTCCAGCCCAGAATCTGGAGAAGCATCCAGCACTGCCCTTCTTCCTTGTTGTGTTAAAGGGACAGGAAGAAGATGAAAAGAAGCATTACACATTGAATGTGCAAGAAATTGAAGCAGGCAAGTAGCCTATTATATGACCTAAATGTATCAGATGAACTAGGCTATCTAGCAGACCACTTTGCTCTCTCTGTATGCCCAACTGGCCTCCAGGATCTTTAATGAAGGTTTTCTTGTTTGTTCTACAATCGATAGAAGGACCTCTGCCAACATCACAAAAACAGATCTGCTCAGTTGTTAGCACCTGTCCTCAAGGAGAGGCAGAAACAGGGTTCATTTTCAAACATCTGCTGAAAATGTACATGATTCTTCAGGCATTCCCTCATGGTAATTATTTTCACTTCTCTATCTGATGGTTGGACTATTTGAATTATTTTAATAATTTAAAAATATTTAATTATTTATTATTTTAAGTGTGTTTTGAATTGTTTTTACACTGTCTTTATACCTTTTTAAAAAAAACGTGAGCCGCTTCGTATTTAAAAATTATAAATGAGTAGAATAAACTGTGAGGTACCCCATGCTCCCATGAGGGCATCTGCTCCTTTCCCTTGCCATACACACTTTCAGAATTTTTGTGGGGCAGGCTATCCAAAAGAAAATGAAGAAACACCTCCCCTCTCCCTCTCCCTCTCTCAGAGGCTTATCACACAAGGAAGTAAAACAGGAATACAGCTTGTTTCACCTTCTGTTCTGCCTTACTGCATGATGTCATGGTCCTTGGGTAGTTTTTTAGTTCTGGTCCTGTGGGAGACAATTGGAAAAGTGAGTCTTTTATCTAACAGATATTTCCAGTTAGAAAAAATAATTACTTTTACAACTGTCTCCCATAGGACCAGAACTGAACTACTGAAGAATGATGATGTCATGTGGTAAGACAGAATGGAAGCTGAAACAATCTGCCTGCACTCCCATTTTACTTCCCCATGTGATAAGGCTCTCAATCTCTCAAAATGCAGGTTTACACTAAAAGATGAACCCTATATAATGGTGAGGATAGATTTTTTTTCCTGCTAAGTATTGTGTGTGTGTGTGTTTTGTATGCTTTCGGATCATTTCCAACTTATGGCAACCCTGAGGCAACCCTATCATGGGGTCCTCTGGGCGAGATTTGTTCAGGGGAGGGTTGTTTTTGTCTTCCTCTAAGGCTGAGAGAGTGCGCAAGATCACCCAGTGGGTTTCCATGGTTAAACAGGGATTTGAGCCCTCATCTCCAGAGTCATAGTCCAACACTCAGACCACTGCACTATGCTGATTCTTTCTGCCAGGCATTAACAAGGGTGAATAGCACTGACCACATCTGCATGGTAGTCAAACTTGATAAAGTGGTGAGGGATTATTGAAACAATCACTGAGGTGATTGAAACAGAAGGGTTTTCTGCTAATTGTGAAATGTAGAGGCCTTTCACACCACTTAATTATAGTGTTATTATAGTGTTATGTTCTACTTTAACTGCCATGGCAAAGTCCTCTGGAAATGTGAGATTTGTAGTATGGTGAAGCAGTAGAGCTCTCTGGCTGAGAATTCTAAATGCCCTTCTTTAAACTGAAAATTCCAGAATTCCATAGGGTGGCACCATAGAGGTTAAAGTGGAATCATAGTGCTGTAATTGCGCACTTAGACACACTGTTGAACACTGTAACCAGAACTAGTAATGGAGGTCATTATTCCCTGGCTTGGTTAAATACTGTACATACATTTGCACCTGCAGTGGGTCACATTTTAGGGGAGGACAGGTGTTGTGAAGATGGTCAAAATCAATTTGGGAGCAACTGAGCCTGACACTATTCCTTTAACTTCTACTGTTTACAAATTAAGGGCCCATCTAGATGAACCGGGATATGCTGGCTTCCTGCTGGTGTATCCCGGCCACAGATCTGGCCTGTTGTTTAATGTTTATAATTTTATTTATTTTAGAGTATTTATATGCTGCTTTTCAGCCACAAAGGCTCTCAGAGCAGCTTACAAATTGTTAGCAATAGCACTTCTACACTGCTCTACCACGCCAGGCACTTTTCAAGCAATTTACAATGTGTTAGATAATTGCCCCCAACAAGCTGGGTACTCATTTTACCTACAAAAGGATGGAAGGCTGAATGAAGCTGGAGCCCTGCAGGATCAAACTCATAACATTGTGACTGCAGTACCAGCATTTAACCACTGTGCCACCAGGGCTCCCCTGTTCCCTCAACAAAATGGGCCAGAGTCCAGACAGGGACATGGCTTATTGTTGCAGCTCCTGCCACTGCCTTTTCCCTCGCTGTCTTGGCAGGCAGAAAGGGGCCCACAACACGTGACCGAGGCCCGCTGCGTGAGGCCAGCCTTGGTCACATAGAATCATAGAATTGCAGAGTTGGAAGAGACCACAAGGGCCATCCAGTCCAGCCCCCCTGCCACGCAGGAAATCTTGATCAAAACATCCCCGACAGATGGCCATCCAGCCTCTGTTTAGAGACCTCCAAGGAAGGAGACCCCACCACGCTCCGAGGGAGTGTGTTCCACTGCCGAACAGCTCTTACTGTCAAAAAGTTCCTCCTCATGTTGAGGTGGAATCTCTGTTCCTGGAGCTTGCATCCATTGCTCCATGTTCCAGTCTCTGGAGCAGCAGAAAACAAGCTTGCTCCATCCTCAGCGTGACATCCCTTCAAATACTTAAACAATGCTATCATATCGCCTCTAAACCGTCTTTTTTCCAGGCTAAACATACCCAGCTCCCTAAGTCTCTCCTCATAAGGCATGGTTTCCAGACCTTTCACCATTTTAGTCACCCTTCTCTGGACACGCTCCAATTTGTCAATATCCTTTCTGAATTGTGGTGCCCAGAACTGGACACAGTATTCTAAGTGAGGTCTGACCAAGGCAGAATAGAGTGGCACTATTACTTCCCTTGATCTAGACACTATACTTCTATTGATACAGCCCAAAATCGCATTGGCCTTTTTAGCTGCTGCATCACACTGTTGGCTCATGTTCAACTTGTGGTCTACTAGGACTCCTAGATCCCTTTCGCACGTAGTCTCATTCAGCCAGGTCTCTCCCATCCTATATTTATGCATTTCATTTTTTCGTCCTAAATGCAGTACTTTATATTTCTCCGTATTGAATTTCATTTTGTTAGCTTTGGTCCAGCTCTCCAGTCTATCCAGGTCATTCTGAATTTTGATCCTGTCCTCTAGGGTATTAGCTACTCCTCCCAATTTGGTGTCATCTGCAAATTTAATAAGTATGCCCCTAATTCCCTCATCCAAGTCATTGATAAAGATGTTGAATAGCACTGGGCCCAGGACAGAACCCTCTGGCACCCCACTGGTCACATCCTTCCAAGACGAAAAGGAGCCACTGCTGAGCACCCTTTGGGTTCGGCCGGTCAACCAATTACAAATCCATTGAACAGTTAACTTGTCTAGCCCACATTTTACAAGCTTGTTTGCAAGAATGTCATGGGGAACCTTGTCAAAGGCCTTACTGAAATCAAGGTATGCGATGTCCACATCATTCCCTTCATCTACCAAGCTGGTAACTGTATCAAAAAAAGAGATCAGATTAGTCTGGCATGACTTGTTTCTCTGAAACCCATGTTGACTTTTTGTGATTATGGCATTGCCTTCTAAATGTTCACAGACTCTCTGTTTAATGATCTGCTCTAGAATCTTCCCTGGTATTGATGTCAGACTAACTGGACAATAATTGTTGGGATCCTCTTTTTTCCCCTTTTTGAAGATGGGAACTACGTTTGCCCTCCTCAGGTCTGCTGGGACTTCTCCTGTTCTCCCGCAGTTCTCAAATATTATTGCCAATGGCTCTGAGATTATATTTGCCAGCTCTTTTAATACTCTTGGATGTAGTTCATCTGGTCCTGGAGATTTAAATTCATTTAGATTAAGAAAGTATTCCTGTACTACCTCTTTACTTATTTTGAGTTGGATTTCCCCTATTGTGTCCTCTGTTCCATTATCCTCAGGTTGGCCCTCCTTTTCCTTTTCTGAAAACACTGAGGCAAAGAAGGTGTTGAGTAATTCTGCCTTTTCTCTGTCCCCTGTTAGCATTTTGGCATCTTCTCCACGTAGCGGCCCTATCATTTCCTTCTTCCTCCTTTTGCTGCGGACATACCAAAAAAACCCCCTTTTTATTGTTCTTAACCTCCCTAGCAAGCCTGAGCTCATTCTGCGCTTTAGTTTTTCTGACTTTACTCCTACATGTGTTCACTATCTGTTTGAATTCTTCTTTGGTGATTTCCCCCCCTTTCCATTTCCTATACATGTTCCGTTTAAAACTTAGCTCCATTGAAAGTTCTTTAGTCATCCATCCTGGTTTCTTGAGACACCTCCCATTTTTCTTCCTCAATGGTACTGTTTGAAATTGTGCCTTCAGTATCTCCTTTTTGAGAAAGTCCCATCCGTCTTGAGGTCTCTTCTCTTTTAGTATTCCTGACCATGGGATCACCCCCAGTATTTCCCTGAGTTTATTGAAATCAGCTCTCCTAAAGTCAAGAATGCGTGTTTGACTATGCCTGGCTTCTCCTTTCCATTGTATAACAAACTCCAGGAGAACATGATCACTCTCACCTAAGGATCCCACCACTTGCACCCCATTAACCAGGTCATCTCTGTTGGTTAGGATCAGATCTAAAATAGCTGACCCCCTTGTTGCCTCTTCCACCTTTTGGACCATGAAATTGTCTTCCAGGCATGTAAGGAATTTGCTAGACCTTGTAGTTTTGGCTGAGTTAGATTGCCAGCAAATATCAGGATAGTTGAAGTCACCCATCACTACTACATCTCTCCTTCCTGCATGTGTGTTCATCTGTTCTAGAAAGGCAACATCCAATTCCTCCGTCTGATTTGGGGGTCTGTAGTAGAGTCCCACAATAACATCCCTGTTGTTTCCCTCCCCTTTAATTTTAATCCAGACGCTCTCCACCTGGCTTCCAGTATTGATGTCGTAGATCACTTCACTGGTGTAAATATCCCTGACATATAATGCTATTCCTCCTCCTTTCCTGTTTGGCCTGTTTCTCCTATAAAAGTTATACCCCTCTATTCCTACATTCCAATCATGAGACTCGTCCCACCAGGTTTCAGTAATGCCTATTATATCATATTTGTTTTGTAGTGCGAGGAGTTCAAGTTCATCTTGCTTATTTCCCATGCTCTGTGCATTAGTGTAGAGACATCTGAGACCATGTGTTCCCTTTACTTGCTTCCTGTGCAAGTTTTTTTGCCTCCCACTGTTGGGTCTTTGCGCTGTTTGCCTTGTTCCCTCTGTGACAGTTTGACTATTTTCTCCAGCCCTTTTGCCTTCCAGAATACTGTCTTCCTCCCCCATTTGACTCAGTTTAAAGCCCTCCTGATCAAATTCTTGAGACTGTTGGCAAAAATGTTTCTTCCAACTTTTGTAAGATGCACCCCATCTCTTGCCAGAAGTCCCCCCGCATGGAAGCGCAGTCCATGATCCAAGAATCCAATTTGTTCTTGGCGACACCATCTACGGAGCCAGTTGTTTACGTCAGCTATTTTTCTCTCCCTTCTTGGACCATGCCCTTCAACTGGCAGAAGAGACGAGATGACCACCTGTGCGTCCATTTCTTTCAGCTTCCTCCCCAGGGCCTCATAATCTCTTCTGATCTTGGGAAAGCTGTGCCTTGCAGTATCATTGGTTCCCACATGGACCAAAAGGAAGGGGTAATGATCCGTAGGCTTGACGAGTCTTGTCAGCCTCTCGGTCACATCACAGATCTTTGCCCCAGGGAGACAACACACCTCCCGAGTCATCTTGTCAGGGCCACATACCACTGCTTCTGTACCCCGCAGCAAGGAGTCCCCCACCACCACCACACGCCTCCGCTGAGGCTTCGCAGCTGCTGTTCCTTGCAGTGGTCCTCTCAATGTCCCCTGCTCTACCCCTGAAGTCTGTCCATGCTGTTCTTCCTCGTTGTCCTTGATAAGGGAAAGGGCTTCGAATCGATTCTGTAGCTGCAAGCTGCTCGAAGAATCCCTGGATTTTCTTGTTCTGTGTGTGACATTCCTCCAGCTGTCTACTTCCTGTGTCTGTGAAGTGACCCTCTCCTCCGCAGCCACTTCCTCTGTGCGGTCCCCATCCAAGACTGTTCGTTCTGTTCTGTCCAGGAAAACCTCTTGCTCTCGAATCTGTTGAAGTGTAGCTACCCATGTCTCCAGCTGCTGTACTTTCTCCTCCAAGAGGGCTACCAGCTTGCACTTGGTGCATGTGAAGTTCTCCACGTCTGTAGACAAGAAGACAAACATCGCACAAGTGTTGCAAGTGACTGCCGCAGTCCCCTCAGTGTCCATGGTGAGAGCTTTTAGGTGAGAGCTTTTAGGTAATCTAAGAACTCTTAGTTAATGCTGCGAATGCTAAGCTGTACTTTTAGGTCTGCTGTATTTTTGTTTGGTTACTGAAATTTGCGCGCTGTTAGGCGCGCACCTCAGGCTCTTGAGGGTAAAAGGGCAAGGTCAGAAGTTCAAGCCCCTCAGCAACAAGCAGCCTCTCCCAACAGTTTTTTAAAAAATTCAATCTCCCCAGTCAGAATGGCTGTCCAGAAGCTGCTCTCCTTCTTCTCCCTGGCAGGAAACTGGCCTGGAAACTGGCAGGAAACTTGCTGTCCAGAAGCTGCTCTCCTTCTCTCTGGCAGGAAACTGGCCTGGAAAGCCTCTGCAAGGAGTTATATAGAGCTAGGCTCCCAGCTCCACCCCCTAATGACTCACAGGTGTGACTCACAGGTGTGACTCACAGGAAGGCTCTTGAGGGTAAAAGGGCAAGGTCAGAAGTTCAAGCCCCTCAGCAACAAGCAGCTTCTCCCAACAGTTTTTAAAAAAATTCAATCTCCCCAGTCAGAATGGCTGTCCAGAAGCTGCTCTCCTTCTCTCTTCTCTCATGCTGCGGGACTCATTCCTGCTTTCCGAGACAGTGAGGCAGATTGCCACAGCAGTGAGAGCTGGCTTGCAGGGATGGGCTCCTGCAGTCTCATAAGGCCCAATACATTTTTTGCCAGTGGAAATGTTTTAAAATTGTTTTTTTAAATAAAATGTGTTACCAGGCCCTATCCTGGCTCTCCCCCCCATCTCAGCCCCATTTCTGCCCCGAGGGTGGTAAAGACTGCCTGGGAGCAGAACAGGGCAAATGCCCTGTGTCGTATGGACTGCAGAGCTCTGAGACGGGGGCAAGTTGGGGTATTTTGCCCATGTAGACAAGGCCTAGGAATGTGTTATGATAGCAACTTCACAGGAATATGGTAGTAACTATAAAGATTATCAGACACAGCAAAGTGGTGCAATCACGACATCAACAGAATGCAAAAGGACACCAATATCAGACAATGTTGTCCTTTTGTGTTATGCTGGCATTACACTAACGTATCTTTGTACTGATGGCTGAAGCTGTCAATAGATCGCCCCTCCTGTTTTGGTGCTGGCATTGCTGGCGTATAAAACCTCAGGACATTTAAATCTTGTCACTTCAGTGAGAATGGCTGGTCCAGCATGAGCACTTCTGGGTGAGATCAGGACATCACTCTTTTTATGACCCTCCCTGGGTTACTTGGGACTTCTAAAGTTTGTTTAGGTACTTTTTTAAACGTTTAATGTGCTAGTTTTGTTTTTATTTTTGAATTTCAAACAAAATTTTATTGCCAGGGCTGCCTTTGCCGGGAAAGTGCAGGGGGGAGCGTTCTTTTGGCAGAACAAAAATGTTGTTTTGTTTTTGTTTTGTTTTTTAATGCTGGGAAAAGAACATTCTAAGGGGGATCGTCTGATAACATACTATGTGGTGAGTGCCCAGAAAGAAATCAGCTTGTGATTCAACCCTGCAGGATCTGTTGCCCTCTTCTGTTAATGATTGTTTTTTCTGTAGACTTTATTGCTTGTAGCCACAGGCCATCAGATTGGATTTATGGATTAGAGGTACAGCCCCTAATCTGCTGCTCTCTTTACATATGCAGTGTTTGGAGACATTTGCTTCTACAGATGTTACTCTTTATGAACTGCAACACCACAAAGTGCTCCAGCTGGGGTACAACAAAAGCAATGCAGATAAACAGTTGCTCGGACCTGATCTTGCCTCTCACCCACCCCCAACACCAACATTTGTTCCAGTGGCCTTTGAAAATGCCTTAATGCCACGTCTAAAAGATTTCTCAAAGAGTTTAAAGCTATGTAGATATCCTTACTGTGTGCCTTTGCATATCATGCCTTTAGAGCTTAGGTTAAGTAAAAGACTTCTTGAGATAGAGATCAGACGCATGGTTCCCAAATAAGGTCAAGTTTTAAATTATGGTAGGAAAAACTCCAAACACTGAAACCCAGTTAATCCTAGGTAATGGAGCTGCATGCTGATTGGTAAATACTCATGAAAGTTTTAGATAAAGGAAACCTGTTTGTAATTAGAAAAGGTTAACGTCAGAAGTAAATTTTATGTGTGTTTTTTCTTTTCCTTTTCTAGCCTGCTTTGATGGTTTTTCAAAAAGGAATAGGAGCACCACTGTGTTTTCCTGTCTTTCTGTGAGAAAGATAATTCACTGAAGAAAAATGCCCTAGTGTGACATAAGAAATTAAAATATTTTCACTTTGAAATGAACTTATTCATTTCCCTTCCAAAGTGTGCCAAGAAAGGAGAGAGGGAAATTTTTCCCAATTATCCTGGCAATGAGAGGTGGAGCAATTTGCCAGAGATTTACAACCAGACATTTGCAAGATGTTCACACAGAAAATTATGTGCTGAATGTTGACACACTTCCTTTTGTCAGTGTTATTGTAACCCAGCACTTTCCAATCAGCATTTGGATATATTATGATGATATGTTTGAGTCATAATCTTGTCAAAGGCCCCTGGATTTTGTAACTAGCTTCATCCCTTCACTTGCTGGCTAGAACATCTCTGTTGTAATTGATGCTTGATGCCGGATTTTCTCAATGTGCACCAGGGGAGTAAGTGTGGTGGTGGGGCTTGGCTGGTAGACTTCCTTGCTGCCAGTAATCCACTAGGGGTCATTGTAAGACACAGCCATGCTTACATAATGTCCCTCAGTAGTTTGGTTCAGTAAGCTTCCAAAGGAAGAAGATGCTTGTGAGTTGAAAGGACAAAAGTTCATTGGAAACACTGATTCCACACATAGTGGTGGTTAAAAGGACAAACTACACTCGAAATGAGTTGTAAAGGGTATGAAAATAAAACACTATCATTGTGACATTGTTTTAAAAGATGATATGGCTACATTTTGAGCACTTCAGTGCAGTCCCAGTGGCTCCATCTCAAAATGGATATCCTAGATGTGAAAGAAAAAGCAGGAAAGGACAATCCCCATTGACTTTAAGGCTAGAGCAATTTGTCTTCTGAGGAAAGGCCAAAGCATCTTCATTTTGGAAGATAACTGAGATGGCTGTGTGCTGGGTGGGGTAAAAAGGCAAATACAGCCATCCCTAAAAGTAATAACAAAATGTAGTGAGCACTTAGGGCAAAGCAAAACATGTGTAGAATCATAGAATTGTAGAGTTGGAAGAGACCACAAGGGCCATCCAGTCCAACTTCCTGCCATGCAGGAAATCACAATCAAAGCATCCCTGACAGATGGCCATCCAGCGTCTGTTTAAGGACCTCCAAGGAAGGAGACCCCACCACACTCCGAGGGAGTGTGTTCCACTGCCAAACAGCTCTTACTGTCAGAAAGTTCCTCCCAATGTTGAGATGGAATCTCTGTTCCAGGAGCTTGCATCCATTGCTCTGTGTTCTAGTCTCTGGAGCAGCAGAAAACAAGCTTGCTCCATCCTCAATGTGACACCCCTTCAAATACTTAAACAGGGCTATCATATCGCCCCTTAACCATCTTTTTTCCAGGCTAAACATACCCAGCTCCCTAAGTCTTTCCTCATAAGGCATTGTTTCCAGACCTTTCACCATTTTAGTCACCCTCCTCTGGACACGCTCCAATTTGTCAATATCCTTTTTGAATTGTAGTGCCCAGAACTGGACACATTATTCTAGGTGAGGCCTGACCAAGGCAGAATAGAGTGGCACTATTACCTCCCTTGATCTTGACACTATACTTCTATTGACGCAGCCCAAAGTCGCATTGGCCTTTTTAGCTGCCGCATCCCACTGTTGACTCATGTTCAACTTGTGGTTTACTAGGACTTCTAGATCCCTTTCGCACATAGTCTCGTTCAGCCAGGTCTCCCCCATCCTATATCTATGCATTTCGTTTTTCTGCCCTAAGTGCAGTACCTTACATTTCTCCATACTGAATTTCATTTTTTTAGCTTTGGCCCAGCTTTCTAGTCTATTCAGGTCATTTTGAATTTTGATCCTGTCCTCTAGGGTATTAGCTACTCCTCCTAATTTGGTGTCATCTGCAAATTTGATAAGTATGTTTGCAGATTAAATTTGATCTTGTATTAGAACTTGCATTAAAATACATACAGTAGCACCCTCGCGTCCACTGGTTCACCATCTGCGGATTCAATTATTCGTGGATGGTGATGGCGGGGGGAGGGAGGGGGAGGAGGCAAGCTCATCTCCCCCTCCTTTCTCCATGGAGATGGGTGGGAGGAGTGTTCAGGCAGATGGGAGGAGGGTTCTGGTACAGCAGGGGGGGGGAGGCGGCCTTGTGGGGGGTGTTCCAGCATGGTAGGCAGGTGAGAGGAGGGTTCCAGCATGGTGGCAGCAGTGTTCATTATTATCCGTGGATTTCACCATCCATGATGTGGCCTGGAACCAATCCCCCACAGATGAGGGGGTCCTACTGTAATCATAGATCACAGTGGCAAGAATAAACTTGGATCAAAAATGGAAAAGGCAGGAGACACCAACAATAGACAACTGGATTTTACCACTGATTGACATGAAGGAACTTGATACATTCATGCATATTTTAAGCAAAAAAAAAAAAAAATACAAATAAAGTTGTAAAGGACTGGCTCCCAATATCAAAATATAAGGAAGAGAAATGGAGAATTGGACAATATATTATATTTTGATATTTGCTGAAGAATTACATACAATAGAGCCATATCAAACAAAGCATAGTTTAACTAATATCGAGATAAGATAGTCGGGTGCAAAACTAACAAATTTAAACTTAGAATTTTTAAACAGGTATAAGTACCACTGAAGAAATCACCACGATGTAGCTGAAATGAAGTTGAAAGATTAAAATTGCAAGACGATCCTTACAAGAAGTTATTACATTGGAAGTAAAGTAGAAGTTAATGTAGTATGTGGGGAAATCATTATTGTAATGCAATACAATCTTGTGTATCCCATGTTGAGCTCAGTTTAGGCATTTACCCTACATGCTTCAGTTCTCCCACACCCCCTTCTCTTATTTCACTAGGCAATTTCAGCCAACTGGAGCAATGGGTCATTCATCACATGACCTAATTTAAATATTATTACACTTTGTTTAAGTTCCTTTTAAGTTTAGGCTCCATGCAGCTGTATCCATGTTTTGAGTCCTTTTAGAAAGTCACAATGTAGCCCACACCACAAAAGGCTGGGTGAGTTTGTTTTTCCTACTCTAAATCCTCTTAGTTAGTTAGGAACCTTTTTAAAGTTTGTTTTAATATGTAGATTAAGATTGATATACCTTCAGTAAACTTTTGATATGCATTTTTAAACTGACTTCATTGTTGTTTTTAATGAGTCTAATTGATTGGGTGATCAGACCACACATTTAAATGTTAATTGAGCTGTCTTTGCATTCCAATGCGTTACTCTGCCTGAATTTGAAAGAAAAGGTTTTTACTTTTAAAGAAAATATTTGAATTTTTAAAAAGGGCTAGATCCCTGGAATTTTTAATACATTTTTAATTTTAGACTCATACCTCTCAACAGTTAACTAGGATAAGATTTACATTGTTTGATTGCATAATTTTACTTAATTTATCTTCTATTTTTTCAAATTTTATTCCTTTCCTTTAATATATGTTTGCTTTGTAAATACCTATATTTGCTTTAAAAAAAAAATTTTTTTTAAAAATAGACAATCATAGAGGCAGGTGATCCATAGGAAAAACCAGGAAAAACAAATTGTCTTCAGATTTTAGTAAAAGGGGAATAAAGAGGGAGTTTGATTTAAAATTTTGCATATATATATTTTGATTAATTTTGTCATATTAAAATAACAATACATATCTATATCTACATATATATCTATTTAAATACCTAACATATAATTGCTAACAATCTACAACACATAACCTATAACCTAAAACATATATAATATATAACACAACATAACATTGAACATACTATAAATTTGCATTAATATTAAAAGTGGCTTGCTGTCCTTCGAATGTTGGATGATTTCTCTAACATTCAAGCTTGAATAAAATTAATAGAGAGGGCATCCTGGAGTCAAGGCAGTGCCACAGAGAAGGCCCTGTGCTGCATGTTCATTCACTGAAAACCCCAAGATGGCACCCAGGTTTCTCACATCAATCTTAATTCCCAGGTAGGCCAATAGTGGGTGTGCTCTGGGTCTGGCCTTTCCCTTTCACTCCCAACCACCCCCTTTGAAGGGCAGCCTGCTCCCCTCTGCCCAGACTCCATGGCCCGAAGCCAAAGGTACTGCCCAATGAATCGGCACTGTGGCCTGAAGAATAGCTGTGGAGGTTTCTTCCAAAGTGTCCCGGGAAACAGCTGGCAGAGAAGCACCCTTGCACCTTCCATGGGTTGAGCCAGGTCCAGGCAGAGCCCACATGGGCCCAGCTGGGAAGGGGGAAGGCAACCCCTATCTTACCCCATCCCCCCACAAAGGAGGAGCACAAGCCACCACCAGTGCCTCTGGGCTCTGCCTGGCCTGGCCCTGGTGGCAGAAGCCAGCTCGCTTGGCCCAAAGGCAAGGTGCAAGGGATGCTTCCCCACCAGCTGCTTCCCGGGATGCTTTGGAAGAAACTGCAGCTATTCTTCAGGCCACAACACCAGTTCATTGGGCAGCGCCTTTGGCTTCAGGCCATGGAGTCTGGGTGGAGGGGGGCAGGCTGCCCTTTGAAGAGGATGGATGGGAGGGAATGGGAAAGGCTGGCCCCAGAGCCAGGCTTTGAGCTCCTTCGGGTGGAGGGGCAATTGGGGCCTGCTTTGGCTCTGAGGCCTCTGGCCACAGAGGGCATCCTGCCCCGCTCCTCCCTCCCTTGAGGATGGGGGCAAGGGGGCACCTCCAATCCACAGGCCTCTTTTGGGGGATCACCCAGGAGGCCCCAGAAGTTGCCAAGGCCCCCCTTTTGAGTGATGCTGCCGTATCCCTGCCATGAACTGATTCTCCCCCACACACACAGTTGTGTGAACTGCAAAATTGCTAATTTATTGCATCAACCTATTTCAGACAAAATCGTGTAAACAAATGAGGACTTGAATTCTCCCATCTAACTGACCCCATAGAGATGGGGGGGGGAGTTCAAGAAAGGGCAATCCCAACTGACATGTGGGCTGAAGCAACTTCTCTACGAAGAACACAATGCTGTTTTCTCTGTATGAAATATGTTTTCTGCACAGAAATCAGGGAGGGGGGTGCACAAAAAGACCACATTTTTCTCCACAAAATAATTCCTCTGCAACACAGCCAGACTTTCAAATGTGCATATGACTTTCAAATATGAGGAGATTAAGGTGGAGGAATATTTATTTTATCCTGCTGCAGGGAGGAAACTACCATAATTATTTATCCTTGAATGCAAGGATGAAATAGTCAAGGATTTACCTCTCTAGTTGACACATGATTAGAGAGGTATATACTCCAGTCTGCCAGCTGCTGTATTTTGGACCAACTGAAGTTCCTAGATTGTCTTCAGAGATAGGTCCACCTAAAGTGCATTGCGGTCATCCAGTCCAGGGACAGCTGAAGCATGGACAATGGAAACCAAGTTCATCTTCTTCAGCCTGTACATCAACGCACTTGTAACAATCCCTGCCATACTGGAAGGAGCATCCATGGAAAGCGCTGCTGTCACCCAAAGCTATCTAAAAATGCAGGGGTTGTTGTGCTGTACATAAAACAGAGTCCATCTGGAGGTAGCACTTTTACTAAGCCAACCAAAAATACACAGAAATCGTGGGACTAGCTTTTGAAAACAAAACTTGTTCATTGTGCAACAGGTTTTTTTTAAAAAAAAACTTTTGGTCCATCTAGCTCAGTACTGTCTAAATGACTGGCAATAACTCTTCAGAGTGTCAGCCAGGAGTGTTTTCCAGTCCTGCCAGTTAAGAACCTTTTAACTTGAGATGCGAGGAACTGAACATGAGACCTTCTCAATGCAAAGCATTATCACTGAGCTAGGGCTCCTTTCCAGTACAGCAGAGATGGAGAAATTCAGGCCCAAATCCAGCCCTCTTGGGATCCCATTCTGGCCCTCTGTTTTTTAAAACTTTTTATTATTATTATTTAAAAAAATTCCATCTATAAGAAAATCAAATATTGCTCCATAAGAAGCTTATACAAGATAATTATATGATTATATCCTCTTGTCAAATGTATTTCTTATATTCTTTAGTTTCTCATGCATTTACTATTAAATAGTGTATACATTTCTCAATAAGCAATAAAACTTCTATGTATTCTTACTACCAATGAGAAAGATATAACACACCATAATTTCATAAAACTTCATACCCTGCCACTCCTGATGATAAATGATCATCCTTCTACTCCATTTTATATCACTATCCTTCCAACAGATAATTTACATATATTTTTTTGTGTTTCAGGATCGCATACCTTTGCTTCCTTTTGTTAAATTAATTATCCTATTTCTCTTTCTATATTGCTATCTTAATTGATTAATTATTATATTTTGACCCCATTCCTTTTCCGTGTAATGTATTGCTTCTTTCCAACTTTCACTGATATTATCAGACCCATTCTGGTCCTCTGAGTTTATCTAGATGGCCCATTATGCCATTGCTTGCTTAGGACACTGGTTCCTGGTAAATCATTGTTTTTTGCAACAACATCTTATTATAAAAGGTACAGTAGCACCCCCATATCCACTAATCTGCCATCCACTGATTCACTTATCGGCAGATGGTGACAGCAGGGATGCTGGATGGGGGAGGGAGCGGAGGAGGAGAGATTTCACCTCCCTTTTCCCTTCACCTCTGGGATTGTTCCCGTGTTGGGAATGGCAAACGGGGTGAAGGGAGGGGAGTAGTAGATCTCACCTCCCTTCTCCTTTCGCCCTGGGATTGACCCCCAGGATCGGTCCCATGGCGGGAATGGTGACGGGGGTGAAGGGAGGGGAGGAGGAGATCTTGCCTCCCTTCTCCCTTTGCTCCTAGTATTGCTCCCAGGGATCACTCCCATGGCGGGAATGGTGATGGGGGGGAGGAAGGGAGGGGAGGAGGAGATCTCTCCTCCCTTCTCCCTTTGCCCCCAGGATCACCCCCCCACACACAGGATTGCTCCCATGGTGGGAATGGTGACAGGGATGAAGGGAGGGGAGGAGGAGATCTCCCTTCTCCCTTCAGGCCCAATATTGCCCCTCGGGATTGTTCCTGTGGCAGGAATGATGACAGGGCAAAAAGTGGAGAGGAAGAGATCTTGCCTCCCTTCGCCCCCCGGGATCACCCCCTGGGATCGCTCCTGTGGTGGGAATGGCAACATGGGGGCAAAGGGAGGGGAGGAGAGATCTCATCTCCCTTCTCCCTTCGCCCCTGGGATCACCCCTCGGGATCGCTCCCATGGCGGGAATGGCAAAGGGGGTGTTCTCTATTATCTGCAGATTTCATTATCCATGGGACCCTCTGGAACCAATCCCCTGTGGATACAGGGGTCCTACTGTATATGGCAAAATAGAGAGTGAGTATTATTTATTGTTAAAAATCTATGGTAAGGTTTATATTGAATTCATAGCTTGGTTGTGCCAAGTAGTACTTTTGTGGACTTGTATGGCCACTTTTGGGAGAACTGTTTTTCCTGCCACTTTTCCTGGCTGAAAGGTAAATGGGTGTTTCTTCCTGACTTTCACCCACATGGTAACTCCCATGGTAATCATGAGTAAGAATGGATTTACAGGACTGTGCTGGATACTCACAAGGTGACCTGAGGCCACACAGAGAATATAGAAGTGTATCAACTATAGAGCGACATGCCTCACTTGACTCCAGATGTTCAAATGTGAATTATTGCTGGTTATAGGCAATTCTCACTCTAAATCATTAAGAGCTAAAGGAAGTCCTTTAGTCCTTAGATTTCTGTCATTTCCACTGAAGAGGAGGCCTCTGGCATGTAACTAGATATCTACTGGGTTTTTTTAAAGTCCTTCTGATCTTTGACTTTAAACTTCTGGACAGTATTAATTTACATTTTATTTAAAAACACACATTGCATTCTTGGCCTGATTGAGTTACATGAAAAGAACACCAATAAACTTCCTCTTGAAACTAATAAAGGAAATTGTTCCTTCTTTATCATTCTAGCAATTATCAATTGTGGGGTTTTACTGGAATTTGGAAATGGAAGTTATTTGATTGTAAAAACTAAAATTTCAATGTAACCAAAGGTGAAAGTACTGTACAAGTGTTACTCCTAGCAGGAGATCTCCAAACATAAGCAAAGGTAATGTTGCTCAGCTAAAAGCCTTCCTGATATCCAACAATAAGAATGGAAGAGGAGTGCTTCTGGATCAGATAAAAACTTCCTACCCTGACAAAACTATTGAGATCCTCTGTGGATTTGGCTAACCCTTCTCTAAAGCCTCATCAGGATCTTCCAAAATGCTAATGTATCTTTGCTCAGTCCTGACACAAAGTTTGGCATGGTTCCTGGCGTAAGTCAGGTAGTGGTAGTTAACGATATAAAGTACATTGTCTTTACATGCATGCAATAAAAACTGCCGAAATAAAAAAAAATGTACGGCTAGTTTTTTTTAAAGAATAACCAGCTGAGTAGCAGAAAGGTGACGTGGAAGCTGATAGTGAAAATCAGAAGTCAGTTGCTATACCGCAATCATTTTTCTCATGCCTGAATCTCAATTTAATTTAAACTTGGATTCTTTAAGCAGCCACTTATGTTTCTGTGTCTTGTTATTTTCTAAGACATTAGCTACTTGTTCATACAGTCCTAGCCACATGGCGTGGGTGTTAGTTGGATAGACATGCAGTTATCAGGATAAGCTGCCTGCCAGGTACCAAGGGCAACCATTTTACCATGGGAACGTTTCAATCACATCAAGCGTTCAGTGTGAGCAGTAGTGTATATAAGTCCCAGGGATATCCTTGGGAAAATGGACCCCAGTGTGGACTGATGGCAGGAAGGATGCTGTGTATTGACTGGCTCCAGGGATCTATCTGTTGTCATTCATCAAGGTCTTCCTGATAGCATCATGATCTAATTCTGTCTAATCCTGCTTTACATATGATATGTCCAGCATACAAGTTAAACAAATAGGATGATAAAATGCAACCTTGTCTGATCCCCCTGCCAATTGGAAACCATTCCGTTTGTCTGTGTTCTGTTCTAACTGTAGCCTCTTGTCCTGAGCACAGGTTACACATCAGGACAATCAAATGTTGTGGCACACCCATTTCTTTAAGAGTTTTTCATGATCTATAGAATCAAAGGTTTTGGTATACTCTATAAAGCACAGGCTGATTTCTTTTGAAATTCTTTGGTGTGCTCCATTAGCCAACATATGTTTGCAATATGATCCTTAGTGCCTCTTCCTTTCCTGAACCCAGCTTGGACATATGGCATTTCTTGCTCCATATATAGTAAAAGTCTTTGTTGTAGACTTTGCTTGAATGGGATATTAATGCAATGGTCCTGTGGCTACTGCATTCCCTGGTGTCCTCCAAGGTTCACTCAGCCTTCCATCCTTTTGTAGGTGGTAAAACGAGTACCCAGCTTGTGGGGGCAATTAGCTAACACACATTGGAAGCTGCTTATTGCAGTGTAGATGTGTAAACTGCTGTCACTTAAAACAATTTGTAAGCCGCTCTGATAGCCTTGTGGCTGAAGAGTGGGGTATGAATAGCTAAATAAAATTTAAAAATTTAAAAAAAGTATATTGACTGTTTCCAGTCTGTGGGCCATTGTTTTGTTTTTCATATTTGTTGACAGATTTTATTTAGAACTAGAGTAGATTCTGTCTCTGTAGACTGAAGCAGCTCTATTCCTGGTTATTTATTTCTCCCAAGTGCTCTGAATGCAGCTTCCACTTCATTTTCTAAAATTGGAGGTTCATTGTTATATGTTTCTTCCTTGAATGAATCTGTCACCATTTCATCTTTTTTATGTAGTTTTTATGTTTATTGTTTCTATCATCTTTTTATTTCTACTTGGTCATGTAATGTGTTACTCTGCTTGTCATAGAGCATCCCCACTCTTGGTTTAAATTTCTCTTTGATTTCTCAGATCTTTTGGAAGATGTCTCTTGTTCTTCCTTTTTTGTTGTCACCTTCTATTTCTCTGCATTTATTATTATAGTACTTCTCCTTATATAATAATAATAATAAATAATAAAATTTTATTTCTATCCCGCCCCTCTGCAACGCAATCGGGGCGGCTTACAATATAAAAACTCCATAGTCCCAGTACCCTAGCCCACCCCCCTTAAAATAATATTAAACTATAAAAGATTAAAAACATACAGTAAATTAAAAATATATAAATTAGAAAAATATTAAAACATACAATAGTTTTTTTTTGTTTTTTTTTTAAATCTGATTACAGCTCAGGGAGGACAGCCGAGTCTTGGGCCAGGATAGTTATTCAGGAAAGGCCTGCCAGAAAAGATCCGTCTTGACAGCTTTTTTAAAGCTGTCTAAGGTGGTAATAAGATGGATCTCATCCGGCAGGCCATTCCATAATCTGGGAGCAGCAGCGGAGAAGGCCCTCTGGAACGTCACTGACAGCCTTGTTTTCATAGGCTGTAACAGATTCCTCCCAGAGGACCAAAGTGCGCGGGGAGGGTCGTATGGAAGGAGGCAGTCCCAGAGATAAGTTGGACCCAAACCATGCAGGGCTTTAAAGGTTATAACCAACACCTTGTACTGTGCCCGGAAACGAATAGGCAGCCAGTGGAGAGCTTTTAGCACAGGTGTTATATGCTCTCTTCTGGAAACACCAGAAATCAACCTGGCTGCCATGTTCTGAACTAGTTGAAGTTTCCGAGTTAAGCACAAGGGTACCTTAACTATGTAGAGAGCATTACAGAAATCCAGATGGGAGGTTACCAGTACATGTACCACAGTTTCGAGGTCCCTAGTTTCCAGGCAAGGGCGCAGCTGGCGTATCAGCCGAAGTTGATAACAGGCACTCCTGACCGTCGCATTTACCTGATTAGACATCTGGAGCGTCGGGTCCAGGAGCACCCCCAGACTGCGAACACAGTCTTTGGAGGAGAGTGTAGTTCCATCCAGGACTGGAAGTTGTATTCCCAGACCTGGTTTCGGGCCTGTAACTGTTAGTGCCTCCATTTTGTCTGGATTCAGTCTCAATTTGTTTTTCCTCATCCAGTCCATTACTGCTTTAAGACAATCATTGAGAGGAGAGATGCCATCTGAAGTCGAAGCTGATGACCGAGACATGGAGAAGTATATCTGGGTGTCATCAGCATACTGATGACAACACACTCCATGCCTCCGAATGATCCCTCCCAGCGGCTTCATATAGATGTTAAATAGCATCGGGGACAGGATGGCACCCTGAGGAATGCCACAGTTAAGCTCTATTCTGGTAGAGCAGCTGTCCCCGAGCCTCACCCTCTGGGATCTGCCCGAGAGGAAGGAACGGAACCACTGCAAAGCAGTGCCTCCAATTCCTAACCCCCTCAGGCGATCCAGGAGGATGGAATGATCTATTGTGTCAAAGGCCGCTGAGAGGTCCAAGAGCACCAACAGGGTCACACTACCCCTGTCGATACCCAAGCGGAGGTCATCAGCCAGGGCAACCATGGCAGTCTCCACTCCATATCCCGTCCTAAAGCCAGTTTGAAATGGATCTAGATAATCGGTTTCATCCAAGACAGCTTGGAGTTGGGAAGCGACCGCCCTCTCAATCACCTTGCTTAGAAAAGGCAGCAAGGAGACTGGTCTATAGTTGTTCCTGTCCAAGGGGTCCAGGGAAGGCTTTTTCAGGAGCGGCTTAACCGCCGCTTCCTTCAGACAGGGTGGAACGGACCCCTCCCTGAAGGACGCATTGATAATATCCCTAAGGAGTACTCTCGATGCGTCTCCCCCTTGGGTGGCCAGCCAAGATGGACAGGGATCGAGGGGACAGGTCGTCTTTCTCACTCTACCAAGGAGTTTGTCCACGTCATCGGTACTCACAGATTGAAGCTGATCCAATAAAATTTCATCAACGGAGTTGCTGGACACCTCGTCTATAGATTCTGTCATAACACTGGCATCTAAGTCGGCTCTTATCCGAGAGATTTTATCTGCAAAGTGGATGTTAAACGCATCACAGCAGGCCGTTGTCGGGTTAAGTAAGGGGTTCTGCGCAGGTGGAATCTGCGTCAGCTCCCCCACCACCCTAAACAGTTCTGCTGGATGGGACTCTGCAGACGCAATACGTGCAGAGTATAAAGACTTCTGCGCTTCACGTATCGCCTCTCGATAAGAATCAAGGAAATTCCTATGACGAGTCTTGTCGGACAAGAGTCGAGTCTTCCGCCAAGTGCGCTCTAGTCGTTGTCCAGCCTGCTTCATCTTCCTAAGCTCCTCTGAATACCAGGGCTTACGGTTAGGAGCAGGCTGGAAAGGACGTTTGGGAGCGATTGTGTCGATAGCCTTGGTGAGGTCGGTGTTCCAAATATTAACCAAAGCTTCAACAGAATCACCGGCGTTACCAACCATTAAACCCTCCAAGGCTTTCTGGAATCCAATTGGTTCCATTAGCCTTCGAGGGCGGACCATTCTAATAGGTCCACCACCCCCGGTGGGGCAGACAGTGGCTCTTAGCTCCATCTTGACCAGGAAATGATCCGTCCATGACAATGCAGAGGTTTTAATAACCTCCGCCCACAGATATTCCTGTTCCGTACTAAAGGCCGCATCGAGGGTATGACCTGCACAGTGAGTAGGCCCGACAACCAATTGGGATAGGCCCATGTTTGTCATGGATTCCATGAACTCCCGAGCTGCGCCAGTTAGATTTAGCAAGCTGGTCTCAAGTGGGATGTTGAAGTCGCCAAGAACTAAAAGTCTGGGCGACTCCAGCAGCAACTCTGAGACCAACTGTGTTAGCTCGGTTAGGGAGTCTGTTAGACAACGGGATGGCCGGTACACTAACAGAATCCCTAAGCTATCCCTGGACCTCAGGCTTAGGTACATACAGTCGATGTGGACTGTGTTATTAAACAATTGCATTCCGGGTTCTGATTCTTTTCTGTTACCTTTTCCTTTTGTTTCTCGTCTGTCCTTAACTGCTTGAAGAGTTTCATCTGTCATCCATTGAGGCTCCTTTTTCCATTTGGCTACAGATAGTGTCTTTTTGCAGTCTTCCCTGACAACGTCCCTGGCTTCAGTCCAGAGTTCTTCTGGCTTCTGGTCAATTAGGCTTAATAGTGCAAATCTATTTTTCACATTACAGTTGCCCCTCCATATTTGTGGTTTTCACTTTTGCTCAGCAAGCATCCCGTTTAAATCAGCTTCTTTCCCTCGCACACAGGGGAGGAGAGCCAATTTAAACAGAGTGCTCCCCAAGCAAACCGCATGCCCAACTCCCTGCTCTCCTGGGGCTTTGCTCCAATTGGGGTGGAGAGCCATGCCCTGGGAGTGCGGGGAGTTCACAGCAAAGGCCCTTTTTAGCTATCACCCCACCCTTCCCAAAGTGGCAATGGGGCTTTTCAAGTCTTGTCGCAGCTTTGGGAGGTTGTGGGTGGCTGAAAAGCCTCTCAGCTGCCCTCCCTCCACACACACCGCCGGCCCCTCCCAAAGCAGCTATGGGGCTTCTGGAGCCCCATTGCCACTTTGGGAAGGGCCAAGGGATGGCTGCATAGCCTCCCGGCTGGCCGGCCACCACCCCCCAGCCCGTCTCGAAGAGGCTATGGGGCTCTTGAGCCCCATCACTGCTTTGGGAAGTGTGGGGGGGGACTGGCAAACCTCCTACCCACCCAGCTGGGGTGGCAGCTGGGCAAGCAGGAGGCTTTGCAGCCATTCCTTGGCCCTTCCCAAAGTGGTGATGGGGCTCCAGAAGCCCCATAGCCACTCCAGGAAGGGCCAGGGGGTGGAGGGAGAGTAGCCAAGAGGCTTTTCAGCCACCCCCACCTTCCCAAAGCTGTAACAAGGCTCGAAAAGCCCTTGTTGCCACTTTGGAAGGGCAGGGGATGGCAGCCGGCCAGGTGGGAGATTTGCCAGCCACCCCCCATGCTTCCCAAAGTGGCGACGGGGCTCAAAAAGCCCTGTTGCCACTTTGGAAGGGTGGGTGGGTTGCGGGCGTGTGGGGAGGCCTATTTTTATTTGTGGTCTTTTCACATTCGCTGGGGTCTTGCGCCCCTAACCCCCGCAAATGTGGAGGGATGCCTGTATATTCAATTTCTACAAGGATATTCTTCAGATTTTATTTCAGCATGATGGTTGGATTAGTGTTCTTCAGCTTTACTCTAATTTTGATATTTGCAGTTCATGGTCTGTGCCACAATGTGCTCCTGGTCGTTTTTGCAGAGAGACTGGAACTTCTCCATCTTTTGCTTCCAATTATGTAGTCTATTTGATATATATATTGGCCATCAGGTGATGTCCATGTATACATTCACTTCATGGTTACTTGAAGAATGTGTTTGTGGTGAACAATCTGCTGGCCTCACACAATTCAGTCAGTCAATCTCTTGCTTCATTTCTTGATTCCAGACCAAATTTTCCTAAAATCTTTGATTCTGCCCTATTTCCTCTTTTTGTATCCTAATCGCCTATGATTAACCAGAAATGCTGTTTTGGTGTGTGACCCATTTCCTTTTGGACTCCAGCATAGAATATTTCAATTTCTTCTTCTTCTGCCTCTATAGTTAGAACATAAATTGAATTATTCCCTAAAGTCCTATTGACAAACTTTGCATTATATCCTTTGACTGTTTTTGCTATATTTCTCCTCACAATAAATGCCACCCCATTTCTTCTTAGATTTTTATTTCCTGAGTAAAACACTGTGTAATTATCTTCAAATGCCCCATTTCTGTCCACTGTAGCTCACTCACCTCAAGTACTGCAATTTCTGTAGATTCCATTTCTTGCTTTATTATGTCTAGCTTCTCCTGATTCACGCTTTTCACATTCTATTTTCCTATAAAGTGTTGTGCAGCTTTAGACTTTCCTTTCACCTCTGAGCATTTCAACAGCTCAATGTCATTTTGGCTTAAGTCCTCTGCTGTATCTCTGTAGCTTGCTGAATGCCATCCAACCTTGGAGTTTTATCTTCTGGCACAATCTCTTGCTTCATTTTCAATTGTCCAAGCATAGGGTTTCCATGGTAAAAGCTCTACCGTGCCGCCCTTTGTGCAGTACTAACAAGCGTTAGCTATGGTGCCACTGCCATTGCCTCTGAGAGATCCTCTGCCACTGTCACCTCCATTACTGCTGCTGCCCAGTTTGGTACATGTAGTCTGGCTCATCAGCAAAAGCCTGTCCGATATATGAGATCCTACCAGCAGCACTGCTCCTGCCAGCATAGCCTCTTGCCTCACAGGAGCATGTAGTCCCACCACCATGGAAAGGTAGTGCCATTGGTGTGTCCTTATGTTTAGGTAGAACATGTTTTTCTTGTAATCTGAGTCCATTGGTTCTATAGCAACCCTGTAACCCTAAGAGCAGAGCTTAGTGCTTCTGACAAATCATTTCTCATGACCAATTAACCATATAAAATATCTGTGTGGATTGAAAAGTCCAGTTTGTGGTTATCCAAATCATCTTTCAAGTTCCTAACTAAGCACTGTGTCTGGGCTCACATTTCTTATTACCCCAAGCCAATTAAAAAAACAAGCCAACAACTTGTAAACAAAGAAGGCTTTTGCCATGTTGCTTCTGCCATGGGCTGACACACTCCCTCAGAGCGTGGTGGGGTCTCCTTCCTTGGAGGTCTTTAAACAGAGGCTGGATGGCCATCTGTCGGGGATGCTTTGATCGTGATTTCCTGCGTGGCAGGGGGTTGGACTGGATGGCCCTCGTGGTCTCTTCCAACTCTGCAATTCTATGATTCTATGATTCAGCAATGCTTCCCCACCACCACTTTATTTTTAAAGTTTGCCATGCACACCCACATCTAAACTGAAGCAGAGGCTGAGCTCTTTTCCTGCACGGAGGCCTAGCAATGGCATTCCCCTAGCTGATGAGCTGCGTGCTGATCCATAGGTTTCTGTAGCAGGTTTGGAGTTGGGAACATTGTTTATTATTCCACTCCCTGTTCCAAAGCTGAGAAAACATTGTTTATAAGAAACTTCAAAAGACTGTGTCACAGATATCAAGCCCATATTGTATATGCCTTTGCCAAGTCAAATTAGGTTATTTTACTTGATATTAAGTTTGACAAGCAAAGAGACTGTGAAAACCAGAATTCCAGCAGGGTGTGCCTCTTGTAATTCAGTATTTTTTGTACAAAAATTACAGTGTTAAAATTCTCCACAGTAGCTCTATTCCCCACACTTAGATTATGTTACTGTCTGTATTTATCTTGTCTTGAAATGTGCCTCCTTGCATCCCAGCCTGATTCTAAAATCAGGATTCTTCTGTAATATGGATAAACCAAGCAGACTTTGTTTTGGCTAGCAAACCAGTCCTGTCACTTGTTCGTGTCTCTGTGGCTTTTCTTTTATATTTACCATAATAATTGTGCTAAGCCTGGAGTACCACAAACACAATGGGCTTGGTTCTCATCTGCAAAACACCTCAGAATATTGTACACTGTGTTGTTATGGATACATTTTAAAACCCAATTTTCCACTAGTAAATTTAATGCAGTCTAACCACTGGTCATGACTGGGTGATGGGATGATTCGTTGTAGGATAGAGGTGTGCTGAAAACCTCTCCCACATTTTTTCAACCAATCATAGAAAATACTTCTTGGGTTTGTTCATTTAAAAAAAAACAGGCATTAGAAGAACATTTTGATGGAATTCTTCTATGGGGTAGGGTTCTTAATAATAATAATATAATAATAATAACTTTCTTTTTGTACCCTGCCTTTTGCCTATAAGGCAATCAAGGCAGCTCACAACAATTGGATATAGAACAAACAAATCCATAGCGACAATAATAATTTAAAACAGTTTACACCCCTTAAAATTACATATAATACTACATATTTAAAAATAATTGGCAAATTCACCATTAATATAAAATACTACCCTAAGACTTTAAACTATAACATCAAACATAAAAACATAAGCATAGAACATAAAAACAAAAAACATAAAAAGAGGGAGAAGCATCCATTAAAACGGTCTATTCTATTCAAGGAAGGCCTGCCAGAAGAGATCCATTTTGATGGCTTTTTTGAAATTCTCCAAGCTGGTTGCTTGGTGGATCTCTTCCGGCAAGGCATTCCATAGTCTGGAAGCAGCGACAGAAAAAGATCTCTGGGAGGTTATTGTTAATCTATATCTCATTGGTTGCAATAAACCCCTCCTAGAAGATCTAAGGGTATGGGGCAGATTATATGGGAGGAGGCGATCCCTTAGGTAGGTTGGACCTAGGCCATGTAGGGCTTTATAGGTCATTACCAACACCTTATACTATGCTCGGAAACTGATAGGCAGCCATGAAGGGATTTCAAGATTGGAGTAATATGCTCCCTTCTTGATTTCCCAGTGACTAACTTCTGCTTACCTTGGTTATGATGTGGCCAAGAGGTATGCAAAAGTGTCTTTCATTGTACAGTTGTCCCTTCATATTCGCTGGGGTTTGGTTCCAGGACCCCCTGTGGATACCAAAATCTGTGAATACTCAAGTCCCATTTATATGCAATGGCATAGCAAAATGGTGTCCCTTATATAAGATGGCAATATCAAGGTTTGCTTTTTGGATTATTGTTTTTTAAAGAATATTTTCAAGCCGTGAATACTTAAATCCATGGATACCAAACCCGTGGATACAGAGGGACAATTGTATAATAATTTCCCTGGTGTTGGCTTCCCACATTTTAATTAAAGCCCAGGGGATTGTGTCTTGAAGTAACTCTTCCCATGGATGCCCCCAACCATGTTTCTTGTATGGGAGAGCATCAGGGAATCTGGGAGATACTCTACATCAATCTTTGCAGAGCTGGTGTCTTCCAGATATGATGTACAGATGTGTTGGGTTGGTACTGTGGCGTTACTAAGGTCAGTGTCACCCATCCCTTTGATGGTGTTGCTTGGTGCAGTTCACCCCCCCCCCAAGTGAGTTGGGTCATGACTGCCATCATCTCCATCCAGCACCATGAATGATGGCTGTGTCATAGCAATTGTAGCCCAACACATCTGGAAAGTGCAAGTTAAGAGGAGGCTCCTTTATATCCTGACTCATCCACATCCAACAACATCTAAGACAGAGATGGCCAACTTCTGGCCTCCCCGATGTTGCTGGATGCAGCATCTATCAGATTTAGCTAGCATCGCCAGTGGTGAAAGATCAGGGAAATGCAGTCCAGCAACATCTGGCCTTTTAATATGTATTTAAGATGCAGAAGTCAGAACATAGGTTGGATTCTGCTTATATCAGTGCAAAATAGAATGGCATATGACCAGAGTCCATATGTGTGTGTGTGGGAGGGGAGAGAGAGAGAGAGAGAGAGAGAGAGAGAGCACATGAGACAGGTTTTTGTTGAAGAATAGAGATGAAGATGGATGAAATGTAAGACACTACGGTCAATATATAAGCATTATGTACTATTTAGCCATTATTCCATCGTGTGTAAATTTTAACTGTCACCCTCACATACAGCTTAATAGCCTGAAAGTGTAACTTTATTGAATTCTTAGCAAAGGCCACATGCATAGCATAATGGGGATAATCTCACAGAGTTGGGATTCATGAATGAGGTTTCAACAGGAAGAACCGATTACTCTGGGGATGTGAGAATTCACCACAACGAATATTTACAAGCTATAAATCCAGTTGTTAATTTCAGGTTATCAAAACCAATCAGCATATCCAAGTTCCCAAACAACATCTGATCACCATCATCATGCTGGCAATCGGGTGCTGACAAACATATACAGCAGAGCTGAATTTACTTAAGTATACAGCACTGGTTTCCTTCACTAAACACTGAAATGTGACTTCAATTACCAAGTCAGCTCTTGTGCAGTGTTAGAGTTGGAAGGAGGAGAAAAATACCACCACTTCAGGAAGTAGGGATTGGGAGAGGAAATATCATAAGCATGTCATGTGCAAAGCAGAGATATACAGTACAGTATATGCATTGACTTTAGTTAGGAGATTTTAAAAATAATAATAATAATAATAATAATAATAATAATAATAATCCTGCAATATAGATATGTATTGATTGAACATAAGCCAGATCCCTTACTCGACAACATGGTCTAATCTGGCCTGCCAGGATCCTCTGTATGTGCCGGGGGGGTTTCTTACTTGCTCCTCTCCCCAAGCCCCCAGTCTCTAAGAAAGGAGATGGGGTGATGAGAGATGGATTTCCTCCAAGGCTGTGTATCTGATATGGTTCCCCTCTCATCTTCCCTGAATGAGGAGGGTAAAAGGGGACTTGAGAATGAAGCCCAGGCAGCTGGTGCTTTGAAAACTAGCTGAGTTCTGAGTTGCTACCTGTTTCTCAAAGTACTGGTTGCATGTGCCCCCAGCTTCATCCCCCCCTTCCCTATGTGGGGAAGATGGGGGGGTGCATGAGGCCATCTCCTTAGCTAAGGGACTGAGCAAAAAAGCCATTAGAAGCTATGGCTGCAATCCTGGGGGTGTTATGGATGCCAGGAGGCCAATAGAAGAGCAATGGGAGTGATCTGGCCCACTACCCGAAAATTGTTTCTCAACCCAAGCCTACAGTTTCAAACCCAAACCAAGTATTCAGTACTTGTTTGTTTACTGTGGCAGCCCAAGATATTTTGCTGCCTGAAACAGAATAGAAACTCACCCCCCCCCACTTGCTTTGAGCAGCCCTTACACCCTTAAGTAGTCCTGCTCCACCATTCTAACATCCCTTCCTGTCTTCTGTTCCCAGAGCAAATGGTTTCATGCTGCTGCATGGACTGGTCCTTTCCATCCACACCACCCCCAGCCCTATTGTAAGCCTGCTCATAAACTATTCTGGGAGATACTTTGCAGATGCTTTAGAAATTGCAGAGAGTGGGTTGTGTGTGTGTGTGTGTGTGTGTGTTATACATGTTTACTTGTACATTTCATGGGTCCAAGCCCATTTGTTTTTCTATGATTACCAGTTATGATCCAACAGAATGTAGTATTCATCCAGCTTTCATTCAATATTAACTGTATTCATTAAATATTAATTTAATATTTAAAGGACATGGATCTCATATTTTCTCTCCACCCCATTCTCTGTCTTCATACAGATATAGATATATGCATACACAAACACATTTAGCATAAGTAATTGACAACTCAGCGCCAAATAAGACAGGTGCATGCATATTAAACATAAGCACATTACTTTGACAATAAGACAAGGGTGGAGGTGGTAGTTTCACTTTAAACACTAGATGGAGTGTACATTGTCCCTGCCTGTACCTTCCCTTCTAGTATGAGGTCTGCATCCTAGTACCAGAACAGCAGAACACTGAGAAGTGAGGCAAGGATGGGAAGATACCACTGCTATCTCCTGCGTGCCCTGTTTAGTATTTAAGAATGTATTTAAGGACATACATCACATTCAAACAAAACCCAAAGTCCAAGCCAAACCTCCCAAGGCAAACTATGCTTCCCTCTAAGGTTGCCAGAACAGAAATTCAAGCCACTCACAGCTTCATCCAACCTGTGGACTTTGGAAAGGCATTGTTGAGAAACTCTAAACAGGTCATAGATTTTCCTTGGTTTTTTTCCGGGCTGTGAGGCCGTGTTCTAGAATAGTTTCTTTCTGATGTTTTGCCTGCATCTGTGGCTGGCATCTTCAGAGAATGTTTGTGTAGGAGTGTGTGTGGCATTTATATATTGTGAACCCCTGTTGGGGAGTATATGTAAATTTGTGTAATTGTTTAGTTTCTGGGTATAGAAATGCAAGGAGGATTAGTGTCTGTTTGGCTAAAGGTTGGTTGATGGCCCATTATCTGCTGGGAATCCCTCTGTCCTTGAGTGGAATTCCTTTGTAAGTGTTGAGTTTTGATTCTATTGTTTTTCAAAACTGGAAGCCAGATTTTGTTTACTTTTAGGGTTTCTTCTTTCCTGTTGAAGTTGTCCAGGTGTTTGTGGATTTCAATAGCTTCTCTGTGCATTCTGACATGATAGTTGTTGGCCTGGTCCAGAATTTCTGTATTTTTAAATAACATTTTGTGTCCAGGTTGGTTTATAACATGTTCTGCTACTGCTGATTTTTCTGGCTGGCCCAGTCTGCAGTGTCCCTCATGTTCCTTGATTCGTGTTTGCACACTGTGTTTGGTAGTCCCTATGTAGCCAAACAGACACTAATACTCCTTGCATTTCTATACCCAGAAACTAACCATTCAATTACACAAAATTACATATACTCCCCAACAGGGGTTCACAGTATATAAATGCCACACACACTCCTACCTAACCATTCTCTGAAGATGCCAACCACAGATGCAGGTGAAACGTCAGAAAGAAACTATTCCAGAGCATAGCCTCACAGTCTAGAAAAAAACCAAGGAAAATCTATGGATGCCAGCTGTGAAAGCCTTCAACTTCACTCCAAACAGATCTTTTAGGAGATTATCAGACGCAGCAAAAAGTACCTTAGCAGAACGCCAGGACAACATTACTGTCCTGTGAACAGAACCCAACTTCAGACAATGTTGTTCTCTTCACATTCTGCTCCTGTGCTGCAGCAGTTAGTAAGGCACCACTTTTCATTGACGGGACCTCCACATCGCCGTCAATGAAAAGTGATGCCTTACTAACTGCTGCAGCACAGGAGCAGAATGCAACAAGTTTGTTTGAATCCTGGTCCTGTTTGCAGGACTGAAATGTCATCCTGGTGTTCTGCTAAGGTGCTTTTTGGACATGTCTGATAATCACCTTAGATATCCTTTCTATTTGCCTGCAATTTAGCCATTATAATCCCCCTGTTAAGGGACTGCTCTGACTGACAATTTCATCCAATTCTGATGAAGATTTTTTTTAACCACTGATATATCCATTTGCATATTTGCATTCCCTGAGTTAGTAAATGGGAATGACTAAAACTGAAGTGGACTGGGCTCCAAATCAATCCAGGCCCAAGTGAGCCATTTTCTAGAAAACTGAATTGTGTTACAAATCAGACCTTGCACACATCTTCATTTTAAAGTACCTTGCCCCCCACCTCTACTCCTTTATTCTTCTTGAAGGTCAGTAATTTGTGTGTTTCCACATTTCAAAATAACTTGTTCATCCCATTTAAAGCCAAACTATGAATTTGGTGCAAAGTCAGCAAAGCTAAACATAAATGTGGATTTGTGTGTGCCTTCAAGTCACCTGTCGATTTATGGTGGTCCTGTGAATTTCATAGCATTTTCTTAGGCAAAGAATACTCAGAGATGGTTTTGCCAGTTCCTTCCTCTGAAATATAGCCTACAGAACCTGGTATTCATTGGCAGCCTCCCATCCAAGTACTAACTAGCATTGACCTTACTTAGCTTCCAAGATTAGATGTGATCTGGTGCCTAAATCCAACTAAACTCAGCAGACATACATTGGGACATAATTAGTTCCCAGTTTAATGATAGAGAACCAAACAGAAATTGTCAAGCTCACATTGCAAAGCTTTAATCAAATTGTATATTATTCTCAATTACAATTTTGTATGCTAAGGATTTCCACCCTGTAGACGTCTGTGTCAGGACTAACTATATGAGGTACAATCCAGAAAAAAATTAAGCACTTTTAAGGTCCAATTTATATGAAGGAGAGTTAAGTACTTGCATAATTTCTGCACTGGAAAAATAAAAAAGGACTTATATATGCTTAACTCTTTTTCTTCCAAAAAACGCTCCAGGTTTCTTACAGTATTAAAATATACCATTGTTATAAACAAAAGAACAATGAAAACAGTATGTCTATAATGTAAAACTACACTTCTCCCCCACAAAAATTACAGGATTGTCACTTTGGTGTACAGATTCACTCAGTATGAATCAAATGGATTTTTTCTTGTTGTTCAGTATGACAGAGAAAGTACCTCCTCAGTTCCATGACTTTACATAAAGCCATGTCTACATGAAGGGGAAAAAATGGATTGCTCCACAGTAATAGCAAGTGGCAGCAGCTGCAATGTCTCTTAATGGTTTTACAGCCCCCATAAACTTCACATGCCTGTAGCTGTGACTGCAGCTGTGAGTGGATTACTCATGTTTTTAAATCTGCTGCCATTGACTGTTTTTTAAAAAACCTATTTCCATAGTGTACACAAATGAGATTTCACCTTTCCTCAAAAAGAAAAGAGAAAAAAGATAGCACAACCCTCTGTTTTATCGCTTTAGCCATCACTCACTAAAGCGAAAATCCAAACATGGTGGTAGCAGGCGCTTGCCCTGTAACCTAGCCCTGCCCCCCTGTGCTCATCCAGCCAATCAGGTTTGCTCGTGTCTAAACACCTGTCTTAATGAGCAAAAATACGCATATCTCTGGAGTTTAAAGAAAAAGTTGGGAAAAGCCCCACATAATTTTTCCTCTTTTGAGCCCCCCTCCTTCACAATACAATGAGACAATGCAGGAGCCCATTAAGACAACTCATTTTCTGAGCGAATTCTGTGAGGAGTATTTTCACCATGTGGACAGCCCCTCAGTGGAATCCAGGGTCCTAGCTGATTAATGTCAAAGTTGTGACACCAGTTCCATCACTCACATATGACATAGCAAGCAAGCCTGCTGACTTCATCACTGAAGATGCTTACCATTCCTTAAAATTGGCAATCTTACCTCACTGTTGTTTGGCAGTGAGCAGAGGAACTAAATCTATACCCCCCTTCCCCCCTGTCTCTCTCTCACACACACTTACACATATTCCCCTCTCAAATAGCTGAACAGCACCAACAATTTTCTAACAGGCTTCCACGAGTTCAGTCCTTTAGGAATAATGTACACAACCCCCAGCTTGGGTGCATAATTTCTCATCCAGGTAGGATTTGTTTCCACATCCATGGATTAGAAGGTCTGTATTTGGCTGATTTTATAAAATGTTCTGATTGTGATGTGAAACTTTAAGGCTTCCCCAGTCCTGAAGCCCTTTCACACTACCCAGTTATACATCCTATTCCCAACAGTGGCCAGCCAGATACCTCTGCGAAGCCAACAAACCGGCATGTAGCTATGGGGAGGGAGTTAAAATGAGGGTATTGCACCTCCAGATAAGAATACTACTCCCAAATGAAATTCTTCTTCAGTCACTAAATTCTCAGCATTTCAGAGAGTGAGACATTGAAAATCATCCATACCTAGAACTCTTATGTTGGCTGTGTTCATATTTCCTTGGGAATTTTGCCTGTCCCTTTTCTTTGGATTCCTAAATTTTGGCTGAGATCCTGATATAGCGACATCTCTGTAGCTACATCTCCTGATGTTATTCCCCCAAACCTAGTTTTTCAACAGTGAAGTCCTACTCTAATATGGCCATTTTCATGTTGCCAGAGAGTGGGGGCATGAGTGGAGACATGTCCACCTCTCTTCCTGTAGCTAGATGTTCTGCAGAAGGCATCTATAGGTCCCTTTTTTGTGGTTCACTGGTGGGCCTGAGTGCCAGCGGTGTCTTGTCGTATGTGTGTGTGTGTGTTTGTGTGTGTGTGATGAACACACACTCAGCATGACCTGCTGCCTTCTGTAGCCCTTGGGCAATTGCCTTCTGCTATTGTGGATAGTCTCAGGAAGTAAATGTATGTCTTGAAGCTGAAGCTGAGGCCAATTCAATAGGGCATAAATGACAGATAAGTAAGTCTCTGCTATTTTTCTGCGAGTGTAGAATTTCTCTGTTCCTTCCTTTCCCACCCCAGTCCAACCCCAGTTTGGACTCCGGGGTCCTCCATGAGGAATTCGCATTTTTTATAACTGCAGAAGAAATACTGTTTTCTGTCAAGAGTAGGCAAAACAAGTTAAGATGGTTTTGAATTCTCTCAGAATCTTTAATCTTTTTTTGGTATGTTTGACTTTGTGCTAATAATTTGCACTTTTGACTACTTTTCTCTCCCCTCCTTGCCTTTGATGTACACTTGAAATGGACAATTTTCCTAGGCTGTGGAATATTTCTCCTAATAAAAGAGACAACCTGCTTATTAAGACGATTACACAGTATGCTGCAACTGCAGTTTGTTAGGGCAAACATGCTAAGCTAACCCTACTGCTACCACATACATGCCAGGCTGGCTCACCTTTTACACTGTGACTAACTGAGGAGAGCCCCTGACGACCATCCATTTTGCCTAGGGATGTGCTCATCTGGGGTCTTCATGCATTTGTCACATTCGTTTCTGCCCTGTTCTTGGGATGGAAAAATATTTCTTGTTCATAGAATCAAATAGTTGGAATGGACTCTATGGGCCATCAGGTCAAACTCCCTGCTCACTGAAGGATTTCCTTGCCAAGAAAAGGATTCCCTGACACTTTAGAAACCCCATTCAGAAGAATAATGCAAGTGTAAGACTTTGAGGCAGTTTTCTTCTGGTATTTGCACATCCCAAAGTATTCCAGGGAATTATTCAGCACAGAAATACATGTTGTTTCCTATGCAGAAAGAATGTTTTCTGTACAAAAAAGGAGTGATGGAAAAAATGCAGGATATACATGAATAACAACAACAACAACTGGCCTTTTTTCCTATGTTGAGCCTCAAGACAACATGTATATATGTGTGCCTTTAAGTTGTCTATTGGCTTATGGTTACCCCATGAATTTCATACAGTTTTAGAATATTAAAACCAGAACAGAATTAAACAATACAAAAACATCAGTAAAAAGTATATAAAGGGTATTTTTTAAAAAAGTGATTAATCTCAATTGCAACCTTACCGCATATGTTTCTGTTGAGAATGAGACACTTCCATGGGACACTTTGAGCTGTGCAAACATGGGGAGAAGACTGAATAAAAATATTCATTTTTTCCCCACAGCAGATAGAAAACTCCAAAAATTAGTCATCCTTGCAAGCAGGGATGAAATAAACAAAGGTTTACTTCCTATGTTCCCTGGTTTTGGATAGGATTGTTCTTATGGCATGATAAAATCTATTTTTGTGTGTGTGTGTTTTTCAAATGTGCACATTTTGGGCTCCATTTCTAAATTATACATTTTGTTTCAATGCCTGCCCTGCACCTTTGACTAAAGTGTGTTGAAGCACTGTTTTGCAAACATTTCCCACCAGAGGCATCTGTCTTGCATCCTTTTGTGGACTCTGGAGTGTGAATTGCACCCTGCCTGCCCACAGTCCAGGAACTGAAGACCAGGCAAAGACAGATTCCTTGCACATCCCCAATTTTGGCAACATGGTTCCTTCCCTTGGTGCCCATTCAGTGTAATGCTCCTCAGACCTCACTTTGAAACAATGTACTGCTTTGTCCAACTGTTCAAGTCTTCTCAAAAGAATTTCAACATGGGCACTGTATGGTCAGCTGATTGCTTCATTAATATAGACATAGCTATCAGCACATTGCTAATCATTTACTCAGCCAGGGCAGAGAAATTACAGTTTCTGTTTGCAACTCAGCGTCTGATGATAACACCATAAATCTTGACAAAATCAGATTGGGATTCCCTTTTTTTGCTGGCTTTTTTTCTTCTTCTGTGTCACATCAAAGTGCTGGTGGTGGGAGTATGTAGCCAGAAGCTTTTTCCTATGCACCACCTTGTCTGTCTCCAGTGTAAGTCTGATGTCATTTCTCTTGTGACAGTTCCACATCAGGAGGAGGCTGTGGTGGGGGAAGGACTGGTTAAGTCAGACAGCCCAAGGGAGCATGGGCCAATAATCCTAAGAATGATCCAAAGGAGCCTGGAAAAGTTTCTTCTGAGGATCTGAAAGGCTATTGCCTGTAATTAGTTAATCAGCATAATTGTTTCTAATTAGACTCCAGAGGCACATCACAGACTTGACTAACTCTACAGAAGCGGTAGGGAGGGGGGAAGGAGGGAGAGGAATAGCTTCCACTCCCATGTTAATGACAATCATATAACCCTTCAAGCTGTCAAGGAGGCTTCTGGTCTAATTGGAACCATTCTTGCTGGAATGGGAAGTGAGATGATTTGTGAAAAAGACACCCTCAGCATGTAATTTTCTATGTAACAAATCTTGAAAGATGGATGCTCTTTGATCTTGATTCTTCTGTTATTGCTGTTCACACTGGGAAGGGTGCTTTAATGAAACAATCTCAGCGTAATTTACTGCCTTTGAAGTCCTAAAAATGTGCTGCCAACCCAATTTCTGGTTTTGTGAAGGCTGCGGCAGCAGTCACTCAAGGTTGCTTAATGGAGTACCAAAACTGGAACATCAAGACATCAAAGGTGAAGGTGGCATGTGATTAATAATCCAAACTATTCATTTGTTTCTGCCTCAGAGGCAATCTGACTAGTTATTGTCTCTGGCTAATTTACACTTTGTGAGTACTTGCTGTTATTACTTAGGTTGGCCAAGGAGCAGATGCACTTATTTACATGATGATGTGGGCAGCATTTGCAGATTGAGACATATAGATCTACAGTCTGGGATGGACTCAGAATTCAATGGCAACAACAACATCTGTGTAGGGCTTTCAAGTGTTCAAAGCACTTTTCATACATTATCAAGTTGCAATCCTTACAACAAACACACAAAGTCAGTCAGTACCATTATCACCAGTAATAATGAAGAGGAGGCTGAGAGGTCCATATTTATGAAAGAGGTTAAATTTGATTAAGGCACTACCTGAACTATACCTCTGTCTCTTTAGCCATTGCTAATGAAAACATAATTGAGCAAAGCTGAAAAGAGATTTTTGTACAAATCTGAAAAACTGGGAGAGGGAAGTTTCTCAGAATTCAAACTGGATTGTTTGCAAATTTCAGTTCTGTAGGAATTCAGCAGTGAACAGTGGTTTTAAAACCGAAGACACACTCCAGTCACAGTCCAGCACTTTAAAGTCTCGGTAAGAATGACTGGAGAGACTGAAACTCCTGTTTAATTTGCCCAATGGAGTCAACAGAGCTGATAAGCACTTAGCTATGGTAGGCTCATAGCATTAAATATTGTTGATTTGGTTTAGGGCAACAAAATTCCAGTTTCAAAGGAGTTAATTCAATACAGATGTGGAGTCCCCCCCCTTTGTAAAATCTCTTATCCAACCAATATCCCCAACTGTGAGTATGTGGGAGTGGGAGAGATCGAATGTAAGAATATACCAGCATTTGGATTTTCGCACACAATGTCAGTCTAGAAGAATTTGCCTGAGAATTTTCCTACTATGTTTATTTCAGGTTTCCTTAGCAGCTTCACTTCAAATTACAAACAACTGATTTTGATGGTTCACTTCAATGTCACTAACAGCCAGCATGGTGTACTGGTTTGAGCTTTTGGGAGACCAGGGTTCAAAATTCTGTTCAGCGGTAAAAACTCACTGGGTGACCTTGGACAAACCACACTCTTTCAGCCTAAGAGGAAGTCAGTGATAAACCTCCTCAGAAAAAAATCCTGCTAAGAAGACCCTTGAATAGGGTTGCCATAAGTCAGAGTCAATTTGAAGGTGTATAATAATCACAATAATTTCATACTACATTTACTACTGGTCTTTTTCACCGGGCCCCTGTTAGCATGCTCTTGCTAGGCTGCTGCCACACTGCAGAAATAATGCAGTTTGACGCTGCTTTAACTATCATGGCTCCATCCTATGGAGTCCTGATATCTGTAGTTTGTTGTGGCACCAGAGCTCTCTGACAGAGAAGGCTAAATATCTCATAAAACTACAAATCCCAGAATACCATAGCATTGACTCATGGCAGTTAAAGTGGTGTCAAACAGCATTATTTCTGCAGTGTACTAGCAGCCCTAGACACGAAATGCCAGTTTAAAACACACTGCAGAGAAAATGATAAGGAATTATGAAAGTAGAAATAATGCCTTGCTTTAATCTGAGGTCAGAAGAAAAACCTCTGAAATTCCATGATAAAAATCTGGCACTATAGATAAATCACATTCTTTACTGGTAGATTATATTCTGAGTTACTTTACATCACCCTCCTCCAACCTGGTGCCTTCAGATGCATTGGTCTACAATATCTCAGTTTGGCCAATGGCTGTTTGGTCTGAAGATAGTGGGAACTGTAGTCCAACATCTCTGGAGAGCACCAGGTTGGGGAAGGTTGCTATATGTACATGAGCACTTTAACAGTGACTGTACAGGTATTGGAGGAAAAGCACAATACCCTCCGAAGAAGAATGGATTGTAAAATTAACAGAAGTAGCTGAGACGGATAAACTTCCCCAGCTTTTAGATAATAAAACAAATGAGAAATTTAAGTATGGCAACCTTTTTCTTTTGACTACTTGCAGAAGGGTAATAAAGTTTAGGAAAATCAATAATGATAAAACAAGTAAAAACTAAATCGTACATATAAGTAATAAAAATAAAAGAGAATGTTATTATTTCAAATGATTGTCTTTGTTGTGATGTGAACAAGTATGATTGAAATTAAAAGGAAAAAGAGGAGATAAAAGGAGACAAGGGGGAAAATGGAATAGAGACTTAATGTTGTCTGCAATGATGGGAATTTGCTTTCGTATATGTTTCTTTTGGATGGATATAAGTTGGTTACATGGTTAACATGATAGATAATATGGGAATATTTTAATTTTTCTTCTCACACATAAACACACACACACATATATATATATATTCCTATTTTATGGATATTTTGCTGGTAAGGAGGTGATAATTCAAGATTTAATTTTTACCAAACTGAAGTCTTGCCAGATGGGGAAATTCATTATGTATTTTGTACGTGTGTATGTCTGTGTGTAATATATAAAAAAAAATCAATTAATAAAATGATAACAAGTAATACAATTAATAGACGTTTATTATATAGGTAATGTGATTCAAAATAAGTAATATGTTTAAATTCTCTAACATACGTGAATTTGTATTTGTATGCATGAATAATCATAATTTTTAAAAAGCAAAAAAGCAAACAAACCAGTGACTAAACAGGAACTGTGGACTTCCCATATCCTCAACTTACAAGGTCTGTCTATTAGAAAAAGATACTGATACAATAATCCATCTTTATTTATATGTGTTATAATTCTAATGCTTGTCCCCTTCAATATACTCCCCATTCGCACTCACACACTAATGCAGTCTTGTTTCCCACTGGTCAAAGGCGTGGAGCAGATCAGTTTCTGTCAGCTGTGTCCACACATCTGCCGTTTTCATCTTTACTGCATCAATTGACTCAAAACGTGTTCCTTTAAGCACCAATTGCACTTTAGGGAAAAGGAAAAAAAGTCACACAGTGCCAAATCTGGCGAATATGGAGGATGCTCAAGTGTAGTAATGCATTTATTGGGCAAAAACTGCTTCACAGAAGGTGCTGTGTCAGCAGGTGCATTGTCTTGATGAAGAATGAAACCATTCTCCCACAGTTCTGACTTTTTTTTTTCTTGACTCTTTCTCTCAGCTTTGTCAAAACTTCCTTATAATAATGCTGGTTCACTGTTCTGCCTGCTGGAACCCATTCTGCCAAAATTACACACTTGGTGTCAAAAACAACAACAATAAACATGGCTTTGAATGTGGACTTGCTTTGGCATGCTTTTTTCATTCTTGGTGATGATGGTGTTTTCCAGTGCATTGACTGCCGTTTTGTCTCAGGATCATACTGGAAGATCCAGGTTTCATCACATGTGATGATTTTTTTAAAAAAAGGTTTGGGTTCATCTCAAGTTGCTGCAGAATGTCAGCGCAAATTTCCATGCGGCACTCTTTTTGCTCTGGTGTGAGAACCCTAGGGACCATCTTGGCATGAACTCGTCCCATGTTGAGATCCTCATGCAAAAATTTCCATGCAGTGTCTTTCTCAATGTTCATGGCTTCAGCTATCATTCAGACACTGAATCAGCAGTCTCCTTGAACAACCTGGCTGATTTTCCCCACAATTTCTTTGGTTCTTGAAGTGGAAGGTCATCCAGGGAATTCATAGTCTTTCACATTCTCACATCCTTCTCTGAATCTTTTGTGCCACTCAAACACAGTCTTCCCTGTAGGCCTCAGTAAGCATTTTAAAAGATTCCATTGATGTTTTGTTCAATTTTACTAAAAAATTTAAATTGACACGTTGCTCAACATTTAAACTTAAGATTTTTCCAGTACACAACAGATAACACAGCTGCTTTAAATGATGATTGACAATTAACTGAATGGCTGAGAGTGCTGATGTTTGTCATGTAGGTTCAGATATGTTAAAGGTCACCACTCGAGCGTTCACAATCAGTTCTCCCTGATTTGTCTGAAAGGTACAAACACAGTCTCATTTATACATACATTAATATTCCTTTGTAATGTCCCAAAGCCAAAGCACCTTTTGTGAGGGGAAAGTTGGGGAAAAGGAGAAGTTCCATTTGTTGGCGGAAACTGCAAATATCTACCTGCCTCAAGCATTTTAAAAAAATTAGAAACTTTCCGATAGATTAAAAGAAGATATACGAATAAAGAAAAAGGAAAGAAAGGAAAGAATCATATAAAAGCAGAATTTACATTGACTTCTGACTTTCTTACTAATGGTTATAGATCTTACTATGTATAATGTGGAAAGGTAATGAGTCTAAAAAATAAAATTCCAGGATCTAGTCCTTTTAAAAACAGCAAGAATTATTTTCTTTAAAAAGAGTTAAAATCATTCATTCACTTTTGACTTCATGTTCATGCAAAGTGTGCTTAGGAATGCAGACTTGTAAGCTCAATTATCATTTAAAAGAAAAGTGTATTCAGAGGTCTGGGATCCCCCAGTTAAATTAGACTCATTACAAAACAAAGGAGTCAGTTTAAAATGCAAATCAAAGTTTACTGAAGGTATATCAATCTCAATCTACATACTAAAACAACCTTTAAAAGAGGTCCCTAACTAAAGGTATTTAGGTAAGAAAACTCACCAGCCTACAACGGTAGAAGGCTGCATGGTGAAACATCATGGCATTGTTACAGATGGCTTAAGATGGCAAATATGGCTAATATGGCTCCAGCCTCATGGAGACTCAAACTTAAATGAGAAGTTACACAGAGTAATAAAATTTAAATTAGGTCATGTGTTGAATGACCCAGCACTCCAGTTGGCTGGAACTGCCCAGTGAGGTAAGAGAAAGGGAACTTGGGATAAACAAAGGCATGCAGGGAAAAACCCTAGACTTATCTTAGGATGTGAATGAGGTACACAAGATTGCTTTTACATTACAATGATTGTTTCCCCACATACTACATATAACTACTCCCCCAACAAAAACTCTAATTCATACACTTCTTCTGCTTAAACAAACCTATTAATTATAAAAACCTACAGTTAACATATTATTCTCATTTTTCTGCAAATAGATAATCAAAGGTTCCCAGTCCTTCAAGAGTGTCACCAATGATTTTTCTCTGATCAAAACAGATAATTTGTCCATCTCAGATAGGTCAGTCAATTTCAACAGCCAGTCCTCATTCATTGGAATTACTGTGTTTTTCCTTCTTGCCTCAAGCATGATCCCATTGACACAACTGCTCTGTACCTATATTTATCAGTTACCACCTTTAGTGTCAAGCCCTGGGTCATCCAAAGTAATAGTATTTAAGTTCTCCAAGTGGCAGGTCATTTCTCCTTGGAGAATAGGGCCACTGCTCTTACACCTCTGGTCTCCTACAGAGAAACACAATCATGACATCCAGTGCATGCTGAGTGTTTCTTCCCCTGATTTGTAATTCAGGACATGCATACTCATAAAGCCATGGGCTTACCCTCTTTCCCTCCTTCACATCACAACAGTGTCTATCCAATTGACTATATCACTTTAATGTAATTAGAATCCATTCCTTTGGGGAAAACTCACCCCCCCAATACTTTTATATTTTTTCACATGTTTTAAATTATATACCTTCCTTGGACATAGCCTCCCTCCAGTTGAATAAAATGTATTTCAGCAGTGTTTTGTTTTGTGTCAAATTCAAAAACACACAAGTTTTTTTTACACTTCTGCAGCCACCTGTCAATGTGTGGACTCCAGAACACAATTGCGTCCAACCAATGACAAATTGGAGAAATCCTCAAGAAAAAGAAGTTCATTTGAATGGATTCACTGGCACAATTATTGTTGTTGTTGTTTTATTTCTTTATATCCCACCTTTCTCCCTATGGCGGGACCCAAGGTGGATCACAATGTTTAAAACAACAATAGCTAAAAAACATAGTACAATAAATAAATTAGCATATCCCTAATGGTAATAATTCTTGTTTAATCCCCCAGGTAGGGTCCTGATGACAGCAGACCAGTCTGTACAAAACCATGGAACCTGTTACAGCAAAGGAAAAATCCCATCCTTTTTGGAAGAAAAAGTCCACCTCAACCAGAATCATCAATGAGCTCAAGCTTACTTGTGCTGAGACATATTTAATTTAAAATTCTATGGCTCAAGTTAACTATTTGTGTGTGTGTGTGCCTTCAAGTTGCCTGTTGACTTATGGTGACCCCATAAATTTCATAGGATTTTCTTAGGCAAGGAATACTCAGAGGTGGTTTTGTCAGTTCCTACATCAGAAATATAGCCTACAGCACCTGGTATTTGTTGGCAGTCTCCTATCCAACTGACCCTGCTTAGCTTCCAAGATCAGACAGGATCTGGTGCCTTTAGGGTATTTAGGCCCTTACAGTTGTTTGAGCTTTGGACTATGACTCTGAAGACCAGGGGCTGGTTTACAAAGCAGATTTATTGCGGCAACTTGCGTTTTAATTCTTTTCCGCAGCTATGCCAGTCAGGGTTTTTTTTCCAATTATGCTGCTTTTACGTTCAGACTTGAAAAAGTGTGCGGGGCATGGCCTCCCAAGCAGACAAAGGCTGTATGGGGAAGGGCATAGACCAAGACTCACAGACTGCCCAAATAGCAGGGGGGAAGATCAAAGAAGTGGCTCTGTGTGTCTCTGTAAATCTGCCTGTAAATGAACTCCGTGAAGCAGAGGGACAGTAATCTCTCTGCTAAAAGACCTTGCTGCCATGCCATGGATCCTAAAGTGAACCTATTGCAAGTTTTTCCAGCCTCCCCCTCCCTCCCCCCTCTCTTTCGCTCATGCTCTCTCTCTCTCTCTCTCCCTCCCTCCCTCCCTCCACCAAGCACAGCTGACAGATGGGAACTTTATGACTGAAAGGTCTTGGGAATCCTTTTTCTTGGCAGACCTTCTGCAAAATAGCAGAGAGGATTTTTTTCCTGATGCTACTGAATGCAGTCCCTCTCTTTTAAGCCCGCCCCTTACATCATAGCAACCAATCACAATGCAGATCTGATGCAGCCCTTAGTTTACACTGCCAATAAAGCGCTACATTGCAAATATGCTGGCAAAAGTAGCGACATCCCCTGGCACACTATATTTGGGTGTTTTACCTTCCCCCCTTCTGAATGAGGTGATGCTGTGCTGCAATCCGTGGGAACTATGAGCTATCTTAGCAGTATATTTAGAGGAATATTTGCCCGTGTAAACGACCCCCAGGTTTCAAATCCTCACTCAGCCCTTTGAAACCCACTGGGTGACCTTGGCAGGTCACATTCTCTCAGTCTCCTAAGAGAAAAGCAAAGACAAACCCATCTGAACAAATCTTGCCACAAAAACCCCATGAGAGAGTCACCTTAATGTCACCGTAAGTTAGAAATGACTTGAAGGCACACAACAACAGCATTTGAGAACTATATCTCTTTTAAAGTGTTTTAAAAAAGTCAAAATTAGTCTGTTCTTAAGTCACATGCAGAAAGCTCATAATTCCTTAAGGTATAAGAAGGCCTGACTTTGATCCAACAAACTTTAATATTTTCACAATTTGAGCTCAGATCAGTAATGACTTCTTTTGTGTTTTCTGCACGGGCATAGTCTCCTGACAATGCAGCTAAACTCCTCTTGCTTTCCACTTGCTTAGAAACTGGTTGCAAGACCCCTTTTACTTTCCAAAGTAAAGTCCAGAGCTTGGCAAAGTTACATTTTCAGACAACAACTCCCAGATTCCCTCAGCCATCCTGGTCATAGCCATGCTGCCCCAGAAGATTATTTAACCTAAAAGTAATTGGACCTAACTTTGGGACAATCCCAATGAAATGACCATAATTTGAAGCCAAACTATATCCAATTACGTTAGAAAACATAGCCATGTAAATCTGTATCAACCCCTCAAGCTTTTCTCATCCATGGCTCTTCACTGAGTAAATAAAAGTTTAGAGCTGGATACTGAGTACAGATGGAAGGAATATTTGTCATTATTCATTTCCTTTCTGAACAATGGGTTTCCTGATATTTGGAAAATTCAGGGCTTGTCAACACAGACAATATATCCCATCTTGCCCCATCTCAGAGCCCCACAATTCTGACAATGCAGGGAATTTTCCCCAATTTTCCCCATGCCTGTGGCAGATAATGGGGCTCAGATAGGGAGAAGGTGGGATAGGGCCCAATACAGCATTATAAGATAATACCTGATTTAATCCATTACCACCAACAAAAAACAGGTTGGCTCCCATGTGTCTGCAGCAGCCCGTCCTAGCAGGCCAGTCCCTGCTGCTACTGTGGTCTCCATGGCTCCCCCAGAAGGCAGGAAGAATCCTGCAGCATGTGACCAAGGCTGGTCTCATGCAGGGGGGCTTGGTCACATGTTCTGGCTGGCTTCCTCTATGCCAGGGGAGCATGGAAGATGGTAGCAATGGCTGCAGCGATGGGGCTGGTGTGCCCATTATGACTTCCTCCTGTTCCATGAATGGGAGAACAATGGGACTGATCTGTGGCCAAGATACATTGGTGGGAAGCCAGCATATCCTGGCTCATGTAGATGAGCTCTTAGTCAGGAAGAATAAACTGAGGTGAGAATTTTGCACAGTTTTACCCCAGTATTTGAACATCCCAACATATTAAAGCTAATGATTCTCTGCAGAAATATATGTGGGATTTTTGTGCCAATCATGTCATTTTGCACAGAAAACACACTGTTTGCAGAAAAAACACCTTTTGTGACTCTGGTAACAGTATTTTTGAGCAATAAACAGCACTTTTGCGCAAAAAATCATTGTGCAAACAGTGTGCAAGTTTTGTACAAAAACATGTTTTTGTGCTAAAATAACACCTCCCCAAATACTTTGGAACATACAAATGTAGGGTTAAAGCTGCATGGGAATTTTCATTATCTCTGGCAATGGTGAGAAAACTACAGAAATTATTCACCTGTGAGGATGGAATAGCCAAAGATTTAGGTACATTCCTAGTGCCAAATGGCATTGAGAGAGAAATTACAAAAGCTATGTTTTTTCTCTCTGTTCTAATGTTTGCTGAACCCACACATGTAACAGATATTTAGCAGATATTATTTTTGCTTATGAACGAGTTGTGCGACTGAAGCGCCATGCCTGAGTGAGGGGGCTACCTCTGCCTGTCGCTCCCTGTCAATCTAGTATTGTAAACAAAGCAGATATTATCATAGCCAAGCAGAGAAGGATGCATCATCATGACACAAGCTATTGCAATGCTCAGGTTGGAGAACAACATGATATCACTCACACTTCACTTCCCGGGTGCTTTTGGATGACAGGCAGATGGAAAAATTGAAAGGGACTACAATATCTCATCGTAACAGAGAGCATTTTCTGAGTTCATAAAGTTGGATTTGTAATCTAGCAAGAAAATCATGAGTTTAGATGCAATCCATTAATCTAGCATAACTGGTAATTAAGGATGTTTCACATGCAAACTTCACAGTGGATATGGCTAGAAACTATGGGGGGGGGGCGGAAAGGTCATAATCACCATCATCATCCTTGCATTGGTGACCCTGTAAACCAAGGGAGGGCAAAGTACAGCCATTTTGTGGTCCTCAGGTTCCTCCAGGGGTCAAAATGCCCTCTAGGAGGTGTGGGGGGCATTCTCACCACGTTTTGCCCTTCCCCGGGTTATTTTAGACTCAGAAAAGGCCTCTTTTAAAACCAGAAGTAAACTAGATGTAATAGGTGTCCCTGTAAACCAAGGGAGGGCAAAGTACAGCCATTTTGTGGTCCTTAGGTTCCTCCAGGGGTCAAAGTGCCCTTTAGAAGTTGTGGGAGGCATTCTCACCATGTTTTGCCCTTCCCCAGGTTATTTTAGACTCAGAAAAGGCCTCTTTTAAAACCAGAAGTAAACTGGATGTAACTTCCCATTTGGGGGGGGGGAGGTCTCTCCTGGGCCCAAAACTGTCCAGGGGGGTTGAAAACATGGCAAAAATGCCCACAACATGCTTAGATGATTTGGAGGGACATTTGGGAGAAAACCTGGGGGGTTAGTGAGAGTATGGTCAGGTGAGTCCCCCCCCCAAGGTCTGCTAGGGGACAAAAGTGCCCCCCTAGTCTCCTACCACTGCCCTACTCCACTCTAAACTTTCAAGTCTAAAGCAATAATTTTGCCATACCCTCAGACCAGGAATAATGCCCATATTCTCATTGGTTTGCAGTGGGGGCAAGCTTTCCGGGCATTGTTGGACCACAACTCCCAGTATTCCTCATCATTTATTATGTTGACTCAAGCTTCTGGAACTTTCAGCCCAACAATATCTGGAGGGCCACATTATTCCTCCTCTTGATTTCCAGTCTCACAGAATGATGACATTTTAGTGAGTAGTGTACTACTGGATTAAGGTCCTAGCCTTGACTAGACACCAGCATTGAGGGGCAGGAGTTCAGGGATTTAGTTTTATCCATTCATAACTGCACAGTTCAGGTCACTTGTAAACTGAATGCTTCTGACCTGTGAACACCTTCAAACCCTAAAATATTCTGATTTCTCATTTATATTTATTTATGGTCTGCGAGAAATGAGGCTGAGTTTTGTTTATACCATAAGCCCACTCAAGTCCTCACTGTGCACTGATGTATGTCTGGTATTTGGGAGAAATTTGTTGTTGTTGTAATTGCTTTGTCTTTCAGCTTCTGAGTGGGAGGATCATATTCATCCAGAGCTTGGGAAGTTACTTACTGAAAACAATTACTTACTCTTGTAGTTTCAAGGCCTCAGAATGTGTACATTTGTTATTGTTATAGGTATTTTTTTAAAAAAAAATTGTTTACTTTCCTTTTTCTTAAAAGAAGTGGAATGGTTACCTATGGCTGTTATTGTTGTGTGCTTTCAAGACATTTCCAACTTATGGTGACCCTAAGGGGAACCTATTGTGGGGTTTTCTTGGCAAGATTTGTTCTTAAACCAAAATGTAATTTAAGTCTTAAGTTATTTAAATAAAAAGTAGCTTACAACAATATATGAATGCTAGAAGCCACTGGGCCATGGTATAAGCCACATTTTCCTCCAGTCTATGTCGTCATTGGCTCAACACCCACAACAGCATGAGACCACAGCACAAACTGGCAGTGTGAGCTATCATTTGAACCGTACAATTATATGATCAGCCGTGACTACAGAAGTAACTAAAAGTCACAATTACACCATACAAAAGAGTCATCCCTCACTAAATTGCAACCATAATGTAACTTTGTTGTGCCCTAGGGAATGCACAAAAGGAAACAGTGATAAGTAACTAGTTAATTGTAACTAATTAATTTCCAACTTCTGTCTTCATCATGATGTTACATGTCAAAACAGAACCAAATAAGAAAGAATCCCTTTTAAAGACTAACACGTTAGTTATAGTCAAATATATTAGATATGTGAATTTCTAATTCTACACAGAATTTCAGTACATGTGGTTGAGGCTGCAAACAGTAAAGTCAGATGTGTGTTATTAACACTGGCATCTCACCTAAGTGTTTCTGATAACACAAACATCCTGGTACTGGTGCTACTAAGACACACATTTAATTTCCCTGTATCTTCACTATCTGCAGTCCCATCATAATGTAATGCACACATATCTTAAATTCTGAATAACACTGCACATCTGATGAAGTGGGCTGCAATCCACCAAAACTTATGCCATAATAAAGGTTCTAGTCTTTAAAGCGTCACAGAACTCTCTTTGCAAACTTGAGAGATTGTCAGATGCAGCAAAAACCACATCAGAAGATTGTGACGAGAACGGGCGACATTATCAGATGAAGTTGTCCTTCAGAGCTCTGGGGGCATAGTGTGGGAACAATTAAGATGTCCTTTTGTATTGGTGGCTTAACCCCATCAATGAAAAAGGGAAGCCTTGTCTGCAGCAGCGCTACACCCCAGGAACAACTGGGGATGTGGGCATCTGATAATGTCACCCTTTCTGTTCTTGTCATGTTCTTCTGATGCAGTTGGGGATGAAGGGTTGTTTGTTTTTTTTGCCACATTTCACTGCATCTGATAATCTCCTTACACTGGTGTAACTGTCTACCAGCATAACTGTGAGAAATGTAGCATTTTTCTTGCACCCCTGTTTGGTAAGTTTAGGAAATTCCTTGCATGTTTAAGTTCCTACCTCCCTTCTCATCTCAGGCTATCTTAGCCATTTGGAGCTATGGAGTGACCATTGAGTCATTCATCACATGGCCTCCTAATTTAAATACTTTATGATCCTTTCTGTCCCTTCTAGGAGATTTTTTGCAGCTTCTCCACTAGGCCTCTCTTCCCTTTTTCTCCCCTTCCTACCATGCATCTGACTTCCAAACATGAAGAAAAAAGATGAGCTCTTGCTTACTTACAAACACCTCTATTTCTGCTGTAGTACAGTACTTAGAAACTTCTAATTTATCCTAACATGAAATTCTCAAGATTGGGTGAGTTTTCTACCCTGAACTGTAATCCTTAGTTAAGGACATAGATTTGTTTTGAATATGTAGATTGAAATTGCTATACCTTCAGTAAATTTTTGATAGGCATTTTTTAAGCAAATGTCTTTATTGTTTTAATTTTGTCCGCTTGACTTTAATGCTGGGTGATTTAGAACAAATTGAGGAGCTTGGTCAGTCTTCCCTAGGCTAACTCTGCTTACTTTAAAAGAAACTTTTCTTAAGAACATATTCCTAAAGGGTTTGCTCCCTGGAATCTTTAATATATTTTTTTAATTTTTATTCTCATACACCCCAACAATAACTGGCTGCATAGTGGCAGTGGATGCTGGGAGTGGCAGCAAAAGCATCTGCATCAGATGAAGAAATTGCCTTGTCAGCTCTTGAGAGGCTTTGTTTCTTTCATTCATTCATTCATTCATTTTCCTGCCTTTCTTTTGGCACAAGAGCCAACGTAGCTTATATCAAGTAAAAAACAAAGTACAGTCGTCCCTTCACATTCGCGGGGGTTCCGTTCCGCGGACCCCCGCGAATGTGAAAAAACCGCGAATAACGACACCCCTCCCCCTCCCTCCCCAGGCCTTCGCGGGGCCTTCCTAGGCCCCGCGAAGGTCTCCCCGGCCCTCACTCCCTCCCTCCCCAAGCCTTCGCGGGGCCTTACTAGGCCCGGCGGAGGTCTCCAAGGCCCTCCCTCCCTCCCTCCCCAGGCCTTCGCGAGGCCTTCCGAGGCCCCGCAGAGGCCTCCCCGGCCCTTCCTCCCTCCCTCCCCAGGCCTTCGCGGGGCCTTCCTCCCGCCCTCCCCAGGCCTTCCTCCCGCCCTCCCCAGGCCTTCGCCGGCCCTCCCTCCCGCCCTCCCCAGGCCTTCGCGGGGCCTTCTTTCATTCATTCATTCATTTTCCTGCCTTTCTTTTGGCACAAGAGCCAACGTAGCTTATATCAAGTAAAAAACAAAGTACAGTCGTCCCTTCACATTCGCGGGGGTTCCGTTCCGCGGACCCCCGCGAATGTGAAAAAACCGCGAATAACGACACCCCTCCCCCCTCCCTAGGCCCCGCGGAGGCCTCGCCGGCCCTCCCTCCCTCCCTCCCCAGGCCTTCGCGGGGCCTTCCTAGGCCCCGCGGAGGTCTCCCCGGCCCTTCCTCCCACCCTCCCCAGGCCTTCGCGTCTCCGGAGGCCCCAGGATCGCCTCCCCAGCCCTCCCCACCCCGTCCCCAGGCCTTTCTGGGGCCTCCGGAGACGCTCCGGAGGCCCCAGGATCGCCTCCCCAACCCTCCCCACCCCGTCCCCAGGCCTTCCTGGGGCCTCCGGAGCGTCTCCGGAGGCCCCAGGATCGCCTCCCCCAGCCCTCCCCACCCCGTCCCCAAGCCTTCCTGCATCTCCGGAGGCCCCAGGATCGCCTCCCCAGCCCTCCCCACCGCGTCCCCAGGCCTTCCTTGGGCCTCCGGAGCATCTCCGGAGGCCCCAGGATCACCTCCCCAGCCCTCCCCACCCCGTACCCAGGCCGTTCTGGGGCCTCCGGAGATGCTCCGGAGGCCCCAGGATCGCCTCCCCAGCCCTCCCCACCCCGTCCCCAGGCCTTCCTGGGGCCTCCGGAGCATCTCCGGAGGCCCCAGGATCGCCTCCCCAGCCCTCCCCACCGCGTCCCCAGGCCTTCCTGGGGCCTCCAGAGCGTCTCCGGAGGCCCCAGGATCGCCTCCCCAGCCCTCCCCACCCCGTCCCCAGGCCTTTCTGGGGCCTCCGGAGATGCTCCGAAGGCCCCAGGATCGCCTCCCCAGCCCTCCCCACCCCGTCCCCAGGCCTTTCTGGGGCCTCGGGAGATGCTCCGGAGGCCCCAGGATCACCTCCCCAGCCCTCCCCAACCCGTCCCCAGGCCTTCCTGGGGCCTCCGGAGCGTCTCCGGAGGCCCCAGGATCGCCTCCCCAGCCCTCCCCACCCCGTCCCCAGGCCTTTCTGGGGCCTCCGGAGATGCTCCGGAGGCCCCAGGATCGCCTCCCCAGCCCTCCCCATCCCGTCCCCAGGCCTTCCTGGGGCCTCCGGAGCATCTCCGGAGGCCCCAGGATCGCCTCCCCAGCCCTCCCCAGTCCTTCCTGGGGCCTCCGGAGCGTCTCCGGAGGCCCCAGGATCGCCTCCCCAGACCTCCCCACCGCGTCCCCAGGCTTTCCTGGGGCCTCCGGAGCGTCTCCGGAGGCCCCAGGATCGCCTCCCCAGCCCTCCCCACCCCGTCCCCAGGCCTTCCTGGGGCCTCCGGAGCGTCTCCGGAGGCCCCAGGATCGCCTCCCCAGCCCTCCCCACCGCGTCCCCAGGCCTTTCTAGGGCCTCCGGAGCGTCTCAGGAGGCTCCAGGATCGCCTCCCCAGCCCTCCCCACCGTGTCCCCAGGATCGCCTCCCCAGCCCTCCCCACCCCATCCCCAGGCCTTTCTGGGGCCTCCGGAGATGCTCCGGAGGCCCCAGGATCGCCTCCCCAGCCCTCCCCACCGCGTCCCCAGGCCTTCCTGGGGCCTCCGGAGCGTCTCCGGAGGCTCCAGGATCGCCTCCCCAGCCCTCCCCACCGCGTCCCCAGGCCTTCCTGGGGCCTCCGGAGCGTCTCCGGAGGCCCCAGGATCGCCTCCCCACCCCTCCCCAGGCCTTCATGGGGCCTGCGGTGATGCTCCGGAGGCCCCAGGATCGCCTCCCCAGCCCTCCCCACCCCGTCCCCAGGCCTTCCTGGGGCCTCCGGAACGTCTCCGGAGGCCCCAGGATCGCCTCCCCAGCCCTCCCCACCCCGTCCCCAAGCCTTCCTGGGGCCTCCGGAGCGTCTCCTGAGGCCCCAGGATCGCCTCCCCACCCCGTCCCCAGGCCTTCATGGGGCCTCCGGAGCATCTCCGGAGGCCCCAGGATCGCCTCCCCAGCCCTCCCCACCCAGTCCCCAGGCCTTCCTGGGGCCTCCGGAGCGTCTCCGGAGGCTCCAGGATCGCCTCCCCAGCCCTCCCCACCGCGTCCCCAGGCCTTCCTGGGGCCTCCGGAGCGTCTCCGGAGGCCCCAGGATCGCCTCCCCACCCCTCCCCAGGCCTTCCTGGGGCCTCCGGAGCGTCTCCGGAGGCCCCAGGATCGCCTCCCCAGCCCTCCCCACCGCGTCCCCAGGCCTTCCTGGGGCCTCCGGAGCGTCTCCGGAGGGCCCAGGATCGCCTCCCCAGCCCTCCCCACCCCGTCCCCAGGCCTTTCTGGGGCCTCCGGAGATGCTCCGGAGGCCCCAGGATCACCTCCCCAGCCCTCCCCACCCCGTCCCCAGGCCTTCCTGGGGCCTCCGGAGTGTCTCCGGAGGCCCCAGGATCGCCTCCCCAGCCCTCCCCACCCCGTCCCCAGGCCTTTCTGGGGCCTCCGGAGATGCTCCGGAGGACCCAGGATCGCCTCCCCAGCCCTCCCCACCCCGTCCCCAGGCCTTCCTGGGGCCTCCGGAGCGTCTCCGGAGGCCCCAGGATCGCCTCCCCAGCCCTCCCCACCCCGTCCCCAAGCCTTCCTGCATCTCCGGAGGCCCCAGGATCGCCTCCCCAGCCCTCCCCACCGCGTCCCCAGGCCTTCCTGGGGCCTCCGGAGCATCTCCGGAGGCCCCAGGATCACCTCCCCAGCCCTCCCCACCCCGTACCCAGGCCGTTCTGGGGCCTCCGGAGATGCTCCGGAGGCCCCAGGATCGCCTCCCCAGCCCTCCCCACCCCGTCCCCAGGCCTTCCTGGGGCCTCCGGAGATGCTCCGGAGGCCCCAGGATCGCCTCCCCAGCCCTCCCCACCGCGTCCCCAGGCCTTCCTGGGGCCTCCAGAGCGTCTCCGGAGGCCCCAGGATCGCCTCCCCAGCCCTCCCCACCCCGTCCCCAGGCCTTTCTGGGGCCTCGGGAGATGCTCCGGAGGCCCCAGGATCGCCTCCCCAGCCCTCCCCACCCCGTTCCCAGGCCTTTCTGGGGCCTCCGGAGATGCTCCGGAGGCCCCAGGATCGCCTCCCCAGCCCTCCCCATCCCGTCCCCAGGCCTTCCTGGGGCCTCCGGAGCGTCTCCGGAGGCCCCAGGATCGCCTCCCCAGCCCTCCCCAGTCCTTCCTGGGGCCTCCGGAGCGTCTCCGGAGGTCCCAGGATCGCCTCCCCAGACCTCCCCACCGCGTCCCCAGGCTTTCCTGGGGCCTCCGGAGCGTCTCCGGAGGCCCCAGGATCGCCTCCCCAGCCCTCCCCACCCCGTCCCCAGGCCTTCCTGGGGCCTCCGGAGCGTCTCCGGAGTCCCCAGGATCGCCTCCCCAGCCCTCCCCACCGCGTCCCCAGGCCTTCCTGGGGCCTCCGGAGCGTCTCCGGAGGCCCCAGGATCGCCTCCCCAGCCCTCCCCACCGCGTCCCCAGGCCTTTCTGGGGCCTCCGGAGCGTCTCCGGAGGCTCCAGGATCGCCTCCCCAGCCCTCCCCACCGCGTCCCCAGGCCTTCCTGGAGCCTCCGGAGCGTCTCCGGAGGCCCCAGGATCGCCTCCCCAGCCCTCCCCACCCCATCCCCAGGCCTTTCTGGGGCCTCCGGAGATGCTCCGGAGGCCCCAGGATCGCCTCCCCAGCCCTCCCCACCGCGTCCCCAGGCCTTCCTGGGGCCTCCGGAGCGTCTCCGGAGGCTCCAGGATCGCCTCCCCAGCCCTCCCCACCGCGTCCCCAGGCCTTCCTGGGGCCTCCGGAGCGTCTCCGGAGGCCCCAGGATCGCCTCCCCACCCCTCCCCAGGCCTTCATGGGGCCTGCGGTGATGCTCCGGAGGCCCCAGGATCGCCTCCCCAGCCCTCCCCACCCCGTCCCCAGGCCTTCCTGGGGCCTCCGGAACGTCTCCGGAGGCCCCAGGATCGCCTCCCCAGCCCTCCCCACCCCGTCCCCAAGCCTTCCTGGGGCCTCCGGAGCGTCTCCTGAGGCCCCAGGATCGCCTCCCCACCCCGTCCCCAGGCCTTCATGGGGCCTCCGGAGCATCTCCGGAGGCCCCAGGATCGCCTCCCCAGCCCTCCCCACCCAGTCCCCAGGCCTTCCTGGGGCCTCCGGAGCGTCTCCGGAGGCTCCAGGATCGCCTCCCCAGCCCTCCCCACCGCGTCCCCAGGCCTTCCTGGGGCCTCCGGAGCGTCTCCGGAGGCCCCAGGATCGCCTCCCCACCCCTCCCCAGGCCTTCCTGGGGCCTCCGGAGGGTCTCCGGAGGCCCCAGGATCGCCTCCCCAGCCCTCCCCACCGCGTCCCCAGGCCTTCCTGGGGCCTCCGGAGCGTCTCCGGAGGGCCCAGGATCGCCTCCCCAGCCCTCCCCACCCCGTCCCCAGGCCTTTCTGGGGCCTCCGGAGATGCTCCGGAGGCCCCAGGATCACCTCCCCAGCCCTCCCCACCCCGTCCCCAGGCCTTCCTGGGGCCTCCGGAGTGTCTCCAGAGGCCCCAGGATCGCCTCCCCAGCCCTCCCCACCCCGTCCCCAGGCCTTTCTGGGGCCTCCGGAGATGCTCCGGAGGACCCAGGATCGCCTCCCCAGCCCTCCCCACCCCGTCCCCAGGCCTTCCTGGGGCCTCCGGAGCGTCTCCGGAGGCCCCAGGATCGCCTCCCCAGCCCTCCCCACCGCATCCCCAGGCCTTCCTGGGGCCTCCGGAGCGTCTCCGGAGGCCCCAGGATCGCCTCCCCAGCCCTCCCCACCCCGTCCCCAAGCCTTCCTGGGGCCTCCGGAGCGTCTCCGGAGGCCCCAGGATCACCTCCCCAGCCCTCCCCACCCCGTCCCCAGGCCTTCCTGGGGCCTCCGGAGCGTCTCCGGAGGCCCCAGGATCGCCTCCCCAGCCCTCCCCACCCCGTCCCCAGGCCTTTCTGGGGCCTCCGGAGATGCTCCGGAGGACCCAGGATCGCCTCCCCAGCCCTCCCCACCCCGTCCCCAGGCCTTCCTGGGGCCTCCGGAGATGCTCCGGAGGACCCAGGATCGCCTCCCCAGCCCTCCCCACCCCGTCCCCAGGCCTTCCTGGGGCCTCCGGAGCGTCTCCGGAGGCCCCAGGATCGCCTCCCCAGCCCTCCCCACCCCGTCCCCAGGCCTTTCTGGGGCCTCGGGAGATGCTCCGGAGGCCCCAGGATCGCCTCCCCAGCCCTCCCCACCGCGTCCCCAGGCCTTCCTGGGGCCTCCGGAGCGTCTCCGGAGGCTCCAGGATCGCCTCCCCAGCCCTCGCCACCGTTTCCCCAGGCCTTCCTGGGGCCTCCGGAGCGTCTCCTGAGGCCCCAGGATCGCCTCCCCACCCCGTCCCCAGGCCTTCATGGGGCCTCCGGAGCATCTCCGGAGGCCCCAGGATCGCCTCCCCAGCCCTCCCCACCCCGTCCCCAGGCCTTCCTGGGGCCTCCGGAGCGTCTCCGGAGGCTCCAGGATCGCCTCCCCAGCCCTCCCCACCGCGTCCCCAGGCCTTCCTGGGGCCTCCGGAGCGTCTCCGGAGGCCCCAGGATCGCCTCCCCACCCCTTCCCAGGCCTTCATGGGGCCTCCGGAGATGCTCCGGAGGCCCCAGGATCGCCTCCCCAGCCCTCCCCACCCCGTCCCCAGGCCTTCATGGGGCCTCCGGAGCGTCTCCGGAGGCCCCAGGATCACCTCCCCAGCCCTCCCCACCCCGTCCCCAGGCCTTTCTGGGGCCTCGGGAGATGCTCCGGAGGCCCCAGGATCGCCTCCCCAGCCCTCCCCACCCCGTCCCCAGGCCTTCCTGGGGCCTCCGGAGCGTCTCCGGAGGCCCCAGGATCACCTCCCCAGCCCTCCCCACCCCGTCCCCAAGCCTTCCTGGGGCCTCCGGAGCGTCTCCGGAGGCCCCAGGATCGCCTCCCCACCCCTCCCCAGGCCTTCCTGGGGCCTCCGGAGCGCCTCCGGGGCCCCCGTGGACGCCTCCCTGGGCCTCCCCGCTCCCTCTATGTCTTTCACGGGGCCTCTGGAGGCCCCGTGTCGCGGTTTTGGGGGGGCCCGGGGGGGCCCTCCCAAAACCGTGAATTACCGAAACCGCGAATGTCAAGTTCGCGAATGTGGAGGGACAACTGTATACTTTAAAAACTATTTGATAATAAAGTTAAAGCTGGTAACCAACAGGTCAGCTTCCTCTATTGACAGAGATGCCTCTGATCATCACTTGAATTCCATTTTTCCCTCTCCATACTCCAGATTATAGATGCTGTTTGATGTAGGGACATTTGAACAAACAGGATGTGGAAGGGCTAGGAGGAGAAAAGAAAGGATTGGGACAGATGAGTAAATACTGCTAATCTAAGGACTTTATCAGATGCAGCAAATATGGCATCATAACAATGCCTAATGAACATGAAAGGGTGCACATATCAGATGACATCATCCTTTCACGATCATGTAATGTAAATGAGCCATTCTTTTTTATTGACGGGCCAAGCCTTCAATAGATCTCCTGTGATGCTTTTTTGCTGGTATTGCTGGCATTTGAAACCTCGCGCCATTGTGCTCTTGTGAATACAGGATCAATGACAGAACACTTCTGGGTAAGATCTCAACAACCAGGTAGGGGATGCTCTTTTTATGAGCCTCCCCGGTTCACTTTTAGGTTGTAAAGTGTGTTTTTGTGCTTCCGTGAATGTTTTTTTTTATTATTTTTTAATTTTCTTATAATTAAAACACATATAAGTACATACATACATACCATATGCATATACTTGTTTATATACATCTGAACATATACATCCACACCAAACATTCATATCTTCTAATTTTGTTTCTATTTGTTTGATCATCTCCTGATAACATTATGTTATTTGTAATTTACACTTATTTTTTTTGTCATTTATACAAACTTGTTTCATACTCTCCTCCTTACACACCATGTGACTTCCTTCTTTGTTTCATTTTCTTTCTTATTTTTTTTTTTTATTCACTGGGACTTCCAGTTGGCAATGGCGGTACGGTCAGATCTTTACTGAGAGACTCTCAGAAAGGTCTAGCCATTCGCGGACGTTAACCTACCCCTATGATAAAGGGGAGTGGGTTTGAAGCTTTCCCCTGGCACGGGGAAACCGGAGGAGCCCTCAGAGGTCTGGTGCCTGCCCGAATCCTTGGAAGATCGGACGCTGAAAGGCAGATCGGCAAGAAGGTAAAGGGTGGAGGAGACCGGGGCTTGAAATCCCCGCCGCGTCTGGCAGCCACTGTGGTGGCAAAGTACCGCCACCAATTTTTTAAAATTTAAAATACAAAGATACTGAATGTTTTATGACTTTGTGTTTTTGTGTTTTTTTTTAATTTACCGTGTTCATGTCTTCTCATGAGAATCGGTGAGATCATGAGTGGAGAAGTGAGTGGAGCTCCATTTGTGCTCCATTCAAGCTGAGGGGCTGCCTTTGAATGCTGATCAAGGTAGGTCTGGTAGGAAGGGTTCTTTTGCTGGCAAAAAAAAAAACGCTTTAAAATATGCTGGCAAAAGAACCCTTGGAGTGGCTTGTCTGAAAAAGTCCTAAATCTAGAGAGCCAGCATGGCATACTAGTGGTCTGAGTGCTGGACTAGGACTCTGGGAGACTAGGGTTCACATTCTCAACCATGAAAATCCATTAGGTGACCTTGGACAACTCAATCTATCTAAGGAGATTTTCACATGGGGCCAAAATGCCATGTTACTGCCCCGCCATCTCTTCTCTCTTTTCCCGTTCCTGTCACGGAATAACATAAATCTTTCACACACTTACCTTAATTCCACAGGAGGAACGGGCTCCCCCTCCCCTCACTGGCCGGCCATAAATGCAGCCGTCGTAAGGCTGGTTTTATGACTGGCCGTCTGAAATCCCAGCTGTTATCGCGTGATAACCGCTGGGTGGTAAATTTAAAAAATAAATCTCCCCCAAACATAAAATGAGTTCACCAAGCACAAAAACACACCTTAAATCACACAATCAAAACAGGGAGGGTAAAATAAAGGATGCCACTTACCTGGATGTCCAGATTGTACAGGAAGTGCTTGGAATGGACCTCCCCTCTGCAGCTGTCATTTCGGAACAGGAACGGGGCTCCTGTTCTCACACCTGTGATTGCGTGATAGTGACGGAATGGGAGGTCTATTCACAATGAAAAATCATGATTATATTGTTCCAGAACAGTCACAGGAGCAGGATGGATGCAGGACAGAACGGGGTCAACGTCATCTGAAAGGGAAAAATCTTTCCCGACCCTGTTCTGTTCCTACCATGGGATATATAGCCCATGTGAAAATCTCCTAAGACTTAGAGGAACACAACAACAAACCTTCTCAGAATACACCTTGACTAGAAGAGTTCACAATAGTGCCACCATATGTTGGAAATGACTTAAAGGCACACATCATCATCATCACCATCAAAAACAAATCTGAATCTATTCCTATTACTCTAAACCACATCTACGATTGCCTTTACTGCCACTGAGCCTTCAACTTTGCCCTGGCCACCTTAATTTGCAAGTAGTGTCCTGGAGAGCAGAGCCACAACCATTCTGTGGCACACTTTAGATGTGCACTGTGATGAAAAGGCAGCTCCTTTAGCCAATCTCAGTGCAGCAGGTGCCCAGCCAATAGGAAGGCAGCTGGGCATGGCTATAAAAAGGCCTGACAGAGAGTGAGTGGGGTTTTTTGTTAGTTGTTTTGAGGTTTGACTGGAAAGAAAGAGTTACACCGAAGGGAGGGTGTGCTCTTAGAGTTCCTGAGGGAACTTTCCAGTCTGACGACCACAGAAGGGTCTTAAGGATCCAGAGAGGGACTGAATAGACTTGGAGAGTCTAGTAGGGAGAGGCTCAGAACAAGTCAAGTATATAACGGGGATTTAGGACTTTGTGCCTGAGTTAGTAGTGCTGGTGTGTCTAGATTGATGTTATTATTTTAAAAGGAATCTGATGTAACTAAGCCTTAAGAAGATTAACAACTTTAATACTCAACTACAGTTTATTTGTTTTATATTTTTCAATAAACGTTTGTTAGAGTTTAAAGCGGCTTGGCCTCCGTTTAATTTAAACCACGCTACCTGATATCAGGGACACAAAGGGCTGTCCCAATAAAAAGTGGTTGGTGCTTCACACATTCTTTTGGGGGCAGTAGGGGGATGCAAGAGACCCACAGGACTGCCATCCTAAAGTCAGAGTGTTAAGGTTGTGGCTTGACCATGTACGGGTCGCCACATATTTTTGGTGGCAGCGGTGGGATAGGAAAGGCCCCCATGCCACTAGGAAGGAGCCTGGCACCATGCACATTTTTAAAACTTCCCTGGTTTACCTGGAAGTTTTAAAGTGTGTGTATGTGCTTTTTGTGACTTTTTTGTGTATTTTTGTTTTTATTTTTGAATTTCCCACACTCACATCTTCTCACAAGAATGGGTGGGATTTCAGTCCAGGGCTCTGTTAGAGCTCCAGTCATTCCTGGGCTGCCTTACAATGTGAGACAAGGTAGGTGTGGTGGGGAGTGTTATTGTGCTGAGACAGGGGCGGGATTGCAGATTGTGGGACAAGAATGTTTTTTGCATTCCTGTCTGATATCTCCTATGACTGCCAGCAGGCATCGGAACTGGCCAAGGTCACATAGAGGCTGTGACTATATGAACTAGAAGGACTCCACCCTCCATGTAGCTGTTGGCTCATATAGCTGAAGTCTCCCCTCCTTCCTAACTGGGTAATATTACCTCCATGTTGCCATGTATCAAAACATGGTGGGACAAGTAGGGCCAGATCAAGAAAATTTTGCTGCTTGAGGAAGAAGAGTAAATGCTCCCCCACCCACCCACCCAGGTTAGGATGCATGGTACCCAAAAACAGTCAGTTATTTTGACACAAGAGGCTAAGACCTATGGTAAATCCAGCATGTCCATGATACTGCAGTGCCAGCGTTTCAGACCTTTCTTTTTTCTACCACCCCCTGCACCCTCAGAGTTACCCAGAAATTGACTTCAGAGGATTTTTCAGTCCTCCAAAGCAGATTTGTGGATCCCTCTGGCTTCCATGAGATTCTGCTGTTCTACCAGTGGAAGCCCAACAATTGCTCCTCCTCAGAAAGATCACTCAAGCACATTTTTAACCATAAAAATACACTATTAAGAAATTAAATAACTGCTTGCTGCTGATTCCTGATATCTGGACTCTGCTGTCTGAGACAGATGCCCCACTCTTTACAGTAGAGTCAGTCCTGGAACCAGGCCTTATCTGTTAGAGTATTTACTCTGTAAAGGGAACCAAGGGCTAAAATCCTATTATTTGAATATGCTGATGGTATACATTGTAGAAAGAGGTGTCGTGTACCTTCTTGCACAACACCCTTTGCTCTGGATGCACAGCAGCAGCTGAAGGTTCATGATGGCTGCAGCAATAACCCTGAGTGCAGCCAGGAAAGAAAGATCAAGCTGACACTTGAGACAGAGGCTGCTACTCCTTCCCTAGGTATTCAAGGGCAGCCAGAAAACATCCAGTTGCCCCTCTGTAACTGATCAATGGATGGGGCAAGGGAGCTGCATTTGGCAGCCTCCTCTCATAGAATCATAGAGTCATAGAATCATAGAATTGCAGAGTTGGAAGAGACCATGAGGGCCATCCAGTCCAACCCCCCTGCCACACAGGAAATCTTGATCAAAGCATCCCCGACAGATGGCCATCCAGCCTCTGTTTAAAGACCTCCAAGGAAGGAGACCCCACCACACTCCGAGGGAGTGCGTTCCACTGCCGAACAGCTCTTACTGTCAAAAAGTTCCTCCTAATGTTGAGGTGGAATCTCTGTTCCTGGAGCTTGCACCCATTGCTCCGTGTTCCAGTCTCTGGAGCAGCAGAAAACAAGCCTACTCCATCCTCAGCGTGACATCCCTTCAAATACTTAAACAGGGCTCTCAACTGTTGTTATGTGCCCAGAGACAAAGAAGGGAAGAGGGCACAGTCTCTGCTCCTGAATAAGTATCCTAGCAGAGTTTCATGCTTTGCCAGCTAACTTAACGAGTCTTGGTCGTAGCAGACAATGGAACAACTGAGGTGGGGAAAACAAGAAGGAGAGGATGCAACACATGTGTTCCAAAAGGCTGCTTTATAGTTTGGTTTGGCCTTATTTTTAGGGTAGCTGGTTTATCAGTTACATCTTCTATAGCAATAAGAAAGTATAGTCATTTGGAAAGTCTAAGAGAACTAGTCCTGTTATTTGGGGTGCGGGGGAGGGATTTGTCCACCCATTTTATCTGAGAGATTTCCCCTATTGCATGCTGGTTCCTATCAGTGCAAAATGAGATTAGTGTAGAGAAGGCAACATGTGAAAAACATAGGAGGTAAGTGCGGGAAACGAACGCAGCATCAAGCAGTCATTTGTGCTAAAGTACCAATACTGCTCGCACAGTGAAAGCAAAGCCCTGTTTATTCAAGATGAGGAGAAGATTTAATCACTGTCCATCTTAACTAGAGCAGTTTTCTTCACAGTTTCAGAGAAATGCAGACAGTGGTAAAACTTTATCTGAGGTCCATAGCCATGGGCATAGAGCAAAGAAAGTGAATTTGACGACCTGGCTACATCTGGAGTTTATCAGCTCTTTTCCTGGTTAGTATTACAGTAAACAATTATCTGTAGATCAGGAGACAGCAAAGACTTTAAAGACCCAAATTACAGAGAAAGACAGAGAGAAGGAGAACAGAGGAGATAAAAAGGAGCCTATGCATCTTATCATACTAATGAAATCAACCTGACAGGCATGCCAAGCTGCAAGAGTATTACACTGTCTGGTATTAAATGAGCAGTTACACCACCGGCTCCTATGTCAAACCACCAATAGACACGAAAGAGATGAAAAATGCCCAACCAGGTCAGCAGGGGTGATTTATGTGTGACTGCAAGACAACTGGTCAATTTAAAAATCTCTTCAACAAAATTGTCAGGATGTCATATTTATCTCTCTCTCTCTCTCTCTCTCTCTTTTTTTTTTTTTTTAATAAGCATGAGAAAGCCAAGAACGACTGTGCAAAATGCACAGTCATTTGGTTAGTCTTAAATTCAAGGAAATGGCAGCAAGGGTTTGTAGAAGACAGGCACAGTCTGAAGACACATGCTGCAGATGTCTTGCTGAAGTGAAGCAGGATTTAGTATGATCACTGTCTGGATGGGAAACTGCCCAAGAACCCTCTGGACACCTACTTGAGTTCTCCCCAAGTACTCCTAGACACCATCTTGAATTCCACTGAAGTAGCCTATGGAGAAAATCTTGAGTTTCATGACAGAAGAAAGACAGAATATAAATATGCTAAATAAAAATGACTAGAACAAACACGGGGAAGGCTGCATAACATCAATTGTTTCAACTGTCATAATCCTTTCCACCATTTTGTCAATTTTCTAGTTGTGTCAATTGTTCAGTTAGGGTTGGCATAAATGCTTTCAAAGGTAAAGTTTGTTGCAAGAAGCTAGATTTTGGTCACAATAAAGATCAAATTACTATCTAGATTTAGACAAGAGGGAAGATGAATGAAGGATCATTTGTTTGGGGAACTAGACTTGCCCATAGGTGAGTATGGCATGTTTGAGGAGATGGAGGAAACCAATCAATCTCAAATAATAATTTCCCCACTTATTCCAAACAGGCTTTTTACACTGGACAATCAGCTGCAAACTATTTTGGACTTTTGGAACTAGAATACACCTCCATTTCCTCACCAGGCTGAGGTTGAGAGTAAGTAGAACTGGAGACATTCCTCCTGCCCTCAGTCTCCAACTGCCATTACTCTTAAGTTAAAGAAATTGAAAAACAATGATTTGAAATAATGAGCTTCAATAAAGGAGGCTCTATATTTTATATTTTATGTTCAGTCATGTTTGCCCTTGATCTATGAATGGAACACCAAAATTACTGACAGCAAACACATAGGATATGAACAACAGGAGTATGCCAATTAAATAACCTCCAGGGTATGATTAAGTTGCGGTTCCTGACGTGTTTACACAAATATTTAAGGGTGTGCATCTCTATTTCATGCTTCTTATGCACTATTTCTTTCACTGAGATGGTCAGCTTCTGTCTGGCCTGTCCCACTTCAGAAATTAGCTAGGAGGGTTCATATGGCAGAGGATTAGGAATACTCTTCCATACAAGGCTACTCTCTGCAAATAAAGGACCAGCCTATGGAGGAAGGGTTCTTTGGCCTAGCATGCTCGCAGGTTTCCTGTGAGAAGAAAGTTATTTGGCATGGGGAAGCTTTCTGTCACGCAATTGACAATAAAGCACTACAACTCAGGCATCCAGATTGCCTGCCTCAGCAGGGGATTTTTGATTGGAAGAGATAACAATGCCATTTGTCACTCTGCTCCTATCTTCCCCTCTACATTTAGCTGCAATTGTCTGAATATTTGAAGGGAGATGAAATTTCCAAATAGCAGTATGTTGTCAGTATTTCTGTTGTAGGACTTTATCAGACCACCTTCTTGAAACGTTCTTTTGTCGGCATTTTATGAACCAGTTTTATGCTGGCAAAAGAACCCCCTTTACCAGACCTACCTGTAATAGTGTCAGAAAGGCAGCACTGACAGTAATGGAGCAAGAACAGAGCTCCGTTTACTTCTGGGTTCCAAATCTTGCCAATTCTCATGAGAAGACTCAAGTACAGCAGATTCAAACATTAAAGCAAAATCAAGACATAAAACATAAGCACAGAAGCACACTTTAAAAGTCCCAGGTACACCAGGGGAGGGTCATAAAAAGAGCATCCCCTACCTGGTTGTTGTGATCTCACCTGAAAGAGTTCTGACAATTAACGCTGTATTCCCACGGGCTTGTTCTTGAAGAGGGAATTAGGGCCCATTAGTATGAAAGATCTGCTTTTGGTAGAAATGAAAAATGCTAGAACAGGTTTATTAATATGGCTCCATGCAGCTCCCTGCATTTAGGAACTCTTCTTGAGGGTATGGCTGTAGCAACTGTCACAATGAGCAGCTGACATCACATTTAAACCCTATGCCACCTCACCTCAGTATGATCTAGGCCTCTATTTGCTGCAGAATACTCCATTTTAGTAGAAGTATGCCTATGACAACCAAATTTCTGTGTGATGTGTAGATAGTAACAATTTTAGGAGATTATCACATGGGGAAAAAAATAGTGTCCCCATCTCGCAATCTTCTCTCCCGCCCCTGTCCCTGTCAAAGTATCACACTTACCTTGTTTGCATGATCCCCCCTCCCCTCAGCAGCCCAGGAGTGAATGCAGCTCAATGCCACATTTGCTTCATGGAATGGAAATCCCACCCATTCTTGCAAGAGGATGATCACGCGGGAAATTCAAAAGTAAAAAACAAAATACACTTTAACAGGTTAAACAAAGCATCTAAAATTACAAAAATTACAAGTATCCCAGGGAGGGTACAAAAAAGTGTGTCACTTACCTCATCCCGATTGTACCCAGAAGTGTTCTGGAATGGACCTCCCACTCACGCTGGCATCATGCCAGCATAACAGAACACCTTTTCACTCACTTGTCATTCCATCATAGAAACGGAATGGGCAATCTATTCACAGCTTATGCCATGAATAAATAGGCACGCCATGGGAATGGGAGCATAACGAGGTAGGGATGACATTATCTGATATTCAAGCCCTTTTGCGATCTCCTGGGCTTGCAGTTGTTACATCATATTTAGCCTGTCTGATAATCTCCTTAAACAGCCCAGCTTTAGATTATGCTGAACTCTTAAGACCCTAAAGCACTTTCCAGAGATGGTCTGCAGTTCCAGGAATGACACACAGAATGGCACCTGTTTCCTGGGTTTAAATGGAATTTCCCAGTGGACCATTTTATTGTACCGTTCTTGAGGAGAACAATGCAGTAGTTGCCTGACAAAGCAATGGTTGTCAAAGAAGGAGCTACACTTGCAGTATGACTCGTATAGCTTCCTTCTGTACCAGCTCCGCAAACATCTATTCCACCAGGAGGCCTGGGGCTTGCCTAAATGGTGAAAATACTCCCTATAGAATTTGAGGAGAATACCTTTTGCCCAAACAGGATCCCATGGTGGTTCGCCATATGCAGAAGGAGGGGGGCCAAAAACACCATATACTGTGTGGGAAAAGCCTTTGTGGCTTTTCCCAATTTTTAAAATAATGTGAGGAAAATGCTCATTCCTGCTCATTGGAACAACTGATTTAGATCACAGCGCATTCCCGAATAAGAGCAGAAGTGGAAAAGATTTGTGGTCAAACATTTGTGGGGGGCAGAATTTGCTAACAACAATGTGGCCAGAACTACCATGTTGGATTTTTGTGGTAGCAATTTTGTGCTTTCCGCAGCACTGAGGCAATAAAACAGGGTTTTTTAAAGCTTATTTAGGTGGAAGGTTATACTTCTACATCTTAGATTTACAGTTTTTTTTTTTTAAAAAAAACTGTTGGGCAGCTGCAGCCTGTTAAGAATAAAAACGCAAGTAATTCACTCACAGCCACCATCTTGATTCGCAGGCATGCCTCTGTGTGAACATCAAACACAGACAGCTTTGAAAACCATGGAGACAAATGCTGCTGTGAATTGGTGTCTAGACAAACCCCTGGTGTTTTGTTTTATTTAATTGACTGGTTGATTAATTGATACCTCACCTTTCTCCTGGGATGGGACCCAAGTTAAGTTGGCTTACAATGATCTAAAATAAGATCTGGTTAAAATCTTATTTTACAAAAGTTTTAAAAATTAAACAATATATAACTTTAAAAAGGACATAATTCACAACAGTTAAAAACTGATTTAAAACATAATCTCAAAATAAAAGGTAAAAACCAGTGCATAACTTTATGCAGTGTACTGAAACAAAATTATTTGATTATTTATTTATATTACTTCCTAAGGATTCCCAAACTACCTTCCCCTCCCCTCCCAGCTCCTCCACATGCACCCCAATCCATGTTAATCACAATAATAAAAAAAGAAAGAAAAGAGATATAATTTCAGCTTCCAGGCTCACTTATAATGGAATCCAAGGCTGGCAATATTTCAAAAGGCCTTCCATCCCTCTTCCCCTGATGATGACATACTTGACTTATAAATGCCATAAGCCTGTAATTGACACTTCACTTATTTCTGAGTTAGGTCAAAGCAGAGGGGGGGGGGAGTTCCAGGAGACTGAGTGAAAAAAAACAAAGCTAGTTAACTTCTTGTGGATGTGAAATGTAAGGGAAAGAGTTGCTATACATGTTAGTTCTTATTCAAGTTTTAAAATAAAGTAGAAGTCACATAATGAATACTGTGTATATATTACATATTTTCATTTTTTTTAATTAGAAAAAGCAGCTGCAGAAGGCTATTAGTTTAAGCAGAAAACTGAGCAAGCTGCTTAACCCTTTCACCACCACCACCCTGGCAATATTCTGTTTCAAATTGTTCCCAAACCTTGCCTCTCTTGGTTTCACCCATGGTCATTCTGTCTTCTGTTCCTTCACATCTATGCATATGATATCCCTAAATTACTTTCATGAGATCCAAGAAATTCTATCACATTTTACTCCAGTATCAGAAATAATCTTAGAACATACAGTGGGGGCTTGGTATCCACTGGGGTTTGGTTCCAGGACTCCCCATGGATACCAAAATCTATGGATGCTCAAGTCCAATTATATACAATTGCGTAGTAAAATGGTGTCACTTATATAAAGTAGCAAAATCAAGGTTTGCTGTTAGGAATTTATTTATGTATTTATTTATTGGAATATATTCAAGCCATGGATGGCAGAATCCATGGATGCCAAATCCGTGGATACAGAGGGCCAACTGTAACACAATTTAATTTATGCTAAGTCTCATCAAGAATGAGGCCTCAAATCCAGTCATTTATTTCTGGGGCAAATAAAGACTCATAAGACAGAGGGTATTTGAGCATATCAAGAGGGAATCCCCTTCCAAATTCACCTCAGTATTTAGACTGTTGCATGTTACCCAATGCGGGGGGGGGGAATAGATGTGCATTGCATTTCACACTCCCCAGGTATCTTAGAAAAGATTTTAAGCATCTCTCTTACAGCAGGGTCTTTAAGTTATAAATATTATTAAACATAAGGATGTTGGCAATGAGGAGATATGCAGCTGGAATTCCCACTGGTTGCGATATGGGAAGTGCAAACTGAGAAATTTTTATGCTGTAAGCCGCCCCGATTGCATTGCAGAGGGGCAGCATAGAAATAAATTTTATTGTTATTATATTAGAAAGCAAACCTCTCTGATTCACCTGTCTTTTGGTGGTTACTGTTAACAGGCAAAGCTAACTAGTCCACAAATAAGCACTAAGAGGCAGGGCAAGCAACTGTGATGCTCCAGGGACCCTTCATATGATACATTTATGGCACTCCCATTATACTTTAACTCCCATAGATACATCCTACAGAATCTGGGGCTTGTAGTTTGATCAGAGGTACCAGAAGAGCTCTCTGGCCAAGGATTCTGAATGACATTCACTAAATTGCAAATCCCAGGATTCTATAGGATGGAACCATGGGAGTTAAAATGGAATCATTGTGCTATAACTGTGTAGTGTGAAAGGGCCCCAAATGTGTTTTGGCTTACAATTTCTGTCACCCCTGGCTAGCATAGCCAAAGGTGCAAACAAAAAATATTTGAAGGACTACAATTGTCCAACCAAGTCTTAGGACATTTTCAGATGTGATTTTCAGCAGCAAATATCCCAAAGCAGCTCCGTTGCTGCCATGCGGCAGAGGAGTGGTTTCGGATGACACTGTCCCCCTGCCGAAACCCTCCATGTCACTTCCATGACAGAATGGAGGAAACAGCGTCATATTTCACTCACAGGCAACATTCGTGAATGAAATATGACACAGCTTCCTCCACTCTGTCACGGAAGTGACACGGAGGGTTTCAGCAGAGGGACGGTGTCATCCGAAAGTGCTCTCCTGCCGTGCGGCAGCAACGGAGCTGTTTTTGGGATATTTGCTGCTGAAAATCGCATCTGAAAATGTCCTTAGACAGAAGATTTTCAGGGCAAAGAGCTTTTCTAGATTGTCAACATAGAATCATAGAGTTGGAAGAGACTTCAAGGGCCATCCAGTCCAACCCCCTGCCATGCAGGAATACACAATCAAGTCATTCCCGACAGATGGTCATCCAGCCTCTGTTTAAAAACCTCCAAAGAAGGAGACTCCACCACACTATGAGGCAGTGCATTCCACTTCCGAACAGCTCTTACTGTCAGAAAGTTCTTCCTGATGTTTAGGTGGGATCTCTTTTCCTGCAGTTTGAACCCATTGCTCCATATCCTAGTCTCTGGAGCAGCAGAAAGCAAGCTCGCTCCATCCTCAGTACGACATCCCTTCAAATATTTAAACATGGCTATCATGTCCCCCCTCAATCTTCTCTTCTCTAGATTTAACTTGCCCAGCTCCCTAAGCTGCTCCTCATAGGGCATGGCCTACAGACCTCCCACCATCCTGGTCCCCCTCCTCTGGACACATTCCAGCTTCTCAGTATCCTTCCTGAATTGTGGTGCCCAGAAATGGGCACAGTATTCCAGGTGAGGTCTGACCATAGCAGAATAGAGTGGCACTATTACTTCCTTTGATCTAGATGCTATACTCCTATCAATGCAGCCTAGAATTGCATTGGCTTTTTTAGCTGCTGCATCACACTGCTGACTCATGTTCAGCTTGTGGTCCGCTAACACTCCTAGATCCCTTTCGCATGTAGTGCTATCAAGCCAGGTGTCACCCATCCTGTATCTGTGCATTTCATTTTTACTGCCGAAGTATAGTATCCTGCATTTCTCCCTCTTGAAATTAATTTTGTTAGTTTTGGCCCAGCTCTCCAATCTGTTCAGGTCACTTTGGATTCTGATCCTGTCCTCTGGGGTATTAGCTACCCCTCCTAATTTGGTGTCATCTGCAAACTTGATAAGTATACACTCTATTCCCTCATCCAAGTCATGGATAAAGATGTTGAATAGCCCTGGGCCCAGGACAGAACCCCGTGGCACCCCACTGGTCACTTCTGTCCAGGATGAAGAGGAGCCATTGGTGACTACCCTTTGGGTTCAGTCAGTCAACAGTTGCATTGTCTAGCCCGCGTGTTACTAACTTTTTTGCAAGAATACCATTGGGGACCTTGTCAAAAGCCTTACTGAAATCAAGATACACTATATCCACTGTGTTCCCTTCATCTATCAAGTTTGTAACTCTATCAAAAAAAAGAGATGAGATTAGTCTGGCATGACGTGTTTTTGAGAAATCCATGTTGACTTTTAGTGATCACGGCATTCCTTTCTAAGTGGTTACAGACTGTCTGTTTAATGATCTGCTCTAGAATCTTCCCTAGTATTGAAGTCAAGCTGACTGGGCAATAATTATTTGGGTCTTCTTTTCCCCTCTTTTTAAAGATGGGGGCAACATTTGCTCTCCTGCTGTCTGCTGGGACCTCTCCCATTCTCCAGGAATTCTCAAAGATTATTGACAGTGGTTCTGAGATTACTTCTGCCAGTTTTTTTTAATACCCTTGGATGAAGTTCATCTGGCCCTGGAGACGAACTCATTTATTCTGGCCAGGTATTCCTGAACTACCTCTTTACCATTTCTGTGCTATATTTTCCCTACTGCATCACCGGCTCCATCTTCCCCAGATTGAGCACTGTTCCCCCTTTGGGAGACAACTGAAGCAAAGAAGGTGTTAAGAAGTTCTGCCTTTTCTCTGTCCCGTTAGCCTTTTGAATCTTATCCCTGCAGTGGCCCTACCATTTTCTTGTTCTTCCTTTTGCTACAGACATACCCCAAAAAGCCCTTTCTATTGTTTTTAACCTCTCTGGCAAGCCTGAGCTCCATGACTTTGGACTTGTCTTCATGGGCAAAGAAAAAACAACCCTGTACTCACCCTGTATTCATGGCACAGTGGACATATGACATTTCCAACTAAGCACATTTTCACCAGGATTTCTTCAGGAAACTCCAGATCTGTATGATTTGTGGTTTGCTTTGCATTTGAGGGGATTTTTTGGCTGTTTGGCAGTGGAGCAAAGCTGGGGTGGGACTTCTAGTCGACAGAACTCCATTCTGGTGCTTTTATTTTAATTTATTTTTTGATTGTGCACATATCTGGATAAGCGTATCTTGGCTTATCCAATAATACAGTACTCTGTGACCACATATATTCACTTAGTTACATGCACAAGCGAATGGGGGGGGGGAACCAGAGCAGCCCCAGCCATGTTGCTGAAAATAGTATGATGTATGGGACACGTGATCAGTGTAGGACCACCCTTTTATGCCAATGCAGATTACAGTGTGGCAGGATACTCCGATCTACAATTGGACAAGCCCAATGCAAGTGGCATTTACAGGGCCACTGTGGATCAAATAAATCAGCCATGGCAACAAGATAGGTATGGGGTTTCCTGCCTGTGTAGACAAGCCCTAAGATACACACCTCAGACAAGTTCTAATTCTACCTTCAGTCCACCTAGATCTTTCTTTGTGAAAAACAAAACAAAAAAACCACATTTTCTTTAAAGGAAAAAAATTATTTCTAGTTACAACAACAGAAGTAAACAGAATTCTGCACCCAATGTTACTATCTAATGTTATCTGAGGAGTGAGCATTGCCATTCCAGAGGTTGTTTCAGACAAAGTTGTCACAAAACAAAAGATATATGCAGATATGCCATCTTTCTTTCCTTAATGGAACTTTTGTAGCAATGACAACAAAAGTTTGAAGAAACAGAAAAACACAGGAGATGTAATGACCTTAGAGGCCTCCAGACAAGGTGCTTCTAGCGCTCACAATTCATACACACTGTGAAACTGTTATATCTCCCTCCCCTCAATGAATTTTCTCTGGTAAAAAAAATACAGAAAAACCATAGGGAAACATGAGACATTTATAAAATGGATGACATAGTTCTCTGGAGCCTTCATAAAACTCCATGAACAAGGCAGGGTGATTGTATAATAAAAGAAATATATAATCTGGAAACATCTCGGAGTAGGAGCTTTTTAAAAGATGAAATACCAAGACATAGAAAAGATGGTTTTCACTAGTGTCTCCTTAAAAAATAATAATGCCCATACCAAAATCTCAAACTGTTTTCTGTGTTCCGAGTTTAAACTGTGTAAGGTGTTTTAAGAACATTTTGAAGTCCTAAAGGGGTAACTCAGGAGAACAGGGAAGCCTGCGAAAACAATCTAGTGAGAGCATAATCTTTATGCCATAAAGCCTGAAGAAAGGTCACAGCCATACTTCCAGGGACTGATCCAGCAGATAAATGCTGGAAGTTTTTATCTTGATCCAAACAAACCAGAACTTAATCTATCTGGTGAGTTTTCCCAATTTCTTTTTAAAGAATTCCTGGAGTGCTCAAATTATAGCATTTGGAAATTATGTGTTTTTAAAAAAGAAATAGCATTTAGGTCACTCCTCAGAATTAGGATTTCAACATGGGGAAGTTCCAAAGCCTCTGCACATTGAATAAGAACTGAATCACTCAGCACCTTACAGAACTGGAAAGTGATCTTTCAACTCTCCTGAAGATAACAAGATTCTTCAAGGCATCCCTCGGGGTCTGGAGATTCTTTTAAGATCACCAAGCCTGTTTAACTCAGCGTTATTGACTAATAAGCCAGGTAACATTGGAGCTCTTTAAGAAGGCTCTGTCTGTATTTTTCCATTGTTCCACAGGCTTGAAGCCTAATCTGTAACTATGATCCTGTTTATGCCACAGAAGGATCTTATCTTGATCTCTCTAATAGTTTTTCAAGTGGTAACATTTTATTTGGAGGAGGAGAGAAAAAAGAGAGAGCAAATGACGTGAAGCACATTAAGCGGGTGTTACACAATGTGTTTACATTTGCCATTTAGGATTAATAGTTGGAGGGATTTAATCCCTGTTCTGCTTTCCAAATCATTGGTTTCTTAAACTCTTGTCAGGTGAGAACAATTTGTTATTTCAAAAATCTTATGTATTTTCCTCTTTTATATGCAGACAAACTAGCACCTTTAATGCTTATATCATACCTCAGTTTCTAATCTCCCTATTGGATTGGCAACAAGGTTATTTATATACATATTTATGTGCTGGGTTGTAAGGCAGCATATGAATATATGTAAAAACACATGCACATATTATCTACATGGGCTAAATACTGCATCTTGTCCCTGTCTCAGAACTTTGCAGTCCATATGATACAGGGCTTTTGCCTCATTCTGCTCCGGGGCAGTCCTTACCACCCCCAGGGCAGATACAAGGCTGAGATGGGGAAAAGCCAGAGTAGGGACTGATAGAGCATTATAGCAAAATACCCATTTAAATCTGTTACCACCAGCCAAAACCTGGATCAGGCTCTGCGTGTCAATAGTAGCCCATCTAGAATGCTAGCTCTCACTGCCACCACCATCTCCCTAGCTCTCCAGGAAGCCAAGCAGGGGTCACGCAACATGTGTCCAAGGTTGGTCATATGCAGGAGGCCTTCAGTCACATGTTGCAGGCCCCCTTCCTGGCTTCTAAGATAAAAAGAAAATGGCAGTGATGGCTGCAGGGACAGTCCAATGTTCATGTGTCGACTCTGGCCTGTTTCCTCCAGCTAACGAGGGAAGAATTGGCCATATCCACAGCCAGGATATGCCAGCAGGAAGCCAGTGTATCCTGGCTGGTGTACATAAGCCCAAAGAATTAAGCTAGTTTAATAGCCATTCCTGGGCAGAATCAATATGGCGTGGGTGGGTAAGTATTAGAGCTTTCTAATACAGCCCTCTCACCAAATTATAGTTTCTAACATTATCATCATCATCATCATCGAGCAAAGCTGTCATAACTGAAGTAGTATAAAATAATGTACATCCGTAGTGTCCATATGGCCCTGATGAAGGCAAACACTTTATAAAAACCTTGGTTTGGAAATGTGAGGCCCAAGTCCAAGAACTTTATCAAACCATCCCCCTTTCCTATTCTTTTGCCAGAATAATTTGTGACATTTTTGTCAGGGGATGATAGGACACTCAATCCCCGGCAAAAGCAAAAAAAAAAAATATCTCAGAAGACTCAGTAGCAACCCTTTCCCAAGAATACTCACACACAGAGTGTTTGACGTCCAAATAAGCAGGAGGCACTTTTATCTTCAAAGTCCTAGGCAAATGTATTAAATGAGGCACCCTTTCAGGCATATATGCAGATTATTTGATTGTGTATTCCTGCATGGCAGGGGATTGGACTGGATGGCCCTTGTGGTCTCTTCCAACTCTATGATTCTATGATTCTATGTTTCAAACAGTTGCAATGTATACAAATGTTTACAATTGAAGGACAAACTGCTTCACCAGGAATTAGCATTCACAGGAAGAGAAGGAAGTGAGCTCTGTTCTGAGCTTATATGTGTGTGTGTGTGTGTGTATATATATACACATATATATATATGACATTGCCCCCTAGTGGCCTGACTAGGCCCGACTTGATAATTCATGCAGTCAGCCATTATGACTCAGCATGGTTATGCAGTTGTTCAGCCATTTTATAATGGAGGTCAATCTCTAACTCCTGACAATCCCCTCCAAAATGGTCAAACTACTGCACAGGACACATGTTATCATCACAACATAACATAATTAACATACATTGTTGGACATCAATCGTCTGCCGGTTGACCTTCCCTTTTGACACCTTTCACTTTACACACTAGTGACATGGCCCAGCCTCTTTGCCAGCTCCTCATGGCTTCCTGCTGGAAGGGCTTTTGTGAGCAGGACTGCAACATTGTCCTCAGATGGACAATACCTCAGACACAAGCCAACTTCTTCTATCAACTGCCTCATATTTTGGTAGCGTACCACAATGTACTTGGTCCTGCATTTCAGATTTTCTGCTTCTGCCATAGCTATGGAGGCTTGTGAGTCTTGTGCACCTCAACAGGCATTTGGCACGGCTCCCCAAGGTCTGCAAGCATCTGCCTTACCCATTGTACCTCACTTGCTATCTCAGACAAGGCTGCGAATTCAGCTTCAGTGGTACTAATGGCCACACAGTTCTGTTTTCTTGATCTCCACGCTATGGGGCTATCTGCATATCTGACCACCAACCCGGTCAGTGACTTCCTATCTGAAGTCTAGGCAGCAAAAGAGCTGTCCACATAGCACTCCAGGGTCACCTGGCTTCCTGTCAGCTTCAAACACATGTCCCTGGTCCCCTTGAGAAATCTAACTACCCTCTTCAGGGCTTCCCAATCTGCCCTCCTTGGCTTGGAGACTCTTCTGCTGAGCACCCCAACTGCAAAACTGATGTTAGTTCTTGTGTTGTTTGCAATAAAAAACAGACGGCCTACCACTGAGTGGTATGGATCTGGCCTCTCAAACTCCTGTTCTGCCTCTAAGTTAACAAAATCAGTGGTCATTGGTGTCCTGACCACTTTTGCCTCACTAAGCCCACAAGACTGTCAATTTTCTTCTTCTGACTTAGAAAAAATTCTCCAAGACCGGTTCTTTCTACCTCTACTCCTACATAACATCCCAGGCTGCCTAAATCCTTTAACTTGAACTGGCTTTCTTACTCCACCTGCACTTTCTTGACATCACTGGCACTCTGCCGCCACACAAAGGTTGTCCACATAGATAACTAGCATGACAGCACTATCACCTGCTGCCCTGGTGTACACACAGGCATCTGCGATGCTCCTTGTGTAACCTAGTGACACCAAAACTTGGTGTATGCACTTGTTCCAGCAACATGCACTTTGTTTCAAGCAGTAGAGCACTTTGCGTAACAAGTACACCTTGCTCTCATCTGCACTGTTATACCCTGGGACCTGTTCCATGAATACTGTCTCTTAAAAATCAGCATTCAGGTATGCTGTTTCAAAGTTAAAGTGTTGCACAACCATCTGCCTCTTGGCTGCTATAGCTAACACTAATCTAAGACTTTCTGGCTTTGCTGTGGGTGAAAAGGTTTTGTCAAAATTGGTGTAGCGCTCCTGCGAAAAGCCTTTTGCAACCAAGCGTGCTTTATACTTTTGTGTCCCATCAGGCATGTCATTAAGCTTGTTCACCCACCTGCAATGAACAACATTTTGGTCTTTGGGCCTCTCTACTACCTGGAACACTTTCCTCTCAACCAGTGACTCGAACTCAGATTCCATGGCTGAGTTCCACTTCTCTTGCTCTTCCTGGGGAAGTTTTAGGAGAGCCTGAAAACTTGCAGGCTCCTCTGCCATGACATTGCATAGCCTGGCTTCCTGAACAACAAATCTGTCAGGAACCTTTCTGACCCTCGTTGACTTTCTGGGGATGAGCACCCTAGTTCTGCCTAACTCATCCTCACTTGCACTGCTGCTGCTTTCTCTCCCCTGTATCGGGATCAATGCTTCTTTGTGGTGGTGTGTGTGTTGGAGTGGCATGTGAAATGTCAGGCTTTTCTTCCTGTGCCTCCCCTTCATCATCAGGCATTACCACCCCTCCACTTGTAGGACTTTTGGGAGTTGTTGGCACATCCCTCCCCAAGGGAACAAACACCTCCTGATTGCAATGCAATCTGTCCCACCCTGAGTGCATTTTAAAGTCTGCACTCCTGGAGAACACCACCTTTCCAGGATGGGGAGAAAACATGTACTTATTACCCTCATAGCCTAGGAAACGCAGCCTCCTGGTTTTAGGCTGCCCAAGCTTCCTTAGGCTCGGGTGAATCAGTACATTTGCATATTGTCCAAAAACCCTCAGGTGCTTGAGGTTTGGTGCTCTACCATACAATAGACAATATGGGGTCTAGCTGATGCTAGACATCCACAGTCTATTTTAATGGTAAGCAGCAGTCTTCACTGCCTCCCCCCACAGCCCAGCTGGGGCTTGTGCATCTTCCATCATGCACTCCATCATGCACTTCAACATCCCAATTTTCCTTTCTGCAAGCCCATCCTCCCCTGGAGATGCTGGGTTTGTGGTCTTGTGTCTAATGCCCCTCCTACGCATCCAGGTCTGCAGACTGTTGGATAAGAATTCCCTTCCCCTATCCATAACTAGACTGGAAACCTTATGAGAAGGAAGTTCACATTCCACCACATTCACCCACTCACTGAACCTCTCTGCAGTCTGATTTTTCTCCTTCAGTAAGTATACGTAGGTGTACCTAGTGTGTCTGTCTACTATCATGAATAAATAGTGGTTACCCCCTTCAGTGGGCTTATAGGGGCCTGCTAAATCAGCATGGACAATTTTAAAGGGTATCTTCGTGACACATTGGGTCTTTTTGGCAATAGGGAAAACCTTCACCTTAACTTTCCTGCACACTGCACATTCTAAGAACCTTGGGCAGTGTTTCATGCTTAAACAAGGGCACACTTTTGCTAGCTCCTTTAACCCTTTGTAACTAGCATGGCCCATTAGCCTGTGGTAGTAATGAACACACTTATCACGTAGGGCACATTGTCTGCAGGTTTCACATTTGCCACCTTCCCTTTAGGCAACATGTAATACAACCCATGTTTCTTCATCCCTTTTGCTCAGACATTATTCATATTATGCCTTTCTGTTACTGTACAGCGTTCCCCCTAAAATATCACTTTATAACCATCAGTAGTCATTTGGGACACACTTAATATACAATTCTCTAGTTTGTTAACACATAACATATTTTCAAAATCTTTACCAAAAGAGGGCACATATGCAGTGCCCGTGTTTTGCACCTTGCTGGGAGCACCATCTGCAAGGGTAATCTTGGTTATTGAAGCATTTTTAACATTGCTTAACAACTGTAAATCATTAACCGTATTGTGTGTGGCCCCATTATCAAGTAAGCAAATTCTTTCCTCAGTACCATCAGGATGGTACTGTGCTACATATTGATTTTAACTTGTATTGATTTTTAACTTGTATTAATTTAATGTTTTAAGGGGAGGGAGGGATTTTGGGTTGTTTTATACTGTCTACCATTTTATCATTGTAAGCCGCCCCGATTGCTTGCAGAGGGGCGGGATATAAATAAATTTTATTATTATTTATTATTATTATTTATTATTATTATTATGAAGGCATGGCTTGCAGCCTGAGAGGATGCACCCCTCCTATCCTGTGCAGGCTTCTTATAGTCCTTCTGAAAATGTCCAGGTTTTTTGCATCTGAAACAGTGGTTCACATAGCTGCAGGCTCCCTCCTCTACAGGTTCCTCTGTTTCAGTGCTCTTCTGATTGTGTCTGGTAATTTGTGGTTGTTTATTCCCCTCCATCCAGGAATCAAATTGCTTGTGTTGGACCTCATCCAGAATACACCCAGCTACCAGGTCTACAGACAAATCACTCTCCCTGGTGGTCTGCAGACTGTACATTAGGAAATCCCATTCCTTTGGCAAACTGCCCAATAAAATAAAACCCCTATGGGCTTCTGGAATGTCCACCCCTCTATTGGCCACCTCTTGAAAAAGCTGCCTTATTTCCTCCAAATGGGCTTTCACACAGCCTCCAGTAGACAGCATTGTGTTATAAAGTCTTTTAGTCCATATCATAGTGGAGAGGCAGGACGAATTCTGATGAACCATTTTCAAAGCTGCCCAAAGCTGAAAGGTTGTCTTTGCTGGGGCCGTGTGTATTAACTGGGAGGGGCTAAGTGATAAGAGAATTGCAGCTCTAGCCTTCTGGTCTGCTAGTCTGAACGCTGCTATTTCATCTTCTGAACCCTCTGGGATCACACTTTCATTTTCCAAAACATGCCAGAAATTGTCCTTAATTAATAAAGTCTCCATGTATAAACTCCATGCTGAATAATTTCCATCAGCCAGCTTTTCAAAGCGGATGAGACTATTATCTGCCATTCTGCTGATTGAGTCAACAATTCTCCAGCTATGAAACACAGACAGCTGGCAGCTGACAGTACTTCAAGGTTACTTGAAGATATTACAGGGCCTGGCTGAAACATAGCTGTTTCTCAGCCAACTAGACAAAAATACTCAAAACAAAAGAGTTTCTGGGATGTTTTCTGGGTGCACCTTATCAAATCTGAGATCAATCATCTGGACCCATAACCACTGTCAGGGGACGATAGGACACTCAATCCCTGACAGAAGCCAAAAAAAGTTATCTCAGCAGACTCAGTAGCAACCCTTACCCAAGAATACTCACACACAGAGTGTTTGACATCCAAATAAGCAGGAGGCACTTTTATCTTCAAAGTCAAGAAGTTGCAATATATACAAATATTTACAATTGAAGGACAAAGTGCTTCACCAGGCATCAGCATTCACAGGAAGAGAAGGAAGTGAGCTCTGTTCTGAGTTCATATATATATATATATATATATATATACATTCACATACATAAAGGACATTACCCCCTAGTGGTTTGACTAGGTATGGTGCCAGGCTCCTTCCTAGTGGCGCGGGGGCCTTTCCTATCCCACCGCTGCCACCAAAAATATGTAGTGACCCGTACACGGTCAACCCACCACCTTAACATTCTGGCTTTAGGGTGGCAGTCCTGTGGGTTCTCTTGCATCCCACTACTGCCCCAAAAAGAATGTGTGTAGCACCAACCACTTTTTATTGGGACAGCCCTTTGTGTCCCTGATATCAAGTAGCATGGTTTAAATTAAACGGAGGCCAAGCCGCTTTAAACTCTAACAAACGTTTATTGAAAAATATAAAACAAATAAACTGTAGTTGAGTATTAAAGTTGTTAATCTTCTTAAGGCTTAGTTACATCAGATTCCTTTTAAAACAATAACATCAGTTTAGACACACGAGCACTACTAACTCAGGCCCAAAGTCCTAAATCCCCTTTATATACTTGACTTGTTCTGAGCCTCTCCCTATTAGACTCTCCAAGTCTATTCAGTCCCTCTCTGGATCCTTAAGACCCTTCTGTGGTCGTCAGACTGGAAAGTTCCCTCAGGAACTCTAAGAGCACACCCTCCCTTCGGTGTAACTCTTTCTTTCCAGTCAAACCTCAAAACAACTAACAAAAAACCCCACTCACTCTCTGTCAGGCCTTTTTATAGCCATGCCCAGCTGCCTTCCTATTGGCTGGGCACCTGCTGCACTGAGATTGGCTAAAGGAGCTGCCTTTTCATCACACTAGGCATGACTTGGTAGTTCATGCAGTCAGCCATTTTGACTCAGCATGGTTCTGCAGTTGTTCAGCCATTTTATAATGGAGTTCAGTCTCTAACTCCTGACAATTTTTATGCTGGCAAAAGAACCCCCTTTACCACACCTACCTTACATCCTTTCTAACCGCAGCCTCAGCAATGACTGAAGAGTGAACGGAGCTCCTTTCATTTCCTGGAATGAAATCCTATGGATTCTTGTGAGAAGACGCAAGCATGGGAAATTCAAAAATAAAAGCAAAAAATAACACACAAAAAGCTCACAAAAGCACAGAAACACACTTTAAAAGTCCCAAGTAAAAAGAGGAGGTTCATAAAAAGAGTGTCACCTACCTGGATGTCACAATCTCATCCAGAAGTGTTCTGGGTGGACTTGTCATGGTCCGCCAGGACTCTGAGGACTCAGAAGGCGAGGAGGCTGAGCCAGTAGCAGAAGAGCTGGCTGAGTCTGAGTCTAGCCCTGAAGAACCCAGGGCTCAGCAGCCTAGCCCTCCCCCAGCACAGGGTCCAAGCCTGGGAGACATAGTGGAGCAAGAGCAAGAGGTAGAAGAGCAGATACCTACCTTTAGCCAAAGGAGAGCAGAGAAGGTGTGGCTTCGTCGATCCCGGAGATTAAGAGACAGAAGCTCATCAATCACCCCACAGCTGGGAGTGGGAGCTGGGCCAACATAAGCAGCTGGGGGACGCTGAGTTCCTTGTTTCAGGCAGTCTGTGTTTCCTGGAGGAAGCCTCTGCCTTTGACTCTCCTGGCTCTTGGAACCTTGCTATCTTGAGACTTCGGATATCTTGACCTTGGACTGTCTTCGTTGACCCACCTGCCGGAATCCTTTTGACCTCGGACTGCCTCTTCATTTCTCTCTCTCTCTCTCTGGACTTCTGACCCTGTAGGACTGCTACTGACAACACCAGGTACTGTGCTTTTCAACTGGGTTGTTGCCGAGCCGGGCTGTCTTATCAGCTATTTGAGCTGGCTTCCCAACAGGACTGGCCATTGATGCTGCATTCATGTGGGAAAAAAGGTGTGAGGTTTCAAACTCCAGCAATGCTGGTAAAAAAGCGCCACAGCCGATCTATTGACAGCCTGACCCATCAGTAAAATAGAACGGCTCTTGGACAAGACATAAATGTGAAAGGACACTGTTGTCTGGTATGCGCACCCTTTTGTGTTTATGTGGCATCATTATGATGCTGTATTTGATGTTTCTGTTAAAATCCCAACTTTTTGTCCCAATCAGAGTTAATGGGATTTACATAAATATTCTGTTGAGTCAATGGGTCTAGTCTAGTTGGGACTAGCAACTGTTATATGGACAAGTGACTGTGATTAAGACTGAGGATATCATAATTTGGGTCAGGTCTGAGAGGCTATATGGGCACTAGGCAAAATGTGCTGACCCATCTCCTTACAATCAAGCCACACATTACAAGAGTATCTGTCTTCTGTGTGCTCTGCTCTGCACACACAGCAGAAGGAACAAGGCACTCTACAGCTGTGGTTCTCAACCCTGGGTCCTCCAGATATCTTGGACTTCAACTCCCACTAACCCTAGTGAGCATGGGCAATGGTTAGGGTTTCTGAGATTTGGAAGTCCAAAGGCTCAAATCCCACTGGTCTAGACCAAGTCAATAAGGAATAAGCTGCTTTGAGACATGAGTTTCAGGAGAAGCCAGGTAAAGCTATGCTGGTTTAGGGAAGGGAAGGCTCCTGGACCACCAGCCAATCAGGGTCTCCAGCCTTCGCCACTTGCCCCACACCACAGTCCTTGTTACAGAAGAGGAGGGAAAGAGGAAAATAGTGGAAGTAGTAGCAACAGAGAGAGAAGGAGACAATGGAGATTATCACACTGGACCCCTAAAACTGTTTCTGTCCTGCTACCCCCCACCGCTACACTCCCACCCCACTCCCATCCCTGTAACAATTTTTTTTTTTTAAATTCAACCACTTACCTTGCTGTGCTATAAGGAATCCTCCTCCTCCCTTCAGCAGTCCGGGCATGAGTGCAGCTATCGCAAAGCTCCATCCACATCCTGGAAAGCAAATCCTGCCCATTCTCGCAGCGGGAAATTTAAACAGTAAAAATTAAATGAAAAGAAAACAAGTCACAGCAAGCACAAAAACACACTAAACATTTAAAAAGGAACCTGGGGAGGAGAGAAAAAAGGGTGACACTTACCTGGCTGTCCCGATTGCACCCGGAAGTGTCCTGGCACAGACCTCCTGGTGACATCACATGACGCTGGCATCACGCCAGCATAACTGGTCATCTTTTCACTCACTCATCATTCCATTTCTATAATGGAATGGGCTTCTTTTTGATGGCTTTTCCCCATCAATAAGAGGAAGCAGGAGGGGAACAGGAGCAGAACGGGAGCATCACAGGAGAGGGACGATGTCGTCTAAAAGGTAAGCCTTTTAGTGGTCTCCTGTCGTCCCTGTCCTGGGATGTTTTCCCCATCTGATAATCTCCAATATGGAGTCCAGCTATTGTTTTGAATGCCTGCTGGAACAAAGACATTATAGGTAGGAATCCTGAAGAAAATCACCTGTGCTGACATAGTAATGGTGGGAGGATGAATTCATGGCTTATTTCATGGTGAACATTTAGGTTCTGAGTGACTAAAATGGAATCTTTTTATTTAACAAAAGGTTTTTATTAGGATTTAACTTTTCAAAACCCAACATCACATCAGCTATGGGAGTGGCTGGTTAAATATAAGCAAGGGTAGAGAACCATTTTGCAGTGGACAGGAACCCAGATACCTTCCTCAGATAGCATCCTGACTTTCTGAAGATTCAGTTAGACCCATGAATGGTAGTGATTGCAGGCCAAGAAATTGCATGCCAACTAAGAACGAGAGTCTGGCATAATTTTCGAATGAGTATCATGTGAAGATTAAGAAGCAGTTCACATGGTGCAATTCACTGTTAATTTCTCCACAGAGTCATCCTAAAGCAAACACATTCCAGCAATTATGTGAAAGAGCTGGCAACCACTAGGTATAACCTTTGCAGTTGTGTCCCAATGAATACACACAGTTGGCAGCAGCAGATGCTAGAACTGCCACAGTTCCAGAAATCACTCCAGCACGTGTTTCTTCATACATTCTTCACCCCATTTGTAGGGCAAGAAAATGGTGACAGCTCGTTGTGTCCACTGCCCTAATACAAATTGCTGGCCTGTTTATGCCATATTTTGTATGCTCGTTTTGTATGAATAATGTCATCATAATGTATAGCTTTTGCTGGCCATTATATATAATTCAATTTGCAGTCCAGTCATTGCTTCGAGAATTGTCAGCCCTCCCCAAGTCTATTTGTGTGTGTGTGTGTGTGTGATTATTTCTTTGCTGCTTTGGTGTGGAGAGTGGTATTCATCATAGATCCAAAATGCATAGATCCAAAATCTATCTTAAAGGGGGAGGGGAGATCAAATTGATGAGAGTAGCCTAAGGCCTTTCTACACTGGCCAAATACTCCAATTTGCCCCCATTCCAGAGCCCTGCAATCCAAACAATGCAGGGCATTAACCCCCACCTGCCTCCAGAAAGTCCAAACGACCCCTGGGATAGAAACAGGGATGGACCAGGGACAAGCCAGGATAGGGCCCTTTACTGCTTTTTAAGAAAATCGTTTAATCCAGTGAGGAGTGGTGTTTAATCCAGTATTGCCAGATCAGGCTCCACATATCCGCAGAACCCTGTCCCCAAACACCATTCCTCACTGCCACTGCCAGCTCCCTGGCTCTTCCGAAAGCCAGACAGGGGATCTGAGGCTGGTCACATGCAAGCAGCCTGTAGTCACATGTTACCAGACCCTGCCTGGCTTCTGTGTTAGTGAGAAAATGGCAGCAGCAGTGTCTTCAGGAACAGGCCAGTGTCCTGTTTAGACTCCAACCCATTTTTTTGCAGGTAACACCTGAGGGGAGGGGGAACAGACCACCTCCACAGCCAGGATGGGGAGCCCTATCATTTTTAAAACTTTTAGAATCTCACTTGTAGAGGTGTAAAGAACAACTATGCAAAAAGGTATTAACTCGTGTATGTAGCTTGTACACCCATCCACAAATAACACTAAGAGGATGCTAAGTGTGTGTGTGTGTGTGTGTGTGTGTGTGTATTCCAATTAGTTCCTGTCTAGCTCCCTGTTTATTTAATGGTTTAAAAGCAACTCCTCTTCTTATTTTTTCCCCCTGAAGCCATTGTCAGTGCATTTTTTTTCAAATTTCCCAGGCGGATATGTCATCTTGTGATGCAGCCCAGGGTTGTGAATGTCAGCTCTTTCTGTCTGATGTGGTGCATCCAGTCCTTGGAGGAACATCACCTGAGGGAGTGGTGGGGTGCTGTGACTTGCATTCTGGCATCCTCACCAATCATTGTCAAACACCCAGGGTTTTGAAAGCTCACAAATGTGACATTTTGTCAACAGAGCCTGGGGAAAGGGTACTTTTATGGACTGCAGCTCTCTGAATGGCCATGCTCTTTGGGGGGATTTTGGAAGATGTACCGTAGTCCAAAGAAGGAATTTTTCAAGACATGGCATTTTGAAATTGCACAACTACAGACTTGTAAAAGACGATTCTAAAAACAGTGTTCTTTCACTTCAATTTGGTTTTTCCCTTGTCTTCTACTGAGAAGTAGCTCAGGATGGAAGGAGGAAAAGCCCAGTGGAAATATTACAGTAAACAATGACATCTCTGGCATACAGCACAGTAACCTTAGGGTGAAGAAAAAGATCTCAGGGCTTCACACTATACTGTTCAGGACAATTAGTCTTAGGGCTTGTCTAGATGGGCAATCTACACCCACCCACCCCCCACAGAGGTGAATCTTGCCCTGATTCACCTCTGGACAGTCCTGGCAACATTCGAAATAAAGCCAGGGTAGGGTTGCCATAATTCTCTTCCACAAAACCAGGACAAAAATATACAGGAGTGGATTGGACAGATTATCACCACTGCCCCACTACCACCAAGTAAACCACATTTAACATTGACATTTAACATTTAACATTGCTTTATGACATAGATATTTCAGTAGTAGTTGTTGTTGTCATCGTCATCAACATCATTTATTTATATAGCACTCTTAATTTACATGGTGCTTGTTTCCTAGTTGCAAGGCTGCTTGGAAGTGACGTTCCACACTCAGCATTGCCACACTCACCACACAACACAAGGCCTCCTGGGCTCTGCGTCTCCACTCGCCTCCTTTCCTTTCCCACCTTCTGGGCTCTTCTCTTGCACTTGGTACTCTTGCCTTCTGGGATCTGGCTCTGGCATGCCTGCACAGTACTACCCAGAGTGGCCTGCACTCAGACTAAGGAGGAATCTGGGATCTGCTGCTTCAACTGGCCCAGCTGGCTGGGACATTATTTAGTCCCTTCAATCTGGGTTTGTCCTGGTTTTCTGGGACAAATGGCAACCCTAAGCCAGGGGCAAGCCAGGGTAAACCCTTTTAAAACATTTAAAAATAACCCCCAGGAAAACCTGTGCCATGCAGGAAAGCCTGGATGGGTCTAGCAAAGGAACACAGGAGTCCATCCCTACAAACTGGGCTGTATCGCCAGCTGCTACCACCGCTGGAGTCTCTCTGAAACTGGGAAGGAGACCCCTAGCACATGATCATGGCCCCCTGCATGTGACCAGCCTTGATCACATGCTGAGGGCTTCCTTCCCAGCTTCAGAGAGTGCAACATGTGACAGCGGTGGAGGTGCCTGCTAAAACCAGCAGCATGTGCATGCAGACCTCTGCCCATTTCATCATGATAATGGAGGAGGGATCCGGGCCAGCTCCAGGGCCAGAATACTCTCTCTGGGAAGCTGAGTACAGGTATTCTCTCCAGTGTGGACAAGTCCTTAGTAGTCCTTTCAGTCCTTTCAGTGGAAGCCATTACAAAATCAGGGAGTTGGTTTCCTCCAGAATGCTTTGTCTTCATTAGACTTTGGAAAATTCTCACTAGAAAATGCAAAATGCAAAAACTAGAGGACAAACAATTGAATCTACACATGAAAAGGACCCATTTAAAGATGCCATGGGACAATGTTTTATTATCAAAATTAATAAATAGCATTTAATGATTTAATGATTTTCATCATTAAAACTTCACCTTCATTGCATCCAGAGTCACATCTCTTTCATAAGTACACTACTTATGAATAGTTCATTGCCAAGGCACATAGAATCCAGAGATTTGTTCTATCTGGGTCAAGAAATCCATTCTCATCATGGGTACAAAACTTTGTGAGTATTCTGTTGCCAACAATCTCCATTGTCAATGCATGTGTGCCTTCATGTCACCTGTCGACTTATGGTGATCCCATGAATTTCACAGGGTTTTCTTAGGTGAGGAATACTCAGAGCTGCTTTGTCATTGCCTTCCTCTGAAATATTGCCTACAACATGCATAGCTGCAATGGAGAGTGGTTGCAATCACAAGAAAAAAATAAGTTCATAAATTGCATCATTTCTGTTCTCAAGCTCTTGCAGATCATCCTAGTGCATTCTGCCCCTTGAGGTAGAATTCAGCACAGGCAAGGCTTCCTATGAGTCAAGTCTTGTTTGTATTAGTTCTTATGTTTAGTGGATTTGTCTCTGAATAGCAACAAAAAGGCCTTGTTCCATTGTGTCAAGTACAGGACAAACACATTATTCTAGGAACTCCTTGGTCCAAAGGTTTTCCTTATTGTGTCTTTTACTTAGACAATGCAGGCACTGGGTGTTACAAGTGTGCTGGCTTTCAATGCAATTAGTTGAGTTAATGAAAAGCTCTTGGTGCTACCAATGATCAGGATGGTGCAGAAACAAGGTCCAAAGCCATGCCGTATAACAATTAGCCTTTCTCACTTTGAGTCAGATCTGTTCCAAAATATTCATTGCACACCCTGCCAAAGGGGTGTTCCACTCTAGAAAAATGCTGGTCAGATCCCAACATGTCTGTAGCGTCACTTGGATTTGGAAACAGGAAACTGCCGAAGCATAGAAATATATGTATTACTTACCCAATTCCAAAATACTTTGCATCATAGAATCATAGAGTTGGAAGAGACCACTCGAGCCATCCAGTACAACCCCCTGCCATGCAGGAATACACAATCAAAGCACTCCCAACAGATGGCCATCCAGCCTCTGTTTAAAAACCTCCAAAGAAGGAGACACTACGGCACTCCGAAGCAGCATATTCTACTGTCACACATTCTTCCTAATTTTTAGGCGGAATCTCTTTTCTTCATTGAACTATACTAAAACTTGGAAAAGTGACTTATTTAGACTGGTGACAGCACTAAATGTAGTATTCTGGGTGTTATGGTCCAAATAAGTAACTTTTCCAGGTTGGAACTATAGTAGTGTTTAGTCTGTCATTCCCCAGTTTCCTATCCCCTTTCTTTTGATCAGTTCTTTCACTCAAATGTCATATTTTGTGTCCCCAATCCAGAGACTGTTTTCTCATTTATATGTGCCTTTTTCTAAATGTGGTCAGGAGTCTCCTGCTGTAACTCTACAGGGAGACTTTCTACTCTTAATTAATTAATTATTATAATTGATTAAATACATTATTTTAATAGTTATATTTTTATGCATGCTATATTCTTTTTTATGGGAGGGAATCAAGGAACAGCCATCTGAAACCATAATAAATAGCAATAATGATAGTATTAACAGTAATAATAATATTTCCAACTTTCTTTTTGAAAGTTGTTGCAGCATGTTTCTTAGCTGGTGGTTATTCCTTTTCACACCGTCTTACCTCCAGTTTTGTATTTCACAATGAAATTATGTGTGTCCATTTTTTCTTCCCCTTTCAGAAGGCAAACCATACAAATTGTTGGATCTGTGGTCATTACTGGAAATATAGCTGGCTCCAAACATCTTCTTATTTCCCTTTGTTTCCATACATCACCACCATTTCTGCCAGAGTCAGACACTGTCTCAAACCATATTCAATATCACATGGGCCTGGATCCAGAAAAAAAAATTAAGCACTAAAAAATTAACACTGGGATCAGTCCTGAAATAGATAATTTCAACATTTCTACCCCAAAGCAATGAGATTGTGGAGCCTACGCAAAACTATTAAGTAGGATTCGAAGGAAGAGCTGCCAGTCACTGAACTCTACTTCTGTGCCCATCTCTCCCTCCCACACATACACTGAAATCCTGACATTTTATTTATATGGAGAATTTGGGTAGAAATGCATAAGTTTTTAGAGAAACATTATCTATGTGTCTCCAAATCTAAACTGTGAACCAGTCTGGAGAAGTGAAAAGATTCAAATTCAGCCCACTTCGGCGTGACTTTGCTTTTATCTAAATCAACCAGATTTGGATTTGGACTTCATCTGACTCCAAAGCACAGCCCTAGGAGCTAATATTCATATATAGAAAGAAAGCACCCAAACAGAGAAACCTTGGGCTCATCTACACTGACTGAAATAACCCAAGGACAGCCTGGAGTATTTTGGCCCTGGAGCTGCCCTGGATTCCCTGTTACCAGACCACTCCATGTTGGAAAAAAACCAGCTTCCTCAAAGGCATCCTGCTGTATTGTCCAGCCCCACTGTTGCCACGCATCACATTCCCTGAGTGCAGAAACAAGGTGCCAAGTGTTGATCACATGCTGGGGGATTTGTTGTGATCTCATATGATGCAACACATGCCAGCAGCAGCAGTGGCAGCAGTGCTGGGCACTTGTGAGGACAGCTGCCCATTCTCGGAGTGGAGTGCTCCAAATTTTCCTGTAAGATCTGGAGTAAATCAAGAGTTTTTAAAAAGCATTTTAAAGTGAGTTTAAACCATTTTGGGACTGAACTGACCAAATGTTGTGAGGACAGTTTGGTCCAGATTTGGGGTTTTGGCCTAGTGTCGTCTGTACAGATCGCCCACTAAACAGCTCCAAAACATTTTATTAGGCTTGTGTAGACAAGTCCTGAGTCCAATAAAGTGGAACACAATACACATGTGTGTTGTTGCAGATATGCAGATGGCACTCAGCTCTATCACTCATTTCCTTTTAACTCCAAGGAAGCTGTCTTTTTACTAAACTAGTGTATGTTGTCAGTAATGGACTGGATGATGGCAAATTGAAATTTAATCCAGATGTGACAGATGTGTTCCTGGTCAGTCAGAGAGCAAGTCAGGAAACAGGGATTCAACCTGTGCTGAATGATGTTATGCTCCCCAAGAAATCTCAGGTTTGTAGCTTGGGCATACCCTTGGACTCATCCCTGAACCTAGATGCTCAGGCTTCAGCAGTGGCCAGCAGTGCATTTGTACAATTATAACTAGTGCATCCGCTGCATCTCTTTCTTGAGAAACCAAGTATGACTACGGTTACACATACCTTGATTATGTGCTGACTCTGCTAACGTTCACAAGCTGAGACATTTGCCATTAAACAGAAATGGTTTATTGAGCAGGAATGGTAACGTTCAGGTTCATGTCAAAGACAGCTCTGAGGCAGAGTTCAAAATGTAAGGAATAAAAGGACAGTTAAGTTTCAGTTACACACACACCTGCATCACTAACAAGGGAGCATTCCATTGCATTGCTTCCCACAATCATTCTTAAAACATAATTGCTTACATGACCTTGGACGTCTAGCAGTGATAGCACAGAAACTAAAGCAGTTTCTACAGCATGAACAAACTTCCAGAGAGCTACATCTAATCCCAGCATGCCTCCTGCTCATGTCCGGCCCTGGCATGCTGGCTAGGCCTAACAGACAATGCACACTCAATATAACTGGCTATACAATACCCATGCCAGGGTCCTGACAGATTACAACTGTGATCTGCCTGGGGGGGGGTCTTCTACCTGAGAACCCCTAAGCTGCCCTTCTGAGACATAATCCTGGGATTCCTCTGCCTGGGAGTTCTCTGAATTATGCTCCCTATTGATCTACCTGCCACCACCCTTTGAATTTACAAGATGGTCCAAAGGGAGACTGTGGGTTTCCTTTTCTCTACTTCCTACCGCTTGCAGAGCTATTGCCACCCCTCCCCCGTGTCCTGAAGGGAAGAGAAGCGTCTGAGCACACCAAGGCACATGAAAGCATCAGCTGATAGAAAGATTAGAAAAGCTATTTATTCCAAACAGAGTTCAAAAGCATGCAGATAATTCTCGTGGAAAGGCTCTTCCTTTCCAGGTATGTCTTAGAAGTTACAGATATAGTAAAGCATTCAATTACGTTTAGCCAAGTGGGAAATTAATTTCCTAATGCAAACTAACTCATACATTCCTGATCTATTAACTCTCTATGCAGTTCAGTCTGTTGGATTCAGAAGGAGGCTGGAGTCACGTGTCCATTCAGACCAGACTCAAAACAGCCTTCTCCATTTTACAATACTTTGTTCTCATTCATGTCTGCCTGAGATGCGATGTACTCATCTCAGGATTCTCTTTCTCTCTCTGCCTAGTGATCCTGAGGCAGTATATATTACCTTGTTTTTGAAGTTTCTGTAAGTCCTGATTGGTCACTTGTCTCTGCTGACCTGTGACATCAACGATGATGCAGGACCCAAAGGCATTACCTTTCTCTCAGACCCTAGTTAACCCTTTGTTTACTTGATCACTGAGCTTGCAGATAATGGGAGATAGAGTCTCACATTATCACAACATCCCAGTTGGGTTACTGTAATAGGACTGCTGTTCAGAAACTTCAGCAGGTTCAAAATACTGCAGCTAGACTGCTGACCAGGGCTGGTTATAGGTAAGATATACTTCTTTTGCTGAAACAGCTTCATTGGCTGCCAGTCCATTTCTGGGCACAATTCAAAGTACTCCTTTGGCCTATATGGCTTAGGTCCAGACTATCTGAAAGTCCATATCTTCCCAAATGAACGTACCCAAGTCTTACGATTTTGGGGAGAGGGCTTTCTCGCCATCCCACCCTTCCAGGCTTAACTGGTGAGGACACATGATGTCTCCCAAATGAGGCCAACCTGCCAGCAACCAGAGCGTATCACTTCTTTGCTGCATCATGGTTCACAAAAACAAAACAAAGCAAAAAGAGATACATTTTGTTCAGTACATCACATTGTCTGAAATAAATACATGCTCCAGAGACAAAAAGGCAATAGATCTGTTTGGATTTTTTCCCTTTGGTTTATTAAAAAAAACTAAATGGCAAGTGACTGGACTTTAGGAAAATTGTTTACAAAAATGTTTGGGTGGCAATGCTACAGAACGTCTACATTGGGGTTGTCTATATGAAAAGAAATAACACACGTCTGCTCATTATAGGCAATTCACAGCAGTGTTCTTTTGTCTCCACTGTGTTTTGGCAAAAATTATAGGCTGCGAAGCTATCCACTGGTGATGTTCACATGGCTGTGAATCAAGATGGTGGCTGTGTCATTGTTTTTCATGCTTGGGGGTGAGGAAGACAAAGGGGACCCAGCAGCACCTGGAAACAATGAGGAGGAGGGCAGCCACTGTGAAGAAGAGGAGGAGAGCTGACTACCTTTCAAAGAGCAGCCCAGCCCAGGAAGGCAACATGAAGTTGGAGTGGTGAAAAGGAGGCCCTCTAAGAGGATGGCAGCTCTTCACCGCTCTGGGGCTGGCTGCTCCTTCTTTCATGCCTGTCCAGCTGCCTTCCTCTTCCTTCTCCCGGCAGCTGACCAGGCAGATCGTCCCATCCCTTTGCAGCCAGAATCAGAGGCTGTTGTCACCACCAGCTGGTGGCTGCCCCCTTCGGCACCTCCGGGTGCTGCCATTCCTTTTTACAAGTTTTAAAATATAAAGGTTTTTAAAAGTGCATGATCGCTAGCACTTCCAGGTACTTGACAGCAAGCCCACACCTGCTCACATCCAACCAATCAGATGAAGAGTTCCGCCCTCTCCGGACTGTGCAACAACGCACACCAGTGTTCAAATGAGCAGGAATGCACATTTCCTTCACAGCTTTTTTTAAAAATTGGGGAAACCCTTGAAGGCTTTTCCTGCAGAGCAACTGGCATTTATGGCCCTCCTCCTTCACAACGCATCAAATTGTTACGGGATCTCATTGGGACAAAAGGTATTATTCTCAAATTCTATGAGGAGTGTTTTCACCATCTAGACAACCCCATTGTAGGTCTAGTCCTATGCAGACTCAGCAACAAAACTCTGATGCTGGAGGATTAACATATCCCGTCCAGGAACATAATGTTTAATAAATAAAGAAGTAAAACTGCTGGTATAATTATGCTTGTTTGGGGAGTCTAAAAGATGCTGCTTTAATGTATATTTGTTTATGTGAAATTAGAAAGCATAATATTAATTTTATAAGCACAGAACCAAAGTTATTTTCATACCCTCCAACTGTCCTGATTTGGCAGGGATAGTCTCAATTTATGGTCTGCCATCCCAATTTTTAAACTGATTTTAAAATGTCCTGGTTTCCTTCTTCCCCTTTGCCCTCAGCATGCTTCAGTGGTTGAAAACTGAGTTCAAAGTGCAAAATTGCTTTCCAAAAGTACTTTGTACTCAGTTAATTCAGCAAGAGGGAGAGGAGTGGATTCTTGGACTTCTCAGTAGACTCAGGCAAAAGCAAACTGCTGCAGCATTTCTTAAGACTTTTTCGGACGTCTTAAATGTAATGGTGCGCTGCAGGGCGTCCCTTTCGCATGACGCCCGTCCCTGCCGGTACTGTTGCGGTACCGCAGGGACATTTGAATGTTATATTTCAGTGATTTTTACTCACGATCAACTTTCGTGAGTAAAAATCGCTGAAATATTACACTCAAATGTCCCTGCGGTACCGCAACAGTACCGGCAGGGACGGGCGTCATGCGAAAGGGACGCCCTGCAGCGCAGCAGCCTTGCAATGTGGCGAGGCTGCTTCCGTTACATTTAAGACGTCCGAAAAAGTCCTTAGCTTGTGTGTTCTTCCTCATTAATAACCTTTGCCATCTTGGCCACATGTGTCCTTTTCGTCTGTGAAATGTTGGAGGGTATATATTGTGTGTGCTCAGTATTTTCATGCTACTGTCCTGGAATGTAACTATGGTATGGTATCTGGTTTTGGGGTTTTTTTGTTTTTGTTTTTGTTTTAATCAGCAGCAGTATTGGTCTTGCATGCAAGAACGACACTGATTCCTGAACCAAAGCTTAGGAAGTCTAGCTGGCACCAAGTACTGCCATTAAATCCCTCTGTACCATCAACTGCAGATCAAAACATTGCATGCTTTCAGGTTTGTAGCTGCAATTACAAATACAGTCAGACCCCCTTATCTGCTGGGGATTGGCTCTGGGAGGGCCATGGATAATGGAAACCATGGATAATAGTGAACACCATTGAAAATAATGGGACTTCCAGTTTAAAATACCATAGAGTTGCCTTGAAGGACCTAGAAAATGTCTAGAGATGATACATTTTCTAGGAAGACTCTATGGTAGGTATGCTGTTTTGTGTCCCGTGGATAATTGAATCAGTGGATAATGAATCAGTGGATATGCGGGTCCTACTGTAGGGAGAAAGTAAGGTGTCTAGAAACTCATTTCCTTGTGTATAATTTTACTTTATTAAATTAAGAAGGATATGAAGGGTACATTTATTTTCATCTGTAACTGCATAATCCCATTGCTGTTTGTTCAGAGAAATATAGGAAGGTGCTTTTGAATACAAAAGAAAAAGACCACTACACAGACACATTTCCTCACAGTCATTAAACAACATATCTTGGAACTCAGGGCAATATCTAACTTTCAGGAAACACACATCTCAGTTGAGTAGGCCTCAGGATTGTCCTGGAGGAGACAGCATGGCATAGTTGTTGTTTTTTTAGTGTTGGACTACAACTCTGGAGACCAGGGTTCAAATTCCTGCTTGGCCATGAAAACCCACTGGGTGACATTGGGCAAGTCACAGACTCTCAGCCTCAGAAACCCCCATGACAGGTTCACCTTAGGGTCCCCATAAGTCAGAAATGACATGAAGGCACACAACCACAACAATTGTCCTGGACTATGGGAAGACGCCCAACTGGTCCACCTAGTTTCTGCCACAAACTGAAAGCTGCAATAGCATGAAACTGTTGAGGCCTTCTGGGCTTATATCTTAAAGAAGCAGTACACAAGATGAGCTTTGTTCCTAAGGCAAACCATATGTCCATCTGGTTTAGCATTGTTTACTGCGATTCACACCAGCTCCTAGGTCTTTCTCATCTTCTAATGGGGAAATGGGTGAGGATCTTGAACCTGGAAAGTTCTGCATGCACAGTATATGTTCCCTCACAGAGGTATACATAGGAGTGAATCCCTCACCCATTTCATTCTGGGTTCAAATATTTATTGATATTTACTAACTGCTGCTAGAAGAACTAAGTTCCTTGAAACCAGCCTTTGCCATTTCAGACAATACTTACAAGTTACTATATAGACAGCGGCACAGTTATTTTATTGTACCTGGTTTACTGTAGATTACACACTGTATATTCCACATGTACATTTCGGAGTAACAGAAAGCATCCGTGAGGTCAGCCACTAAAGCAAAACACACTTTTCACTTATCAGTGCTTCCTCAACCACCTTTTTCTCTTAGTGGGCCAAAGTACATTCTTCCTAAGGCCTACCTCTCCAGGCAACCTACACAATACAATTCTTTACTTGCCCAGGTCACCCTGGTTAAAACTCCATACACTGACCTTTTCCTCCATATTATCTAAGTAACACATACCTTCCAACTTTTCACAGGTGAAAACTGAGACATATGTAGCCAAATGTTATTAATGAAGAAAATAACACAGTCTAGGAGAGTCTGGACAGTTTGCTTTCGTCTGAGCCTACTGGGAATGGCAAGAGTTCACCTTCTTTTAACCTCTCCCCCCTCCCCTCTCTGGCTTTTCTTCACAAAGATTCAGGAAGGACTCATCCTGCGCTTTCTGCAAGCACACTGATGACTAAAAAGGCCAATCCAAGATAAACAAGGTCCGGTTGCAGAAAGCACAGCAGAAGGCCTCCTTGGGAGATGTTTCCTGGTTGTGATTCTTTCTGCACTGTCGTTTCTCTTCAAGACTTGTTCGGCGTGAGTTCTCAAATAAGGCTGCAGCATTGTGGATAATGCATCTCCATTCCTCCCGATGTGAGGCCAGGGCGGACCACTGTTGGTGATCAATTTGGCTGAGCCTGAGATGTTGTTTCAGGGAGTCCTTGTATTGCTTTTTTAGAGTGCCCCTCTTACGCTGACCTGTGGCGAGTTCACCATAGAGTACTATTTTTGGGAGGCGATGGTCCTCCATCCTAGAAACATGCCTGCCCAGCGCAGCTGTGTTTTCAATTTCATGGCCTCAATGCTGGTGATCCCTGCTTGCTACTGCTTAGTCAATTTGGTACAAACTACTTTTGCATTTTGAACTCAGTTTGCATCAATTGAAGGAAGCTGAGGACAAAAGGAGAAAGGAGGAGGAGAGAGAGGGAGACTGGGACCTTTTAAAAGCAGCTGAAAAGCTGGGATGACAGAGGTTTAATAAGGACTGTCCCTGCCAAATTAAGGACAGTTGGAAGGTATGAGTAGCAATATGGGGTTGATACGGGCATGACAAACCAGAGTACCAGGCAGTTACAGCTTCTGGTGACAGACAATGAGAAATAGATTTTGAAAGAAGTGGGGTTTTGTAATGTACCTCATCTTAACTGCAATCTTCAAAGTCATCAGAAACTGAAAGTGACTGGAGGAGCTTGCTCCATGATCCAGGTACCTGAGGGGTTGGGGAATTATTGCCCTGATTTCCAAAAATGTCCCCACCTATCAGACCAAACACCTTTGTAGTCCAGAATTCTGTCCCCATGGTGTTAAGCCAGATGCCTACATGAATCCCACAAACAGGAGCACTTTCCTAGTTATGTTCACCAGAAATTGGCCTTCAGAATCATGCTGCTTTGGATATTTTCTCACAATACCAGAGATCAGTCCTCCTTTCCTTATAGTGCAACCATTTTGCACCTTTAGCTTCCACAAATGTATCCAACCTCTTTGTTGAAGCCTTCCACATTGTCAGCTGCCACTTTCTCCTGTGGCAGTGTTTTCCATAGTGTAACTATGAGCCCTGTGAAGAGGTGCTTCCTTTTACCAGTCCTGAATCTCCCACAATTCAATTTTGGTGGATAGTCCTGGCTTCTAGTACAGTGGGCCCTCTATATCCATGGGGGTTCAGTTCTGAATGCCCTCACGGATGCCAAAAACCACAGATGGTCATGTACCATATTATTAAATGGCAGCAACAACATTTATTGATGTTAAAACATTTAACATCAGCCTATCTGTGTGCATGTTGCTGCCATTTTAAGTATGAGGTGCAACAAACTATGACCAGTGAAATCTGTGGATATGGAGCCCATGGATATGGAGGTCCCCTGTATAATGTAAATGAGAGAAAATTTCTCCCTGCCAATTTTCTTCATACCATATCTTTTTTTATACACCTCTCTAATATATCTGTTTACTCACCTTGTTCTAAGCTAAACACCTTCAGATCTTATAACCTTTCCTTATAGGAGAATTGTTCCAGACCTCTGATCACTTAAGTGCTCTTTTCTATACCTTTTCAAGCTCTGCAGTATCCTTGGGCAGTGAAACATACAGTAGACTTATAGAAGAGCATTCCAATATTGCTTGTTTCATTTTGATCCCTTGTCTAACAGTCCTCAGCATGGAGTTTGCTTTTTTTTTTTTCCCATAGCAGCTGCAAAACTGCATTGGCATTTTCCTTGATTCTGGGGATCATGGCTTCTCTTTGCAAAGTTTTGGCATTGTACCCTGAGCTCTGGATTTAGAAGGGCTTCAGATAGAGAAGAAAATCAGTTTCAAATTGAGGGAAGGCTTAAAGTATGCACAGGCTATGAAAACAGAGTTACTCTTATTATACTAAAGCATTTAAGAGACTATACCCTTAGTGCAGACAAAAACTCCTTCCCCCATCTAGCATAAACAGATGATGTCACAGGAACTTAAAAAGAGAAAAGCCTCAGCTGGCTGAACAGCCCTTTGTTCATCGTTTCTTTTTCATATTTGAAAAGAATCCAGTGTGCTCTCTACATAAAGGTCATTTTTTATGATGCGCCTAAGGAGGTGTGAGGATTACCACATCTGTGGTAACTTTTAGTCATTGCAAAATAATTGTTGTTGACTTTTATGGAAATATTTGATTCTCTTTGGGCTGTTGTTGGGGGTTCTCTTCTGTCTTGGTCTGTGAAGCTGACTCATCAGTTGGCAACAGAGAGAAAGAGATGCTAGCTAATTGCTGTAGGATCTGAACTTGCAGACATATTAGGAAACATTCACTCTGAACCAGTTTGTGTTTGCTTAAGCTATGACAGTGGGTTGGTGTTCTTCCATGCCTTCATGTAATCAACAGCTGGGTTGGCAGTAACTTGTCTGGAAACAGAAGGGGGTAAAGCAATAATAAGGGTTTCAAGAAGGTTAATAGTTTCATCATTCCAGTTTGTGAAATGACTGGGGTTTCACAAACCCACATGTATATATAAACAGGATCTCACAGTGATTCCCAAATGAGGGACAGGGACTCAACAATGGATCACATTACTAGCATTTTTGTGGGCTTTATTTAAAACATACTGCAACATCTGAGGTGCCAGACCTGGACACTGTAGATCAGTGGTTCTCAAACTTTGCTCCTCCAGATGTTTTGGACTTCAGTTCCTAGAATCTCTAACCATCGGCCAAGCAGATTAGGCCTTCAGGGAGTTGAAATCCAAAACACTTATTGGAAGATCAAAGTTTGAGAACTACTGGTATAGGTCATGGGTACAGTCCACTACAACAATGCAAACAATTTCTGCTGAACTTAATCTCTCTCTCTCTGGCTTCTCTTCGCAAACGAAGATTCAGGAAGGATACATCCCGTGCTTTCTGCAAGCACGCTGATGACTAAAAAGGCTAATCCAAGATAGACAAGTCCTGTTGCAGAAAGCACAGCAGAAGGTTTCCTTGGGTGATGTTTCTGGGTTGTGATTTTTTTTCTGCGTTGTCGTTTCTCTTCAAGACTTGTTCGGCGTGAGTTCTCAAATAAGGCTGCAGCATTGTGGATAGTGTGTCTCCATGCCTCCCAATGTGAGGCCAGGGCGGACCATTGTTGGTGATCAATTTGGCCGAGCCTGAGGTGTTGTTTCAGGGAGTCCTTGTATCGCTTTTTTTGGAGCGCCTCTCTTACACTGACCCATGGCGAGTTCACCGTAGAATACTATTTTGGGGAGGCGATGGTCCTCCATCCTAGAAACATGCCCTGCCCAGCGCAGCGGTGTTCTCAATATCATGGTCTCAATGCTGGTGATCCCTGCTTGCTCAAGGACAGCAACATTCATCACATAGTCAGTCCAGTGTATATTTAGGATTGTGTGTAAACAGCGCTGATGGAAGCGTTCAAGGAGTCGTAGGTGGTGGCGATAGGTGACCCATGTTTCAGACCCATAAAGGAGAATAGACAGTACAATGGCTCTATATACACTGATTTTTGTGTTTCGCCTCAGGTGTTTATTACTCCAGACTCTTTTGTAAAGTCTTCCAAATGCACTATGTGCCTTTGCTAATCTGTGATCGATCTCTTTGTCAATCTTGGCATCTGAGGAGATGATGCTTCTCATGGGAAAGCCTTGGTATTGCTTGCATTGGAGATGTTCCCAATGGATTGTGCCAAATATGGTATTTGCAGTCAAGTTGACTTCAAATTATGGTGACCCTATGAATGAGAGAGCTCCAAAATCCTCAATCATCTACTGCCCTGTTCAGGTCTTGCCAACTCAAGGCCTCAGTTTCCTTTATTGACTCAATCCCCCTGTAGTCTGGATTTGGCAGGATAATCAAAAGTTTTGAAGAGAAAAGAAAAACAGATTATTAAAAATGAGGCTCATGATTGTATACAGTATCTTGTAATTTGTACAAAGAGAGTTTATGGCTCTTAGTAAAGGCATCTCACTTGGTCTGAGTGGCAAGTGTGTTCATAGCAAAAGTAGCTTTTATTATCTTGGAGTGGACCCCTAAAAAGCCTGCAGGCTGCTTTGGAAGTGGACAGCACATTTAGAAGAGCTATTAACCTAAACAATCCTGATGGCTGATAAAATCTGGGTTGGGTCAAGAGATTTCATCTTTCGATGGGCTGTTACAGATGACTGAAGTTGGAGGTAACTGCCTTTGACTCATCTGAATTGGAATGTAGTCCCTATAAAGAGAGGGTTGGTATAGAGTGGGAGAAGGTCTTCTTGGTATCCTTGCTCATACAGTACATTGCTGCACTGCTATTGGAATTTCAGCTATCTGTAGTGCAGATAGTTGGAGGAATGAACATGAGCCAGAGAGACAGATTGGGTCACAATATGATCGATAGGAAATCAAAAGCAATCAGCAGATGTACCTCTAGTTCAGAACTTCACAGACTACAGTAAGTGGTTGTTGAAGCCTATTCTAGCTCTGCAATTCAGCAGTCACTGCTATTGCTGCTGGTTCTACTACCACTACTTCTTTATGGTAGTGATGGGTTTGCTTTTCCAAGATTTCTTCTACTAGTCTTTAAAAATGTTGGTCTTTCCTAAGTTTTTCTTAGAAAACTTGGGAAAAAAAGCCAAGGAACAGTTTATCCTCTCTACTAGTACCCCTAGTAATGAGGAAGAACACATACACACGCTCAAAACAAAGTTATGCCCAGTAGAGGTGGGGAGAACAAGAGAAAATTGTAGGACTATATACCAAGTAATCACAACACTTCTAGTCATTGGATGAGGAAGCACAGGAAACCATAACCCTGTGTGGAAAGAAAGATTCCAGGCATGCTTAGAAACAGCTGTGGCTCAGGATGAGGCCTATAGGCCCTCTCCTCTCCCCAATGAGCCCTCACCACCATTGCTTTTCCCTTTTAGTGTCACTTTACTTGGGAAGAGGGTGAGGCACTGGCCTAAATGGCTTGGTCCCTTGATACTTGTGGGACCACTTGTCCCTATATGAGCCCGCCTGATTGAGGTCTGCTGAGGAATTGAGGACTGCTACCGGGGCAGGGGGATCCTTCTGTGTGTCTCCCAGTGAAGCCAGTAGACTATGTGACAACATGGGAAAAGCTTCCTCAGTCGTGGCACCCAAACTGTGGAACTGTGCCCTCCCTTTGGAGGCCCAATTGGCATCAATTCTGGTTTCATTTAGGCACCAAGTTTTTAAAAAATGACTATTAAAGCCTTTCAGTCTCACTGATTTATCCCAAAATATGAATACAGATGGTTTGACAACTGTTTTAAACTTGATTTAACTTGTTAGTGTGTCTAATACACTTTTAGTCTGTTCAAATTATTTTTATTATTTTACTATTGTCCTTGTTTTAAATAGTTTTAACTGGTTTGCATTAAATTGCACTAACTTGTTTGCATTAACTTGTTTTAACTAACATTAATTTTACTTGTACGCCACCCAGTGATCTTTTGATGTAGGGTACAACAGAAATGTCTGGGGGTGGTATAAATAGGTAAATAAATACTGTAACATTAAAGACAGGCCAACTACCTACTGGACTGCAGAACAAAATAAGCAGAGACTTATTGTGACTACAGTATAATCATAGGCTCTCTACTCATCACATTATTCAATACTGAGCAGGAAAACAGGCCATTCATGCCTAATGGTCATCCTCATAATTTTATTACCCTATGCTGTAATTTCAGGTTTGGGAATAGATGGTATAAAACCATAACACTATTTATTATATTACTACAAAGTTCTTCTTTGTTGCCTCCATAATAATTTTTCTTTTAAAACATTTTTGAATTGATGGTAGGAGCAACTGAAGTTTGTTTACATGCACAGTGTTATCCCAAAATATAGACAAACTCCAACTGACCAATAAGCTTTCTCCAGAAATATGAACAATCCAGAAAAAAATATGAATGTGTGGCAAGCAATCACCCAGCAAACTGAATTCTTGCAACCTGGGATTAATATACTTTTCCCCCTTTTTTTTCTTTTCTAGACACTAGTTAAAATGTAACATGCTTGTTGACACTTTTGAAGGAGGAGGTTGTCAGAGTCAAGGCAACTGAAGCAAATCGAACCACAGAATCATAGAGTTGGAATAGACCATGGGGGCCATCCAGTCCACCCCCCTGCCTTGAAGAAATACACAAACATAGCACTCCGCCTTCTATTTAAAAAAACTCCAAAGAAAGAGACTCCACCAAACTCTGATGCAGTGTGTTCCACTGTCAAACAGCCCTTACTGTCAGGAAGTTCTTCCTAATGTTTAGGTGGAATCTCTTTTCCTGTAGTTTGAATCCATTGCTCCATGTCCTAGTCTGTGAAGCAGCAGAAAACAAGCTTCAATATCCTCAATATGACATCCTTTCAAGTATTTAAGCATAGCTATCATATCACCTCTTAACCTTCTCTTCTCCGGGCTAAACATACCCAGCTCCCTAAGCTGTTCCTCATAGGGCATGGCTTCCAGGCCTTTTACCATTTTGGTTGCCTTCCTCTGGACATATTTCAGCTTGTCAATATCCTTCTTGAATTACAGTGTCCAGAATTCCAGGCGAGGTCTGACCAAAGCAGAATAAAGTAGTACTATTACATCCCTCAACCTAGACACTATACTTCTATTAATGCAGCCCAGGATCACATTTTTTTTTATTTTTTTATTTTAGCTGCCACATCAAACTGTTCAGCTTGTGGTTTACTAAAACTCCTAGATCTCTTTCACATGAACTGTTGTTAAGCCAGGTGTCGCCCATCCTATATCTCTGCATTCCATTTTTTTTCCTACCTAAATGTAGTGCCTTACATTTCTCCCTGTTGAAATTAATTTTGTTAATATTGGCCTAGCTTTCTAATCTGTTCAGATCATTTTGGATTCTGATCCTGTCCTCTGGGGTATTAGCTACCCCTCCTAATTTGGTGTCATCTGCAAACTTGATAAGCATACCCTCTATTCCCTCATCCAAGTCATTGATAAAGATGTTGAAGAGCACTGGGCCCAGGACAGAACCCTGTGGCACCCCACTGGTCACATCTTTCCAAGACAAAGAGGAGCCATTGCTGAGCACCCTTTGGTTCAGTCAGTCAACCAATTACAAATCCACCTAACGGTAGCATTGTCTAGCCCCCATTTTACTAACTTACTTGCAAGAATATCATGATAGACTTTGTCTCCCCACCTTTCAGGAATGCACAACCAAAGCACCACTGACAGATGACCATCCAGTCTCTGCTTTAAAAACTCCAAAGAACTTCAAGGCAGTGTATTCCATGGTCAAACAGCTCATACCATCAGGAAGTTCTTCCTAGTGTTTAGATGGAATCTCTTTTCCTGTAGTTTGAATCCATTAATCTGTGTACTAGGACATTTTCAGACAGCATTTTAGCGTGCCTACCGCGGGAAGAGATCCCGGGAGAGGGACGGTGCTCTTGCGTGGCAGGGGTCGTTTTCGGACGCCGCCATCCCTCTCCCGAAACCATCAGTGTCACTTCCGTGAAGCTTCGGAAGCCACAGAGCCATATTTTAATCACGGGCAACTTCCGTGATTAAAATATGGCTCTGCGGCTTCTGAAGCTTCACGGAAGTGACACTGATGGTTTCGGGAGAGGGATGGCGGCGTCCTAAAATGACCCCCTGCCATGCAAGAGCGACGTCCCTCTCCCAGGAGCTCTTCCCGCGGTAGGCACACTAAAACGCTGTCTGAAAATGTGGAGCAGCAGAAAACAAGCTTGCTCCTGCTTCAATATGGCATCATTTCAAATATTTAATATTTAAACATGGCTACTATTTACCTCGCTTTCATTCTGTACTCCCACTCCAACCCAGTGGTGGCTAGCAGCTTTCATGACACTGGAGTTTAAGAATCGACTCTGGGTTTTAGGAGCTGCCTAAGGCTCAGAACCCTATCTCCTGAATAGATTCAGTGCCATGGATAGCTCTTTTAAAGTATGAAATAAAACTTGGATTGGATTAGGTGCCCCTCTGAGATGGAAACCACCAGCCCTCCCTTCCTAATTCCCTTTGAAGGTTGCATACTCTTAAAAAGGAGTGACACAACCATCCTCCCAGAACCAAGTATTTCCCTGAGTAGAAGAAATGGTCCCCAGCTTGCTCATTGACAAAGCATAGAACTTCCTGGGCTCAGAAAATTGACCATTCCTGCTATAGGCTTCTTTTTTGGGATGGCATAAAAATATGCCATTAGATGTATCCACAGTCAACACTAGCCTTCCTGTTGTCTGTAGGTGGTTAAAAGCAGAGTGTTTATTTGTTCAAAACTGGGCCTTCTTTTTTTATCCTCCAGTGCCTGCCCAAAACTAATTAAATACATCCTCCATGCTCATTATAGTTATTGCTACTACTATAACTGCTACCATTACTGCTATTGAAAATTTGCTTATTGCCAGAAGCTGCTCAATGATGATCTTGACAATCCTTACAATCATCATCATTAGAGGAAACAATTGTACTATGACTGAGCTATCAATTTGTATGTAGTTATGACTGCGTCTCAGGGAAATAAATGGCGCTTCTGCTCACAGGTTAGTTAGAGCATAATGTCAAGGCTCTGGGCAGCTCTGAAGTACACAGGTAAGCAAAGGCTACACCATTCAATCACATCCATGTCTAAGAAAGGTCTGTGCATGGATTTTTAATTTTTATTTATTTATTTACTTGTTTATTTTGGTGTGCACATGAGCCATGCATGGATGCTGAAACCAATGTGGCAATCGCTGCTTAGCCATTATATTGCTGATAGACTGCTAGGTATGATAGCCTGAGAGGAGTTTCGCACCAGCGTCTTGTGATTCTGCTTTGCCTCCATTTGGCCCATTTGGGAAAGGAAGCATAGGGGTTGGCAGCAACTGTGGAAATGTACAAGAAGACTGGGGTGTTGCTTTTGCCTCTTCAGAGCTGCTCTTAGCCACTGGAGGAAGTGTGGCCAGCAGTGGCCAGATGTACTCTCTGGCGGGACAAATAGATCATCATGTTGGTCTTGTCTATCCTAAATGGCCACATTATGTACCCAGCAGCAGATGGGATCTTGTATTTCCCTGAGCAGACCAGAAACCTTATTTTAATGTAGAAAGTAGATTTTAGAAAATACCTTCTGGCTATTTCATATAATTAAGTTGAGAGCAACATTAGTAACCTAGATACTCTGAAGGCACCAGATCCTGTCTGATCTTGGAAGCTAAGCAGGGTCAGTTCTAGTTAGTACTTAGATGGGAGACCACCAATGAATACCAGGTGCTGTTGGCTATATTTTAGAGGAAAGAACTGGCAAAACCACCTCTGAGTATTCCTTGCCTAAGAAAAACCTATGGACTTCATGGGGTCACTATACGAGGTCAGTCTATTAAATAATGAGACTGTGTTTCTACCTTTCAGACAAATCAGGGAGAACTGATTGTGAACACTTGAGTGGTGACCTTGAATGTCTGAACCTGCATAATAAACATCAACTCTCTCGGCTGTTCAGTTAATTGTCAGTCATCATTTAAAGCAGCTGTGTTGTCTGTTGTGTGCCGGAAAAATGCTAAGTTTAAAAGTTGAGCAATGTGTCAATTTGAATTTTTAGTAAAATTGAATAAAACACCAATGGAATCTTTTCAAATGCTTACTGAGGCCTACAGGGAAGACTGCATGTCTTGTGCACATGTGTCTGTGTGGCACAAAAGATTCAGAGAAGGATGTGAGAATGTGGAAGACAATGAATGCCCTGAACAACCTTTCACTTCAAGAACCAAAGAAATTGTGGAAAAAATCAGCCAGGTTGTTTGAGGAGACTGCTGACTTAGTGTCCAAATGATAGCTGAAGTTGTGAACATTGACAAAAATGCTGTGTGGAAAATTTTGCATGAGGATCGCAAAATGAGAAAATTTGTGCCAAGATTATCCTTAAGGTTCTCACATCACAGCAAAAAGAAGGAAAACAAGGAAATTTGTGCTTACATTCTGCAGCAACTTGATGTGGACCCAAGCCTTTTTCAAAAAATCATCACTTGTGATGAAACCTGGACCTTCCAGTATGATTCTGAGACAAAATGACAGTCAATATACTGGAAAAACACCAACATCACCAAGAATGAAAAAATCACGTCAAAGCAAGTCCACATTTAAAGCCATGCTCATTGGTGTTGGTATATATATATATATATATATATATACATACATATACACACACTGTATATAGATATATATATATGGTGTAATTTTGGCAGAATAGTGAACCAGGATTATTATAAGAAAGTTTTGACAAAGCTGAAAGAGTCAGGAAAAGAAAAGAAAAGGCCAGAACCATGGAAAAATGGTTTCATTCTTCATCAAAACAATGCTCTGGCTGACACAGCACTTTCTGTGAAGCAGTTTTTGGCTGATAAATGCATTACTACACACTTGAACATCCACCATATTTAACAGATTTGGCACCATGCAACTTTTTTCTTTTCCCTAAACTTCATTTAGTTCCCTAAACTAAATTAAAGGAACACGTTTTGAGTCAATTGATGCAGAAAAGGAGAAAACAGCAGATGTATTGATACAGCTGACAGAAACTGATCTGCTCTACATCTTCGACCAGTGGAAAACAGGACTGCATTGGCGTGTGAGTGTGAACATGGAGTATATTGAAGGGGACAAGTATTAGAATTGTAATACATATAAATAAAGATGTGTTATTGTATCAGTCTTGTTTTTTAATAGACAGACTTTGTACAGCAGAAAAGAAACTTTTTTGCTGTCTTCATCCCCACCCCCATAACTTATTACAGGTAACATCACTGTTTGTAATATATTACTTCCAAGCTCTCAGTCAGCAATATAACCCTTATCAGTCAATGTTCAAATCTAGTGCTTCACAACTGAAGCCTGAATGCACCCAGCTAAAGTTCATATGCTCCCAAAGTTCAACATCTGTTTTTCCCAACTGAGGCCAACCTTATACCTCTGAGAAGTCAACAATCAGGAACTGAGTGTAATATTGCCACCCCAATTTTCACACACCACAAACCTGAGGTTCTTGAGGGTCCATTTAGCAATTGTGGCTGACAGCTGTGACAATTTTATGCTGGTTTTATTTAGAAGAGTGGTTCTCAGCCTTTGATCTTTCAGCTGCTTCAGACTTCACTTCCCAGTAACACCAACCAGCATAACCAACAGTGAGGGATTCTGGGAGCTGAAGTCCCAAACCTCTGGAGAACCAAAGGTTGAGAACCCCTGCATTAGAGTATTGGACTAGAGACCCTTTCACACTACAAAATTATAGTGCTATTTTCCACATTAACTCTTATGGCTATATCCTATAGAATTCTAGGATTTGTAGCTTGGCCAGAGGCACTAGAGGAGCTCTTCATCTGGGAACTGTAAATGCCCTTCTCTAAACTGCAAATTCCAGAATTCCACAGGGTGGAACCAGTGGCGGCACTAGGGAGGTGTGGAAGGGCCAACTGCACCAGATGACACCATCAGGGAAAGGGTGACACCAGCCTTAGTGATGCCACAGGATGGAACCATGGCAGTTAGTGGAATCCTACCACTATAATTGTGTGGCATGAAAGGGCGCACAGTTTGGAGAGGCCCAAGTTCAAATCTCCAGTCAGTGATGAAGTTCACAGGGTGATCTTATTCCAGCACATGCTCTCAGCCTAACTTATCTCACAAGGTTGTGAGAATAAAATGAGAGCTGTGTGTACCACTTTGTGCCCCTTGGAGGCAAGGTGGGACAAATGCAATAGAAAGAGTCAATTGGTCTCCCTTTTAAAGCCATCTTCTTACCTGTCTTCATACTAATTCTATGTTGTTCAGTATTTTAATGTGGATTTGGCAGGAAGACTACACAACACATGCACACAACAAAAATATTACCTATAAACTAACAATACAATACCCATTTCTCCATCTTCTGCTAAATCATCAATGTGCTACTAATGGAGCTCTTTAACAGCCCTGAGGTAGCCATTCACGGGAGGAGGTGGGTAAAGTCTTCTTATTTACATCTTTAACTTTAAGCATATGACTGACATTTCACTGACATTTCTTTCTATATGTGCTTAAATATAAACACATGATTCCAGAGGCTTTGTTGTCTGAGGTAATGTGTTTCCATTCAGCCTCAGCAGAACACAGAACAGTTGTGTGACACAGAATGGCAAAAAATGTATAGAGAAAAAATGAAATACCCTTTGGTGATGCATTAGCCAATGCACTGTATAATGAGAAAAACCTTTTAGCTACATAGATGGTTACAAAGAAACAAATGCCCAAGAAAATGAGGAATGAAAGTCATCCTCTGGTCGGTTTTAGGAAGAGAGGGAGCATTGACATTGGTATAGAGATCCCCACTCCCGTTATTATCCAGCCTCCCATTTCTTATACAGGGAAGCATGAAGACCATCCCGAAGGAAATGTCACTGATGTATTTAGATATACAGGATGACATGAGAGAACTCAGAATCAGTGTGAAAATCAATGAATCAATGTAGCAGAAGCCATTAATGAAAATACAAGTAGGGTGAAATGAATAGTGTAAAACATGTGCTCTGAGCATGAAAGCTCAAACATTTTCTCAGGTAACCCCAGACTAATGTTCTTTGAACATGTCAGTGTTACTCCATGAGATATTTAATCTTAACTTGTGGCATTCTCCCTACATCCTGGGCCAGCCCTACTATTAGCCACAGGGAAGCGAATGTCTCTGGCGATATATGTTAACAGTGGCAGCCTTACTTTCCCTGGCCCCAGCCATTCCAATCTCTTGAAGGACAAAGTGGCATGTGCCACTGGCTCATTCTTTAACTCATAAGCTGTCCTGCTGCCCTCAGGTGTGGTAGAGGATGTCCTTCTATTATTAGTGTTGAAGCAAGATTCACGTGTGCAACCACTTAGCTTCTGTACATAGAACTGTGAGAGTATCATTGTCACCTTTGCATAAATTATTGTGCCCACCTTGCTAATGACTCAGGGGCAATGGATCCTATGAACACCTAAAGCTGCCTCACACTGATAGCGATCATGTGGGGACATCTTGTCCATTATTGACTAATCCAATTGGCAATAGTTCTCCAGAGCGTCAAGCAGAGAGGATGTTACACATAGCCACTTTCAGAAACTTTTAAAAGGGAGATGCCAGGAACTGATAGCAGGACTTCCCATAAGCAAATTATGCTCTCCATGAAGAGGGCCATGTTGTTCTGTGCTTTCAAATCAATGCCAACTTACGGTAACATTGTCCTGGTGTTTTCTTGACAAATTTTATTCAGAAGAGATTTGCCATTGCCTTCCTCTTAGAGCGAGAAAATGTGACTTGCCTAAGGTCACCCAGTCCATTTCCATGCCTGAGTGGGATCTAAACCCTGATATCCCAGAGTCCTAGTCCAATGCTCAAATCACTACACCATGCTACCTCTATTGGAACATACCTTAACTTCTACGCAATACACAATAGACACTCATCACCTACTATTCCATATATATAATATAATTATTTCAGATTATATTCTGTGTGTCCCTTCCATGAATGGAAAGACTTCTTTAGTTCATGGACGAGACTGGGATCCAAGAGAGCAGAGGTGAGAAAGCTTTGGACTTCCTAATGTTTTGGCCTATATCTCCCACAATCCATTGCCATTGACTATGCTAGCTAGAGTTAATGAGATATGAAGGGTGAAATATCTGCAGAGCCAAAGGTTCCCTACCCATACAAAAGAGGCCCCTGCTGGAAAAAATAAGGGAGGTGGTTTTCACGGGATCCACCTTTCTCCTGCAGTCCCCTGGGCCACCCCCATACTGCTCGAGAGCATCCCTGTCTCTTAAGACGATATTTTCAAGGGGCAACAGGGATTGCCAGGGAAGAAGGAATCAGTAAACAACAAACAACAAACATCTTTCCTTTTCTTGCAGCAGGAATATTCTGTGAACAGATTTTTGTTCATAGGAATCCTGGATCCATACTTTCATAAACAATTTAATAGGTTTCACTCAGAGAATGGGCAACTGTGGCTTCTCTGTGGACCATTTTTCTGCCCCTGTGGTCATCTGGAGCCTACATGGGCTTCCAAAAATGGCAAAACAGAAAAGCAATAAGTAGATTTGGAAGTGGCCAAATCGGCTTCCTCTTTTTTTAAGGTTAAACCAGGCATGGGAGCCAGGGTGGTCCAGTGATTTGAGGAGATTATCAGATGCGGCTAATGTGGCGCCAGTATAATGCCAACATAACGCAAAAAGACACCAATATCAGATTATGATGTCCTTTTGCATCCTTCTGGCATTATGCTGATGTTATTTTTATTCAATAGATCCCCCAGTTCTGTTTTGGTTCCAGCATTGCCAGCATGCAAAATCTCAAGCCATTTAAATCTTGTCACTGCAGCGAGAATGGCCGATCCAGAGCAAACACTTCCGGGTGAGATTGGAACATCCAAGTAAGGTTCACTCTTTTTATAATGCTCTCTGGGTTACTTGGGAATTTTAAAGTATGTTTAGGTGCTTGTGTAAACTTTTAATGCTTTATTTTTATTTTTGAATTTCCCATGCTTGCATCTTCTCATGAGAACAGGCGGGATTTCAATCCAGGAAGTGAACAGAGCTCCGTTAGAGCTCCGTTCATGCCTGTGCTGCCTCAACAACATGAGAGAAGGTGAATGTGATGGGGAGGGTTATTGTACCGAGACAGGGGTGGGCTTTTTGCATTCCTGTCTGATAATCTCCTGAGTGTTGGACTAAGGTGATTCCAGGCGATGTGGGTTTGATGTGGCTCAGCCATGGAAATCCACCAAGTGACCTTGGGCAAGTCACGTTCTCTCACCCTCAGGGGAAAGCAATGGCAAGCCCTCTCTGAACAAATCTTGCAAAGAAAAAAAAATGATAGGGTTGTCATCAGTCATAGATGACTTGAAGGAACATAGCAGCAGCAACAAGTTCAGGGGAATCCTGTGACCCATTTAAAAGGCTTCCTAAAGAGGAAATTCACTATTTTATTTTATTTTTTTGCCAGAAAAATGGCAATCTGGAGAGTCTGATGGGATCAAAGCTGCAAAAACAGAAGGCAGCCCCAGGGCCATACTTCACCCACCCATGGTTTAGCTGATACCTGAATCAATCCATTAAACCTGAATCAATCCATTAAATGAATTGAGCTATGAGCTCAATTTTTAATTGCTGAGGACAAGAACTAAAGTTATCATTCTTTCTTTTACAGAACATTTTGGCACTGATGTTTTTCTGTACTTGAGGCACTGTACAGAAACTGTACAAAAACTGATGTTTTTGGCACTGATGTTTTTCTGTACTTGAGGATAAAAAAGGTAAAGTGAAAGATGCCCTTTGCCTCTAACAATGAAAGGTTTTTTTTTATTAAACTGAAAGTTTTCATAACTCTTTTTAATATGTGTGTGTGTGTGTGTGTATATATATATATATATATATATATATATATATATATATATATCTTATCAAACAGGAATACAAAAAGCATTCCTGTCCCACAACCTCCAATCCCAACCCTGTCTCAGCACAATAACCCTCCCCATCACATTACCTTCTCTCATGTCGTTGAGGCTCTGGATTTTTATTCTGGATTGAAATCCCGCCTGTTCTCATGAGAAGATACAAGCATGGGAAATTCAAAAATAAAAATGAAGCATAAAAAGTTTACACAAGCACCTAAACATACTTTAAAATTCCCAAGTAACCCGGGGGGGGGTCATAAAAAGAATGAAATTTACCTGGATGTTCATATATATATATATATATATGTTGCTGTCCTTGAGCAAGCAGGGATCACCAGCATTGAGGCCATGATATTGAGAACACAGCTGCGCTGGGCAGGGCACGTTTCTAGGATGGAAGACCATCACATCCCAAAAATAGTACTCTATGGTGAACTCGCCACAGGTCAGCATAAGAGGGGTGCTCCAAAAAAGCAATACAAGGACTCCCTGAAACAACATCTCAGGCTCGGCCAAATTGATCACCAACAATGGTCCACCTTGGACTCATATCAGGAGGCTTGGAGACGTACTACCCAAAATGCTGCAGCCTTATTTGAGAACTCATGCCGAACAAGTCTTGAAGAGAAATGACAACACAGAAAGAATCACAACCCGGAATCATCACCCAAGAAGACCTTCTGCTGTGCTTTCTGCAACCAGACTTGTTTATCTCAGATTCGCCTTTTCAGTCATCAGCGTGCTTACAGCAAGCACGGGATGAGTCCTTCCTGAATCTTCATTTGTGAAGAAAAGCCAGAGAGATATATATCTTGAGATTTTTGCAACATGCCAGTTAACTGACCTGAATCAGTTAGCTGAAAGGGAGGTGATTAATGAGTTATACTCATTAATTGACATTTTTAATGTGACATGTGATATGAGACTGCTGGGTAAAAGTCTTGAGCTGGTGTAGCAAGCCCCATTCAGCCTGAAAAACATTAAAATGATAACCTCATCTAGGTTTACTTTTCTATTCATCTATAGAATTTCTCAATTATGTCTGACTAATTTTGCACAAAGTCATTATTTGAAGCAATTTGTCTGAAGAATGAGAGGCAACACCTTCACCTTTCCTGGAAGGTGGGTGGGGGAAATGTCATAATCTGCTTTGCTTCGGCATGAGTTATTAAGCGGTCACAGGAGTTCAAAAGAAGGGGGAACAAGCAGGTAAGTCATCAGATGTACTAAAAGGGGGTTGGAAGAAATCAGTAGTAGATGACTCCTTCTATGCTATCACAAAATGAATTAATTGCAGATAAGATCAGACATGGGTGGGTTTTTTTCTTTAATCTTCATTTTTCCCAGAGATGGTAATGACAACATACAGGCTGTAGGAAGGCGGGCGTGGTGTCTGTGTGTGTTTTATTCATGTTGGCTCTAATACACTGGAAAGAAGTTAGCTGTGAGAGCATCAAAAGGCTTAGGAAAAAGGCTCTGGGACATACATAAATGGTTTTATTTTATTAGAAATAGGGAGCTAATTCATCCATAGCCTCACTCTGATGGAATGATTCCCAAAGCTGTAATAAAAAGATCTCCATTCAGCAATTACCCTCGATGCAATCGGCAGGTATGACAAGTGGCTCTTGGTTCTGCAGAATCCAGCTGAATTCCCCAGCTTTGTGGTCGTAACCCCTTCAGGAGGCTTCCATCAGTGCGTCTTCAAGTGATGTTAACCATGACCCAGGCAAACATCTACGGGAGCTCATATTTCTGATGGAAAAATAGACTCCAAAGCCCAATCTCATCCACTTTCCTCTCTGTCCTATGCCATGCTAATATGCCTCTGACAACAAACATTTTCAAAATAATAGTCCTCTGTACTTAAGACTAATCAGAGCGGGCGCCATCCAACTTGCAAAGGTAGCAATTTTCCTTCATTAAAGCCAAATAAGGAGAAAGAACTTTGGTATTCCTTCAGGCAAATTACAAGGTGTTAATAATAACAATATAATGGCAGCAATTTTCTAGCTTTGCCCGAACCTATCATCTACCTTGAATGCCTTATTGGATTGTCTGTGAGTTTACATAAAGCCAAACATTATATACATACACACACACACACACACACACACTTTTAATTTTTACATCATGTCTCCCTTCGGTGTTTGCAACGATGTGGTAATTGTTCTCTCTCTGACAAGCAAGAAAGCTCTTTGCCAGCAAGTTGCAACATGATCAGTCAGAAAATGTCCTGCTTCTTACTAGCTGACGTGAATGCTGTATACTGGAAACAGATTAAACATCTACCCCAGTGAACCAGGGCAAACCATGAGCGCAAAAGGCTGGGATGGAATTTCCCCTACCACTCCTACCTGCAGAATGAATTAGCTTAAGTGATGACTGCAGAACCTGAGACAAAAAAACAAATGTGCCAATTATCCTTGTATCCATCTCCTAATTGCTTGTTGAAATCCTACTAGGACACCATGATCGAATGCCACATGTTGCTAGAACAATGATTCATTAACTGAACTCTCTCTCTCTCTCTCTCTCTCTCTCTCTCTCTCTCTTTTAATCTTTAGTGCAGTCAAGTGCACAAACACACCAAGAGATACTTGAGACTGCGAGAAGAGTGTTTGGTTTTGTTACATTTATTCACTCCTGGTCATGAAATCCCTTCTGCAAGGTAGTCCTTGCTGCTTGTAGTAGACCTTCTAAGCTAATAGGTTTGGAGAGATGATGGGAATCATATTTAAAGAAATGACATTGAAAGTGAGCCAAAAATGGAAAGAGATTAGATTACAGCGAGATCCTAAGGTTGAAGAGCCCTTATAGATGAGACTCATATTGTGCAGTCAATCACCCTGCCTCACTGCTAGGTCCAGCCCAAGACATTTTGCTGTCTAAGCAATAAAGTTCCCACCTCCATAATTCTGGCTTAGATCAAGACCCAAGCCAAGTCCCCGAGGTCAACCCTGGCAATCAATGGGGTGACAGATGTTGCAGCCTGATCGCCCTCACATCCAAGTAACCTCAGCACACTATCTATAACCATTGAAATTGGTTGCACCTAATAATGGTTCATTTTTTTTTCTAGTTCAACAAATGCATTCGGCACAGGCCACAAGACATATCTGTAGTTACCCTTATTTCTTAACTGCTCTAATTAGAAACTGCAAAATATTATTGGGTAGTTCTATGAAGCATATGAGTTGTACTTAAGGGGGAAAATAATAATTAAATGGGTGATTCATGTGACACATAATGGGAGAATAACACTTTGTGTTGTGTTAAATAGCACTATTATGCAGTGAAATAGGCCATGCCCTGGGCAGCACTGTGCATCATTGTACAAATAGGAAGACATGAAAAAAGAAAGAAAGAAAAGAAAAGAAGCATTAGTTGGGAGAGAGAAGCTGAAAATTATTGGGTCCTGGGTTCTGATAAGTGTGGAGTAGGAATTTGACCCTTTCTTTAGGGTAGGGATAGGGAACTGTCAGAGGTTACAGGGTACTCAAAGTGTACTCAGAGTGAAGGACCTGGACTGGTGCCATTCCACAATCCATTGGCTGCTGGTCCCTGGTCAGATACCAGGAAAGAAAGAAACAATTGTAGCTAATGGTGGTCACTGGTACATTGGGAGCCCAGCATATCAGATACCCTGAGAAGCATTGCACCAAGGGGACTTGGAGTGCTGTAAACCCCTCCACCATACACATACACTGCAACCCTTGAATTAATTAAGGAGGACAATTTCACTATGGTTGTGGCACTTCCTAGGCTATTTTAGGCCCAGTGGAGGCCTTTTTTCCAGAAATGGGGTGATCAGGATGATGACTTCAGTTCATTTCCTGTTGAAATAAAGCCTATCCTATGGAAGGTGTAAAACAGCCTGGGGGGAGTGTGGCATGGTGGTTCCCACACCTGTAGCCAAAAACATCCAAAAATATTTTCCAAAAAAATGAGGGAAAGGGGGCCACAATAACAGTCCTAGTGAACCCACAGGCTGCACTCCTCACCTCTCCATGTTTTAGGTTTATGATTTTGATTCAGACAAATCACACATCGTGAACTAAACCAGACTGGTTCACACAGATGTGGGAGGTGTCTGAATTAAGTAAGTCACATATGAGGAAAAGCTCTATGGATACCATGGACTGTTAAAAAGACAAATAAATGGGACCTAAAGCAAATCAAGCCTGAACTCTCCCTAGAAGTCATGATGACTATGTTACCCGAATTGCATGGGGTCCATGGGGACCCTCTAATGTCCAAATATTAAAATGGGGAATATTTAATTAGCTCAATTATGCAGCGGGACCTTTTAACCTATGTATATCGGTACTAAAGAGGAGACTCTAAGCCAAAAGTTACAATTAAATTATTTTTATTGGAAATTAACCATAACAGTTTTCATGCACACACTGAGGCCTCAGACATTCAAACAAGGCTAACAAAAATATCAGGAAGTATTTGGATAGGGGAACAGAGTGAGGGGGTGAGGGGTGATACAACACCTGTCTGTAGAGCAGAGATTCCTGAAGCAGAGGCTCAGAGTTGCGTTCTAAGAGACTAGCAGCAAACAGGCAGCATGAATGTCGGAAGAGGAGCTGTAGACAATTTGGCAGTGGTTTGGGGTGATATTTATATGAAATACTTCCCCTGAAGGGATAGGAGTTTTGATTAAAATACAATGGTCCTCAGAGGTCCCCAGGCTAAAACAATGGGTATTCTGGAAGAGTTAATGATAGTTAATGACTGATACTTCTGGAACTGAATAGGAAAAAGGCAGGGTCTTTTGTTGGAAGGGGGCAGGAGAGGAAATCCTGTTTCACAAGCAATAAGGTCTCTTGCTAATGCTGAGCGGATTAGTGATTGACTTCCCTCCAGGTGCTGAGTCTTACTTGAGAGTATTTGTTTTGGGGAATTTCCACAGGGCCTTCCCTTGGTCTTGCATGATTTCCACCTTGGTATTAGGGGGTCCCTGGTTTACTTATATCCACATGGATGGCCAACTTAGCCAAATTATTACATATAGCCAATTATTTGATATTCCAAGATGGGGGCTGTCAACTAAACTAAACCATTGTATGTTTTAATTTTTGTCTTTTTAATTTATATATTTTAATTATTGTATGTTTTTAATCTTCTATAATTTAATATTATTTTAAGGGGTGGGTGGGTTAGGGTACTGGGACTATGGAGTTTTTATATTGTAAGCCGCCCCGATTGCGTTGCAGAGGGGCGGGATAGAAATAAAATATTATTATTATTATTATTATTATTATTAACTGAGGCTATTGTACTTTGGACATATCATGAGAAGAAATGACTCACCAGAAAAGACAATCATGTTTGGTAAGGAAGATGGCAGTAGGAAAAGAGGAAGACTATAGTCCAGATGGATAGACTCAATCAAGGAAGCCACAGCCCTGAGTTTGCAAGAGCTGAGCAGGGCTGTTGATGTCAGAGGGACTTGGAGGTCTCTCATTCATAGGGTCACCATAAGTCAAAGTCAACCTGACAGCAGTTAATAACAAACATATGAGGTACCCCAAATCTGAATCTTTACACTCCAGAAGATTTGTTAACACTTTGGATTTATATGGACACAGAAACACAGGGCCCATTCATACTACACTACACAGTTATAGTACCATATTCTACTTTAACTGCCTTGGCAACAGCTATGCATACTCTTCAGCATTTCACAGATATAAACTAGGACACATGTGGCCAAGCAACATCAGAGTATGATCAAGATGGCAAATGTTATTAATGAGGAAGAACACACAGGCTAGGAGAGCCTGCAGCAGTTTGCTTTTGCTTGTGCCTTCTGGGAAGGGCAATATTCTGCCCTCACCTTTCCTCTCACCTTACTGAGTTAATTGAATGCAAACTACTTTTGCACTTTGAACTCAGTTTGCAGCAACTGAAATAAGCAAAGGACAAAGAGGGGAGTGGGAGCAGAAGAGCGAAACTGGGACATTTTAAAAGCAACTGAAAAGTGGGACAGCAAAGGATTAGGACTTTTTCGGACATCCAAAGAACAACGCAAGCAGCCTCGCCACGTAGCGAGGCTGCAGCGCTGCAGGGCGTCCCTTTTGGATGACGCCTGTCCCTGCCGGTACTGTTGCGGTACTACAGGGACATCTGAGTGTAATATTTTGGCGATTTTTACTCACGATCAACTTTCGTGAGTAAAAATCACCAAAATATTACACTCAAATGTCCCTGCGGTACTGCAACAGTACTGGCAGGGACGGGCGCCATCCGAAAGGGACGCCCTGCAGCGCTGCAGCCTCGCAACGTGGCAAGGCTGATTGCGTTGTTTTTTTGATGTCCGAAAAAGTCCTTAGTCATGACTGTCTCTGGCAAATTGGGACAGTTGGGGGGTATCATGAGTTTCATGAGGCTCTAGAGCTTTTTGGCTGAGAATTGTTAATAATTTGCCCTGAACAGCAAATCCCAGGATTCCCTAGGATGAAACTAAGGCAGTAAAGTGGAATCATAGTGCTATGATTTTGTAGTGTGGCAAGGAAGCAACCATGTTTATCTGCTGATGGAAATGCCATCAGCATTTGGGAATTGACAATTCTCCCCTCTCCAATGTGGTCCTCCTGTGCCATCAGAATCTGCTCTGGAGGGCAGAGGTTGGAACACAATTGGGTGCAGTACAAAGGGCTGCAGGGAGGAGGGATGAAAGTCATGGCACAGCCACCAAATGCCATGAGGGCTGTAGGTAAGTGTCTCTCCAAACGTTGGATCCCAACATCTCCATATAAGAGGGTAAAATGGATGGGGAGAGGGAAGGTTTTGTGATTGGTAGCTCTTTCTTCTACTCATAGTGAAACAAAATAAATATCAGCAGTTGATACATGTACCCTTAAACTCTCCTTGTACTGGCAATTTTCCTATTCTGTCAGGCTTTCAGGAACTAACTGCCTTCCGCTTTTAATGGTGTGCTGTTTTTGCTGCGTTTTATGGGCTTTCTTTTAATAAATTTTAAATGGTTTTAACTCTATAGATTGTTTATTTTCATATTTTAATTTTAATTATTATATATCATTGTATATTACCAATAATATTTGTGTGTGTGTGTATGTACAGGTATACCTTGGTTAGATGCGTTCCTAGGCTTTACTTCTTTAACAGAATATATAACACAGGAAAAATAGGGATATTGTAGTATGTGGGAAATAGTCATTGTAATGTAAAAGCAATCTTGTGTACCTCATTCACAATCTTAGATAAGTCTAGGGTTTTTCCCTGCATGCATTTTGTTCTCCCAAAATTCCCTTCTCTTACTTCACTGGGCACTTCTAGCCAACTAGAAGTGCTGGATGATTCACACATGACCTAATTTGAATTTTATTGCTTTTGTGTAACTTGCTTCTTCTGAATCTGACTCTCCATGAGAATGGAGGCATCTTAAGCTTTCCTGTAACCATGCCATGATGCATCGGAACCCAGCCCACGGCTGGTGAGTCTCTCTTACCCATTCTTAGTCAGTTAAGGACTTTTTCTTATGTTTGTTTTAGTATGTAGATTGAGACTGATATACCTTCAGTAAACTTTGTTTTGCATTTTAAACTGACTTCTTTGTTTTGTAATGAGTCTAATTTAACTGGGGGATCCCAGATCTCTGAATACACTTTCAAATGATAATAGAGCTTAAGTCTGCTTCTTAATCGCACTCTGCATAAAGCGTGAAGTCAAATGTGACTGAATGATTTTAACTCTTTTTAAATGAAGATAATTCTTGTTGTTTTTTTAAAGGACTAGATCCTGCAATTTTATTTTTAGACTCATTACCTTCCTACAGATATGTTGCTATACCACAGAAAAAGAAGAACAGTTTAACATGTTTCAGCAAACTTTTTATCCAAGACTGACAATATGTACATGTGAAATGAAACAGTTAGATCAGCTACAGTGGGATTGGCTAGAGCAGAATTCCAGTCTTTTCCAGCTGGAGCATTACTGCATTGTTTACTGCAGAGTGGGGTCTTTATCAGATATGGCACCATAAGGACACCTAATGATCGTGAAAAGGTGCGCATACCAGACAACATTGCCTTTTCGCAATCATATTTTGCCAATAAGCCATACTTTTTTATTGATGGCCCAAGCTGTCAATAGATCTCTCCTGTGGCGCTTTGTGGCCGGCGTTTGAAACTTTGCGCCATTTTAATCTCGTAAATACAGCATCAGTGGGCAAACACTTCCAGGTGAGATCAGGGCAGCAAGGTAGGGGAAACTCTTTTTACTAGTACCACCACCCCCGCGCCTCTGTGTACTTGGGACTTTTAAAGTGTGTTTCTTCTGCGCTTGTGTTAACTTTGTATATGTTGATTTTGCTGTAACGTTTAAATTTCCTACACTAACATCTTCTCCCAAGAATCTGTGAGATTTCAACCCTGGAATTAAACAGAGCTCCATCTGTGCTCTGTTACTGCCAGGGAAGCTCTTTTATACTGCTCAAGGTAAGTCGGGGAGGGGGGTCTTTTGCCAGCATAAAATCAACCACAATTTATGTCGGCAAAAGAACATTGGTCAAGTCCACACTGCTGCAATCTGACACTGAAAGTCTGTGTTTCTTCAGCCCTTCTTCTGCATCCTCCCAGTGCTAATGCTTCTTTAAAAACTTCCAGCTAGACAGAGGACATGGAGAAAAGGGGCAATAGGCAGATGTACAAAGACTTTTTAAAAGGACCTTCTTTGTCAAAGGCTTTGTTAACTGGGGTATGCCTGTTTTGGTGTTAATAATTTGTAAGCCATTTTGGAGATTATTACACTACACTGTTATAGTGCTATTGTTCCACTTTAACTGCTATGGCTGCCTCCTGTGGAATCCTGGGATTTGCAGTTTAGGGTTGGGCATTGAGACCTCTCAGCCAGAGAGCTCTTAGGCCTTACTAAACTACAAACCCCAGATTTCCACAGGAGGCAGCCAGAGCAATTCAAGTGGAATAATAGTGCTATAACAGTGTAGTGTGGTAAATTGAGTCCCAGTATTGGGGGAACCGTGGGATATAAATAAAGAAAATCAAAACAATTAACAACAATAATAGCAGTTCATTTCTTTTTAAAAATAAAAAAATAAAGGTACATGTAACATAAAACCCCTACATCTATTTGTCAGATGTCTGGCAGGCATAATTCCATATATATATATATATATATATATATATATTCATATCTCATGCTTCCAAAGAAACTTCACCAAGCAGGCATAATTCCTAAAGGGACTATACTGTGGTTACTAAATTCATCCAGGTCCATTTGCTAATGTCCAGTGGTAGTCAGCAGAACACACCCGATTTGAATTTTTGAGTTGAAATCTGGATTCTGACCCAAATCAAATCAAGTCTGAAGCAACTCAGGCTTTTCCCAAAGCACGCATCAGGGTCTAAGCTGAATCATGTTGTCAGTGCAGACTGTCTCTCCCCTGCTGTAGCCCTGAGGAAAATCTCTCATGTGAGGGTTCTGTTTGCACTGGAAGGAAATCCCCCACTGGAGGAATGTTAAACATTCTTTTTGACTAAATATAGTGATGACTAGTTTAATGATGTTTTTAAATGGAAGCTTCCCATCCCAGGCTAAATAGCAGCTTTAGGGTACAATTTTCTTAAGGACTGTAGTGGGGAAAGGAAAGGATTTCTTTACCCCCCCCCCACTCACTACTCACTCTCTCTCTCTCACACACACACACACACACACACAGAGAGAGAGAGAGAGAGAGCATGGCCCTCATGAGAACTAGGGTGGGGTGGGGGCTGCAGTAGCTCTTAACAATACATAAGTAGTAGAAAGGAGAACTGCATTAGTTCTGCACTAGCAGCTGCAAGTGACATGTGTGAGGGGGAATGGTGACAGGGACCCCACTTCTGACTGCCACAATAGCGATCTCTCACAGGAGGGGTGTGTGTGGAAACACCACTCAGCTGCTTTCCAACTGACAGGGCAGTGGACCCCATGCATTGCAGTGGCTGCTTCCCAGTAAGTGTGGACTGGGGGTGGGGGTGGGGGTGGGGGTCAGGTCAGGAATCACTGTGTAGCTGTGCAACTATGGTGGTTATGCATTCTAAGTGATCAAATGGATTCTGGCCTGTACTTTTAATATATGAAACATGGTTCTTTTATGTTAAGCCGAGTTATACATAATGCTTTCCTAAAATGACAAAGTGACTTCCAATTTGTAAAGGGTATTAATATTTTTCTATAAATTTACTTTTTCAGGGGAGGTGCAACTGGGGGAATACCTTTTTTTCCCCTGCTTGGCTTCAAAATGTCTGGAATTTTTTAATCTCTAGCTAAAACAAAACACAACTAAAGCAAGGTGCAGTACAAACATTTGTTTAAAAAGCAATTAAATAGACAATCCTATAAAACGCTAATTTAAAACCTCTTTAAAAGCATTGAAAATATAACAGCAATAGCAATAGCATTTATATTTCTATACTGCGTATCAGTGCAAAGCACTCCCTAAGCGGTTTACAATGTTTTTTAGCTAATTGCCCCCAACAAGCTGGGTACTCATTTTACCGACCTACGAAAGGATGGAAAGTTGAGTCAGCCTTGGAGCCCTGTAGGATTTGACTCACAATGTTGTGGCTGCAGTACTGACATTTAACCACTGCACCACCAAGACATCTTTTAGTGAAGATAAAAGTACAGAACCTCCATTATACCACCTTCTGCAATAGCCAGTTAACAGCTGAAGACCTGTGTTAATGCCAAGGCTTTGCCTCCTGGTGGAGGGGGGGACAATAGAACCCCCCACCAATGGGAGGGAACTCCACAGCCTGGGAGCTGCCACCAAGAAATTCCTCTCCCATGTCCTCACCCAACATGCCTGTGATGGTAGTGACACTGACAGAATTCTTGAGGAACTTAAAACTCAGGCAGATTTGTATAGGGCTATATGTTCTTTCTGATAGTCTGGACCCAAGCAGTACAGGGCTTTATTCTAGGTCATAAGCAGGAACTTGCATTTTGACTGGAAACAGACTGATAACCAATGATGGTTTTCCAACATGGGAACTATATGTTCCCCATAACCAGTCCTGGTCCTACTGGAATATCCAGTTTCCAAGGGCAGTCACCCATATAGTGATGCTGCATTGAAGTCTTGAGTAAATGTCAGATTCTAAAACCCAAAGTTGGTCCACAGAAACAATGTGGAAATGTGATTGATTACCAAGTGATATCAGCATCACTCTGTACATCAAAGGAGACATAGTATCGAACAAAGGAGAAACCTCAAAAGAGGCATAATTCTCCATTGAGTCAGTATGAGTGACAATTTCCTGGTCCTCAAAATACTAAGGGTGTGCTCCCAACCAAAATACTCAGAACTTGATGTGGAGAATGAAACCAGGGAGGTGTGCAAAAAGAAAAAAAAAGATTGCAGTCAATTACCCTCACATTGACTGAATACACTGTGGGGCTTACCGCACTACAAAGAAAAGCTGCAGTGCAGCAGGAACATTCCATCTTCCTTACCACATGACGTCATCTTTCTTCTGGCGTTCTTTCATTTTAGTCCCGGGGGGGGGGCAAGGTAAAACTGCATAATTTTGCTAACAGGTTTGCTAAGGGTTTTTTCCGATTAGCAAAAAGATGCGGTTTTACCTTGGTTCCCCATGGGACCAGAATGAAAGAACAGTGACGTCATGTGGTAAGGCAGCATGGAAGATAGAACGTTCCTGCTGCACTGCTGCTTTTCTCTGGAGTGTGGTAAGCCCCTGAGTTTCTAGGACTTGGAACATTATCCTATTAGAGCTCACTGATGAATAGCTTCAGTGTCTGTCTTCTTAAAGGTAATTTTCCAAGCTTTGATTACACATATAAACATATATTGGTTAAGATGAAATAATAGGATGCAATTATTTGGGGGAAAAGATTACAATAGAGAGTGGACATCAGTGATACAAATTTTGGTGACTTTCTTATTTGGAAGGCACAATCAGTTGGACCAAACTAGAGATGTAAAAATTTCAAGGAATATTAAAGCCAGGGGTTGGGAGAGGACCCTTTGGGGGGGAGGGAGGTTAAATGTTCATTAAAAAAAAAATTAAAATGTGATATTAGCAACCTTTACAGATTGAAAATCACTTTGTTACTTTAAGACCATAACATGTTTTGTATGCACAATCTGATATAACTGTACAATTTTGTTTGGCATAAAATTATTATGTTTAATATATTAAAAATAAAGTGCAGTCATGCAATATTTGCATACTTTATTTCCTTTTTTATTTTTTTTATTTATTCATTTTGTTGCACATGGAGTTACAAGATTACAGCTATAAGGAAACACATTGGTTTCACCACTTTATTAGGAGCAGGCAAAAAAGCACAAACAAACATAAAAACAGAAGAAACCCACAACATTAGTAAAGCAAAATTATTTTGTCTCCTGTATTCTCTTAAAGTATCAAGCAATTTTCAGTTTGTTTTCGGTTTCTAATTTATCCAGGGTAAAAAGGGCTTCAAGAAATAGTTGGGGAAGGGACTGGGTTTTTTCCCTGAATTTTTCAAATCCCTCCCCACCAAGCATTCACATCTCTATACCAGACCAACGTTCCATCTGATGCAACATCCTGCTTCCCATAAGGACCAAGCGGGTGCCTCTAAGACGGCCAAAAAGTGGGGTATAAAGGCAATAGTTCACCACACTGTTACTTGCCCAGGAATAGATATCTTGTCAGCATCAATGTGTCCTGTAGCCATGAATCTTCCACACAGCCATCCTGATTAAGAGATCTGACCTCAATGCATTCGTCATTCATATCCTAGTGGAAAGGAATCACCATCATGTTCTCTTTCACTCACTTCATGCTGCCACACCTTGCCTGAAGCCCACATGCACCACTTGATTCTTTGATGGACCTTGACCTGGGGAAATAAATGGGCTTAAATCATCCACATACTGCTGACTTAATTGTACCGGTGTCATGCTATTTAAGTCGCAGTTCCTTTCTCATAGAGGTGACCAGGGCCATCGCTTTTTGTTCAGGAGAGATCCCAGCTTCAATGCCTGGTTCTAATTAAAAGAGGGAAAACAAGCCCCTCTTCACTGTACACCCAAGTCCACCTAATCCACCCTGTTGATTTTCACAGGCATAAGCTTTCAACACTGCATTAATAAACTATTTTCATAGATTTATGTTCCATAACCCTCCTTGCCCCAGAGATTTTCGGGGATGTGAGCTTCAAGTGTCACATCAAGGAAAGATGGGCATCTCACTCTAGCCTGGACATCAGTTTATTTATGAGGGAGGAGGCCATGAGTTCAACCCTTGTATTCATAACAGGGCTAAGCAAACAGTTCCGATCATATTATAAGCCATTCTAAATAGACTTGAAGAGCTGGTAGTCCAATTCTCAACCATTACCAGAGTTCATGTTTGGGTTGTGACTTGACTCTTATTCCCAAATGTTACCCCCACCCCCTTGCTTTTCAGGAGCTTGTTTTCAGGGATTTATGAAATGTGAGATGACAAAATGGTGCACTAATGTTGTGGTGATTGGGCCTCATCTCCACCCTCCACTCCCCCCCCCAAAAAAAAGAGGGTTCCCTGCAAAGACTATATTGATTCAGGCTTCAAAGCCAGACTTATTTATTTTCCCCCCAGGGATAACTGGGGTAGGAGTCAAGGTGCATATACATGGTGCATCGCCAAAGGCTTGTCAGTGAAGGGTAGGATGGGACATTAATCTGAACTGATAAACCAGCTAGTCTGTTTGAGGGGAAACAAAGCAGCCCAAATGAGAAACATGTGCAAGGCTTGGCTGCCTTTTGAGTTTTAGCTTTTTATGTCAAAGAAAAGAACTAGCACACAGGAGTCCTATCTGTGCTTGTTTCTATCCCTGGAGAATGAATCTATACAATATTGCAAGCAGATAAGACATTTCACAACTTGAAATGTATCAGCGCTAATACTTGAGCTAACTTTATGATTCTTAAGTCTCCCACAAGCTTGCCCAGGATATACTAAGGATATTAATCAGCAAGTTTCCCTTTAATGGCCATGCTGCATTTTTACTACTTCTTTTATCCCCCTGCTCATATGTTTAACTTTCTAAAAGAAATAAAGTTGGAACTTCGACCGGTGTATAGACTTCACTGCCCTATAGTCATTACCAGCTTAAAAGCCCTCTCATTTGATGAGGATGTGTCTATCAACAGCCATTAGGCAACACAGCTAAATGGACCCAGTATATTCAGGTGCCCTCAGGTGATGGGGAAATATTTAGATGAGTCCACTTGCTAAAGGTAGCTGGCTGATAACTGATGGCCAAAGAATGCTGGTTCACCAAGACATGCAACAGAATTAGGAACTTCCTAAATTGAGGATTTCCTAGGGGCCTCGGAAAGTTTGGTCACTGTTGGAAGTAAAACAAGTGGAATCCCACAATGGGTGGAAGCTGGTATGATCTAGCAAGGGCATTCTTATCAAGTATGGCATTCAACAGATGTTCAAAATTAAGTGTTGAAGATGATGAAGAGGTCAGAGCAGAATAAAGCTTGGAAAGTTAACCTTTTGAAGGCATTGCTATTGTTGTGTACCTTCAAGTCATTTCCAACTCCGTTCCCTTTACGTATTATAGTATTTAAAAAAGTAATTTGTTTTTCTTATTTATTATGGTGTTTTAAAAGTAACCTGTTGCATTACTTGTTACATTGTGTGCAACTTTTCTTCCTTTTCAAAAAAAACCCAAAACCAAACCTGGGGTTAATAAGTGAATAGCATAAAACTTGAAAAATACCTGTCAAAATGCCTCATTTCAACTGTTGATAGCCAGATTCCCCTGAAAACCTTGTAGCAGAGCATAAAGGGAACAACCTAAGATGTTTATGATCAGAGTCACATTGCTTCATTACACAGAATTTCCTCAGAATAAATATTATGGTTAACACACCTGTTCCTCAGAATAAATATTAATGCAATTAATATTAATATAAATATTAAGTTCTACCACTGAGAACTTTATCTATACTTCAGAGAAGATCTGTATTAATGTGAGTTCAAAAAAAAATCCCTAAGAATGCTGACTTTATTCTTGATTTACTTTTATACCAATCTGTGGTTTCTTTAAGGGATTTGTCAGGAGTGTTTACCTTTGATTGTTACACAGCTAGAAAACATTCTCCCGTTCTCACCCATTCTACTAAGGTACCTAAATCTGTGCTTAAGTCCGTTCAGCAGTTCAGCTACCTGGGAAGCATCTTCTCCTCAGATGCCAAGATTGACAAAGAGATCGATCACAGATTAGCAAAGGCATATAGTGCATTTGGAAGACTTCACAAAAGAGTCTGGAGTAATAAACACTTGAGGCGAAACACAAAAATCAGTGTGTATAGAGCCATTGTACTCTCTATTCTCCTTTATGGGTCTGAAACATGGGTCACCTATGGCCACCACTTACGACTCCTCGGACATTTTCATCAGTGCTGTATACGCACAATCCTAAATATACACTGGACTGACTATGTGACGAATGTTGCTGTCCTTGAGCAAGCAGGGATCACCAGTATTGAGACCATGATATTGAGAACACAGCTGTGCTGGGCAGGGCACGTTTCTAGGATGGAGGACCATCGTCTCCCAAAAATAGTACTCTACGGTGAACTCACCATGGGTCAGCATAAGAGGGGCGCTCCAAAAAAGCGATACAAGGACTCCCTGAAACAACATCTCAGGCTCAGCCAAATTGATCACCAACAATGGTCCGCCCTGGCCTCACATCGGGAGGCATGGAGACGCACTATCCACAATGCTGCAGCCTTATTTGAGAACTCACACAGAACAAGTCTTGAAGAGAAACAACAATGCAGAAAGAATCACAACCTAGAAACATCACCCAAGGAGACCTTCTGCTGTGCTTTCTGCAACCAGACTTGTTTATATCAGATTGGCCTTTTTAGTCATCAGCATGCTTGCAGAAAGTGTGGGATGAGTCCTTCCTGCATCTTCCTTTGCGAAGAAAAGCCAGAGAGAGACTACAATCAATTTCAAGAAATGGATGCCTATCTCTCCACCCACTGCCTTTGTTGGTTACTTAAAGGCATCTGGAACTGGCAGCAACTGATCCAACATGTTGAATGAGCTAGTACAGTTCTCATCAGAGCATTGTACTTCCTCAGTTGTTACACTGTGGCTGTTTGTTTCAAAGCACCCCTCAGGACAATCATGTTCTACACATGCATGCTCATCTAAATAAGAAGCCTATTACTTCAAAGAAAGAAAGACATTTGTATCAGCCCAACTTTCTGTTTTCTTCTGTTTCCACCCTGACTTCAGCTGCAGTCCCCCCTGCTGTTTGAAACAGAAACCTCAATTAAGACCTTTCTTAAATTGCTCTTTCAATTAGCCTTCCCTTAGCACATCTTTCATCCAACATTTTCCTTCTCCCGTATTCCTTTCTTCTGATTTTTACTTTCTTTAGATTTCTTTAGATTCTTTCTTCAGATTATGACTGTATCTTTCCCTGTGGTGGCATTCCTGCAAGTCCTGCAACAGGGCAACAAACCAAGTGTATGGGATTGGGACAGTATGTTGATGAACAGTCCTTGCTCGGAAACAGGGCACAACACAAAACAAATGATGATGCTGAAATTTAAAATTGGTATGGCTTGTAAATCCAAGCTAGTAGGTTTGGACACATAAATCCTGTCTTTAATCCAGCAAACTTCACTATTCTCATAATTCAAATCAAGGTTGATTAGAAATTAATCTATATTTCTGTGTGAATTCTGTATGACTAAACATCCAAAATTTAGCATCTTTGCTTATGCTGACATGCTTATTATCAACAAAGTTTAGGTGATAACAGCCCATAAGAAAATGATGTATCATGATGTTGCACACCTGCCACAGGAAAGAATACCATATTACATATGCCACACCCACATGGTGCGTAGCGCATGATGTGCATGCACAAGATTTAGAAGGGAGTCCAAAGACTCAGAACAATAGAGAAACTTGATACCCATCTATGACACTGGAATCATAACTCAGCAAGCAAATTATGAGTTATGATGGGTCCATTCACCCATCACTGCACAGAATTGCCCTTGTTTCTACTAAACAACTCAGTTTTCAATGGATCAGTTCTCTCTAGAATGACATGCCAGCCCAAATTTTTTTTAAACGTTATGAGTGACAAATTCACAGTCATGCCTAGGGAACTGATGAAAGTGGGGGAAATTTAATATTACAGATTACCAAGCTCTTCATTGTGTTTTTGGAAATACTGTACATGAGGAATCTTGAAACCCTTACAATGTGGTTGACCTGCAACTCCCAGCAGCCCTAACCAGCATTGCCACTGGTGATGAATGCTAGAAGTTGCAATCTAACTACATTTTGAGGGGTGGACAATTCCCCACTCTTGCTCTAGATCAGTGGTCCAGAGACCTCCCAGAGGGTCCGTGAAGGCTTGAAGGCAGCTTGTTCCACGTGCCTGCCTGCAATGGAGTGGCCATGTGACAGGAGCCAAGAAAAAGTTTGACTGGCTAGCTTGGCCTGCGCATTGCCATTCAATCTGCTCCAGCTACAAATCTACCAGAAGAAGCAGGAGAAAAGTCTTCCCTCCCCCTCCAGTGCCTCTGAGGGAAGGTTTAATGGCTGGTGTAATTGTGTTGCTGCTGTTGTTGTTGTTGTTGCTGCTGTTGCTGTTGTTGCTGCTGTTGTTGTTGTTATTATTATTATTATTATTATTTATTAGGGTTTAAAATCTTCAGTTAAGTCTTGGGGGTCTGCAGCAACAAAAGAGATTTAAAATGGGTCCTTGGTCAAGAAAAGGTTAAGAACCACTGCTCTAAATGCATCCCTTAATCAGAAATACATTAGTATGTCATTATGAATTGCTTTAACTAGACAAATCTAGCTTTTTGTGTGTTTTGTGTCCCATTTTTGGGAGAAAATTATATAAACCCAATTATCATGGTTGGAGAGAGAGAGAGAGATTTTCTATGAATGTAAAACTAAATTACCAGCATTGAGGCCATGATATTGAGAACACAGCTGTGCTGGGCAGGGCACGTTTCTAGGATGGAGGACCATCGGCTCCCAAAAATAGTACTCTATGGTGAACTCGCCACGGGTCAGCGTAAGAGGGGCGCTCCAAAAAAATCAATACAAGGACTCCCTGAAACAACATCTCAGGCTTGGCCAAACTGATCACCTACAATGGTCTGCCCTCGCCACACATTGGGAGGCATGGAGATGCACTATCCACAATGCTTCAGTCTTATTTGAGAGCTCACACCGAACAAGTCTTGAAGAGAAATGACAACACAGAAAGTATCACAACCCGGAAACATCACCCAAGGAGACCTTCTGCTGTGCTTTCTGCAACCAAACTTGTTTATCTTGGATTGGCCTTTTTAGTCATCAGCGCGCTTGCAGAAAACGCAGGATGAGTCCTTCCTGAATTTCGTTTGCGAAGAAAAGCCAGAGAGAGGTGGGGAGGAGATTCCCATAGCTTTGCAAGATTGTCTTGTAAATACCACAGGAGGGAGGGAAAAAGCTGGTTAAGACTTACCACTCTGCCAAAGACAATCTTAAATTCTTTGCAGGCAATGTTATTTATGAGGTTCCCCGATAATTATACAGCTCTCAATAGCTAGGACTGTAGGTGGATGCTGTTTGGGTGGTTCAGAAATGCAACCAAACCTTCTTCATGGTTCCAAATGGTGAAAGTGTCAGCCACATATCAGAACCATGTTGTTGGCTATTTTGGTGCTGTTTCCAGGGCTTGCTTTTCAAAATCAATGTAGAGAAATAGAAAGTGGCAACAAAAAGGAAGAACGAGAGACCTCCTCCACAAGATCTGGGGAATTTAACCCAAGAATAGTGTCATGTATCTGCTTCTTCAGAGTCAGTGCACAGTAGCTTCAGGGATAAACAGTAAGCTTTATTACCACAGAAAAACTAAAGAGTTAAGATTACAAAATTGTTGCTTCAAATGAAGCTTATAGGAAATACAGTAAAATAAAAAGTATTCACAATCAGTCAAAATCTGGCGGGCACTTGAGCCATTGGTTCCCCATCATCCAGCCACCCCGTTCTCACCCAGTTGTAACTTCACCTATTGATTCCCAAAACAATCTGCAGGTGCAAGGCCGCTTTGCCCATTACTAGACATACTCTATACTCCCATGGCTATTCTCAGCCACCGAACTGTTTCATTTACAAAGAACTGGAAAAACAGCAGACAGTTCAAACACGAAAGATCAAAAGTAACTTGCTACATTTTGAAATGTGTTGGCAAGAGGGTCACTTTTACGGACCATTCTGACAAGTAGGGATGCTTTACGACCAACAGGGGAACACATTACATGACCAAGTACAAATAAAAATCTAATGGAAATAATACACTGAGAACTATATGAAAGAGATTACAGATTCATTCAGGAAAGAACCATTTGAAGATGAACCTCAAATTTTAGAAAGTGAAGTGGAAGCTGCACTCAGAGGACTTGGGAGAAATAAATCACCAGGAACAAATGGCATATTAATAGAGTTGCTTCGAGCTAGAGAGAAAGAAACTACTCTAGTTCTAACTAAAATCTGTCAACAAATATGGAAAACAAAACAATGGCCCACAGGTTGGAAATGCTCAATTTACTTTCCAGTCCCCAAGAAAGGAGACAACAGGGATCACAATAACCACAAGATCATTGCATTAATTTCTTATGCAAGTGAAGTGATGCTCAAAATTCTACAACAAAGACTTTGACTATTTATGGACCAAGAAATTCCAGAGGTGCAAGCTGGGTTCAGGAAAGAAAGAGGCACTAGGGATCATGTTGCAAACATATGTTGGAAAATGGAGTGCATCAAATAATTTCAAAAGAAAATGTATAGATTATAGAAAGGCTTTGGTTGTGTAGATCATGAAAAACTTTGGATCACTCTTAAAGAAACAGGTGTGCTATAACATTTGATTGTCTTGATGTGTAACCTGTACTCAGAATAAGAGGCTACTGTCAGGACAGAATATGGAGAAATGGAATGGTTTCCAATTGGCAAGGGGGTCAGGCAAGGCTGCATTGCATCCCCCTATCTGTTTAATTTGTATGATGAACATATCATATGTAAAGCAGAATTAGACTTGGAGGAAGGAGACATAAAAACTGGAGGAAGGAACATCAACAATTTAAGATATGCAGATGGCACCATACTTTTAGGATAAAATAGCAAAGACTTGGAATGATTACTGAAGAAGGTCAAGGAAGAAAGGCAGGCTTACAGTTGAACATTAAGAAAACAAAAATAACAACAGATGATTTACATCTTTTTAAAATACAGTAGGACCCCCATATCCACTGATTCATCATCCACTGATTCAATTATCCATGGGACACAAAACAGCACACCTACCATAGAGTCTACCTAGAAAATGTGTCCTCTCTAGCCATTTTCCAAGTCCTCCAAGGCAACTCTATGGTATTTTAAACCGGAAGTCCCATTATTTTCAATGGTGTTCGCTATTATCCACAGTTTTCAGTATCCACGTGTTAAGCATGGCTTACACCTCACTTCCAGATACCCCACTTCTAGAATTTTGGTTCATCAATGTAACCTTCCACAAAGGAAAAAGCACAGGATGGTCTCAGAAAAGGTCATCTATGTTTTACCCTGGGGAAGCCTAAGGCTAAAAGCCAAAAAGGACACATTTCCCAGGAAAATGGAGACAATGTATGAAATGAAACCTTTGTATTTGCTGATTCTGCAACTTCCTTTCCTAAATCCCCCAAACCTTAAGACCCTTGCTCAAGCTTTTAAAGTCCAATTACTGGACATTAAGAAACACATTAGCATCTTTCTCACTTTTTGTCAAAACCAAGACACTCATTGTGCAATCCATGAAGGCTCAGGAAATCTATTGTTTCAACCCATGAAACATCAATCCCCTTAGGTGTATTTGGAGGTATAAATGACCTCCAAAAATATGCCAAAGTGCGCACAGACTTCAGTTCCAGGGGACCCTATGTCCCTCTGTGTGGCCAACCCAGATTCCTCCATCCACTCTGCCAGATTGACTACAGGACAGGTTGTATCACCCCAACAAATCCTCTTGCTACCTCCTATCCCAAGTTTTCCTATTGCCTTTTCCATAGCCTTGTGTGAATGCTTTTTCTGGGTGAATGTGTATGTGTGTGCGTGTGTGTTATTTTTGAACTCTTTAATAAAAACCATACTTAATTTTACATGTGCGTGTATTCCATCCAGACTAGTACCAGTAGACAAAGGTTTGCAAGATTCACTTGTTACCCCCTTTCACATAGCTAAAGTCAAGTTGCTGCTAATTTTCCCAACATATTAGAAACTCGATATTTTCTTGGAATTTTCCAAGGAGCATTTTGGGTAACACACGGGGCCACCGAGAACCAATCCCCAGCAGATATGGAGGTCCTACTGTACATCATGAAGAACTGAGATAGTGAAAGAGTTTCCATATCTTGGCTCAGTCATCAATCAAAATGGAGACTGCAATCAAGAAATCAGAAGACAACTAGGGCTTTGAAGGGCAGCTATGAAGGAACTAGACAAGATCCTGAAGTGTCAAGATATATCATCAAATACCTACATCTAGATTGTCCACATCATTGTATTTCCAATTTTTATCTATGGTCATGAAAGCTGGACAATGAGGGAAGCTGATAGCAAGAAAATCAACTCATTTGAAATGTGGTGCTGGAGAACAGTTCTACAGACACCATGGACAAATAAATGTGTCTAGAACAAATCAAGCCCAAACTCTTCCTAGAATCTAAGATGACTGAACTGATACTGTCCTACTCTAGGCATATTATGAGAAGATGTTGCTCACTAGAAAAGACAATAATGCTTGGTAAGGTAGAAGGCAGTAGGAAAAGAAGACCATATTACAGCTGGAGAGACCCAGTCAAGGTCTCTCATTTGTAGGGTTGCCATAAGTTGAAGTTGACTTGTCAGCAGTTAACAACAAACTGAAAATCTCAGGCTTCCATAGTATGTTGTTAGGACAGTTAAGTGGAATCATAGCAATATAATTGTGTAGTGTTAAGTGACCCTAAAAGTTAATTACAACTTAGGGTCTCAAATTTAGGGTATCATACCATGAGGGCCTTCTAAATGGTTTCTACATTACAATTGTTAAATTACTATTAGAATAAGGCATATTTAGGGTGGGGGGGTCATGCTATGGAGCATGTAAAACTTAACAAACTTGAGGGCTTCCCAGTGTTTTAATCAACTTAAGAAGGCAAAAATCTCTTTTTACATAAGCCTCTTTACACCTATTTTAGATACTGGGGAAGGGTGAGTGGGCAATTGAAACTAAAAACTCCAAAGCCATGGACTCAATCAGCTGTCCACTGAATCTGACTTGAGTTACAGTCCTGTGTGTACTTTTGTACTCCATTTAACAAACTAAGACTTGGAACTTTATCAGACCACCCTTCATAAACATTTTTTTGCCAACATATTTTGAACTGTTTGTATGTCAGCAAAAGAACCCCCTTGATCAGACCTACCTTGAGCAGCATCAGAAAGGCAGCCCCGCATAAACAGAGCATGAATGGAGCTCCATTTACCTCCTGGTTTGAATCTCACTGATTCTTGTAAGAAGACGCAAACGCAGCAAATTTGAAAAATAAAGCAAAATTAAGACACAAAGTGTAGACACAAGCACAGAAACACACTTTTAAAAATACAAGTAAACCAGGAAGGTTCATAAAAAGAGCGTTCCCTACCTGACTGTCACACTCTCACCCAGAAGTCATCTGTCATTGATGCTGTAATCCCATGAGTACAATGGCACAAAATTTCAAACATTGGCAATGCCAGCAAAAAAGCAGAATGGGAGATCTATTGACAACTTGGCCCATCAATAAAAGGCAATGGCTTTTGGACAATACATGATTGCGAAAGGGCAACATCATATGATATGCGCACCCTTTTGTGTTAATTAGACATGGTTATAATGCCATATTTACCTGGTCTGATAAAGTCTTGGTTGACCAGGGTTCTTGCAAGTCTCTCATTCATTGGACCACCATAAGTTGAAGTCAACTTGATAGCAAATAACAACAAAAAACAAAAAAAAGTGTGTAGGCCTGCAATGTATCAACAGCTAAGGGAAATGTGCTGGCTTTCACTGTCAGTCTGCCAAGCAGTAAAGTAAGAGTAGTAATAGCATCCAGTATAGAGGTAGTCTGAGCATGAATGAGGTAATGAAGTCAGTGTAACCCACTGAAATGAATAGTCATTTAATTACCCAACCTGGGGGATGCAATAAATAATAAAACAGAGTCAACTGTTTGTCTGCTTTGTAGGAATAGAGTCATCCAGCTGAAATGAATGCTCACAGTGAAATTAAAAAAAATGTTCTCTCTCCCTCAGCTATAATCTCTGATTAGAACATTCAATCAATTAGCATGGCTGTTGTCAAAACTTGCTCCAAACAAAGGATGAGAGAGTCTGCCTCAGGGGGAATCTTAATGGCTAGCCAGTTCTGAGCCATGTACTCCCTCTCCTAAAGTGGAGAGCTCACCCCTGAAAGAAATGCCATGTTTTACTACAGCAGCACAAAGCAGAGGTCACTGTCAGAAAAAGAGGCCCTCTTTATCTGCTGCAAGTCATCTCTGGGGCACTAATAGATGCCACCTAATCCTCAAGAGGAAAAAAAAGTTTCATGCCCAGAGCAAAAAAAAAAAGGGGGGGGGGAAGAAAGAAAGAAAGAAAGAGAGAGAGAGAGAGAGAGAGTGTCTGGGTATATATATATATATATATATATATATATATATATATATATTAGACACTCTCCTCTTCCTTCTTTTCTTTTCAAAGCATGTGGATTAAGGAAGGTTTGGCAAGTGGGGGGGGGGTGTTTAAAACCCACAGCCAGTGTGACCAGAGAGCAAGAGCCACTATCCAGGGGTCTTAGAGGCATGTAGCTGTCTCTTAGACTGTGGCCTCTGGTTCTTTCCTTTCCTTTCTTCAAGGTATAAATGACACATGTGATTGGCATTCCCTGGCCCAATCAAATGTATGAAGTGCTGGAGAAGATGTCAATTGCCAAATTTTCCCAAGATTACAGTTTGTAGCTAAATTACACTGGGAGGAGATATTAGGTGTACCAGTGCCTTAATTTGGCAGCACTGTTGGACACAGGTTGCTCACTGATCACATGACCAAAGGTATATGTCAGGCCTTTATGCAAGATAATTTAACATCAGCAATAAAAGTTGATTGCTTTTATTTTTTATAATGACCCACAGCCAATTGTTGTTGATGGAATTTCCATTTTAAAAACACAATTGGTCATATTTGCATTTTAAGTCAAAGGAAAACTACACAGGGCAAATCTTGCAGTGGAGCTTCAGGCAGTTTTTTGTTTTGTTTTGTTTTTCTTTTCTTTAAAGTACAATTAGTTGAACTAGTTTTAGTTATTTTCCACTCTGTACAAGCTATTCACAGGCCCCACATAATTCAGCTGACAAACCTTTCACCCAGGGATGATGTAAACAAAAACAAGCAGACTCTTTTAAAAGTGTATTTATTTCCTCTAGCTTGATCCAACCAGTTTCCAGATGAGCTAGCTAATTAAAGAGGAGAACTAACACAGTTTACCTTAGGAATTGACTGGACCCAAAGCTGTTGAAAAGCTTATGAAATCAATTTCAAAACTAACATTTTGGTATGACATTAGGAAAAGCTAAAATTAGTTTTTTTGGGGGGATGGTGAGACTTGTGTGGCCCTCCAGATAATGTTGGGTAGGAACTCCCAGAATTCCTCATCATAAGCTGTGCCAGTTACAGCTGCTGGGAGTTTTAGCCCAGCAACACCTGAAGGGCCTCATGATTCCCACCTGTTCTGTAATCCTTCTGCCCTCCATCTTGGCCTCTGTTGCAATTTATACATGTAGCTATCAAGTACCAATTTTTTCAGGGCTAGTACCAACAACAGTACAGACCAAGTCATGCTTGTTGCTTCAGCAAAATTTCCAGCTGGTTCAAGCCCTAGTGTGGGATCCTTTGAGCTATTCTGGCCCATAAAAGCCAGAGAAACCACTGCAATTATTTTTAATACTGTTGAGAGGGAAAGAAAAATGGTGTCACTTCCTGTACTGTACTTCCTGAACTGTAAGTGAAGTAATCTCTCTCTCTCTCCCCCAGCACCTTGCTGCAATAGCAGGGAGGTCTTCCTGCCTCACTGATCATCTAAAACCCCAAGAACCCTGGAGAATGTACATAATTTTCCCATAACCTTTTGTATACACAACAGATGCCCAGGTAACTCCATGGCTAAAGGCTCCTAGCACAGCTTATCTGGGTCCACCATGTCTGAAGTCCCTGGCAGAACCACTACTACTACCTAACATGCTTCCTGGAGATACTACGAGCCCCAGAACTTTATGTGCACAAAACATAGGTTCTCAAGTGCCTCTTCTCAAAGGATACAGCTTTTGTTCCAATAGGTAACAGCCTATCCAGATCAAACAGAAAAATATTGGGCATGTTTTTCCTTCCAGCTGAGGGAAAAAAAACAACATACAGAGGTCACATTAATGGCCTAAAGTTACACAGAGGCTGATGCTAAAATTATGTTCCAGGCCTTACTGAACAAAGATCTTTGCTTTGTAGCTCATTGATAACATTCTACAACCTTTCACCTTCTATTGTCAAGAAGTGTTAGTCCACTTAAACCCCAGTGTCGTCATGACTCTGTTCCCCTCAAGTGAATATAATTGCTTACATTACTGACTAACTTTTCCTGTTTCAGTGTAGCTTGTGGTTTGGACACAGCCACCTCCTTTCTGTCTGAGTAAAATCTCTGCAGAGAAAGACAGAATGTTTAGCAGCTGGAAGAGAGCTTGATAACATGTATCATCATTTTTTTTAAAAATCCAATAGATAACATTGGGAGAGATTAATACTCTGTGGTTTTGCCATCTCTTGAAGTCATTACACTACATTTGTGTTGACTTTTCTAACAATCCAGCTAAAAGATATACATAAAGCTTGGAGAAACTTCTTTTTGGACTACAGAAAGTATTCCTCTATCACTGGCCAGAGGATTCTAGGAGTTGTAGTCCAAAAAGAGTAACAACTCCAATCTCTACATATTTCACCTACCTACAGCAGCAAAAACCATAAAGACCCAAGAAAACAGTCTAACAAAGTTTTCAGTTAGAACAACAGCTGCCATTTCCTACATTCCTTGTTGGAAAATGCCTGGATCATCCCCATCACCCTTATAACTGCAGAATATTAGCAGGCACGTACTACTTTTCATTATCATTGCCACAATGAAACATCTCATGTTCTACTAGAAGAGCTGCATCTGCACTGCAGAAGTAATCCAGTTTGACACCACTTTAACGGCTATGGCTCAATGCCATGGAATTCTGGGATCTGTAGCTTTGTGAGATATTTATCCTTCTCTACCAGAGAGCTCTGGTGCCACAACAAATTACAAATCCCAGAATTCCATAGCATCGAGCCATGGCAGTTAAAGCAGTGTCAAACTGGATTGCTTTTGCACTGCAGAAACAGCCTGGGAAAGCCAAACCCATGCATACTGTCACCAGGAAGGTGGGTGAATTGATCAGAAGCACTATGTTAAGGAGATCCAAAAACCTACTAGTGAATATATTCAAGATTAAATATGGCATCTATATACGTTACCGTACTGGGGTAGCTTGTTTAACTTAAGCCATCTGAGGGCTCACAGTAAGGAGATTTTCACATGCCTAAAATACCCCCCCAAAGAAATCGGGACAGAAATATTTCTGTCCCGGAAGCAGCGCCTCGGTTCGCACGCCCAGTCCCCTCTCCTGATATGCCGTCGTCACGCTGGGTTATTTCTTCCCTCTTCCAGAATATTTTACTAACGGGAGTTCGCCGTTAATAAAATATTCTGGAAGAGGGAAGAAATAACCCAGCGTGACAATGACGGCATATTGGGAGAGGGGACTGGGCGTGCGAACCGCAGCGCAACTTCCGGGACAGAAATATTTCTGTCCCGATTTCTTTGGGGGGTATTTTAGGCGTGTGAAAATCTCCTGTGACTCTAAACTATCTAGTCCGTGAGCTGCTCTTCGCTGATGATGCTGCCCTTGTTGCCCACACAGAAGCAGGTCTGCAGCGCCTAACATCCTGCTTTGCAACAGCTGCAGAGCTGTTTGGGCTGGAAGTCAACCTGAAGAAAACAGAAGTTCTTTACCATCCTGCACCAAAGGACGAACACCACCATCCCCACATTGCCGTCGGCAAATCTGTGCTCAAGTCCGTTCAGCAGTTCACCTACCTGGGAAGCATCATCTCCTCAGATGCCAAGATTGACAAAGAGATCGATCACAGATTAGCAAAGGCATATAGTGCATTTGGAAGACTTCACAAAAGAGTCTGGAGCAATAAACACCTGAGGCAAAGCACAAAAATCAGTGTGTATAGAGCCATTGTACTGTCTATCCTCGTTTATGGATCTGAAACATGGGTCACCTATCGCCACCACCTATGACTCCTCGAGCGCTTTCATCAGCGCTCTCTATGCACAATCCAAAATATACACTGGACTGACTATGTGACAAATGTTGCTGTCCTTGAGCAAGCAGGAATCAGCAGTATTGAGGCCATGATATTGAGAACATAGCTGCGCTGGGCAGGGCACATTTCTAGGATGGAGGACCATCGCCTCCCAAAAATACTACTCTACGGTGAACTCGCCACGGGTCAGCGTTAGAGGGGCGCTCCAAAAAAGCGATACAAAGACTCCCTGAAACAACATCTCAGGCTTGGCCAAATTGATCACCAACAGTGGTCCGCCCTGGCCTCACATCAGGAGGCATGGAGACGCACTATCCACAATGCTGCAGCCTTACTTGAGAACTCACGCTGAACAAGTCTTGAAGAGAAACAACAATGCAGAAAGAATCACAACCTAGAAACATCACCCAAGGAGACCTTCTGCTGTGCTTTCTGCAACCGGACTTGTTTATCTCAGATTGGCCTTTTTAGTGATCAGCGCGCTTGCAGAAAGTGCGGGATGAGTCCTTCCTGAATCTTTGTTTGCGAAGAAAAGCCAAAGAAATGTGGGGTAGTAGGCTGAATGTAACATAAGCATCCCATTGTGAAAAAGCATCTCTCTTTCTTTGGGAGACTTATGATCCAATGAGATAATCCACAGGTAGAATTTTTGTTGGTTTTTGTGGGTTCTCCATTTTCCCTGCAGTCAGCTATCTGCTCTAGAGGATTGGGAGTCCCTCTTGAACAGCAAGGGAGGTAGATTACTTTGGGTGCAGAGGGAAAAGGAATTAGCTAGCCTTGCCTCCTCTCCCCTTTCCATCCTAAGGAGCATTGAAACTCCATTTAGTTCCATTGCTCCTTACTCCCATTAGTAAAGTAAAGCTAGCTCCAACTTATCATTTTTAAGAGTAAGTGATCTGTCTACAGCATGGCTGTAACACCTCCAATATCATGACATTATCTGAAATGGGAGTCGGGGGACAAATGGCAGTATTGTTTTTCTAAAGTAATATATTAAATGTGATAACTCTAGGTTTTTAATGTATCAAGTAATGCTTACTCATTTGCTCCTAAAGCTTAGCTTTAGGGAAGTCATTTGGAGGGGTTTGGGGCATTATTTTATTTTTAAGTGCTTTTTAAACAGTAACATGTTAGTAATACATCACTAATGAGTAGCATAAATTACATCAAGTAAAAAATAATAATGTGGCTAGTTTCTTTTGGGGATTGTAACAACTCATGGAAAGGAATTGCTCTAGTTTTTAAAGGTAATTTTAAAGGCATTTCTCTCTGCCTCACTTGAAGGATAAACCTGTATGCTCTAGTACAGGGGTATGGTTGTGATAGCACCTTGGCAGTTTAGACTGCTTGCCTGCTTCAGAGCACCATCTTCACAATTCCTATTACCTAAGTTAAATTGTTGAGTGCTTCCAGGAACAATCAAGGCTTAAACAGACTTATTCAAGCACTTAACAACTGAAAGGAGATAGTCTATCTAATGAAGTCTGGATATAATTATCTTTGGTTGGGAAAGGTGTGTGTAAAAGTTTGGAGATGTTTTGAGAAACAGATTGTAAGCACACATCAACAATCTTGGTGGCGAAATATTTCAGGGAGAATGTTGACTCGTTTTGACTCAGAAGTACAGGACCAGCCCAAGGCATTTTGCTGCCTCAAGCAATGGACAAGATGGCACCCTTCTCCATTCCACATACCAAAGCCAACCAATCTGGCATTTCAATCTTACTTTAGCAATGGGACAGCATCCCTCACTTCACCTGAAGGCATCTGCCTTCCTAATAAAGCATAGGACAAGGAGTGTGGAACAGCTTGCTCTGCATGCCAAAGCTTCACTGCTTCTCCCTGCCTTCCAGCTACCTAGCTCTACTTAATAGTAGGACCAGCCCTACAGAGATACCATGAGAAGAGATGGACAATTGTGGCAACACATTTGTTTTTCAAAATGTTAGCTATCAGATAATATCTGAACAAGGAAAACAAATTTAAATAGAAATGCATAGCCCATTGCAGTGTTACAGAACTGGAAAGCTCACACTGGTTTTGTACCAGATCCATTGGCTTCCTTTTTTTTTCCTGTGCTCAGTTCAAGGTGCTGACGTGGCCCTTTAAATGTTCTAACTCCATTGTATCCCACAAGAACATTTGCAAGAGTTTCATTTTGCATCTACAGCTCCACATACTTCCCTTCCCCCACTCCATGAGCCTTGGAATGGGGTGGTGTCTTAAGTCTACTTAAGGCTAGGTGCTGAACCCCAAAATGATTGGGAAGAATTGTGAGTAAAAATCGCCTAAATATAACACTCAAATGTCCCTGTGGTACTGCAACAGTACCGGCAGGGACAGGCGTCATGCAAAAGGGACGCCCTGCAGCGCTGCAGCCTCGCAACATGGCGAGGCTGCTTGCGTTGTATTTTTAATGTCCGAAAAAGTCCAACATCTCAAAGTAACTTCTCCAAGTTTGTTTGGCTTCCCATCCAAGCCCATTTTTAAAGTTACACTTGCTTTATTCCAGTGAATATTATTCAGGATCGCCACATACTTTCCAGATATATACTTTATTGTTGGCATTTTATGTTTTATTTGCTGTTGATTGTTATTATTTTTGCTACACTCAACCTATTTTCTCATTATATCTCTTTGGCTTTAACCTGCAAGTGTTCTAAGATCTTCTGGGGAAGGCTTTCTCTCAGTCCTGCCACCATCACAGGCCCACTTGGTGAAGACATGAGAAAGAGCCTTCTCAGTGGCTGCTCTGACCCTCTGGACTCCCTTCTGTAGGAGTCTAGACTGGCCCCCTCCCTGCTTTCCTTTTGCCGGCAGACAAAGAACTTTTTGTTCAAGTAGCATGTTAATATGTAACTGTGTCCATGGAGGCTTTTTATTGGAGTGTGCATTGTAATTTTTTTGTATATTTTGATTAATTTTAAATGGTTTAATTATGATGCTTTAACTGTTTTAAAAATTGTATTAGATTTCAACTGATGTTCCTTTGTGAGCTGCCTTGGTGTTAGTATGCCCTACATCCCCCTCCCCATGATATCTTATGAATGGAAATATTGGACACTTTTGGGGGGTCAGGTTGGCTGGGGCAAACCAAAAAGGTCAGTTGGAGGCCACAGTGACCTGGGATGTGTCATAGAGATACTTTGGCAATCAAGCCCGTATTAGGATTGTGCAGCAGCCCTCTAGTACACACAGTCGTTAAAGTGGCATATGCTAATCCTTTTTTCCAGCCTTGGGTGCCTCAACAATGGTTCATTCAATCAAACAATTAAGTGACCATTCCCAAGTCCAGTCCTAAGGAAATCTTTCCTAGACCCCCTCCTGTCCAACCTTATGAGGTTGTCACAAACCTATCAGTTCCTATTTCCCAGCCATTCATGCAATCAGTTGAGTTTCTAATTCCTTTGTCTATCCCATGAAAACCATGCAGGGTTTGTCCTAACCAGAGTACACCTTCAGGATATGAAATAGGGTATAAATATTAGTTTCCTGACAATGGAAAGCTGTGCCACAGTGGATGAACCTAGCCACTCTCTTTCTTGGCACACACACCCGATCAGGACCTCCTATGCCACCCTCAGATGCCTGTCTGAGTATCTTTGCTGCATGAAACTCTGCTCTTCATGACTGGTAACTGCCGTCCTATATTCCTGAAGCTCTCCCTCTTCCAGTCTTTCTGTCATACTCTGCTTTAGCCTTGCATGGTTCTTGAGAACATATGTTGTGTGTGAGTTCACTTTGTGTTATTTCCAATAAAAAATACTTTATTTCACTTTAGAACTAGAGTGCTCTCTACAGTTAGGACTGGTATACATAGGTAAAAAGATCCCAAAGTTACCCGCCTCTCTCAGGCTTCTGTTAGAGCTAATAATTCCCTGAGATAATAACAGAGATTCTGTCAACACAGACTCTACCCCCCCACACCTCTTAGCTTAACATTGGGTCCCACTCTAGTAGAAAGGCAGCGTATAAAATAAATAAACTTCATACACTGTGCAATCACGTAGAAGAAACAGAATGAAGGTAGTGGCAATTAAATCATAACCAAAGTAAAGAGCATGACCATGGCCTGTGAACCACAGGGTGGTTATTGGCATGGTGATTGCTTGTAGAGAACTGTTATCTATATTGTTCGTTTTATTGGATTTATACCCTGCTTTTCCCCCCATTACTTCAAAATGGCTGAGAAATCTGTGAACCTAGCCATTCTAGACCATTCATTCTCTATGTGGTTCAAGTGACTGGTTTTTGCATTGTCCATGTCTCAAATAATAATTTCAAACCTCCTGTTGTTTGAACACAGTGGCCTGGTTCACATACCTAGGGGTATCAATTTCTCTATGGCTGATTATTATAAAATTTGATAGCTGACAATTGCATCTATGAAGTGACTCCGCTGAAAATATTTGTAGCAAAATAAAGCAACATGAAGGTAATGTCTGTGGGATTGTGATGGCTCATCTACAAATGTGAGTCAATTTTTATATTGCACTCAACAGATTCATGGTACAAGTCAAGTATCCTTTATCTGAAATGCTTGGGACCAGAAGAGTTTTGGAGTTCAGATTTTGAAATGCCTGCATATATGTACATAATGAAATTTCTTGGAGATGGGACCCAACCAGAGTGGGTCTAAACAAGAAATTCATTTTTGTTTCATATACTCCATATATACATATCCTGAAGGTGATTTTATACAATATTTTTAATAATTTTGTGTATTATAATTATAATTTATAATTGTGTAGATTGAACAATCAGAAATCTAAGGTGTCACTATCTGAGCCACTCATGTAGACAATTTTGGATTTTGGAGTATTTCAGATTTGGGCATTCTGGATAAGGGATGCTCAACCTGTAGTAATCTAGGGTTGCCAGTTGTCCCTTATTATAATGATGTTGATTATTTGAAGGCCAGAAAGTGTGTTCCTTAACAGACTAGCAGGTGTCCCTTATTCTAATGGACGTCTCTTATTTGAGAGTTGGAAAGATTTTCTTTTTACAGAGACTGAATAAGATGCTAAACAAACCCCATATTTGAGGACGAGGGTCGTTCATAAAGACAGAAACATGTGCATCATGTAGTTTATGATTGTGGACAATAAGGTGATTTGACAGAGAAATACATGGCTCAGCGAATTGAAATCAATACAGTCAGCCTTCCACATTCACTGGGGTTACAGGCACAGGACCACCACAAAAGTGGGAAAACTGCAAATAACTAAAAAAAACACCCCATATTTAGCACACACAAAAAGTACTATCTGCAGATGCACCCCACTGTAGATGCCTTTAAAACTATGAGGTTCCTTCACAAGGCAGAAGTGAGTGGCTGGCAGGGCTTGCCGCTGCATCCGCTGCTGCCCTATGCCATTTTTATTAGGGACTTACAAGATTTGCTGTAGCAGAGGCAGTAGCAAATAATCCATGAATAATCAAATCCGCAGAAGTCAAACCTACAAATGTAGAGGGCTGACTGTACTTTCATTCAATATTTAGGTAAGCACAAACTGGTTTGTAGCTACTTCCCCATTGTTGACTCTGTAAGTCATGAATTTTGACTATACCTTATTGCTATTTTGAAAACCTGGAAACACTAGAGTAGGCATAAGGGTCCCACATCTAGTAGAAAGAGGGTACAAGGTGTTTCTAATGCAAGGGCCTTAATTCAGCACCACCTTCTGCATACCTGTTCCCTAGGGACTGCACTGTCTTCAGTCCCTAGTGGTACAGTCCAGGGTTAGGAACCTTTGGCCCTCCAAATGCAGTTTTGGACTACATCTCTCTTAACCTCTAGTGATTGGGCATGCTGGCTGAGACTTCTGGGAGGTGAAATCCAAAGCTTCCTGACTCCTGGGATGACCACTAATGGGCCAATACATAGTGAAGGGCAATGCTATTGAAGGCCCTTTGTACTCAGATATGTTACCAAAGTGGTTTAGAAATCCCTGAAATGGTGACTCTATTTTAGGGTGGGTGAGGGGCTTTTTAAACTTTCCCAGAGATACAGAGCACTTGGCTTGTTTGCCATGCTGAAAAAGCTACTGTACATTCATCTGACTGGCCCAAACAATAGGAGCTGATGTCAGCAGCATTATTTTAAACCATCCATCCAACAATTTTTACTGTGGACACATTTTTCATTGCAGAGTTTACAGTGACATTAATCTACAATGTAAATGTTCATAGAGAATGTCACGTGCATAGTGATGAACAATATCTTCAGGTTTAGCCACTTACCAAATTCTGCCTCTTACCATTTACAGGGTTTATATATATACACACAAAAATATATGGGAGCCATACATACACAAAAATGTCCCCAATTAAATCCTTAGCTCTGGAGATATTTATCTCCCAGCCAATGTAATGTGTTGGGTTTTTTTAAAATCATCATCATCATCCTACAAAAAAAACAAAAACAAAAACAAAAAAAACTATTCCTATGAAGCAGATGTTAGTACACACATGGAGTTTTCTTTCTGAAATCCAAAAAGAGTCTGGAACAGCAACAAAATACATTAAACAAATTGATTTTTGCCCCATGGTATGCAACTTTTTTAGCCTAGGCAGTGATCACATCTTTCTGTGTTTGGGGGACATCTTTTTAGCAGGGTATATTGTGGGTTTTAAATATCTTTTTACTATATTTTAACATATTTAACTGTTTTAATTTAGTGTGATTTTTTTTAATGAAATGGTTTAATACTGTTTTAACTTTTGTATCACATAAGCATGCATGGTGTTGTGGTTTTAGCATTGAATTACAGCTCTGAAGACCAGGGTTGGAATACCCACTTAGCCATGGAAACCCACTGGGTGACCTCCAGCACATCACATTCCTTTACCTTCAGACAAAGGCCAAGGCAAACCCCCTCTGAACAAACCTTGGCAAGAAAGCCCTGTGATAAGTTTGCTTTAGAGTTGCCATAAGCCAGAAAGGACTTGAAGGCACACAACAACAATCAAATAGCCTGTTAGTATACTTTGTTCTTAACTTGATCTGAGCTGCCTTGGGTTTCATTCTGAGAGAAAGGCAAGATATAAATCAGATAAGACAAGATAAAAATTACTATCCCAGGACATGTTTGGATATGGCTTAGGGTAGTAAAGTACCCCCAAACCAACGCCATCACTTTCTCTGATGATAATCTATGAAGATTACTACTATACTGATCAGGAATCTAATCCACAAGCACCTTTGTATAGCTAGACCAGGGCTTATCCCATCCACAACATTAGTACAGTATTTGTAACTAAGAGGTGATACATATGGCCCTCGTGGTCTCTTCCAACTCTGCAATTCTATGATTCTATGTCTGTGTCCTTTTCTGGGGCAGCTGATGGCTTCCATGTTAGTGTTGCACTGAGTCCACTCTGGGATTTATTCCAGACTTTAAAAGAACTATCCAAGCTACTTGACCCTATCCCCAAAATTTTGAAGTTTAGAATAAGATTCTAGAGCAGATCCACCACCCCATTGACATGGGAGCCTCCAGACACTATGGTTCATTTCAATGTTTCATCATGAACAGGAGCCAAACATAAATAGCAAATACCTTTCCAAGGCTTAGTCATGAATACAAGCAAATAATATATTCTTATGAAGGTAGGGTTTAAAAAAAAATCTATAAATGTAAATTCAACTATTCATTATAGTTTTTACCTGTTAGGTGAGTAACACCTACAAGTTCCTACTAAGTTCAAAGCATTTATATTCCCCAGATAAATCATCCACTTACACTGGTAGTCATGGTGATGCAAAGTTCATAATCACTGAAATCCTTTGCCTCCACAGTATTCATGAATGACAGAATCACTCATCATTGCTAGCAATAAATACAGTGGAGCTTAACCTCACGTGGGATGTAATGAAATGAAATATGCTGCTTTAGGTGAAACACTGAACTGTAGGAGAGCATTGTGATGAGAAGTAGTAATAGACTAGGCTTGGCTTTGGTTGGAACTCAAGAGTTTGATCTAATCAACATTAAGTACTTCTCAGTCCTGTTCATTTAGAAGGGAAAGTTTAGCCATGGACTCTCCCTGAAATTAATAGGATTTAAAAGTTCTTCACAGTTTTCAGGGGAGGGGGAGCACTTTCACTGTTTTTATATTTTTTCCAAAAAATATTGTTAATAAACATTCAACAATCTACAAAAAATAACCATGTTTCCAACTATGCTTTAAGTGTTTTTAAACTGTCTTTCACTGTGTGCTTTTAATACAGCTGTTGTTTTTTTTAATCTTTTGTAATATAACATGCTAATTAAACTTTTATTTTAATTATTGTAAGGCACCATGGGCCCCACAGCTTACAGGATATTATCACATGAGGCTCGTATCCTGAAATTATAGCAAAATAGTAGCAGATGTGGCCCTTACTTATCACACGATGTCATCTCTGTCCTGTTGCTGTCTTGCTGTTCATCTGCATCTTATCATTGATGGGGAAAACCCATCTATAGCTCCCAATATTGCTGCTATGGCAGTATTCCCCTCTGTGTGATAAGTTACACAATCATGGCAAAATGAAAGGCATGCATACACTGAGTGGTGGGGTTATGGAGCTGGTATGATAGGACAGAAGTTGCCAAAGTACCACAAACACAGCATACTCATACGAGTGCAGAGGAGGTGTGATACTTTTGGCTTCAGTACTGGTACATTCCCATTTCCTTCACTAACAACACAATTGCTGCAAGGAAGGAGGCTGGTGTGATAATGTCCAGAATATAAATTGATGAATGAGTAAATTAATGAATTTTACTCACACTTTTCATCCTGACAGAAAGTGGGCTCCAGTGAACTTAAAGAAAGTGACCTAATTCCCAGAGCATGGAAAAGTTCCTTTTTGGAAGTTAACTCAAAAACCAACCAGCCAGCATGGGTGACATAGTTCCCAAAAAAACATTTTTTCCCCAGCTGCTACCAATTCCTGTTCTATGATTCTCAGCCACAGCAGAAGATTGTGTACTTATCGTTATCTACTGTAATTGCTCCTTGACTCTGAACAGATGTCCAGTATGTTACTTTCTGCCACTTAGATGCAGGAGAGACAAACTCTTGGATCTAATCACCTCTGTGGTTTATTTCCTTCTGATGGCAAATCCTCCATAGGATAGGGTGGGTAGGAAGATGTTGGGAACTTATATGAGTACTAGCTATACCTGGCATAACATACACTGTATATATATATATATATATATATATATAAATGCTTTGGTACATTTCCGTTCCCACTCTGCTGATTGGCCAATTAGGAAACATGTCAAGTGTACAACCAATTGACATATTAAAATATAACCTTTCAAACCAACTGTAATGGCTAGTTTCATGCCAAGAGCACCTCTGCCACCACCATGCTATTGTACATACACATAGATACATACACAATGCTAGACACACACACACACCAGGATACACACACACCAGGATGCATACCAGGACACAATAGCCCCTCCGCCACCATGGAACCACATGCACACACCGCACATACCTTGTGCACCAGGACATGAGAGCCTCTCCACTGCCACCATGCAACCACATGTACCCCACATACTACACATGCACCAGTACACAAGGCCCCCTCCACTACCATGTTTAGAAAGGACTTGAGGCTTTACACATCTTTCCAGGCCAAGGGGCAGCTATAGATAGCACAGAAGGCCCAAAAACCAAGGAGTAGCTACAGACAGCACAGAAAACCATGTTGTGATGACCAAGACTGAGAGCTGAATGCCGGTCTTAAATAGCAGTTCTCCTGGCTGCTTCAGGGGTGCTGCAAAATTGCAGCTGGCTGCGTCTAATAGCTTGGCCCTGGTTCTTCCAAGACTCCCACAGCCAGGGCCTGAGTCTGCAAAGAGGCTGTGCCGACTGCTGCAGCCAGGGGCATGGTCCTGCGAAGAGAGGCAGATCCTGACACCTAAGCAGCCAATCAGCACACTGAAAATGGCAACATACCCAAGAGAATTAAATATATATAGATACACAGCAATCCTCATTAACTAATTCAACAGCAATTTCTCCAACATCCATCAACACTCTTCTTTCTCCATGACACCAACCCACACACAATGCATTGTGTGCTTTGGCTATATAGGAATCTTTGCAAGTCAGCCCTCTGCCATGTCACAGATGTGAACAAATCCACTTCAGCTGTGCTACTCTGTTGTCTGTTACTACAACATTTTTCCTTTTGCACTTAAAGCAATATTAATCTGACAGAAGGAGAGGGGAAAGGGCTCAAGTTTTTGGGTGTAGAAGGGGTGAAGAGCAGAGGAAGGGGGAAAACCTACCCTGCAAGGTAGGACAGGAGGAAAAAGAAGAAAGAAGAGGGTGGGGGGCGCATAGAAAGCAATGCATGCTTTCTCCCCCATGCATGCATATTAAGACAGCAAGGGGAGCTGGCTGAGCAGGTACTTACTGCAGCTCAATAAGCAAAGATGTGGCTGTAGGCTAAGGAGGTGGTGCTAAAAAACACCCTCAAGCTGCTGATTGGCAGGCCAATGGAGCCCTACAATTGGTTGGGTATGTTTCCTAAGCAGCCAGTCAGCATACTGGGAACGGCAACATACCCAAGAGAATATATATATATATATATATATATATATATATGATTCAGTAATGTCAGCATTATGCAGAAATACAGCTACTCTGTATAGGAATTCATTGGCTAAACTGGCTGTTTTTGTATATGGCTTATTTGCATATAGTTCATTTGGGCAATCTAAACAAAAACCATAAGGATAACCTATGCACAGAACAAGGATGGGAAAGAAGCCATCACTGTTCTGAATTGGCTGGGACAGTCCCTCTGCCATCCCACTTTTCACTTACTTTTAAAATGTCCCAATTTCTTTCTTCTCCATTTTCCCCTTTTATCCTCAGTTTAATTCAGTTTCTGCAAAATGAGTTCAAAGCGCAAAAGTATTTTGCACTCACTTGACATGGCAAAGGGAGGGGAGAAGAGGATATAGAAATACAGAAAATCTAAGAGAAGCTGCACAGTTTGCTTTTGCCTGAGCCTACTGGGAAGGGCAAGATTCTGTGCCCTCCTCTCCTCTCTCCCTTACAGAGTTAATGGAGCACAAACTACTTTTGCACTTTGAACTCAGTTTACAGCAAGCAAATTAACCCAAGGACAAAAGGGAAAAGTCAGAGGAGGAGAGAGAAACAGGGACATTTAAAAGCAGCTATAAAAATGGGACAATACAGAATTCATTGAGGCTGTCCCTGCCAAATAAGGATAGCTGGAGGGTATCAAAAGAGCATGGTTGGATGGCTGACTTTAACCCTGAAGGGAAGCACTCCTGGTAGGAGAAGAGAACATATGGAGATTATGATATAGATTCCACTTGTTTTGAGTAATCCCATACTCTGAATTTTGCAGAGCTTTGAAATACAATTGTTGCTTCATATTCGCTGGGGTTTGGTTCCAGGACCCCTCGTGGATACCAAAATCCATGAATACTCAAGTCCCATTGTATGCAACGGCATAGCAAAATGGTGTCCCTTATATAAGATGGCAAAATCAAGGTTTGCCTTTTGGATTATTGTGTTTTTAGAATATTTTCAAACTGTGAATACTTAAATCCATGAATACCAAATCCATGAATACGGAGGGACAACTGTATTTCTGTTTGGACCGCAGGTCTCACAGGCAGTGACCATGATGCCTGGGGGATTTTCAGAGTTGTAGTTCCTAAAAGGCAACATTTCCAAGCTAGGGAAGTTTTGTGGCCTTTGAGAAGGGAAGCTTGAAAGAGAAAAATGGGGACTTCCACTTGCTCCATGATATATGCCATTAGCCCTGCACTGTTTTTTTATGTAGAGGTCAACCCCTGTATCCATGGGGGATATGTTCCAAGACCTTCCCCATGGATACCAGAAACCATGGATAACAGGGAGCCATATTATTTTCAACGAGAAGAATGCAGGAAGTTGGCCATAGAATCACAATGGTGGACCTAGAAATGCCTTGAGAGAACATATATTTTCAGATATGGATGAGTGAAACCATGGATACCAAGTCCATGGATACGGGGGTCAAGCTGTGCAGGAGTGGCTGCCAGTAGAAAGGAAGGAACTAGGAGGAAATTTCATGCACAGAGGGTTGAGATATATCTGCTATTTGTGTGCATTATGAAATCTGCTCTGAAGTGAATTATAACATTGTAGAGATATGCTATGTGGCACCAAACCCCTAATTACTTTCATATGGAAATTTAATTATTTTCAGGTCATTAAACATGCTGATGGGATCATGAATTCTAAATGATGAAGCACAAATTGTACAGCTGAGTTGTACAAATTACAAGTCATGATTTGGGCTCTGAGAAATATGACTCAGAAAGGAATGCATAATGATGCTTTAAGAAGCTACGTAACAACTGGGAAGCTACTTCTGAAGGAGAAAGCATTATGGGCATCTTTAAACAAAAGTGGCCCGCCACAGTTTTTCCTCAAATGCAATAAAGACACATCATTACAATCCAGTTCTGCTGGACTCTGATTTTTTTTTAAAATGCTTCTATTTGAGTTTGAGTTTGTTGTTCCTTTTGTGTATACATGAAATCTATACATCTATAAACCCCTTATTTCTGACCATCCCAACTAACTTAGTAGGGAAGTTCATGAGATGTTAATGGCACAACTTGCAGGAGAGTGATCAATCAATAACTATTTCTGGGATAAAGATAAAACAACCTGACAACTTCCCATGTCCTCAACCGTGTCATTAGGATGGGACAATAGCACAAATGGCTGAAATTATCAGACAACATCATGCGCTGGTGTGAATGAGTCATCCCTTTTTACTGATGGCTTAGCCCATCAATAAAAAGTGATGCCTCATTTGCACCAGTGCAATGCAGCGGGAACAGGTAAGCGACAGGACATCTGATAATTTTGCCTTTTCTACTATCATCGCATCTTAAATGATGCAGTTTTTTAGCGATATTGGCCTCGCCTGATAAAGTCCTTAGCATGGCAAAATACAACTGGGAACACCCAGGACTAAAATCCAGGAATAAAATCTGTGGTGATGTTTATTGGGTGATTGGGGGATCCAGTCTTAAGTCAGAAAAGTGACTTCTCCAAACTCTAGTTTGGTTTTTGACATTTCACACTCATTGCAGTGCATAGAACAAAAGAGGCAAGTTTCCTCTCCCAATATTTTGATTATAACCCCTATAATTCCCTACCACAGGTCATGGGCAGGAATTATGCAGCAGCTCCCAGCAGTCTTAGCTAGCATAGCATATGGTGAGGAGTTCTGGGAGTTGCAGTTCAACAACAACTGGAAAGCTTTACAATTCCCACCTTGCCATAGATCATGATGCCCAGGGCTTCCTGAAAAAATGGAGTGTCCCAAACATTTGGAGGTGCAAACATTACTCGCACTTGGTGTAGAATAAACTTCCCAGCTGCCAGCCTGAAGGTCTTACAACCTCTACTTTCTTAAAACCTCAAGTATTCAACCTCTGGACTTCTTATCCCATACTGCCATAGTGTAGACCACATTTCAAATGCTGGCCTTCCACATGCTTTCAGGCTATAGCCCCTAGCTTCCTTCACCACTTGCCATGGTGGGTGGGGCTTCTGGGAATTGAAGTCCAACATATTTGGAAGTGAGAGCCACCATATGTTTTCTAGACTCTTGCCCCTCCTGGCTTATTAAACATGCTGAGTGGGTTATGGGAGTGGTTAATGCCTCTTTAGAGCAAAGGAGGGACCCTGCAAGGCAGGAGGAGGCTAAGATCTCTACTTTTTTAAAAAAACTTCCCTGGATGGCACTATATTGGATTACTATTGACTTCAGGCCTGCTCATGGGACAGATACCTTTGGCTGCTTTGGTGGATGGCTTACCTTGGGGACTGGATGAGGGAGTGTGTCCCTGTTCTTTCTGCTGAACCCTTTGGTGGCGTTCAATGCCATCAACCATAGTATCCTTATGGGTCACCTTGCAGGGATGAAATTGGGAGACACAGCTTGGAAGGATGAGCCCAGAAAGGGGGTTCCTGTTTGACTCCTTGTCCATTGGACTGTAGAGTCCCTCAAGGCTCTGTTTTGCCCTCTATGCTATTTAACATATACATGAAACCTCTGGAAGAGGTTGTCCCAAATTTTGGGACCAGGTTTCACCAGTATACTGATGACATTCAATTCTACGACTCTTTTCCACCTAATTCCAATTAAACTATTTCAGTTCTAAACCAGTGTTGGGAACCAGTAATGGACTGGATGAGGGTAAACAAATTGGGGCTTAATCCAGACACAACAGAGATACTACTACTAGGTCAAAAGGCAGATCTGGAAATAGGGATTCAGCCTGTGCTGGATGTAGTTACACTCCCCCTGAAGAGGCAGATTTGTAAATTGAGGGTACTCTTGGATTCAGACTTGAATGTAGAGGCCCAAGTTTTGGGTCCAGGCTATTTAAGGATTGGATGTCCCTATATGAGCCTATCCAAGCTGTATGTTCTTCAGGAGAGGGCTTTCTCTCTGTCCCACTACCTTCATGGGCACATTTGATGGGAACAAGGGAAAGGACGTTCTCAGTGTCTGCTCCCAGGTTCATTGTTCCTTGCTGTCTTTCTACTGGCATGTGAAGACTTTCCTGTTACATCAGGTTTTTAGGAATGGACTGTGATGGGTTTTTAATGATGTGCTGTTTTGTTAATTGTTTTTACAGTCTGTCTTTTAACAAATTTTAAAGGGTTTTAGCACTATAGATTTTGTTTTTTAAATAACGTTTATTGTTTTTAAATAACTTTTATGTATACATTTGACTGATCTTTGTGTGTTTTTAATCTGTATTGGTTTTAGTAATTGGTAAGCTACCATGAGTCCCAGGACTTTTTCAGACACTCTAAAAAAGCCCCTACAGAGGTCAGGAGGAGGATGGTGCTGTCCCAATTCCGGTGGTCGATTTTGCACGCCCCATCCTCCTCCCATCCTTTTTGCATGCTTCCTCTGTGCTGGAGCGACAGAAAAGGCGCTGCTTTTTATTGATGGAAACTTCCATGAATAAAAAGTGGCACCTTTTTCATCCGTCCAGCACAGAGGGAGAACAAATGAAGGACGGGAGGAGGATGGGGCATGCAAAATCGACTGCCAGAAGCGGGACAGTGCCGTCCTCCTCCCGACCTCCACGGGGGGGGGGTTAAAATGTTTGAAAAAGTCCCCAGTATTGGGGAAAGGGTGGATATAAATATAAATAAATAAATAAATAATACTTTAAAAATATAGATTAAAAAAACATACTCAAAGTGTAGTATTCACTAGCAATGTTTTCCTTCATCAAGATGTTATGAAGACAACTGAATGAAAGACTAGGAGGTTTTCTGATAGTAATAAGACCCTATAAAGTAACTATCTCATAAAATAACAGGGAAACTCAGATAGACTCTTTTACGGACAGGAGTACTTCCACAAAGCATCAGTCTCTCTTTGGAAATGTGATCAGCCCTTCACTACACATCTATTCAGAACTGTGGTGATCCATTTTAGAATATGTTCCAGGGCCAAAGAAGAAAAATGGTAGAAATAAAAAGCTGGCGGAGGTAGAAAACAAATACTTGAGAACCAACCATGAAAGAGTAGGTGTTTGGGCATCATAGCTCTTTGGCAACTTCAAATGCTTCTCTCTGTCCCTCCTCCCTCCCTTTCTCCCTCCCTCTCTCTCTCTCTCTCTCTCTCTCTCTCTCTTTCTCTTGGTGTGTAAAGAAAACCAATTACCTCAGTGCTGACACTTAATATGCCAAGATTTAGCCTGGAGGGGATTTTTACTGCTGAGTTATAAACTTCAGCAACTGTGGATTATAATGGATAATAGACTGAATGATGCTTCAGTGTAGCAGTTCTGACAGGACTACCATGATTGCCCTGGCATATAAACACTCATTAAATTAAAAGGTATGCAAACAAAACAGCACATTGCCTTATACAACAAGCTGCACTGTTGGCTGTAAAGATATATAGAAAGAGCTTTGTTGCTCTTTCCCTTTCTGATGTATGTCTTAATGTGGTACTGGGTGCAAACCTTAACATACCTAGAAGAAAACCTTGTCCACCAACATCCAAGCTAGCCACCGTGTCAACAGGCCACCTGTTTACATAGTTATCCTGGGTTGACAACCCATGAACTCACTCCCACCATTGCTTTCTTTACAAAGCCAAAGAATGAATCACAGGTGGAAAGTGACTTGAATCAGCTGGCACTGGATGAGGGAGACCTGACTTCAAATCCATGTTCTACACTGAGCCATCTGTTCTTTGGAGGTATGTGGAAATGAGTCATCCTCACAGCCCCAAACAATGCTCAAAGCAATGTGTAAAGAAAAGGGTCATATGAAATCAATATGTTCTAATTGTGATCAAAATGACTAATGAAAGAAAGCCAGGAAAAATATAAGTCATTAGTCCTGTAAGAAAAAAATGACTGACAGCAAAACAGTGTAATATGAACACTTAGAATACAGAGAGTGGGAGAGAGAGGAGATTATCAGACGCTCTAAATATGGCATTGTCATGATGCCAGGAGAGCGATAAAGGGCTTCCCTTTCACATGACATTGTTCCCCTCTCATAATGCTCCTATTCGACTCTTATTACGCCGGTGCTGCTTTTTATTGACTGGCTAAGCCATCAATGGATCCCCCATTCTGTTTCCGCCACGGAATGTCCAGCGAGTGAAAAGGTGCCCCTTTCACTGGCGTGATCCCATCCTCAATGGGAGGTCCCTGCCAGAACACTTCTGGGTGAGATCAGGGCATCCAGGTAAGTGACACACTTTTTTGTACCCTCCCCTCTCCCCGGGTTACTTGTAATGTTCTAAGTGTGGTTTTGTGCTTAGTGTAACTTTTCTTGTGTTATTTTTCTTTTACAGTTTGAATTTCCCACACTCTTGTCTTCTCACAAGAACAGCCACGATTTCAAATCAGGAAGTGAAAGGAACTCCGTTAGAGTTCCATTCACTCCTGGACTACCATGCGTTCTATAAAAAGGTAAGTCTGAAAACTTTTGTTGTTCTGCCGGGACAGGGACATGAGAGGAGATTGCAGGATGGGAACACTTTTTTGTTCCCGTCTGATAATCTGCAGAGAGAGAGAGAGCACTAAAGAAAGTCCCTAAATATCAGGGAATCATTTGTGTTAAACCCACACACCTGAATTTGCTGTGTTTTTCTCCTGCCTCTCCAATTTAAATCTGCCAATGTAATTACTACTCGTTATCCAAGCATTCTGTGTGTCTTTCTCTTCTCATACACGCACACACCTGTCATACACAGCCATATCACTTTCCTGTGTCATCTTCTGTCACTATTCTTGATAGCTATGCACACTGCAAAGGAAGGGTAACATACCACAATGCTCATGCCATACCTCTGAAACTCAGACATTTTAGCTCATTCTGATTCCAGTTATGAACCAAACCGTTAGGACCAAGGTGAGATCTCATCCCATCTCCATCTACAAAAGAGGGGGAGAAATCCTGATGCCATTGAAACTGGTTTCCTTGTTAAAGCAAGCATTTTTGTGAGTCATCAAGAGTTCCATTTCCAAATTATGCATTAGTAGTCTCACTAATGGTTTTGGTTCTGCAGGGAGTAGCTCAAGGTTGCTTCCTTTTAGCTTCTTTTGCCAATAGTTTCCATCAGCTGAATGGGTAAGGGAGATCATTTCCTCTCACTCCTGCTGTTTCCCACATATCTAGAAAAATAGTTCTGGAGGACTGGAGCACCTTCCAGAGCAGATTTTTGGGAGCAATGGCGGTGCACAGAGAGGAGAAGATTATGTCCCATTGTGCAAGTGGAAGTGTTCTCTTTTTGGGAAAGAATAGGCAGCAATATTGGCATTCTTTCATTGATTTGTTTGTAATTTTTTTATTGCTTGTATTATTTATTTACATTTACCATATGGCCATCCTTCTCTGGATGGCATACAAACTTTAACAAAACAATTTAAAATTCCTGAATCAACCCAGTCAGTTTTGTAAAAAAGCATTAAACAATTACAAAGTAGAAAGAAACACTTATTTTTTTATTTTTTTAAAAAAAATAAATCACAAAGCAGATATGACACACCTAAAACCTTTTACCCACTGGAGGATAAAAGAGACACATTAATAATACAGCCTGATACAAAATTGAAAGTATCAGATTTTAAAATGCTGATAAGAGGGGACAATAAGAATCTGAAAAGAAAGTGCTGTTTGCCCGGCACCGAAAGGGCATTAAAATGAAGGCTAGGCTACCCCTTTGAGGAGAGCTTTCCAAAAATGAGGAGCCACTGCTGAGAATTTCATTGTGTGGCCTCTCGCCATGTCTCAGCTTTCATGGCCGCTTGGAGATGGACTTTCATGGATGAATTCAGGGCATGGGGAAGTACATGTGGAAAAGGTGACCCTTCACAAGACAAGACTCCTTTCAGGTAAGTTGCTGAAGGCACGAGGGTCTGAGATTGTGCTTTTGCAAATTACCGACTGAAATAATCAGAGAGGAAGGGTGGGAAAGAAAGATGAGAAAGATGAAAAACAGAAAGGTTTAAAAGTATGTGACAGCAGAGGTAGAAAGCTAGGTAGGACAAGCCTACATAGTTTAAAAGGCAGACCTAGCCTACCAAGTTATTATTACCTTGAAGTGTCCAGATGCAAACCTACACGTTAGGTTACGAGAAAATATGATATTTAAACAATTAAATGCTGCTAGTATACTCTATTGGAAGTGTTTAAAAATCAGGGTCCCAATGTTCCCGTTTAAACTCTCCTCACTGTACAGTACTTCATTCATGGAAGGTGCAGCCAATTAGCAGAGTACACACACACTCAGCAATGTTAGCATAATAATCTTAGCATACATGTAAAAACCACAGCTTAGAGATAACCAAACACCTTTATCCTATCCCAAGTTACTTGTTCAGCAAAATAAGCACTCAAGACTCATAAAAGTAGTTTAAAAGTACAAAACTTCATTTTACTCACAGTTTCAGAGCTCTATACATGGCAGAAATTCAGTACAGCTTCCAAGTAGGCTAAAACTACTAAAAAATGTCTAAAAACTACATAGTTACAAAAGAATATGCAGGACTCCCTGAGAAGAGAGGTCCTCTCACTATCAAAAACATAGTGAGAAGGTGTGTGTGGAGTTGTGGTGGTGGAGGGCAAAGCCCTCATGCTGGCTTCTAAGACAAAGAGGAAACTCAGATACTCCCCTTTTCCTTAGAAGCCCAATAGGAAAACATTAGAAAGTTACATCAACACATACTATTTGGCTTCTCAGTTAACCCTTAAATAGCAAAACATTTCCACTTATTGAATTTCAAACTATATATTCCAACATACTCCACCTGTAAAACAGATACATTTTTTCTGTAAAACGGATACATTAAGACACCTCCTTAATTCTTTTATAGTATGTTACATATTAATGTTATATGAGTTGTGTTTATGGGGGGAAATCCATCTCCCTCCTCTCCTAAAACTATTATGAAGATTGTAGTTACGCTCTAAGAGAGATGGGAAGTTTGAGAAGATGGAAGATCATGTAATTGTCCCTGCTAATCAGAAAGTCCCAGAAAGCTTCAACCCTGTGAACAATAGCCCTGTTGTTGCTGTGTACACTCAAGCCATTTCTCACTTGTGCCAACCCTAAGGTGAAACTATCATGAGGTTTTCTTGGCAACATTTATTCAGAAGGAGTTTGTCATTGCCTTCCTCTTAGACTGGGAAGGTATTACTTGCCCAAGGTCACCCAATGGGTTTCCATGGTTCAGCAAAGATTCAAACCCTGGTCTCCCAGAGTCCTTGGAGATTATCACCCCAGCCTCTTTCTCACAACACCAGCGTTAGCGAAGCAAATTGGATCATACCTGTTTGGAATAATTCACATTGTCTCTTCAATCACATGAGTATGCTGAGATTATGGTGCTTTGCCAATCATCTGTTCTTCTGCACCGGCTCCATAACCCTGCCTTCAGCACATGCATGCCTTTTTTTTTTTTAATTTAAATTTTTGATGCAATTGTGCATTTATGGGGAAATGATTTTTTAATGTATTCCTGTAATTGCACAATCACAGCAAAAAGAAAATGAGGGGAGACAAGCATGGAGAAAAAGGAGGAGGGAATACTGGCATTGGCAGAGGTATTGAGAGCTGTTGATGGGTTTTCCCTGTAGATGAAGAGGTGTCCTACAGAAATGCCTGGAATGCAAACCAGCAATGGGATAGAGACAATGTTATATGATAAGTACTGGCCAAATTCACTAATACCTTTCTGTAATTCTGGAATAAAGCCTTGTGTGATAATCTCTTCAACCCTCAAACCACCAGGCCATACTGGCTCTCAACTCTAGTCCTGCTACAGCACTAGTTAGCTCAGAAGCATAATCATTCCTAGCATGCTCATCATATTGGCTTTTTTTTAAAGGTCCTGGGAGCCAAAACAGTTCTCAAAATAGAGATTGGTGTGATCACTGTTTTTCCTCCAGCAAATGGTGCAATGGGATTGCTGCCTAAATTAGATTAGGCTAGAAAACAAATGTCTTTCATCCTTAATTACAGAACTATTCCTTTGACTCTGCATGTTTTGATCAATACTTCCAACTCTCTCTTTGTATGTAAGTACTGATAATTACAAACAATCTGTCACTCTTAGAACCCACAAGTTGCAACATTTCATGGTTGGCATTTTCAGATCTGGCTTATGGTGTTTATTTTAAGGATATGTTGAAGAGTACATGCCTAATTGCTTCTTGGAAAAGCAAGTTTATTTTGTGTTTTCAGGGCGTACAGTGATGTATCAGGTTATGCTTTGGGGGGGTTACTCGTTTTGGGTAATTTTTAAAATATAAATGGTTGTGGAAAACTCCCAAGCATACGATCTCAGTGAGCTGTTCAAAGAAAAAGAGCCCTGTTTGAAGATGAAAGGAAAGACTGGTACATTGTCTTCAAGCTAAAATATATTTTCTCCTAAGAATTCTCCTTGGTGAGTTTTGATGCTGAATAATCACTATATGTGTTGTGCTGATTGTGTAGATTACAGGGCAAGTTATAGCCCAAGAGCTTCTTGAAGCCCACAACCTAATTTCACATAGCCCTTGGTCCACTTTTAAAAGCCTTCTGCAAACCATCAGTTTAGACCTCTGACAGTAATGGAGGAAGAGTCAGGGGAGAGTGAAAATGGCGTGTCACAAAAAAGAGAAAAATAAAAAAGGGTGGTAGAGGGAGAAAGAGGGAAAGACAAATCTGGCCCCACATACCTCTGGCTTCAACCCTACTTACAAATGTCAGACAGCTCCCAAGACAGAAATATGGTTCTTGATTGAAAGAATAAATATTCCCTATTCCTGGACTCATCGTGTATATATACAGTATAAGATGCACCACAAGTCTATGACTTTTGACTCAGGATTATGATGTTACTTTTCCCATTCAAAGTTTGAAATACTGTCAAACTTTGTTTGAAGTGTGGGATTAGAGGGGGGGGGCGGCTTCAACTCAGCCTCATCCTAAAGATTTGTTTCACTGCTGTTGCCCACCTCCCATGTTGGACAATGTCAAGGTTGATCATTTTTCACTGGCACTGGTAGGTCTCATGTTGTCCCAAGTCATGCTATGCAAAGGACTGAGCTGCAGACCACGTCAATAAGGAGAATGTCAGACACTGCCAAGACTAAAGACAAAACATACGATAATGTCAGTGGTGGTGGTGGTGGTAGTGGTGATGATATTTATTTCTATCCTGCCTTTTTCCGAGGTCAGGACTCAAAGTGGCTTACAACAAATTAAAGAAAACACATCATTAAAAATTCAGAGGATACGAAAGTTAAACCAAGATTAAACAATTAAAAAATTAAAGCCAAATTAAAACATACAGTATATTCTTACACACACATCAGCAGAACAATTAGCAGGATCCAGCACATTTTTTTAGGTGAGTCGGGCCTTATACAGTCACTCATCAAATGCCTGTTGAAACAGAAAAGTCTTTACTTGTCTGCAAAAAGAAAGTAGGGCAAGTGCCAGCCTAATTCTCTGAGAAGGGAGTTCCAGAGCTTGGGGTCAGCCGCTGAGAAGGCCCTCTCCCATGTTCCCACCAGATGTACCTGTGAGGGTGGTGGGACAAAGCAGATCTCAAAGCACAGGTTGGTTCATAAGGGAGAATATGGTACTTCAAATCACCTGGGCCTCAGAAGTATAGGGCTTTATAGGCCAAAACAAGACTGAATTGTCTCTGAAAATGGACTGGCAGCCAGTGAAACTGTTGCAACAAGGGAGTTGTGTGTTCCCAGCCCCAGTTACAGTAATCCAACTGGGATGTAATTAAGGCATGTGTCACCAAGGCCAGATCTGATGTCTCAAGGAATGGTGCAGCTGGCAGACAAGATTTAACTAGGCAAATATACTGGCCACTGCTGAAACCTGAGCTGTGGACCTGCATCTTCAGAGGGAGTGCAACCACGTTTTTTGCAAGCGCGCTGATGACTAAAAAGGCCAATCCGAGATAGACAAGTCCGGTTGCAGAAAGCACAGCAGAAGGTTTCCTCGGGTGATGTTACCAGGTTGTGATTCTTTCTGCATTGCCGTTTCTCTTCAAGACTTGTTTGGTGTGAGTTCTCAAATAAGGCTGCAGCATTGTGGATAGTGTGTCTCCCTGCCTCCCGATGTGAGGCCAGGGCAGACCATTATTGGTGATCAATTTGGCCGAGCCTGAGATGCTGTTTCAGGGAGTCCTTGTACCACTTTTTTGGAGCGCCCCTCTAACGCTGACCCGTGGTGAGTTCACCGTAGAGTACTATTTTGGGGAGGCAATGGTCCTCCATCCTAGAAACATGCCCTGCCCAGAGCAGCTGTTCTCAATATCATGGCCTCAATACTGGTGATCCCTGCTTGCTCAAGGACAGCAACATTCGTCACATAATCAGTCCAGTGTATATTTAGGATTGTGCGTAAACAGCGCTGATGGAAGCGTTCAAGGAGTCGTAAGTGATGGCGATAGGTGACCCGTGTTTCAGACCCATGAAGGAGAATAGACAGTACAATGGCTCTATACACACTGATTTTTGTGCTTTGCCTCAGGTGTTTATTACTCCAGATACTTTTGTAAAGTCTTCCAAATGCGCTATGTGCCTTTGCTAATCTGTGATCGATCTCTTTGTCAATCTTGGCATCTGAGGAGATGATGCTTCCCAGGTAGGTGAACTGCTGAACGGACTTGAGCACAGATTTGCCGACGGCAATGTGGGGATTGTGGTGTTCGTCCTGTGGTGCAGGCTGGTAAAGAACTTCTGTTTTCTTCAGGTTGACTTCCAGCCCAAACAGCTCTGCAGCTGTTGCAATGCAGGATGTTAGGCGCTGCAGAGCTGCTTCTGTGTGGGCAACAAGGGCAGCATCATCAGCGAAGAGCAGCTCACGGACTAGATAGTTTAGAGTCTTAGTGTGAGCCCTCAGACGGCTTAAGTTAAACAAGCTACCATCAGTACGGTAACGTATATAGATGCCGTCGTCTTCTTCTAGCTCTGCTGTAGCCCTTTGGAGCATCATGCTGAAGAAGATTGTAAATAAAGTTGGTGCAAGAATACAACCTTGCTTCACTCCATTAGTTATTAGAAAGGGCTCTGTAAGAGCATCGCCATATCTGACTTGACTGCACTGGCCCTCGTGTAGCAAGATAATCATTCTAAGGAATTTGGGGAGACATCCTAGTCTTTCCAGGATCTGCCACAGACCTTTCCTACTCACGGTGTCGAAGGCTTTGGTGAGGTCGACAAATGTTACATAGAGACCCTTGTTACATAGAGACCTTTGTCAGACCCTTCGGTTTTGACCTGTCTGACATGGGAGACCCTACCGGTGGCTTTATGCCACCACCAGCATGGCTCAAAACATCATTAGGGTACCCAAGCCTCTCTCCCATGACAAGGGGGTGTCAATGGAGAGGTGTGTTTTATTGCCTGTTTTTCTTATTGTATATGTTTGATGTTCCACCCCTTGGTGCAAACGGCGTTATAAATCATCATCATCACCTAGCATGCTGATGCTATTACCCCAAAGGCCTATTCCATTTCACCACCTAATACTTATGTCACCAACTTAAGTATCCTGGGGGAAGGAATTGAAAATGGTTGGCCCCTGTTTTAATAGACAAAACAGGGGATCATTTCTAAGCATTACCACTGGAGGTTTTTTTTTTTTTTTTCATTTTCAGACCAAAAAAAGTGTAATTTCAAAGTCACAAACTCCTGCATTAGGTAGGGAGGAGAGCACAGTCTCAAAACATAAAATACATAGACATTATCTTAAAGTGAATGTGGTTGAAAGGCATATTTCTCTGATTCTGGTTACCCAGATCTGTCCTATATCTTGTTATATTTAATTATAACAAGTACCTAGAGTACCTAGATGAAATATGAAATGAAATATTCCATGATACAAATAGCACCCTCTTCTCAGGCAAGAGAATACATGGAAAACATACAATTTAGCTAAAATCTGATTTCTTCTCAAGACCCCATCCCCAAACTGAACAAATATTTGCTAGACATGCAGATGTTTCAAGTTTAAGATGTAATTAATTATTATTTACATGCAGTTTGCAATGCTAAAGCAAAATGTGTAGCTCAAAATGAATGTATAGTTTTAACAGATTTTGCACTTACTCCCCCCCTCCACACACACACACACACTTTGTTTTACTTTTCCACCAAATCACTGAGGTAGAAAGTCAATTAAATTTTCACATTATTCCTGTGAGAATGTTTGACACAAGTCCATCACAAATCAGGAAGATGTCCAGAATGTAACCCATTCTAGAATTCTCATCTTAACAGATCTGTTAGGAACAAAGAGACTGTTCATTTTAAGCATACACAACTTTTTGTTTTAATTCAAGTGACCACGTAAAGAGATGGAATGCATAAATTATTTGGACAGAAAATTGTTTCTAAGTGGAATGTGATTTTGGCATTTCTCAAAAGGCATCATACAGTTCTTGTGTTCATTGAGCACATGAATCTTTTTGCATTCTTTTAAATTCTTCTGTAGCATCAATAATGACTCTAATTGTACCATTAGAAATTGCCTCCAAGGTTGCTTCCCATCATTCTGCTTAATTATTGGATTATTAATGTTGGCGGACAAGTTGTCTTCCTATACTGATGAATATCTGAAGAATAGATAAAAGGCCTCAACAAAGAAGCCTAATGCATTTTTTAAAGAAATATGTGGACCTAATCTACCTAGAAATGTTCCTGTTGCATAGCTGTGTTTTTCTGCAACTCTTGTTCATGTCAATGGAGCTCATGCAGGAGCACTTCAACAGAAATGTGCACTCTTTCTTACTAGGAAATTTATTTCACATTACCCACTGTAAAAGACCAAAAAAAAAAAAAAAAAGACCTCACACCCCAAAAGTGTAAAGCAGAACAGAAGCATATCCCTGTGGGTGGGGAAGCTGTAAGTTTGCTTATTATTATTATTATTTTATCAAAAGAAAACAGAGAAAAACAACACCAGAATACACCCAACAAAGTCTAGTATGAAAAATATACTTAGCCATACTTAGAATAGACACATTGAAATCTATTTGATATAAGTTAACCAAGTTACGATTATGTCTATTTTTTCTAGTAAGTCAATCACAAAATTTGACATGTAAATCAACACATGCAGAAGCAGCATTTTTATGGGCATTTTTTATGATATTTGGTTCCCTTTCCTCTCATTTTTGTCATCTGCCAAAAAATTACCCAAAATTCTGGGGAAATGTTTTAGCTCACCCTACAGCCAAAAAAGACATACAAAGTAAATATTGTATGATATAATATAATATAATATAATATAATATCTCTCTGGCTTTTCTTCACAAATGAAGATTCAGGAAGGACTCATCCCGCACTTTCTGCAAGCGCGCTGATGACTGAAAAGGCCAATCTGAGATAAACAAGTCTGGTTGCAGAAAGCACAACAGAAGGTCTCCTTGGGTGATGTTTTCAGGTTGTGATTCTTTCTGCATTGTTGTTTCTCTTCAAGACTTGTTTGGCGTGAGTTCTCAAATAAGGCTACAGCATTATGGATAGTGTGTCTCCCTGCCTCCCAATGTGAGGCTAGGGCGGACCATTGTTGGTGATCAATTTGGCCGAGCCTGAGATGTTGCTGCAGGGAGTCCTTGTATTGCTTTTTCGGAGCACCCCTCTTACACTGACCCGTGGTGAGTTCACCATACAGTACTATTTTTGGGAGGCGATGGTCCTCCATCCTAGAAACGTGCCCTGCCCAGCGCAGCTGTGTTCTCAATATCATGGCCTCAATGCTGGTGATCCCTGTTTGCTCAAGGACAGCAACATTCGTCACATAGTCACATAGTCGAACGCTTTCATCAGCGCTGTATATGCACAATCTATAATATAATATAATATAATATAATATAATATAATATAATATGTGATACTTAAGACCTCTTATTTGTACCACATAGTACATACCATATTTGTACCACTTGTTACTAAGTCTGTATCTGTCCCATTCATTTACAATTAATGAATTATGAGCCTGGACATACATACATTTGGAGTACTAGAAGTGAACTGAATTTACAGTTCAGAAATATTTTTATCATAAATTTTCTTCTTTTCAGCCATAGCATTAAGTATAGTAAATTTATTGCTGCTATTGCCATCTAAGAATATAGGACAAGATACAAATATTTTAACATACATACACACGCACACACACACACACACACACATATATACACACAGAGGGGGGAGACTTGTCTAAATGGTGAAAATACTCCTCATAGAATTCAAGGAGAATACCTTTTGCCCCAATGGGATCCTGCATCATTTTGCCATATTCAGAAGGAAGGGGAATTAAAACACCATATACTCAATGAGAAAAGCCTTTGCAGCTTTGTCTGAATTTTTTAAAAAACTGTGATGGAAATGGGCATTCCTGCTCATTGCGACAACCAATTTGCTTTGCTGCGCTTTCCCAATAAGAGCAGAAACAGAAAACTGATTGGTCAGATGTGCACAAGGGGTGGAGCTTGCTGGAAAGGCAATGCCTAGAACTGCCATGTTGGATTTTTGCTGTAGTTATCATGCCCTTAGGCGATGAAAACAGCATCTCTCTTTTGGTCCTGTTTATTTTAAGTAAGATTTAAGTAAGGTTTATTTAAGAAGATCACACTTGTGCACCTTAGATTTGCTTAGATTTGCACACAGGGGAGAAACCATATCAGTGCATGGAATGTGGAAAGAGCTTCAGTAATGGCAGTGCGTTGACTGTACATCAGAGAACCCACACAGGGGAGAAACCACATAAATGTATGGCATGTGGAAAGAGGTTCAGTGATAGTGGAGCATGTACTAGACATCAGAAAACTCACACAGGGGAGAAACCACAGAAGGCTGACTGGTTGCCAGGATCATGCGCTTCCCATGCTCCAACATCTCCTTTAGCTTCCTGTTTGTCTCCAGTGGTATTTCAAATTGCTAGTCGTGACCTATGAGGAGCGGCTTAGGGAACTGGGTATGTTTAGTCTGGAGAAGAGCAGGTTCAGGGATCACATGAGAGCCATGTTTAAATATTTGAAGGGATGTCACACCAAGAATGGGGCAAGCTTGTTTTCTTCTGCTTCAGAGACAAGGATGCGGAGCAATAGGTTCAAACTAAGGAAAAGAAAATCCACCTAAACATTAGGAAGAACTTCCTGACAGTAAGAGCTGTTTAAACAGTGGAATACATTGACTGGGAGTGTAGTGTAATTCCCTTCTTTGGAGGTTTTAAAACAGAGGCTGGATGACCATCTGTCAGGAATGCTTTGATTGTGTATTCCTGCATGGCAGTGGGTTGGACTAGATGGTCCTTGTGGTCTCTTCCAAATCTATGACTCTATGATTCTATGCTTTAAAAAAAAAAGATACTGTTCAGCTGTGGCAACTGGTGAGAATAAAAATGTGAGTAATTCACTCACGCCCTCCATCTTGATTCACAGGTATGTCCATTTGAAGAAACATGTATGGCTTTCTCTCTCTCTGCTTTTCTTCGCAAACGAAGATTCAGGAAGGACTCATCCTGCACTTTCTGCAAGCGCGCTGATGACTAAAAAGGCCAATCCGAGATAAACAAGTCCGGTTGCAGAAAGCACAGCAGAAGGTCTCCTTGGGAGATGTTACCAGGTTGTGATTCTTTCTGCATGTGAGTTCTTTACATACCTGTGGTCTTGAAAATATTGTGGAAACAAATGAAAGCTGCTTCAAATTGGCATTACTGCACATCAATCCACATTTTATTGCCTCATATAGAGAAGCAGAGACAGACAGACAGACAGACAGAATCGCAAGTCCTTGATCTGCTTTAAACTACCCAGAGATCAATCAACTGATCCACTGCCTTCTGATCACCCCTCCTGTATGATCTCCATCCCAGCTGGAGAGCTGGACTAAGACTCATGTCCATGAGTACATAAAAGCTTAAATCATCCCTTTCACACACACATCTCCACCTTAGACTTAATTGTAGCCAAACCTTACCCTGATTGGATTCTCATTTTTTATTGTGCTTTTATTAAGTTTCTGAAGCAAGTTTGGTTAGACAATCTTATTTGCCATGTTGACAAATGGGGAAAAACCCCAAATCTTGAGTCTCAGATGGTGTCTCTTTGAGAATGTTTGAAGAATTCAATATTGACCTTCATATCAAAATATGTGGCATGCCCCTAAGATCAGCCACTCTATCAAAGGATTTTGAAAAACAGTCAATACAATGCCAGTTTTAAGATAGGATCAAAGAAGAATCTAGAAATTACAGGCCAATTAACATATTTCTTCTAGGGAAACTGGCAGAAAGTATTATTACATACAAAATGATTAAGCATATAGAACAAGGCTTGGCAACTGTGGCCTCTGGGTGTTTTTGGCTCCAAATCCTAACAGCCCTAGCCAGCATAGCCAGTAGTGAAGAATTATGGGAAATCCTGACTAAAAACATCTGGAAAGCCACAGTTGCCCACTCCTGATATAGAAGGACAAGTCTTTCTGAAGAATAATCAACATCATTCTAAAAAATGTATGTGCTGCCTCATGAACCTTTTTTGAGATGTTTAAGCATCTCAACAAGCATGTGGATGGGGTGATCTGGTAGACAATATTAACTTGTATTTTCAGTAAACTTTTGACAAAGCCCTTCACCACAGACTCCTACACATCTCTGGCAGTCATGAGATAAGAAAGGGATTGTCTATAAGATGAAAATGCTTCTTATAGAATTTGAGGAGAATACTATCTTAATGAGATCCCACATCAATCTGTATTTGGAAGGAGGGGGGCCAAAAACACCAAAAACTTTGCAGGAAAAGCCTTTTTGGTTTTCTCCGTATATTTTTTTAAAGTGCAGGGAATGCACATTCCCTCTCGTTGGGACAACCAATTTGCTTTGGTACACATATCCGATAAGAGGGAAGTGGAAAGCTGATTGATCAGGTGTGCACATGGGGCAGAGCTTGCTAACAAAGCAAGCACCTGAAACCTCCATGTTGGATTTTTACTGTAGAAATTGTGTGCTCAGGTGATGAAACAGCCTTTTTTTTCTTTTTTTTAACAGTTCGGCAGCAGCAACTGTTGATAATAAAAACACAAGCAATTCACTTGCACTCACCATCTTGATTCACAGGCATTTCCATGTGAAAAATGAATGTGGATAGCTTCGCATGCTTGTATCTTGCAAAAAAAAATGTTAAGACAAATGAAAGCTGCTGCAAATTGGCATTAGTGTGCATCAATCTATGCTGTATTGACTCATATAGGCATGTTGTGAGTTAATAATGAGATAAAAATAGGAAGTGGGGCATAGTTATAAATAGATATAAAGGTTCTCATAATGGATGGATAGGAATAATGGGGTCCCCATGGTCCTATGTTGGACCAGTAATGTTTTGGACTTAGGTGACCAGGTTTGTTGATGACACCAAATTATTTGAAGTGAATCAAACCCAATGGGAAGTGAATAGTATTACAGTAGGACCCCCATAACTGCTGGGGATTGGTTCTGGGGAGCCGTGGATGCCGAAAAATGTGGATAATAGTGAACACCATTGAAAATAATGGGACTTCTGGTTTAAAGTACCATAGAGTTGCCTAGGAGGACCTAGAAAATGGCTAGAGAGGACACATTTTCTAGGAAGATTCTATGGTAGGTGTGCTGTTTTGTGTCCCGTGGATAATTGAATCAGTGGATACAGGGGTCCTACTGTATATATATAGTATTTGAGTATCCAAAAGGGTATCCAAACAGGGGAGATGAGTATCAAAATGGCAGGTGGAATTCAATTAGAATGGATGTAGTCCTGTGTAAGCAAGTATAAAGTGTTGGACATTAGGGGAAAAAATCCTAATGCCACATACACTGTATGAACTGACAGTAAATGACCATGAAAGGGTTGTTGGAGTCGTAGTGGATTGCCAGATGAAAATGCTGCCCCAGTTATGTGCCTGCTGTGAGAAAGGAACGTTTCATGCCGGGAATAAGTAGGGGAAGAAAGAGGAAAACTGCCAGAATCATAACACCTTTATGGCAGGTGATCAAATAGAGCTATAGAAAGTACAGAACAGGGTAACCAGAGGGACTGCATCAACTCTCCCACAAGAGAAAAGCCTGAGCTTCTTCACACAATACAGTTGTCCCTTCATATTCGCTGGGGTTTGGTTCCAGGACCACCACCACCACCCCGTGAATACCAAAATCTGTTAATACTCAAGTCCCATTATATGCAATGGCATAGGAACATGGTGTCCCTTATATAAGATGGCAAAATCAAGGTTTGCTTTTTGGATTATTATTTTTTAAAGAATGTTTTCAAGCCATGAATACTTACATCTGTGGACACCAAATCCATGGATACAGAGGGACAACTGTATGTAGAACATACCTGTTTACACCAGTTGGTGCTCATTTTAGCTATCATGGCTCCATCTTATAGAAGTGTGGGATCTGTCATTTGGTGAATTCAGTAAATGCTTCAGTTCAGGAGAAGTGGCATTGCACTGGTAGAAAAGTATTTAGTAGTTCACCACACTACAAATCCCAGGATTCCACATGGTGAAACAATGACAGTTAAAGTGAAATCACAGAATCACAAAATTGTAGAGTTGGAAGAGACCACCAGGGCCATCCAGTCCAACCTCCTGCCATGCAGGAAATCACGATCAAAGCATCCCTGACAGATGGCCATCCAGCGTCTGTTTAAAGACCTCCAAGGAAGGAGACCCCACCACATTCCGAGGGAGTGGGTTCCACTGCCGAACAGCTCTTACTGTCAGAAATTTCCTCCTAATGTTGAGGTGGAATCTCTATTCCTGGAGCTTGCATCCATTGCCCTGTGTTCTAGTCTCTGGAGCAGCAGAAAACAAACCTGCTCCATTCTCAATGTGACACCCCTTCAAATACTTAAACAGGGCTATCATATTGACCCTTGACCGTCTTTTTTCCAGATTAAACATACCCAACTCCCTAAGTCTTTCCTCATGAGGCATGGTATCCAGACCTTTCAGCATTTTAGTCACCCTCCTCTGGACATGCTCCAATTTGTAAATATCCTTTTTGAATTGTGGTGCCCAGAACTGGACACAGTATTCTAGGTGAGGCCTGACCAAGGCAGAATAGAGTGGCACTATTACTTCCCTTGATCGAGACACTATACTTCTATTGATACAGCCCAAAATCGCATTGGCCTTTTTAGCTGCCACATCACACTGTTGATTCATGTTCAACTTGTGGTCTACTAGGACCCCTAGATCCTTTTCACATGTAGTCTTGTTCAGCCAGATCTCCCCCATCCTGTATCTATGCATTTTATTTTTTCGCCATAAGTGCAGTACCTTACATTTCTCCATATTGAATTTCATTTTGTTAGCTTTGGCCCATATCTCCAGTCTATCCAGGTCATTTTGAATTTTGATCCTGTCCTCTAGGGTATTAGCTACTCCTCCTAATTTGGTGTCATCTGCAAATTTGATAAGTATGCCCCTAATTCCATCATCCAAGTCATTGATAAAGATGTTGAATAGCACTCGGCCCAGAATCAAAGTGCTATAATCAGACAACTGTGAAAGAAAGGGGCCTCTATCACAAAAGTTTTGAATACAAGTTCCACTGAAGATCTCCTTGATTACAAGCTGTAATTAATTTCAATCTGACAAGCTGGTTCAGAAGGAAACCAAAAGAATGAACCAATTACTGTAGTTATGTATGTGAGTGGAAGGGGTATTATGCTTACAGGACAGAACTAGTGCAACCAAAGGTGCATCTACACTGTACAAATAATACCGTTTGACACCTCTTTAAGTGCTGTAGCTCCATCCCATGGAATCCTGGAGTTGTAGGTTTACAAGATCTTTAGTCTTCTCTGCCAGAGTGCTGGTGCTTCACAAAACTAAAGATCCCAGGATTCTGTAGGATGGAGCCATGGCAGTTAATGGTATCAAACCACATTATTTCTACAGTGTAGATGCATCCCAGTCCAACAATTCTAGTACCCTGTGAGTGCTGGCGGGGAGGGGGGAGCTAAGTGCTTTCAACAAGTGAAGATGAGAACGAGAGCTCCAGAAATCCTAAGGGGGGAGGACAACACACACATACACACACGTCTAGGAAGCTGAGTGCGTGTGCCTGATGCTGACTTTTCCCCGACAGATTAGCTGGTTTAACATAGTGCCGGTTTGTAACACCGATGTTTGTATGAATCTCCTCTTGTTTCCAGGCAGAGATGTTACCTTCCTGCTCACATGCCTTTACATCTATAGCAGAAGTCAGCAATGCAATACGCTTCCTTTCCCCCCTCACTGTATCTCCAGACCAGAGGAGGACTGTGTGGAGCTGCCACCCGAAGAGATGATAGATCCACAACGGGAGGCAGCTACTGTGTTCAAACCCTCTTTTGGGGACAGAATTTGAAAATGTTCCTTTTGGAGTTACAGCTCCCAGAATCCCACAGTCATGCAGAATGAGGGATTTGGGGAGCTGTAACCCCAAAAGGTAACGTTGTCTATGCTGTGCTTTGTGGTTCTCTAGCTGCGTCCGGTGGTCCCTGGTGGGACTCTAGCCAGGTTTGATATAACAAAGTTTTGTGTCTAGGAAGTCTGTACCTATTGAATGTCAGCTTGGCTTAACAGTGTTAAAGGTGCAGGGTTCCGATCACAAGAAAGCCGATGGTCCTACTTCCAGTTAAAATCCAAACAGAACCGGGAATACCTGTTATTTCTAGTATGTTTCTTTAAAATCAAGAATGCAATGGAAGCATATCCGCTAAACTGTAATATAGTCTTGCCTTACTGATCTTTGGATGAAAGTGAAAACGCATTGCATTTTATCAGATACATTTGTCTGAACTGAATCTTTTGAGCCCGTAGGCTTGATTTAAGTCCCGAAGCTGATCGATGTACTAACCTTCAGCAGAGCCAAAATTACCAGTTTCTTCCTCGGAGCCGCTTTTTACATTGATGAGTCTGGAACTCCTTCTGCAGCCGCTCTCCTAGAGCCTTGCCATCCATCATTCTCCAGTTGGTGGGTAAGGGAGTGTGGATGCCACACGGAAAGGAATGCTGGCCGCCCTCACCTCCCGCCCACCCCCTTGCCAGGTCAGCAGCCACATCAACCCATTTAGCCGAAGCACGAGGAGAAACTGAAGGTGTCGGTGATCATAAAAAGGTACCAAAGGCATTAAAAGATTGCAGAATGGCATTCTTCTCCAGCTTAGCTTGGCTGAGGACTGGGCAGCAAGTGGGTGAGAGATACCCGAGCCAAACACGCCAGGTTATTAATAATGCCATCGGATATCGGCCAATTCATTTGGGGGCTTTTTCCTTTAGCCATAGGCCATAACAAAAGCTCAAAATGAATTGGCTGAAGTCCGACTATTTACTTTTAAGCAGTGGCTCACATGTCTCTCACTTACAGCCTGGTCTATAGCAGAGCGGGATTGGAGAGCAATTCCATTCCTCAATAGTAGTAGTAGTAGTAGTATTGCTTTTATTATTCACCCCTTCCATCCCACAACCTTAAAGTTCAGATACCTCATCAGACCCTGTCTAATCTAGGTAGCTAAGCAGGGTTAGCCCTGGTTATTACTTGGATGGGGGCAGGGCTGGTTTAAGGAATTTTGGGGCCCCTGCAATGCTTTAGTTTGGGGCCCCCATATGTTTATCTCAGATCAATGTAACCTAACCTATTCACCATACAGGATGTTCAGATTATAGTAGGACCCCCATATCGATGGATTCATTATCCATGGAACACAAAACAGCACACCTACCATAGAGTCTTCCTAGAAAATGTGTCTTCCCTAGCCCTTTTCTAGGCCCTCCAAGGCAACTCTATGGTATTTTAAACCAGAAGTCCCATTATTTTCAATGGCGTTCACTATTATTCATGGTTTTCAGAATCCATGCCCCCCCCGAACCAAGCCCCAGTGGATAAGAGGGGCCTACTATATTACATAATTTGCCACCAATAATTTAGTTTAAAAACTATATTATAGGCACTAACATAATATTTTTTGTTTATTAGCAATTAATGTAATGGTGTAGATTTCCTCAAAGAAAATAAAGAGTAGACTACAAGCTAAACATGAGTTAGCAGTGTGATGCAGCAGCAAAAAATGCCAATGTGATTCTAGGCTGCATTAATAGGAGTAGTGTCTAGATCAAGGGAAGTAATAGTATCACTCCATTCTGCTTTGGTCAGACCTCACCTGGAATACCGTTTCCAATTCTGGGCACAAGAAAGATACTGAGAAGGATGGTGCGAGGTCTGGAAGCCATTACACCCTATGAGGAATGGCTTAGGGAGCTGGGTATGCTTAGCCTGGAGAAGAGAAGGTTGAGAGGTGACGTGATAGCCATGTTTAAATATTTGAAGGGATGTCATATTGAGGAAGGAGCAAGCTTGTTTTCTGCTGCTCCAGAGACTAGGACACGGAGCCATGGGTTCAAACTACAGGAAAAGACATTCCACCTGAATATTGGGAAGAACCTCCTGACAGTAAGAGCTATTTGGAAGTGGAATACACTGCCTTGGAGTGTGGTGGAGTCTCCTTCTTTGGGTTTTTTTAAACATAGGTTGGATGGCTGAAGAAGACCAAGGGGGAAAGGGAGGGAGAGGAACCAAGACATGTTAAAAGCAGCTGGAAAGATGGGCTGGAGGGGATCTATGTGCAAGGAAGGAAAGGGAAGAAAGAAAGAAAGAAAGAAAGAAAGAAAGAAAGAAAGAAAGAAGCCCTTTCTGAGGGAGACAACCTTCAAATTCCCTGTCTCTCTCTCACACACACACACTCACCCTCTCCGACGTGCCTCTCCCTCCAGCTTCTGCCATGGAGGGCTGCTGTTTCTTTGTCTTTCTCTTTTGTTTTGGAGAGGCGGTTTTGTTTGTTTTTTTTAAAAAGCCAGCAGGAGGTTTTTGGAGGAGGAGGGTAAGAGGGGGCTCTTCCCGACTGTCTCCTGGCTGTCTCCTTCGTCAGATTAAGGAGGCCAACACGGGGCCCTCTCTTGACCTCGGGGCCCCCTCTTGACCTCGGGGGCCCCTGCCAATGCTGATTTGGCAGACAGGTTAAAACGGCCCTGGATGGGGGAGACCTCCTACGGATACCTGGTGGCGCAGGCTCTATTTCAGAGGAAGAAACTGGCAAAACCACCTCCAAGTATTCCTTGCCTAAGAAAACCTTATGAAATTCATGGGGTTCACCATAAGTCAACAGGTGACCTGAAGGCGTGCACACACACATCTCGTTTACACGGGTTGAGCTGGTGGCAGAGATGGAGAAAACAGGAACTCTTGAAATGCCTACTTTTGCATCCCTGTGTGCTATATGGATGGACTTCGGATGTCTTAAAATACTAAATGTAAGACGTGACGATCAACAATTTTAGATTGCAGAAAATATCAAAGACTTGGAATGATTACTGAAAAAAGTCAAGGAAGAAAGTTGAACATGAAGAAAACAAAAATAATGACCACAGACTATTTACATAACTTTAAAGTATACTAAGACATTGAAATGATTCAAAATTTTCCATGCCTTGGCTCAGTCATTAATCAGAATGGAGATTGAGGTGAAGAAATCAGAAAACTAGGAAGGGCAGCTATGAAGGAATTAGACAAGATCCTGAGGTGTCAAGATATTTCATTCTGTACTAAAGTTAGGATGGCCCATGCTATCATATTTCCCATTTCTGTGTATGATTGTGAATACTGCACAATGAAGAAAGCTGATAGGAAGAAAATCAACTCATTTGAAATATGGTGCTAGAGAAGAGTAATAAGACAAATAAATTGATTGTAAAACAAATCAAGCATGAATTATTCCTACAAGCCAAGATGACTAAACTGAGACTGTCCTACTTTGGCCATATCATGAAAAGACATGACTCACTAGAAAAAACAATAATGCTTAGTAAGATAGAAGGCACAGAGAGACAGTGTGATATAGTGGTTTAAACATTGAGCTATGACTCTGTAGACAAGGATCTGAATCCCCACTCAGCCACAGAAACCCACTGGGTGACCTTAGACAAGTCACATTCTCTCAGCCTCGAAAGGGGGAAATGGCAAACTCCCTCAGTACAAATCTTGCCAAGAAACCCCCATGATGGGTTCACCTTAGGGTGGCCATAAGTTGAAACTGTTGGAAGTGAAGAAGCTTCAACGCTTGTTTACAACTGTGTATGTGTGTTCCTGATCTGTATTTACTTCCTATTTGAATGCAAAGGTCACTTCCCCCCTCTCTGCTTCAAGTAGTTTTAGTGTTTTACAACCCTTTGTCTAAGAAGCTAGAAGCTAGCATGCTTTGAGGCAGCTCTGTCTCAAGATGTCTTACACGCACTCATGAGAGTCAGCTGTAGGGACTCTTTCATTCCAAGTTAGGTAACTCTCTTCTATCTATCTACTTTTCTTATTCAAGATGCATTCTCTGCCATAATAAACATAAGTTCTGCTTTATGACTTTACTGAGCATCCTGTATGTTTTATGTCCTGTTTTGTACTAGAAGTTCACGATTCTCTGTGGGTCTGCTGCAATCTGCTCAATAAAAATATCAAAACCGATCCTACAGAAACAACTTGAAGGCACTCAACTACAATAAGGTAGAAGGCAGTAGGTAAAGAGGAAGCCCGTATTCCAGATGGATAGACTCAGTCAAGGAAGCCATGGCCCTGAGTGTGCAAGACCTGAGTGGAGCTGTTGGTGATAGGATGACTTGGAAATCTCTCATTCATAAAGTCTGATTCATAAGTCAAAGTTCTTGTTCATTCATTCATTCATAAGGTCTCACTGATAAGTCCATGTGGACCTGACAGCAGATAACAAACAAACCTACTTCACTGGTGCCACAGAGCAAACAAAGAAGGATTGTGGCCCCTGAGGGACTCTCAAGCTAGAGCTTTTGTGGAGCCCACATGTGCCATGCCATTAGAAGTATGTAAGTTTATTTACTGAATATTGTGTAAGGAGATTAGACAACCTTAATACTTGAAGAATATATGCAGAGAAGTAAAAATATGAAGTTCTACACGCTAAGCACCCTGTATAGGATTAGGTGCTATATCTCGTTTAATGGCAACGGAGCTTGCAGCCTAACAAAGGCTTCAAAGGAGTTCTGCCTACCAGAAGACAGGTTGTAAACAGGCTCTTGTAACAAACAGGAAATTACCTACATACATCTATTACATGCAACTTAACTCTTTAACTACCATGTAACCATGCACGCATGCTAGGTTGCACATCTCCAACAGGGTCAACAACATGGGCAGATGGGGGACATTTTCTGTCCTAGGACCCTCTGGGAACCACATGGACTGCCAGAATTGCCAGAGAATGAACAGAACAAAAATGGAGGTGGCTGAAAGGAAGCCTCCATCTGGTTTTCAGAAATGGGGGATTGATTGATTGAATTTGAGGTTGAAAATAATTTTTGCACCCCATGTTAACAAGTGAGCTGGTGCTCTTGGAGGCTTCCAGGACCAGATAGTTACCTTCTGTCTTTTTTGGCCGTAAACAGCCTTGCTGGGGTGGAGTGGGGTGGGGCACTTTTCTAAGCTCTGTCTTGGTGGCTCTGCAGGGCTGTGCCTGCCTGAAAAGGGGCAGCACTGAAGCAGTTTCAGGCCAAAGGCTTCCTTGGGTTGGCAACAGTTTCCCACCATGGCAGAGCAGAGACCCCAAAGGGAAGATCCCACCAGCAAGACAGGAGGGCTGGAGCTCCCTTTTGCTTGTGCTCTCCCTCTCCAGCAGTCAGTGTGAAGAGCCCTTGTGCCCCTGATACTGTGTGAGTGAGAGAGAGCCAGCCAGCCTGATTAGTAGCCACAGATGGCCCCATCTGCTGCCTATGTTCCAATCCCCTTTTAAAACTTGACAGTTTGGCAGTGAGTTCTGCAGTTCAACTGCACCCAACCATGTGAAGAAGTTCTTGACAGTGAGAGTAGTTCTGGTTCTTGAACCAATTGCCTAGAGAGGTGGTGGGGTCAACTGTTCTGGACTGCTTCAAAAAGAGGATGCTTTAACTGGAGATGCTGCATTCAGCAGGGCCTATTGTGTAGGAGGTATGAGTCTAAAAATAAAAATGTATTAAAAATTCCACTTTTAAAAAGAAATAAAAAAATATCTTCTTTAAAAAAGAATTAAAATCACTTCACTTTCAAAGTCATGCAGAGTGACATTTAGGAATGCTGAGACAAGCTCAATTAACATTTAAAAGTGTATTCTGAGGTCTGGTCTGATCACCCAGTAAATTAAGACTCATTACAAAAACAAAGGAGTCAGTTTAAAAATGCATATCAAAAGTTTACTGAAGATATATGAATCTTAATCTACATACTAAAACAAACTTTAAAAAAAGAAAGGTTTCTAACTAACTAGGAGGATTTAGGGTAGAATGACTCACCCAGCCTTTAGCGGTAGAGTCATGGCATGGCTTCATAGCAGCAGCATGGCATCCATGGCTAGACAAGATGGCTACAGCCGCATGGAGACTCTAACTCAAGAGAGAGTTACAAAGAGCAATAAAATTTAAATTAGGTCATGTGTTGAATAACCCATCACTCCAGTTGGCTGGAATTGCCTAGTGAAATAAAAGAAAGGGAGGTTGGGAGAACAGAAGCATGCAGGGTAAATTCCTAGACTTATCTTAGGATGTGAATGGGGTACACAAGATTGTTTTACATTACAATAATTATTTCCCCACATGCTACATTTTGGACTCCTTCCAATTCTATGATTCAATGTAGATTTAAAACTTTGACAAAAGTATAAAAATAAAGGGTATTTTTAAAATCAGTTAAGCAATTTATAAAGTTAAAACATAAAAGATTAAAAGCTTTAACATTAATGAAAACACCCATCCTATTCCAAAAGCCTAGTGGCACAAGAATGCTTTTCAGTTGCAAACAAAAGGAGAGCAAGGAGGGAGCCATCCTGCCTTCCCTAGAGAGGAAGTTCCAAAGACTGGGAGCAGCCACTGAGAAGGCCCTGTCTCTTGTTCCCACCAAACCAGCCTGGAAAGATGGTGGGAAAGAGAGAAGTGCTTCTCCACATAACCTAAGAGCTGTGGTTCTTAACCTGGGGTCCAGGGACCCCCAGTGGTCCATGATGTTCTCACAGGGGGTCTGCAAAGGCTTGAAAGTTGCTTGGCCCACCTCCTCCCTGCAGTGGCCACTTGACCAGAGTAAGCTGGCTGGCTGGCTGGCTGGCCTGGCTTGCACATTGCCATTCAGTCTGCTTCAGCCACAAACTTGCAGGAAAAAGCAGGAGAAAAGTCTTCCCTCCCTCTCCAGTGCCTCTGAGGGAAGGTTTCATGGATGGTGCAACTGTATCAGCAGCAGCAGCATGGTCTTAAATCTTGAGTTAAGTCCTGAGAGTCCATGGCAACAAAAGATATTTAAAGGGAGTCCCTGGTAAAGAAAAGGTTAAGACCCACTGTCTTATTAGTGCTCCAGTAGGCTCATAAAGGGAGATAGGGTCCTTCAAATAGCCAGGACCCAAGCCCTATAGGACTTTAAAGGCAATCACCAGCACTTTGAATTGTGGTCATCACCTGTAGCGGGAAAGAGTGAAGGCAGAAGCAAATGCATCAGTAAGAACAGCAGTAGGGCGAAGAGGCAGCAGGACCCCCTTTGATGTAGCATTTTGTGTTTGTCAGCTTGGAAGATTTCCCTACAGCTCAAAGTACCACTGAAATCCCACTGTGCCTCTTTGCAGGGGCCACCGAAATCCTCAGATCATCACTTGAAATGGGGTGAGGGAGAGATTAGGGGGAGGTTCCCCCTTAATTTTTTCAAGGTGACCCAAAGCTTTTCTTTTTATCGTGCAGGAAAGGAGGGGTGGTTTTATTAATGAAGGAAGAAGCGCAGGTTTCTTGCCGGCACACGCCACATAATGCGAACTCTGCCTCTGTCCGGCTGGGGACCCACCAAGGCTGTTATATCTTGGCGTCCGCCCGAAGCCCGCGAAGAACTTTCCTCCTGATCCGGTCTCCCCAAATGGGCTCGAGGAGATCCAGCTCCCACAAAGAGGAAGGGAGGCGCCCCTGGGACTTGGGTCTCTCTAGCTAGCCATCCCGGGATGGCCCCCGACAGGAAAAGGGACGGCACCCTACAACAAACCAACGAGGAAACACACTGCAAATGGCAAACCGTTGGACTTGCTCCAAGTCCAAGGGTTCCTCGGCTGAAGCACAAAGAACGAGGTGTTGTCTGAACCCTGCAGTCGCACTTAATCGGAACTCCCCAGAAGCAAAATTCTCGGTGACGAAGCCCCATTGAGCACAACGCCTTAGCTCCGGCTTCAGGGACTCTTAAATTGCGCAGAGATCGCGTTCCTTGCTCTGATCCGTTTACATCCGAACAGAGAGATGAGCACTCAGGAGCGAGGCAGGAGAAATTCAAACATTCTCTACAGCAGCCTCGGGTCTCCGTAAGGTTACTCCGGAGTAAATGAATTGGAATCGATTAAAATGGGAGTCCCCCAAACGATGCCCCTCCCCAGCTCCAGGGTAGAACTATATCTTCTGTCCAAATGGGTACATTTCTAGTATCTATGGGCAGAAATATCTGATGCCAAGGGTATAAGCAAATATAAAATCAAAGGAACATTTTACTATAGAAACGTTTCTCCTCTCGAATCGTGTACTGCATCTCTCAGATGGCAGAAAAGACATTATTCTAGTGTTGAAAATGGACACATTTTGGGTTATTTCAACTACTTTTGAAATGTAATTGAAAATAAAGTAGGAAAATAAAATGGGGGGGCGGAATGCTTTTGTGTAGTTGACAGCAAGGGCTTTAATCGGGAATAAGGGCTTTCAGTGTTAATGGTGTTATTAAAACAAATAGATAAGATAAAGAAAATGAAAAGGCAAGTACTTCCAGCTTTTATAACGTTATATAGTATATTTCAGTACAATATGTGATTGGGAGCAACGGCCTGATTGCTCCACTATGACCAAAGAGGATACATGCATGCATGATCGGTGTCTAGCAGCTGCTTTGGATCTACCGCGATAAGGTTAGTTGGCACCTAGAAAGTGCTGCTTTTCATCACCAGGTTTTGCAGTGGCTTTCGCCATGACGCACGTGTTGTCAGTTTTGGTTCAGTCCCCCGTATCCTCACACTCGGGGACAGTCCGTGTCTTGGTGAGACGTCGTCGGTCAATGTTTCCGTGATCAGGCAAAATAGGAAGGGATCAGGAAGCAACATCTGCCTTGGGAGCAGCTTTCTGGATTCTTGAACAGTAGGTGTGGGGAGGGGGGAGGAAGCTGAGAAGAACCCATAGACCAGTGGTTTCCAAACTTTGGTCCTCCAGATTTTTTGGACTTCATCTCCCAGAATTCCTGACTGTTGGCCTTGGTGGCTAGGGTTTCTGGGAGATGAAGTCCAAAATACCTGGAGGACCAAAGTTTGGGAATCGCTGCCTTAGGCGAAACGGTTTATGGAGTGCCCATTTTAACAGAAGGATGCATCTAAGCAGACACGTTTGAAAATACCTCCCCAGCTCGGATGGACTTCCCTCTGACCGCGTACTTCTGCTCGAGAAAGGGGAAACGATCTTAGGAGGGGGGGATTTTGTGCATCTCCGTGTCCTCCTTTCCTCTACGGAAGCCACGGCCCCCACATCCTGAAGTAGGATCTTTGGCGGGCCCCCTACCTGCTGCCAGGACCGGTTTAAGGAATTTGGGGGGGGGGCTGCAATGCTTTATTTTGGGGGGCTTATATGTTTATCTCAGGTCAATGTAACCTAGCTCAACCTAAGCTATTCACAGTACAGGATATTCAGAGTATTACTAATAATGTTTTTGCAGGAGGAGGGTTACTAGGGCCCCCCACAATGATGGGGCCCCCTGCGGATGCTGACACCGCTGGTGCCTTAAACCGGCCCTGCCAACTGCTAAGGCTAAGGGTAGCAAGATGCTCTACACAGGATTTAGGATAAAAATTAAAATAAAGTCAGTTTAAATAAGGACACCAAAGTAATATTTATATTTATTTTTAAAAAACCTCAATGGATTTGCATAATAAAATAATACAATAATATCACGCGGGGGGGGCTCCTAATCCCGGGCCCCCAAGCAAGAGCCCTGTCAGCGCCCCCCTCCCTTGTGGGGCCATGATGGAAGCGAAGGGAAAAGAAAAAAAAGAAACCAACTGCAGGGCAATTGGAAGCGAGAAAGGGAAGTGAATGGCGGGCGAGTCCCTTTCGAACAAGATAGAAAACGCATTTTGAAAGATCCCTGGCAGACAGGTTCTCTGAAGCAACCTGAGGTCACCTCTCGTGCAATTAAAAGCCCTTATCCATCCATCTCCCCCAATTCCCCCCCCCCCAAAAAAAGCGCGGAGGCGATCGCATCCTAGCCTGCGGTTCCTATTCGGACTGGGCTGAGGATGCCTCGGCAGGTGCAGCAGTGGCTTTCAGGAACACTTGATTTCGCGGAGGGAGCGGGATAGAGGAAAGCTTGCCAATGACCACCAAACTGGATGGTGAATCGCTTTTCCCAAAGAATCTTGGTTGTACCAGGATTTGGGGGGAGCTCTAACGTCCATTGATGGACAGGGGTGTGTGGAGGAGACTCTTCTGAACAGTCCTGCCTTTCTTTGCATGAAGGTGGGTAGTGACCGTTAAAATGACTCCCGATATAACTTATATCTTCCCCCCTGCCCCCCCCCAAAAACCCTAGGACGGAAACGGATCCGCCTGAGCCACGGGCTTTTCTGTGTGTGCATATAGGCACATATTGGTTACGATTATAATGATTTCGCGTCTCTGAACCCATAAGCCTGAGGAAGAGTTCTGTGCCATCGCGAAACTTTGTTCCCAATAGTCGAAGAAGAGCAGAGAGCATTTTTTAGCAAAGGCATAGCCTCCCTTTGCGCATCTGGTGAGACTGCAACAACTCGAAAATGTGCTCTGGTTCAGAAGGATGGATTTCTCCGTTACCAGGGGAAGGATGCGGCATCTTTCAGCATGATAAACATAAGAGGAGGAATGCTTCTATGGACGATGTATTATATACATAGTAACATTTGCTTGTTTGTTTGTTTAGTACCCCTCCTTTCTCCTAACATGGTCCCAAGGCGGATCACAGTATAAACCGAAGCAAAATACAGCTTTAAAATTGTTATGGTTCTTTTAAAAAAGTTTTTTCAAATGGTTAAATAACCAATTACAATGTTTAGTCTTCTGCTTTCTTTTATAACCATAAATTTCTGCGGGATATGTATTAAAAGTACTTGTAGGGGGAGACCACAGAGATCCTCAAAGACAAAGGTTATATTACAGGGTGGGGAAAACCTTTTACAATTCCTAGAACACCCTAAAGGCATCAGAGCCCTGGTGGCGCAGTGGTTAAATGCCAGTACTGCAAGCCACCACATCGCAAGTTCAATTCCAGTGGGCTCCAAGGTTCACTCAGCCTTCCATCCTTTCGTAGGTCGGTAAATTGAGTACCCAGCTTGTGGGGGGCAATTAGCTAACACACATTGGAAACTGTTTAATGCAGTGTAGATGTGTAAATAGCTATTGCTTAAAACAATTTGTAAGCCGCTTTGATAGCCTTGTGGCTGAAGAGCGGGGTATAAATAAATAAATAAATAAATAAAAATAAAAAGATCCCTTCTGATCTTGGAAGCTAAGCAGGGTCAGCTCTGGTTAGTACTTGGAAGGGAGACCGCCAACAAATAGGAAGTGCGGCAGGTTATATTTCAGAGGAGGAAACTGACAATTCCACCTCTGAGTATTCCTTGCCTAAGAAAACCCTATGAAATTCATGGGGTCGCTATAAGTCCAGGCGACTTGAAGACACACACACACACACAATGCTTCGCTGGAGATGATCAGGAATTGGGGATATCTTTCAACTCCTGAACTGTGCCTTTAGAGAAAAAGAGTTTGACTAGTCTTTACCATAGCAGAAGACGCTCCCGACGCCTGCACGTTTATTCAGTAGTCATTGCTTTCAACGGGTATTGCTTTCAAGGCGCGGACAAAAAGATGGAGGAGCCCTGTTGTGGAAGAGAAGGCTCCGTGAACTCCATCCAGTTGACCTCACAGATCTGTGTGTCAATTTCATGTTATGAACGCGGTCTACGGCCAAGAGGGCCTTTCCCTATGCGCCCTAGGCACCATTCCCGACCCAAACCTTTTGCTTGTTCCCAAAAGGATGTTTCCTCTGAAGTAACCCCCTCTCACACTTAGTGGCGCTCCCCTCCAGAGAGGAGGCTGATTCCCGGAGCCTTTCCTCCTCTCCCCCTCTTTTCGCCCCCCCTCCCTTCCCATGGAAAGGGAGATCAAATTGTATGCAATTGTCGCAATTGTAAAGAAAGAACATCCTTGTTCGGAGACAATTTGCATTGAGGTGGAGGGGATGACTCTAATTCCCTCACGAGTATGTAACCAATATTGTGGGCCGTTGACAGCCGCGAACATGAATCTGGATTGCTGTTGTCCGAGGAGACAGAGGTGAATGGAGGCACCTCTGCTTGGCCGCGTTGGCTTTCACTGGGGGCGCCTTTGAGGGAGGACACGGGGAGGCAGGGGGGGTCCTGCCCTGGGTGCTCCGACCCCAGGCCTTTCAGGTGTGTTTGTCAGGTCTCAAGGGATTATCCTGCCCCAGGGCCTCTTTTTCAGAGGCGGCCTGACTTTGGTTCTCGCCAGAACTGGTGAGCAGGGCGTGCCTATCAAACGCTCAACTCCCTTCGTCTCCCCGACCACAGGCGCCCCTAAAGAAATGAAGGAAACGCTTGACTGGTTGGAAATTTAGCTCTAATTTAGAGGAATACAAAGAAAATATGGGTGCCTAAATCCAATGGTTTGGGCCAGGTTAACAGAAAGTACAGTATATAAGCACTGACTGAACTAGTTCCCATTGACTGATTGGGGGTCTCCTCGATTGTTATCGTGTGCCTTCCAGTCGTTTCCGACTTATTGAGACCCTAAGGCGACCCTATCAACGGGTTTTCTCAGGATGAGAGGTTGTGACTTGCCCAAGGTCACCCAATGGGTTTTCATGGCCAAGCCAGAGTCGTAGTCCAACGCTCAGACCACTACGCCACGTTGGAACTAAACGTTGGATTTAGGACGTGGCTTGGAACAAGCTTTGTACAAGGTTCGTTTGCACTCTTTTAATAGCATTTTCCAGGACACACGTTTCATGGAACTCAGTGGGACTTACATTGGAGCAAGTGAGGTTACAGATTATCTCCTTATTCTCCTTATTCAGAAAGAAATCCCCTCCAACCAGCGTGGTGTTGGGGTTTAAGCGCTGGACTAGGACTCTGGAGTCCAGAGTCTCCATTCCGGCCACGGAAACCCACTGGGTGACCTTGGGCAAGTCACACACTTTCAGCCTCAAAGGGAGGCAAAGGCAAATCAACTGAATAAATCTTGCCCAGGAAACCCCATGACAGTTTGGCCTCGGGGTCACCATATGTCGGAACCGGCTTGAAGGCATACGACTCCTGGAGACCAGGATTCCAATCTCCACTCAGCCAGGGAAACGTACTGGGTGATCTTGGGCAAGTTACACTCTCTCAGCCTCCTAAGGCAATGGCAAACTTCCTCTGAAGAAATCTTGCCAAGAAAACCCTAGGATATGGTCGCCATGAATCTGAGCCGACCTGGAGACACATAACAGCAACCAGTTTCGGGGCGGGGGGATAAGGGCCATCTTAGGTTCCTGCCATCTTAGGTTCCTCCTGTTAACATCCAAAATAGCCTTTCAGCCTTGTTGATAATCTCCTCCTTTACCTTTTTCCTTGCTAAAATAATCCCCCTTTAGACTGGGACCCTGGCTTAGAGTTTGTTTGTTTTATTCATCTATATCCCGCCTTTCCCCAATAATGCTTCAAGGCGGCTTACAACTCTCTCCTTTCCAGTACACACAGGCACCCTCCGCATATGGAGGATCGTCTAGTCTTGCAAGTGCGGAGACGCTTAGCTGTAGTTTCCTGCCTAGGTACGGCGTCCGACTTGTTGACCCTTGAGGCACCCTTCCAAATCTCCGATTCTACGTGCCACTAAGTCTTGTCCAGGTTCTGGAGTTTTTTCAGCACCTACCTACGCCTCTCCTTTCCTAGCTTGGTAGCTAGAGAGGAAACCCAGCCCATCGGAGCGCGACCCAGGAAACACACACACACACACGCCGCCACTGGGCTGGAGAACCGGAGCGCGGCGATCTTCGACAGGACCCCCATCTGCTGAGCCCGCCCGGCTCGGCTCCCTCCCCCGCGGCTGGCCGGAGAGGCTGACAAGCTGGAGACTTAGAACTGTGCAGACCTAACAAGAACTGAGGGAGGCCGACAACCGAGGGGAGGGAGCTTGGCCTTTGAAGCCGAGAGACAGAAGCGCTTGTGAAGCAGTCGCGCTCTCGTCCCCCGAAAGCCGGGAAGGTTTCCATGGCTTTTCTTTCCCCGCCCCACCCCCGGGTCTGAAGATAAATACATGAGATGTTACCTTCCCTTTCCCGGCTTTGGCTCCTGGACTGTTGTTAGAAAAGAGGAGTGGGAAGGAGATAAGAGTTCTTGCGGAAGGGAGTACTGTAATTTATAGTCTGGTTGGGTCTGCAAAGACCAACGACGCGAGTTTAGCAGAGTACATTCCTTTAGTTTGCAACAAGTTTTCTTTCACCTTCAGAAAAGGAGATGAACGAATATGTTCTCTTCCTTTAAAACAAATCAAGAAAATACTCTCCTTCAACCTACTAGTACTACTGCTAGCCCTGCTACTACTGTTTTACGCAGACTTTACTCTGTCCTTCCTACACCTTTAACTTCTTCAGTTGGGAAAGGGAAACGAGGAGATATACCCAACAAGAGAAACCATTAAGATGAGGCAAGAAGGGAGGGGCTTTTTTCCTCCTGGCCCCTGCCTCACCCTGGTTCTGACCCCGCGTGGTTTATTCCTCAAATTCTAGGCCCTGTGTGTGGTTGGTTGGGTGTAACTATAGCTACGCTTCTCTCTGGGCGGATTTAAAAGGGAGTGAAGAGTCAGGGTGGTGTTAGTACTGTGGTTTCAGAGTTGAACTTAGACTCTGGAGTTCAAATCCCCGGTAAGCCATGGAAACCCACCGGACGACCTTGGGCAAGTCAACACTCTCAGCCTCAGAAAACCCTGTGATAGGTCTGCCTTAGGGTCGCCATAAATAGGAAACAAATTGAAGGCACACAACAACAAAAACAACAACTGGGACTTCTCAATGAAAAGGCACACGATCTAGTTGCAGAGGAGTCCGAAGCCCATGGGCAGGGGTGTTAGCGGCGCAGAACCCCTTTCCTTTCCTTTGAAAGTCTTTATTCTGTTTTGATATAATCCGTGTTTGTTTGTGTAGAGACCAGTTGTTTAGAGACCCGCATTGATAACATTGCGGCAGTTTATACCAGAGGCGGAGGAAGTAACCGAAACAGCTGGGAAAAACTACGGCGTCCTTACAATTTCATCCTTGAACCCTCGGAGCCTTTTCGTAGCAGGGAAGTGGACGCCCACGAAAAACGAAATGGCTTCCTAATTCCTTAAAAGGGGACACGATGGGTTTCGCAGGATGTGTATGTGGGGCAGATCCGGAAATAAAGTCTCCTTAGACAGAAATAAGTCTCCTTGGATGCAGCCCAGCGCCGGAGCGAGGCGTTTCGCATCAGACTGTAGCGGCCAGACTAATGCGTCGTAGTAGGGTCTCCCCCGCCCCGCCCCGCCCCGCCCCGTTGCACTAGTACAAGCTGCGGAGGTGTGGGAGGAAGAGAGCAAGGCGGGAGCCGAGCATTTCTACTCTAAACTGACGATGTCTTCCTCTCCCCGGAAAATGACTGAAGGAGAAGATGGCAATTATGTTTCCCCAAATAAATGCTGTAGATACATAAATAAATGGGACCAAGGTGTGCTTTACTAGATAAATCACCATTTCTTCTTTCGGAAGCAGGTACGGATCCCGTCTGATCTTGGAAGTTAAGCCGGCTCAGTCCTGTTTAATACTTGGATAGGAGACCTCCAATGAATACCAGGTAGTGTAGGCTATATTTCAGCGGGAGGAATGGCCAAACCACCTTTGAGTATTATTTGCCTAAGAAAACTCTATGAAATTCATAGAGTCGCCATGTCGACAGGCGACTTGAAGCAACATACACACAAGTCCTAGACGTTTTTCACATATTGTACAAGCACGACATGCCTATACATCCATCTATACTCGTGTGTTTGTGTGTGTGCCTTTAAGTCTCCTGTCGACTTATGGCGACCCCATGAATTTCATAAGGCAAGGAATACTCAGAGGTCGTTTTGCCAGTTCCCTCCTCTGAAACATAGTCTATATCACCTGGTATTCATTGGTGGTCTCCCATCCAAGTATTAACCAGGGCTGACCCTGCTTAGCTTCCAAGATCAGACGGGATCTGATGCCTTTAGAGTATAGGTGGGGCTACTCAGAAGTTGGCGAAGGTAAGCCCCTCTGAACAAATCTTGCCAAGAAAGCCCACCAGATAGGGTCGCCATAAATTGGAAACAACTTGAAGGCGCGTATACACAACTTATGTGTATTCATGCGTGCGCGCGCGCGCATGTGTATATAAATATGAGTACACTCAGAAAGCGAGAGAGATGAGTGCTATGGGCTATGTTCAGAAGAAAGCAATAGCAGACCGGCTCACCCTTCCTTGCCTAACCAAACTCCGTGAAATTCATTGGGTCAGCTAGTGAACTGAAGGCAATACACACCCGTGTATGAATACACACACAAAAAGCATATCTACCCGTGTATAAAACACGAACCCATACAGACACATACAACATTCATAGGCGGGGGCAGGCGTGCATGCCCTCCTAGGAATCGAGCGTGAGAGTGTGCCTACACGTGTACAGCATTGGCGTGTGTGTATACAATACAACACAGGCACCCTTTCACCCGCTAGCTTTACCTTCTCCCCGTCCCCCGCCCCCACCCGGTAGCGCCTGGGAAGAAGCCGAAGCCGCCGACCGGCCATCCTCGCCTGGGCCAAGGGGGCGTCCCCGGGCCTCCCTGGTATGAAGGCTCTTTCTCTAAGCAATAACAGACTCATTCTCGACCCCTTTCCAGGCCCGGGATGCTGACAAGGCCGATAGAGTCGTCAAGGGGCGGCTGAGCCTGGCGGGGGCGCCCCTCTCTCTTCCTCCTCCTGCTCCCCCACTCTGGGCGAGGGGAGGCGGGAGGGGGCTGGTGGTCGCCGCGGCTGCCCTGGAGTGGGGCAGGGGGCGAGGAGGAGGAGGAGGAGGGGGGGGGCTGGGGGGGCGGGGCTGCCTGGGCCGGGCCGCCGCTTCTGCTCTCGCTGGAGCCGGTCAAACTGCACCGCCGCTTCCCCCAGGAGTTTCCCTTTCATCTCCCCGCTGCTGGCGCCTGCAAACAGCCTCGGTTTGTCTGCAACGTCTCTCCCGCCCTCCTCCTCCTTCTCCTGCGCTCCTTTTCTTTCTCGGGCGCCCTCCCCCGCCCCCGCCGCCTTGCCTCCTCGAGCGGCTGCTCCAGAGTCTCAGGGACCGGGCACATATTTCCCAGCTGGTGTCATCGGACAAGGCTGGTGGGGGGGGGGAGTGGTTGGGAGGGGGAAAACCGGATCGCCGCGTGGGGCTGTTCTGGGAACCGGCCCAGCCTCGCTTTGCCTCCCCTACCATCTTCATCCTTGGGGGAACCCGTATCTGCACCTTTGGCCATCCTTCCTCGCAGCCAAGTGGGTGGAAAGTTTCTTTGTTGGATTTCAGGATTCTGTGAGTTGGAGCCCCTCAAAGAAACTTGACCTAGTACTGTCCACAGCTGGTTAAAATCCCTCTCTACACACATCTCCGCACATTAGAAGCGTAAAACGATCCCTGATCATGGCCCCCACATCCTGAAGCGCCCCCCCCAGGCCAGGATCTCTGGTGGGCCCCCTACTTACTGCTAAGGTTAAGGGCAGCGAGATGCTCTACAGGATTTAGGATAAACATTAAAATAAGTCAGTTTAAATGACGACACCAAAGTAATGTTTAGATTTATTTTTTAAAAACTACAGTAAATGGATTTACATAATACAAACTTACAATAATATCACGGTCCCCCCTCCTAATCCCGGACCCCCAGGTTAGAGTCCTTGTGGGGGCCATGTCCTTGATCACTACCAGCGGGCCATAGATGCAGAAGGCACGTTTACACGTACATGTACATGCCCCCGTTCGCCTCATGACTTCCCTGCACTCTGGACTGGGATCCCTTTATGACAGGCCTATCTGGCTGGAGCCTTTGCAAAGCAAACTGGAGTGAGAAAGATTCACGCAGTGGGGTTTATTTCCAAACAAAGGAGAGTAGGGCTGCAGCCCTTTCACGAGGGGAGAGGAGAGGAGAGGGAGAAACAACGCCCGGAAAACGGCGCCCAGGTCACCAGAGTGTTGCCACCGTAAAAGCACTACCCGAAGGTGCTGAAAATAAGAACCGAAATCCATTATCAATAGAAAAAGGGCAACGATCGGGTGCAGTTTAAGTGGATTGGGCTGCCCAGTTCTGCGGCCATTTTTACGATTAGAATGACCAGTGTTCTCGTTTTCAAAGAAGTAGCTGTGTTGGTTTCTAACAGCATAAAAAGGGGGGGAATGGAGCGGGAAGGAATGTAGGAGCACCTTTAAGACTAACTGGTTTTTATTTTTGTTTAAAGGTGCTCCTCCATTCCTCCCCCCTCCCGCTCCCTTCCAATGTTTTCGTGTGAATCATTTTGCCTCCTGACCGGGAAAAAAAAAGATGCTCAGCGCCTTTCTTTTATGGAACAAGGAAAGGAGTAGTCTGGGGATGCTCCGGCTCTGAATTTTGATTCGCTTATTGGATGCTTGAAAAATGCTGTTCTCTTTGCGGCTCGGGTTTGTGAATCCTTCCTAAATTCAAGTAGGAAGGGCCACTAACAAGCAACACAACTAAACCGGGTCGTCTTTTTCTTTCTTCTAGGAGTGGGGAGGGTTTGGTGTCTTAAATCCACAAGTAGATTTATGTAGTTTTGAGTAGTTTCGGGACTAGGTGGGCAACCTGGCCAATGACAAAAACCATCCAAAGTGGGTGTCTTAAGACCACCAGCTTATCACCCCTGATTTCATGTCTGTTTACTTGAAAACCAGCCCCACCGCGTGCCCAGGGGAGACACCTGGTGATTTCTAGTTTTGAGGCGCCGAGCAACCGTTTTCAAGAGGAATGAAACCGATTCCCTAAGCACCACAGCAGCGACTCCAAGGATGAATGCCCCCCCCCCGATCTCTGACGGTGCTTTGAAACTGTCTGTGAGGCACAAGTAACTTGAAAGCACATCTCACGACAAAGAAAGACAAAGAAAGAGACCCGCTCCCAAATCAAGACGGCTGTAAAAAGCTTCCCCCCCTCTCTCTACACACACGGATACTGGGATAGAGCCGATCCACCAAAGGCATGGCAATGGAAGAGGCCACAAAACCGGTGGCGTGGACTTCATCACCAAGTCCTTCCCGTCCAGCTCCGATCTAAAGTTTAGCGTTTAGTCTCTAAATGAAGGGGAAAGAGTCAGTGTTGAGGTCAATGGTCGGGGATGAGGGAGCACTTTGTGCCGCACTTTGATCAGCCTCGGTTTAGCCCTTGCCCATCTCAGTGGGCTTGACTGGGATTGGTCTGCTTGGGTTAAAGAACACGTGCACGTATGAATCTCCCATCCACCGGGTTGTACTGGCCCTTGGCTTTTCAAGAGACAGGAGAGGTCTGGAAGGAGTGGGACGCGCACACACACACACACACACTCGCCTCTCGCCTTTCCAAAACAACTGCATCTAAAACTTCCCGTGATTCATCCACGGACTGACCTCTGAAACTAGAGAGGGATGGTTGTCACGTTTGGGCCGTAAAACGAAGGAGCGAGAAATACTTTGGGCCAGTTGGATGGCTGACTCAGATTGTATGTAACTCCCGTTACCAACACCCCGCAATCAGAGCCCCAACGAGAAGAATTCACACGTCCATCTGAAGACACTGGCGGTCAGTGCGCTTAATTCTGAAGAGCAGGTCGCGCTGACCTAAACCCAATCTCGCATCTATTCTTCCCGGGTAGAAACACGTTGCATTGATTCGGTGTGATTATCTGTGGCTCTTCGGCCGAGCGGCACTGGCGTTCCCATTGTTCCCTGTTTACACACATTGTTCGCTGATTTCCATCAATTCTCATTTACTTGTCAGGGAGGGCGGTGGGGTGGGGGCGGAGGCGACGGTGCTGAGAGGAGCCTCGTTGCTAGCACAACACTCAGGTCTCTGAAAAAAAAAAGCCACATTTCAATAAACTGACGACCCAGGACAATCGGGCGTGGTTAATCTCTTGCCAGCCACCGACTCGGACATTTTGCAATTCGAGGTTTTGGAGGATATCGACATGACTTAAGCTGTAGGGTTTAATGCAGTGAGGGTGAGAGAAAGAGGTGACCCACCTCCCCCTTCGTGTTCGGCCTGCTCCCTCCATATTCTGAAGCAGGAACCTTGAATCCCAAACTGGGGGGAAAGCCGGACAGAAATAAAGATTATTATCATTATTCCTTGACCTATCCTAAAGGCCTCCGCATGCTGAACATGAATGGGAGGAAATAAGAAAGCCGGGTAGGCCTTATGTAGTATATGAGGGTGAAGGGTATTTGCATTGAATAGGCATTCATTTGCTAGGCGATGCCCAGCAAAGAGGGAAGGTTGTGGAATTTAGGCTCTGAATTTGGAAACCTGACAATACTGTAAGCACCACTAAGACAAACAAACAATAGGTATTCATATTCATAAGGGCTGAACTGACAGATTGTATCGGAAGGGATGTTTTTACCATTATGCAATCCAATTTTTCTATTTGGAAGGAAACTTCACTGAGTTCACTGAGGACTTCAGTTTACAATCCTCGCAGGCCTGTCTTGTTTTTTTGTTTTTTTTAATCATAGTAGTCAGCTTGTTTTTTCCACAATGAGCTCTTTAGACATGCTAAAGATGAAGCCTAGTTCGGGGGGAAATCAGTGGCAGTAGTTGTCATTGTCTCAATCAGCGCTGGGCTGCACCCAGCTCTTCTTTTTTAACTCTCCCATGCTTAATTAGAAGAGGGGGCTCCTCTCTGGGGTAGTTGGGACTCGATCCGGTCACAACCGTGTAGTCCAGGCAGGCAGAAACACGAAGACACAGAGATAAGCTCCCATTAGCCATGGATGCCGCCTGCAGAGCCCTCTCAGGTACAAGGAAAAGACACTCCCCAGTACTTTTCCTAAGGCACCCAATGACACCCCGATGGGGAGTATCAACGTTTCAAGCAGAGCAAAAGATACGAACCAGTGACAGATCTGCTCTTGAGACAGTGCTGCCAAAGGCGAACATCGCCGATTTCGAAGGGGTGGGAGGAGTCTGCCAAGCGAAAGTTCGCGCAATCTTTTCCCCACATGCGAACTTACTTCGCGAATGTGTTTCTCGACTCATCCTTTGGGGTTAGCCCTGCCCTTCTCTCCAATCATGTAAGCACTGAAAGTCCCGTAAACGTTCGAGGACAGCAAGAAGAGACCCGTGACTTCCGAGGGCGTCGGAGACACAGAAGGCTCCACAAAGTGGCTTTGCTAGAAGTTCCCCAGGACCTAGTTCTGTATCTCTTACTGTCCCACCCTCCACCTGAAGCCTATAAGGAGAAATCACATTCCGATCTTAAGGCCTGGAATCGAAAATTCAATGGTCTTAAATTTAAACGGGGCTTAACGTCCAGGCACGTTATTTAAGAACCGGGGGTGTTAGACAACAGGTCTGCGCTGATTAGACTATTCCACCGGGTTTGCAGGGCTCTGGTTGTTTTGCAGTCAGGTCTCACTCTGTCTTGCCTTTCTGTTTTTCCTCTCCCCACGCCCACTCCCCAGCCAACCCGCAGTTAACCAGACCATAACAACGATCACCGCCGTTTATCAGCGGGTCACTGTCAGATTGGGACCATTCATTGCAAGATGAAATCAATTACAAAGATTTTTTTCGCAAAAGAAGGGGCTGGGGTCCTCAGTCTGGTAACTCAACTGCCATTTGAGGCCTGTGGGACTTGGAAGGGTGAAGTCGCCATGTGGGACGCGGCCGCCGGGCCAGGAGGCGCTGGCCTGAGCTCGCCAACCGCAGAGGCCAGAAAAGGCTCCCGGGCTGATCCGAATGGCATCTGTTTGTCATCAAGGCATCGGCGCCTCCTGCAAGTGACGGGACTCACCGAATCTGGATTTCTGGTTTAAACAACAGCCGCTGCCGCCGCCTCAGCAGCAGCGACAACAACCACATCAGGATCAACCCCAAGTGCATTTTAATTCCTTCACTGAAATGCGCTACTCCACAACCGAAGCCGGGAGAGAGGCTCAGGAGGATTTAGCAGGGGAAGGCAGGCCTCCCTTGACCACCGAGCCGCCCCAAGGAGGGTTTCAGAGAGGCGCGGGGGAAGGGCTGCTGTTCGGCATCAGATTAAATCCCCAGAGGTTATGGAGTCAGAGACTCATGATGCCCCCCACTCCCCCCATGCAGTTATCCCGGCCTCCCTCCCGCCCGCCCTCCTAGGCCTCCTCCACTGGGTGAAGGGAAGAGAGGATCGTGTGCATTATTGCAAAGGCCCCGTCTGCAAACGGAAACGCCTTCCTTCCCGCTGAACCCCGCGGTCTTGCCTCCTGCTCGGGCCAGAGGCGCCCCTTTCTCTTCCAAGTTTTGGGGATGGGTGGGGGGCTAGAATCGTGCAGGCAGGGAATGGGACTGTGTGGTGCTTTCGGATGAAAGCATATAGAGGACGGCGAGTGATGCTCGCTGGGGCCACTGGCCACCGCCCTCCGAGCGTGAGCCGCGTCCGTTTCTCTCTCCCCTCCTGACCGGGAAGTGAAAGGCGCAACCCTCCTGCCAGCCGTTCTTCCGATGGGGTCCCTTTCCCCCCCCCACAACCCCCCCTCCAAGAGCACCCATTACCCAAACCGTCCCCACTTCGGGCCGGCGGCAGGCCTCTGGAATCGCACCATTGGGCGGGGGGGGGGGAAGAGAGGAAGGAAGGATCCGATTCCAAACCGCCATAGAGCCGCCGGTGTAGACGGCGTTGGCTGGAGGGTAGCTTTGGCCTCGGGACCCTTTGGAAAGGCCTTCTTTCTCCACGCGTGTTTGGGCCAGGGCGAATCGCTGGCGGAGAGGCCTCGTTCTTAAGCCACGCGCGGCCGAGGGACGGGAGGGGGGTCGTCCGGGTTTGGAAGGCAAGCGGCTCAGAAACGAGCAGGCGGGGCGGGAGGGGACGAGAGCAAGAAAGGCGGCGAGAGGAACGAAGCCGCGCTCTCGTCGGAGTTTCCTCTTCGTATCATCAGCCCTAATGACTCGACTGGCTTGCCTGTTGTTTTGGCAGAGTTACAGCGCTGGAAAGCTCCCTAATAACCCAGCTCCATTCGCTGCCCATGTCATTAACTTCTAATTTATTTAAAAGGGGGAAAGGGGGGGAGCGGAGGAGGAGGAGGAGGAGGAGAGCTGGCCAGGGAGGGAGGGAGGGGGGGGAAGAAGCCACTCTCCCCCCGCTCTGACTCCTCGGAGCCAATCGGCTGAGTCACCGCGTGACGTCACCGCCCCCGCCGCTCCCATTGGCCGAGCCTCGGCTTACTCAACTTCCCCGAGGAGGAAACAGCCCGAAGTCTCTCCGCGGACCCAAAAGGGGAGGGAGGGGGGAGCGTGGCTCGGCTGTCCGAGGCGGAGGCGAGGCGAGGCTGGGGCGGCCGGCGGGAGCCTAAGCGGGAGCCGGATCGGGTGCTCTGGAGGAGCCCAAGGAGAAAGAAGAAGGGCAAGGAAGCCGCAGGGAGAGAGAGGGAGAGAGGGAGGGAGGGCAGGCGAGCAGCAAGAGCGGCCACCGCCGCCGCCGCCGCTGCTGCTGCAGCGCTCTCCCGGGCAGGGACCCTTAGAAGGAGCTGCGCCGCCACGATGTCTTCGTCGTCCTCGTCGTCTTGCTCTCCCCCTTGCCGAGCCAAGGAGGCTTTCTCCTCCGACGAGGAGGGCCCCGCTCTTGCCTCCGCCGCCGCCGCCGCCTCCTCGTCGGAAGACCCCCCCAAAGTCAAGGTCTCCCGGCTGCCTTTCAGCGTGGAGGCGCTGATGTCCGACAGCAAGAAGCCCCCCCGAGAGACGGCGGGCCTGGAAGGGTCCGGCCTGGGCCCCTCGAGGAACCTGCTTTTGCCGGCTCCCGGCGCCCCCAGGGAAGCGCCCAGCCCGGGCGGGCTTACAAAAACCTTCGAGACCTCGTCGGTCAAGTCCGAGAATTCCGAGGATGGCTCCCCGTGGATCCCGGAGGCCGGCCGATACTCCCCGCCCCCGAGTGAGTCTTTGGCGGGGACCGGGGGAGGCCCGGGTGGGTGGGGGACCGAGGGAGAGGAGAGCCCGATGGCGGGGGGGGGAGAAAGAGGAGAGTCCCGCCCGAAAGCCCGAGCAGGAGAGTCGGGGTTCACGGAGCGGGGGAAGGCTCCGGGCCCCTCTTTCCTCGACCCTTTTGGGCAGGATCAGCAGCAGCGGCCCTACCCGTGCCCCGTGGGTCAGGGCCCCAACTTTACCCGAGGAGGGTGTGTGTGTGTGTGTGTGTGTCGAGGGGGGAGGCGCAATCTGGAATCCGATCTGACAGCCTGGACTTCGGGAAAGTTTTCTCCGCGACCAGTGTCGGGAAACGGAGGCAGCTCGACCAGCCCGCCGCCGCCGCCGCCGCATCCAGGCTGTCCTTTACACCGCTTGCCAAGGAGACTTGGCCTAGGCTTTAAAACGACTTCTTTGCTCTGGACGTAATAAGTTTTTTAAAAAATCAGAAAACACACAGCAGCCCACCTCCTCCATGAGACCCCAGCGGCAAAAACGATGGATGGGATTACTGAAATACCCGTGCCCCATCCAGTCCTTAGGCATCGTGCCTCTTTCCGAATTTAGTGGGCGTTGATTATTATGGTTATTCCCCAGCGGATTATCTTCTTGGTGTGTGTGTGTTTCTGTCTTAAGTGTGAATGAAACTACCTAGCTCCTCCGGCTCCTCCATTATCATTTGTCATCCCAGGTATTTTATTGTAGTTATTTAGGTATTTATACAAAGGCTTTCAGAGCGGCTTACAAATGGTTAAGCAATGGCACTTTACACATCTACACCGCATTAAGCGGTTTCCAATGTGTGTTAGCTAAACTAGTAGATAGTCCTTTGGCGGGGGGAGAAGTAACTCTGTTTCTCTGTCTTTGCGACCTGAGTGTAAGCGAAACTGCTTAGCTCTGTTAGTATTATCAGCATCCGCATCCTTATCGTTCGAGGCTGCTTTCGCCCCCTGTGTTAGACAGGACTCTGACAAAGCAGGCTCACTGCCTTGCCTTGCCTTCCCCACCCGGCCTGCTCCGGGGATCCTCGCCCTCGGTTGCCTCCTCTGGTGCACCTGTAGCTCCAGCAGTAGCAGGCTGCCTGGGGGCTCCAAGGGAAACGCACCTCTCCCAAGGTTTATGTTTCTTTATTCGTCCTGCGCCTCGCTGTCCGAGGAACCAGGCTGCGGGCATCCAAGCCCAGTCGGGGGGTGGGGATAAATCAACACCGAATTGGCTTCTTTAATCCAAATGGCAATTTCCCAAACAATCCTTGATACTCTCCCGCACTCTTTTTCTCCTTCTTGCACGTTTTCCGGGACCAAATTGCTATTGCGCTTCTGAATGGTCAAAAATCTAGTTCAGATTCTATAACATGTATTTCAACTCCCAATAAGTTTAGAAGAGCGTTTATAAAAGAACTTCTTTTTTCTATTTGGTGTTTTTACGTTGGGCAATTAAAAAACACACACACATATGGTCTACAATTTCCTCCACAAGCTTGGTGCCACACTTCTTGATACTGCCCTATAAAACATGCCCACACTCTCACCTTATTTAAAAATGTCTCCTGCTTCATCTAATACTTAGGACACTGCCAAGAGAACTATTGCGTTCTTCTAAATCCAGCGAGGGTAGCCATGTTAGGTGCATCAAAGGGGTCTGGTGACACTTTAAAGCCTAAGGCCTACTTTAAAAAGGAAGAGAAAAAGAAGAAGCAGGGTTATATAAATTGCATTTTGTCATGTACCTCTGATAAAGCAGACTTCGCACTTCGAAAAATCCACTTAGTGAAAATGTATGTTACAAAGATATTTTTAGTCTCTAAGATGCTTTGTGGATATTGCTTGTAGCAGAATCTCTCACTTACTGGGGAATCTTAATAAAAGTATAACTTCATATCTCCCTGTTGTATACAGAATGGGTTTTCAGGTAATTACATTTTGCTGAGGAAAATGTGTGGCAAGCAGGAGCTGGCATCTTCATCTTGGTTTTCTATATTGCATCCAGTCAAGTTCCCAAAAAGTTAACCGAGGCCTACTTTCTTCTTCTATGCATTCCCTCCTCTTACTGCTTGATCCTGCTTTTACTCAGAAGTCAGTCCCACTTAATTTAATAGGACTTTACTCTCAAGCACATTTGCCCAGAACTATGTTCTCACCATTTTCCTGAGCTGTCAAAAACTGCTACTTATGCTATGTTTTAGTTGCAGCATAAGATAGGAAGCTTTCCCCTTCTCCTAAACTATCACAAACTACTTGTAATGCTAACTGCAAATACCAGGATGTGTTTTTTTAAAAAAAACAAACAAAAACAAAAACAAAATAAAAACTGATAACCACAGTTAAGTATAAATTGGAATTCCGGCCATTTCTTTATAACTCATTCCAGAATTCATTCATGTCTGTGGCTATTTTGCTTGCCTTTGGAGCAGATTTGGATTAAGAAAATACTCATGTTAAACCAGGATTTTTTTTTCATGGAATTCAGAGTTCCAGCTGATTTTAGGAGAACTTCCAAGTGAATTCATTTCAACCAACTGAAGATTAAAATGTACTTGGAGAGGCAGCAGAAGCAAATCCCTTAGTCATAAAGTTTTCTAAAAGGCATCTACACAAATGACTAAATGGCTGCTACAGCACACTCTTATAGTTTCTACTCAGAGATAACCTCTGCTGAGTTCAATGGGTCTTACCCCTAGGTAAATTGGGACTAGATTGCAGTTTAAGAATTCTTGCTTGTGATGTTTCAGGCCTGCTTGATTTTCAAATTTGTTTGTTTGGGATATAAAGAAAAAAATCTGGTGACAACACATCTTTTGCCAGATAACAAAGTAACCACCACCTCCTCGCTGTCCTTTCTCTTTTGGCTTAGATCTTGTGTGGTGTGTAATCATCACCTGAAAAAAATGGGGAGAGAAGGCAGGAGTGAGCTTTTAAAACAAGTAAAAAAAGATACTGTCCCCATCACCTTAGGGTTGCTATAAATTGGAAATGACTTGAAGGCACACAACAGAAGTATAATATAGAAGGGATGGTTTCTGAAGCAGTTGCTGTTTAAAACACTGTAGTTTGTATATATAGTAAAAAAATATTATAGTCTTCAAATAGAGTGGACGAGACATATTTAAATAATTGTAATTATGACGAGGAGTGGAGATTGTATTGGAAATAAGCTGTAACAGAAATATGTACACAAATCATAAAAACAATTACATAGCTTGCAGAATATAAAATGTTTTCCCATTCAACAATGACATAATTTGGGAACAGATGTTATGCCACTGAGCTTAATTAATGCTCTTTTTTCCCCACTTTGAACATATTTTCCATACCTTTTCATGTTACATCATGGCTTTTTGCACTATTATTTGAAACAAATGGAAAATAACCTGCCAGCCTGTTCTTCCTAGCTTCGTAGGAGGCTGAAATCATGAGAGATGCTTAAGCAAGGCTGGACTCCTGTCCAGCTTATTTGAAGGGAAGTCCCTTGAAACTCAGTGTACAACTTTAAACTGAGCTTAAAGAGTTCTCAGTGGGACATGGAAGCTTGTTTCTGTATGATAATACACGAGTTAATTTTATTGAAGTCTGACTCAAAATAGCATCTTTAATGTTGTAGTGCCTGGATAAAATAGTGCAATTTGCAAGCAAGTGGTTTGTGGGTCAAAGAAAGTTATGTTGGCATCTTTAGCAACGTCTGAGATTGACTGCAGAAACCAGTATTTTAATTATTAACCGCCCAGTAATGTAGGATTCTTATTAAGAAATCCTATCATCTTTTATTTCAAGGAGAGAAAGAGAGAAGGAAAAAAGACCTAATGATTCTCCTTAATGTGCTCTAATAACAACCCACTTACCTTACCTAAAACATATACTGTATTCTATTCCTAAACATCATGCTTCAGATGTGATGTACATGACACAGTTACACAAAATCCTAAGTTTTAGCCCTAAAATATCCTTAGGAACATGTAGTAAGAGAAAACCAAAAATCAGAGTGAAGTAACACCTTTATTATGATCACTAAAATGTCACAACTTTGAGTTCTGCTAGATGTCCTGGAAAGTTCTGGACACCTTGGGATCTTGCATCACTTTTGTAACCTCTTAGTGGTCCAAATAAAGATGTAAATCAATGCTGGCCTTTGTTTTTATTCATGGATCACAGTCGCTCTTACTTTTATTTTTCAGTAGCTGGAAGTGAAGTCCCCTCTCCCCAACAGACACATAGACACCAATTGCACTGGTTTCAAATAGGATTTGATGTCATGCCACAGAGGAGTACAACTCTAGACCATTTTACACACTTTTCTGTATTTCCTGAAGCCTTTTTTAAAATGCCAAAAAAGAAGATAGCTAAGAAAACAGGAAAAACAAAGACAACTTCTTCCAAACCAGAAGCATAACTACATTAACATTTATTCTGCAAGGTGCCAGAGATTGAGACAACATTGCCCTCTTAAACCAGTTGTTCCCACAAAGCTATTCCATAATTCTGAATATGAAATCCTAAACACACCATGGGGTGAGTGTCTTGAACATGAGGAAACTGTTTTTTGCTGTCAAGTCATTTCTGACTTATTGCAACCCTTAGATAAACCTATCACACTGTTTTCTGAGGCTGAGAGTATGTGACTTGCCCAAAGTCACTCAGTGGATTTTCATGGCCCAGCAATGATTCAAGTCCTGGTTTCCACAGTCATAGTCCAACACTCAAGCCACTACACCCTGCTGGCTTACTTCTTCTGCATAAACACGCATAGGGTTGGGCTTTGAATTTGAGGTCTGTTAATGACTATGATCTTCCCTGCATCTGCTAGGAATTAGATCCAATGACCAGTATGCTTTAGCACCATGCCAAATATATTCAGGATCTTGAGGCAGGCAATTCCACTGGTGTATTTATTTTATGTTCCCCCCCCCCACTTCTCATATGATTTCTGAGCCCTGAAACTCTTCTGTACTGAAATGCAAATTGTGCTGAAAAGAGTTAGGGCTGTTACTATGTAAATTACAGGCTTTTGGTTGTAATGGAACAAGATATGAAACAAATTCCACATTTTGTATTAGCTACAGATGTTGCGCAGCTATATATATTTTAAAGATTAGCATGTGTCATAAGAGCTACATGTTGAACGAGTGTCTCAGCCTCTTGCCTTCTTTATTTTTTGTTGTTGCTGGCTGAGAATACAGGAACCTCAGTTAAGGAGGGGAGCAGAATGACAGACAACTCTTTGCTTGCAGATCACAAGTCTCCCATTGATTTCACTGAAAGCTTTGGCAATGAACATAGACAAAAACAACCACCAACCACCAAAGCCCCCCCCCTCCCATCAGACCCTCTTCCACTGTCCTCAGGCAAAACTTCAACTAAAATGTCTGATCAAAGATGTCATTCACACTGAATAAATCATAATAAGTAGTGATGCGGATGCATTTATGTCTCTCCCTTATGAGACATTTGGCTTTTAACTCCTAGTTAATAACTGACTCCTTTAGTAATATGTTCCACTTTCAGCTTCAGTGGTGACCTGTAGAAATTCCTACTTCCCTGTGTCTTTCCAAGAGGAACACATGCCTAGCTTTTGAGGCTCTTGGTCTCTTGACCAGAGGCTTTCAGAGATTCTCACTGCATTGTTGTAGACAGATAGCTGCTGCCGAAAAGGAAAACCAGTTGTTGGCTGCTGTTGGATTCACTATTGTGGGTGGAATTCCAATACACTTTTACATTAAAGTCATGATGACCTCTTGCAGTATAATGCGAAGCCCAGCACAGTGATCTGGAGAGGCAGGTGTATACCTATATTAATGCAACTACATACTAGAAAGAGTTTTTTGGGGGTTTTGTATTCTGATTCCCAAAGTCCTGCGGCCATGCTGAGTGGGGAGCCATAGTACAAAAGAGCTGTCTGTCTAAGCCCTGACTATATTGTATAGCATCTCAAGAGAACTCTTTGGCCAACTTCTTTGCTGGGTTGACTGTTAAAGCTATTTCATACCATTGGATATTTGATACAATTATCACAGCCAAACTTGCTTGAAATTAGAAACAAGACACTTGACAGCACACTATGCCCTGTTTTCCACCTGCTGCCCTTAACAGAGGTTGGTTTCTGCATTTATCATCAGAACATTTGCTGCAGTCTTGCTAATGCAAGGAACAGACTGTAACAGAATAGTCAGTTCAAGTTCTTTAGAACTTCCTGAGTAGATTCTAACTTTTTGGTTGGCACAGAGAGGGGCATAGAACAGATTGGGGATTTTCTGTAAAAGTTTCACCCTAAGCACTCAAGATGCTTAAGGTGTTTACTTCAAAACATAAGGTGGTAATGTGACAAAAGTCAATTTATTGTATACATATACTCAGCAGGGAAGCACAATTGGTTTCAGGTCTCTGTCAAGGGTGTGTGTGTGGGGGGGGCAAATCCAAATTTGCTATTATGGAATGTAGTACAAAACAGCGCTCACACATAAATAGTTCTCAAGTGGACTATAGGGGGTAAGGCAATCCATTAATGATCATCTTTCATAGATTTGCCAAGGCTAAGATGGTTTTAAACACTGCAGATAAAAACTCCATAATTGAAGTAAGTTGTTTTGGTTTCCTGAATATGTGATACCAAAAAAAAAAAAAAACCTTAATGGATTGGGTCTTTGATTCCCATGCAAGATTTTTATTGCAAGTACAGTTGGCTCATCTAACTATGTGTTTTTGGTAATGCTAAACTTCAGACATCCATTTTCATCCTTATGAAAATATGCTGTAAACAGTAGTTGGGTGTAATTATTTCCATCATCTGTTTTAAAAATGTGTTCCTTTGTGCCTCAATTTGCTGTGTTCTACTTTCTTTCATATGATCTCACATAAAAAGACATCCCCTCCATTCTTTTAATTCCATGTATCTTATATTAATGTTTTGATGTCCCTGTGCAGATTGTCTGTCTAGGAGGGGGGGCATTTTGTACAAAGGGATCTGCCTGCCATTGTGCCATGCCTTCTCTCCCATCTGCAAATCCCCCCTCCAATAATTGGGCTATTTAGATATTATTTTCATATTTGGAAACCATTGTTATTGTATATGCTGGGAGAGGAAAGAGAAGATCTCTGCCCTTTGACAACTCTCCTTCTCTGCTTCTTCTGTGGTAACTCATCTTTGTTGTCACTTCCAGGACACCTGAGTCCCACAGCTTGTACCCTGAGAAAACACAAGACAAATCGGAAGCCCCGGACTCCTTTCACCACCTCCCAGCTGCTGGCTTTAGAGCGCAAATTCCGTCAGAAGCAATACCTCTCAATTGCTGAAAGGGCTGAGTTCTCAAGCTCACTTAACCTCACAGAGACCCAAGTCAAAATCTGGTTCCAGAACCGGAGAGCCAAGGCAAAGAGACTGCAGGAAGCAGAGCTGGAGAAGCTAAAAATGGCTGCTAAGCCCATGTTGCCTTCTGGCTTTAGCCTCCCTTTTCCCATCAACTCTCCACTCCAGGCAGCTTCGCTCTATGGAACATCGTATCCTTTTCACAGACCTGTGCTTCCCATCCCACCAGTAGGACTCTATGCTACTCCTGTTGGATATAGCATGTACCACTTATCCTAAGAAGATCAGAATATCAGAGCGCAACAGCTGTAATGCAAAAAGAAACATTCTGATGGATCTTGCACAACTCAAGAGTGCAGCACAAAACCATTACTGGTTGTTTTTCTGCATGCTTGTATGTGCCTTATCAAGTATATAGAAGTTTGAAGGCAGAGCCTGTATTCTGCAGGTTGGGGAACCAGCGGGGTGTGAGCTCAGCACTCAGAATCTGACCCTGAAAGAGAGGTGGTGTTTTGTTTGTTTTTTAAACATACATGCTTAAACTAATATGGTTTGTTTATGTACTGCACATGAGGTGGGGGAGAAGAAATCAATAATTAAATCATGTGTTTTCACAGCATATAGATATATATGGTTGCAAGTCTCTGTCAAGGGTGTGTGGGGGGGAATCCAAATTTGCCACTATGCAATGTAGTACAAAACAGCACTCTCACAGAAACAGTTCTTAAGTTGACCATAGAAGGTAAAACAGTCCACAAATGATTATCTTTGATAGATTTGCCAGAGCTAAGATGGTTTTAAACAGTGCAGACTTCCCCCTATAAGGTACCCAGCAGAAAGTCATTCTGTTTAAAGGGAATCATTCACTTTCTTAGGCAAAAAAAATTGCAGTGTGCTCCTGTGCATGTGTACTCAGAAGTAAGTCCCACTGTGTTCAGTGCTGCTCACTCCCCATTTAGTGTGTGCATGTGTGAGTAGGTAGGAATGCAAGATGAAATTTGTTGTTTGGATGGGGAAAATTTAAGCATATATTCAACTTTATTTATAAAACGAGTGTCAGCAATAAAAGGGGACTCAAGCGGAGGCAGAACGGCCATGCTGATTCAGTCTTCCAGTACTTGCTGTCAAGGAGCTCCATACTTAGATCAAGTGGCCATAGGGCTACCATGCAGAGGACTCACATCAGTGATAATTCTACTCACCCTTAGTTCGCTGTTCATTTTCTTAGGATGAGGCTGTTCTTGTCCACATGCTGTGACAAAAGAGGAGAGCCCGAGAAGTTTGGGAGAGTTTTGTCTGGCTCTCAGTCTCTTGGTTTTCTTTAAGAATTGCCACTTATGATCACGGGTGTGTGAGCTTGACTTTTTTGAATGAAAGTAGGGGGGGGGATATAGGATAGAGGTATGAAGAAAAGCACTGCTGCTTTTCAGTGTGTGTACATGTGTATATGTTTGTGTGTACATGTATATGCAGAGAGACTATCAAAACTCTGTTGCAGAGTTGTTTTTATTGCAATAATCTGTGCTTTAACCATTATTAGCTTGTTAAAAGAATGAATTCTGCTTAGGTGTTTCTTGAATCACCCATAGATCCAGAAAACCAAAACAACCTATGGGAATAAGATAATGCCACCTATACTAAATATAGGACCATCCTCTCTTTCTTTTATTTTTATTTTTTATTTTTTGGAAGAGGGAGGGAAGGAAAAGAGGACCAACTTCTGTTTAGTATACTTGGCATTATATAAGCCACTGTTGTTCTAATTATTTTAACTATTATTATTATTGCTAAACTTTGTGGGAAGTTGTCTATCTAGGATGCAGGTTGCTGAAGACAGGATTTCTCAAAGATGCATTTTGGCATGTTAGGAAAAGAGACAAGATTTGTTTTCTCCTTTGACCGATCCAGGCTGTATGTTGTCCATTAGCTCAGTTCTACTCTTTTATCCCCAGCATATTAAAATCCCTTTGAAAGGGACGCCTTGTACAATTTTATATATTTTATTGAAGATTTATTATTTCTTACCTCTTATTTAGAATTAAATTTTTAAAATCATGTTTAATTGTCTGTTGGTTTGTCCGTCTTTGGAGTTTTTTTAAAAGAACAAAACAAAAGAGTAATGCCTTTTCTGTGTTTTTCCTTCATTGCTTTCTGAGTTAGCATAAAAGAAATACTGGAAACTGTAATGATTTGCACTCCCTTTCTGCCAGTCATTTTCAGTCCTTTTTAAATTTAATTCTGAAGAAAAGCCAAATCTACAACAATGGGCATTGTAATGGACATTGTAGAAACTGTGAGTCATTTAGCAACTTTTAGTAGGTACTGATTATTTATTCTAGTTTCCCAGTTTCTTCATTAGAACCCAACTTAGGTAAACATTACTCATTAATTACACCAAAAAGTAAACAGCAATTCAATGGTCGTTTTAAGGAACCAAAAATGAGAGAAGGGTTAAATCCTGCTTCGAATCAAATTGGTGGCAAAACTGACCTGAATTGTCCTCCCTGATTGCTCCCTCTTGCTCTCAGTTTATGTGTGCCTTCAAGTCGCCTGCGACCCCATGAATTTCACAGGGTTTGCTTAGGCAAGGAATACTCAGGGATGGTTTTGCTTGTTCCCTCCCCTGGTTAGTACTGCTTCCAGATGTCTGCATCCCCTTCAGCTGCAGTTGCAGGAGGAGCCCATGAAGGGAAATTTAGGGGAAAGCTCCTAAGATACTATCAAAGTCTATAGTATTCAGAAACAGAACTACCTAAAGCCCAGACAAGCCCAGACATGCAATGGTCAGGGATTAAATTTAAACTCAGTTCAGACCTGCACTAATTAGAAGCCAACTTAGTTGCAGGATTATCACACCCCCCCCCCACACACAGAGATAGCAGGATCCCCCAGACCTGGCTGTGTTTGATGTGTTTGGGGCTGCTACCCTATGTATTTGCTTACCTGGGAACAAACTTCCGCTTAATTCAATGGGGCTCCTTTCTAAGAAGAGGGCACTATTAGGCCCCCAAAATGGCAGTGGCCTGAAGTCCTGGCTTAAGGAGCAAGTTTTTCCATTCCTTAATAGGGGCAATTACCTCCGGGGAGAACAGTCCTTTCCCCAACGAAAAAGGACAATCTAAATTAAAACAGGTTAAAATCTGGTCTCAATTTTCTGCGGGAAAGATATGTTTTGCAGTCCGTCTGCCCCAACATCAGCACCTTGTCCACATTTCTCCTTTGAAGCCTTGGAGCATTTTATTTCCCATATTCAGTTACAGTTGCAGCTTCCTCACTTAAAAAGAGGGAGTAAATAACAATTAGTCCTGCCGCTACAATCTTTGCTGAACGGCTAACAATAATAATAGTAACAACAACAACAACAGTGCACCACCTTGAATCCCATTTTTGGGAGAAAGGCGGAATATAAATTCAATAAATGAATAAATACATTCCATACAGCTCTGTAACTTCACTGAGCATACTTCTTATCGAACTCAATGGAGCCAACTCCTGAGTTGCATTTTGTTGTGTGCCTTCAAGTCATTTCCTATTTATGGCGACTCTAAAGCTATAACGAGGTTTTCTTGGCAAGATTTGTTCAGAGGGGAGTTGCCCTTGCCTTCCTCTGAAGCTGAGAGAGTGTGACTTGCCCAAGGTCACCCAATGGGTTTCCATGGAGGAGCGGGGACTCGAACCCTGGCTTCCAGATTTGTAGTTCAGCGTTCAAGCCACTACCTCGAGCTGACTCTCTGGACACACCTAGGACTGCATTACCTGTGATTTTGACAATAGCCCTGTAAGGTTAGGTTAGCATTGGGATGCCCATTCTGCAAAGGGAGGAGTGATCCGGGAAGGAGATGTTTTGCTGCAAGTCACTTAGGATGCGAAACTCACTTTTGAAAAAATAGGTAGTGGGTTGTGGTGCTTATGGGTTTGGAGCAGAAATGCAATTGGAATCCCAGGTCTCGGGTTTTGTGAGAGCCACAGTCTTTTGGTTTCCCAACCGGCAAGCCACTTGCTTCAAAAGCGATCGAGTTCTGTGAGCTTACTCTGGAATGAAATGACGGGGAGAGCGTCACCTGTTGCATTTCTGCCTGTCGTGTAGCTGTCAGACCCAGAGGCCTGGTTAGGAAGACGAGTGAGGGCCTGGAGCAAAGGATGTCAGGGACAGTATGTGGGTCGGCTTGAGCATGGCTGATTTACAGAGCCAAAAGCTTCCCGTGTTCACCTCCAGGATCCGCCTTAGAGCATTTGCACACAGCTCGGAAATAAACCGGTCTTTTAAAGTCTCCGAACTGAAGTCGTTTTCAGTTCAGATTCTCTGCCCGCCTCCACCCGCCTGTCCTTCCTCAGACTGTTCTAATCATGGTTTATGGCCGCGCTTAAAAAACAGACGGGGAGGGGGAGAGACGAGTAGGAGGAGAAAGACTCTCTTTCCAAGCAAGAGTCGCCTTCACCGAGCTGCGGAGGGCGAAAGAGCCCCTCAGCTGTTCCTGGAGGGCTTTCCTACTACAGTATAGGGCCGGGGCAGGGCCAAGCAAGGCGGCGCTCCTCCGGGCAGCCATCAACCCGCGCCAGGGATTACTGGGGAAAGCGCCGCGCTGGAAGGGCTTTGAGTCTGGGAGCTCTGAGGGTGTCAGGAGCGAATCTTGCGAGGGATTGAGGATTTGTGACGGGTGGGGAAGGGAGAAGCGTCCGGTCTCCCGCTCCCTTCCTTTCCCTTCCTCCTTGAGACAGACAGACAGACATCCAAGCCCGGGCCTCTTCTAATTGGAATTTTACCCGACGCCCCACTTATTAACCTGTCCCAACCCCGGCTTTCAGAAGGAAAAGGCGAGTTAATTGAGTAGTAGCGTTTATGAGCGGGAGGTGTCTTTTTAAAAACGCGCAGGGGGAAGACTTCCTAATGGGTGGCGCCCCGTAGGGCAAGGTGTGGAGGGGGGCGTATGGGGTGTGTTGAAACGAAAGCCATTAAGTCCAGTAAGCCAGGGGTGGGGTGAGGTTCTAGCCTTTGGCTAGAAGTTGCGGAGGCGGCTCCTTCGCAGGGCGTGCGCCCCATCCAATCCTTTCCGGCGCGAAGCAGCCGCTGGTTCTGAGCGCCAGGTCGCCTTGGCTCGCTGGCATCGGAGCGAATGAGGGAATATTTCAGGGACAGGGAGGTGGTAGTGGAAAGCGAACAGTCATTCGGGCAATAAAATAATTCGCGATTTATTTTGTTTAATCCATTTTTATGGAAGAGGAAGAAAAAATCTCCGCGGCGTGGAAAACAGTCCCGCGCCTTCCAAATTCCAAATGGATGAGTGGAGTCTGGCCGGTGAAAGAAGGCATGGAAACACCGAATTCCCCCGCGAGGGAGCTGTTGACATAAACAGTTAGGAATGGGCTTTCTGGCACGGCTGAGGCGGCGGGCATCTGCATTTCATGTTGTCACATTACCTTGTCAGATCCGGGCTTTCCTGCTTCTTCTTTTCTTTAATAGAAAGCAAAAGCAATACAGTCTACTGGGTGAGGGGAGGGCACTCTCAAATCACGGCGTCGGTTCAAGCCGGAATTTGCTTGAAAAGCCCAGTTTTCTCAGTACGCGGGTTCACCTTTCCTTTTCCTGAAAAGTCCTTTTAAGGTTGTAGTCCGATCCACCCCGCCGTCGTTGGATCTTACCTGCAGTTCTGAGGAGTTCAGCAAGAGACACTCCTACTTACTTGTATAGAGCGAGAATGTCCTCCTTAAAGGTTAAACCTAAACGCTGAGTCCGGATCGGGAATCTCCATAGACCGAGCAGCCCAGTCCTATGCACCTGGCCTTGAGTGAACAGTCCTCAGAGCCTGTGAAGGTCTACTCCGCGTAAATGCGCAACCGGCCACTTTGCCTTCCCGGGAAGGATTCGGGATTAAGGAAGCGAGGTTCAGAACACCCGCAGGGTTTAATTCGGTTCTTCTAAAGAACAGTCCAGCCTCCTCTGTCCCAAACAGAGTAGGAGTATTAAATGGATTGTCTGTATTCAAAAAGGCTTCAGATCCTGTCTCATCTTAGAAGCTAAGCAGGGTCAGCCCTGATTAGTACTTGACTGGGAGACCACTTACGTATACCAAGCGCTATAGGGTATATTTCAGAGGAAGGAACTGGCAAAACTACCTCTGAGCTTTCCTTGCCCCCCCCTCCAAAAAAAACCCTAAGAAATTCATGGAGTTGCCGGAAGTCCACAGGCGACTTGAAGGCACATTAAATGAATTGCTCAATAATAAGTAACTCCATCGTTTTGTCATGAGGACTCCAACATACAGCGGACGCTTGCCATTGCCTTTCTCCTAGGAGGCAAAGGGCGCCTGACTTGCTCAAGGTCACCGGGTGGGTTTCCATGGCCAAGCGGAGATTTGAACCCTCGTCTACCAAAGTCCTAGTCCAACACCCAAACCCAGGACACTATGCTGGCAACACATAGGTAAATGCAGTTGATTCAGTTCTTCTATTCTGATTAGAACTAACTATGGGATCTAAGCCATGGTGTCCGGCACCTTTTCTAACACATAAATAGAGCAAAATACAGTGACTTTTGATTAAGATATGGGTATATGTATTTTAAAAACGCTTTGGAGCCCCATATTGTAAATGGGTGTATATGGGAAAGGGAGCAGATACGAAGGGGCGGGTTGTTAACAAGCCATGCGGGTGCTGCCTGTAATTGACTCCTACTAAGACCTGGCCTCTCAGTTGTGAATTCCTACTCACTTTCCTGGGAATATTAAGACCGATAGAAACCAAGCGGGTTTTCTTCTTAGACCTGGCTAGGAAGAAGCGTTCGGACGGCTCCTAGCGGTCCCACCGGTTTTGGGCGAGGCACCAGTTCAAAAACAACTCGTTTTGGTGGGACTGGCCATTCAAAAAGAAGCTCCTGTCGAGGTCAGGGCAACGCAGCCGCCTGCAAAACAGAAACATCCCGTTAGTAACGGAATGGGGAGAGATTTCACATCCCGGCCGGGAGCTAGGGATTGTATTCTGTGATGAAGAGAAGAAATCCAACAATGCTCATCAAAAGCGCCTTCGACCAGAAGACGAATCCCAAAGTCGATATTCAGGTCCTTCCTTCATGAAACCGATTCTCAAGCGGCGGGATTCTCAGTGCCTTTGGGGGCCTAATGAAAAGTATCCCCAAGAGGGATTTCAGAAATTCCTTTAAACTCTTGGAAGCCCAGTTGGTTTGGCCAAGGGTAAGGTAAGCCCTGAAAGTCGCAGCTGCACCTCATGTGTTTTGGGGCGGGTTAAGGCTGCAAGGTTAAAAGCGCTTTGGATAGAGGAGTTGATGCAGAAATCATGGAACAGCAGACCCACGGATTGGAAAGTGAATTTTATTACACCAGTGGGCCTGACTGGAATATCTTGCAAAGAGTCAGAACCCCGAGTCATGACTACCGAAAACCTTTATACAGTTTTATGACCGTATGCAAAAACAATTCCCTCCTCCTCTTTGGTGTCAGCAGTTTCCCCTGAGTTTCCCTTGAAACAGTTTGTTGATAGTTCAGAAAGTAGAAGGCAAAATAGCTTAGGAACATTTAGGTACAGTTCGACCATTATTATAGAAAGAATTTGTTTACCTCAGCTTATCATATGTTTCTGGAACATAGGGTTGATTAGTAAGAACATTGAAAAGACTTTGCAGACTTCTAGAGTCTCATGGGCTATCTAGTCTGACCCCAAATAGTAATTGTAAGTAACAGCATTCAGCAAATAGACATTAGAACGCAAATGGCTACCACATTCCCCCCTTTAAATTAAATGATTAATTTCAAAAACAATTAATACATTTCACACAAGTAAATCCCTATTTAAGCCATCAAAGCATATCTAGTATTGATCTGTGTACGATAGCAGGCAGGAAACAAAAGATACATAAGATGAGCATGCATAGCAGAATGACAATGAAACAATGCCAACAAGTATAACATAAACCATCCTTTTAACCACAGAGTCAAACCCCCATCCATGAGTTGTTGTGTGTCTTCAAGTAGTTTCTGACTTATGGCCACAGTAAGGTATGTTGGAAGTGAATCATCAAAGCTTGTTTACAGCTCTCTCTTTGTGTGTTCCTGATCTGTGTTTACTTCCTGCTTGAGTGCAGAGGTCACTTCCTCCTCTTTGCTCCAAAAAGTTTTAGTGTTTTACAACCCTTTGTCTCAGAACAAGAAGCTAGTAACCATCATGCACGCATGAGAGTCAGCCTTAGGGACTCTTTTACCTAAAGTCAGATAACTCTCTCCTATCTATTTTTCTTATCTAAGATGTATTCTATGCCATAATAAAGGTAAGTTCTGCTTTATAACTTTACTGGAGCATCCTGCATGTTTTTTGTTCTGTTTTGTACCACAAGCTCATGTTGCACTGGGGCTCTGTTGCAATCTGTTCAATATAAATTACAAAATATCCTACAAGGAAAACCTATCATGGCGTTTTCTTGGTAAGATTTGTTCTGAGAGGGTTTGCCGTTGCCTTCCTTGGAGGCTGAGAGAGTGTGACTTGCCGAAGGCCCGTGGGTTTCCTTGACTGAGCCAGATTGGAACCCTGGTCTCCAGAGTCGTAGTCCAACGCTCAAACCACCACACCGCGCTGGGGCTTACTTCTTAATAAAACTGCTGAGGACAGGCGTGCCAGCTTCTTTCATTACAACGGGAATTCCTCCCCAGCAAGTTGTGTTTAGAGGAGGACAGCCTAAGTCCAGTTGTTGCTGTAGGACTACGGGAACATCCCCCCGCCAGATCTCTCCTACCGCAAATAACTCCTTTGCGCTATGCGAGGGCAGGCCTCATCCATCGGGTTCACATCTTCCTTAAGTTAACTCCCTCTTACTCTGTAAGGAATGGCCGCTACTAAGTTGCGGGGTTTATCCGTATTGGATAATTATAGCAGGTTGCTAGCACTCTGACTGCAATGGCTCCATTTTATGCAATTTTAGGATTTGTAGTTTGGTAAAGGACTTCGAATTCTCTGCTAGAGAGCGCTAATCCATGACCGGAACTACAATTCCCAAGGCACTCTGAGTGCATCTGTACACTAGAGAATTAAACTGATTTAATACTTAACCCCCCCCCTTTTTCCCCCAGGGTACCTGAGTGCCTTCAAAACAGCTTGCTAAACTACACATCTCAACATTCCATAGGACGAAGCCATGACCATTAAAAAAAAGTATCAGAGAGCTTTTTCCTAGGCCTTCTAAAAAGGAAGCTCACTCTTCTTTTCCAGCCCTCCTTATTCTCAACGAGGAGGATAGAGAGGAAAAGGAGAATTTCCAAACTGGCTGGGAGGATTGGGAGGAAAGGTAGCTGGGAAAGAAATCCGCTGTTTTAAAACAACATGATTAGGTATCACCACCATCATCTTGATTACTATCGTTGTTATTCTTATCCTGGAGTTGAAAGAGCTCTCCTTTGTCCGTGCCCTTATAGATTAAATCTACAATGTTTGCAATATCAAGATACAGAGAAGGTAGTGGGCCGCTTCTATGAACACAGGTATCTCCCTCTATTTATGAGAACACATTGGCACATAGATGAGGTTTATGCACGGTGTAGATGGGTTTAAATATGCTTACACATGCATGTTTGTTTAGGAGTATTTTCCAACAGTTCAACACCTGGATCATCTCACACAACCCTTTGAAGGTAGGGTCACAATTTTCCCACTTTCTCAACTGTATAACTGCTACAGGTATGTATATCTGGAGCTTTTATATTAACTCTATCACTGAGGAAGTGGATTGAAATCCACCAAAGCTTCCTCTTAAAGATGTTGCTAAATCCCATCCCCTTCTTTTATGCTACAACCAACTAACATGGCTGTCTCCTTGAGGCTTGGGCCCTACAGTCAGGAGGAAATGAATTCCATTGGCATCAAAAACAAGTGTGGAAAGCACACAGGTGCAGGAGACAGTTTTGAAGGCATGGTTTCTTCATCTAGGCCAATAGGCTATCAAAGGGCTTGATGAGAAGAACTCACTGAGATGGGGATTTATCTCACCAGCTGCACCCTTTCCTGAAAGCTGGGGACCTTGAGACCTTGGTACATGCTCTGGTAACCTCCCGTCTTGATTTCTGTAATGCACTCTACATGGGGCTACCCTCCTGCTTAGTCTGGAAACTTCAATTAATACAGAATATGGCAGCCAGACTGGTCTTGGGTACATCCAGAAGAGACCATATAACACTGATCTTAAGATCACTTCACTGGCTGCCCATCAGTTTCCAGGCCCAGTACAAGGTGTTGTTTATCACCTTTAAAGCCCTAAATGGCTTGGGTCCATCCTATCTTTGGGACGCCTCCTTCCATATAATCCTCCCCACCCTAAATAGCTTTTAAAAAGCTCTTAAGATGGATCTCTTCCAGCAGGCCTTTCTTGAATAGATTCCCGACCATCAGGAAAGAAAATCTAATTTGTCCTGACTTCGCCATAGCTACTGTTTATTGTTTAATTTTAGTATTTTAAAGAATGTTTTAATTTCTGAATTATCTAGTAGTATTTTAAGAGGGTGGGTGGGATGGAGGGTATTTTAAATGTTGTAAGCCTCCCGAATGTGTTTTGTAGAGGGGTGGGATATAAATAAATATTATTATTATTATTATTATTATTATTATACAGTGGCCCTTGGTATCAGCTGGGGTTTAATAATAATAATAATAATATTTATTTATAGCCCACCCCTCTGCTAAAAACAATCGGGGCGGCTTCCAACAATTAAAACATTATAATAATGACTAAAATTTTGGTTCCAAGACCCCAGTGGATACCAAAATCTGTGGATGCTCAAGTCCCATTATGTACGATGACACATCAAAATGGTATCCCTATATAAAATGATGAATAGCAAGGTTTGCTTCTTGGAATTATTAATTTTTTTTTCAAGCCATGGATGGTTGAATCCGTGGATAAAGAATTTGTAGGTACAGAGGGCCAAATGTATTTCTTTTTCTTCTCCCCTTCCTTCCCCCTTTTTATGCTCCAAAGGCTAACACAGCTTCTTCTTTGAACATTATCATTATGTATATGTGATAGCGGTGAATATGCTATAGATGATACACCCTGTGTTGGACTGGTTTTGTTATTTATATTAAGCAGATTGCAGCAGACCCCCAGTGCTTCATGAACTTCTGGTACAAGACAGGACATAAAACATTCTGGATGCTCAGTAAAGTTATAAAGCAGAACTTATGTTTATTATGGCAGAGAATACATCTTGGATAAGAAAAGTAGATAGACAGAAGAGAGTTACCTAACTTAGATGCAAGAGTCCCCAAAGTGGACTCTCATGCCCAGGAGATCTGGAGGCTGGTCTGCCTCACGTTGCTAGCTTCTAGCTTCTCAGTGAAAGGTTTGTAAAACACTGAAACTACTTGGGGGAAAGAAGGAGGGGAAGTGACCTCTGTATGTAAACAGGAAGTAAATACAGGTCAGAAACAGACACAGAGAGAGTCATAAACAAGTGTTGATGCTTCTTCATTTCCTACACCCTGGACATATTGCCTAAGTGTTTGTGTGGGTATTCTCCCGCCTCCACCAGTGCCTGTTTCCCTCCCATCAAGTTGGAATTTCCGAACTGGTAGACTGATCACAGAGACTACAACGAACTACAGAACTTTTCTAGTAGAAGGCCTGTTCTATTTAATGGGACAGACTTGGCAGCTCAGAGCTGCAGCCAAAGCATGGTTCTTTCCCAATCACAGGACCTTGCAAAATCCTAAACGACCTCATGACTGACTGGCTGCCACTTTTCCTGGGCAAAACGCCGTGTATGTGCTTTCAAGTCACCTGTCGACTTCTGGCGACATATTAATTTCATAGGATTTTCTTGGGCAAGGAATCATGAGAACTAGTTTTGCCAGTTCCTTCCTCTGAAGTAGATCCTACAGCACCTGGTCTTCATTGGCGGTCTCCCATCCAAGTACTAAGCAGAGTTGACGTTATTTAGCTTCCAAAAGGATATGGTGCCTTTAGGGCATTTAATCGCACAGATCCCAAGGAGACTGATTTGGCTGCGATCAGTTTGAACGGAGTTGTGGGGCTTCAACGTCCTTGGACTCCTTGGGGTTTAAGTTTCTAGGTAAATATGCTTAGGAAAAGCACGTTCAGGCCTAAAACCGGTGGTTAGTCCCTAGTTAAAATAAACCCATGAAAGCAATGGGAATTGGGTAAAACGACACTTAAGTAAACCCCATTGATTCCGTTAGTCTACTCTAACCTGGAAGCAAGGTTTGGCTCTGGAGCCCACTGTAGGCTAGGCAGAGGGAGGAAGCCTTCGAACTTCGTTCTTTAAATACTTCCTCTGAGGCGCGCTGTCCAAACCTATTCACGTTTCCTTGCAGGCGCAGCAAATTCCACCGAGTCCATTGGGGCCGATGCTTTACGAAGCGTTCAGGCTTCCTGGGAAAAACCGAGGCGCCATCCCTCAAGGAGGCAAAGAATTCGATGCGAGGGGAGAGGAGGGCTGACACAGTCGGGAGAGTACTCCCTCCCCCCGCAAAATAGACTGGCAGATCCTTCCGAATCGTCGTCTCTTCCAAAGAGACGCGGGCCGCTTTTTAGGAAGAGCCGACCTCTTTCAGGTTTACAGAGAGCAATCAAAACACGTATGACTTGGAGTGGGGAGAGAGAAACTGACAAGCCGGGGGGTAGCTTCCCCCCGCCCAGTAAGAATTCTGCCCTCCTCTAATGTTGCGTTCCTTCGGTCCCCGAATTTCTAGCAATGCAGACTCTGAAAATTATCCAGCCACCTGGAAGTCTTCGGTGTCTGTATCCCCTTGATCACTTTGCCTGCCCCTTTACTTTAGACGCCCCCACTGTATTTCTGAACGGTCAGCTGAAGTTTTAAGGCACTGCGCTGCTAAACATTTGGGGACTGGGGGGACATTTCGGAAAGAGGAGAAAATTCTTATTGGGGATCAATGCCCTCCCCTCCCCCGTAGCTTCAGCCCTACCACTAGAGAAGGAGACATGTTGGGGGGGGGCACAAAACCAGAAATATTTCGGCGAGGTATAACTTTAGGAGGTCCCTTCGATTTCGGTGGGATTTTCTCCCGAGTCCCTTGGGTTTTAAACTCGGGGTGCAGAAGACCTCTCTGCCCCGAATCCTCGCCCAACTGATTGAAATAGAAATGGATTTCCAGGGTCTTTTGGACCAGAGCCTTCAGAAAGAGAGGGAAGCGGGTGTTTCGGTGGAGAGGGGCGGTGCGTTCGAATCCTCCCAGCCTCTCCCCAGACACTTCCATGCAGGAAACGGGCCCCTCTCTCTGCACCCCAGCCCCTGCCAGCTTGGGAGTCGAGGTCCCATGGTCGCATCCCGCAGTAAGGAGGCGAGGGCTACGATCCTCTCCCCTCCTTCTCCTTGGGGTGACCTCGCAAGACTCATAGAGTTGGAAGAGACCACAAAGGCCATCCAGTCCAACCCCCTGCAATACACTCCCTCCCCTTCCCGCTGGAGAACTCAAGGTGCGCTCGGGTCTCTCTGCCTTGAAAGTCAAGTTCTCCAAGAAGAAGAAGACCCCCCCTTCTCCAAGAGACCGCCTGGCCGTGCGCTGGAGAGGGGGAGCCTGGCGTCTTTTCCGCACGTTTCCCAGCGCTCTGGGAAAGACTATAAGACGGGGCCCCGATCTCTCCCTCCGACCCTTCTCAAGGCGGGGAAATCACCTCCCCGCTGCTTTGAGTGGAAAGAAATATGCCCAAGAAAGCGCCCATGGTGTTAAGAGCGACGGTTCCGGCATAGTTCCGAGCGGGTGGAGGGCTTCGAGCGGCCTTTGGAAAGGAGGGCGAAAGACAGTGTGAGTGTGTGTGTGTGAGTGACAAGTCGAGAGAGCAACTGTCAAGGAGAGACTGTTGAGGAGAGAACGCGAATGTGTTCGACAGAGTGAGAACGCGAGTGGGGTTGTCTGTGAGCGAAAAGGTGAGAATGTGAAGTGTGTTGAGAAAGCGAGAATCTGAACGCGTGTTTGTGCGCAGCGAAAGGAAGGTGTGTGCAGGAGTGCGCACTCAGATACGCGCCCAAAGAGCCAAATTTTCGAGATCCAAAGAAATCAAACACGCTACCATCCTGTGTCAGTAAAGTAGCTTTTCTTGGCAGAAGCCGCGCTTCTTCCAAGCCTCCCCTCTCTACAATAAAATAAAATAAAACGAATGGCCGTGTTTCAAATAAGCAAGGAATTCGTAAGGGGAGGGGACATTCCTTTTTAAAAAATGCACTGCCATCCCCCCCCCGAAAAATATTAAACTGATCATGCCAGCGTTTAAGGGCCGAAGTTTGTTTTAAACAAGAATAATTTTCCCAGACTGTGTAATGAGGCTTGCTTTAGAAACGCTGAAAGAGAAAGGGAGAGTTATTTGCTTTTTAATGACTTCGAATAGCCCCGTTCTGGCCTATCAAGGCGCTGTGTTAAATAACAAACTTGAGTCCCCTGGAAACAGGAACGGGAAAAGAACGGGGTATGTTGAGGGGGAGGGGGAGAAGGAAAGCTCAGATCAGAATGAAAAATAAGCAGCCGAGATAACCTCCCATCGGCGAGCCAAAAAAAAAAAATGCAATAAAGCTAATTTAAGACTGTCAAGACTTCAAAGCTGAGAAAAGGAGCTGCTAAAATAATGTCTCTTGATAAGGGAAATAATAAACACACACTTGTTGGAGCGCATGTACGCGCGCACACACTCCTATGCCTGTCCCTATATGCACACAAAACGTCTACTCAATAAACTCCCCTGCATCTCGGGGTCTGGGCTATATTTTATTTGGTGATGAAAGCACTTTGATGTCAGTGTATTCCAAACAATTATTATTATAATTTGAAACAACCTGGTGTTTTCCATTACTAACGGCTTACGCTTTGAAGTTACACCTCATAATTTCTTAAATTAAATAAATCATTTTAAGTTTGCACTGGGAGCCTTTTAATAGCAGAGAAAGGAATATCATTATCTTATTGAGAGGCAATTGCCGCGGCTCCAGTTTGGCTGTAGCTGGGGGCAAAGTGGTGCTCTCGAACAGACATACTTTATTAGCCTCCCATAACTCTTGAAAGAACATTTTTATATTTTCTTTGATTCGGGGCTCCCCTCCCTACCTCGGCCCCCGCCTCTTGTTTTCAAGCCGTCCCAACCTTTAATTACTGCCTAATATGAAAAGCATTATTTTTTAATGCTGTGTAATTTACCAGAGGCAAGAGGCCAAGCTAACAATTGTTTATGGGCCTTGTTGTTGTTCCACACACACACACACACACACACACACACGCTTTTTGGAACCCGGGCTTTTCATGGGTGGTTGCGCTCATTAAGACGCGAACTTCGGGTCCTGGGGTGGTGGTGAGTGGGGGGGGGGAATCGGACCCCATTTGGAAGCCGGAGGGGGCGGAAGGCTTTTAAGAAGAGCCAAGCCCTGCTGACCCCCTCCGATCTCTCCTCCTTTCTGTCCCCTCCTCGCCTTCCTGCCTACAAAGCCCCCGATTTTCTCTTCCCCGGCTGTTTTGAGCCGTCTTGAAAAGGCCATTTCGCCGCGGCTTCTCCCCGGGCCTCCCTTGAATGCACCCAGAGGAGAAAGGAAAGGAGAGGCCAAGCCTCAGCAGTTCACGCTCTTCCTCTAGAGGAACCCCGCGACGACCACGAGGGTTCGGGGTTGGGGAGTGGGGATATCTCCCCACAAAAAAACCAAACAGGGTGAAAAGTCCTGACCATCTCCAAGACCACGTGTCGGTCTTTTTTTTTTTTAATGGGCCTAGTTCCCAAGAGTCAGCTGTAAATAACTGAATGAGGAAGGTGCCTGTGATGGACCTGCACGTGTGAACGGATTCCAGTCAGCCTAGGCAGGAACCTGAGAGTTGGAAGAGGCCACAAGAGCCTCTCTAGTCCACCCCCCTGCCTTGCAAGAAAAGACAACCAGGACATTCCTGAAAGATGCCCATCCAGCCTCTGTTTAAAGACCTCCAAAGATCCACCGCCTGCCCAGGCAGTTTATTAGTCTATGCCAGGGTCATAGGTCAGTACCAGAGAATGTGCTTCTCAGGCATGGTTTGCACGCAAGGAAAATTCCTGCTTGAAGCCCCGGAGAACAGCCGCCAGCCTCTTGATCCCATGGTGAAGCTTCCTTAGGAAGCATCTATGACACCACTTTGGCTGCCATGACACTATCCTGCAGAATCCAGGGATTTGTAGTTTTGAGAGGCACCTAAACTCTTTGGCAGAGAAGGCTAAAGAACTTGTAAAACTACAAATCCCAGGATTCCATAGGATGGAGCTACAGCACTCAAAGTGGTGTCAAATTGCATTAGTTCTACAGTGTAGATGCACCCTTGGTATTGTTTTCAGAAGTTGGGGAGGGGAGACATGATTTGGTTGAAATCTGGGTGATGAGATGGGGAGTGTGGTGTAGTGAGCAGAGTGCTGGGTTGGAGATCCAATTAGCAGTCCCTACAGCCATAAAAACTCACCAAGAACCTTGGGTGGGTCACTTTCTCTAAGTCTGACCTCCCTTGCAGGGTTGTTGTGATGATAATGTAGCGGGGGGGGTGCATATATATATATATATATATATATATATATAGTCTTAGGTTCATTGGGGGGAAAGGGATCATATAAACGTGACTGATAAAGTCAGTGGTGAGACTTCTAAATTTTCATTATGTCTCTGATCCATCTTCACATTGCTTCAACACTGATGCCATTTGTCATATGATTTCTCTCCTGGTCACTGCCTTCATTATAGATAGTTTGTTCTGTGGGTATTCTTAGGTAGTTTGTTTCCTTGTCTGTTTCTTGTACCAGGCACAGGAGACCATTCAAGACCTGATAGAAGAATTGCTTGCCTATCTGTGCTCCACATGTGAGTGAGCCAACAGTGTGTGTAGAAAGAAGCCCTGGTTACACAAAAGGACACACAGAGAGGCTATGTGTCATAGACAATGGCTGGGCAGAAGACTGGCCTCTGGGTCAATGATAGATAGCACTATGATTCCACTTTAACTGCCATGGCAACATCCTATGGAATCCTACGATTGCAGGGTAGGGAGGGGCATTTAGCATTCTCAGCCAGAGAGCAACTTAATGCCTCTGACTGAAATATAAACCCCAGGATTCCATAGGATGCAGCCAATGGCAGATGCTGTGGAATTATAGCTCTGTAACTGTGTAGTCTGTAAGGGCCCCAGTTTATTGGCAGACCATAGAAAGATTGGTAGTGGATCAGCTTGGAGTCCAGTCTGTTTAACAGTAGCAAGAAAAGAGGCTCTCCCCATCTAATTTTATTTTATTTTATTTATATAGTATTGTGCCTGTCTGCAATAATAATAATAATAATAATAATAATAAAGTTGTCCCTCCGTATTCACAGATTTGGTATCCACGGATTTAAGTATTCAAGGCTTGAAAATATTCTTTGACAAATAATAATCCAAAAAGCAAACCTTGATTTTGCCATCTTATATAAGAGACACCATTTTGCTATGCCATTGCATATAACCGGAGTTGAGTATTCACAGATTTTGGTATCCTCATGGGGGGGGGGAGGGGTCCTGGAATCAAATCCCAACAAATGTGAAGGGACAACAATAATGATGATGATGATGTCCAAGGCCACATTTATTTATTTAGTCGATCAATTTATATGTGCAGCTTACCATACCTAGAAGTGTTAGGATGCTAGTGAGTCTGGTCTGTTAGCAACTCTATGCATATCATCAGTGAACACCTCATGGAATGCTGTAGTAGGAGACTGCTTCCCGCTCCCCAAGTACAATGAATACCAGGTTGTAGTTGATGAGTTTTGAGTCTGTAGGAAAAAAAAGTTTTATCTTGCAAGACTAAAGTCTCCCTACTTGTTGCATATTCAAAGGGTATATCTTGAGGATATGCAGTTATATCAGTTTGATATACCACTTTAACTGCCATGGCTCCATTCTAACAAACCTTGTGACCTGTTTAGTGGGAGATGTAGTTTAGATTTCTCTGCCAGTGCAGTCCCCTAAACTATAGTTCCTAAGGTAACTTGAGAAGAGTGATTAAGTGTATCAGACAAGGCTTTAGCTGGTCAATTGCATTGCTCTTCATTTATTGTGTGTTTTTTAAACAGAGACTCTGCTGGGTTTTTTTTTACCAATACAACTGAGGAGAATACAGCCAAGTATTTGTTTGGTGCCACGTTTAAAGATTCTCCATTACTTCCATTAGGTTTTGGCAGGACCAGTTTAAGGAATTTTGGGCTCCCCTGCAATGCTTTATTTTGAGGGGGGGGGCATATGCCTATCTCAAGTCATAGAATCATAGAATCATAGAATTTTAGAGTTGGAAGAGACCATAAGGGCCATCCAGTCCAACCCCCTGCCACACAGGAAATCATGATCAAAGCATCCCTGACAGATGGCCATCCAGCCTCTGTTTAAAGACCTCCAAGGAAGGAGATCAGATTATTAGTAATAATGTTTTTGCAGGAGGAGGATTACCACAGGGCCCCCCACAATGATGAGGCCCCCTGTGGATGCTGATACCACGGGTGCCTTAAACCGGCCCTGGGTTTTGGGCCCAGATTTTGGTTCCAGACCAGTGTTTTGATTAAATTAAAGCCATATTTTAATTATTTTAATTAAAGCCATATTTTAATAATTAAAGCTATATTTTTTGTGAGGTTTGTTATTTTAGTGAGTTTAAAGCGGTTGTTTTCCCACCCTCCCCCCTTGCATCTAGCTGAGTTTTTAAAAGGGCTATTTTCCCTGCTTTAGCTGCAGCTTTGGCTGAAAAAAGGAGACTTTGGGAGATAAAAGATGCCTAAGGCCAAGAAATAATTTTTCAAAGTTTACGAGAAGAGCAATTACAGTTGCCCCTCCTCATTCACGACTTTAACATTCACGGTTTTGATTATTCATGTTTTTGGGAGGGCCTCCCCCTGACCCTCCCCAAAGCAGCGATGGGGCTTTAGAAGCCCCTCTCTGCTTCTCTCCCCCCTCAGAAGCAGCTTTTGGGAGAGCGGGGGGGGGGGAGAGAAGCAGTGATGGGGCTATAGAAGCCCTGTCGCAGGTTGCGGGAGGGCAGTGGCATGACCTATTTTTTATGTGCAATTTTTTTCACATTTGCAGGGGTCTTGCGGCACTAACCCCCATGAATGTGGAGGGACAACTGTAATTTACATTGCTCAATGTAACTCAGCTAAGGAAATATTGGAGAAATTGAGTCAAATCTATAACATTAATTGTGCCAAGTCTCAATCAATTGCAATTCGCAAAATGATGAAATTAAGATTGCGTTCAAGAAAGAACAGTGAATCTCACATAAGGAAATTTATGACCATACTTGAGAGGCCAATTGCCCAATGTTGTTACTGAAGTACAAAAGATTGCATCCTTTACTGGTACTCTAGGAGTTTATTTTAATGCTTTCATTACGATAATAGATAGTCTGGCTAATTTGAATATTAATGACATCATATCGCGCTTTAGAGTGGAATGTTTGGATCACAGAGGACTTTTTCGGACAAAGAAAAATAACACAAGCAGCCTCTCCAGCTTGCGAGGCTGCTGCGCTGCAAAGCGCCCCTTTCGTATGACGCTCGCCCCTGCCGGTACTGTTGCGGTACCGCAGGGAGAGCTGAGCGTCATATTTCGTTGATTTTTACTCACGGTAAACTTTCGTGAGTAAAAAATCAAAGAAATATGACACTTAGCTCTCCCTGCGGTACTGCAACAGTACCGGCAGGGGCGAGCGTCATACGAAAGGGGCGCTTTGCAGCACAGCAGCCTCGCAAGCTGGAGAGGCTGCTTGCGTTATTTTTCTTCGTCCAAAAAAGTCCCGAGCTTTGCAACCCAAGAGAGATGAGTCTCATACTGGCTCAAATTACATGGTTGAAAGAGCAGAGCGGAAAAACTCTTCCCACCACCCAATCACCCGTTTGCTGTTTTAATTGCAATAGGAGGGGTCACATTGCTAAGAACTGCAAACTCCCCAAAGGGGCTGCAACCAATGGTAGCTTACCAAAGGAGCTGAAAATGTCAGTTCTGTCCAGAGAGGGGCACAGTTCCTCCCAAGCTGATGTTAAGAGCCAGTTTTAGGATAAGAAAAATCTCTTAGGGCTGGTTTACACAACAGATTTATTGCGGCAACTTGCATTTTAATTCTTTTCCGCATCTGTGCCAGTCAGGTTTTTTTTTCTAATTATGCCGCTTTTACGTTCAGACTTGAATAAGTGTGGGGGGCGTGGCCTCCCAAGCAGACAGAGGCTGTATGGGGAAGAGCATAGACCAAGACTCACAACGTGCCAAAATAGCAGGGGGGAAGATCAAAGAAGTGGCTTTCTGTCTCTGTAAATCTGTCTGTAAATGAACTCACTCCATGGAAGCAGAGGGACAGTAATCTCTCTGCTAAAAGACCTTGCTGCCATGCCGTGGATCCTAAGGTGAACCTATCACAAGTTTTTCCAGCACGATTTCTTTAGTCACCATTCACAGAGCTTTTTCAATCTTCCTCAGTCCCCCCCTTTCCCCCCTCTCTCTTGCTCATGCTCTCTCTCTCTCCCTCCCCCAGGCAGAGCTGACAGATGGTAACTTTATGACTGAAAGGTCTTGGGAATCCTTTTTCTTGGCAGATCTTCTGCAAAATAGGAGAGAGGATTTTTCGTTTCCTGATCGCTACTGAACTGAGTCCCTCTCTTTTAAGCCCACCCCTTATATCACAGAAACCAATCACAATGCAGATCTGAGGCAACCCTTAGTTTACACTGCCAATAAAGTGCTACATTGCAAATATACCAGCAAAAGTAGCAACATCCCTTGCCACGCTATATTTGGGTGTTTTACCTTCCCCCCTTCTGAATGAGGCGATGCTGTGCTGCAATCCGTGGGAACTATGAGCTATCTTAGTGGTATATTTAGAGGAATATTTGCCCATGTAAATGACCCCTTAGTGTATAAACAGGTTTTGTTTTCCAATGGTACCTCAGCAGTGGATAATGGAACTGAGAAATATAAGTGGGTAGTGGATTCTGGATATTCCACTTATTTCTCATATGATGCTGCCGATTTTATTGAAATGGACACTAATAAGCATGACAGAATTCAAATTACTGATGGAAATTTTCTTGACATAGAAGCAAAAGGAAAATGCATTTTAAATTGCACACTGCCTAATGCAAATGTGCAGCATGTGGCTGAGGAAGTCCAGTTTATTCCACAGCTTCATTGTAGTATGGTAAGTGTGTCTGCAGATTTTCAGTACTTTTTGAGAAAGGCATGTGAAAAATACATTATAAAAGCATGGTTTACGTGAAAGCATATCAGAATAATGGTGTCTATGAGTTAAGTCTTTCAGGTCATCAAGCATTCATGGCTCAAGCCGAGGTGCAGGAAGCCAGAGTCAATGAAGAGAGCATTGACCTGTGGCATAGACGCTTTGGCCATTGTGACAAAAAGGCCATACTTCAGCTTCAAAACCAGAGTTTGGCAACTGGTATTAAGGTAAAATCACAAAGTAATGAGAATGCAAGCAGGTGCATAATTTGTGTTGAGCAAAAGGCAATCAGGCCTTCATTTCATGTGAGAATGGAAAAGAAATCCACCAGAGTTCTGGATCTAAATCACACTGCTTTGTGTGGACCCTTTAAAGTCCCATCTCTTGGAGGAAATAGATATGCTCTAATATTGGTGGATGATTTTTCAAGGCACTGAATCACCTATCTGCTGAAGAAGAAAAGCGAGACATACCAGATGCTATGCAAATATGTTGCCATGGTGAGAAACAGATTTGAGAGATACCCCGAAGTTCTTTCTACTGATGGTACTGGTGAATACATTCAAGCCTTTCTAGAACACACAAGCCTTTCTAGAAGAGGTTGGCATACGACATTTAAGAAGTGTAAGTTACATGCCAGAGATGAATTTTTTGGCAGAACACAGAATATGAACTTTAGTTGAAATGACAAAATGTATGTTGGCTGAAGCCCATTCACCCAGTAGACTGTGGGGCAATGCATTTGCAACAGCAACTTATTTGCAGAATAGATTGCCAGCCAAAGGCACTGAGAAAACACCTTTTGAGATGTGGCATGGCAAAGTGCCAAGCACAAGACACATCACAACTTTTGGATGCTTACCTTATGCTTACATTCCTAAACAGAGGTGAAGTAAGCTAGATCCCAGATCAGAACAGACCATTCTGATTGGCTATGAAACTTCTACCAGAAACTATAGAGTGCTGAACTTAAAGATTGGTAAAGTGACTGCTAGACATGTTATGTACTTTGGTGAGACTAGCAGAATCAACAAAAGAGCAACTATGATAGACTTCCCAGAAAATGATGTTGATTTTGACATTTTGTATGAAGACAGAGATGATATGTCTGATGTTCCAGAAACAGAGTGCGAATCACCCATGTTAATGCCAATGAATGAGGTTGATGTTGCAGCAGCCGAGATGGACCCAGAGAATGGCACACCTACAGATGGAGATGACCTGAATGGATTGGATGGTGATGCTGCTGCTGAAGAAATTCACCAGGCTCCACAACAGGCTCCTCCCAGATACCAACTGAGACCAAGCTGCGGAGTGCCTCCTAACAGACTGTCCTAACTGGCAAGGTTGGCGTTACCCAAGGAACCAACAAGAATAGAGGAAATTGAGCAGATGCTAGCAGGTGAGGCAGCTCTATCACAAAAAGCAGCAAAAGAGGAAATAGAGGTGCTGCATAAGAATGGAACATGGACAATTACTGAACTCCCACAAGGCAAGAAAGCTATAGGATGCAAATGGGTGTTCAAGCTGAAACAAGATGTAGAAGGTAAAGTGGAATGCTACAAAGCAAGGTTAGTAGCTCAAGGATTTTCACAGAAGTTTGGAGTTGATTATGATGATGTTTTTGCTCCAGTGGTGAAACATAGTACCATAAGACTGCTGCTTACTCTAGCTGCTTCTAAACAAATGAGTGTCAAACATACTTAGGGTGGAAAAATGAAATGCATAGATACAGGATGGGGGAGACCTGGCTGAACGAGACTACATGTGAAAGGGATTTAAGAGTCCTAGTAGACCACAAGTTGAACATGAGTCAATAGTGTGATGTGGCAGCTAAAAAGGCCAATGCGATTTTGGGCTGCATCAATAGAAGTATAGTGTCTCGATCAAGGGAAGTAATAGTGCCACTCTATTCTGCCTTGGTCAGGCCTCACCTAGAATACTATGTCCAGTTCTGGGCACCACAATTCAAAAAAGAGATTGACAAATTGGAGCGTGTCCAGAGAAGGGCAACTAAAATGGTGAAAGGTCTGGAAACGATGCCTTATGAGGAGAGACTTAGGGAGCTGGGTATGTTTAGCCTGGAAAAAAGACGGTTAAGAGGCGATATGATAGCCCTGTTTAAGTATTTGAGGGGATGTCACATTGAGAATGGAGCAAGCTTGTTTTCTGCTGCTCCAGAGACTAGAACACAGAGCAATGGATGCAAGCTCCAGGAACAGATTCCACTTCAACATTAGGAGGAATTTTCTGACAGTAAGAACATGCTCCCTCAGGGTGTGGTGGGGTCTCCTTCCTTGGAGGTCTTTAAACAGAGGCTGGATGGCCATCTGTCAGGGATGCTTTGATTGTGATTTCCTGCATGGCAGGAGGTTGGACTGGAAGGCCCTTGTGGTCTCTTCCAACTCTATAGTTCTATGATTCTATGATTCTATGTTTCTATATTGATGTGAAAACAGCTTTCCTGCATGGTGAGATCCAGGAAGAGCTGTAAATGAAGCAACCAGCAGGTTTTGTGGATCAAAATAGGCCACATCTTGTTTGTACATTTAAGAAGGGCTTGTATGGACTCAATCAAGTAGCAAGGGCTTGGAATGACAAATTAGACAAAATGATGAAAGGTTTAGGCTTCAAACAAGGACAGGCAGATCCATGTCTGTACACTGGATTCAAAGATGGATTTGAAACTCCCATTCTGACTTATGTTGATGATTTGATTATAGCTACTCAAAGAGATGATGATTACAGTGAAATTTTGAGAAATCTGAACAAAGAAGTTGAATTGAAGGAACTAGGAAATGCTACATAGGCATACAGATTCAAAGAGAAGAAGATGGTTCTTTCCTGCTGAGTCAAAGACAAAAGATTGTTAAACTTTTAGAGAGTCTAGGAATGCAAGATGCATACAGTGTGGTAACACCTATGGTAACAGACTTTGTTAAAAATAACAAGGACACTGAACTTTGGCCAAACAACACAATGTACAGAACAGCAATTGGAAAGTTTTACTTAGCCACAAATACTAGACCTGACATAGCTCACGCTGTAGGAATTTTCAGCAGAAAAGTTAGTGCACTAAGTAAATGAGACAGAACTGCAGTAAAAAGAGTAATTAGGTATTTAAAAGGGACTATGGATTCCCAGTTGAAGTTACCAGCTGACACAGACCCAAATCTTGTTTGCTTTACCAATGCTATTTGTGGTGGCAGTGATAGTAACTTATATTCAACAAGTGGTTACTTATATCTATATAGGAATGCACCTATCTCTTGGGCTAGCGATAGACAAGAGGTTATGGCACATTCGTCTGCTGAAGCAGAATTTATTTCAATGGCAGAGGCATGTAGATAAATGCAATGACTTGATAAACTGTTTATTGATTTTAATATTGCAGAGCAGAAAACAACTGAAGTGTTTGATGACAATCAGGATTGTATTAAGTTGACTAAGACCAGAAAGATGATGCCACACAATAAGTATATTTGGACTAGATATCACAGTGTTTGCCAACTGGTAAGAGAAGTGTTGGGGTGTATGAACATAAAAACTAAAAAATTATCAGATTCCAGGGAGCAAGCCCTTTAGGAATATCTTCTTAAGCAAAGTTTCTTTTAAAGTAAGCAGAGTTATCCTAAAGAAGACTGTCCAAGCTCAATTTGCATTTGCATGTGTTCTGAATCACCCAGTCATTAAAGTCAAGCAAACAAATTAAGGACAATAAAGACGTTTGCTTAAAAATGCATATCAAAACGTTTACTGAAGGTATAGCAACCTTAATCTACATATTCAAACAAATCTAGGTCCTTAACTAACTAAGAGGATTACAGTTCAGACTAGTAAACTCACCCAATCTTGGGAGGTTCAGGTTAGGATAATCAAATCAGATATTTCTAAGTATTACAGCAGTAACATCTATATTTCCTCAGAAAAAGAGGTGATTGTAGGTAAGCGAAAGCTCATCTCTCTTCTTCATGTATGGAGGTCAGATGCATGGTAGGAAGGAAAGAAAAGGGAATGAAGGTACCTTGTGTTGAGGCTGCAAAACCCCAAGAAAGGAAACAAAGAATCATAAAACATTTTAATTAGGAGGCCATGTGATGAATGACTCAATGGTCACCCCATAGCTCCAAATGGCTAAGATAGCTCGAGATGAGAAGGAGGGTAGGAACTTAAGCATGCAAGCAATTTCCTAAACTTATTAAGCAGGGGTGCAAGAAGAATGACTGGATATTAAATGGCTGTCCCCTTCATGGCTCGGTAGCTTCTTAGCGTTTCATTGTCCAGTAGTAGGTAATCAAAGGGCTCACTCCAGTAACTTGAGAAATGTATGGGTGAACATAGGGGTGGATGGCAGGTCTTGCAGCAAAAGTCCCACAATTCCTGTCCATTGCACATGATGAACTGGGGCCGATAGAAGTTGTAGTCCAACACATCAGGAGAGCACCAGAGAAGGAGCCCACTATCAACTAGCTGTTGTTGTGTGCCTTCAAATCATTTCTGACGCTAAGGCGAACCTATCATGGGATTTTCTTGGTAAGATTTGTTCAGAGGCGGTTTGCCATTGCCTTCCTCTGAGGCTGAGAGGGTGTGACTTGCCCAAAGTAACCCAGTGGCAGTGGGTTTCCGTGGCCAGCCGGGATTCGAACCCTGGTTATCAGTCCATTTCTCAAAGCACTACACCATGCTTTCTTTATCACCTAGAGTTGAATATGGTATATTCATTCACTCATTCATTCACATTCATTCATTCAACGCTAGTAGACTTTCTATCTATCTCTAGGCTGGCGACTGGTGGTGGCTTCCATGGCAACGGGCTGTGAACCCACTCCGAGTCTTGGTCCGAACTTCAGAGGAGCTAGGTAAAGGGTTAAAACTTGCCCCCACTCCCTATTGGCTCATCACCTTGGATGGATTCTTTACAGATTAGACTAAAAACCAGAGTAGATTTACCAGCCTGCTCACGTGGAAGCCGTCAATCTACGGCTAATATTTTCCGTTAGGAGAATGATGGGAGTTTTAGTCCAGCACATCTCGAGGGGCCGGTGCTGGAGGAGGCTGATGAAAGGCGTGCCCTCTCGCTTGATGGCTCGTTTCCCGGCAGAGACCCCGGAACTGTAGTTAACCTGCTCTGCCCACAAAACTGGCAGGCAAGTCATTATGAATTTTGCACGCTTGCATGTATATTTTTTTACAAAACAGGAAAAACACAGAACACAGTGAATAATGATAATAATGATGCCGTTGACTTATTACGTCGTGTTATTATTATAAAATTATATTTTAAATATTTTTAGAATTATAAAGTGGTTTAAAACGTCCAATTGACATATCAAGGAAAGGGGACTGTTTCTTTGGCCGCTGGGAGCTCGAAAATCCGTTTCCGGGAGGTCTGGATCTTAACCGCTCAAGAGAAGGGGTTTCAGCTGTGTCAGATCATTTAATCGATGTCTCCCAGCTTCCAGTAGCCACTCACTGCCCAGGACAGGAAAAATTCCCCCCCCCAAAATCCCACAAGATGCATGCTTAGGTTGCATACTGCAGAGCCTCGTTAACAGAGAGCCAGAAGAAGCCCAAAGATCCGTTTTCCCGTGCGGTACCCCAAAACTGGGACCATATCATATCAAGAACCCTCGTTTCAAGCAGAATCTTAGGGACGGACACTCACAAAAGAAATCCGGGTTTGGGTCTACACCAGCCACACCCGGCTTTCAAGCACAGGTCAATTTTTTAGGTACACTATGGCCCAACTGTGTTTACTCAGAAGAAGCAAGTCCGACTTAAGCTGTACTTGTTTCAGAATAATGAGTGTGTCCTATACTGTAGGACTATACTGAATGAAGTCATTAAGTCTTGTTTTGTGCCTTCAAGTCGCTTCCGACTTCATGGCGACCCTACGATGGCGCTTTCTTGGCGAGTTTTGTTCAGAGATAGTTCGCCCTTGCCTTCCTCTATGGTGGAGTGTGAGCTGCCCAAAGTCAGCCAGTGGGTTTCAATGGCGAAGCAGAGATTCGAATCCAGGTCTCCCAGAGTCCTAGGAATTTTTTTTTGGTGGGGTGTTAGGAATTTTTTATTGGAATAAGACCATTCTACTGAAAAATACACCCAACCGCCAAAGGCCGTAACAATAACGCAATAATAATAAGTGTTTTCCTCTTTTCTTACTAATACAAAAAATAAAACTATCCTAACACTAATACATTTTTCCTCTTAATCTAAACACACTATAATCACATTATATTTACACATTACAATTATTCCTATTTGGAAAAGACAAAAATCAATAAAAGATTAATAAAAAAATACAAAAATACAATAATAGGACCAGAGTCCTAGGGGGAATCCACACTACACAAATAATCCAGTTTGAAACTTAATTATTTACATGGCTCCTTCCTATGGAATCCTGGGATCGGTAGTTTTACAAGGTCTTTAGCCTTCTCTGCCAAAGAGTGCGGGTGCCTCATCAAACTACAGATCCCAGGGTTCCATAGGAAGGAGCTGTGCAAACAATCCTTTCTCTACTAAGTGGCTCGGCAACTATCTTTCCAGTCTTTTTCTCGAGAGCCTCTTTGGTCGCAGTCTGTGAGCCTGACACAAATGGCTCTGCGCCCGCGCAGAGGAAAGACAGTCCCATCAAAACCCAGTATCCGGGAGCCAGTGAGGACTCCCTCATGTCTGACTTAAGCTTCAGTCCCTGCAGCTTTCCATCCAACCGCCCCCTCCCTTTCTTTCCCTTCTTAATGCAATTCTCGCGGAAATAAGACCTTCCTCCCTTCGCAGCCCACATCTTTACCTACAACAGTGGCTCTTAACCTTTTGTTGACCAGGGACCCCCCTTAAATAGCTTTTGTTGCCGCAGACCCCCAAGACTTAACTCAAGATTTAAAACCCTAACAACAACAGCAACAACAACAACACCACAATTACACCATCCATGAGGTACTAGAAGGGTAGGGAAGACTTTTGTCCTGCTTCTTCCTGCAAGTTTGTGGCTGGAGCTAATTGAATGGCAATACGCAGGCCAGGCCAGCCAGCCAGCCTTTACCTTGGCTCCTGTTATGTGGCCGCTCCACTGAAGGGAAAAGGTGGGCCAAAGAGCCTTCGAGGACCCCCTGTGAGGACACTGCGGCCCCCTGGGGGTCCCCAGACCACAGGCTAAGAACCACCGACCTATAGGATTCTGCCCGGTTTGCTATTTAAATCCGGGATCACCCCCCCGCCGCCGTCCATCGATCAACTTTTGGGGATATTCGTCCCTGAAATGATCGGTTGACACACACACACACACGCACACACTCAGATGGGAAAGAGATGAACATCAGTAAGCCAAGGCAGAGGGTATCCACCCAAATAATGTGACCTTTTTCCCAGTGGAAATTGGCCAGGAAGAAGCCCTCAAGTGGCCAGGAGTCAAAAGTTGAGTAAACATGCCGCAGAGCCTCAGGCTGCAATGCCTAATCCGGGTAAAGGACGCCTGCTTAAGTGAGAGGAAAGAGATAGTGTGGTGTAGTGGTTTGACTGTAGGACTAAGATTCTGTGAGACCAGAGTTCAAATCCTCGCTCAGCCGTAGAAACCCACTGGGTGGCTTTGGGCAAGTCACACTCCCTCAGCTTCACATGAAGCTAATGGCAAGGCCTCCCCCGCACCCCCCCCACGATACAGTTACCATAGGAGTTGACTAGAAAACAGGTAACAACAGCAAGCCAGTTTACCAGGGTTTTTTTTACCAGTTTTTTTTTAATACCCCGCTCTTCAGCCACAGGGCTATCAGAGCGGCTTACAAATTGTTTTAAGCAATAGCAATTTACACATCTACATTGCTTTAAGCACCATTGAACCCAGTGCGGCTTGAACAGACCTGAATAGGCTAGGTCCGTCAATCAACTAATAGAGAAAGTAGAGGGTGTGAAGCGTAATGGTTAGTGTTATTCAATCAGTTAGTTGTAGTTCTATCCCGCTCTTCCCTTCGCAAGCTCTAAGCTGTGAGCTCGGTCATTTTCTTGTCCACCTTTTTTTCCCCCTCAGGATAACCCCACAAGGTAGATCAACCATTTTATGAGGGGTGGGCAACCTGTGGCCCTCCAGTTGTGGACCCTTTCCCAGTTTTGACTGTATGGAGGCTAGTGTTGATGGAAACTGCAGCCGAGTTCAGATCTCCAGTAGGGTGAGCCCTTGGGTCGGTCAGCCCCCCCCCCTCACCAGACTGCGGCTGCCACAGTTGACCGGTTTAGGCTAAACAGCCGCCTTGGGTCCCATTTTGGGAGGAAAGACGGGCTATTAATCCATCAAACTAACTACAAGTTGTCCCTTCATATTCGCTGGGGTTTGGTTCCAGGACCCCCGTCGATACCAAAATCCGTGAATACTCAAGTCCCATTATATGCAATGGCATAGCCAAGTGGTGTCCCTTATATAAGATGGCAAAAGCAAGGTTTGCTTTTTGGATTATTATTTTTTTTAAAAATATTTTCAAGCCATGAATACTTACATCTGTGGATGCCAAATCCGTGGATATGGAGGGACAACTGTAATTAAGGGGCCGACTGGTGAGCCATACATACCAGGGACGGGGAAATCTGTTGCTCTTCTAGCTTCGATGAACAACACAGTCCCCATCACTCTCAGCATTTGGCCAGGTTGGCTGGGGCTGATGGGAATTGGAGTCCAGGTGCCTGGGGGGCCCCCACCAGGTACCACATAGTCTTGCGGCTCTTTGAGGTGATGATGATGATGATGATGATGCTAAAGACTCATCCCGCTTCGCGGCTAGCTCCCTCGCTTGTAATGTGTAAATATAATGTTCATTGGAAAAGAAAAAAAGAGTGACTATAGTGTGTTTATAGATTAAGAGGAAACATGTATTAGTGTCAGGATAGATAGTTTTATTTTTGTATTAGTGAGAAAAGAGGAACACAATTATTATTATTTTTGCGTTGTTGTTGAGGCCTTTTGCGGTCACGTGTATTTTTCAGTAGAATGGTCTTATTCCAATAAAACATTCCCAATCCCCACTCGAAGGAAGGGCAGGGTCCTCTCCAACCGCAAATCCCGGATCCTTGAGCGAGTTTAATTCTTGAATCTACCCGGGGGAAAGAGCTAACGACGGGACAAACGCCTCTAACGAACAGTCGACAGCTTTATGAGGCCAGTTCAGTTCCCATGGGGACACACGTGTGAGTGTGTGTGTGTGTGTGTGTGTGGTGTGAGTGTGTGTCTCGCCGCTGCTTGTTGCCATCCTTGCCTCGTTCCGTTCCACTGTTGCGCGGCTCTTTGAAATGACAGACGGGCGCTGGATTTCTTTTGAACAACAGGCGTCACCTCGGGCTTGGTTTTATGGGTGGGCGGCTCCCCTTGGAAGGTCTCTCTCTGGCTCTCCCCCCCTTTGGTTCAGCCCCTGCCAAGTCGCCTCTGCCCAGCCCCTTTGCTGTTTTCCACGCCGGACTCCGGCCTTTCTCGGCTTAAGCCCTTTTCCCTTTTTGATGTCGCGAGTCAATGGAGGAATGCTGGCCGGGGTTATCAATCACCCCGCCGGGGCTTAAAGGGCTCCGACTAATCAGATTTAATTGCTCATGTAGCGCCACTCCTGCCCTGGGCCACGACCGCCTTGCTCAATTAAACCCCAAACGCCGCCAATCAATAAATAAGGAACGACAACACGTTTAAGGGATTTATCCAGCCAAGGAACTGAACTGGAAACGGATTACAACCAAGAAGAGGCCTTTCATAATTAAACATGCCCCTCTTCCAAAGGGGGGAAGGATGGAGGGGAGGGGAGAGAAAGACAACCTTTCCGCTTGGAGAGGGGAACATGCACCTGCTTCCCTTTCTTATTCTTGCTATAGTTGCAACTCTCTCCTCAAATAATTAAAGGGAAGAGCCAGGTTCAAATTGGAAGCAGTGGATGGGGGCGGGGGAGAAAAGAGCAGCAGATTTAATTAATTTATTCCTTTACTAAATAAATTAGCTAGTTAACTGCATGTGTAAAATTTAATGTGTGTACACAGGGGATATGTTAGATGTGTAGATGCGTGTGTAGATATGTTTGTGGTGGATGGTTCCCCCCCTGTGTTTTATGTTGTTGTTGATGTACTTGTGAAGAAATTAATATTTTTTTTAAAAAGTTAGTTAATTGCACTTCTATACCACCTTTCCAAAAGCAATAGCACAAAAATAAATTAGCGCATTTGAAAATAAATATTGATTTATTTTAAATATTCAATTACCACATGTTAAAAATCATAAAAGCATAAAACATTTAAAACTATAGAAGCTAGATGAAAAATGCAAGTTCCAAAGATATGTCTTCAAAGGCTTTCTGGAAATCAGAGAAATGGGTGACCAGTTACAGCTGCAGAGTGAATGGGTTCTTAAATTTGGGAGCACTGAACAGAAATCCTTTCCCCACCTGCCTAAAATGCACTGAGCAAGCTGTGCTAAGTGGATTCTCCACTCCTTGACACTCAGATGAGTAAGTTACCCTGGGAGAACGTTCTGGCAGTCTTATGGAATCTGGCATGTGCCTGACCAGCCCACTGGGGAGTCTAATGGACACAACTTTTCACAATGTGTTCTCACAACAAATACCTTTTCACAAAATGCTGTATGGTTGAATACTTTGTGTGTCTGGTTTTTGTGTGCATGGTTTGCAGAGCACAGAGCTGAGACCCTGACCAATATGTTTGCCACAATGCTGAGCTGAAACTGCACAGTGTCACTAGGAAAAGATGCTGTCAGTACCAACACAGTATTGACCTCTGTTCTATCTAGTCCCACACTTAATTGGCTAAAAGGCAATGGCACTGTAAAATATTTTACCTATGACAGAGGATGTCCTTCAAGGAGCCTTCCAACACTATGTACCAGTTTGATACTTTTAACATGTAACAGTAGCTTTGGTTGCATCTGAATTGACTCTATGGCCTAAATCCAATTGCACTTTTAAGTAAACCATTATGTAATTAAACTTACATAAGTGTCAGCTTTCCAAGTTCCTGCTGATTCAATGACTTTGTTCTAGTTGGAACTAACCATTGGATTTAACCTTACGTTTTTATTTCAGTATATGGTCAAAACAGAGATTTGGGTCCACCACTGAGACTTGGGCCACTGTAACAATGAAGAACTAGCAGTTAGCCCCTGTGTGCCTTCAAGTCAATGTTGATTTATGGCAATGTTCTATCACACTTTTCTTACCAAGATTTACTCAGAGGAGGCTTGCCACTGTCTCCTTCTGAGGCTGAGTATGACTTGCCCCATGTCACCCAGTGGGTTTCTATGGCTGAGCAAGGATTTGTTCAGAGGGGGTTTGCCATTGACTTCCTCTTAAGAAGCTGAAAGAGTGTGAATTGTCCACTGTCGCCCAATGGGTTTCCATAGCTAAGTGGGCATTTGAACCCTGGTCTCCCAGAGCCCTAGTCCAATACTCAAACCACTACATCTCATTGGTCACTCATCACACTATGTGCATACTGCATATTTTAAAGAATGGGCCTTTACCAACTGCAATTTGCTGGCCTTTTACAGCTTGCATAGAAATTTAAATAAAACACAGAAAGCACTTTTTAAATAAAAAACTAGCTCCCTTTCCCTTCCTGAATGGAGTACCCACGTCTCGCAAATACCAGTGTATTTTTCACTTGGGAGGCTTATATTTGTTATAGCAGTGTTTCCTGAGAATACATCCCACAACAATATAGGTTTCTATACAAACCACCACCACACCCTTGATAATGCAAGAAGCTGAATGTGCAGTACTTCAGTACATCTTGACCTGCTCATGTATCCACCCAACCTGATTTATGGATACTGTGACATTCACTAAAAACTGCACAGCTCGTAGGCATTCTGTGGAGTTATTTGCTGGGCTGCTAATGAAGACTTCAGTGGGTGAACAGTTCTTAGGTTTAGGATGTTTCCTCCACAGCTCACATCTCCAGGGTTACATATGGTTATAAACTGCATACATTTCTTAGTCCCCTTTCAAGGCTGATTGACCAAGGCCCTTTTCTCTGTCTTAAAGAGGACAAGATCATAAGCTCAATTATTGCAGAGTATTTTGAAGTCACTGGCAATGATTTCTTAATAAAGGTAGCCATGTACCAAATAATATGAACACATAGATTATGTTCTTAGAGATTAATATGCTGGATCAGAAGAGCATGCACTCATTTTCCATGAATGAACACCCTTGGCTATTGTACTAATTCTCAGGGAGAACTTGTTCAATTTATAGATTATCCACTGCTTTCATCAGAGTAATTCAGAGCTAGCACTGTCAAGATCCAGGAGACATCAAAGAGGCTTCCATGCAGCATAACTTTTAAGCATTTTCTCTCTGTGTGTGTTCATGATCTCCTACTCTAAATCTAGATTTCCCAGGAGGGCATCTAAGAGGCCTATCAGTTATTGGTGCTGGAACTTCCCCAAACTGTCCTTCATTTCTTCCATTTGTTGGACATTTACTAATTATTTTTTGTATAGTATTCAGTGAATACTTTTTCTACTTCTATTAAACAGCCTTGCTATTTCTATTAAATTGTTATTCCTATTTGACATCTAATGATATTTCATTTCAATGGCCTACCTAACGGTAGGCCAGGGCCTCCCAATGGTTTAATAATATTAACAATGACATACTTTAAAAAAAGTTTTTAAAGTAAAGTAAAATAAAACAAAGAAAAGGCAGTTAGAATCCCAAGTCTGTAGTAATTTGTATGTGCATATCATCCCAGGACAGAATTCATTAAGCAAAGAAAATAGTTGGCTCTAAACAGAATCAGCAGAAACTCAGTGAGTCAACTGTTTTATAAATTCCATTGAATCAGTGAGGATTAGTTAGGACTAGCAATTGGATTTAGGCCCATATGTGACATCTGACAGTTGATGTATGAGAATAGTTAGCATGCAATAGTATCAAGTATTTGATAGTATTTACACATGCAATGTATTTCATATTTGGCAGCCGTCAGTTTGCAAGTGATATTACTTAATATTCTGTATTGCATAGTTGATATGCAATGCTATTTGTAGCTGGTATGCAACATTCTGCTCAATATTTCACAAAGCATAGAAGCCCATGCCTCCTTCCCAGGCTTGGATTCTATGATTCTACATCAGAAGTGAACTGTAATGGAGTAAAGCAGGTGTCAGCGGATTTCAGGCTTGTGAGATTTACTTTGCTTTTGACTAGAACCCCAAGGACAGGCAATCAGAACCAACTGCAAACATGTTGGTGGGAGGCAGGACAATGGAACAGGATAAAAATGGTGCCTTGGGGGTGGAGGGAGAGCCAATTATTTATGCCCTGGGATGATCTGTACATACAAATTACTACAGAGCAGGGATTCTAAAAGGGGTTGTGTTTTTATTTTATTTTTTAAATTGTGATTGTTACTGTTAAACCATTGGCAGGGCTGGCCCTCCCACTGGGCAGAGTCAGGTAGCCACCTTAGGAGGCAGATGTTAAGGGGGGAACTGCAGCAAGATACTGGAGGACAGATGTGCTTGCCATGGTGCCTTCCTTTTCACTGTCTAAGGTAGCCTGTTGTCTTCAATGTCAAACTGAATATCAGTTTCTCATCTGGTTATCATCTGGGCATGAGCTGGGAGGGCTACGGCCTTGTCTTTTGCCCAGGCATCAACACATTTTGGGCTCCTTGACAATGGGAAGGCAGATGTCCTTGCCAAGCTAGTGCCAATCTGTCTGGGGCTTTGAATACTGCTGGGAATGCAGCTGGGATTCAAAAAGGATGATCCAATCTAATGGGTTTCTGTCAGCAATGGGCATCTCATTCAACTGACAGACTACTGAATGTAGTTTTCTAGGCATTTCATAAGTCATGTAACATACACTGCCCAATATAGATCATAAATCAACAAGCAGAGGTTCTAAATATAGGATCATTATTTTGTTCTTAAAAAAATAAATAAATCAGTAGAATGGAGCTTCTCCCCCCCCACCCTGCAGCTGATGCCTGGTGAAATAAGTGTGGGCAGGAGTCATGGGTGCCAGTTACACGACAAAAATTGTCACGGGGCTTGCTGTGACATTGTGATCCCAAATCCGTCCCTCGCTGTTTATACGATATATGTCACTGATCTGGATATCCCAGGTGGTCCTGTGATTGATATTTACACGTCCAAACTTCTGTTTTTTATTTTTGGTACCGCAATGCTTTATCCTGTGATTTTATTGTTTACACACGTGAACAATTTTTTGTTTGGCTGTCAATCAAGGATGCGATTACTCGTTTTTTCAAACTTTGGGCTACGTGTTTCTGGTTCTTCTTCCTGCCACGGATGGAGTGATTGGCTACAGTTGAAACAAAGAAGAACATCACATGTGCTTTTCATGCACCTCTTGTTCTTCTGTATGGCAACATGGAGGCGGCCACATCGGCTGCTCTGGCTACCGCTGCCCGTTTGCGATTATCTCTTTTAGCTCTTAAGAGGCGGTTAATAATCAGGCATAGGAGAAGGATGCTTCTTATTTTCCTTATCCTTCTTCATTCCCAAGCAATGGAAACAGCAATTTTACGACCACAGGTTATGTACTTTGCTGCTGTTGAACCCCTGGAGGTTCTGAGGCATGTTCGCCCCGACCGGAGGAAGCGACGGTGGTGGGTGTACCCGACAACGGATGAGTGGTGGGAGAAATTCGTGGTGAACATCTGGTCGGATGAACGGTGGATACTGTATTTCAGGATGCCACGGTTCCTGTTCATGTGCCTTGCTGAGTTACTCCGTCCAGAGATTGCAAAGTCGGACACAAACATGAGGAAAGCCATCCCTGTTGAGAAGAGATTCGCTATTGCCATTTTCCTTCTCGCCCACCACTGCTCATATGGTGCAATTTCCCAGTTGTTTGGTGTAGGAAGAGCAACTGTGTGTAAGATTTTTGTGGAGGTCATCCTCACTATGGAGAAGTTACTTCTTAAGCGGACAGTCTTCCTTGGAGATCACAGAAAGGTATTTTTTTTCTTTAATTTTATGTGCTTGTGAAAAATCGTCTAATCGCATCTACTGCTAAGTGTTTAAAAATCGAAATATGCAGTCCCCTATATGATACCATAATGATAACAATTAAAGCTTCCCCGTTTGTTGTTATTAAGGACATGGAGATCATGCCACAGGATATAGCAATGCTTATATTTGGACATATATGTTTAATCAAAAACTCGTTCTTCCGTGTTCTCACTGTTCCCTTTTCTTTCCATTTGATATTTTTTAGGTAATGGATTCCTTTGCAGCAATGGGATACCCACAAGTGGTCGCTTGCCTGGATGGATGCCATGTTAATATAATCCCCCCCATCTGGCAAGGGGACAAATTTATCAACAGGAAGAATAGATACAGTGTTCTTCTTCAAGCGACTTTTGACCACAGGGGGGGGGGTTATTGACGTGGAGATTGGTTGGAGCGGGAAGAATCACGATGCCCGAATGTTAAGGAACTCTGCTTTTTTTGAGACTATGGAGGCTGGCATCTTTGTGCCTGGTAATCCTACACTGACAATTATGGGGAAGCAGGTAGTATCTCTAACTCTGGTAGATGGTGCATATCCAATAAGGAATTGGCTGCTGACACCTTTTAGGGGGACCACAAATCCCAAACAGAGACTGTATAATAGGTACCATAACAAAATTTGATCGATGGCGGAGAGGTACTTCGGCCGTTTGAAATCGAGGTGGAGGGCTTTAAAATACTGTATTGAGGTTGCGGAGGAGAATGTATGTTCTGTAATATGTGCATGTGTTATTCTACACAATATATGTGAAACAAAAGGTAGTATCCTTGATGATCCTCATCGGTGTGTGCAGAGGTTTGTCCTGGACATGCTGGGTGCACCGATGGTTAATAATGATGCTTCGGAGAAGGAGCGGGGGGAGGCGGTACACAATGCTTTAAAAGAATATTTTTGGCTTGAACATCACCGGGGAGGCGGGGAGTAATGTAATGATTGATTTGACATTTTATCAATAACCTGGAATACTTGACATTCTGCTTAATAAAATAGTGGTATTCTAACCGGTGTCTGCATTTCCTTTGCCCTACAGAATTCGATTCATTCTTAACCAAAGGGTACACTAACATTGTCTACTTTCTGTATAATTGTGAATGTATATAATAAATTTGAAGGGCAGTTCAAGTGCACCCTGGAAAGTAGGTCAGAAGGGATACATTTTTATTTTAAAACAAGCAGCCAGAATCTATACATTGTGGTGATTTGGGCGGTTAAATGAATTGGCGGGCTTTTGCAAGGGATTACTCTTTCTGGTAAAAGATCCAGACACTGCCGAATACCTTCGGGGAGTATCCTCCGCTAATTAACCAATTGCTTAGCCAAAATTACTTAAATTTTAAAAATTGAAGCTCATTCCTAAGACCACAGGCTTCTTTTAAAAATGAAACGGTCATCACGAAAACTTATAAACTCGAGTTTTTGCATCCCGCCACGTGGCATTACGATGGCCGAAGGGGGGAGAGGATGTGTCAGGCCAGGTCGGCGCATTGCCTACTGGGGCACCAGGGAGACCAACCTTCTGTTGGAATCCCTGGCCCAGCAGGCCGGTGCACCGGACCGGCTGATGCGGTCCTCTAACAGGAGGAACCACAACTTCTTTCTGGAGGCAGCGCGGTTCCTCCGGTCGAGGGGCTACATACATACTGACCTCCAATGCCGATCCAAATTTAAGACCCTGAAGGGTAAATTCTTCGCGGCATTGGAGGCCAGTGATGGTAGCCCCCCCCCAAAGGCAGCCGCCTTTTTATGCTGTCCTGCATGACCTGTGGGTCCATGCAGGATGGCCAAGCTGGCACGATAGGCTCCCCAGAGGTAAGTTCCACCAAGGCATCTATGGTACCAAGTTGAATGTGTGCCCGTGTGAGTGTGTGTGTGTCCTCCTCTGGATGCTGCTAATTTTATTCCTTCTATGTTTTATTATAGTGGTCCAGATCCAGAGATGGGCCTCTGGGAAGCCCGTTTCAGATTCCTCCTCAGATGAGGAGGGTCAGGAAGGCCCGGCACCGGCTGCACCCCGCCCCAGGTAAGTTTCATTACAGTAATATTTTTTCATAGTTATGGGGGGCATAGAATAAGAAATGTTATAGTTTAGTGCTGGTATCTTAAAGGTATGCTTCATTCCCTTGAAGGTCCCCATGATGCCCAGGAGGCCACAGCCCAGCTGGCTGGGCTAAATATAATTGTATGAATTGAGGAGCTAGGTAAATATTTTTAAGTAGAGAAAATTTAGAAAAGGGTAATCTGCTATGCACATAGCTCAGTTGTTTATAATTTATAATTTCTTTTTTTTCCAATACAGGGAGGAGTCTCAGAGAGGAAATAAGGGACCTGGCGAGGAGGGTGCAAGCCTTAGAGGAAAGGCTTGCCTTGTAAATAGTGTATATATTTATCATGTTGTTTTGTAAATAGTTACATTTGTTTTTATACTGTGGTATACTTTGATTTGTAAATATTGTAAAAATTGTATATAATCCCCTCCATTCAAAAGTTTTTGTTCTCCCTTGTTCTAAGCATCCCGTCTCTTATTTTGTTTCCTTTCCCATGTAATTATTGTAAATAGTGTAAATATTGTTTTCCTTGTAAATATGTAAAATTCTATTTCTGTAACTATGTTTATATGTGTAATAAAATGTAAAAAGTTTACTTTCATATTATATTAAAAAATAAACGGTTATTTGTTTGCACATCAAAAAGCCTGTTTATTTCCCCAAAAGTTCAAAACATCCATTCTATAAGCAGTAAAAAAATCCTTTAAAGAAAAGTGTTTTAAATGGGTTCAGATATGAGGTAGAGAAATGTAAGAGACACACAAATTAACTATGTAAAAAGTTTACATTTTTTAACCCCTACAAGTAAGGGTAAATCATTTGCTAATGATAGTACAGCTACATTGACAGGGGAACTTTTTTTTTAAATTAACCTTGCTGGTCTCCTTGGATTTAAAGAACTTCCAGGTAAACTTTTTGTGGGTGTTGTATGATTATTATCATGTGAATTCTCCTTATCTTCCTCATTTACATTGTTAGTGTTAGAATTTCTTTTCTCCACTACATGTTTTTTAGCATTTCCCATGGACTTAATATGAGTTACCAAGTCCCCAAATAGATCATTTTGTCTTTGTATTTCTTTCAGCATCCTCTCTGATTCATCCATGGAATGCTCATAGAATTTTTCTAGGTACCCTTGCAAAGACATTGTTTGTTCTTTAGATATTTTTTCAATTCTAGACGCAAACATTTCAGCTACTGATCTCGAATTCGCCATCAATTCATTCACATCAGAAGAACGCTTCTTCCTACGAAATAAGGCCAATCTCTCAGCAGGGGACAATGTGGCTGTAGGATTACTCAAATCTGCCACTGAAGAAAATTGGAAATATAAAATCAGTAACATAGTTTATTGCAGAATTTCCAGTACTGACCAAGGTATAACAAATACCTAGCCCTATAACGGTTAGATACATACCATTACGTGCAGGTGTGGTTGACCACACAGTGTCAATCTCTTCTACCACGACTGTGTTGGTACCCTCAGTTTCATTGACCACCAAGGTTTCATTATTCTCCCCAGTTATGGTTAAAGTCACAGTAGATTCATCAGATCCCTGGGTGCCAGATACATCTGGATAAAATAGAATAGTAAAGGAAATTAAGAAAGTCTGTAAATAGAATAAATCAAATCACATTAAACAATCAACAACACTCCCGCGTTGCCTGTGGAAGAGGTAAACAAGTAATTGGCTTCCTTGTTTATGGCAACTTCCAGAAACGCCATTGCAAACATGCCAAGGTGTACGCATCACTTTATAGTCCCAGGGCACACAAACAAAAGCGCACTATTTGTTTTTTACAGCCTTCATTTGCATAATAAAGGGAAAACCACAGACCAAGGTATCACCACTTCAGGGCATATTTTTAAATATGGCAAAGTTTGTCTGTATTGGTAGAAATCTAAGCACCAAAGCAACATTTCATCACTTCAGCACGGGAATTTTTAGATTATATTTGGATGTTGTGAAAACAGAAAATTAAACATCCGTGTTTTCACTTTGATGCCAAACATTTCCAGTAATGGCAGGAAACAGCTAAAGCTGTAATTTTAGCAGCGTAAACAGTAAAGACACACAGCATGCATATCAGTAATGGGGTAGCCATGAACATTTATAAAACAACTTGGCAAAACACTGAAATTCGAGAACAGGATTAATCGAGTTTTCACATACTTCTTAATTTAAAAAAAAAATAAATAAACGGAAAACTTACCTAGGGGCTGTGAGAACAATTCCTCAGAGAACCCCTGCAGCATCTCTTGGGATGAGGGAGGGAATCCCACTTCTTCTTCGATGAGGGGTGTGTGATGGGGAACTGCTGACCCTCGTGGAACCCGCACAATGTTGGTGGTGCTTCCGAGCCGCTTCGGGTGGTAGTTGGCATCACTGCCCAGAATTGCATGCAGTTCTTTATAAAAGGGCATGGTTACCGCATTATTGCCACTTTTGGAGTTGTGGTCGTTTACCTGGCAGTAATTCTTGCGCATCAGTTTAGTCTTCGTACGGCACTCTTCTGCAGTGCGATCATGCCCTTTGGTTTTCATTTCAGCAGCAATCTTTTCAAACAGGTCAATATTTATGCAGGAATCCCTCAGCTGTTCCTGCACTTTTTCCTCACCCCATATGCCCAAAAGATCTATGGTTTTGTTGTAGGACCAGGAGATCCCATGGCCGCCTTTCCTGGGATGAGGTGCACTTTCGGCATCCATCGCTTTAACTGCTCAGGTAAACGGCCAGGAGAACAATGGAGAGGTATCTTCTTCAAATTTTGGGATGGCCAGAAAGGGGGCAGGTACACCTCCTACTTACTGGCCAGAGCCCGCCCACAGACAGGGCAATTTCCGGGCATCTCCTGTGCCCGTGATATGTTGTCATGGGCTGTTTACATTTCCAATTTTCCGCATCCCCCCCGTGACTTTTTTAAATACCGGCACAACCCATGGGATTGAAAGTCCCGCGGGTTGAGAGACAAATGGTGGCCCCCCTTCCGAAAAACACATGTCCGACCCGATGTATATGTAAACTGCCAGGGATCAACACAAATTCTTCCCGGGACATTTTCATCATGTAAACGGCACCATGATTATGGTAATAGTGTCACAATCAAGATTAAGCACCAACTCCCTCCCCGCCAACCTACTTTACTGGCCAGCAGTTGCATGGGGAACAGGAGATCCGTTCTGCTGGTGACTGGAGCATGGGGAATGAACTTTGTTTCAGGTTGGGGGGTGGGTGGGCCAGGAGTGGTTCCTTAGCTAGCTGATATAGAATTCCAGCCATCATTTTTTTCTCTGTAAGCAAACCAAAATAAACTGCACTTCCAATCATATGTTCTTTCATTTCCCTTCTGTTTAAGCTATCATAGCACATGACTGCTCAAATCACAGTAAACTTGCCAATAGCACCAGTGGCACGCAGGAAGCCTCTGGAAGTCAGGAAAATGACAAATGGGTTGGGGTTTCCTTCTGATCTGTTTGTAATTTATAAATCCTACCTCAGTGTAGTCACTGAAAGCTTTGCTTCCTTGCACAGCTTCTTTCTCCTAAGCCTTAAAAAAACCCAATAGCTTTATTTTCACAAAAATGTTTCGTCAGAAAATCTGCTGACAGTGCTTGGGGATATCCTTGAGGATACAGTTTTCCATTTGCTGGACACAAAGGAGAAAATAATTGCAGTTTAAAAATATTGTGGAACTATGCTATGACATGAAGGATAGCCATTAGAAGTAATTTTGCTAGGAAATCCTAATATACCAACATGAGATACAAAAAGGTGGGTAGCTTACAGACTGAATAGCATTGAAGTAAACATTGTGTAAACCAAGTAACAGAATGAGTGCAGGCCACTGGAACTTAAGAACTGACTATATCTGATTGGAAAGCATTTACTGTTACGGTACTATCCTAGAAAGCTTATTTTTCCTTGACAGTGCTAATACTAATAATTCCAATTTTCTGAATTTTCATTAGTCAATTTTACATTTTCTAAAAGACAGTATCTTCTTTTTTTAAAAAAAATATTTTTATTCATTTTTTAAAAATAGTTTTTATTCATAAAACCCAGAATCTTCAAGCTGTGATTTAAGTGAATAAATTCTGGGTTGTCAGTTGCTCATGGGCAAAGAGATTGTCTGAGCTGATCCATGCATGAAAATGTTAACTGCTTTCCTATCTGTGCTCCAGGAAAGGGAGAATTTGACTTAAGAATCCATGCACAGCCACAGAAGCCCACTGGATGATGTTGGGTAAGTCACAGCCTGAATAAATCATAAGCTGGAGTCAACTTGAAGGCACATAACAACATCAAAGAACACATTGCAGGTAAAGCACGTGGAAGCCTTATTTCCCCCTTTCTTTTCAATGCTTTTTATACGAAGGCTTTGCACCTCAATATACAAGTTATCTGGAAAGCTCTCTCCCCGACATGCCCAATCATACACTATTTCCAAGACAGATACTTGAATCTACTTAGTCTTGCTTTCTGGTGACTCTCTGGTACTTTCTGCCCTCTCTTTGATAAGGGCCATCTCATGGCAAGATGGGATTTTCTAAATTTATCCATCCAATGGTGTCATGTCCTTTCACATCTGGATTTCCTTACCTCAGGCTAAATAATAAAGACTGTATGGTGGAACAACATATTTATGGCAATAGAAGAGGGAAAGCTTAGCAAAGCCTCTGTGAGAACAGCACTGAGGTACATCAATAAGCCTTTTGCTATCCTTCTTGTGGGCACACTCTGCCTTCATACACCATTCAGAGCTTTTTGGATTACACCTCCCTCAGGCTTGGAGATTCTGGATGTTCTGGTCACAAAAAGTTGATTTGCACTATTCATCTGGCCATCTTGGTGGTATATCTCTCTCTTCACACACAGGGAGGATTAGAAAGTGACTCTGATGGAGAAGTCCCATCATAGTAAAAAAACAACCAGCAGAATTTTATGTTGATCTTCCCCAGCAGAAAATAAGAAAATGTTCAGGAAAAAGAGCAAAAAAAACTTTCCTGAAGTGCAATTTTCAGACTTTTATTTCTATTCTTTTAAAGGCAGGTTTGACTGGAAGTAATTGAGGTCCATGAACCTGTTTGCCTGAGTAGTTGTTGTACAACTGCACATCTATCTATCTATCTATCTATCTATCTCGAAGAAGATCCCTGAAGGTTTTGAGAAGTAGCCAAATCCATGAATCATATGGAACTTCTGAACTTTCTGAAGATAGTTATCACCATCACATTGGACGTTGTGCTTGGAGGGATCTACCAAGCCCATGAGAGAAACTGCTGTTTCAATCCTCCTGCCTGCTTGAGGTGATGATAGTGGTTTAAATGTCCATGAGTCATGGAGATAATAGCTGTTATTTTAAAGAATGCACAGGAAGGAGGAAAAGAAAGGCTATCTGAAGTTCCCATCTTTAGTACTTGTCTGACGTTGAAGACTGTCACAGAAACAGTTTGAGGTTAAGAACTTCCCAGATAACATTAATTCTGAGCAGTGGCAGCCTTAATGCTACACCAATTGAAGGAACCTATTCACAGCAATTAGAAGCCAGCATAATCAGGCTAGATTTATCAAAGATTGTACTGCCAGCTTTCCAGGTCTATGTGAAGCGCCTCAATACACATGGATGTCCTTTGTAGTTGAAATGGTGACATTCTGGGTTATATGCAGGGGTATAACCATTTAGGAGGGGGAATGGGGACATTGTTCCACCCAAATAAGAACTGTGCCCCTTCTCCATGAAATGTTCTTTCAGTTTCTAGAACTGCAGTAACTTAAAACTCCTGTTGAGCATTTAGAAATATCATTTAAGCATCCAAAGAAAAGAGCACCAGAAGTCATAGAATCATAGAACTGTAGAGCTGGAAGAGACCACAAGGGCCATCCAGTTCAACCCCCTGCCATGCAGGAAATCATGATCAAAGCATCCCTGACAGATGGCCATCCAGCCTCTGTTTAAAGACCTCCAAGGAAGGAAACACTACCATGCTCCAAGGGAGTGTGTTCCACTGTCAAACAGCTCTTACTGTCAGAAAGTTCCTCCTAATGTTGAGGTGGAATCTCTGTTCCTGGAGCTTACATCCATTGTTCTGTGTTCTAGTCTCTGGAGCAGCAGAAAACAAGCTTGCTCCATCCTCAATGCGACACCCCTTCAAATACTTAAACAAGGCTATCATATCGACCCTTAACCATCTTTTTTCCAGGCTAAACCTACCCAGCTCCCTAAGTCTTTCCTCATAAGGCATGGTTTCCAGACCTTTCACCATTTTATTTGCCCTTCTCTGGACACGCTCCAATTTGTCAATATCCTTTTTGAATTGTGGTGCCCAGAACTGGGGAAAAAAAAAGGTTACCTCTAGGCATTTTCTGTGTCCTCCAGCACAATTCTATGATCAACTTCTGGTAGAAGTTGACCATACAGTCGAGCTGGAGGACCTCCAAATGGTACAGAAAACACCTCTCTAGGCATTCATTGGTTGTGATTCTATGGTATGCTTCTGCAGGAAATAGAGAGTTTACTACTATCCGCGATTTTCACTATCTGCAGTAAGTCTGGGAATATATCCCCTATGGATATGGGGGGGTCATACTGTAGTTTTCTGTACAATGTTTTCATTTGATGAAGCAACCTTAAGCGCATAACCTCCTCCTGACTCTTATGTTGCAGAAAAATATTTACTAAACTCAGCAAAACTGCCCCCAGCCTATTGTGGGTTAGTATCCATCCACAGCTCTGCTTATGACACACTGAAATATAATTTACTATCTTTAGCAGGAACAAATATGAAGATAAAAAGAGCAGAAAAGAAGAGATGTCATCTGTGATGCTGTATCTTAGGAAATGGCTTTGTATCACTAAACAAGGCCTGTAATAGAATGCCTGTTATTTGACAAATAACTGGGTTTCTGAACCAGAACATAAGTGCTCATGTCAAGAATGTTTCATTGTAGAATTTAAGATAGCCTGTACATTCTGCAGAGTAGATCAAAGATTTTGCAGTATCACACACAAGCCATAATGGTTAACAGAACGGTCCCTTACCAACAGGATCTGCCTTTTCAGAGGGGTGCTCCCTCGTGCCAATGGGGGAGAAAGAAAGATCTGTTTCTTCCAGAGCTTCAGCTGATCCTCCAGCAAGTAATGGGTGGAATGCAAACACGCCCCAGAGAAGCATTCTAGGTGCAAACATTTTCAGTGGAGATTATCAGACACACTAAATATGGCATTATCACGACGCCAGGAGATCGCTAAAGGGCTTCCTTTTCAGACGACGTCATTCCCATCTCGTCATGCACCCATGCTGCTGCCATTCCACTGGTGCTGCTTTTTACTGATGGGTTAAGCCGTCAATAGACCCCCCATTCTATTTCTGTAATGGAATGTCCTGTGTCTGAAAAGTGCCCTGTTAGACTGGCGCGATGCCAGTGTCAATGGGAGGTCTGTGCCAGAACACTTCCAGGTGAGATCGGAACATCAAGGTAAGTGATACACTTTTTTGTACCCTCCCTGGGTTACTTGTTATGTTTTAAGCATGTTTAGATGCTTGGTGTAACTTTTTGTCTTTTTTTTTTTTTTTTTTTTACTTTTTATGTTTGATCTTCCCACATTCTTGTCTTCTAGCGAGAATGGCCGGGATTTGAAACCAAGAAGTGAAAGGAAGTCTGTTCGAGCTTCATTCACTCCTGGGCTGCCCTGCTGAGGGAATGACGTGTGAGTAAGGTAGGTCTGAAAAGTTTTTTCCCTGTTACAGGGGCAGGAGAGGGGTGGGAGAGGAGATTGTGAGATGGGAACACTTTTTTTTTTGTTCCCATCTGATAATCTCCAATGTCTCCTTTCAACAATGTAAGAAATTTGGGGATTGAGGGGAAAATTCACTGGAGAGGCAGAATTCTCACCTGAAGAGTCAATGCCCACATTTTGTTCTGTATAGCCACACCTCTAGTTATAACACTATGAAACAAGGGGTGTTATTAACCTCCCATGATATTTTTGATCATGTGTGAATTATCTGGAGGATCTGTATTTCTGACCAATTTGCAGGCTCTGTGTTTTGTGTGCCTAAGGGCTTGTCTACACTGGCTAAATAAAACATCCCAGCCATGTGATCAACACTGGATGCCTCATTTCTGTCCTCAGAGGATGCCACTCACGCCAGCGGCAACAGCACCAAGCAATTTGGGATGCGTGTGAGGAAATCTGCCTGGTGACACCATGGAGTGCACCAGTAACAGGGAGAATCCAGGGCAGCTCCAGGGCCAGAATATTCTCAGCTACAACTTGAATGGGACTGGGGCCTAATTTCTTTTGGGAGGGATCTATGAAAAAAAAAATGAAATTCAAGGTGGCTGGAAGTCCACTCTGGGTTTTGAAAAACTCTTGATGTTACGCAATACAGGTAAGAGACCTGAGACTTATTTAAAACATGAATTGCAGTTTCTCGAGGCTTCTAGAGATAACAACTGACACTTTTATTCCAGACTTTCTCCAGCCCCTGGTCTAACCACTTGAGGAGTCTCTTGAACATTTTACAGCCAGGATAGGAACGAGCACCTCATTCTCTGTTTTAGGACCACTGAAACATTTTTGAAGACCGAGGCTGCTGACACACTGCAAAAATAATGCAGTTTGACACTGCTTTAATTATCATGTCTCCATCCAATGGAATCCTGGGATTTGTAGTTTGTTGTGGTACAAGAGCTTCCTGACAGAGAAGACTAAATATCTCACAAAACTACCAACCCCAGAATTCCACAGCATAAAGCAATGTCAAATGCACTATTTCTTCAATGTGTCACCAGCCCAAGAGCAAAAAAATGGTGATCCACTTAAGCTGTGATTTTGTATTGCTATGAACAACAACAACAACAAATCCTGTCTGATAACCAATAAACCAACATATGGTTGATTAATTATCTGCCTTCTCAATTAATTCATCAGTTAAGTTGATGGGGGCAGTGGCATATAGTGCATTTCACAGCTGCTAAAAGAAATAAGAGCAGGAAAAATGTTTTTCCTCTTCCTTGAAAATTTTACTTTTGTTGAATCAAAGAGGAGAGCCATCTTTAATATTTTCTCTTTTATTTCCTAAAAATACACCAGAATTCAGTAGTCTGAAATTATTGGCTACTGTCTCCTTAACTTGCTGGTCTTTCTGATTACAGTAGGCTTGTAGCAGTTGGTGAAGTCAGCCTTAGCCACTTGGGTGGCTGTTCCTTTTCTTCCTCCTCTCAAACTCTATCATGGTACACTAATTGCTTTACCGATTAAACCAGTTAAAGCCTGCATATAACATATTTATTTCAAACAAAATGATCAACAACAATGATCACAGCTTGACTTTGAACAATATAAAAATGGAAGTCAGATCAAACAATCTTGTTAGGTGATACCACTCCCTGCTTTTATGGTAGATTTAGCAACACCTCCTCTTTCCCTGAAACAAAATCTTTCTCACACCTACTCTGTTTTCTTTAAGAGTTTTCACTATCAACCTTCCTTAGTTTTGTTGTTGTCGTAGTCATTTAAGGTTTTTACTCATCAGCTTAACAATGACTGGGGCCCTGTCTATACAGTCAAAATAATGTGTCCGTGATGTGAAAGATCGGCGATCTGTTCAAATGGCCGTTTGCACAAATGTCTGTGTCATTCGGAAGGGGGGCAGCCAAATCCACTGCAAAGTCAGTGGCTTTGTATGGATTTTCTGAAAAGCTCTGTACCACTTCCAAATGTGTGACCATTTGAACACTCACATCCGTACAGGTATGAACAGGCAATGCAATCTGATTGGCTTGATGAGCACAGGGGGCAGGGCTAGCAAAGAGGGAAAGCAGCTGAGGCAACCATGTTGGGTTTTTGGCTAAGCAAGGGTCCAGTAAGTTGATCAAATGGCAGTCTCATACTCTTTTTAAAATTTCTTTATGAGTACATACAAAGTGTTGCTTGTGCACACCCTGGGAAACTGTTTTTTTTTTTTTTTTTAATTTGGCGGCGGCAGATTTAGGACTTTTTCGGACGTCTAAAATGTAACGGAAGCAGCCTCACCACATTGCGAGGCTGCTGCGCTGCAGGGCGCCCCTTTCACATGACGCCCGTCCCTGCCAGTACTGTTGCGGTACCACAGGGACATTTGAGTGTTATATTTCAGCGATTTTTACTCATGATCAACATTTGTGAGTAAAAATTGCCGAAATATAACACTCAAATGTCCCTGTGGTACCGCAACAGTACCGGCAGGGATGGGCGTCATGCAAAAGGGATGCCCTGCAGAGCAGCAGCCTCACAACGTGGCGAGGCTGCTTCTGTTACATTTTAGACGTCCGAAAAAGTCCTTAAAATTGTGAGTAAATCACTTGTGGCAGCCATCTGGCTAGGGGGTCATGTGGAGTTTTTTGGGGGTGTCTTTTGGCCATGTAGACAGGCCTCATCAATGAGAATGCCTGCCTTTCTGAACATGTTTGTATCCCCCCCCACCTTGTATAGACAAGACCTAGGGTACACCCATGACACTTTTGATGTAGCATATGGCAGATACAAACTTTAAGGAATGGGAAGGCTCCAAAGCTCCCACAGGGCTGACCCAACATATTTTTCTGCATGAAGGCAGAGAAGTAAATGGTGCCCATCTCCATTAAACCAAGGCTCAGAGTACCAAAGGATGCCCAAGTTATTCTGGGATAGACAGTAGCACGAGCAACCAATCTTTGGGGTGCAAACAAAAAATCCAAACAATATAAATAAATGTAAAAGTATCACTGTGCTGAGGTTTCATAGAATTCACCCCCAGTTGTCTGAAGTTGTCACCTCGTTTTACCAAACAGAGGTATGAGAGAAGGAAATCACATAAGACAAAGGCAGGGCAGGATTGTTGTTGAGTGCCATCAAGTTGTTGCTAGCTTATGGCAACCCTAAGGTGAACCTATCACTCGGTTTTCTTGTCAAGATTTGTTCAGATGGGGGTTTACTTTTGCCTCCCTCTGAGGCTGAGAGTGTGACCTACCTATGGTCACCCAGTGGGTTTCCATGCCTGAGCAGGGATTCAAACCCTGCTTGGAGAGTCATAGTCCAACACTCAAACCACTACACACACTGGCCCCCAGGGCAGGACAAGTATGCATATATAGGCCTGAGGGCTGTTAATTTCAACTAATGTGGACATGCTGAATGATTATGATTTATATATGTTTTTGATTTGTCATTCACCAGCTGATTCAATGGCTCTATTCCAGATAGAGCTAACAAACAGTATGGAGCAAATTGAAGGGAGAATTTTGTGTTGTTCCAGTGATGACAGCCCTTAGAGAATAGTAGGGTAAATGTCATTGGAGGAGGATGTGGAACAATTGCCATGAAGTGCATGGTTCACTGACATGTGCTCCCATGGGATGAGGAGCTGCGCAAGAGCAGCATAGCACAGCTCTTGCCATAGCTCCTATTCACTTTACTGTGGCTTGTGCAGGAGAACTTCTCAGGAATCATTGTGGCCCAATTATGAAAGACTGGGGTCCACAAAAATTGGTGTGGAAAATGGAGGCAATTGTGGTCCATTTAGAATGGTGGAGGGTGCTTCTAGTCGTTAATGCTCAGCCATTCTAAAGAAGTCTGCACAACTGTGGGATCTTCCTACACAATGTAAGGGGAAGACCAGTCTCTTTTCTGGAAGGTTTGTCCCTGGCTGATGTGATGGTTATTCTACAACACCAGGCAGGTTCATGGGATCTGGGAATGGGGGAGCACCATAACTTCACCACTTCCTGACACCTAGTGTTGTTGACTAGAAGTATTCTGCTAGTGTAAATGAATCTTCTTGCTTTAGCATAGTTATTACTGATGGTATACCACTAGTAATAACTGATCTTGAGCACTTACATTTGGTAAACACTCCAGCATAGTAATTACTCATTGTCTCACATCATTCATATCTACAGTGGTATTTGGTCATGTATCTGTGGCTCAAAATGAAATTGCCTGTTCCGTACTTCCTCAAACCACATTCCACTTGTGGGAATGCTAAACTCTCTCACACACTTTGGTAACAGAGACAACATATTAATAAACATTGCAAAATGTAACTCTAGGTTACTGTTTCTGAGCACTTCCCTAGCCTCTCCCACGTGCCTTTCTCCACATCACATCACTACTGCAACACGAGGCTCAGACTTCCACTGCATGGTTTCCTCTCTATCCTCCAATGTGCATCCAGTTAGGATCTATACTGTGTAGCCTCTATGGATATTGAACATTGCATTACAGCAAATCACAGTATGTGCAGGAGGTTGAGGGAAGAGAGCACTGTCCCAAATATGAATTCTGCACCCTAATGGCGTTTTCCTTCAGTCTCCAAATTTCTAGCATTGCAGAGACTGAGACACTAAAAATTGTTCACACCTCTAGTATTTGTTATACAGCATTTGCATTCTTTTGCTAAGTTGGCCTGCCCCTTTTTTCTTTGGAGGCCTGAGCTATATTCCAAAAGGTTCAACTGAAGTTTGAAGTTACTGCAACGATAGAAATTTGGGGATTTGAAGGAAATTTTCACTGGGAGCGGAGAAGACAGAATTCTTCTTGGGGGCATCAATGGCCTCATTTTGTTGCCCCCCCCCAATCTACACCCCTAACATTAGTACATCTAGTGCAGTTTGATCAGGGTGCACAACCTATAAGGGGCTTTGGGCACTCCCCCAAACCTAGCTACTTCTGAATTTTTTTATTGATGGATGGGCTGTTGACCTGGCTTCCAATTTTGCTGCAAATGTTTTCTCCACTGCTTCACTTACCACTGCACGTTTTAGGCTTTATGGATACCCCTTGCCAATCCTCTCCAGTCTTGTTCTGGTGTCTTGAGTTTTACCTCTAGGAAGACACTTTAGGATCCAGTCTCAAATAACTGTCCTCTGTTGACCAGAGCTCTCTCAAAGCGGGGTGGGCAAAGGGTGACCCTCAATAGCTGTTTTTGCAGCCCTGGCCCTTCTGGACTATGCAGAGTGACTTTTCTGTGGTCCCGCCAAAGAATGAATTGTCTCTTGTAGAAGCTTCCAGGAGTGGGAATTCACCTTTTAAATAGGTATGGTCCCCTCTGTACTACAAACAAATATCCGTTTTTGAAACGAGGAATGGGATTGCCCATGCAGCCCTCAAAGGGTCCCAGGAGTAGAGAACTGGCCGCTGGACCCACAGCAGTTGCTCACCCCTCTCCTAGGGGATGCTGGAGCAACCATAGTGTGAATACTCTAATATTTCCCCTCTTCTTTGTAGATGGTGACATAAGTATTGCCTATAGTAGATTTTGGATTATTAAAGAAAGTTTATAGACTAACCCAGTGATCTGTGCTTTTTTTTCCTGTTTGGGTGAATAATACCAAATGTAGCCATCTAAGAGAAGGATTTTAAAACTGGGGAAAAGTGATTTTCTCTTATTGAAAGATGGGATGTTATGTTTGGAGCAGGGGTGGGGGGGTCATATCCTCCAACCATTAGGTACTACCACCCAAATTTACCTCACATAGTACACCATCTAACATTACTCTTCACCTTTACTAATAGGAAAAGCTACATTATTTCTTTTTTACTTTTAGTCTTTGACTCACAAGGAACCTGTGTGTTTTATGTAGATCCAGGAATGGATTGAACTAACATCTAGCCCACCCCCCCTTCATTAAATTGAGGATGCTACCATTTTGTCTGACCAGCTCTGGTGCAACCTGCAACTAGTTAGCACCAAAGAGAGGTTAATTACAATAGGGCTTCCATCCTCACCCAGGATTATATCTTAGACAAAACTGCGGATTTTTTTTGTAGCTGCAAGATGCAGCTTTTATTGTGCAATTGTTCTGACTCAGTCACAGAATTTTAAGGGAAGTCCAGATGTCTTTGTTTTTCCTTTGTTACTCCATATTTTCTCCCTGCTTCCTATGTGTTTTTTTTACAACCTCACCCCTGCCCCCCCCCAAAAAACCCATTAAAAAAGGAAAGATGAAATAGATGCACCATGTCTTAAGACCATCACCCCTGAATGTACCTTTTGCTGCTAGAGCTACTATTAGGCAGAGTGAGGCTGCTGCTTTGAGGGAGTGATGGGGATATCTACATCTACATCTACATCTATATCTATTGGAGGACAGAGCTATGTGCATCACACTCAATCAGACCTGTGTCCCCCAAGCTGGCCCAGGTAGCTTCAGGTGTATGTGAGGATGCTGTCTTCTCACCCATGATCAAATCTGAGTCACCTCTCATTTATGTGGAACTGGGAGAAAGGCATCATCTCCTCCTTTATCTCACACATCAAAACATCATGTGATGCCTCCTAACCATTTGTGGCTTTAACATCATGCTAATTGCTCCTCTGCATACCTCTTTCTCCCTTTCTAGCTAACATCATCCTATCCATAACATTACATTATGATGTAGGGTTCTGAGGAACTTAACAGCTTGCTCAATATTTTGGAATGGCTTTGTCATTTTTTCCTGCTACTCTTGGACCTCATTCTTTAACTAGTGCCTCAGCTGAACCAGTCTGGAGACTGCAGTGAAGAGAGAAGCTGGGCAAGTCTGATTAGAGCCAGCCAATCACAGCTCAGGGAATGCTGTGAAGGGGGGGGCTACAGGTGGAAAAGCATACAAAGTAGGAACTTCTCTGCTAAAGGGAGAGACAGGAGTCAGATAGGGAAAGGATGTAATAGAGTCATGGCAGTCAGAGACGGGAAAGATCTGAAAAGGGTTTTAGGAGCTGAGAATGAAGAAAGAGTTCAGGGATTTCTTGTTTAACTCACTTTGTTATATAATAAATCTTTACTTCTAATTTTCTACAACTGAGTCTGATTGTTCCATTTAAGAATTGACAAGGAGACTGGTCATGCTTATATGAAGAACCCACTGGTCAACAGAGCCCCTTGTCCATACCAGGGATCACCTCAAGGGATCAGTACCTGATCCAAGGAGAGATCTTGAGGCCCAAAGGACAAGGTGAGTGACTGGAGCCCAAGGGTTGGAACTGCAGGGTCAGCCTCTATAAGCTGTAGAAAAGGCAGAGCAGTTCCTTGAATCCGTGTGACCCCCAGCTTGGTGTCCTTCACAGATCTGTTGGACTACACCTACAACTCTCAGGCAGGACCCAGAGAGTGCTGCTCGGGGACAGTAGCTCCAGTAAAAGGGAGCTTACCTGTGGAGTACCACAGTGCTATTCTGTCCCCGATGTTATTTAACATCTATATGAAGCCGCTGGGTGAGATTATCCGGAGTTATGAAGCTGGGTGTTATCAGTACGCTGATGACACTCAGATCTATTTCTCCGTATCTCATTCATCGGTCTCGAATTCTGACGGCATCTCTTCTCTCAATGAATGTCTTCGGGCAGTAATGGGCTGGATGAGGAAAAACAGATTGAGACTGAATCCAGACAAGACAGAGGTGCTCACGGTAGTGGCCCCGAAACCAAGAATTGGGTTGCAATCTCCAGTCCTGGATGGGGTCACACTCTCCTCCAGTGAGTGTGTTCACAGTCTAGGGGTGCTCCTTGACTCGTCACTCTTGATGACAAATCAGGTAAATGCGACAGTCAGGAGCGCTTGTTATCAGCTTCGGCTGATATGCCAGCTGCGCCCTTTTCTGGAAGTAAGGGATCTTGAGACCGTTGTGCACGTGCTGGTAACCTCATGTCTTGATTTCTGTAATGCACTCTACATGGGGCTACCCTTGTGCTTAGTTCGGAAATTACAGCTGGTACAAAATATGGCAGCCAGGCTAGTTTCTGGAACATCTAGGAGGGACCACATTACTCCGGTTCTGAGGTCCCTCCACTGGCTGCCTATCAGCTTCCGGGCCCAGTATAAGGTGTTGGTTATCACCTTTAAGGCCCTAAATGGCTTGGGCCCAAGCTATCTCAGGGGCTGCCTTCTCCCTTATAATCCTCCCCACGCTCTCCGGTCCTCTGGGAGGAATTTGTTGCAGCCAGAAAGATCTAGGCTGGTGACCACCTCCCAGAGGGCTTTCTTGGCTGTCACCCCCAAATTGTGGAACAGCCTGCCAGATGAGATCCGCCTATTGACATCATTAGACAGCTTTAAAAAGGCTGTCAAGATGGTTCTCTTCAGGCAGGCTTTTCCGGAATAGCTAACCCCGGCCTCAGGAACCCACTCTAGAGGTTGCTTCTGGAGCTCCAAACTGATGCTGCTCGCTCAGAAGGGTTTTTAATAAATTGTATTATATACTGATTTTAATTTGTATTAATTTAATAATGTTTTAAAGGGGGAAGGGATTTTGAGTTGTTTTATACTGTGTACTATTTTATTGCTGTAAGCCACCCTGATTGCTTGCAGAGGGGCAGGATAGAAATAAATTTTATTATTATTATTATAATTATTATTATTAACTCCTGTGATCCTTGAACCAGCTGACCTACATACACAAAACTTCAAAACTCCATCCTCTTCATCTTTAGTCTTCTCCCTTTCAGCACTTTTCCCAGGCATGATCCAAAACGCTAAGAGGGTATATAAGGTTTTTGAAGATAGCAGTCCAATGTACATCACCTGAGATGCAGGTCCACTGTAGGTCAGTGAGCAATACTCTGAGGAAAAAGATCCCAAGTCAGGCCTGTCTCTTTAATGTGTTTCAATATTTTTTAATGTTTAATGTTTTTAACTTATAAATTCTTTAATTCTTTTTTTAAAATGTATTTATATTGTTATTTGTTTAGCTTTTAATTGTTTTTAACTTGTGTTTTTTTAAAGCTGTTAGGTGCCTTGAGTCCCATTGTTGGGGGAAAGGCAGGATAGAAAATAATAATAATAATAATAATAATTCTGTGATATCCTATTCTTGCTTTCATTTGGCTGCGTTGTCTTTGGTTAGGTTTTTTTTTTAAATCTCATAAGGTTAAAATTTACCCTGAGATCATTCAGTGCTTTCCATATGTTTTTGACTGAAATTCACATCAGCTCAAGCAGGGCCAGCCCTGACTTTAGGCAGAGTGAGGCAGTCCCACTGGTGGCTGATGCTGGAAGGAAGCATCAAGGAGTTGGAGGGAAGATTTGTGTGCCATCCAGCTTGATTTGTGCCCCCTAAACTGGCCCATTGTCTTCAGATAAAAAAGGAAATAGGAAATGCCATCCTAGTGTCTGTGTTGAAGAAAGATTGAACTACCAGTCCCATTGGATCCCTTATTGGGAAAAAGATGGAGTATAAATTACAGAAATATTTTTTTTTTGTACATGGAATGAGTGGGGGACATCAACTAGTCCTTTGCTTCAGGCAGCAGAAAGTCTTGGGCTGGCCCTGATTCCCATGGACAATAGTCAGGGATGAATGGAATTGTACCGTAGACCAAAATGTCTTGATAGTACAAGGGAGAGAAGGCAGCTCTAGCAGCAGTCCCCATTTTTTTTAAAATCACTATTTCCTTTTTTATTTTATTGTTTGTGTTTATGCACCATTAGTTTGATTTGTTCCATTTCCTTTCAAGAATAGATGCAGTATTGAAATAGAAAATTGCACCATTTTGAAACATCTTTTCATCAGTGGGCTGAACAAGAAAAGAAAAGCAGTTGTTTTATACATTTCATTGCAACAAGGGTACCACTAGGAACCTTTTATCAAGCCACTTTGCCCCTTAGCAGTTAGTGTATTAGGGTCATAAGATAAGAATCCTTTTCCAGATACAATCCATTTGCTTTGTACTTCACATCTAATGGGCAGTTTGGGAAAGAGCCTTCTCCAACCTGTATTTAAAATTATCCATTTAAAAGATAAGTAAATTGTAGCTGCTCATTAAACCCAGCACTTCATGCCACACTGCAAACATGTATTTAACTAAGAAAGGAACACAGCTGTGGGCTCTCTCTGTTTTCCTCTTTCCTCTGAGATCTTAAACTGTTGTGATTCATCATAATTTCCAAAAGTGCCTGAAAATTACAGGCCAAGCACGATTGCAAAACACTGCAAAAATCAGGGAACTCAATGCATTTACAAGTGAGGTAACCATTGTTGGTTGAAAAAGTTGAAAATTTTAACTTTACTTTCAAAAAGCTTTTATGTATCCAAACATAACGTCAATACTTTTGCCAAAACCTTGTAACTTTAAGTTCAGTTCATTAATATGAACAGAGAGATCTGTTAAAAACATTAGGGTGTTGACCCACTTATCATCATTAAGCTGAAGAAAGTTTCCCAGATCCTTATCGTCAAGAAATACCATAATTTCTTCAAAGCACTCCACAAAGTGCTCAAGAACTTTGCCTTGGCTCAGCCATCTTACATTATTGCACATCAGCAGTCCACTTTAGGTGGAATCAACCTCCTGTAAAAGTGCCAAAAATTCTCGCTTGTGAAGGGGGCGAGCAGCTATTAAATTATTTTTGTAACAACTGACATTAAGTCATTTAACTCGGTGAATCTTGCCTTGGCACATAAAGCCTCCTGATGGATAATACAATGAAAAGGTACAATTGGATGTCCTATAGCTTCTGTAAACAATTTGACAAATCCAATTTGTCAATTGGGTGCCTCATCTGTCGTCACTGACACAACTTTAGAGATATCACTGCTTAGGTCACAAAATGTTTGTAGAACAACCTTACATATTTTGCTTCCTGCTGTACTTGTTGGCACTGATACTAACTTTATCAATTCTTCTCTCATTGTGAGACCATCAGAATATTGACCAATAATGGCCAACTGAGCATGTGATGTGACATCAGTAGTTTCATCAAGAGAGATCAAAAAATATTTACACTTCCTTGGCTCTCTCTCTAATTGATGTTGTACGTTTGTGTTCAGTCTTTTATGATATTTCTACTGAATGATAACTCAGATATTCTCTTAATAATTGGATCTTTATTCTGCATATCGTGAAATAGAACTGGTGCACATCTTAGGAGAGTTTCTTTAATAAATTCTCCCTCACTGAGAGCTTTTCCATGCTGAGCTATAGAGTGAGCAATGCTCAAACTTGCAGATGTTAAATTTGTAGACTTTTCATAAATTTAAGGATGGAATTAGATTGGCTCTTATAAAGTTGTACTTGCCTGGAAATGTATGCCTTCCTTTCATCCTCACTTTTCCCCAAGAGCTGGGAATGATTAGTTTCAAAATGTCTGTTTATATTCCACGTTCTTCTTACTACTGTTTCATTACATAGAACGCAAAATGATCTGCCATTTTCTTCTATAAAGCCATACATCTCAGTCCATGTCTCTTGAAAGGATCGGCCACTGCTACTACTTATATCCTTATTAACCCCTATTTCTGCTTATTAACCCTGCCCTTCCCTAAAAGACAGTTACATGCACCATTTTGTTGTTAATAAGGCTAGTTAACTCCTAATTGCCTGCAGGCCTAACAAGCGCTATCTATAATTCTATCTTCTGTCACTGCCCCCGTGATGAAGAACCCAAAAAATAAAAAAAAATAAAAAGTTAAGTAAAGGAAGTAGTAGTAGTACAGGGGGTGAGGGGGTGTCCGAGGCAGCTGCCCACCGCCCTTTGTTTTGCCTCTATCTGCGCTGCTGGGGTTGAACTGGAGGCTTTGCACCAGGGCCAGCCTATTTATACTGGCCCCGTTGCCAGCCTCCGCGTCATCTGGCCACGCAGGAAATGTGGCTGGATGTCCCTGCCCTCCATTCTGGGCAGCCACTCAGGGTGCAGCTGACCGGCTTTGATTGGCTCCCTTTTCCCAGCCTTCCCCACAGCAGCTGAGGCTGCCAAAAGAAGTAGGCCAACATGGCGGCCTCCTCGGAAGGGCGTGTGCTGGCTGGAAAGCCTCCCCCCTCCAGCCCCTCCCCTCCAGTGACCAGCCACCCACCCTTTCCAAAGCCAGGATCACAGCTTTGGAATGGGAGGGTGCTGGCTGGAAAGCCTCCCCCCAGTGGCGACCGGGGCTTCGTAGCCTCGCCTGACATTTTCATCTCCCCCACCTCCCTAAAGTGGTTACTGGGGCTTTGAAGTCCCGATCACCACTTTAGGGAGGGTGGTGAGGTTGTGGGGGGGAAGGGGGAAGGAGGCCTAGCTGTGTGTCACCACAGATGGCTATGCATGTCAGTGGTGACACGCGTGTCATAGATTTGCCATCACCGTTCTAGCATAATTCTATGGTATGTGTCCCTATTTTGTGTCCCACAGATAAATGAATAACTGAAACTGCAGATATGGGGGTCCAACTGTATATGTTAATAAAAAGTACAGTTGTCCCTCCACATTCGCGAACTTGACATTCGCGGTTTTGGTTATTCGCGGTTTTGGGAGGGCCCCCCCGCGAAGGCCTGGGGAGGGAGGGAGGGAGGGCCGGGGAGACCTCCGCGGGGCCTAGGAAGGCCCCGCGAAGGCCTGGAGAGGGAGGGAGGGAGGGCCGGGGAGACCTCCGCGGGGCGTAGCAAGGCCCCGCGAAGGCCTGGAGAGGGAGGGAGGGAGGGCTGGGGAGACCTCCGCGGGGCCTAGCAAGGCCCGGCGAAGGCCTGGGGAGGGGGGAGGGAGGGCCAGGGAGACCTCCGCCGGGCCTAGGAAGGCCCGGTGAAGGCCTGGAGAGGGAGGGAGGGAGGGCTGGGGAGACCTCCGCGGGGCCTAGCAAGGCCCGGCGAAGGCCTGGGGAGGGGGGAGGGAGGGCCGGGGAGACCTCCGCGGGGCCTAGCAAGGCCTGGCGAAGGCCAGGAGAGGGAGGGAGGGAGGGCCGGGGAGACCTCCACGGGGCCTAGGAAGGCCCCGCGAAGGCCTGGAGAGGGAGGGAGGGAGGGAGGGCTGGGGAGACCTCCGCGGGGCCTAGCAAGGCCCGGCGAAGGCCTGGAGAGGGAGGGAGGGAGGGCTGGGGAGACCTCCATGGGGCCTAGCAAGGCCCCGCGAAGGCCTGGGGAGGGAGGGAGGGAGGGCCGGGGAGACCTCTGCAGGGCCTAGCAAGGCCCCGCGAAGGCCTGGAGAGGGAGGGAGGGAGGGCTGGGGAGACCTCCGCGGGGCCTAGCAAGGCCCCGCGAAGGCCTGGGGAGGGGGGAGGGAGGGCCGGGGAGACCTCCGCGGGGCCTAGCAAGGCCCCGCAAAGGCCTGGGGAGGGGGGAGGGAGGGCCGGGGAGACCTCCGCGGGGCCTAGCAAGGCCCCGCAAAGGCCTGGGGAGGGGGGAGGGAGGGCCAGGGAGACCTCCGTGGGGCCTAGCAAGGCCCCGCGAAGGCCTGGAGAGGGAGGGAGGGAGGGAGGGCTGGGGAGACCTCCGCGGGGCCTAGCAAGGCCCGGCGAAGGCCTGGAGAGGGAGGGAGGGAGGGCTGGGGAGACCTCCACGGGGCCTAGCAAGGCCCCGCGAAGGCCTGGGGAGGGAGGGAGGGAGGGCCGGGGAGACCTCCGCGGGGCCTAGGAAGGCCCCGCGAAGGCCTGGAGAGGGAGGGAGGGAGGGCCGGGGAGACCTCTGCAGGGCCTAGCAAGGCCCCGCGAAGGCCTGGAGAGGGAGGGAGGGCTGGGGAGACCTCCGCGGGGCCTAGCAAGGCCCCGCGAAGGCCTGGGGAGGGGGGAGGGAGGGCCGGGGAGACCTCCACGGGGCCTAGGAAGGCCCCACGAAGGCCTGGAGAGGGAGGGAGGGAGGGCTGGGGAGACCTCCGCGGGGCCTAGCAAGGCCCCGCGAAGGCCTGGGGAGGGGGGAGGGAGGGCCGGGGAGACCTCCGCGTTGCCTAGCAAGGCCCCGCAAAGGCCTGGGGAGGGGGGAGGGAGGGCCAGGGAGACCTCCGCGGGGCCTAGCAAGGCCCCGCGAAGGCCTGGGGAGGGGGGGAGGGAGGGCCGGGGAGACCTCTGCGGGGCCTAGCAAGGCCCCGCGAAGGCCTGGGGAGGGAGGGAGGGAGGGCCGGGGAGACCTCCGCGGGGCCTAGCAAGGCCCCGCGAAGGCCTGGGGAGGGAGGGGGGAGGGGAGTCATTATTCACGGATTTTTCACATTTGCGGGGGTCCGCGGAACGGAACCCCCGCGAATGTGAAGGGACGACTGTAATGATCTTTTGTCGATGAAATGTAATGATCTTAGCAGGCATTACATTATTTCACAAAAGGAAAATTATTGTGTCCTTGTTACCTCAAAAAGTAACATGTTATAATAATATTGTTACTTATAACATGTTATGTACTAACTGGAAATCACAATCCTATATATGTCTCTTCCAAAGTAAGTCTCACTCCTCAGACCGAAGGGGTACCTTCTTGTGCAATGTCCCCCAAAACAAGTTCCAATATTCACTTTGGTTTACTTTATAATAGGACTACAGCCTGTCATTTGGGAAGTAACATTTAAAGTACCTCCCTCGTTGTTAATGTCCTCTCCCCAGTGTTAATGTCAAGGATTCAAAGGAAGCTTCTATAGTGGGGCTTTCCAAAAAGTGAGATGGACTGTGGTAGCAGGGGAGTCAGCTTTTGAACACCTACTGTGCCTATAAAATAAATTGATCTGCACACATTAGCAGAATACAGCACTTCTTTCTATGCTTTGAAAGGCTTCATCTACTGATTTCCTAAGGCCAAGTGGAACTGAAATAGAGTAGCCTGCTTCTTTTAGGTAGTTGTTGATCCTGGTTCCTAAAGAGTCACAGGCCAAGATCCAATAAACTGTTAGCAACAGCAATCTTAGCATGCCTATAATTCAGTAGTTACTATTTGGTATGTCTCTGTAAGAGTTTAGGCATAGCACATATTCTGGCCTTTTTCTGTCTTAAGCACACCTTAGCCATACCTTCTCTCTTCTTGCATCAGTTAGTGTGCACTTAGTCTGCATTTGTTCATTTCCATTTTGCAGTTCTCCTCTGCATTTGAAGAACACATGTTACAGAACATGTCATCATGAGGTGTTAGTACTTTTAGTATTCATACATAAATCTGCTTCATATGCTTTTACAAGGAAGACTAAACCTACTGTGCTGTATTCTCTGCTAGATCCTGTGTATGTGATGTGAGGTTGGTCGTTGTTCTCCTTCTGCTTGTGAACACTAACATGTCACGAAGAAGATTCTAAGCATAGGTAGCTGCTGGGAGAATGCCTGAATTCTTCTATGATACACACATACATCTTCACACATTTTTTGACTGGTGTATAAATATGGACCTGCTCCTGATCTTCCTAATAAGTATCTTGTCATTATTTTGGTGGGTGTTCCTGTGCTCTTTATGTATAACATCCATCCACATGCCCTTCCTCTTCTACTTCACTTCCTTTGTGTCTAGGCAAGAGTGAGTTCTATTAGCTGGCTTGTTAGAGTTCCCTCTTCTTAAATATAGTGCTAAATCCACAGCATCATATTATGAGGTCCAGCCCTTTTTGGTGAATACAACAGAATCACTCTCCTCTGCTTACTCTCACAGTTGGCTGGTTCAAATGTTCAGTTGCTAAGGCAATAAACTCTTCCCTCTCAAACTGACCCCCATCCTAACATGACAATGAATCTTAGAAATATATCTCCCTTTGGAAACTGAAGCTTCATCTCTGTGTGTGTGCGTGCGTGTGTGTGTGCGTGCGCGCATGTGGCTAGGGTTCACCATGTAGGGAGTGGGTCAACCTTTTCCTCCCTAGAGGAAATTCCTCTTGAAAATCACACACTGAAGCTAAAAAACCACACACCTTCCACTTACACCATGGGATCCTCAGGACCTTGCGAAATAGATCCACCACCCAAAGAAGCACTGTCGATTTCAGGCGTAGCAAGTCCCCTGATCAAATTAGGAATTTTCACATGGGAAATCTCTTGTTTTCACTTTATATTCACACTTTATGTACCCTTTATGTTCACATTTATGGTTGCCAAATCTGGTGTAGGGGTGAGGTTGTACAACCGTATAGGGGTCTGTCTATATGAGGAGAAAAAATGTGGCTTGATGCACACTAATGCCAATTTGAAGCAGCTTTGATTTGTCTTAATGGTTTTTTTAGCAAAATCACAGGCATGTGAAGTTATTCACATTTGCTGTCCCAACAGGGTTGCCTGCAAATCAAGATGGCAGGCGCAAGTTAATTACTCAGATTTTTATTGTCACCAGTTGCCACTGCTGGAAAGTATTTTTTTTAAAGGTGCAAAAGTGCAATATTCCACCTAAATAAATTTTAAAAAGGAAAAAGGCTGTTTTGCCACCTGAGCTCAAGTGAAAATCCAAGGTGGCAGTTCTGGGCACTTGCCTTGTTAGCAAGCTCTGCCCCTGCCCATGTCTGACCAATCAGCTTCCATTTCTGTTCTTTTGCAAATGCGAATGAATGAGAATCCAATTGTCCAAACGAGCAACAATGCCCATTCTCTACGGAGCTTTTTTAAAAATACGGGAAAAGCTGCAAGGCTTTCCTGGCAGAGTTTATGGTGAATTTGGCCCCCCTTCTTCTGAATACTGTGATCCAACGCAGAATGCCATTAGGACAGGTAGGATTCCAAGCGAATGTGGACCAGGGGTCTGCATGATTCTTTTAACCATTAAGACAGCCCCCAGGACAAATGCATTAACCAAACACTCAAACACCTGAATTGGTTTGTCTAAGAAATCATATAAATACAGAGAAGAAAGAACACAAAGTGTGCTTTGCTCTGATATAAAGAGAGTGATCAATGATGCTGATGGAAAATGGAGGCTAAAAACTCTCTTTTCCCAGAAAGCATATCCTCTGCTATGATAATTAAGGGATCTAGAAAGCAGAGCCACAATATCCCTCTATTCAGAATGATGCAGTGTAGAAAGCATGGTATGTGCTCTCTCCCTCTCTCATTTGGCTTCATAAATTATCATACTCAGCTCTGATTGGCTACATGATCTTTTTTTAAAGCCGATTCAGAGTGAAAGCAATATTTTGTCTCTTAACTTTGCTTTGGCTTTGTGTTATTGCCTTCCAGCCAAATCTGGCTACATAAAAAAAGCTCATCACACTTTGCTTTCTTTTGTTTATGTGTTTTTTAATTGTCCTGATATATGCTATATGCTAGATAAAGAAGCAAGTCTGAGTATGATAAAAGCTAAGGGAAGTGTGTTCTTTTCTCTGGCAATGTTTTCATTCTTGACATGTTTATGGAGGAATAATTTTGGTAAAAACCCCTACAACTGAACAATATATTCCCCACAGAGTCCAGGCGGGGAATGTTTTGCAGTCTCCTTCCACCTGGCTCCATTGCTTTCTACTGTTACACAAAGAGCAAAGAGTCAGCATGGTTTGAAATATGGTAGATTTTTAAAGCAACTCGGCTTGAAGATGAAGACAGACCCATGTTTCATGCACAGCCATCCACAGACAATTTTCTTATAGCAGAGTAGTATGGGCAAAATTTAACTGTTAGTCCCTAAACTAAACCAATTGGACTAATAGGACTTGCAAAACTGTTGACTCAGCAAGTCCCAGTCATTCAATGGGTCCACTCTAAATCTAACTGAACTAACAATTAAATGAAGCCCCACATTTTCATGTAGCCCTACTGCCCAGTAGCACATCTGAAGCTTATTTCAACCTTGCTATGATGATGAAGACAGTCACACTGGGTGATCATAGCAGACAGACTGCAACCAAGTATAGTTAACTGATTCCAATGATGAAAGGATGAAAAATGAAGACACTAACTCCCTTATTGGCTTTGATGCTTATTAAAAGAAAACCTCCATTGATGGCTACACCACCTGTGTTTGAGAGCTTAGAGCATTACTAGCAGTATTTGAAGAGTCATCATCCTCTGGACATATTTATTCTGCTTTGCTCAGTAAGCCAACATGACCCAACTAATTGCCCTGCTCTTCAAGGCCAATAGTAATCTACTTCTTGGATCACAGTGAAAGGCAAAAGTGTCTGCTCCCATGGATTGCAAACATATCTTCAGTTCTATAACACAGTATAATTGCTGCTCTCTATGGCAGCACAATGTTGTTGTTTTATTTCATCCCAAGTGAATGTGCTTAAGACTGGTACCTTAACAGTAGGTTTAACTCCCCCAGTGAAATAATTCAGCCTTAAAAGAGATTTTGGTTGAATTGCTTAGTGTGGCAGGTAGATTTATATCCAAGCCTTCAAGCACATTAATCAGGGTAATGCACAATAAAATATTTTAAATACCATAATAAAACAGATTACCAAACACTTAAAATGTTTGGGAAATAGTAATAATACAAAGTCTTCACTTGGCTTCTGAAAGAGATGACAGGAGAGCATTTCAAAGTCTAGGGACCACCACTGAAAAGTTCTCCATGTTGTTAGCCATCTGCTAGCTAGGGAACACACAATGGCCTCTAAACCTAGGGAAGATCTTCCACATAGGGGAAGGCACATGTGGACCAAGGTTCTGCATGAGTTGTGGATGGAAACAGTCAAAACTATGCACCAAATCAGGGTGCTTCAGATCAGCTCTCGTGCCAGGAGAGAGAAACTGAATCTCCCACTGAAGTTTTCAAAACCAATGCTGGACTTCAGCTGAATCCTTTTGTAGGAGTCAGGATTTGAAGAGGCAGCAAAGTGGGTGAGATAGTGTCCATTAGCATGGTTTCTGTGAAAATGCTGAGTGGAGAAGTGGAAGGGAATGGGATGGATTGACTAACAAGTCTACCTTCTAATTCTGGGCATATTTTTTGAATGGTTCTCTAGTCACTGAAATTAGGAAGGGGCAAGGATGATGGCCCTTCTAATGGCATCACGCTTCACTATTTTGAAAGGGTTAAAATTGATTTTCAATAGTCAGAGTTGTGAAAGTCTGTACCTATCTTTTTGAAACTTTATGATTTTCTTGCCTGGGGACACCACTACAACATGTGCCATTTTCATACATGCTGTTCACGAAAATATAAATGGGAATTAATTCACTCCACTCCAAAAAAACCTTTTAGAATGCCCACATGAATCATAGCACCTATCTTTTGGAAACTTTGCTAGGTTGTTTCTTCTGATCACCTCTATGGTATATGTCATTTTCAGAATAATGATCCTCAAGGAACCTATGGGGATAAACATTTTTTTTTGTTGGTGAGTACACTCTAAATGGAAACACTGCTTTTGCACATGCTTTTGAGTGCATGCGTGCGTGTGTGCACACACACAAAATCGCTGCAGTTAATTATTCTGAAATTTAACAATCTCGGTTATCTCAGACAAAGCAATGATGTCTTCAAATCTCTTACTGTACTGACATGATTTTTTAAAAAAAAGTGATTAGCAGCTCATTTTTTAAAAAACAAAAACCTTAAAGCCAGGTCAGGCAGAATGTTCTCTTGTGTCTGCAGATTTCATCCAAGTCTGACAAAGACAAAAAAGTTATAGCCATGATAAGATTTCCAATGATAATCATTTCATAAAGCTTCAGGTTTATGAATCTTGACTTTTGTTTCGGACCAAAGTTGAAACAGAATGACTTTGAATACACCTGAGAACAGTCAGACTGTTTTCTTAAGTGCCTATTCAGGGTTGTAACTAAATATCTGGATCAGTGCACATCCCTAAGTTGGACAGTTGGTCCATCAGGCAGCCTAGCACAAGGGCATGAAGGGCTTTAGAGATGGAGACCAGCACTTTGAGCAGGGCTAAGAAACAAATAGTGTGGAAGGAGTCAGGGAAGCTAGTAAAGTACCAGTGTAATATGTTTATAAGACCTAGTGCCAAAATTAGAATGACTTCTAATAACTAGCAGTGCTGAACTTGGCCACTGGATCATATCTTAAAAGTGCAAGGAATCATTCTCATCATCATCCCAACTTTTTCTCATCATTTTTGTAAGGCGACTTACAAAAATTAAAACAAATACAGATAAAATTTAATATCACTAAAACATACAAAAGTTGCAGTTTATTTAAACTATCAACAGACAGAATAAACTATCAACAGACAGAATAAACTAAAAGCTATAGCCATTAAAGTATATCCATTAAAAAGCAATACATACAGAGAAGGCAGCACATTTTAAAAAGCCCTTTCCCCATAAGCCAGTGATGGGCAATCTTTTGAGCTTGGTATGTCAGACTTTGCCAAAAAACTGAGCATAACTCAGGTGGTGTGTCACTTTGAGGAAAAAAACATTATCTCTGCCGGCGGAAGGGAGGGCAAAGATCACGGCTTAACCGGAAGTCCCAGAACTAGACGCTCTGTGCCGGACATCTGTTGTTTTGTCCTATAGACCTCCAGCATAGAGTGTCTAGTAGGGGAGGATGAAACATTTGTGACTACAGTTGTCCCTCCACACTCGCGGGTTTCACATTCACGGTTCCACATATTTGTGGATTCCCGCTTTGGGGAGGGTGGGAGGGGGGAGGAAAGTGGCAACCAGGGGTTTGAAGCCCTGATCACCACTTTAGGGAGGGTGGAGGGGTGGAGGAAAGTGGCGACCAGGTCTTTGAAGCCCCGATTGCCACTTTAGGGAGGGTGATGAAGTTGTGGGCGGGGAGGAGGAGGAGGCCTACGGCCATGTGTCAACAGAAATGGCTATGCGTGTCAGTGCTGACACGTGTGTCATAGGTTCGCCATCACTGCCATAAGCAGATAGTTACCAAAGGCCTGTTGAAACAAAAAAGTCTCTATCTGCCATTAAAAGGTCAAGAAGGAGGGGCCAGTTTAACCTCTGTGAGGACTATGACCACCCCACTAAACCTCTTCTTTTGCCGGCATAATTTCTGCTATTTTAATGCTGGCAAAAGAACTCCCCATGCCACACTTACCTCCTATCCACGCAAAAAGGCTTCCCCAGCAAAGAATGAGTAGTGAACGGAGCTCCGTTCACTTTCTCTATTGAAATCCCGCAGTTTCTCATGAGAATACATAGTGTGGAAAATTCAAAAATAAAAACTAAAATAACAAAGTAAAAGTTCACAAAAGCACATAAGCACACTATAAAAGCCCCAAGTAAACTGAGGAGGTCATAAAGAGTGTGTCAACTACCTGTATGTTGCAATTTCACCAGGAAGTGTTTTGGCCAAACCGGCCATTGACACTGCATTCACATGAATACAATGGCGAACGGATTCAAATGCTGGCAGTGCGGGCACAAAAATTGCCACAGGGGATCAATTGACAGATTGGGCCATCAATAAAATAGCATGGGGTTTGGACTAGATGTTATCATGAAAGGGCGATGTCATCTGGTACTTGCACCCTTTCACAATCATTAGGCATCCTTATGATGCCGTATTTGCATGGTCTGATAAAGTCCTTGGAAGATAGTCCCAGAACTTGGAAGCAGCCATTGAGAAGGCTCTCTCTTGTGTTCCCACTGGATGTACCTGTGATGGTGGAGGGACAAAAAAGAAGGGCTACTGTATCTGGCCACAATCTTATGAATGCTTTATTATTGGTTAAAATACATCCCAATGAACTCTAAGCATAGCAGGACACTAGGTGATAACATTAATAGATACTGTCCACACTGAGAAGGGTTGATGTGAGTTGTAATCCATTGCATCTGGTTGGGGAAGACTGCTTGATACAGGCAGGCACAGTTCCATCATGCCTCAGAGGGAGAGAAGAAGCAGCAGCATTTAGGACATGAAGCAATGGATTCAAACCACAGGAAAAGAGATCCCACCTAAACATTAGGAAAAACTTCCTAGTGGTAAGAGCTGTGTGACACTGGAACACTCTGCTTTGGAGTGTGGTGGAGTCTCCATCTTCGGAGGTTTTTAAACAGAGGCTAGATGGCCATCTATCGGGCGTGCTTTGATTGTGTGTTCCTCCATGACATGGTGTTGGACTGGATGGTCCTTGTGCTCTTTTCCAACTGTATGATTTTATGATTCTAGATGCACTTCCATTGTGCCTAGGCACAGAAGCAGATGAAAGGCCCTCCCTCCATCCCCATGGCCATTACCTGGCCTGAGAGAGAGAGAATAAGAGGAAGTATCTGCTGGACTTAATCCCCTCCTGCACTGCCATCCCCCTTTCCTTTCGTGTCATGTCTTAATTAGATTGTATACCTGAGCACAGGAAAGTCTATTGTTCTTCTACTTGTAAAGTGCCATGTACAGTGATGGTGCTATATAGACAAATTATGATAATGATAATGATAATAATAACAACAGCGATTCATAAGTCTATAAATCTATTCCAACTTCTTTAATCAGCTGTTTTAATGAGCTTCTGAGCTTTTGTTTCTGCAACTTAGGGCTGTAGCCCTCAACATACTTAGCAGAGGATAAGCTCCATCAAAAATGGTAAGGCTGATTCTCAGGATTTTCCTGTCAAAAGCCTCAAACATGTTTGCTTTTCTTCATAGGAACCTGTTTCAACTTGGCTTGGAACTTGATTAAAAGGAATTTCCTCTGCCACAAAACTGAGATCTTTAAAATGTTCAGTTGAGGTAGCCTGTCCTGTACAACTGGTAATCCACTACCAACACTATATTTCAGAAATTACAGGATATTAACGAGTCTGTTATTACATTGCATCAGTGTGCTCCTGTTCCTAGATAGTTTTAAATGTCTTTAAGCTAGGACAGGTCTTAAGAAAGGAAAGGTTAAAAAGACATTAACTTTGCATTCAGAACTCTCTGTGTTAAACCAGCTGTTCTCACACAATGAGTTACACTGGGCAAGGATGGAGGGAAATGGTGCAGGGGGGGCATGAAGGAGGAGAAGCTGGCCACAGATTTTCATCAGTGAGCTGTTAAATTAGTCCTCTTGCTTCCCAGGGCTTGTTTTATTCAATCTTCCTTTATTAAGAACACAGGTTTGATTCTGTGAGGAACAAATTCTTCTAAGTTCTTAAAAGGAAAATGGTTGTAATCATGCTTTTATTAGGCTGCATTACAGGATAACCAATACAACATGTTACTATTATGAATCATCTGATTTAGAGTGACAAGAAAGGAACACAGGGAAAAACAATTACTCTCAGCCAAAACACTGGTAGGCAAGAGCTCACTAGGCCAGCTTGGATTGGTTCCTGCTGAATTTTCTGTTGCGACTGGTAGCAACTCTCTATTGGCTTATCTTTATTTTGACTACATTTCTCAAATGTATAACAGTACTGAGGAAATCAGGGCCAGATGGAGGGCATGTCTACATTACAAATTTAAAGCAGTTTCATACCTATATATTCTTCATGGCTCTGTCCCAACTGAGGACATTTGGGGGAAGTATTTCTATAGTATGTCTAACAGTATTCTCATTCAACCAAACCTACAATTCACAAATATGGAGGGATGGGGTGCAAACCATACACAGCAGAAAATGACACCAGTCATCCTCCTCTTCATCCTCCACTTCATAGAGCCTAGCATCAAACTGCATAGTAGTATTCAAGAGCAGTCAAATTATTCTGGGAAAAGAATCCTGTAAGACCCCCCCTCTCTCTGGGCAATAGAAATACAAGAACAATAAATTCAGTAGCTGAAATTTGCTATCTCCAAACTGCTGCCTGAGGCAGCTGACCCATTCTGCCTAATGGTTGGGTTGCCCTAGTCCAAAAATGTGCTATGGTGATCCAAGTGGTATTACTAGTGCAGTGAAAGCACTGCCTACAGAAATTAAAGTCAACATAGCCTAACTTCCAGTAAGAAAATTATCAGATTAGATCTAAGGGTCAAACTTTTGCTGAGGTGTTTTCCCAAGTGGTGAAAGATGTGTGTTTGTCATAGAATGTGCTTTTCATCACCAGCATATTTTGCATTTAAGTTACTCCAATTTGCCACTGCTCATTGAAAGGCAAACAAGTTGAAAAGTTGGATTTCTGAAGTACAGATCTCTAAAGAAATCTTGCCGTTGTTCAAGTGTAGAAAAAAGCCTGCTCTCAATATATCCTTCTCCCTGTACCTGAGCAATGGGAAGTGGATTCAGCAGGCCAAGTGATGATAATGGGGACTGAGACAATGAAGATGGTCCCTCTTTTACCTTTCACTCAATTCTTTGTCACATGGAATACCCCCCGCCCCAAGCTGGGTCTAAGCAAAGAAATCCAATTTTTTCTCTTCCAGCTTTTTCCAGCCGCCCCGATTGTTTTAACAGAGGGGCGGGGTATAAATAATTTATTATTATTATTATTATTATTATTATTACTATTTTCCTGTGAGAGGAACTTTTGAATATGAGAAGGGTTTTGATGTTTCTTCCAGACACTAGAGGTGAAATAGATATGCTTTGAAAACAACATCAGCAACAACACGTTTCCTTGAAATATCCTCTGCAAATCTGAAAGATAAATATTCATTGAACAGGCAAACATTTGGTGAATTTAGCACATTAATTTTACATTGAAAGATACTGCAATCGAATGAAAGTGGGTGCAGAAGCAATTAAATGCTATCCGACATGTGTCTGTTAATATTTGAAAGCTGCCATCCATCATTTGTTGAAATCTGACATGTGGCAGTCATGTTTTGACCACACTGGATGATTCATAACCAGAAATCAGTGTTTTGAGATGTGATAGAGGTGGTGCAGCTTAATTGAATAAATTACATCCCTCTAAGAAATGAAAAGAGGCAAATGTTGAATTCTGATGTCCAAAGTTTTTTGGCATTAAAAAGATTCCAAAGGAAGGGGCTGCAAAACCAAGGTAATCTGCTTCTTTTGACTACCCTCATTGAAAAGTGGGTCAAAATATTTTGTGCTTATTGAAGGTTCCAAAAGATTTATGAAAAAAGTTGGTTTATAAATCATAGAATCATGGTATCATAGAATCACAGAGTTAGAAGAGACCACAAGAGCCATGTAGTCCAACCCCCTGCCATGCAGGAATACACAATCAAAGCACTCGCAACAGATAATCACCTAAACTCTGTTTCAAAAACCTCCAAGGAAAGAAATACCACCACACTCTGAGGCAGCACATTCCACTGCTGAACAGCTCTTACTGTCAGGAAGTTTTTCCTAATGTTTAGGTGGAATCTCTTTTCCTGTAGTTTGAGTCCATTGCTCTGTGTCCTAGTCTGTGGAGCAGCAGAAAATAAGCTCGCTCCATGCTCAATATGACATCCCTTCAAATATTTAAACATGGCCATCATGTCACATCTTCATCTTCTCTTCTCCAGGCATAACATACCCAGCTCCCTAAACCGCTCCTATTAGGCCATGGCTTCCAGATCTTTTACCATTTTGGTTGCCCTCCTGTGGACATGATCCTTCATGAATTGTGGTGCCCAGAACTGGACACAGTATTCCAGGTGGGGTCTTACCAAAGCAGAATAGAGTGGCACTATTACTTCCCTTGATCTAGACACTATATTCCTATCGATGCAGTGTAGAATCACATTTGCTTTTTTGACTGCCACATCACACTGCTGACTCATGTTCAGCTTGTGGTCCACAAGCTGCTATTTGGCAGAGAATAAATTTCTTCATTATTTTAAAGGAAGTCTGTTACCATAGGTTTTGTACAGTGCAGGCATCTTTGAGTCCTAGGAGATTTTCACACGGGCTATATATCCCGTGGCAGGAACAGAACAGGGTCGGGAAAGGTTTTCCCTTTCAGACGACGTTGACCCCGTTCTGTCCTGCATCCATCCTGCTCCCATGACTGTTCTGGAACAATGTAATCACGATTTTTCATCATGAATAGACCTCCTGTTCCGTCGCTATCATGCAATCATGGTTGTGTGAACAGGAGCCCCGTTCCTGTTCCGAAATGACAGCCACAGAGGGGAGGTCCATTCCAAGCACTTCCTGATATGATCTGGACATCCAGGTAAGTGGCATCCTTTATTTTACCCTCCCTGTTTTGATTGTGTGATTTAAAGTGTGTTTTTGTGCTTGGTGAACTGATTTTATGTTTCGGGGAGTTTTATTTTTTAAATTTACCGCCCGGCTGTTATCACGTGATAACATGATAATGTTTCAGACGACCGGTAGTAAATGCAGCCTTATGACAGCTGCATTTATGGCCGGCCAGTGAGGGGAGGGGGAGCCCGTTCCTGCCGTGGAATTAAGGTAAGTGTGTGAAAGATTTTCGTTATTCCGTGGCAGGAACGGGAGAGGAGGTGGCGGGGCAGTAACGGGGCATTTTGGCCCCGTGTGAAAATCTCCCTAGAGTTTCTAAAAGTTCAGCAATCTTTTGCTTTTAGCTTCGGAAGAAAAACCATCCTCTTCTCTTTTAGTCTGCATGCCTAGGTAGTATGTAGCATCTCCTAATTGTTTTAGTTCAACTTTCTTGTTCAGGTGATGTACAATTTCTGTATAGTCTTTATCTCTCTGAGCTAAATTTAGCTATAATCAAATCCTCAACATAAGTCAGAATAAAGGTTGAATGACCATCTGGTATATAGGCACTGGTCTGCTCTTCCTTACTTAAAGCCTAATTGCTTTAGCAATTTGTCTAGTTTTTCATTCCAGGTTCTAGTAGTCTATTTAAGTCCATACAATCCCTTCTTAAGCTTACAAACAAGATGTGATTGTTTCTGGTCTACAGAGCCTGGGGGTTGTTGCATGTATAGCTCCACTGTTATTCTATATAGAAACACGGTTTTCATATTGTGTCTGATATCCATCTGTTTGGAAGCATCCAAGCTAAGGAATACCTAGGAACCTGTCCTGGAACTTGGTCTATTTCTTCAGCATCTTCCAGCCCAGTCATCAGGTCAAACTCATCTGCATCCCCTTCTCTTTGTGTACTGCTCTCTGTCTTTCTACAGCATTCACCTTATTCTTTTGTTCAGGATCAGGTTGTACAGCTGCTTGTGGTATCCCAAATGAGGGCATCATTTGTACTTCTATGACAGATTCAATATTTTGTTCTTGTTGTTCCAGAGACTTTTAACCTAGGGCTCATCTATGCAAGGCAATAAAATGTGGATTGATGCACACTAACACCAATTCACAGCAGCTTTCATTTATCTCCATGGGTTTTTTTTGAAGATCTGCAGGAATGTGAAGCCATATGTGTTTGTTGTTCAAATGCCTGTGAATCAAGATGGAGGGCGTGAGTGAATTATTCACATTTTTATTGTCACCAGTTGCCTCCGTCAAACCATATGTCTTTTTTTCTTCTTTTTTTCCTTTTGTTTAGAAAAATGCATATCCAAGGTGTGGAAGTGCGATCTTCTGCTTAAATAAAAGGGAAAAAAGGTGGGGGAGGCTGTTTCATCACCTCAGTGCATGATCGTCATGATGAAAATCCAATATGGCAGTTCCAGGCACTTGCCTTGCCAGAAAGCCCCACACCCTGTACATGTCCAACCATAAGTTTTCCACTTCCCCTCATATCAGGAATGCACACAAAGCAAATTTGTTGTCCCAATGAGTGGGTATATGTACTTCCCTTAGAGTGCAAAAAATATTTATGGAGAAAGCCATGAAAGCTTTTCCCACTGAGTATTTGGAGTTTTTGTCCCCCATTCTGAATACCGCAAAATGATGAGGGATCCCATTGGGGCAAAGGTATTCTCCTCAAATTCTATGGGGAGTATTATTGCCATATAGACAATCCCCCAGTCTCTTCTTCTTGTGAGAAGTCTAACATAATCTCTTGTTCCTCTGGAAAATCTAGTACAGCTCCTCTCTTATCAACTCTGTTTTGTTTATCAAAGTGAACCACATATCTAGTAGTAACTTCATCAGTCTTTAAGTTCATTATTCTATGTCCTTTGCTTCCAGGGGTGTAGCCAATTAGAATAGTCTGTTCAGTTCTGGCATCTAGCTTGTGTCACCTTTGTTTTGGTATGTATGCATATGCAAGGCTCCCAAAGGTTCCAATGTGTTGCATGCCTGGAACTCTGCCATGCCACATCTGAGATGGTGTTTGTGTGGTGCCTTTAGTTGGCAATCTATTCTGGAGATACATTGTAGCCATGATGGCATCACTGAGGTCTGCTGAGAAGATGAGCATCTTCCAGTATGCACTTTATCATCTCTAGGAGAGATTCAACTTTCTCTCAGCAATTCCATTCTGTTCAGAAGTGTGGCTGACACTTCTCCTGTGCAAAATGTCATGCTCTTCCAAGAAAGCTTGTGTGCAACGGGAGAGGTACTTGTCACCACAATCTGTTTGGATAGCCTTAGCTGTCCTAAAACCTGGTGATGACCATTGCAACATACTTCTGCAGCATCTCCTGGGCTTGACTTTTCTCTTGCAAAAGGTAGGCAACACAATATGGTGAAATAGCCACAAAAATTAAAGCATATCTGTTTCTTCCAAGTGAGGGCAGAAACAATAAGTACTAGGTCTAATGTTTTTATGTTACTGGAGGGTAGATGAACACTAGAAGGAACTTTTTAACCGTGTGGGAGGTTCAGCAATGGAACCAATTGCCTTGAGAGGTAGAGGAGTCTCCTCTGGACATCTTAAAAAAAAAAAGACTAAACAGTCAGCCCTCAAATTTTGTGGGGGTCAGGGGCTGAGGACCCCCACAAAAGTGAACCCCCCCACCAAATATAGGCCTGCTTTTTTAAACCTGAGAACACACCTCTCTATGTCTTTCAGCACAACCCTATGGTCAACTTCTGGAGGAAGCATACCAGAGAATTGAGCTGGAGGACCTAGAAAATGCCTAGAGAGAACATATTTAGTAATCTGCAAATAATCACATCTATGAATGGTTAACCCACAAATGAAGAGGGCCAACTGTAACGTGGAATTCTTTTTAAATAGTGGATTCCCACAGGTTTAGAAACCAACTCTAAGGAGAGCAGCAAGTGGTTTATTGAACTTTTTTGAAATACCACTGAAGCATACTTTTTAAAACTGTTTTAAAACAGATTAAGGACTTTATCAGACGTGGCAAAAATTGCATAACTACAATGTCATGGTAGTGCGAATGGGTCCTGCTATCACATGACATTGTCACCCTCATATAGCAAGTTGTGCTCCAGCTGTGAATAAGGCATCACTTTTCATTGACAAGACAAGCCATCAATAGCTCTCAATATTGTATTGAGGAGTGTGCGAAAACACGTCCTGCTGTAATCACAAGATTACAGTGTGAACGGACAGTCCTCTTTCCCCCTTCCCCATTCTTGGCAAGAAAATGTCCAGATGAGAATGTGAAAACTATCCCAGGATGCTCTTTTTATGAACTGTTCCAGTTTGGTTTTAGGTTTGTTTAAGTGTTTGTGTGTTCATTTACTTTGTAAGTTCAGGGGTTTGGGGAGTTTTAAAGCACACTCATATCTTCTTGCAAGAACTGCTGAAATCTTGCCCATGCTAAATCATGGAAGTAAAATCCTGTTCTTAAAGCGCTAGTGATGGTCATGCAATAATTCTATGGCAATTGTATTGCACAATTACAGTGACATATGATAAGAAGTATAAAACACCACTATGTTTCCGCTTTCCTCAATAGTGATATTATAGTGTTTTCAGCCACTAGTCTGATAAAGTCCTAAGTATCTGCCTCCCTAACAAAATACCCAGGAAGCAGTGTCAAAACACTGGAGCAGTGCATGAGTCTACTCCACAGAACAGAGCAATTGAGTAACTAGGGGAAGAGCTACAGCAAACATTAAATGCCAGAAAGCCAGCCAGGCTAGCTGTATTGCTGTGCATTAGCAGTTGGCATATTGCTTGCTTCTGTATTTACCAATGGACCTTAAAAGTACCAAAAAGAAATCTGTGCACAACGTGATGGAAATGGAAGGTTAGTACAATTGCTAAAGGCTACAATGAAACTTAAACATAACATGCAATGGGAGAGCTTCACAAACACCCCCCCCCCCAGACTGGAATACTTTGGAACCACTTAAGAGTGGTAATTTTACTCTTCAACATTTACTATAAAAGGCCACTAAAATGGAAATGCTACACACGCCTACCTGCAAGTCCCATTTAACTTAGTAGGACTTGCTAAAATGGAGTGTATATTTGACAAAAAAGTTCTCACAGGAAGAACTATTGTTCATTCAGAGTAGGGCTGGGGAATCTTCGGCCCTTCTGAAGTCTGGCGCTTCAGCACCTGTAATCTCTTACCTCTGACCATGTTCAGTGAACACGATGGGAGTGGAATAGAACATCTAGTGGACAAAAGATTCTTCACTCCTGATTTATAGGCCATTACAATGGCAGCCTTTCTGATGGATAGCTAATAATTCCTAGACCTTCCTTCTACTTCTTACCTCCATCAGACTCTTTACTCCCACCAACGAATTGTTATAAACACAATAACAGTAATTAACCTATAATTGAGCATTACAGTCACAATCTGGTTAAATACGTCAGTGCGGGAAAGGAAACTAGTAATGTTCATGGTGACAGAGTAAGCGATTATTTATTTCCCCATTGTCTGAGACATGGGTGGTATCTGCTGGGAAGCAGGCCTTTCATCAACCCATTTCATTTTCCCTCTAGCTCTCTGCCATTGCACCCATCCTTGCTAACTATCACAATCCACCACAGCAAGGTCTGTCTGCCACTGGTACTCCTGGCTAGACATCAGAAGAGAAAGGGGCAAAGGATTTGTTGATGTGTGAGAAAGATTCTCAACAGTATTTTAATAGTTTTCATGTAATTGTGCTTCCTTTAAGCTTTGCAGAGTACTCCAAGAGAAATTCAAAGCACTCTTTTGTAGCTCGAGGCTTCCATACTGCATCAAGATATGAAGACTTCTTGAAAAAACAAAAAACAAAACAAAACAAAACACCTCTGTCATGGAGGCTGAGGAGAGAAGCAAATCTTCAGCAGTAACATATAAATTGCTTTCAAGAATCTATTTTCTATCACCTCCTGCTGTTTTAAATGGAAAAGGATTGTCTCCTTCCTGAAATCAAAGCTGAGGAATGTTTAAATAATGCACAGTAGCACCCTGCCATTCGCTGATTCGCCATCCACTGATACAATTATCCACAGATGGCGACAGGGGTGGGTGGGTGGCTGGGTGGGTGGACAGGGAGGGAGGAGATCTCGGGAGGCTGAGGCCTGATGGCGGTGACAGCACACGCAGCAGTGGAGGAGACAGGTCACGGCAGCCTGATGGTGGTGATGGGTGTGTGGTGGTGGCGGAGGTTGCAGCAGCCTGATGGCAGTGATGGCACACAGGCGGTGGGCGAGGGAGGCTGCAGAGGCCTGATGGCGGTGATGGCATGTGTGGCAGTCGGGCAGGCAGGCCACAGCAGCCTGATGGTGATGATGGTGTGCGAGGTGGTGGGGGAGGAGGCTGTGGCAGCAAATCTTTAGCATCGCAGGAAGCCTTTGTCAGGTGATGGTGGTGGCAGAGGAGGAGGAGGAGGAGGAGGTGGCCTGGGAGGCCGTAGCCTAGGCGGGTTGGGTTCACAGCATCATAGAATTATAGAGCTGGAAGAGACCTCAAGAGCCATCCAGTCCAATCCCCTGCCATGCAGGAATACACAATCAAATCAGTCCCAACAGATGGCCATCCAGCCTCTCTTTAAAAACCTCCAAAGAAGGAGACTTTGGAGGACACTCCGAGGCATGTGGTGGCCTCCTGGGCCACGAGCCTCCCTCCCTCCTCCTCCAGGGCATTCATTATTATCTGTGGATTTCACTATCCATGGTGGGGCCCAGAACCTATCCCCCACAGATGGCGGGGTGCTACTGTAGTACAAAAGCACTGTAATACTGGAGGAAATGGTTTTGTCTACTGAATGTGTAAAGATGAATTCAGATTGAAATGTCATAATTTTTATCACAGGTCAACTTCACTTGTGAATCTTTTTGGATTTACAAATACCACTTGGAAAAATAAGTATATTTACTATCCAATCCTTTATCCATAATACCCCACAAAAATGTTTCTGGTAACATTGGAAAATCTACCTTTAATTTTTTTTAAAAAAAATTAACACATAAATCTTAAGCTTTAAACCAATAGCTTTTCACTTTCTTGCACTCTCACCAAATGTGAAAAAAAGACCCCTCCTTATTTTGAAATCCACAACATTGATTTGAAACATTCTGGAACATTTCAACAACTTACTTCCATATGAACATTATGAACCAAGTTTTGGGCCCACCTTATCATGTACTCTTTTACAGGTTCATATTCCACCTCCATGTTCAAAAGATATTTATACACTTTTTAAATTACATGGTCCTCATCCTGACACAATTCTAAGTGAAACTCATTTTCTCCAACTCCACTAGCAAGATCTCTTTTATCTTGAATAAATCTCTCTTTAAGTTGCAAGTAAGAAAACCAATTAAAATCTTTACCTCCCTTAAGAAGCATCTCTTGATTTAAGCTCCCAACTGTTATTTTCAAAATACAAAAGATCATCATAAAATAACTATTTCTGATTTTTGATTGATTCTTTCCTGACAAAGGCTTCCTGTGATGAGGTAGCTACTGTTATCTTTGGAAAAAACAAAAACAAAAAAACTCTCTGTTTAAATGTATACCAAACTTGTATAAGAGCGTTCCTAATACAATGATTTTTGAAGTTCTGCATGTGCCTTAACTTTACAATGCTATTCAAATCTTAAATCATGACCTTCAAGTTCCCAAAGTCTCTCATCTCTGAGAAAAGCCATTCCTGCAGCCACACAAAACATCAGGCCTCATCATACAGTTTAATATTTGGAAGTCCCAAGCCACCCTTTTCTTTAGCACCATACAATATTTTAAATTTTATTCTGGGTCTCTTTACATGCCAGACAAATCTGGAAATTTATTTCTGCCATTGCATAAAAGGTACTTCACTTCTTATAATGGGGATCATTATAATAATTGTGTTGGGAAGGGTAGCAAGCATTGTGCTTGGTGCAAGGAATTTAACTTAGGTGCATATATTATTGTCTCCCTCCTCCACCCTCCTGCAAACTGGCAAGGGTGTTACTTCCATAAAATGGAATATTATTAAATTATTATTCCTTAAAAAAATAAAGTAAAATAAAGTAAAATAATAACATTGGCAGCACATTTGCTTTTATTACTGCAATTTTCCTCATAAGCAACATTTTTCCTCATAAGAGATGGTGGAAGAAAGAGGCATAGAGGAGAAGAAGAATTCTGAAGATAGCTTGCTGGACTTAAAAGAAATGGAATAAAAACCCAGCCAAGTGATTAAAGTGTGGTAACATGGATGGAAAAAATTAGAAACAAATCAATTTCAAGATTTGTAACAAATAAAATAGAATTTGATACAGTTAAAATATTTGTATAAAGAAAGTTACTAACAAGTTTTATTACTATTACTGGTATGTTCTTAAGTTAATAATTTCGATAAAACTTATGGTTGAAACAAAATTTTTGACTTGGAACATTAAAGGATTAAATGCAGAAAAGAAAAGAAAACTAGTATTTCATCATCTTAAGAAAAATAAAACTGATGTTATTTGTCTACAGGAGACTAAGATTAAAAAAAACATGAATATTTGTTAAAACAAAATTCCTTAGAAGTCTTTATATCATCAAATGTAAAAAAGAAAAAAGGTCTGGTATTATATTTAAACCCACAGCTAAAACTGACCTTGATTCCAGCTGACGAGAAAGGAAGATTTATAATGGTGGAAATAATATTGGATAAAATTAAAATATTAGCAATAGATATCTATAGAAGAGAAATTTAGTTTTTTTGGAGAATTAAAAAACAGAATTGGGCAACTAAACTACAACAACAGGTGTCTGCTAGGTGACTTTAATGGGGTGGTGGAGCCAAAATTGGATAGACATACAGAGAAAAACACCAAAAATAAAATTAATAAAAAGTATCAAGGGAAGTTAACTAAAGAATTCTTTGATATAATAGAAGAGCTGCAATTAACAGATATTTGGAGATTTAAAGAAGGAGAAGCTAAAAATTACACCTTTCATTCAGATGTACATTGCTCATTTTCAAGAATAGACATGATTTGGATCAGTGTAAACTTAGTAAATAGAGTAAAAAAAACCCTGATATTTTACCCAAACCTCTATCAGACCACAACCCGGTCCAAATGACAATGAAAGGTAGTAAAGGTATAACTAATTGGAGAATAAATGGGATATTGTTATTAAAAGAAGAAGTAATCGAAGACAGTAAGAAAAAGTTAAAATAATATTTTGAACTGAACCTAAATAATGAGGTAAATAATAGTGTGGTTTGGGATGCCGGGAAGGCGGTATGAGGGGTGTTTTTAAAAATTGGAATATAATAATTAATAGAAGGAAACAAGCAGAGTGGAAATTAATACTGGATGAAATAAAAGTACGTGAACAGGAATTGGTGAAGAATCCACATAGTAAGAAAATTAAGAAACAGATTAAAATATTGCAAGAACAGCTAGCCATGAATATGACAGAGCAAATGAAGAAAAAAATTAGACTTCCTAAAACAAAAAGACTTTGAATTTGGTAACAAACCGGGCAGATGGTTGGCCTATAGACTGAGGAAAGAAAGAGCCAAAAGATTAATAACGAAAATTAAAACTGGGGATAAAGAATTAACCGATGAAACACAAATTCAGAAAATATTTCACAATTACTTCAAAACAATATATCAAAAAAAGAGGTGCCCTTAACAAAGATGGATGAATATATTAAAAAATGTAATATCAGCAAAGTGACGGATACTCAAAAAATGGAATTGAATAAAGATATAACAATAGAAGAAATTACAGCTATAATAAGGAACATGAAATCAAAGAAGACACCAGGACCAGATGGTCTACCAGCAGAATATTATAAAACATTTCAAGCAGAATTAATTACACCTTTTTTGATGGTACTAAAAGATATATTAAAAAAGAATGAAATTCCCAATAGTTGGAAAGAGGCGAATCTAGTTTTAATCCCAAAAGAAGGAAAGGACCAATTACAATTAAAAAATTACTGTCCCATTTCATTGTTAAATGAGGATTACAACATTTTTACAGCATTATTGGCCAATAGACTTTAAAATTTCCTACAAGACTATATACAAAGTGATCAAAATGGATTTCTTCCCAAAAGGCAAATAAAAGAAAATATTAGATCAATAATTAATATATTGGAGTATTTACATTATCATAACGAAATTAAAGGAGCTTTTTTTTTTAGAAGCGGAAAAAGCATTTGATAATCTAAATTGGTCTTTTATGATAAAAGTATTCGAAGAAATGGAATTTGGCCAAATTTTTTGTAAATGGATCTAAATGATTTATTGGGAACAGAAAGCCAGATTATTAATAAATGGGAAATCAACAAATGAATTAAGGATTGAGAAAGGTACCAGACAGGGATGCCCATTATCTCCTTTATTATTTATTCTGATATTAGAAATTCTAATCAGTGAAATAAGGAAAGACAAAGGAATTCAGGGTATCAGGGTGAAAAAGAAGAATACAAAGTTAAAGCATTCGCTGATGATTTGGTATTTATTTTAGAGAATCCAACAAAAGGAGTCGACCAGTTAATGAGAAAAATAGAAGAAGGCCCCCTGGGCTGAAAATGCTGCTGCTCAGTGCCAGGCCAGTGAATGGAAAAACATCCTTGATCCAGGACTTGATCTTGGATGAGCATGCTGACCTGGCTTGCATAACAGAGACCTGGCTGGATAAAGCGGGGGGGGGGTTAACTTCTGCCAGCTTTGTCCACCTAGGTTCTCTGTAGAGCATCAGGCAAGGCCTGGAGAGTAGGTAGAGTTGCAGTGGTCTATCAGGATTCCATCTCCCTCACCAGGTGCCCTGTCTCACAGTCTGCTGAGTTTGCGTGTGTGTTTTTGAAGGTGGGTGGCTGGGACAGAATAGGGATTCTGTTGGTGTACTGCCCACCCTATTGCTCAACAATCTCCCTTCCTGAGCATGCAGCAGTGTTCAAGTCCCCTCAACCTGGGGGACATCAACCTTCATGTGGAGACTGCTCTGTCAGGAGGAGCTGAGGACTTTATGTCCACCGTGCTAACTATGGGGCTGTCCCAAGTAATATCTGCTGCCACCCCTGCTGCTGGACACACTCTGGACCTGGTTTTCTGTTCCGGGCAGGATGACCGTGATCTGGGTGTGGAGGAACTCTCTGTAGTTCCATTGTCATGGACGGATCATTACCTGGTGGGGTTTAAACTCACTGGGACTCGGAGTCTCTGTAGGGGTGGAGAGCCAATTAGGATGGTCTGCCCCAGGGCACTTAATATCCAGATGGATTCCTGACACTCTTAAGGAGTTTGCTGATGCCTTGGCAGGTGATCCTGTCAAAGCCCTGGCTGATCTCTGGAATAGGGAAATGGCCAGGGTGGTGAACACGATTGCCCCTATGGATCCCCTCCCATGAAAGGGAGCCAAGCAAGCCCCCTGGTTTACTAGGGAGCTGGCAGTGATGAAAGAAGTGGGAAGGAGACTAGAGCGACAATGGCGGAAACACAGCATTTCTTTTTCTTCTTCCTCTTCTTCGTCTTTTTATAAAATTCTAACCAGATACATATCACAATGCTATCTTCCTGACAGGCAGTGGCAGCATCTGACTGAGGTGAGGGTTGCCTCCCAAGTGCTCTTGTCACTGATGGCCTTTCCTTGTCTCTGATGTGAGAGTTTTTAAAATGGTTTTCTTCACTACAGCCATACTCTCCAAATCAACCAGTCCCACAACAGCTACTGATACTCTTGTTGGAATAAGTTGTTTCAGGTTGTGAATTGACATGGGATGGCTGACTTGACAGAATGGAGGCTGATGGCCCCAGTGTCAGTGGGAGTGATGAATCCACTCTGAGTTTTAGTCTGAACTTTAAAGGTGCTGCCAAAGATGCTAAACCCTGTCCCCAAGACAGGCCTGCATAGAGCCTTTAAAGAGCAAATTAAAACCCAGAACAGATTCATCACTCCATTGACATTGGAGCCAACACTGAGTTGACAAGTAGTCTCTCTGTTACATAATACAGTATCTGCACTTTGAGAACCAATGGATTACAAATGTCATATTGAGGATGGAACAAGTTTGTTTTCTGCTGCTCCAGAGACTAGGACATGGAGCAATGGACTCAAACTACAGGAAAGAGATTTCCACCTAAACATTAAAAAAACCGTCCTGACAGTAAGAGCTATTTGGCAGTGAAACACACTGCCTTGGAGTGTGGTGGAGTCTCCTTCTTTGGAGGATTTGAAACAGAGGCTGGATGTCCATCTGTCGGGAGTGCTTTGATTGTGTGTTCCTGCATGGCAGGGGGTTGGACTAGATGGCCCTTGTGGTCTCTTCCAACTCTATGGTTTATGATTCTATGATTTGGGAAAGTAGCAGGATTTATAGTTCACAAAGAAAAAACAAAAATATTAATAAAGAATTTAGATAAGGAGGAAAAAGAAGAATTAGAAAAGAAATCAGGATGTGAGATAGTAAAAAAAGTAGAATATCTAGGAATTAATCTGACAACTAATAACCAGTAATTATTTGGAAAAACATTAAAAATGATCTGAATAGATGGTAAGGATTGAATTTATCATTATTAAGAAGAATAGCCACTGTTAAAATGAATGTATTACAAAAATTAATGTTCCTTTTTCAAACAATTCCAATAATTATTACAAATAAAATCTTTAGAATTTGGCAGACAGACTTAAATAATTTTTTATGGGTGGGGAGGAAACCCAGAATTAAATGGAAACTTCTAACAGATGACAAAGAAAGAGGTGGACTGGGCTTACCAGACCTGAGGATCTATTTTGAAGCAACATGTCTTTCTTGGTTAAAGCAATGGGTATTATTGGAGAATAAAAGAGACTTAGAATTAGAGAGATTTGATTTAAAATTAGTCTGGCATGGATATCTAGGATATAATAAAATAAAAATTATTAAAGACTTTAAAAATCACATAATAAGAAGATAATTGATCAGAATTTGGGAAAAATATAAAGCTAGAATATGTCCAAAGATCCCAGGATGGCTATCCCCTCAGGAAGCATTTTGTAAAAATGAATTAAGGGACTATAATTGATAACTTATTGAGAAATTATGAGGAAAAAAAGGAAATAAATGGGAAATTAAAGACTGGCGTGATTTAGTGACAGAAGGAATCCAAATACAATGGCTAAGTTATCAGATTCGATCTAGAATAAAAGATGATTTAAGAGAGAGACAAGATGAAGCTGAAGATTCAGAATTCGAAAAGTTATTGAAATCAGATAATAAAAATTTAATTAGTAGACTGTATAAAATGTTATTGAAATGGTACACGGAAGATGAACAAGTAAAAAATTGTATGGTAAAATGGGCCAGGGATATAGAGCAAAATATTCAATTAGAACAATGGGAGCCTGTTTGGAAAAGGGACCTGAAATTTACCTGTTGTTATAACCTGAAGAAATTTTTTTATAAACTAATGTACAGGTGGTATATAACTCCGCTTAAATTAGCAAAAATGAAGAAAGGCATTTCTCCACATTGTTGGAGATGTAAAGATGTCCAGGCTCTTTATACCATATGTTGTGGGACTGTAATATAATAAGAAGATATTGGGTAAAAATAAACAAAGAAATAGAGAAAATTATAGGAATTAATTTAGGTTTAGACCCAAAATGTATTTACTAAATATGATTAACACAGAAAATCCAAAAGAGAAGGAACATAGATTCCTGATACTTTATTTGATCACAGCAGCAAGATTGGTTTTAGCAAGAAACTGGAGGAGTGAAGAAGTTCCGTTAAAATCAGAATGGTTAGAAAAAGTAATTGAATTAGCTAAACTGGATAAATTGACAAATTGGATGAGAAAGAAAACAATGGAAGAATACATAAAGATATGGGGACCATTTATAAAGTATTGCAAACAAAAAGAAGGAAACATAACCACTTTGGGTTTTTATAGTTAGTCAGATAGTATGCATATACAGTACAAACTTTCTTTTCTTCTTCCACTGTTATATTTGGAGTAAAGGAGTTATATTGAAGGGAATATATAATTGAAGAAGAATGGTTATAAGACAATGTTATTATTTAATAAATCATTATTTGTTTTAGGAATAAATGTTAACTTACAGTGGAAAAAACAACTAAAGAAGGAAGATAAAGTAGGAATTTAGTTCTAAAAGTTAAAAATGTGTGATATTAAAGTTATAATAATTTGGATAGGAGGATAATTCCGAAATGTGTAGTAGAGTCAAACAAGAACATGTGGGAAGTCTTTTAACAATTTATGTATAAAGACATGTATAGGTTTTGTGTAATTATAATGTTAAATTATGTGGTGTGTGTGTGTGTGAGTGCATGAGTGTGTGTTTAGGATAGTTAGTAATGTCTTTATTGTTTCTTTTTCCTTGCTTCTGTTTTGTACATGTATTTGTTTTATTGCATGTTGTACGTTGTATGTTGTATGTCATGTTTATTCAATAAAATTTAATTTAAAAATAAAAAAAAAGAGATAGATTTAACTTTCCCCATATAGGACTTTATCAGACCAGGCAAATATGGCATCATAACAATGCCTAATTAACATGAAAGGGCGTGCATATCAAATGACATCGTCCTTTTGCAATTTTGAACTGTCTAAAAGCCATTCCTTTTTATTGATGTGCCAAATCGTCAATAGATCTCCTGTGGCAGTTTTTTGCCGGCATTGCTGGCGTTTGAAACCTCATGTCATTGTGGTCATGTGAATACAACGTCAATGACAGAACACGTCTAGATGAGATCATGACAGCCAGGTAGGAGATGTTCCTTTTATGAACCACCCTGACGTACTTTTAATTTTTAAAGTATGTTTCTGTGCTTGTGTGAATGTTTTATGTCTCAATTTTGCTTTTTCTTTAAAATGGGCCACACCCGTGTCTTCTTAGATCTTAGATCTTAGACCAGGAAGCAAACCAGGAAGCATGCTCCATTTATGCTGGGGCTGCCTCTTTAAGGTAGGTCTGATAAAGGGAGTTCTTTTGCCAGCATAAAAACAGTTCAAAATATGCCAGCAAAAGAAAGTTTATGGAGGGTGGTCTGATAAAGTCCCAAGTCTCTTTAAATTTCATTCCAAGCTTTTTCATAATCATTTTGAAACAATAAATGATTCTTCTTTGTAATTATAAGTTCCAAATGTTGAATCCTCCCATTTCCTCCTTAAAATTAGAAAGAGCAATTAACTCATTTTCTTCTTCTGAAGACATATTTTTAGTCAACAATTTTGTTTCATCACAGTTAAACTTGAACACGCTCCAAACAATTTTATTTTTCCTAAAAGAACCTTCAGTGAATCGAATGGATTTTGTGTCATAATCACAAGACCATCTGCATATGCTCTCAACTTAACTGTTCTTTTTAATCCTCACTCCACACACCCCACTAATTTCACACTCGGAAATATTATAGACTGTATTTTCTTAGTTTCTTTGAATGATGATAGCAGGGACGCACCCCCATGACTCCCCTTTTATCACCCTTAGTCCTCACAGAACACCTGTGCCTGGAAGAAAATGCCCAAAGCCTATATGCAAAATGGGAACAATTTTGCTGACTTGAGTCAGGATTTCTGTACAGTTCACTGAACTAATTCAGAAATTGCATTTTGGATACTCAGAAAATTAGAGCTTAGAACATTTACTGTCTTGGACTATAACTCCCAGAAAACCACAATGAACATGGCCATCAGTGTGGTGATCAGTGGGTAACTCTACTATTTCAGATCTACAAGGCCCTAAAATGTAAAGCAAATCACCCGTGGCTTCACTTAGTAGCTAAGTACACTGAAGAGTAATAGCAGCTTGATTTTTTGCAAAACATTTTGACAGAACAATGACTGTAGGTATTGACTCATATTACAGCTTCTATGAATGAAGGGACAAAAAAGTGTATGCTGATCACATAGTGTCATATTTCATAGCAATTTAATTGTCATGGTTCTAAATCCCACAATCCTAAATATACACTGGACTGACTATGTGACGAATGTTGCTGTCCTTGAGCAAGCAGGGATCACCAGCATTGAGGCCATGATATTGAGAACACAGCTGTGCTGGGCAGGGCACGTTTCTAGGATGGAGGACCATCGCCTCCCCAAAATACTACTCTACGGTGAACTCGCCACAGGTCAGCGTAAGAGGGGCGCTCCAAAAAAGCGATACAAAGACTCCCTGAAACAACATCTCAGGCTTGGCCAAATTGATCACCAACAGTGGTCCGCCCTGGCCTCACATCGGGAGGCATGGAGACGCACTATCCACAATGCTGCAGCCTTATTTGAGAACTCACGACGAACAAGTCTTGAAGAGAAACAACAACGCAGAAAGAATCACAACCCAAAAACATCACCCAAGGAGACCTTCTGCTGTGCTTTTTGCAACCGGACTTGTTTATCTTGGATTGGCCTTTTTAGTCATCAGCGCGCTTGCAGAAAGCGCGGGATGAGTCCTTCCTGAATCTTCGTTTGCGAAGAAAAGCCAGAGATAAGAAAATCCCAGTCCTAAAGAATACTGGGATTTGTAGTTTGGTGAGGAACATGAATTTCTCTGCTACAGCTCTCTAGCTCACTCCTCTGAACTATAGTTCCTAAAATATTCTGACCACTGGCTTTCAATGATTTAATTTTTGGTCTCTTTTCAGTCTCTTCTAAGAACTCGGAAATTACACATTACAGGATTCCTTCAGATGAACCTTGACTATTAAGGTGGTTTGAAACTGATATAAGTGTGTAGTGCCAATGCATCATTATTCTCTTTTAAAATGAAATCTGTAATCCAGGCCAGCTAATGGCATGAACAGGCATCAGGTGGCAAATAAAACATAGCCAACTGGGCAAAATGGCAACTATACCATTCCCTTTTCCTGTGTTCTTTTCTCCCACCAGGAAGCACCACACACTCATTCAACCTTTCTCTCTCCTTTCCCACTACATATCCACGAACAAGAATTACCTCTCTCTCATTCTACACACACACACACACACACACACACACACAGAATTATATGAACAGAACTGAGCATTCCTGCTGTGTGATATATACACACAGAAGACGTCGACCCTTTTCTGTGTCTCCCCCATCTTCATTCTGCATTTCCCTGTGATATTTTCACCATGGGGAAACATCGTTTTTGGACCACGCATTCCATTGTAGTAACAGAATCACAGGTGGTCTGAAAGGTGTCCCATTCCTCTCCCATGATGACAGCTGTGGGGGGGGAGGTCCATTCTGGACACTTCCAGGCAGGAACGGGACACCCAGGTAAGTGGCACCCTTTCCCCGCTCCCTGGGTTACTTAGGTTTTTTTTTTTTTTTTTGGTATATGTTTTGTGCTTGGTGTAGTATTTTGACAGTTGGGGGGGGTTATTTTTAAATCTCCCTCTTGCCCATTATCTCTTGAGAACAAGCAGGATTTCAGTTCCCAGTCATAGGAGATTTTCACACGGGGCCAAAATGTCCCGTTACTGCCCCGCTACCTCCTCTCCCATTCCTGCCACGGAATAACATAAATCTTTCGCACACTCACCTTAATTCCGCAGCAGGAACGGGCTCCCCCTCCCCTTGCTGGCTGGCCGTAAATGCAGCCATCATAAGGCTGCTTTTACGACCGGCCATCTGAAACGTTATCACGTTATCACGTGATAACGCTGGACAGTAAATTTAAAAAATAAAACTCCCCCAAACATAAAATCAGTTCACCAAGCACAAAAGTACTCTTTAAATCACACAATCAAAACAGGGAGGGTAAAATAAAGGGTGACACCTCGATGTCCAGATCGTACCAGGAAGTGCTCAGAACGGACCTCCCCTCCACAGCTGTCATTTCGGAACAGGAATGGGGCTCCTGTTCACACACCTGTGATTCCGTGATAGTGACGGAACAGGAGGTCTATTCACGATGAAAAATCGTGATTACATTGTTCTGGAACAGTCACGGGAGTAGGATAGATGAAGGACAGAACGGGGTCAATGTCGTCCGAAAGGGAAAACCTTTCCCGACCCTGTTCTGTTCCTGCCACGGGATATATAGCCCGTGTGAAAATCTCCATAAAGGCAGCCTTACAACAGCTGCATTTGTGGCCGGCCAGCGAGGGGAGAGGGAGGATGTTCCTGCTGCGGAATAAAGGTAAGTATTTGAACATTTTCCCTTTATTCCATGGCAGGAATGGGATTGGGGCTTGCGGGGAAAGAACAGGGCATTTGGCCCCATTTGAAAAAGTCCTCAGTGGCCAGTGGTTTCAGAGTTAAAAGCAGAACACTTTATTTTCCAATGAGTAATCCAAAGAGTTATCCCTACAAGTTCTCAGAATGAAACCTAACTAACAAGCAGTACACTAAAAGCATTTTCCAATCTAAAAAATCTGGTGGGCTACACAGTCATTGGCTATCCATCATCCCCACTCTCATTTCCCACCATACCAGAGCTCAGCCTCTTTTTCTCAGAGTTGAGCCCAGGTGCAGGGGGCTTATCAAACTGCTCCAAACACAGAGCACATACTCCCTTTTACAGTCAGGCAACTTATTCATTAGTGGTACAGAAAGAATGCAAATGCAATTAGCCACAAGGTTATACAGTAGAATTGAACTTGGCAGGAAAAGGTCATGTCTAGACACTAATGCAAATCTTCCAATCTTTCACATATGAAAACTGGGATGCTTTTGGCCAAACAACATCAGAGTGTGGTCAAAAGGGCAAAAGTTATTAGCGAGGAAGACCACACAAGCTAAGAGAGACTCTAGCAATTTGCTTTTGCCTGACTCTAGGGGAAAGGGCAAGATTCTGTCCCTTCCTCTCCACCACCCCCTGCTGAATTACTGGAGTAAAAACTACTTTTGTACTTTGAACTCAAAAATCCTTGCTTCTAGTCTCAGGGTAAATACTGGGGTAGAGGGGAGGGATGGGATGATCTGAGCATGTGGCTAAAAACTGTGTTCCATGCAATCTCTAATTCACATCCTGATTCAGAGATGAACTTGGTTGTCGAGCAACTCTTTTTTAATGGAATCATAATGGACGTTTCACTATGAGTGGGCAACATGCAGTCCTGTGGAAAGTATTGGACTGTAACTCCCATCAAGCCTACCCAGCATTTTCAATAATGAGGGATCCTAAGAGCAAAAGCTCACCAGCATCTGTAGGGTCTTGCATTCCTCACCCCTGCTTTATAGGGTTACTGAGATAATAAATCCTTGGAACACTTAGAAAGCACTATATAAATAGCAAGTATTATTAACATTTCTTTTTGTAATTGTGCTATTGTGATAATATTGATGATGATGATGATGGTGATGATGATTATGATGATTATGTTGTTGATGATGGGAATTTTACTGGTAAGTTTGCTGATGCCCAAATCTTCCTCCTTCCCACAATGAGCCATTATTGCATTGCATTGCCAAAATACGTCTTTTTCTTTCAGCCTCCACTGCCAAGACTTTGGTCCACGCTCTGGTGGTCTCCCGATTAGATTATTGTAATCTCTTTTTAGCTGGGCTTCCCCTTTCTCATCTTCGCCCTTTAATTTCTGTTCAACATTCAGCCGCCTGCATCATTACCTCTGCTCACCGCTTTGACCATGTTTCCCCTTTGCTGTTTTCTCTTCACTGGCTTCCCTTTCCTTTCCGTATGCAATATAAGCTTTTGTTGCTAACTTTCAAAGCCCATCATGGGCTAGCCCTCTTTATTTATCTGACTTTCCTTCTTCTTATATTCCCGTACCCTTCGTTCTAGTACTCAAGGCCTACTGTCCCAACCTAGGATCTCCACTGTTCCACCCCGGATTTGTCCCTTCTCGCTTGCCACCCCTCACTTCTGGAACCTTCTTCCCCCTCAAATATGGGCTATTACTTCTTTGTCCACTTTTAAATCTGAGTTAAAGACCACCTTGTTCAGGGAGGCATTCCCTGGTTTTGTCTGATATACATTTATTTTTTCTGTCACTTGGGTTTACTGTGGATGTTTGTTATTAATTGTTGTAATTATCCTTGTTTTATTTTATTTTTTAATTATTTTGCCTATTGTTTTATTTAGATTGTATGCCTTCGGCAGGTTTCATTTTGTTTTGTCCTGATTGTCTTTGTACAGCGCTGTGTACACTGACAGAGCTCTAGAAATAAACAATAATAATAATAACAACAACATTAGATTAGGAGCATTGTCATTGTTTCCTGGATGATGAAGTATAATGCTGCCATCTCTCTTTACAAAATAGCTTCCACTTCCCTACACTGCCCTGCTGCAAGAGGAAGAACCAGGACAGAACACTGTTGGCAGATCATACCCAAGGAACCAAAGCTAAAAGATAATAAATAGGATATAAAACAATAATCTCAAAGCTCCTTACTCCAGTTCTGAATGTAATATAGTAAAAATAGTAAAAATAATCATTATAATCATTATAAGAATACAAATAATCATTATAAGAATACATTGCTGTAACAGTGAGCTACAGTATAAAAAATCTCCTGGATTCACTTTTCCTTGCACTATTGATAAGCATCAGTCAGAAGGAGGGTCTGTAGGTTAAATCTATATTGCTTTGAATTTCCCTTCTATGGCTAAGATCAGACGCCATCAACACATCTTGAACTGATTTAAGGCCCTGGGGTGTTACTTTGTGCCATTCAAAACACAGCAAGCCATTTTCCATGTGCTGAGGCCACTAGGGCTTGTTAGAATGGTATTTTTAATAAAAGTGGAGTGTAGCTACAACCATTTGCAGGTCTGCTCTCCAGATCAACCGCTATGTACGTCATTCTCCTCTGCCCCCATTCATATACCCTCCAAACTTTCGACTACAAGGACAAATTCATATTCAGTGTAATTCTACTGAAACCAATACTATTCATACCAAAATGCATTAGTCATTTGAAGTTATGAGTGTGTGAATCTGTGTATGGGTGAGAGAGATTCTTTTTCTTTATAGAAGAACCAATGGCATGAACAAAATCCTGTTAGGTTTTTCGTGGGTTTTTTTTTCCTTCGGGCTGTGAGGCCGTGTTCTGGAAGAGTTTATTCCTGATGTTTCACCTGCATCTGTCGCTGGCATCTTCACAGCCCAGAAAAAAACCATGAAAAACCCATGGATGCCAGCCATGAAAGCCTTCAACTTCACAAATTAATTTAATTTGAAATATAAAAGGATTTCAGTGACATGTCCTGTTGAGAACTGGGTGGGAACTAAGTGATATCTGGGTCATATGATACCTGATAAAGTGGTTACAGTCCATGAAAGCTTAAGCCAAATAAAACATGCTAGTCTTTGGTGTTCTACAAAACTCTTTGTTGTTTTTCCTGTGACACACAAACCAGAGAACACTATCTGGAGGAGAATCTTTTCCTTAAGGACCATATATTATCATGGAAACAATGAGAATGAGCTAAACTGTATTTTACTCTAGCTACAGTGTCTACTGTAAGGAGAGTGTCAGACTAGAATTGCTAGATTTAAAATAGCAGACTAATTCACAATTAAGTGACAGATGAAAAGATTTTTTTTTCCCAGAAGAAGAGTTATTCTTTATTCTGGTTATGATTTTGACCTCTGTGATCTTCATTTCATTTTCAGCCTTTAACATCATGTAAAGTCACAGAGCTGAAGGAAACAAGTCTACTGAAGTTTGTAATAATACAGTTGTCCCTTCACATTCGTGGGGGTTATGGGAACAAGACCCCCGTGAAAGTGAAAAAACGTGAATAAAAGCAGCCTCTGAGGGTTTAACAAGGAGCCCTTCCTAAACACACACACACACACACAGGGAAACTGACCCAGCCTCTAAGCAGTTAAGGAGGAAAGAAAAGCACAGTCCCATGCTGTGAGCACGCAAGCAAAGCCCCCCGCTTGACACTCCCCTCTCTGTGTCTTAACAAACTGAATTGCTTCTTTAAAACTCACATTTCGCCCCATGTCTCCTCATGGCCCAAAGAAAAGCACAGATTTCACAAGGAAGGGTAAAGAAAAATGAGAATATCAGTATCAGCTCCTCATGCCAGAGCAAGTTAATGTTCTGTGCCTGGATTCTATCAACAGCCTTGGCTAGACAAATGATCCAGGAAAGCTCAGAAATAAAGTTAGAAGATGATAGCCAACCTCTTTTTTGTTCCTGATGTGTTTAAGTCAGAGAGATACTGGAGATTATCAGATGTTCTAAAAATGGCATTGTTACAATGCCAGGGGAACATAAAAGGATGACAATATCAGACAATGTCGTCCTTTCACGTTCCATGGCATTATGCAAAAGTTTCTTTCTAGTCCAATATATCCAAACAGATTGGGGAAGGCTGCTATGTGCTGTTGTAGTAGTGCACTAGCAGAAAAGTAGCCCTGTGCCACTTTTGTGCCAGCATGGCCGGTATATGTGCAAAATCTTGGGCCATTTAAATCCCGTTTCTGCAGCAGAATGGCCGTACTGGTCAGAACACTTCTGGGTCAGATCGGGTCATCCAGGTAAGTTTTGCTCTTTTTTGTACCCTCCCTGGGTTACTTGGGACCTTTAAAGTGTGCTTAGGTGCTTTGTGGAACTTTAAATATCTTGATTTTATTTTTATTTTTAAATTTTCTGAGTGACGTCTCGCGGGATTTCGAGAAAGGAAGTGAGCAGGGCTCTGTTTACCTCTTCTTTATTGCTAAGAGCCTTTGCCGGGAGAGGAAGGTAAGGAAGGGGGAGGGGTTCTTTTACCAGCATGGAAATGGTTTATTTTATGCTGGCAAAAGAATGCTTTAAACTGAGTCATCTGATAATCACCACTATCTCTAATGTTGGCAGGTGCAATCTGGGCTGTTATAACTAGCAGGCACTGATCAAGTCTGCCTCTTTGAATTTAGAGAATCCCCATGAAGTCAACACAGAGTCTTCTGTTACCTTAAAGCATAACATGTTTTATTTGGCATGAGCTTTCCAGAAGTCCACCACAGTTCTTCAGATGCATTCTGCCTTGAGACTCTTTGTTGTTTTGCTGAAACGGACTAACACAGCTAACTCCTGAAAATCTAAATTTTCTGCTAGTGCACTACTACAACAGCACATAGCAGCCTTCCCCAATCTGTTTGGATGTGTTGGACTAGAGCTCCACCATTCCCATCCAGTGTGACCATTAGTGTGTGCTGATTCCAGAGCTTTGAAGTAACAGGTACACAGTAGCACCTCCATATTTGTGGGGGGATTGGTTCCGGACCCCCCCCCTGGATAATGAAATCCGTGGATAATAGCAAACACCCTTAAGGAGGGGAAAGGAAGGAAGTGTGGATAATAGCAAACACCCTGAAGGAGGGGGAAAGAAGGAAGTGAGGCTCGTGGCCCAGGCCATCACCACCGCAACCCAGCCCACCAATTTTGTTGGCAGTACCAATAAATATAAGTTTATTTTATTGATATTTTTATTCCTGTGAGTGGTTGTGTAGGCATGGCCCACTGCACTGGTTTGCCTGGGGACCTGCTTCTTTGTGGGATGTTGTGCAGTTAGCAAAGAGCAAAAGAGTAAGCAAAATGTAGGTGAAGGCATGGGAGAGGCAAACTGAAATTATGAGTTGTGCTAGAAACTCAGCTTCATTGCATTACATACAAATGAAACTTTTAAAAAATTAGCCTGATTTTTCTGCCTTGCTTATTCTGCCCAAATGAAAGAGGCTGCTGCCACTGCTGGAAAGAGAAAGAGAGTCAACATGAGTGTATGGGATATGTGTGTGAGAGAAAAGGCTGCCTTGCCAGGCTGGCTGTTCCAAACAGGGTACAGAACACATACTTAGATTGGCTGGGCTGGTGTGAGTTGTGTTAGAGAGTTTAGAGAAAGAGGGGGTGTTTCTCTGCATGCCTGTGAAATGAAATTTAGAGCAATTGTGTGGGGGACAGGAAAGTGGGAAAGGAAAAAGGTCTGAGAGCTTTATTGCAATTCACTCTTATAGCACTATTATTCCACTTTAATTGTTATGGCTGCCTCTTGTGGACTTCTGGGGTTTGTAGTTTAGTGAGCTCTCTGGCTGAGAATGCTAAATGCCCCTCCCTAAACTACAAATCCCTGGATTCCACAGGAGGCATCCATAGAATTTAGCTAATACATATTGATGGGGGGAACAGAGAATATTTTCCTATATTTTCCAATGGCACAACTGTGTTAGTAACAAGCAATCCAGCAAGTTATTTTCTGGATTACAGTAACAAGTAATGACTGAATGTTTTTGATCAGAGTAATGAGAGTTAGGACTTTTTCAGACACCCCTTACTTCTAAGAAGATTCTGGAACAGTTACGACACTGTCGCGTGGCAGGGGGTCCGTTTCGGACGACACTGTCCCTCTCTCGGCGGCGTCCATGACTGTTCTGGGTATGATTGGAGGCAACCGTACCATTTTTTACTCATGGACAACTTCCATAAGTAAAATATGGCACGGCTGCCTTCAATCATACCCGGAACAGTCATGGATGATGCCGAGAGAGGGACAGCATTGTCCGAAACGGACCCCCTGCCACGCGACAGTGTCATAACTGTTCTGGAGGCTTCTTGTGTGGTAAGGGGTGTCTGAAAAAGTCCATAGTTCCTTTTGAAATGAAATATTCCAAGCTGTTGCTGATTCTCTGATTCCTTCAAGATGTACTGGTGCCTAAATTCAGGAAATAAATGAGAATTTAATCCAGTCAAGACAGAGGAATTCTTAATAAATGAAATTGCTGATATGTGAATGATACTTCAATCGTACTTTGATGAGCTCTTGAAAACTCAGGTTCACAGCTTGGAAGTACTTCTGGATCCAGCTTGGCTCTAACATTTCCAGGTGGTAGTCATGGATAGGAATGCTTTTGAGTAGTTTAGGTATGAGTGTGTCAACTGGGCATATTCCTAGTGAGAATAAATCTGGCCATAGTAATACATATCATACTTACACCCAGACTAGATTACAGCAATATGAACCACAGGGTGTGGCTTTAAAGAGTGTCTGGAAACTTCCAGAACATGAAAAGCTTAGAAGTCAAAGTACTGCTTATATCTGCAATAACCCTAAATGATTTAGGACCAAGATCAAATGGGGAGCCCTGGTGGCACAGTGGTTAAATGCTAGTGCTGTAGCTACAATGTTAGTAGCTACAGGAACGGAGATTCCACCTCAACATTAGGAGGAACTTTTTGACAGTCAGAGCTGTTCAGCCGTGGAACACACTCCCTCGGAGTGTGGTGGGGTCTCCTTCCTTGGAGGTCTTTAAACAGAGGCTGGATGACCATCTGTCAGGGATGCTTTGATTGTGTATTCCTGCATGGCAGGGGGTTGGACTGGATGGCCCTCGTGGTCTTTTCCAGCTCTACAATTCTATGATTCTATGATGTCTATGTTGTGAGTTCGATCCTGCAGGGCTCCAAGGCTGACTCAGCTTTTCACCCTTTCTTGGGTTGGTAAAATGAGTACCCATCTTGTGGAGGCAATTAGATAACACATTGTAAACTGCTCAGAGAGTGCCTTGCACTATAAAGCAGTGTAGATGTGTAAGTGTTATTGCTAAAAAAAATTGTAAGCTGCTGTGAGAGCCTTTGTGGCTGAAGACTGGGGTATTTATTTAATAAATAAATAAATTTACCATCTCCTTCCACCTGTGCTGATTAAGGTCTGTGGAAGAGAATCTCCTTCAGGTCCCACCAATAACAAAAGTGTAGGCTTGGCAGGAATGTAGGAGAGGATTATTTTGTCAGGGTGCTAGGATATACAATCACTGGAAATTTATATTATAAAGAGCTAATATGGTATGCTATAGCCTGCAGGGGCCAGCAATGAGAAGGCTAAATGCAGCTGGCCAGCATATCTAGATTATGTCTGGGAGACAAGTGTGGGAAGGAAAGAAGACCAGAGCCTTATCTTTGTGAGAAAATGTGTTTGAGAACCACTATCTCTGTACTCTGTGATTTTGACTTGGTTTTTGCTCTCAGACTGTGTGCATTCAGTCTGGACTGTACAGTGACAGGACTGTACTGTACATTGTGCTGCAATGTGTAGTCTGTATGATAGGCATCTCAGACACCTTGTAAATATTACTATAATATGCTTAAGTAAAGAGAAATAGTTTAGACACACATCTGTGTCTGTGTGCTCATTTCTTCACCTGATGATTGCAACTCTGCTACAACAACTTTTGCTGCCTGGTCCTCTTAATATGCTCAGAGGTACCAGTGCACTACCATGACATATCTCTGGGCTTTAGAACTCTTTGCTTGGAGATACCCACCTTACCCCATATTTGTTATTTTCTTTCCCCCACCTCATGATGGCTTTTCTTGGCTTCCCATGTTCATGATCGTTTTAGTGACTCTTTAGAGAGTTTTAATTTCAATTTTTTTATGGTGCTCCCTTCCTCCTCCTCCGCCTCCTTTGCATTATTTTTGTTTTATCATTTTAATATTTGTTGCTAAGCTGTCATGGAAATTGTTTTTTTAATGTAAAGGTGGGTGAAGGGGAAACTAACATGGCTTCACCTGGGCTAACTCGGGGCCTGTCTACACAGTAAAAAAAATACGTACAGCGTTCAGAAGATCGATCATCTGTACACACAGCCATTCGGATGCATATGTGTCATTCAGAAGGGGGCTCACGAATCCCCCATAAACTCCATGGATTTGGCATTCAGGAGGATTAGCTAATCTTGACCTAAAATCCGTACAGCCATTTGTATTGTTGATGGTCTGTACACCCCATTTGCACACATATGAACAGGCAGTGTAATCTGATTGGCTGGCTGAGCATAGGGGGCGGGGCTAGCAAAGAGGGGAATTGGGAGCAGCCACCATATTAGATTCCTGGCTAAGCGAGAGTCTGGTAAATCCATGAATTTTACATTTATTCCTTTGTATTTTATGTTGTAAATATAGAAAATTGATTGTCTGCAAAACAGGCACCTTTTTAAATAATTAAAAAAGTGGTGGGAGATTTAAAACTGCTGCTTGGATCACTCGCTCCAGCCAGCTGTGCAAGGCGGGGGGTAAAAAAAATTTAGGGGGGTAAAAAAATCATGTAGGCAGATCGTAAGCATACGAACAGCTACCTTTTTGGATTTTTTAAACCCCCCCCCAATGGTTTTTTAAAAATCGTATAGACGGGGCCTCAGAACACCTTCTATCCCTTTCCAATTGTGTGTCTTGGTTGTAGGAACTTTATTCCAGAAGAACAAGCTGACACTGTGAAGGTTACATAGTATATCTTGTTTGCTATGACACTAAGGGGCTGGTGATCATAGCAAGGGCTGCAGAATGTTTGTTTATCTTAAAGGAGGCTGCACATGACCAACTGACATCTAGTCTATAACCAAAACTTTGATTGAATTTGTTGGCTTGATAGAATTTTCCCAGCACATACACTTTACAGTAGTGATTTGACAATATATTAGAGTTTATGAGCTCATGACTCAGGGCTCCCATTTTGTTCACATTCTGGTTTGTCAGGGTGTGTTCATTCTTTCAATAAAGTTGATTCATTAGCAAGGCCTCCTAATCTTTCCCAGTGTAAGTGAAAAAAAAAAAAGCAATTGCACATCATGGGGTATAAATATTTTAATAGATGCCCCTAGGTTCTATGTTTTTCTAGCTCCTTTTGTTGTGCCATTGGCTTGTATAAACTGAAAGAGTTATGTGGTGGGGAGAGGGGGACTGAAGAGATGGGGAAGTTGTCTCCTTCCCTTCTTGCATCTAAACTGGTTCATTTCCTTATAAATCTCATTGTGATGCCATGGTCACTCTATGATATGTTTATTATGCTTTAGCCATTAAAAATGCCTCCTGTTATTCCCTGCCTCTCCAGACAGGAACGATAAGGAACTTATCTACTGTGTGTGAGTGTGCATGTGTGTACAAGTTTATGCATGTGTGTAAAATATGGTGGTTACTCCTTTGATCTCACTCAAGTAATTTATATTTGTCAGCTCTTTTTGGCAAGATATCCATTTGCCACTCTATGGCACCCTATTCATGTTGGGTTTTACTGTAATATAAATACATACTAGCTTATGTTACATGCACCCATGGTTCTCATTTCCCTTCCATCACCAACTTTCCAGGTTCCCTCACAAACATGAGTTTAACCTCCTGAGTGAGGCACTGGAGCAGCCCCTATAGCTCCCAAATTACACTGTCACCATATGATGTTGTTTAAATACCAGGCCAATGAGGTGAATAAAACCTACAAAAGTTTATGGTGTGTAAATTACAACTTTCCCCTTTGCCTCTGCCTGTGTGCTCCAGGGATTTATAAGTGAAAACAGGCCTTGCAGGGCCCATGGAAGTGTTGAGTGGCTGAAGCAGTAAAGTCTTCACATGGGTCTCTGCCATCTCTGTTTTCAAGTGGAGGATCCCTTTCTTTGGAATTGCCACCATGTCAAAAACTTGCCAGTTCCAATGTGGAAGTGTTCAGATATGGTAGAGCCCTCTGGTCTAACTTATCACCTCAATATGCTGGTAGATTTTTCCCCCCAGAAAGACCTCAAAAACCACCTCCAGGTAGAAAGCACTCCTATCAGGAAGGCGTGAAAACAATTATGGAAGGAAATGTTTAAAGTTTGCACAACACTCCCACAAATTTCCCCACCATAACTTAAATAAATACTTTTATATTAAACTCTAAAAATCCAGTCATTTGCAATATTGCCAAGATATGTCAAGTTACTTCCTTGCTTCATTCTGTAACAAAGTCCAAGTATATTTAAATTCTGATAACTACAGTTTCAGGAAAGTTTGTCTAGGACACATGATTCTAGTAGCAATTGGTTTGATGCTTCCCTGTCTGGAAACTAAATTTAGTGACCATTCCTATTGGCTATAAATCAAAGTAAAATTAAGGATGTTTAAAAATTAATAATCACTGTGGTCTAAATATGGAGCCAGCATGGTGTAGTGGTTTGAGCACTGGACTATAGCTTTGGAGATCAGGGTTCAAATCCCTGCTCAGCCCTGGAAACCCACTGGGGGACCCTGGGTAAATCACACTCAGCCTCAGAGGAAGACAAAGGCAAACCCTTTCGGAACAAATCTTGCTAAGAAAATCCCATAGGTTCGCCTTAGGGTCACCATAAGTTGGCAAAGGACAACAACAATGGTCTAAATCCCTTTATTACTGTTCTCTAGGTGAGACCCATTGAATTGATGGAATTTTCAACTAATTGTTTCTATTAATTCTGTGAGCTGGAACTCTAGTTGGGAAAAACAATGGGACTGACTCCTTTACAGATATAAAGTTTTCAGTAATGAAGCATGCAATGAGTTCACATTTGTTCCTCAAATACACATGCAAAGGTGAACACACACATATAGAAACAGTGTGTCTCTGACTGTGTGGTCTGTGCTTTCTTTTAAAAACAAATGTGGAAAATAAACCAATATTGTATAAATAGTGTTAGGAGGAAATGCTAGGTGGTTGGAAGTAAAATACAGACATTACCATGTTATAGAAGCCAGAATTGGAAACCCACTGATTGCTGGAAAGATAATGTCAGATAGCAATCTAGTTATTTATTTTCTTACCTCTATCTATAGACACCTTCAAATATCCTCACCTTAAAATAACATTTTCTCAAAGGACAGCATATAGTTTAGCTGCAAAGAAAGCTGGCTAGGTAGATGGCACAACACAGGAGAGTCACTGCTACCTGCTACCTTATTGGGCTGGCATTGTGTGGTGGCTGAGATTAGAAGTCTGACATGTCTTTGGAAACAGACAATAGATTATACAATAGATATAATGGATATAATACAATATAAACAGACAATAGATGGACCAAGAAGATGGAACAAAGACCTCTTGTCTGGATGATGATGATGATTTTCATTTGTATGCCACCTTTTTCCCAAGATGGGACCCAAGGCGGCTTCCATAAATGCTTGCCATACTGAGTTGGATCCCAACTTAGGGCCTTATTACACTACGCTGTTATTGTGCTATGATTCCACATTAACTGCCATGGCAACATCATATGAAATCCTGGGATTTGCAGTTTAGGGAGGGGCATTTAGAATTCTTAGCCAGAGCACTCTTGGGCCTGACTAAACTACAAACCCCAGAATTCCAGCTAATGTGAAATAATAGCTCTATAACAGTGCTGTGAGATAAAGCTATAGTCATGCTGAGAGTAGAGTAGAAGCCAACATGACTTAGGTCTCTTTCACATTGCACAATTATTGCACTTTGATACTACTTTATTTACCAGGCTCTTCAAGGGATTACAACTTTAAAAACTGCATTTAAACAAACAAACCTCTTCCGTAAAAATAAAATATCGGTAACTGAATCTACATTGCATGTTGGTATTCAGACTACCAAATGATAGCAAACAATGCTTTGACAGCTGAGGACTGTCAAAAGTGAGAGAAGAAAAGTTTGGCAGCAATTCTGCATCACTGACAGTAGAACTGTATGTGCTCAAATCAGAAATAAGTCCCACTGAATTAAATGGCCTTTATTTCCAAATATGAAAGTATAGATCCACAGTTGTTCTAGGGAGTAGGCCTCACAGCGATATTTATTTCTAGGTAAATACCCTGATAGGAGTGCATGGTCTGTGTATCCTTTTAGCTATTACTATTAGCCACTGTATAACAACCCTGGGATATTTCTTTCAGCAGTAGAAAGAGTTACAAACCAAGGCTTACATATATAAATTAAGAATCATTAGATTTACACATAAATGGATAAACATTTTTTTTCAACCATCAAGGAACATTTATGTTGAGGCTTACACATTTTAAAATTATATGGCACAAACGAACTAGTCAGCAACTATTTTTGTAAAAGACTCACTTTCAATAATAATTAGGTGGTAGAAGTTCAGCCTCTGCTCCAGCCATATGAGTTCTTCTTAAGAGCATTCCTAGTGGTGAAAGCTATTTATTTATTTATTTATTTATTTATTTATTTATTTATTTATATGCTGCCTCTCTCCCAGAATGGAACCCAAGGCAGCTCACAACAAATAAAATACAACATACAATCAAAAACATGATAATTAAAGGTTAAAAACAATTAAAATCATGACAATTTAAAATTATATAAAGCATATAAAAGTTAAAAACAATAAAACACACCCCAATAAAAGCCTCACAGCTACAAATTAAAACCTGCTTGAATAAAAATGTGTTTCCCTGCTGGCAAAAAGGAAAGCAGGGAGGGGGCCAGCCTAGCCTCCCAAGAAAGGGTGTTCCATAAGGTGAGAGCAGCCACTGAGAAGGCTCTGTCTTGTGTTCTCACCAAGTGAGCCTGTGATGATGGCAGGACCATGAGTCACATGGCACCGCTCTGTCCCAGCAACATTCACCAGAAGATTAACAGATATGGGATCAGACGGCATTATTTTAAACTTTCAGGTTCAAGGGGTTGTATTAGGACCAGGCCTCCCAGTTCTCCACCTCTAGACTAGAGCTTCGAAACATATTTTTGGAGTGCAGCTCTGCGAATGCCCGGTCAGCATAGCCATTAGAGGAATCTGGAAGCTGAAGTCCAGAAAAGTAACCAAGTTCTGTTCTGGACTGGACAATTTAGAGCTAATATAATCTGTCTGACTGTATGGCTTCAGTTGCATGCTGGCTATGGAACTCTCTTGGATTCAGTTGGGCTTGGTTTCAAGTAAATATGTATAGGATTTTACCACACATTTTACAATCCTTGAGAACATTCTTCTAAATATCAGTTGCATAATGTCAGAAATTGGGCACCTTTGATGGGAAAGTAAAATTTGAGTCTAGCTTTTCACAAAATCCCTGCTAACAAGATCCATGCTCTCTCTTGTGGCCTCAGTAGGATACTACACTTTTTTTCCCCCAGCGATGAAATTTTATGTAATACTAAACTTATCCAACATTGCTCAGTTTCATTCTGATGATTTTGTTTATGGTTGAATGAAACAAAAGTTTGACTACAGCTAGTGCCAAATGAAAGAGATCCAAATCAATCATTCCCCCCACCCCCTCAAAAGAGGCTAATCAGTTTCAAACTGGCATGAAAATGTTTGGGCTGTCAACCTAAGTTTAAGAGGAAACAAAACAAAGCAAACCCCACAAATATGAAGTGCTTGTTTGGAGGTACCCAAAGCTGCAGATGCATGCACTTTATTTTGGCCCCATTAGGCTCTTTAGTCAAGCATGTGAGTTTCTATAGCATAACCTTCAAGGTGAGGCAAACATTTTAAATTGTACAGTACTATAAATATATAGCATACACATTCCAAAGATTTTGAGATTTCAGCCTTTTTTTAATGCTATGGAAATAAAGGAAATGTTATTGAAAGTCTCAAATTTAAGTGAACCAAGATATTCATTAGAAAACTTATTGCAGTCCAAATTCAAACTTTCCTTAACTTAATTCAGAGGCTATTTTTCTCCATAGGGTTGGCAAATTTAACCCTGCTTGTTTAAAGGGGTGGGGGGAGAAGGGAAGGGACATGTTCTAAAAGTTCCACCTCTGTACTGTCAATTAATTTAATATATTCTGTTTAAGTTTATTATTCCATTTGAACTACGGACTTTTTCAGAAGCGTAAAAAATAATGCAAGCAGCCTCATCGCGTTGTGAGGCTGCTGCGCCACAGAGCGTCGGTTTTGGATGACGCTCTCCCCTGCTGGTACTGTTGCGGTACCGCGGGGAGATTTGAGTGTCATATTTCATTGGTTTTTAATCACGATCAACTTTCGTGCTTAAAAATCGATGAAATATGATGCTCAAATCTCCCCGCGGTACCGCAACAGTACTGGCAGGGGAGAGCGTCATCCGAAACCGACGCTCTGCAGCACAGCAGCCTCGCAACGCAATGAGGCTGCTTCTGTTATTTTTGACATGTCCGAAAAAGTCCTACATCATGCAACAGCCTGAAATCCCATCTACACTTATGTGGACCACTGAATGGACTTCCACCTTCCTATTGACTTTTAAAAACAGGACTAACTGGGTATTTGGGAAGTAATGTTTCTAAGCTTTGTGACAAAATGATGCAGAGACCATGCTTATGAACACAGGGCACAAGGAACAGTAAGGGTTCTTTCTGTGGCTCTGAAATATGGACAGAAAAATACAGAGTTAGATTAAATGATAAACCAAATATGCTGTGGTGTGGTCGCCCCAGCTAAAGTATATTCCTCATGTAAGTACAGTTCTCATTAGGAGGAAAGGAAGTTCTCTTGTGTGTTTAGGCTGTTTCCTTTATTGCATAGAACAGAAGCAAAACTCATTTTCCTGGTAGTACTTCCTAGGTATCTTTGGTTTCTACATTCTTCAGTTTGTATAGCTAGTGTGCCTTCCTTCACTGACTGTCCTAGAATCTACAACATGGAAGGGACTTTTCCACCTGAACAATGCCCATCACAATTATGGTTGCTAAGTCCAAAAAAAGTAAGCAGCTGTTTTGCCTTTCAGAGCTGGGTAAACGGTAGAGTGTCACCTTTTATTTTCTCTTCTGTAAAGCACCATGTAAAAACCAGCCTTAAAAGTTCTGCTAGATTCCTTTTCCCCCCTCCTGTTTTCCTTTTTATGTAAAATCTGAAATTAATGGATAGAAGGGACTTTTAATCAGAATAGCTCTTAATGACAACAGCATATAACTATCCTGAGTTGGGCACCAGTGAGGAAACGTTAAGGGGAAGGTCAGTGTTCACCTTCCTAACAATGAAGACTTTCTCCCAACTGTCCTAACCACTTGTGAGATAATGATATTAGGTTCTATTTGTTTCACCCATCCTTCAATAAGTACAAAGTAGCACACAGAACTGCTTCCTCACAATCTATGTGGTGGGGAAATACCTGTATAGAGAAACCTGCTGTATGTAACAGTGCCCTCTTGGTGATGGGCAAGTCTACACAATGCCAGTATTCTAAGCAGAGCAAAGAAAGGATATGTCAGCTATGGGAGTCTGGGAGTTGGAAGTCCAGAAAGAAAGAAAAAACAAACACATTTCTAAGCTTTGGTTCTAATGCAGAAGCAAGGAGTACAGCAGATAAAATTCTTCTTCCATGTGATTGTTATGTACACTCCAACATGTCAGTTGAAAACTGGGACACATGTGGCCAAGCAACATCATTGTGTGTTCAAGATGGCAAAAGTTATTAATGAAGGAAAACACATAAGCTAGGAGAGGCTACAGCAGTTTGTTTTTGCCTGAGTCTATTGGGAAGGGCAAGATTCTGACTCCTCCTCTCCTCTCCCGCCCAATTTTGCACTTTTGTGCACTTGAAGTAAGCTTGGGGCCAAAGGGGGGAAATGGGTGGAGGGGAGAGAAAATGTGACATTTAACAAACAACAGAAAAATTGGGATGATAGAGGATTAATCAGTATTGCCCCCACCAAACTGAGATAGTTGGAGGAATGTTGTTAATAGGCTGAGGCAGATTGACTGGCCCTTACACACTCAGGGAGCTTTGGCCGAATGCCAATTTCAACTTGAGAGCCCCTGATTACTATCCCATGCTTGTGAAGTAAAGCAAAGAAAACCAGGATAGACATATATTAACATGTCTTATTCCTAAATGAATGTGCAAATCTTAGGCCCTTTCTCAATAAACAAATACAGCACTATGATCCCTCCTTGACTACCATGGCTGAATCCTGTGGCATTCTGGGGTTTGTAGTTTGGTGAGGCACTAGAGCTCCCTGGCTGAGAATTCTGAGTACCCCTGCCTAAACTGCAAATCCCAGGATTTCATAGGATGGATGACCCCTGGTAAAAGCAACAATATTTTGTGTATACATATCACTCCACAGAGTAGATTTAAGTCTTTACTATTCTATTTTACTAGTAAATATTCATCTGGATATTTCTGATGTTTGGTTGTGTGAAACCACTGTCAAAGTTGTAAAGGGCTTTCTTTGTTTCTTCAAATGTATATTATCATAGTATCATAGAAGAAAATTTAAACAATACAGCTTGCTAAAAGGTTATGCCTTTTTAATGAAGGAAGAAGTTACCGTGAGGGGGGAGCGGGGGGAGGAAGAATGATTTGCAAATATACTACTGAAGTATTCTTCAGAATAAAATTCTCCCCCTGAAATTACTTGCAGACTGGCAGTATTTGGAGTCATATTTTTATCTATTCAGTCAAAATTATAAATTGCACATATGGTATTTGTTGTTGTATACCTTCAAGTCATTTCCAACTTATGATGACCCTAATCATGGGGTTTTCTTGGCAAGATTTTATTCAGAGGGGGTTTGCCATTGCCCTCCTCTGAGGGTAAGAAAGTATGACTAGCTCAATGTCACCTAGTGGGTTTCTATGGTCGAGTGGGAATTCGAGCCCTGGCCACCAAAGTCCTAGTCCAATGCTCAAACCACTATGCTATGTTGGCTCTTACATATGGTATATTTATTGGCAAATACTATTCATGCTAATTCTTTCTTTAAACACTGTATTCTGGTGCATCTGATATTGTAAAGGAAAATGTGCATTTGACTCAATGCCTTGAACTTCTCTGTCCACCCACCCCACCCACCCCCATTGACCCTATGTTTTTATTTTGTGTTTAAACTCAGCCTCATAAGTAATTGACATTTTCAAAGCAGGATTGCATTCAGAAAGAGAGAAGACACAAATAAACAAGCAAACAGAAAAAAGGCAACTCAGCTCATTGTTTCTGCAGTCACTAAATCACAGGGACTGAAAGCTAAAAGAAAAAAAAGCAGGCAATTATGCTTTGTGACTCAACCCCACATTACAAATATATACATTTATATCAGCTTAGTCAGAGCTGGCTCTGGGTTATTGTGCCTTTCCAATTGCCACTGCAGAGTGTCAGCTAATATCTTTGATATCTCCCATACCTGTACCTCTGGACACATACTGGCAGTAGCAGGAAGCAGTAGCCCTATGATGGGCAGCTGGGAGAGGCAACACAATATCTGTCTTGTTCTAGAACTGGGTGTAGTCCCGAGCCTCTCCAAGGGTTCTTTAAGTGCCAAACACCAACACATGTTACTGCTATAGCATAAGCTTTATTGGTGGCCTATGATGCAGCAGATGGTGCATAGCAGAGGAGCACTCCAGCCCTTTCACTGATGGGGCCCAGCATCCTCTCATAGCCAATGGTAGAAGTGTGCCTCCAAACAAATTATACCCAGACTTAATTCCTCAGCCAGCAATCAAATGAAATCTCCATATATGGGGAGCCCTTGGGGTGAGGTGACCGCCCTCCTAAGGTGAGGCCAATGGAAGATGGCCTCCCAAGGGTTGTGTAGTACAAAAGCAAACAAAGTAAACTGAAGTATGTAAGTTCAACCTATCTCTCTCAAATAGCCATGAGAACTGTACAAGCGGGTTAGCAACAGGGGGAAAAAATGAACCCCCCACCTATAGTTTTTCTCAGCCTTCATATCTTCTCCCAGCCTCAAAATGCCAAGGGAATGGGGAAAAAAGTATCCAACAAGGTCATGAATACAAGTTAACTCCTTCATGCTGCTGGACAGCTGCTAACATTTGGCCATGATATTAATAAGGACCCTCAAACCCATCTGCCTGGTGGCAGAGGCCCAGCTCACTACAATGTTGCATCACGAGGCATTGGTCTGGGGTATCTGCTGCATGTTGAAAATGACAGTTAGCTTGCAGCTGTCTGACAATAACTAAAAACAGAGAAGGGGGAAAGGTGGGTAACGAGCAGAAAAGCTAAAGCCCAGAATGAGCTCAGGCTTGCTAGGGAGGTTAAGAACAATAAAAAGGTTTTTTTGGGGTATGTCCGCAGCAAAAGGAGGAAGAAGGAAATGATAGGGCCGCTACGTGGAGAAGATGGCAAAATGCTAACAGGGGACAGAGAAAAGGCAGAATTACTCAACACCTTCTTTGCCTCAGTGTTTTCAGAAAAGGAAAAGGAGGACCAACCTGAGGAGAATGGAACAGAGGACACAATAGGGCAAATCCAGCTCAAAATAAGTAAAGAGGTAGTACAGGGATACCTTCATAATCTAAATGAATTTAAATCTCCAGGACCAGATGAACTACATCCAAGAGTATTAAAAGAGCTGGCAAATATAATCTCAGAGCCATTGGCAATAATATTTGAGAACTCCTGGAGAAAAGGAGAAGTCCCAGCAGACTGGAGGAGGGCAAACGTTGTTCCCATCTTCAAAAAGGGGAAAAAAGAGGATCCCAACAATTATCGTCCAGTTAGTCTGACATCAATACCAGGGAAGATTCTAGAGCAGATCATTAAACAGAGAGTCTGTGAACATTTAGAAGGCAATGCCATAATCACAAAAAGTCAACATGGGTTTCAGAGAAACAAGTCATGCCAGACTAATCTGATCTCTTTTTTTGATAAAGTTACCAGCTTGGTAGATGAAGGGAATGCTGTGGACATCACATACCTTGATTTCAGTAAGGCCTTTGACAAGGTTCCTCATGACATTCTTGCAAACAAGCTTGTAAAATGTGGGCTAGACAAGTTAACTGTTCAATGGATTTATAATTGGTTGACCGGCCGAACCCAAAGGGTGCTCCTCAGTGGCTCCTCTTCGTCTTGGAAAGATGTGGCCAGTGGGGTGCCACAGGGTTCTGTCCTGGGCCCAGTGCTATTCAACATCTTTATCAATGACTTGGATGAGGGAATTAGGGGCATACTTATCAAATTTGCAGATCACACCAAATTAGGAGGAGTAGCTAATACCCTAGAGGACAGGATCAAAATTCAGAATGACCTGGATAGACTGGAGAGCTGGGCCAAAGCTAACAAAATGAAATTCAATACGGAGAAATGTAAGGTACTGCATTTAGGGTGGAAAAATGAAATGCATAAATATAGGATGGGAGAGACCTGGCTGAATGAGACCACGTGCGAAAGGGATCTAGGAGTCCTAGTAGACCACAAGTTGAACATGAGCCAACAGTGCGATGCGGCAGCTAAAAAGGCCAATGCGATTTTGGGCTGTATCAATAGAAGTATAGTGTCTAGATCAAGGGAAGTAATAGTGCCACGCTATTCTGCCTTGGTCAGACCTCACTTAGAATACTGTGTCCAGTTCTGGGCACCACAATTAAAAAAGGACATTGACAAATTGGAGCGTGTCCAGAGAAGGGCAACTAAAATGGTGAAAGGTCTGGAAACGATGCCTTATGAGGAGAGACTTAGGGAGCTGGGTATGTTTAGCCTGGAAAAAAGACGGTTAAGAGGTGATATGATAGCCCTGTTTAAGTATTTGAAGGGATGTCACGCTGAGGATGGAGCAGGCTTGTTTTCTGCTGCTCCAGAAACTGGAACACGGAGCAATGGGTGCAAGCTCCAGGAACAGAGATTCCACCTCAACATGAGGAGGAACTTTTAGACAGTAAGAGCTGTTCGGCAGTGGAACGCACTCCCTCGGAGTGTGGTGGGGTCTCCTTCCTTGGAGGTCTTTAAACAGAGGCTGGATGGCCATCTGTCGGGGATGCTTTCATCGTGATTTCCTGCATGGCAGGGGGTTGGACTGAATGGCCCTCATGGTCTCTTCCAACTCTGCAATTCTATGATTCTATTATTCTAAGGTCCAATCTGGAACAAACATAGCCACTTATGGGTCTTGGCAGCTGCTCTTACAGTCACTGCATGTACAGGTTTAACTGGTATGACTGCCCCCAGGGTATCCTGGACTTTAGTTTGGTGAGGTTGTGGAAAGGAGTACTTTTAGTACAATCCTCAGGCCTACATAGTGTGTTTCAATGGAATTTACAAGTCTGTGGAGTATCTGGCATCTCCAGAAACATGATTCTAAAAGGGATGCTCCCTATCTCATCTTGTCACAAGATCAGGTGAGACCAGCCCCCCTTTTTGTTTCTTTATTCTATCTCTGTTCCACTATATAGCCAGTTTATTCTTATTTTATTTAGAAATACCATGACACTTTATATTTATTTCCATACAACAGGGGTAAACAACTTGGGTGGCTCCAGAGACCAATTTTCTTCCTGTGGAACATGCATGGGCTGGGAAGTAGGTGTGTGTGTGTGTGTGTGTGTGTGTGTATTACAGGAATCCTTGTCAAACGTATCTTAAAGTGGGAAATGTTAAGGAAAATGCAACATGGGACATACAGTGAAAGAAATAAAAAATATGTATGTGAAAGTCACAATGACTAAGCAAGAGCAATTATGAAGCTACACAGGTGAAACTGCTAATGTAATCTAGAAGTCCTGAGAGCCAAGGACAGAGGTACTGAATGCAGATTGGAAACACCTGAGAATCATTAAGTGTACAAGGTGAAATGTTGAAATACATGGGTTGGTCTTAAGCATGGGTGGAACTATGTGGACCAATCAGAATGGAAGTACACACCCACTGGGTGGAAACTAACTAGTGGGTGGTGATAAACAATGGCTATAAAATTGCAATGTTTGCCAATGTATTTTTGTGGTTGAGTAGAGGTGCAGTAGTTTGGAGATATTGTGGAGTAGTGTGTAGAGATTGTGATTTGTTGACCATATAGCATATTTATATAGAAGAATAAAGTAGGTTTTATATAAAACTACTGAGTTGCCTGAGTGAATCCTGGAGACGTTTTGGAGACACCTGGAGAAGAGTGAGAAGGCTTGGAGAGTTTGTCAGGATCTTCAGCCTATTCTCTGAGACTCTGCTGCTTTGGAGGAAAGCATCAACCACTGATCTAAGCTGGTCAGCTCTGCTGCATAACAAGGTGGTGAGTTAGAGCCAGAGGTGAAGAGCTACAACTCCCATCATCCCTGACAAGGGTTATGGGCCCAGTTACTAGAGCACCCAGCATCCACGGAAGCTGAAAGTTCCAGAGAGTGGAAGAAAGCTTTGTGGACGATAGATCAGAGCAAGCTGTTTGTGCTGCACTGATAAGCCTCGGAAGTAAATCATTTTGTGTTTTGCTTAAGCCCAGACAGGTCGGCTGTGCGTACTCAGAAGGACTGTGTCAAATTGAGTCACTGCACAAATCAAGATGGAAATTCTAAAGTTTAGTAAATTAAATAGAAACAACTACTCTACCTGGAAGATTTATGCCCAATCTCTACTAGTAAAGGAAGGTCTGTGGTCAACAGTTGAAACAGGGCTGGCAGCTGATGCTGATGAAGCCACTCAAGAGAGAGATAGTAAAGCAAAAGCCTGTCTTTATCTCATGCTTGAAGAAGACTTAATTAATGATGTCAGAGATAGAACGTCTGCCAAGGATGTGTGGGATACCTTGCAGAGATTACACACTCCTTCAACTGCTTTTGCAAAAATGCTATGGTCTAAAAGAATATACAGGCAAAAGATGGCTAAAGGGCAGTGTGTGATAGAACATTTAAAAATAATGCAAGATTTGTTTGTGCAAGCTGAACTGAGGGGAGTGCAAATTAGCAAAGAGCAGCAATGCTACATTTTAGTAGAATCGCTAGACTCTTCGTGGGACAACATAACGAACAGCTTGCAGAACTTGCCAGAAGCTGAGCTTAATAGAGACTTAATTGTGGCCAGAATACTGGAAGAGAACCAGAGAAGAATGTCTGAGCAGGGTGACTCAGCAAGCTTAAAGACTGTGCCAAAACAACAAACAACTCCTGACTGGCGAACGCAGGAGGAAGCAGCCTCTACAAGGGAGCAACGGAGGTGCTTTTATTGTAAGAAGATTGGTCATCTGCAGAGACATTGTAAACATTTTGCAGCTGAGAGACGCAAGCAAGCAGAGAGCAGATGGCAGCCGCGGCAGTATCAAAAACAGTCCAGACCTCCATTTTTGAGGGACAGTGGTAATAAAAAGGGGTTTGCAACCATGATTAAGGAAAAACAAAATGCAAATTCTAAATGGCTAGTTGATTCAGGAGCCACATCTTTGATGTGTAATGATATAAATTTAATAAGTAATAGAAAATCAGCTAATGTAAATACTGTAGTTTTGGTTGACGGGAAAGAGCTAAGTACTGTAAATCAAATGGGTACTGTGTACATTCCAGGGCTAAAAGAGAATTTTAATGATGTCTTACATGTAAAGGAGTTAGAAAATAATTTGTTATCAGTAAGCAGATTAACAGAAAGAGACTACACAGTCATCTTTGAAAAGAACATGTGTAAGATAAAACTGAATGGGGAATTGCGTGGCATAGGTTTGAAAAAGGACAAACTATTATTTGGAGGACAATATTGATAGCTACAGGGTTGAAGAAGCTAATAACATAGAAAATATTCCAATCCACAAAGACTGCATACACGAGCTTCACAGAAAATTCGGCCATGCGAGCTTCAAATGTTTAAAGAATTTAATCAGTATGTGTCCAGATTTAAAACTTACTGAATGCAAAAACCACTTAGATTGTACAGTGTGTCATCAGGTAAAGGTCAGAGCTTTTCCAGTAGCTAAGAAAACAAAAAGAATTGCTCAAAGACAATTTCAGTATGTACATGCAGATGTTGCCCAAGCTAATTGCTTGTCCTTAGGGGGAAGCAAGTATTTCCTAGTAATTGTTGATAGGTATACAAGGTTTGCATTTGTGAGAATAATGAAAAACAAATCTGACGCTGGGCAAAGTTTAAAAGCATGGGTAAGAATGGTGGAAAGACAATTTGATAGCAGAGTAGGCACCATCATTACTGATAGAGGAGGAGAATTTTTAAATAATCAATTGTTTAACTGGTTTCAAAAGGTGGGAATAAGGCATGAAACTACAAACCCTGCTTGTCCTAGTGAGGATGGGTTAGCAGAGAAGAAAATACAAGATATAAAAAGAATTACTGCTTGTATGATGGCAGATGCAGGGGTGAAAGATAGTTTTTGGGCAGAAGCAACTTTGACTGCAATACATATCAGTAACAGATTGTATCATTCAGAAATTGAAGACATTCCCTACAGGGTATTGTATGGAAGAATGCCAAATTACAAGTACTTAAGGGTTTTTGGACAGTTTGCTCATGTTTACACACCTGCTTGTTTCAGGAGAAAAGGAGAACCCAAAAGCAAAAGGCTTAGGTTTTTGGGGTATTCTGGAAATAGCTACAAGTTTCATTTGGATGGAAAACAAGTGCAGTATTCTAGGTCTGCAAATTTTGAGAGACATGCTGGTTGGGACAAACTGCATGCCAATAAAGAAGTGTTTTTGAGATTAGGGAGTTCAAATGAGCCAGAAGCACAAACTGAACCAACCTCAGGAAACGGAGGGGTTTCAGTTAAGCAGGAAGCATCACCTAGCAGCAGTGGTAGTTCTTCCGATGATGAGATAGCATCTAGGCCTACTACTACTCGAATGACTGAAGACAAGAGATTTAGTCATAGAACTACAACTCCTAGTAGAGAAAGTGAGGATGAAAGAGACAGAACAGCAGATTTTATTCCCGGGCGTAGTCATAGAGTTAGAAAGCCTCCAGATAGGTTTGTTGTGACAAAGGCAAGAGCTTGTTTAGCAGTAGAAGAGCCTGAAAGTTTTGAAGAGTTGGAAAGTTTTTCTAGAGAAGAACAGGAAAGATGGTTTGATGCAATGGATAATGAGTTTGGTTGCCTGGTAAATAAAGATGTTTTTGAAATTGTTGACAGACCCAAAGACAAGAAAGTAATTGGTTGTAAATGGGTATACAAAAGGAAAGAAATGCCAGATGGAAGTATCAAATATAAAGCTAGGTTAGTGATTAAGGGTTTTGCACAACAGCAGTATGAGAACTATGATAAGACATATTCTCCAACTGCAAAGCCAGAAAGTCTGAGAATGGTTCTAGCTGTAGCAGTAAAAAGGAATTTAGTTGTAGAACATTTTGATTTTGAGACAGCTTACTTGAATGCGGTTTTGGATGAAGAAATTTTTATGGAACAGTCACAAGGTTTCGAAGAAAATGGTAGTCAGAAAATATATAAATTAAAGAAAGCGTTGTATGGTTTAAAACAAAGTGCCAGAGCGTGGAATCTGTGCATCAATGATGAGCTAGTTAAGCTAGGTTACAAGAGGAGCATTGCAGATGCTTGTGTTTATACAAAAGGAGACATAGTATTAGTGATTTATGTAGATGATTTGTGCGTAGCAGCAAAGTCAAAACAGGAAATTGAGTCAGTAAAAAGAGAATTGTCTAAGAAGTTTGTTTTGAAGGACTTAGGTGTATTGAAGTCTTATTTAGGTATTTGCGTTGAATGGACAGAAGAAGGACATTGTCTATTAAGTCAGAGAAATAAAATTGAAAGACTGATTGAAAAGTGTGGATTAAAGAATGCAAAAATAGTAAGAGCTCCGATGACAACTGGTTTTGTGTCTGAGGAAACAACTAGAGCGTTTGAGGACAAGATTCTCTTCAGAAGTATAATAGGATCTTTACAATTCATATCTTGCCACACCAGACCAGACATTTCTTATGCTGTAAATGTATTGTCTAGAAGGGTTAATGATCCAAAAATTGAAGACTGGACAGCAGTAAAACATTTGTTGAGATATTTGAAAGGAACCTTAGATAGGAAATTGATAATAAGAAACAATAGTTCAGATCTAGATTGTTATGTAGACAGTTCATTTGCATCAGAATTAGGAGACAAGAAGTCAGTTACAGGAATGATAATTAAATATAGTGAAAGTCCAATAGTTTGGAGAAGTAGAAAACAAACTAATGTAGCGATAAGCACAACAGAAGCAGAATTCGCTGCTTTGAATGAGATAGTAAATGAGGTACAGTGGATTAAGCAATTGCTAAATGACTTAAATGAAAGTTACAAGATACCAGTGGAAATTCTGGAAGATTCACAGTCATGCATAGCGATGGCTGAAACTGAAAGTTTGAAGAACAGAACAAAATATGTTGGTGTAAGATATCAAAATGTGCGAGACATGGTTCAGAAGGGTGAAATAGAATTGAGATATATAGAAACACAACACAACATAGCAGATTTGTTCACAAAAGCATTGACAGCAGAAAAACATGAAAGGCTGACACAAATGGTTGGAATGACATTCTAAGACACATACAATATTTTATTTCGGAGGGGATTGTTAAGGAAAATGCAACATGGGACATACAGTGAAAGAAATAAAAAATATGTATGTGAAAGTCACAATGACTAAGCAAGAGCAATTATGAAGCTACACAGGTGAAACTGCTAATGTAATCTAGAAGTCCTGAGAGCCAAGGACAGAGGTACTGAATGCAGATTGGAAACACCTGAGAATCATTAAGTGTACAAGGTGAAATGTTGAAATACATGGGTTGGTCTTAAGCATGGGTGGAACTATGTGGACCAATCAGAATGGAAGTACACACCCACTGGGTGGAAACTAACTAGTGGGTGGTGATAAACAATGGCTATAAAATTGCAATGTTTGCCAATGTATTTTTGTGGTTGAGTAGAGGTGCAGTAGTTTGGAGATATTGTGGAGTAGTGTGTAGAGATTGTGATTTGTTGACCATATAGCATATTTATATAGAAGAATAAAGTAGGTTTTATATAAAACTACTGAGTTGCCTGAGTGAATCCTGGAGACGTTTTGGAGACACCTGGAGAAGAGTGAGAAGGCTTGGAGAGTTTGTCAGGATCTTCAGCCTATTCTCTGAGACTCTGCTGCTTTGGAGGAAAGCATCAACCACTGATCTAAGCTGGTCAGCTCTGCTGCATAACAAGGTGGTGAGTTAGAGCCAGAGGTGAAGAGCTACAACTCCCATCATCCCTGACAGGAAATGGAATTCAAAGAGGAACTTTTTTTTTTAGTATTAATATATGTTGACAAGTCCCTCAATAAAGGTCTCTTTGTATTTTCTGTCTTTGTGCTCTGCACACATGATTGCAGTGGAGATTATTCAGGAACAGGCATGACCTAAGTAGGCATGGTTCCTTGCACAGAAGGAAGAGCTCAATCGACGTTGCCTTCTCTCTTTACTGAAGCAATAGCTGGGAAATGCTAATATGGTACAATTCTGACTTGTATGCAACTTTTAGAACAGTCTGTTACCCAAGTTGCTTGGGGGTCTGTGGGGACCCTCTGATATCCTAATATTAAATTGGGGGATTTAATTAGCTCAACTTGGCATGCGAGAGGCCGGGCAATGGTGGGAGCTTTTAACTTATGTATACCGGTACTAACAGAGGTACAAATAAATGGTCTTTATTGGAAATTAATATCAACAGCATTCACACAAACACTCAGGCTTCAAGTAATAACACAAGGCTAACAAAGAAAGTAGGAAGTATTTGGATAAAGGAATAGAGTGAGGTGATGATGGGTGATACAATACCTCTCAGAGGAGCAGAGATTCATGCAGCAGAAGATTCTCAGAGATGCATTCTGAGGGTCTCACAGCAAACTGGCAACATGGATGTAAGAGGAGGAACTATGGGCAATTTGGTGGTGTTCTAGGGAGATATCTATATGAAATAATTCCCCTGAAGGGATGGGATTTTGAGTGGAATACAATGTTTCTCGGAGGTTCCCATGGCTAAACATAGGGTGCCCTGGAAGAGTTAATGATCATTAATTGATGCTGTATTTGGAACTGAATAGGAGCAGGCCAGGTCTTTTGTTGGAAGGGGACAAGGGAAGGAAGAACATGTTTTACAAGCATTAAGGACTCTGCTATCATTGAGTGGATTAATGAATGACTCACATACAGGTGTTACATTTCTAATCTTCACAAAAGTACTGTACAGGACTACTATAAACAAAACACCTAAACACAACATTAGGACTACAAAAGGATCTGAAAGGAACTCAGTATATTTTCTAATATATTTTCAAAGTATGGGGGAAGGGCTTTTAAAAAGACCTGCACCTCCCAAGCATGACCAGCAGGAAGTTATCAATCACTAATTCTAGGTAACGAGAAGCTGTTTGCTGACTGTTCCTTGGAAAGAACTGGTGGAATCCCTTGAGACCAACCTTGAGTAGTTCGCAAGAGCCTTTGCACGAAAAGTGGAAGCTTCTGTAAGCTGCTCCAGTGTAGGCACTTCATTGATAAAAGGGTCTGTTCCTATTGCTTCTGGATTTGGCTCTTCTCAGTTTTCATGTGAATACTTTTCTGTTTCTGCAACTTGAGGATGAAGACAAAACTCATGACAAGCTAAAACCTGCCAACTGTGTCTTGGATCCAGTGGCAGCACTAGAGGTGGTACGGAGAGGCTGAACCACACCAGGTGACACTGTTGAAGGGGTGTGTGTGACACCGCCCTTAATACCACTACAGCTTGGATCTATGTCCCCTCCTCAAACTGTTAGAACTGCCAAATCTGATGGAGGAGTTAAAAACAAGGTCACACTGTAACAGTGTGATCCTACATATGCTGATTAAGCACCATTAAATTCAATGAGATTACCTTCCAGGTACATGCTTCTAATAGTTCATAGACTCATAGAGTTGGCAGAGACCACAAGGACCTTCCAGTCCAACGCCCTGCCATGCAGGAATACACAATCAAATCATTCCCGACAGATGGCCATCCAGCCTCTGTTTAAAAACTTCCAAAGAAGGAGACTCCACCACACTCCAAGGTAGCAGTGGATTCCACTTCCGAATAGCTCTTACTGTCAGGAAGTTCTACCTAATGTTTAGGTGGAATCTCTTTTCCTGTAGTTTGAACCCATTGCTCCATGTCCTAGTCTCTGGAGCAGCAGAAAACAAGCTTGCGCCATCCTCAGTATGACATCCCTTCAAATATTTAAACATGGCTATCATGTCCCCTCTCAACCTTCTCTTCTCCAGACTAAACATACCCAGCTCCCTAAGCTGCTCCTCATAGGGCATGGCTTCCAGACCTTTAATCATTTTAGTTGCCCTCCTCTGGGCATGTTCCAGCTTCTCAATATGCTTCTTCACCTTCTTTAATTAATTTAATTCTTAATTAGGTATTTATACCCCGCTCTTCAGTCACAAAGGCTATCAGAACGGCTTACAAATTGTTAAGCAATAGCAATTTTCACATTTACACTGCATTAAGCAGTTTCCAATGTGTATTAGCTAATTGCCCCCACAATCCAGGTACTCATTTTACCGACCTACAAAAGGATGGAAGGCTGAGTGAAAGTTGGAGTCCTCTTCAACTCATCACTTCCATTTCTGGATCTTTAGTGCCACTTGAACACGTGTGCATGAGACATGCAGTCTTCCCCATAGGCCTCAGTAAGCATTTGAAAAGAATCTGTCAAATTGACAGGTTGCTTGACTTTTAAACTTAGCATTTTTCCAGCACACAACAGAAAGATAACACAGCTGCTTTAAACAATGACTGACAATTAACTGAACGGCCAAGAGTTTTGGTGTTTGTCATGCAGGTTCAGACATGTTCAAGATCACCACTCGAGTGTTCACAATCAGTTCTCCCTGATTTGCCTGAAAGGTAGAAACACAGTCTCATTATTTAATAGACAGACCTCGTACACTCATTGAACCAACAGAACTCACATAGGTTTTGACTTAACAAATTCCCATAGACTGGATGAGTCTACTTTAATTGGGACTAGCAATTGGATTTAGGCCTACATATTTATAGTCCTCAAACTTGGGGAACTAAAGAGGAGCAAAAGCAAGATACCAACAGCCAGCTGGGCTGACCATTCACAGAACTTTGTTGGTAACCAGTTAAAGTAATACTAGCTGGACCCAGTGTATCATACACCATTAAAAAACTCCCCCCAAAACTCCCAGTAGACCCCACAACAACCCTGTAAGATAGGCTGGTGGATTTAAATTCCTATCCCCCTTTCTCAGCATTCCACACTTTTCCTGGAATTGCTGAGGGTGACTTGCTCTATTGCCCTGCTGCTGCGATTGCCAGTTGACTGCCTGGGTCCTGTCACAGCAGCAGCAGCAGCAGCAGCAGCATACCACTGCCAGTTGACTGACTGGGTCCCATAGCGGCAGAAACAGCAGTGTCCTGCCGCTGCCGCCAGTTGACTGCCTGGCTCCCATCGCAGCCCATGACTGGTGAGTGGCTGAGGAGAGTGAGAGGAGAATGTGAGGCTGGGGATGTAGATGCAGACTGAGTGGATTGTGGGGTGGAGAGGAAATTTAGCCTCTGAGAAGTATAATCCCATTTGCTTGCTCTTATGAAGGTTCTTGTAAGAGTGATGATGATGATATAACTTGTCCAGGTCCACTTGAACAATTATTACCCATTTGGGGGATGTGTTTGTTTTATTTTTACGCATTTACTTGCCATTGTGTGCTTTCTCTCTCTCTCTTAAAATCAAAGATGGATTTTTTTAACAAAGTAATACTGGGTCATTATTTTGTCTTTTTGACATTGGCAGAAATCACAACAGAAATGTACCGGTAACTAATCTCTTTCCTCTATTCTGCCTATGACTATGATCAATTTCCTTAAAATCTCCAGTTCAATAAAAATGCTGTAACAAAAACACAGGAGGGAAGGGAGAAATGACATCTCATAGTAAAAAAAAGAAAAAAAAAGGATTAGTAGTATTTTTGGAGCTCATATGTCAGAGATGATGATACAAAATAATTGTATCAGGACCAATTTCAGAGCTTTCTGTATTTTGAATGTTTTGTAGTGTCTTGACCAAGAGTCAAATATTAGGCTTGAGAGCATTTGAGATTCCACTGAATGATGAATCTGAGACTGCATGTTGAATCTCAGCTCAAGTAAAGTATTTTTTCGGGGTGGGGGAGATACTTGAGTACTCTTCCTCCCCTCCTGATAAAGCTAGTTAAGATCTTATGCTGAAGAGTTTCTTTTAATAGACACTTACATGAAAACTTCTAAGACCATTCTAAACATAGATTTCAAGGACGGAGTGCATTCTATCATCATCAGCAACGAAAGTCATGCTCTCTTGTAAAACTCACTCATAATCCCCCCTCTGCTGACACTTTATAAACTATGAATTTGAAGCAGCCCTTAACAAGAGGAGGATTAAATTGCTGTACACTTAATTTAGGGTTTAGATAGCTGGTTAGACAGAAAGGAGAAAACAGGTTTCTTGGATCTCTTTGATCTCTATTCTCACAATTCTGAACATGCTACATGTCCCCCACTATTCGGTGCCTATGTGCCTTACATTTGGAAAGCTGTTTTGTCATTCTGGAAAAATGGGGGCCCAATGGTATCTTGATAGAGATGACAATGGGTTGGATCAAGATTGTATTAGAGTAACTAAGGACATTTTCAGATGCGTAAAAAGTGCTGTGGAGGGCTCGGGAGAGGTACGCGCCTGTTTCGCGGCAGGGGCCAGTTTCTGATGACGACGTCTCTCTCGCATTACCCTCTGTGCTCCTTCCATGTTGCATGGAAGGAAAAGGCGCCACTTTTTACTCACGGAAGTTCTTTGTGAATAAAAAGTGGCATCTTTTCCTTCCATGAGACACGGAAGGAACACGGAGGGTAATGCGAGAAGGACAGCGTCGTCCGAAACTGCCCCCCTGCTGCGAAACAGGCGCGTACCTCTTCTGAGCCCTCCGCAGCACTTTTTATACATCTGAAAATGTCCTAAGTTTCTCATTCAAGCCCCACTGATTTCAGGAGGTTTACTCTAAGCATGGCGTATGCCTGAATTGAATGGTTTCATTGCACTGGCACAAAGTCTTTTGTACAAAAATGATTTTGTTGTAATTATCACAAGGGGGAGATCTAGCACAGTTTTCTGTTGCATGAATGGCTGCACCATACAGACTGCATATATACACTGATTCCTGCTCTACTGCTTACACTATGGTGACATCCAGAACAACTACACAACTGGAGGTTTTTTGTTCCAACTCTGCCATGCTGGATCTAGACCTTAATTTCATACTCTCCAATTCCACAGTCTTTCCAGAGACAGTCCTAATTAATCCTCTTTCACCCCACCTTTTCACCTACTTCTAAAATGTCCCCGTTTCTTTCTTTTCCTCTCACTTTCTCCCTTTGTCCTTTGCTTACTTCCATGGGTGCAAATTTTGTTAAAAATGCAAAATTGGTTTGCACTCTATTAACTCAGCAAGGGGAGAGGCGCAAAGCGGCAGAATCTTGCCCTTCCCAGTAGGTCCAGGGAAAAGCAAGCTGCTGCAGTCTCTCCTAGCTCACCTGTACTTCCTCATTTATAATTTTTGCTGTCTTCAGCACACTCTGGGGTTGCTTGGCCACACGTCTCTCGGTTCTCATCTGTGAAATTTTGGTGGGTATCAAATCTTGATGCAATCTAGTGTATTTATTTTCTGTGGCCTAAATCCAACTGCTAGTTCCAAAGGAATAGACCTACTGAATCAACAGAATTTACATAAGTACTGTCTTATCACCCAGCAATGGATTCAATGAGCCTACACTAGTTGGGGCTAGCAATTGGATTTAGACGTATTTATTTATTTAAATATGTTCATCTTGTCTTATCTCCAAAGATCTTAGGGTAGAGACAATGTGTTGGGATTTTTTAAAAATACCTTTTTGGTTTTGGGCAGTCTATTTGGTATGGGTGTGTTATTTTGTATAAATAAACAACACAGCACTAGTGTGCTTTATTTTATGGGTTTAAGGAGATTTTCAGACTACACTGTTATAGTGTTACTATTCCACTTTAACTGCTCTTGCTTCCTCCTGTGGAATTCTGGAGTTTGTAGTTTAGTGAGGCCTAAGAGCTTTCTGGCTTAGAGTTGTAAATGCCCCTCCCTAAACTGCAAATCCCAGGATTCCACAGGAGGCAGCCAGAGCAATTAAAGTGGAATAATAGTGCTATAATAGTGTAGTGTGAAAATCTCCTATGTGTGTACCTATGTGCCTGCATATTAAAAGAAAATGTCTGTACAATCTGCTATGTTGAGCAGGAAGAAATATGGTAAGTACTGCCTTTGGTGTAAAATGGCCAGCAGATGTTTAGGACAGTGAGTGTAACTGGAATGCTTGAAAGAACCATGGAATCTAGAATCTTAGAGCTGGTAGGCATTGCAAAGGTCAACTAGTCCATCCCCTTCCCATGCAGGAATATACAAATAAAGCACTCTGGAGAGATGACCATCCAACCTTTTTAAATCCCCAAAGAGGAAGAATCCACCACCCTTCTGAGACAATCTATTCCACTACTGAATAGATCTTAGAATAAAAAACGTTCTTGGTAATATTTAGGTGGAACCTCTTTTCTTGTAATTTGATTCCATTGGTTCTTGTTCCAGTCTCTGAAGCAGGAGAAAACAAACTTGCTCCTTTATCTATACGAAATCCTTTATCTGTACGAAATTTATCTATACAAAAATTAAATACGAAGTATTTAAAGATAGCTGTCATGTCAGCTCTCAGTCTTCTCTTCTCCAGGCAAAACATACCCAGCTACCTAAGGTGTTTATCCTAATGCTTAGTTTTTTTTTCTGTTTTTTGTACCTTTGACAATCTTGATTGCCCTTGTCTGGAGAGGGAATATATCTGCAAAAAAAGGCCACAGAAACTATACCGCTAAGCATGGAACATTTTTAGCCACTGTTTGCACCATTTATTACATAAGCATGAAGACTAGAGACCTTTACTTCTTGAAAACAGAAATTAAACAACAACAACAACCCCACAGATTCCTCAGTTAATTCTACATAGACTTGGAATGACCAACGACTACAAACAGGGCCTATATCACACATGTTCATCCAATTTGGATACAAACACTGTTACCCATTCAACTATGGTTAGAAATTTCTAGGCTATGATGGTTAGAATGAATTATTTGACAATGCTTGTTTGTGAAAATTCTCAAGCTTGATATAAACCCAGGTTGCACAAAGCCTTCGAGATGTTGTTGGCCTGCAACTCCTATCAGCCCTAGTTAGCATAGCCAATGCTGGGAGTTACAGTTCAACAGCAACTGGAGGAGTGCATGATTCTCACCCCCATCTAAGCTATTTATATATTTCTCTATACCTGAGTACAAATTCTTCAGTCCAAAACAACTAACCCTATTCTTTCTTTCTTTCTTTCTTTCTTTCTTTCTTTCTTTCTTTCTTTCTTTCTTTCTTTCTTTCTTTCTTTCTTTCTTTCTTCCTTCCTTCCTTCCTTTCTTTCTTTCTTTCTTTCTTTCTTTCTTTCTTTCTTTCTTTCTTTCTTTCTTTATTCCTTCCTTCCTTCCTTCCTTCCTTCCTTCCTTCCTTCCTTCCTTTTATAAAAAAACTTTTAAAGCTCATTCTCCATTCTTCGACAAAGGAGCAGAGTTTTCCTATTCCCATTCTTATATTGTAATCATTACATTCCTGCTGGGAGTAGATTTCATTGACAGTGATGACCCTGGGTTTCTCTCTTCAAAGGCAGTATGTGTATGCTGGTACTGGAACAGGTGTAGTTCTGTTTGGCTCCAGAGCCATGCCTGCAGGGAAGAAATGTGATGAAGTCATTACAGTTTACATCTTGCAAAACATATGTCTTCCATGTTTGTACCTTGGCAGTCCCCAAATTCTGAGCCAATAAAACCTTGGCCAAGCTGTGTGTATATAAAAGGGTGTCTGTGCCTGTGCTTTTGCGGTCAATCCAAATGTCTTTTCTACATATGGACAGCATGCTCCTCTCACATCTTGTACTTACCAAGAGTTTAAGCACATCACCATGGCTGATTAAATAGACATAAATTCTCAATTAAACATGCAGCCAACAGTGGCTCTTCCACAAGTTGATCATTCTGAATGTGTAAGATCAGATTGTAAGAGGCTTCTGCTTCTACTTAAGTTTTATAGTCAACAAACAGCTGCTCAGAATAGCTTGGCATACTGGATGCTAAATTTGTGGTGTACTACTCTGGCATGGAGTGCATTGACTCAAGCAATCCTGCTGCAAAAGGAGGAAAGCAATCAAATATGCCTAGTGTAATACAGTAAATCATGGCCTACTACAGGGGGTGGTAGAAATTACTTCTCAGAGGGAATGAAAGGATGGAATGCCATGCAGTGCAAAAAGGGGATAACTACCAAACTCTCTCCAGTTTGGAACAAAATAGAGATCCACCTACTTTCCTCTGTCTCCTGCAGATTATGCTCTCCTGGTTCTACTTGGAGACAAAGAAGCAGTGAAATGGATGTTTGGAAAAACAAGCTGGCATGTGCATTTGTGCTTGGATACCTGAAGCCCCTAGAGTTAGTTTGACAAGCTTCAACAGGAAAAAAAGAAATACATTTTAAGGGTTTATGGCAGGGCTGGGGAACAGTTGAATCTTCAGATGTTTTTGACTTCAACCACCAGAAGTCCCAGCCAACATGATCAATGGTAAGGGATTATGAGAGTCATGCTCCAAAGCATTTGGAGGACCAAAGACAGCTCCACACTCCTGCTTTATGGCTGCAGAAGGAATGTTGCATGGCAGAGGAGTATCCACCCAGAATGGCTCCGAGTTCCCATTATCTGAAGTGGGCTTAATGTTGTAATGTGCTCTTGAAGATTCAGGTAGATTCTGAATTCAGGTAGAAGGGTAATAGGTTTTTCAGTCTGCTCCAACCACAGCCTCCTCACAAATGTAATATTGCCCCATGTAGCATGCATGGCAATGAACTAGTTTTGTAGTTTCAAAGTACAAGTCACAAGTCAGTACCCATGGTTTCACCTACCATGATTGGAGAAAAAGGTCTGTATAGGCATTTGGAGGACCATAGAGTTGTGCTAGAGGTGGTCTCTCTAGGCATCGGGAGGTCTTCCAGCATGGCTCTATGGTCACCTTCTGGTGGGAGTTGGCCATAGAGTTTCATCAGATGCCTAGAGAGGTGTCCTCTATAGGCATTTTCTAGGTCTTCTGGCACAATTCTATGGTATAATATGGCAATTTACTATTATGTGCCGTTTCTCATATCTGCAGTAAATCCAGGAACATAACCCCTGCATAAATCTGGGCCATCCTGTAATATATGAAATTAAAAGACACAATCGTGATCCAAAAGTCTTTTTGGGGGTTGCTCCTTTTTATTTGATGGGATTCAGGGAAAGTCTCCAGTTTTCAAGCCTAAAACAGTTTCTCTGATGGCATTGCTCTGAATTAACTGTAAGGCTTCATTCTAAAGCAAGTGCCTCAGTTCACCTTAGAGATGAATTGGACTACAACTCCCACCATCTCCAAGCAGCACAATTACTATAGTGATTGGGATGGTGTTCTCTGTAGTCCAATATCTCTATAGGCCATCAGTTTGCAGAAGCATGGTTCAAAAGATTTAGGAACTTGTTCCTACTAAGTGAAAAGGATCAACTGCCAAAAAAAAAAGAACAGCTAAAAGTATTGAAGTACTTCTGCCATCTGTTGGATGAAACTGGAATTTACAAAGGATGCTTATAGTTTTAATTGACCCTGATTTAAAAAAAAAAGATGAGGAAAGAAACTTACCACAGGACAGAGGATTCTGATGTCTTGTTCATTCTTTCAGAATCTTGCTGCTTCCTCCAAATAAGATAGTTAATGTCAGGACAATTGTTGGTTTAGAAGTGCATCAGTAGTCACAGTGAAACCATCAAATCCTTACTTAAGTCTTTACTTCATTTGGTGTGGGTGGAGGTGGTATGAATGTGAAAGACTAATGGTAGGTTTAAGGGTGGAACTGGTGTGTGACTCATCACTGTAAGGGACTGCACACCACTAACATCTTTTCTAAAAGGCGGCTAAGAATTTTTAAAGTATAAATCTCAGAGTGCTGTAAGAATTTCTCTTTGTATTAACAATGGAGGAGTGGGAGGTTACTGCATAAATCAACACACAACTTGTAATTTATCATACAGAAAATATTCAGCATACTTAGCAGTTATCCTACCTGTTTGGGTTTATTTTGCTATTTCTGAGGATATGTTTGTGTTTCCATCCTTGCTTCATTTATTCCTTTTTTTGAAAATGCAAAATGCCGTGCAAATAACTCAAATATGTTTGATCTTCCCCTTAATAACAGGCAGGGCTCTTCGGCCTTCTACATCTGCTAAGAAGAACATTTAGCACATTCTCTGGTTTGTTCCACATGAAAGATAACTCTTGATCCACACCACCCATCTCTCTTCTTATCCACATTAGTGGCATGGATCCAGAGTGTCCTTGCCATTCCTTGAAAGATCTCTTCCTTTTGTGGAGGTTCCTTTGGGGGGGATTAGGGTGGGGGGAATATTTAGCACCCACCCTTTAGCACCCAGCCTCATTTCCCACACTTTTCTAGAGGGGGCCTAATCCTCTGGAGAAGATTTTTTTTCAAAGGGTGGACAGGAGATTGCAAGTGGAAGGATGAGGTCCACAAGAATTACAAGACCATTGACTAAAGGTGTGCGTTATTGCATTTGCTTCACAAGAAAGGAAAAATTGAACCCATTTGGCCCAGTTATCACTTGTTACAAAATCAATTGCTATGATCTATGGTTGGTACAAAAAGGTTAATTTCCATTATCCTGTTGATCATTCATCTCTCAGTTGTGTATGCTCTTCCTGTCTTGGGCAGGAGTGGTACCAAATTGATTTATTTGATTTATATCCTGCTTTTCTCCTGAATGGTACCCCCTTTTAAATAACAATTTTGGCAGCTACTTCCCAGTGGTGGTTATTTTTTTTTTAATCCCACAATGCCCCAAACCTTGCATAGTTCTGGAACTACCTCATGAGTCATGATGGCGGAGCAAATTAAATCACCCGTAGGACCTAAAAGAGCTGGGAGGAGGGGGGATGTGGCCTAATTTTGTTGAAAAACTCAGATAATTTTTTAAAACATATTTTGGGGGATGGAGGCACTCTTGGGAGACATATATGGCCTGCAGATGCCACTTTCCATGGGAATCATGGGAACTTTGGGATCCAACCATAGACATTTTGTGGAAGAACAGTGAAATCCTGCTAAGCAGGGAAGAATTTGAATCCCCTTCCCCACTGCATATGCCCCCCCACACAAATATCAAAAGGATAATTTTGGGACAGTGTGGAGGGAAGTTTGCAGTGACAGAAGGGAAGAAAATTCTAGAAATTCTGTCAGCAGAACATTGGATTTAGCCCATGAACAGCAGTCCAGTCGAGTATTCTCTGATTGCTTTAAGGAATAGTGTGCAGGCTAAATAGACAGCAGGCAGGTTTATAGGTAAGTAGACAGAGACAAGTAGACAGGTAGACAGAATAGCATTATACACTAATTTCTACATTCTTTAAGTAGCTGTTGAGTTCATCTGAATTTCAGGACACCTAGCAAGGACCCGTGAAAGCTGCTTTAAGAGTAACAGATCCTTTAGGACCAGCAAGAAACGAATTTGGTTCCTTTCAATATGACAGATATTATTCATTTTCCTTGAAAACAGCCGCCTCTCTGGAAGCAGCCCGACTTAGCATGTTCTATGCTTTAGCTGCATTGTGCCGACATAAATGCCATGGCTCCCTTTCAAAAGAGCTTTGAATGCAAGCAGGTTAATGGAAGGACTCGTCAGGTAAAATGAGAGAATAATCTGGGATTACTGAAATGGACCTCATAACTATGGAGCCCCTGGGAAATAAAGAACCAAACATCACATCTGTTAGCTCCTAAAACCTCCCTATAAATAGTTTGGATAATTAGGGGCTTATGTTCCATGAAAACAATGAAAAATATGTCATAATTACCCTTTCATATTTTCCTTTCTTTTTCAGTGGGGGAAAATGATCCTGGTAATTTGGTGCTAAAGAGGGTAGGACACATTAGACATTGTTATCCCCTTGGCTCTGGTGCTGTGAGCACAAAAGGAAGTCTGGAGGTGAACCTCAACACACTAAGGGCTGCTTTCTCAATCTTAAATCTTGGAGCAATTAGCGTACATTTCATGGTCATTTCTGTCAAATAAAAGACTGTAGCTTGGTGAAATGGCCCCCATTTTGGATCAGTCTGAAGGCATCAAAGTACCTGCGATTTCCCAATTCCCCTTTTCCAAACAGGGTAATTTTTTTTGTTGTTCAAAAAGAAAACCTTACTGGCTTGCTATTGTCTGGGCAAAAGGATTGTCTTCCATGGGTCTTCTCTTTCTCCCACTCATTATGTGCTTTCATCTTGTGAATGAAAAGACCAATCATTCTTTATGTAGACACTTAGCATATAGCCAAAGCAGGATGATCCATATGAGAGAGCGGAGACATCCATAGTTTTGGGGGAAACCCTAAGATGTCAGAAATATGCAATACATTGGAAAAGAAAGCCTAAGGAGAAAGGACCCCAAACAGGACTGAGTATGGTAAGTAGCATAGAATGCTATTGCGACTTTTAGAAAGAGGAGGAAGGCAGCCAGGGAAAAGTGGAATCTAATGGAGTACAGTTAGCCCTCTATCCATGGGTTCTGCATCCATGGATTCAAACAACCATGGCTCGAAAATATTCAGGGGGAAAAAAGTCTAAAAATCAAATCTTGCTGTTTGCCATTTTATATAAGGGATGCTACAGGCTGACCCCCATATCCATGGATTTGATATCCATGCTTTCACTTATCCACATACAAAAAATGTTCTCTCTAGGCATTTCTAGGTCCTCCAATGTGATTCTGTGATCAACTTCCAGCGTTTGTCTCATTGAAAATAACAGGGTTCCCTATTATCCACAGTTTCAGATAGCCACAGGGATGTGTGTATGTCTTGGAATGTATCCCATGCAGATATGGGGGTCAACTTGTACTTTACTGCACCATTGTATATAATAGGACTTGAGCATCAACAGATTTTGGTATCCATGGGGGATCCTGGAACCAAACCCCAGTAGATACTGAGGACCCACTGGATCTCAAAAAAGGGTGTGTCTGGCTGATTGGCCAGAACCCTTAACAGACATTCTCTCCACACTGAAATATTTTGTTCAGTGGCAGCTTGTGGACAAGCTCAAAATGGTTAGGAGAGTTGCCCTTCTCTTCATGCTCTGTAAGTTACCCATAGTTTGGTGGGAGGCTGCATTTGTTTCCTTAAGCATCTCAAGTGTTTGTTTGTGGTAACTGTAACAAACTCTGAATCTTCCATTATTCAGAAACCACTCCTGCAGCCTCAGAATTCAGTGGGTTTTCTTTCTGTGAGTGTAGGATTGTATTTTTACATACAAGAGATTTGATGGCTGCTTCTTTCATTGCTTGCTCTTGTAGGTCCTTCCCTTCCCTTCTACTGTCATCCTGATACCTTGGCATTTTATTTCTGATTGCAAAGCTTTGTTATGGGAACTGGTAGGCTTTAGTACCTGCTAAATAACCTGCAACAGTGCCTAAAGCACTCCTTGAGATATTTCCATGACATCATTATTAGTAAGGCACTAATTCTGAGGGGTTTCTTGATGCTTTGTATGGCAGGCCAGAGGCCTCTTAGCACTCTTCCAGATTTGCCATTTCCATTCAACTTCCTTAATATTTAACACTGAAGACACAGAATTGTGGGGTTGTTACCCTAAGAGGTGGGGGATGTTTTAGAGCCCCACCCATGATGCCAAAAGCTATATTATTATCTGGGGGAATTATTATTAATAATAATAATAAATAAAATTTTATTTCTATCCCACCCCTCTGCAACGCAATCGGGGTGGCTTACAATATAAAAACTCCATAGTCACAATACCCTAGCCCACCCACCTCTTAAAATAATATTAAATTATAAAGGATTAAAAACATACAATAATTAAAAATATATAAATTAGAAAAAAAATAAAACATACAATAATTTAAAAAAAACATCTGATTGCAGCTCAGAAAGGACAGCTGAGTCTTGGGCCGGGATAGTTATTCAGGAAAGGCCTGCCGGAAAAGATCCGTCTTGACAGCTTTTCTAAACTCAAACAAAAATTAGATCAAACATAAGGCTGTGAGAGGTGGGTAACTTCAGAGACCTTTTCACTTATGTATACCAATAGAGAGCACTCCAGTTTAAAGTGAAAAAAAGTATTATTATTTTTGTATCAACAACAAAGGAAAACTTTATTAAAGGGAATAAACATACTTCAGGGTGGGAGATAGGAATTGATGGGTTTCTGACAACCTTGCAAGGCTGGACAGGAGTGGGGTATGAGGGGAGATTTCCTTAGGACTAGATTCGGGAATGATCACTTAATTGTTTGATTGAATGAATTATTGCTGAGGTGCCCAGGGCTGGAAGAAAGGATTAGCACATACCTCCTTAACAAATGTGTTTACTAAGGGGCTTCTGCACAATCCTAATATGGGCTTGCTTGCCAAAATATTTGTAAGACACATCCAGGTCATTGTGACCTCCAACTGACCCTTTTGGTTTGCCCCAGACAACCCAAAAAGTGTCCAATATTTCCCTCCTCAGTGCCACTTCTCATTCCAATGGCAGAGCCCAGTGGTAGTTGCTCTCTCTGAGGTCAGAATGCTGAGCTAGCCCCACCATCACAAGGCTAACCATCCATTCTGGCTTCAGAGAGGATGACTACCAGTGGCGCTTTCCTTTTCTGATGCACAATCACCCCTCTGAGCTCCAGGGAAAAGCAAAGTACCAGTGCTAGTCTCCCTCTCTGAAGTCAGAATGGGTGCTCGCCCCACCATTGCAAGGCTAGCCACCCAATCTGGCTTCAGAGAGTGTGACTAACACTGGTGTTTTGTTTTTCAGAGCTCAGAGTCAAGCATGAGTTACAGCTTTAGTAAAAACACAATGCAGATTTGGGCTTTGGCAGGTGTGGTGCTTAAATCTGGGCCAAAATAGTCCTAATCTCATCTGGATTTTTACCCACATGTAGTCAAGCCCAGGGTCACCATAAATTGGAGCAATAGAATAACACATGACCTAGTCTATAATTGTCAAAAAGCCTTCTGGTTCACCTGGTTTGTCAATAGCAGACTCCTTTGTGCAGAGTGGAAATTACACAGGTTGAATCCCTGACTGAAACACCCCAGGTTAAAGACTATGGATGTAATTCTTCACTAATTTTCATCTGAAATGAAGTGAATACTAATTTTAACAATGTTCTTCCTGCTGCAAGAAAGTGATTGAAAACTTTAGCTTTCAAAGACTAATTGTAATTTGGGAGTTATTCTGTGAAAAATTCATGTGTGGTTGTTTTGCACAGAAAGCAGGATTTTCTGTGCAGGAAATAGTGTTTTTTTTTTTTTTGCATAAAAATAACATTGCACAGAAAATGCTGTTTTCAATGCAAAACAACCATGTGTGAATCTTGTGCAGAATAAGCCCAATTACAGCATTTTATAGCATAGGAAACAGTATTTTCTGCACAGAAATATAGGAAATAGCATTTCTGTAAAAAACAACCACATGTGAATTTTACATTGACTAAGTCCTGAACTGCAACAATTCTCCTCAGTACAGGATTCTTCTGGTCAAGGTTTCATGACATTAGAGAGACATGTTTTTTGACCCTTTGGGTGGGTGGGGATAGTTTCCAAATATTCTTTCCATTTCTATTCAGGACTAGAAATGAAAAACATGTGTTTCTCCTGATGTTGCTAGACTGCTGCTCCTAATAAACATCAGGCAGTGTTGACATCAGGCAACATGAATATCATACCAGTGTACTGAAATTTACTACCAAATGAATCAAATGCCAGAGCTATAAACAGCCCTGAATCACAAAGGTATCACAAAGTTATCACAAAGCTTCTCAACAGGAAATTCAGTAGCACCAGCAACACTGAACGATCATGAGCATTAATTAAAGATACACTCTAAACTGTTATAACATATGGGAAAGGAGCCGGAATGCTATTGTAATGAGGAGTTAGGTGGAGTACTTCATCTCTACTCATGCCCCTGAGAAGCTACAGAGCTCCTGAGAAGCTACAGAGTTAGACTTCACACACATTTGGCAAGCATTATTAGTTCCTGGGACAGTACAAGCCTGAAAAATTAGGAAGGAATCTTTCTCAGGCTTCAGTTGGTACAAACCTCTGCACCTGGGGAAATGTCCAAGGAGAGTTGATAAGAGCTGGGAACATGACCCACATGGCCAAAGAGAGGAACATCTGGACAAAATGTAGACCTGTGACTCTAACCTTGTCACTTTTTCTCTTCTTCTCTTGTATTCTTTTTAATACCTTTGCCTGATGAAGAAGCCGGTGGAGCTTTGAAAACTTGCATCATGTATTTTGTGCATGTTTGGAAGGCCCAATAAAGGTATTGCTGTTTTGTGGATTTTGAATGCTATTGTATTTTGCTGTATGGCCAACACAGCTAGGTTCAGGTGACACCTGGATATATTTTCAAAGACAACTGTGATGAGTGACCTGTCATGAGGGCTAGTGCACCAATTAGGACAGAAGTATGAAATCATACATAGACCAAGCAGATTTGCATGTATAAATAAGACTCCTTGGGCTATGTTCAGTGAGCTTCAACACAGACCTTGGACCATAGTGGTGCTGTGTACTTGTGGGCAAGTAAGGGGACCTCTCTGCTGCTGTCCAACTGCTTTTTCCTGTATCCTTGCCATATATCCCTTTCTGTGCAAGTTGGCAATAAGGCTTTAAACCTTTCTCACAGTTGTGGTTATGCCTCTTGATCCAAGAAGAACCTCTTGCCTTTGGCAAAACATATAACCTGGCACTTGAAACTCCACAAGGTTAAACACCAGGCAGAATCCCTATGGAGAACACTCCATAGCTGGGACAGCATCAGAGAAAGGTACTTATCCTCAATTGCTGTTTGTTACCAGGTATACTCTTAAAGCATATGTATGATAATACTGGGTAGCATCATTTCAGGATCTTCTTTTTTTGTTGCACTGGTGTCACCCTTTTACATTGAGTCCCAGGTAGTTTTCAGATACAGCTCATGAGATTGTTTTTTATGAGCTATACCCTACATATGAGAGAAGATGCTTTTCTTTTTCTTATGCCTCTGCTCACCCACAACATATAACGTCTCACATACAAATGTCTACTTTTAAATTAAATGTGTTAAGGATTTTCTTGGCACTGGCATCCCATTTATAGAATCTTGCACGCACGCACGCACGCACACACATCAATCTTTCTGAAAACTGTAAAATATTTATATTAACAGTTTTGAATTATTTGCAAAGGAGCTTGAATTGTGTATTAAAAGCATTTTCTGGAAACATTTTAAAAGTGCCATTCAAGAAAAAAGAGAGGAAAGTAAATAATAGTTTTGGACCACTAGAGGGTGTCATTGATGCAACATTGCAATCTTTTACATAATGAATGATGGATTTAGCTCAATTGTTTTCTGTAGGCTAATACTGTGGCCTGTTCACTTGGAATATCTCAACTATGTAGCATATTTATAGACTAGCATGTATTTGAGATCATCAAACCAGGAGGAAGGCAAGGAACATTCTTTGAGGACCTTTTCTACTTTAATTACCTTTCTGGAGAAAAATAAAAATAAAACCACATTTTTTAAAAAAAGCGTGGACTGTTTTGGCTCTCTACAGGACAATTCTTATTAAGATGATTGCAACTGAAAAGAAATTTCCTTCCTTCCTATGAAAATTCTATGAATCATAAGATAGATATTTTTGAGATGTGGATATTCCTCAAGCATTTAGCATTCTGATAGGCATTTAATTTGACACTATTTAATTCTCTTCTTCAGCAACATTTTATTTTTATTTACTACTCACAAAACATATAACCCACCACCGCCACCACCATCAGCATCAGTTTATTAGTTGCATTTATATCCTAGCATTCCCTTAGTGAGCTCATGGTGACTGTCCTCCTCCATAGTTGAGTCAGAGAGAGACAGAGAGAGAAAGATTAATACCACACAGTGATTTCCTAGGAAAGTGGGAACTAGAACCCAGATTTCCCAAGTCCCAGTCAAGTAGTCTAACCACTATGTAACACCACACTAGCTTTAACATCTGCAATGTGTTTGGTGGCCAAAATCCACCAGATGGCTCCCATATCAGTGGAGCAGTTAATCCAACTCATGTTGGGTTGAGTATTGTATAAGGTTCAGCACCTTGGTCAACTCCTTTAGAGTAAAACTTGGATTCACCATTCCAGTGATACAGGAGCAAACAGCTGCTGCTGAGAGGACCTAAGGACTTTATCATTGCTGCACTATTATAGTGCTATTATTCTACTTTAACTGCTCTGGGTGCCTCCTGTGGAATTCTGGGGTTTGTAGTTTAGTGAGGCCTAAGATCTCTCTGGCTGAGAGTTGTAAATGCCCCTCCCTAAATTACAAATCCCCAGATTCCATAGGTGGCAGCCAGAGCAGTTAAAGTGGAATAATAGAACTATAACAGTGTAGTATGATAAGTCCTAAGTATGTACCTCATTAGAATTCTTCATTTTTTTTATTTTTATTTTTTATTTTATTTTTTTGACACAGTGGAACAACATTGGTTCCACAGAAGGCAGGCAGAGCAAGAGAAAATTGAAATGTTACTATGGTGGTCTGCAAAATCATAGAGTGGTGTGGAGTTTGGCAAATCAAACAGTGCAGTCAGGGCAGAATAACTGGTTTAGATATATTTTGTGCTTTTTAGTTGGCCCAATAAAAGTATTATTGTTTTGTGTATTTTGTATTTTGTTGTATTTTGCTGCATGCCACCCCTGAATATGTTTCTTGGTTCATAAAAATGGTATGGTGAAAGCATCAAGGGAAATGATTGTTCTCCATTAAATTGATAGCCTGCTTGTTCTAGTTTGTTCACCTACCTGAGGTTATGCTTCAGAACTTGTTCAAGAATGCCATGGCAATGCTCTCTGTTCTGGCTGTCTTTAGAAAAATCACGCACAAAGAACTTCTTTACAAGGCAAAACTGATTTATGAAAGCAGCCTGACAATGTAACTTTTACCATCACAATTAGCAAATTGCTTTCAGTAGATGAACCAATTTGCACTCAATATGCTTGAGAGATATGGAGGAGGAATAAAAATTGGGATATTAACATGAAAATGAAGCAATTTAATTAGCAAAAAAGTTGGGGGAAAAGGAGAAGAAGGCAAAGGCCCCTTTTCATGATCTGAGCAAAACAGGTGCCTTAGTAAAAAGACTGCTAGTGAAGCATCCTTCCTCCAAAGCAATTTGCATAGCATTAACCTTGCAGATTTTGCTCATCATTTTAAACTGAAGGAGGTGAAAGAGTTCATGCTTGCCTTGTAAAATTGACAGTAGCTTTAAAAGACACCTAAATGTCTTAGTAATATAAGAGGCTCTTCTTTTCATTAAACATTTATTTTTATTTTATTAATTTTTTTGGTCCTTTTATGATTTGTTAGTTGCTTCTTCAGAGGTATTGGAAATATTTAGAAAAATACCTTCCTGAGCATTCATCATTGACCTTTCTGTGATGCAATTTAATTACATAAAAAGAAAGCTGTCATTTCTGTGATGATTGATTTACCTTCCTAATCTTAAAAAAGCAGCAGAGGGGAAACTAAGGACAGTGAAATAAATCCTCATGGAATCCCATGTGTCCAAATGGGATCCCTCAGCATTCCGTCCTTTTCAGAGGGAGGGAGAACAAAAGTCAGGTAAAGTCTGCGGCAAAAGCCTCCGGGACTTTCCCCAAGTTTTTTGACAACTGCGGAAGGCATGCACACTCCTGCATGTTAGGACAACCAAAATGCATCAGAGCACATTGCTGAACAGGATAGTTGATTGGTTGGACATGTGCAGGGGGGCAGAGCTCGCCTAGACAGCAGATCACAGACCCACCATGTTGGATTGTCACCATAGTGATCGTGTGCTCAGGTGATGAAACAGCCTTTCTTTCTTCTTCTCCTTCTTCTTCTTCTCTCTCTCTTTTTTGGTTATTTAAGTAGAAGATCACTTTTCCACACCTCGGAATTAGTTTTTTTTTTTTTTAAATACTGTTTGGCATGGGCAATTTGAGGAGTACAAAACTGTGACTAATTCACTCATGGCTGCCATCTTGATTTGCTGGCACACTTTATTCCCTCATCTAGACTGGCCCTAAGTCAAGGTTAATTTTAGTGCATGCAACACATGATATAAACTAAAAGGAAGCAAGCCTTTTGCCACACAATGCTTTCATCAACGCTGTCTACTCACAATCCTAAACATACACTGGACTGACTATGTGATGAATGTTACTGTCCTTGAGCAAGCAGGGATCACCAGCATTGAGGCCATGATATTGAGAACACAGCTGCGCTGGGCAGGGCACATTTCTGGGATGGAGGACCATCGCCTCCCAAAAATAGAACTCTACGGTGAACTCACCACGGGTCAGCGTAAGAGGGGTGCTCCAAAAAAGTGATACAAGGACTTCCTGAAACAACATCTCAGGCTTGGTCAAATTGATCACCAACAGTGGTCCGCCCTGGCCTCACATTGGGAGGAATGGAGACGCACAATCCACAATGCTGCAGCCTTATTTGAGAACTCATGCCGAACAAGTCTTGAAGAGAAACGACAACGCAGAAAGAATCGCAACCCAAAAACATCACCCAAGGAGACCTTCTGCTGTGCTTTCTGCAACCGGACTTGTTTATCTCGGATTGACCTTTTTAGTCATCAGCGCGCTTGCAGAAAGCACGAGATGAGTCCTTCCTGAATCTTCGTTTGCGAAGAAAAGCCAGAGAGAGAGGATTGTGATCTGAAAGGCCACAGAGAGAAGCTAGTTTACTCATTCTTTCTCTTCAGGGAGAATGGTCTCCTTGTTCCTCAGAAATGTGGCAATGAGGACTGAAGAATTCTGAGATTTGTAAACAATAAAAGTAATTTTTCTAAGCCCTGTTTAGATTAGAAAGAGGACTCAGGATTTTGAGTGGATAATTCTGGGCTCCAAACTAGATGTGGGACACACACACACGCACACATACACACCTGATGGCTATCACTGTAAAAAATTTTTTAAAGGACATGTAGCCAGGGGAGACTGAGGCTTTGATGGGAGTGACAGAAGTGAGAGCAATTTAAGAATGGTGTGCATCCGCTTCCGTTGAAGCCTGAATAACAAAATCAGAGCAGCCCACTTTGAGAGTACTCATATCACCTCTGAAGTCCAAAGCAATCCACAGAAGTCTGATTCTAATGCACCTGGTCTGGCTGGGTGAGTAGATAGGCTTAGATTTGTAGGGCCAAACCTGATAGTATTTTGAACCTCCCACAATTTGAAAGGGGATTTTACACAGGGAGAGGAAAAGAAGAGGATGTAGCTTGTGTGAAAGCTCTAGGTTCCAATAATAAAATGATTTTTACCAAGCCTGTGCAATAACAGTGTGTTGGGGAGGGATACTGAAGCAATGTACAGTTGGCCCTACATATCCATGGATTCTGCACCCACAGATTCAACCATTCACAGCTTGAAAATACCCCCCCCCAAAAAAAAAGAATTCCCAAAGGCAAACCTTGATTTTGCCATTTTATATTAGGGTCACCTTTTTTACTACACCTTTGCACATAACGGAACTTGAGCATCCATGGATTTTGGTATCCACAGTGGGTCCTAGAACCAAACCCCTGCAGATACTGAGGGCCCACTGTATCAGAGGCTGTTCAGTGTTTTTCAGTGTTCCTCCAAATTTTCTCAAGGAAGCAGCAGTGATGAAAGAATTTGAGGAGTTGGTGGTAATCTTTGCTTGGGTGACCTTTATTCCAATCCTTTCATTACATCTTTTTGTAAACCCCCATCCATTGCATCCTAATTGTTTGGTTGTTCTTTGCTTGCCTCTGTTGGGAGTGTTGGTTCCAGTACCTGTGGAGGCCAACCATGGCCCTTGCAAAACCCCTGTCCCTTGTGGCCACTGACACCACCATTTTCTCTGCTGTCTTGGAAGCAAGGAAGGGTCACATGCTGCAAGAGATGGTGGCAGCAGCAATGACTGGCGTGCCGAATAGGATCCTGAAAACACCCATGGCCCAATCTGTTTTTGGCTGCTAGTAATGGAGTAAACTGGGTATTTTCTTATAGCAGTTTATTGGGCCCTACCTCAGCTTGCCCCTGTTTCAGACCTGGGGGTCATGAGGACTGCCCGGGGGTAGAAAGGGGCAAATTCCCTGCTTCATATGTATTGCAAGGCTCTGAGACGGAGGCAAGCTGGGATATTTAGCCTGTGTAGATAAGGCCTTAATTAAATCTCTCTTCAAGTTGCAAATAAGAATATCGGTGAAGCTCTTCATTGAGAAGCATTTCTCTTGATTTTAATTCCCAACCATTATTTTCCAAATACACAAGCTCCTCATACAACAACCATTTTTGATTATTAACCCATTCTTTCCTAACAAAAGCTTCCTGGGGTGAGGTGGCTAATATTATCTTGGGGAAAATCCCCTGTTGGTATTTATTCAAAACTTGTACAAGAGCCTTTCTAATGTGATTTTTAAATGCAGCATGTGCCTTTACTTTATCATAGCATGGATAACTATGCCACCCAAACCTTAAATCATGACCTTCAAGTTCTAAAAGTCTCTAATCTCTAAGCAAAATCCATTTCTTAAACCACACAAAGCAGCAGGTCTCATGGTACAATTTGATATTCAGAAGTCCCAAACCACCCCTCTCTTTAGCATCGAACAATCTTTTATATTTTATTCTATGCTTCTTTGACTGCCAGGTAAATCTGGTGATTTCTTTATGCCATTGGATAATGGGGAGGGGGATTGTTTGAAAATAAAATAGAAGTCTTGGCAATACATTTGTTTTTATAACTGCAGTTCCCCCCATAAAAGATAAATTTAACTTTCCACATTTTTCTAAGTCTCCTTTCCAACCTTTTTCATAATTATTTTGAAACAATATACTATTGTTCTTTGAAATTACCACTCCCAAGTATTTGATCTCTTTTTTTCAACCTTAAAATTAGAAAGAGCAATTAGCTCATCTTCCTCTTCTATGGCCATATTTTTAGTCAACATTTTTGTTTTATCACAGCTTAATTTAAACCCAGAACATATCCTGAACATTTTTTTGCTAAAAGGATCTTCATTGAAGCTAATGGTTTTTCTGTCATTACCATACCAATGCAGACCATCTGCACAGACACTCAGCTTGTACTGTTTTTTTCTCACCTTCACTCTGTATATTCCATCATCTTGTCTGATATCTCTTGGTAAAATCCCCTCCCTCTCTCCCTGGCTTCTCTTCACAAACGAAGATTCAGGAAGGACTCATCCCGTGCTTTCTGCGAGTGTGCTGATGACTAAAAAGGCCAATCCAAGATAAACAAGTCCGGTTGCAGAAAGCACAGCAGAAGGTCTCCTTGGGTGATGTTTCCGGGTTGTGATTCTTTCTGCGTTGTCGTTTTTCTTCAAGACTTGTTTGGTGTGAGTGCTCAAATAAGGCTGCAGCATTGTGGATAGTGTGTCTCCATGCCTCCCGATGTGAGGCCAGGGCGGACCATTGTTGGTGATCAATTTGGCTGAGCCTGAGATGTTGTTTCAGGGAGTCCTTGTATCACTTTTTGGAGCACCCCTCTTACGCTGATCCATGGCGAGTTCACCGTAGAGTTCTATTTTTGGGAGGCAATGGTCCTCCATCCTAGAAATGTGCCCTGCCCAGCACAGCTGTGTTCTCAATATCATGGCCTCAATGCTGGTGATCCCTGCTTGCTCAAGGACAGTAACATTCGTCACATAGTCAGTCCAGTGTATATTTAGGATTGTGTGTAAATAGTGCTGATGAAAGCGTTCGAGGAGTTGTAAGTGCTGGCGATAGGTGACCCATGTTTCAGACCCATAAAGGAGAATAGACAGTACAATGGCTCTATACACATATAAAATGTAAGCATGAAAGTGGACATCCCTGCCTAGTTCCCTTTTGTATTTCAGTCGGTGCTGTTATGTTGCCATTTACCAATATCTGGGCTTTCTGAATGGAATATATTGTCTTTATGACCTAGATAATATTTTCACCAAAGTCCATTCTCTCCAGTACTTGAAATAGATAGTTCCAAGAGATATTGTCAAATGCTTTCTCTGCATCCAAATAAATAAATAAAATAAAATAAAAATCACTTTCCCCCCTCATTATAATATTGAAGCTGATACTTTGAGCTGATCCTTTGAAATGGCCTCCCTTTACTCTTCATGGCTGTCTTTATTACACTTGGCTATTATGCACTTCATAAAATGGAGAGAAATTGGCTTGGATTTTTGTTGGCCTGTCACCACCAATTATCTAATATACAGCAAAGAAAATGCCTTTCTTTTGAACGAGGGATCTCTCTCAAGGGAGTTAGAACAGAAGCAAGGGCAGGACTGTTTCCATAAACACCTATTTTATTGAAATCACAGGGTATGAAATCAGCAAGGGTAAATCACACCTGCAGTGATATATCTATCACTAAAAACAACTTGAAACATATGAAGAAATATGCTACTATCCCAAATTCAAGATTTATCAGGAATCTACCTGGTACAATATTACCTAAAGTGGCTAACACTAAAGATTGGTATGTTAGAATACTAAGTTATGTGATGTTTCATTCATTCATTCATTCATTAAAACATTTAGCTTTTCATGAGCTCTCAAGGTAATGATTAAGCAATATATCAAGTTAAACTAGGGCAAAAGGTTAAAGGTTTTGGAAAGTTCCTTGATATTTAGGGACTGCATGTTCTTTTGAATTATTTACCTGTTTCTGGAAAATGAACAAATGGCCAACAGAAGTGGATTTTTTGACTACTAAAAGATTGATACTTCATTCCTGGGAAGACACTTTTTTTTCCAGCTGTGATCCAATGGATGGAAAATCAAACAATTCTTGCAACATTTGGAAGAGTGATGTATAGATAAAATTTACAAATGGACTTCTATTTGGACATTTGGTCAGCTTTTACAATATATTTTCTTGTACCTCAACAATGCTGACGATGATCAAACTTCTGATTCTCAAGTTCTTTTGTGGCATTTGTCTGTCTCCAATTAATAGTTTTCACATCTATTTCAAAAGAAATCTAGCAAGCCATCATCTCCCTAATCTAGCAATAAGTCACCTTCTGTTTGCTTGATTGGCACTTCAATTTCTATCATCTGTATTTTGGATTACAAAGAGAGATTAATAAACTTTTGTGATTAAAGTTTCATTGAATGATCTAAAGGAAGAAAATTGCCAGTAATTATTGGTATTGAAGTTAGGCTGGCCCAGAATGTCTTAGCTGCAAACTTCTACCTCTTTATGAAGTCTAAAATATTATTAAAGTATAAACTGCCTAAAAGGCACAGTTTAATTGCTAAGTTTTCAAAGAGACCTTTAGTTCTCCTTGTTAAATCTAGAGTTTTGGAAAGCTACCTTCTGGCTACAGTTTCCAGAAACCCCCCCCCCCCACACACACAAATTGGCATGGCCCAAGGGACTCTTCAAAGGTAGTTCTATAAAAATTGAGCTCTAAGGAGTAATAATGGGCAGGAAAAAGTAAGGACACCCTATAGAGATAAAGAAGGATCCATCAACAGAACCCTGGAGCCAGTTATTTTGTCAGATGACTGCTAGCCTGGCTGACATACAGGAAAGCCACACAATGGAAGCTGTCTCTACATGGTGGTCATCCATATGCACCGCACTAACAGTGGATTACTCTTGCAACAAAAATTCCTAGGATACCTGTGATGCATTGAAGATCGACACAATTAAGCTGCAATACATACACCTGGCCGGACATCCCACTAAGCTACTTAGGACTTACTTCTGACCAGGATTACAACTGTCATTGGAGTGGGTCCCTGTACTCAGCTGCTCCCTTGCATGTCTCTTTCACTTGGTGCTTGTGAGTTATTGGAGTGTAAGCTTATTTAATAACTGAAACTTTGGTGAGCTAGAACTTATTTTGTTAGAAACAAGGGGTTCAGTCTGGTTCCTTCTTTGCAAGCCTCAGGACAGCTCAAGATCTCCCTTGAATTCTGTTTATTATATGACCACCACTACCATTATTATTATTATTAATATCATTTGCTGCTTTGCTTTTATCTTGCTTTTAGTTGTTTGTTTTTCATAATGTTTTGTACACAGTCCAGGCAGGACTGGTTATCATATGGTTTAAAAGTGCAAGCAGTCAATCAATTCATGAGCTGATGGCTTTTCTTGTATTTTTAAAAAATATTGGGGTTGTTTTATCACCAGTGTATAATATGAGATTTTTACTATTTTATTGTTGAATTGTTTATTCTATTATCTACTCTTTCCTGGGAGGGTTCCAGTTTTAAGGCAGCCTACAAATAATTTTAAGGAAATAAAATGGTAGATGAGGCAAATGATGGGTACATTTATCTTTTAATTTCACCTTGTAAAACAGGTGTCTCCCCACATACAATTCTCATTCCACCTGTGTATAATGCATGTATATTATATACAGTACCTCCACTCACAGACACAAACACAAACACACACACGGTCACTGTCCATTCCATGCATCTAAAGAACTGGGCACAAATCTTTGCTAGTCTTGATGTACCACAAACTTAAAGGGTTTGTTTTTTTAAAAAATACAAATAACTTACTTTATGGAGAAAACCATTAAAAATTGCCTTCACCTGGGAGTGTTTTATCTTGTGTCTGTCCTCAGCAATGGGGATGAAGAAAGGAACATGTATCAATACTTTAAAATGTACACTGGTTGCTGCTCAAGTTTCAAATCACAATTCAAAACCACTTTTTGTTAGCTAAGTGGTTTGGGACGGGCAGTCCACCTACCATATGAGCTTGCTTGAACCTTAGGGTTATAATTTGACTCACTTCCTTCATAAAAGTATTTTTATTGGGTTATTAGTGGGGAAATACTATACCTAGAAAGACATGCCCTTTCTTTACACAGCTTGTATCATTATGAATAGAAAATAAAATCACATTTCATAAGGACTGTTGAGGAAAATCTGGGTTATTACAGTTAATGGTTTATAACAGTTTTTAGTGTGAAGTGTGAGTTAATTGTTTCATTATGTAGGTTTTCTTATTTCATCATCCAGGCAGCATGTAACAACCATCCAAGGATGAAATCATGTTTCATAAATATTGTTCTGCATCAGAGCAGAAAAACAGAATATACAGAGAATATGATGCCTTAGTCAAAAAGTTGGTTACTTCAGATATATTCTTTCCCATCCTCTACATGGCTCTGCCTATGCAGAGAGGGGTCTCGGAGCCTGCTGCTAATGCCTCTTTTGCCCTACCTGCCCTCAGGTGGCTGCAGTGCTGCAACGCTGGGTCGAATCAAAAGCTTATCTCGTAAACCCTGATAATCTGTGGTCTTTTTATACCTTGCTTCTTTCTGTACTTTCCAGTATGTGAAGGGCTGCCATTTTGATTTCCCTCAACATCTTGGAGTGACACTACACTGTAGATGCTCCCAAGCATTATGGGAAACTTAAATGGTGATTCCAAATTCCCCAGGTATCATTAGAACTCCAGTTCTGTTATCCATTGCTGCTAATACTGCTGCTGCCTACCTGCCACCATGGCATGCCCTCTATCTGTCCCAATTTGGCAGGGGCAGTTCCAATGAATCCTCTATCATCCCACATTTCATTGCTTTTAAAATGTCCCAGTTTCTCTCTCTTTTCCCCCTTTATCCTCAACTTACAAATTGAGTCCAAAGTGCAAAAATAGCTTGCAGTGAATTAACTCAGAGGGGTGGGAGGAGAGGATGGGTGGATTCAGCCAAAAGTAAATTGCTGCAGCCTCTCCCAGCCTGTGTGTGTTCTTCCTCATTAATAAATTTTGGCATCTTGACCACACATGGTCCATTTTTTATCTGTGAAATGGTAGAAGGTATGCCATCATATGCACAGCAAGGCTCATAAGAGAGGAGGCCACATGCTTAGGAATGAACCCCATCAACACAGGAAGTTCTCAAAACAAGGACAAGGCCCTTCTCAAACATGGGGCTGGCTTCAAGAAATAGGGCTGCCATCTGACTAGTATTTGCCCAGGCTTAGGCCTTTTGGACCAGACCTTGTTAAACTTGTAATAGCCAATCCCTTAACAACCCTTAAAAAAAAAAACTTGCAACAGCAGGGCGGGTGTGTGTGTGTGAGTACACACAATGCAAGAAAATACAGCACTTTGGGTTGTTATCATTATGTTTCAAATATTTCACTAGAACATGAATAGCAATTTTTAATATAAAATCATATAATTCGTGTGCTCACTTTATAATACCACAAATCTTCATTCTTCCAAGTTATATCTTATTGTCAATTGTATGTGTGAAAGAGCAACAATGAAAACCAATGGGAAATGAAACATAACCATGTTTTGCAAATAATATTTCCAACTGCAAGTATATAGTATCCCAGTTATTTCCGGGCTTAACAAAACATTTGGTACCAAGGCAGACATAACATTGATAGAATAGGGATTAGTTCTTACACCACAAAAAGAAAAGCAGTTCAACATGCTTCAGCAAACTTTTTATTTGAAACTAACAATATGTACTTGTGAAATGAATATGTACTTATGATTTCCATTTTGGTGCCAAACTTACAGAACTATGTTTATTTTTTTAATATGCTGGAGGTAGCTCATGAGTCAGGGTTATCTGCTATTCCCCTTTCTCTCTGTCTTGTTTATACATGCTTACTGAGGGATTTTCGAGGCAACTGCTCTGTACCTTGCCTGTTGCAAGCAGACTTACACAGCTACAGTTGAATTGGCTAGAGCAGAATCAGTAAGATATTCTTAAGATAGCTGCTGCTTGCCTTGCCTGTTGTAACCACGCATAAACAGCTATAGTAGAATTGGCTACAGTTGGCCCTCCGCATTTGTTGGGGAGAAGTAGTAGTAGAAGAACCACAAATATCTCTAGGCCTCCCAGACCATATTTAACACACACAAAAGTATGACCCAAGGATTCAATCCACTGCGGATCCCTTTGAGGTGGTGGGGTTCCTTCACAAGGCAGAAGTGGGCAGCTGGTGGGGTTGCCTCCACCTCTGCTGCTGCCTTATGCCATTTTTATTAGGGTCTTACAAGCTTCTCTCTGTGTTTGCCATCTTTCTCAGTCTCACAAGGCTTGCAGTCTCTGTTAAAAATGGCATAGGGGAACATCAGAGGCAGCAGCAAATAATCTGCAAATAGGTTTTCTTTGTTAAACCTGCAAGGGAGGGCCGACTGTAGAGCAGAATCCCATTATTTCCTGGCTGAAGTTTTATTACATTGTTTACTGGAGATGTGCTTTTACAATCCAACATCGAAAGTCTGTGTTTCTTCAGCCCCTCCTTCATCCTCCTCCCAGGCCAATATGGATAAAAAATGCCCAGCTAGACAGAGAACAAGGAGGAAAAGCAGGCTTTGTGGGTGTAAAAAGACTTTGTTAGAAGAAGCTTCATTGTCAGAGACTTTATTAACTGAGGTATGCCTGACAGTGGTCTGTCTGTATCCACAGGGGGTTGGTTCTAGGAGCCCCCATGGATACCAAAATCTGTGGATGCTCAAGCCCCACTATATACAATGGTACAATAAAATGGTGTCCCATATATAAAATGGCAAAACCAAGGTTTGCTTTTGGGGTGGGGGGAAGATTGGAATATTTTAAAGGAGTAGATATGGAGGGCCAACTGTATATGTAAAATGGAGGGGATGAAATAACATATAGAGCAGGATAAGGCACTTATTCTACTGTTTTGGTAGCAGATATCCATTATCTGTTATAATACAGGTATTGAATCATTCCTTAAAAATGACTGAGAACATGGAATGTGACTTTTTTAAAAGGAACTGTTTACATAACTCATTACTCTGATCACCCAATAAGTCACTGAGTTGTTACAATTATTGAAACCCAGAAAGGTAACTCACTGTGTTATTTATTACTAACAAATTATGGTTACTTTTACTATTACTAACAAGTTGTAGTTACTGTTGTGCCCTTGGAAAAGATAGTGAAACACTCTTTGATTCCTCCATGGGGCCAATTTAGATATTGCACATTGGCAATTCTGAGTAAAATGAAAAAAGATTTTAGAAAGCATTTGTAGACTGACTCAAGAAATAAAGAGCCCACACACAGGAAATGGGGTGAAATAAAAGGGTCTTTATTTAACCCTACCTATTTAACACCCTCTATATCTTCAGCAGTGAGAGGCAACCTAGTGTGGGAGCTGCTGGGGCAGTTCATCCATCCTGGACTTATACCCCCTAGCTTCCCCAGGCGAACACCTGAGCCCTGTAGAGGAACCCCAATGAATGGGGTTGCTCTCCAGCTGGCTCGTATCTGGAAGGTCAACCTGAAAGTCCCCCACTGAATCCATATAGATTAAGGTGAGGGGATTATCCTTCAGGCCAACACCAAGTGGGTCTCCTTCTGTTCTCCCAGGTCGTATGACCTAAGATGACCCTTTTAGAGACCATCCCTTCATTAAAATTGGTGCCATAGGTGCACAACGGAATCTAGGCCTCCCCGTTTCTCACCATAGATAAGGGACAAGAGTCCGCTTAGTGTCTAATCCCCCACTAGCTTGTCTAAGAAGTCCCTCTGCCCCGCTGAAGATCTCCAAAGAATATGCAATTCCCAGAGTCCAAGAGATGAACTCCATCTGCTCTGTAGAGCTCGGGCCTCTTGAACACAATGGCTGGGTGGGGCAAATAAAGTCTCCATCCCTTGTCCAAAAAATTATGAACTTGCTTATTGACCTGAAGTTGAGCTCTGTCAATTAAAGGTGGATCCCCTTCCCCTCGCCACAGCTGCCTGGGCAAAATGGCTGACCACATGATGGTGACTGCAGGCTATCATGACCTGATCACCTCCAAGTCATGAGTCACTTGTATAACCAATGCCTTTCCTTTCAAAAGGCCCAAATCATTTTCACCTAAGTGGAAATCTTTTCCCTACCCAGACTACAAATAGGCTCCCTGCCCGAATGGCTGTGCCAGATGGTGGGGAATTCAGGTTGTTTTCCCTAGCTTCAGCACAAGTGAGCTGCGGCTTAGCTCTTCCTCCCCCACCTCCTCTCATTTTTAGACCCACCTTGTTTCACAGAAAGTCTGTGAATTACAGCTATACTCATTACAGGCAAAAAGTAATTGTTCCAACTGAGTAATTTGAAAGAGTAACTAGCTTCCAAGTTCTGATATGAATGACCCTAGTATACAGATATTTTTGCTTACAAGAGAACAATCCATTGTCTTGTAATCTGATGTTGGGCTTTTCCACTTACAACCATATGTTTATGTCCTGTTTATCCTGAAATAAGTTCAAGGCTGTGAATATGACAATTCTCTTCATTGTATCCTCACAATAATCCAATTTATAGTGACTGGATGAAGGTCAGTTAGTGAGCTGCGTGGCTAAGTGGAGATTTGAACCTGGCTCTCCCTAGTTGGACATTCTATTTATTTATAGATGTATTTATTAATTAAAATATTTATATCCCACATTTTATCTGAACATTTCAGGATGCCTAACAATAAAATCAACTTAAAACAATAAATAATTATAAAAGTTTAAAAGATTAAAAATATATTAAACAGTTGTCCATTTTAAAACAGATAGTTTAAAACTGCTTAAAACAATACTGAATGATATAAAACATGTACAGCCTGGATAAAATTAGTTTAGCTTGAAGGCTTTAATGAAAAACCCAAGGAAAAGCCAGGTTATAATTTGGCACTAAAATGATCATAACATTGGCACCAACATCAGGCCTCCAGAGGGAGGGAATTCCACAGCCAGGGTGCCATCACAAAAAGGCCCTCTCCCATGTGCTCCCAGCAATGCATTCCCCCTACTGATGGGATATGGAGATCTGCCTTTACAGGAGGGCTGTATGCACTTAATTGCTGGAAGGGAATTGGAGAATACATTGCCCTGATTTTTCTCCATGTTCCCAATATAGTTCTTTGCAAATGGTGTCCTTATATCATAAAAGCTAACACCTGACAACAGGTCCCTTCCAGCTCTGTGATTCTATGGAATACACTGCCTCAGAGTACAGTGGAGTCTCCTTCTTTGGAGATGTTTAAACAGAGCCTGGATGGCCATCTGTTCTTGGGCTGTGCTTGGATTGTGTCTTCCTGCAGTGCAGAATCAGGTTGGACTAGATGGCCCTTGGGGGTACCTTCCAATTCTTCTATGATTCTCTGAAACCATGGATTGAAATGACAGGATCAGAGATTGAACAAATCACAAGATTTATGTCTTGTTCAGTCCTCCCACCCCAGTTCTTAAACTATCTTATATATGGGTTTGCCACAGGTATTTCTCTGTTCTCTTCATTTTTGAGAACTCTGTGAAGCTTGCAAAATCAGCAAGAACATTGCATCTAGATTAAGGGTGTGAAAGCTTTAGGTTTCAGTTCCCATCAGCCACACACAGCAAGGCCAATGGGAAGGGAGCATGTTGTAGGGCCAAAGGTTTTTCACCCTTGAGCTACAATTTCCTGCAGGTATCCAACACCTGGTTGAGGGAATAAAATGAGAATTGGTGTGCAGAAATTCCAATTTGCAGCAGCTGTCATCTGTCTCAACAACTTTTTTGCAAGATTGCTGGTGTGCGAAGCATGCCAGCAAATCAAGATGGCAGCCATGACTTGCAGTTTTGTACTTCCCAACTTGCCCCACCAAGCAGTATTTTTTTTAAAAAAAACACTATATCCAAGATGCAGAAGAGCGCTCTTCCGCTTAAATAGTGAAAAACAAGTAAAAAAGAAAGCCCGTTTCATCGTGTCAGTGCATGATCACAATGGCAAAAAACCAACATGGTGGTTCTGAGCACTGCCTTGTTATCAAGCTCTGCCCCCTGTGCACGTCCAACCAATCAGCAATCAGCTTTGCAATGCGATGCAATGCAATTCAGTATTCCAAATGGGCGAGGGTGCACATTTCCATCAGGGTTTTTAAAAAACTTGGGAAAAACCCTGAGGTGTTGAAACGTGAAGTTTTCCTGTATTTTTCTCCCCCTCCCTCCAAAAACGACAGACCACTGCAGGATCCCATTTGGATGCATGAGAGTCCCTACAGATTCTAAGAGGTCCCCCCCCCACCATCTGGACTACCCCATTGTTAAGCATAGGGAAGAGATGGGGGATACACACTGTGAGGGGCACTCCACTCACAGTGAGGACCTTCCATTGTGGACAAAGAAGATCTGAAAAGTTTGTAAAGCCAGAAGCTCATAACTGTACAATTATATAGAGCTCAGTGGTTACAGCTTTTCTTCCAATCTTCTCTGTCAGCTTGGGGAGGGAAGAGCTGGATAGGGCAGGGACAGTGTGTACTTCTCAGAGCTTGGAACTAACTACAACTCCCAGAATGCTTCAGCTAAGATTGCTACTGCAAATTGTTGTCCAAAAACACAATATTTACAATTCTGGTGTGTCCCTCCTTCCCCTCCACTCTTACAACTGGTGAAAGCCTGAATAGGGCTTAGAGATCCCTTGAATCATGAAACATCAGATGATTGTGTACATTTGTCCAGCTCTGCTGTTAGCCGATGACATTAGCAAGGCCTCTCTGTAAATGTTAATTAGCCAGTAAACCAATAACTGGAAATTAATGTCTTTTGGAAATGCTGGTGTTGATCCTTTCAGAGGAGGATGTTAGAAAGGTCAGTCATGGATGGTCCTTACCAACTGCAGCACTTAAGAAGAGATGATGACCACACTTTCTCCAAGTAATCATCCTGAGAAAGAAAAAGAGAGAGAGAGAAAGAGAGGAGAGCTGGGATAAACAGGGCTAATGGGTGGCTTTTTCTTTGTAGTGATGCTGCTTATATACGTGAGATAATAGGGTAAGTTCCTCTTTCATATGAAGACAGATAATTTATTAACAGTTGGTGCTTGCAAAGTCATCAGTATAACGAAACCAAAGAATCTCATCTCATTTCTTCCTTCTCCTCTTACCTCTGACACATTTCACACTAATTTAATATAATAATCAACAAAGCTAAGCATCATCATTGTCATCTATGACAATACTTACCAACAAGGTTGAGCAACTGCTGAAAGTGGCAATGCTTGTGTCCAGTGATGAAGGCTAATGCATTTGAGGATGTAAAAGTCCCAATCACTAACATTTGAAGTGGCTTTTAGTAGTTATTTGAAGCACTTTGCATTATCAATGCTATATTTCACAAACACGTGGTAAATACTAATGGAGGATTGTGTGGTACAGCCCCACCACTTTGCAGCCTCCTTCCCATACAAGATGGTGAAGAGGGAAGCAAAAGAAAAGACTGCAGTCATGCTAAACCCTAGCTGTTGGGACTATTAAATGGTATGGTCAACTTTAATTCAACCTAACTAGTGTATATACATAATACCATCATCCCCTATAAACTGCTTTTAAGAATAGGACAGTTGCTTGCTGGTCTAGACATTAAAGCCTGTTTTTATGTAGACCAGCATCCTGTTCCCAACAGAGGTCAGCCAGGTGCTTCTGGGAGACCTGAGGCTATCTACTCATGAACAATGTGTTAAAAAGGCAGGGTGTGCCTGCCAAATATGTATGTGCTGGTAGGTTGCAGTGGCAAAGGAGTTCAGGAAAGGTTGATTTAAAGTGATAATTCTGGAAAAGTGACAGGAGAGGTACTGAATCCTTTCCCTGCTTGTACCCCACCCCCACATGCATGCTCTAGAATGATGGCAGTTTTTTGTTCATGTGAAGCAGACCTTGGTCATTTCACTGGGTGTGAGTATATTGTATTGGAATCTATCTGCCATAAGCCCCATGATATTTGAATTGTTGACTTAAATTTCCAGCAGCTCAGAGAAAAGAAGTACCCCCCCCACACACACTCCTATAGTCTCCATTATGCTTCCATGGTCTTAAACAAATGTGCAAGTCTGATTCCTGAGGCATATCCCAATACGGAAGGGAATTACACAACCCCCTTAAAGTCTAGTTTGACCGTAAGACCTAGAGTGAGGTCAGCCATCACAATTCACATAGAACCACACATGTGAACATTCTACAATTTTGCTTTCCTATGCACCACAGACTCCCTCCCAATCAACCATTCTACTCCACCTCCATTTATAAGAGTAATATTGTGCTAGAGCCAATGTGATGTATTGGTTTGAGCATTGGGCTATGACTCTGGAGACCAGGGTTCGAATTCTCACTCAGCCATGGAAACCCACTGGGTGACCTTGGGGAATTCATACTCTCAGCCTCAAAGGAAAGCAAAGGCGAACCCCCTCTGAACAAATCTTTCCAAGAAAAGCCTGTGATAAATTCACCTTAGGGTTGCTACAAGTCAGAAATGATTTGAAGACACACAACACCACAACAATGTTATCCTCCAATTTTCTTTTCTATTTAATTCCACATTCTTTACCCCTCCCTCCCTTCCTAAGCAAATTTAGCCATGTCCCCATCAGGTATACAATATTTGCATTTCTAATTTTCTCTTTCTCTGAGTTTAGTGTCCTGCCTGTCCAATGGCATCCTTTTGTCCTTCCCTTACTTTATTTGGCTAATCTTCCCGGTGCCAGTTACATGACAGAAATTGTCGCGTTGCCTACCGTGACATAGTGATCACGAATCTGCCCCTCGCTGTTTATACGATTTATGTCTCTGATCTGGATATCCCGTGTGGTCCCGTGACTGATATTTACACGTCCATAGTTCCGGTTTTGTTTAGGTTTTACATTTTTTTTTGGCTGTCAATCAAAGATGTGATTACTCGTGTTTTCACAACCTCGGTGACGCACTTCCTTTAGAGTTCCGCGCCACGAGCGATGCTATTGGCTAGCTGGGGGGGGGTGGAGAGAGGGGGGCAGAGGTTTGTTATTCCCCCTTGCTTCGTGAACATTTTAACCCTTTCAAAAGAGGCAGAAAGCATTTTGAAAGATCCTGATAGATCTTTCACTCAGTCGCAGGGCTTTCCTTTTGAAATCAAGCTGAGTGCTTTGAAAACAAGCAGAGTGCTTTCCTTTTGAAATCAAGCGCTTGGTTTTCCTCTTGCCTTTTTAAAATATTAACCCCTACAGCTGGCTGCAGAGATGGCTATAGGCAGGCGTTTTGAAAGACACAAACACAGAGAGGGGGAATTAAAGGGTGCTAATTCGCTCAGAGGCTTGAATATTTTAATGTGCCAGGGAGGTGACCAAGCTACTACGATCTCTCTGTAACATGCAGTTGAGGAAAAGGTAAAGCTGAAGGGTGTGCAGTGTAGAAATCCATTTAAAAAGGTAATTGAGTACACACACGCGCACACACACACATCAACCTTCGTGCAGCTGGAAGGGATGCCTTTGTTTTCGGCTGGTGAGGCTGGATCTGTTGAACGGGTGACTGGCCCCTCCTTTTCTGGTCCCTGAGCTCTAAGCCTGCCCCCAGTCACCATTTCCGGTCATCCCAGTACCGAGACTTTTTGTCCCACGCTGTTTACATTTCCGATTTTCCGAATCCTCCAGTGACTTTTTAAAAAACCGGCACAACCTGCGGGACTGGAAGTCCCATAGGTTGAGGGATAAAAGGTGGCCCCCCTTCCGAAAATCACGTACCCGACCCGATGTACGTGTAAACTGCCAGGGATCGACACGAATTCTTCCCAGGACATTTTCATCGTGTAAACGGCCCCCCCAAGTAGCAAACACCAACATGCACAATGCAGCCTCTAGCCTTCTATCTCACCCAATGCATTTCTCCTTTACAGAATTTAATGTTTAGCTTCCAGTACCATGGGATGTGGTGCATGCATTTCTGTTCTTTGTAATAAAATGTGCACTTAAGTATTCCAATATCAGGCTCCTGACTCCTTGTTCTAGAGAAGGAGCACAGGTTCACATTAATTGTTCCTCCTACATTCAGGTCTACCAGTTTGTGTCGTTATGCACTGTGACTCTGACTTAAAGATTCCTGGCATGTGTCACTCAAGTGCATGTGGATTCTTAAGACATGTGTGCATGTATGGTGAGACATAGACTGTGAAACAAGTCTCTTTGGTCTATTAATTACTGTGTTCTCTGTCAATCAGCAAGAGAACCATCTGCTTAAATTGTGCCCGCTGTTCCCCCTGCTGCCGCCCAATCTCTTGCATTTTGCTGTGAAAGATTCCCTGGAGGCTTAGACTTTGCTTTTGCTATCTGAAAGCCTAAAGTGAAATCAGGATAGCTTGGTTGCCTAATTCATGTTGGAAAACTGGTCATCAGGGGCCAATAGGAGCTAAAGTGGAAAGATAACAGATGTCTTCCCAAAGTGCTTCAGGAGACATCTGCGTTTACTTCCCAACTGGATTCCCTGTGCTTCATGTATACACAAACAGTGTCCCCAAAGAACCATATAGTTAAACTACTGAAAATTAGAACATGTAATGAAAAGCAGCCAGTCAATTCTTGTCATTATTCCTTTACCAAGAACTGCTCATTCTTTCATCATGGTTGTTCTGTCAGTCTTTCTTACAGATTCATATGAAAATAATACAGAGATATGAAAATAAATAGAATGGGGTAAATATGTTTTGTTAATTGCTGATAAGCTAAAAATCTAATTTAGTTACATTTACATTGGACGGTTGGATTAATTATAACTATATGATTCATTATAGCTTTATGATAAATTGCCATTTATATTGGGAATATGAAAACATTCAGCAATGTTTCTCCACTGTACTTCACTGAGAGCACCTTTACAAAACAGGCTGCTCTGGAAACGGACAGCATTTAACCCCCTTTGAAAGTACAGTAAATTAGCAGACTACACACACACGCAGCAGTATAGCATATATTATTGCAGCATGCAAACACACTAAGATAACCACACCCTTTTTGTTTCCCAAAGTTACCCTTTCAGCACAATAAGGTCTCAGAAACACCAAAAGTAGTTAAAAGTATAAAAACCTCATTACTTGCATACTCAGAGCATGTCATACAGAAGAACAGCAGCAAAATGATAACTTGTAGTTTAAACTACCAAAAATAACTAAAAACGACATAGTTATAAAATAAGAATATGCTGGCCCTCCTGTGTGGTAGGTCCACTCTCAAAAAGGTATCATGGCGAGTGTGCCACATAGCTGTGTCTCCAGCGAAAGGGAAGGATTTGGATGCATCCCTTTTTCTGGAAATGCAATTCAATGGAAGTTACATCAAACATTCTGTTTCCTTCTATCAGCTAACCCTTTAGCAGTAAAAACATCTCAACTTATTGGATTGCAAACTACATATCCCAACAATTTAAATTTATGTTAGATGGCTGCAATGAAGGTCCTATCAGAATCAAACTGAAAAATATCATCCATTATTTTACTCCTCCCTCTTCCCATCCCCCTTGTCCCTGTTTTTATATTTGGAAATAAGGAAACAATTGTATGAATTTTTGAAAACTAATTTTTTCACCCAGTGCACCAAACACTTCCCTTGCTCTCCCTTCCTCCCTTATTTACAACCTTATCTCTTTATCCTCCATCCTCCTTTTGAAGTCTCCTTGATTTTTATATAGTATGTCTGGCTTAATAATATTGATCCTTTAATTCTTTTTAGATATGAGACGGAAAAGGATCCATTACTGAGAATGCCAGTGGCGGAACTAGGGGAATTGCGGAGAGGCTGAACTGGACCAGGTGACACTGTGAGGGGAAGGGGGGGATACCAGCCTTAGTGATGCCACAGGAGAATGCTAATCTCAGAAGTATTGAAGACATTTCATGTAAATGTTATAATTTTCCAATTTGGAGGGACTAAGAAGAAGAAGGGATTTTGCAAAAATCCAAGAGGAAAAGTCAACTTGGAAATCTTCACACTAAAAAACTAATTTTAGAATCAGGTTAATACTTAAATCCCAGTTTAAGTAAATCACTTTAGTTAAAAATAAATGTATTTAAATTGCCCCCTTTTAAAGAAAATCTCTAACTCGGCAGATCTTTTCACTTATTTTAACTAGTTAGTTGATATCACTGCTTACACTGTAATGCTATGTACACTTATTTGGAAAGAAATCCTATTGACTCAGTAGGACTTACTTGTGAGAAGACCCATCTGAATCTGTGCTATCCTGGATAGGAACTGAATTACTTTTATGCTTTCTATATATCACGAACAGTATTGGTACAAAATAAAGGTAAAATTATTAGCAGATAAGAATCCAGAAAAAGACAGAAAAGTAATATTTAGTTTTACCCATTCTTATGGTGGATTCAAGAAAAAAATCTTCAAAATGTAAAGTTTTTTCATATGTTCTGGAAACCTGGGGAAGCCCTGCCTGTGGGGATTTTATGGGGCACACCCACTTTGCAAGAGACACCCAAGTTTAGCAACACGGTCCATGACAGGAGGCAGAAGAAGAAGGCAAAAGGCTGAGTAGAGAGGAAAGCAACAGAAGCAGCACCTGCCTTGCTGTGGAGACAGAGGGTAGTCTCTTCATATCATGAGCTGAATCCTTTCAGCTTTATAGAGGCTTCCTCATAACTAATGCTTCTCATGAAGGAGGGCCTATTCATGAGAAAGACAGGGAACAGAAAATAGGAAGGAAAGAAATAAGTGTGGAAATAAGGAAGGAAACAAGTGTGGGCTGAAAGTTGGAGGGAAAGGGAGCTCAAAGAAGAAGAGGCGGCGGCGGCGGAGGAAGGCCTGCCCAAGGCTTAAGCTCCTCAGGGGAGAAACTTCTCTTGTCCCCACCTCTGTCACAGGCCCATTGGGTGAGGACGTGTTAGAGGGCCTTCTTGGTGGCTATCTTGTATAGAAGGCTAGGCTGGCCACCTTCCACCAGGAGGTAAAGGAGACCTTTTTATTTAAAGATGCATTTGGCAATTAATTGGCTGTGGCTGTAAGGGCATTTTAACGGTGCACTGTGCTATACTTTTGTTCTTAATCAAAGACATAGCTGGGTTAGTCTGTATCAGCAAAGAAATCTTGTAGCTGCTTTGAGACTAACGGGATCAGTTTCAGTTGGTGAGTACTGCAGATGTGGACAAGATGCTAGGACAAGTAAGGAAGACAACTTGTCCTCTTGATCCCTGTCCTTCTCAGCTGGTCATCCAGCTGAAACATATTATTAATGCATCCCTCAGGGAGGGAAGTCTTCCATTTTGTTTAAAAGAAGCGGTGGTACAACCACTTCTAAAAAAGAAAAAGAAAAAAAGAAGTCCTCCCTGGACCCCCTGGACTTAAACAAATATAGAATAGTATCAAATCTCCCTTTACTGGGCAAGGAGATTCAGAGAGCAGTTGCCTCCCAACTCCAAGCAGCCTTGGATGATACAAGTTGTTTTTCAGACCAGCTCCAGAGCAGGATATGGAGATGAGACCACTATGGTCAACCTTAGTGGATGATCTTCGCCTGAGCACTGACAGGGGGAGTGTGTCCCTGCTGGTGCTTTTGGTCTTCTGAGTGGCATTCAGTATCATCACCAATGCTATCCTTCTGGAACACCTGAGGGGTTTGGGAACTAGAGGCACTGTGCTTCAGTGGTTCCGGTCATGTCTCTCAAGTAGAATCCAGATGGTGATGCCTGGGAATAGCTGCTCCTCAAAAAAAGAGTTGTTATATGGCATATCCCAAGGTGCCATTCTATCCCCAATGCTGTCTAGCTTCTACACAAAACTGCCAGGAGAGATTATCTGTAGACACAGGGTGAGGTGTTATCAGTATGCTGATGATACCCAAATATATTTCTCCATGCCTTCAGAAACAGCCTCAGCTAAAGACATTGTGTCTCTTCTGAATGAATGCCCAGAGGAGATAATGGGCTGGAAGAGGAAAAACAAACTGAAACTGAATCCAGACAAGATGGAGGTGCTCAATGCCAAGGTCTGGAGGTGTGTCAACCAGTCCTGAATGGGGTTACTCTTTCCTTAAAGACTATGTTCACAGCCTGGAAGTGCTTCTGGATCCATCACTCCAAGTGACAGCTCAGAAAGATACAACAGCCGGGGGTGCTTCCAGCAGCTTCTGCTGTTAATTACACCAGCTGCACCCCTTCCTAGAGTTGGAGAACCTAAATATGGTAGTGTATATGCTAGTAACCTCAAGACTGGACTTCTGCAATGTGTTGTACATTGGGCTACCTCTGTACCATGTTTGGAAACTTCTGTTAGTTCAAAACATGGCAGCCAGATTGGTTACTGATACATCTAGGAGTGATCATATTACACCACTATTAAAATCACTCCATTGGCTGCCAATTAGTTTCTGAGCAAGCTACAAAGTGTTAGTTATTGGCTTTAAAGCCCTACATAGTTTGGGTCCAGGTTACTTACAGGATCGCCTCTTCCCGTATAATCCACCCTCTAAACTCAGGTCCTCTGGGGGACATTAATTCCAGTCAGCCAGGACAAGGTTGGCAGCTATCACCCAGAGGACTTTTACTTCAGCCACCTCTAGACTGTGGAACAACCTGCTGGAAGAGACTGGACAGCTGAATATCCTGTCTGAATTTAAAGCAGCATTAAAGACCAGTCTCTCCTGGCAGACCTATGCAGATGATTTTTAAATTATGAATGTTAAGTAATGGATTGTTTTAATATTAATTGGTTTTATTGGTTCTTTTAAACTAAGGTTATGTGTTTTAACTGATGTTATGTGTTGCATTTTAATCTGCTGCTGTTCTCCACCTCAATCAATGGGGAGGTGAGTGCAAAACAACAACAACAACTGGGAGAAAGAATCTTGTAACAGAAGGCTAATTTATCAGATGCATGATGAAGATGCTATTATAGCAGTTTGATACAACTGGGTAGGCCTGGTTGGCCACATAATTTTTCTTTGTATTAACTAAGGGTGGGCCAAAGAACATTCACAGCATATCATCAAGGATGATTGGTAGTGCTGACCAAGCTATCTTTCAGAGAAGTTTGTCTTCCACAATGGATCTTCTGGGAATCCTTGATAAGATTCCAAGGAAGTCCAGGGTCCCCTGGCATATTGTTCAAAAACCATTGCTTTAAATGATAACCACTGTGCACTTCCAAGCTCTGGAGATTTCTGGTAGGAAACCAGCATAGAGCCCTGAAATCAAAGAGCAAAGTGTGGACTGGGACTCTGAAAATGCTCTTGTCATTGGAATATTAATGGCCAGTTTAGGCATAGTTTTAAAAATATGAAAAATATACCATGTTGTTTGGCACTGAAGACTCATCTGTTTTGTTGATCTATGCTATCGGAGGACAGCAAGATAAAGCCTTATTTCTTCATTAAAAAAATATATATATTTTGTGATTATCTGTTTGCATGGCATGGTGTAATGTTCTGAATGTTGGACTATGACTCTGGAGGCCAGGCTTCAAATTGCTGCTCAGCCATAGAAACCCACTGGGTGACCTTGGGCAAGTCACACTTGTCTGAACAAATCTTACCAAGAAAATCCTATGATAGATTCACCTTAGGGTCACCATAAGTCGGAAATGACTTGAAGGCACACAACAAAAATGAGGTGGCCAGTGGACCTGTTGCAGTGGGGGTGGGCAAATCTGCTTTTGATTTTACCATCACTCCACCCACAGTTGCCCTGAGATATACAGGAGCTCTCCTAGGGATGAACCTTTGCATTCTAGCATCCAGCTGAGCTCAGAGCAGAAGCAGGGGGAGAGACCATAAATTCAGAGGCCCTTTAACATACTATACAATTACAGCTCTGTGATTCCACTTTAACAGCCATGATGACATCCTATGGAATCCTTGGATTTGCAGTTGGGAATGGTATTTAGAATTCTCTGCCAGAGAGCTCTGGTGCCTCACCAAACTATAAACCCAAGGATTTTATAGGATGCAGCCATGACAATTAAAGTGGAATAAGAGTGCTATAATTGGTTAATGTGAAAGAGCTCCAAGAGTGGATTTGCCACCCCCATGGCAGTGGATCCAGCAGCTATTCCTGCTGACATGAAGAACTAAAATGAGACTTTGGAGGCAGATGAGGACAGAGTCTGGTAACTTCTCTCAAGGACAGAACCTCTTCTCCCCAGCTATGGATAGCTCTTCCTCTCCACATCTCCTTTTTCAAATAAAATGACTTTGACTAGGAGCTCTTCAAATGAAGAGGCAGTATGAGCAAACATGATTTGCTATAGTGCCATGCCCTGCAATGTTTCAGTCTGACTTGAAGAGTTTATTGTATTCCCTGGAAACACTACAAGGGGGTGGGAGGGGTGGGAGGAGCTGTTCCAGAAGAGCCTTTATCAAGACACACTCTTGACAGATCTGTCAAGGTGGAAAAAATTCAAAAATAAATTGCAAATTATTTAGATTGCTTGTTTGGCTAAGGGTAAGTGCAGAATTGTAGTAACACACAGCAAACTAAAACAGTGAAAACGCAAAGCAAAAAGACATGTGCTCAGATCAAATTAATACTCCTTGAGCAACGTTTGTGATGCTTTTACACACCTGGTCTTCAGAAACTTGTATATTGCCTTTATGAGTGTTCTTTAATTAGCTATTGCTGCTCAAACGCTAGAAAACCAGCATGGTTCAGTGGTTTGAGCAATGGATTGCAACTCTGGAGATCAGGGTTAGAATCACCACTTGGCCATGGAAACCCACTGGGTGACCTTGGGGGAGTCACACTCTCTCAGCCTCAGAGGGAAGCAAAAGCAACCCCCCTCTGAACAAATCTTTCCAAGAAATCTTACGAGAGGCTTGCCCAGCATGAGATAGGCCCCATCTTTGCTCTCCTTTCAGCAACAAGTAAAAACATTCTTGTGCTATCAGGCATTCACAATCTGATGGGGGCTGGGCAGTTTTGTGTTTAAGGTGTATATAGTTTTATTGCATTTTAATATTTTAATGTTTTAAAAATGTAAATTGTTTAAGCTTGTTTTTTAAAAATTTCATATTTATATTTACATTTTTAAATGATCGTGTATTGTTTTAAACTTATTGTTAGCCATCTTGAGTCCATATATGCATAGAAAGGCTGGATATAAATATAACAACAACAACCACCACCATAAATCTGAAGGCAAACAACAACAACAACAACAACAACAACAACACATCTATATAGATTATGGTTACCAAGTCAGGTTATCCCAGGCTTCTGAGATTTCAGTGTCAAAACCTTGAGACACATTCTTGTTTCAGTGCATTTGTCGGGTTCTGCCTGTGTTGGGTCCTGAAGGGTGGTTGGGTGGGAATTGGTGCCCGGGCCTGCTGAAACTGCCTACCACCTTTACGTCAACTCTGCTGTAGAACTTTTATAAAGTAGCATAGATCTCTTTTCCAACTTGTCACAATGACCTTGACCTTAGTGTCAATAACCACTAGGAAAATAGTTAAATTAATTGATCTGAGTTAGTTGAGTTGCTTGAAGTGACTCAGAAATACCAATCCCTGCTTTTAATCTTATCTATACTACAAATTCAGAAAAATCACATGGCACCATCTTCCCAGAATTATATTACTTTATCCGTGTAGCTTTGGGACAAAACGGGAGGATGTCTTACCTTAATCAGGTTCTCAAGAGTCCCCGGTAGTGATCAATACAGGTGCAACCTACCCATTGCAGCTGCTTTTAGTCCCTGTAAAATATTATTTATTTATTTATTTATTTATACCCCACTCTTCAGCCACAAGGCTATCAGAGTGACTTACAAATTGTTTTAAGCAATAGCAATTTACACATCTACACTGCATTAAGCAGTTTCCAATGTGTGTTAGCTAATTGCCCCTACAAGCCAGGTACTCATTTTACTGACCTTCGAAAGGATGGAAGGCTGAGTGAACCTTGGAGCCCTCTGGAATCAAACTTGCAACGTGGTGATTTGCAGTACTGGCATTTAACCACTGCGCCACCAGGGCTTCTTACCCATGAGGGCTCCTTAAATATAAGCACATAAAGAACATCATTCTGTGTTTTCATAAGATTATGGGCTATGGTCTTATACTTAGGAGATTTTCAGATGCCTCTTTCAGCGTTTTGCTGCGCAAGCAGCCTCTGGAGCAGTAACGAGGCTGCTGCGCAGCAAGGGGTCCATTTTGGATGACGGCGTTTCTCTCTCGGTGTCATCCGTGAGTGTTGCGGCTAGCATTGGAGGCGGCCGTGCTGTTTTTCACTCACAGAAGTTGTCCGTGAGTAAAAAACAGCGCGGCCGCCTCCAATGCTAGCCGCAACACTCACGGATGCCGCCGAGAGAGAAACAGCGTCGTCTAAAATGGACCCCTTGCCGCGCAGCAGCCTCGTTACTGCTCCGGAGGCTGCTTGCACTGCAAGACGCTGAAAGAGGCATCTGAAAATCTCCTAAGCCTACTTCCAAAGATCCTTCCCTCTTGTTGTCTCCTCTTCTGCCTCTTTGCACTTGTGCTTATATAAACACAATGGTGGTTGAGGAGCTGAGCTCTTTAGTTATATAAATACAAAAAGATACAGAAATACCCACCCACCCCCAAGTAACTGGATCAACATGCAGAGTTCTCCTGCTAATTTTAAAGAATGAAGAAGAAGAAGAAAATATAATATCTAGTGAGGTATATGCATGCATGGATACCCTATAGGATCAAGAATCACCCACATAAATTGGGTCTCATAGGTTTGGTTCCCTATGGATACACTTGTAGTTAAACTGGGACTATGCACAAAAGACAAAACTCAGTGCTGACAGCACCCACCATCATGTGTTTATCCTCTAGAGAGCTTGGGCCTTTCACATCTTGTTCTCCAAATGATCTTATGATATATGTTAGTCTGAGAGGGAGTGTTTGGTATAGGATAAAACAAGGATGGGAAACATGTGGCCCTCTGGATGTTGCTAGATTTCAGTTTCCATGGTCACCCACCATTAGCTATGCTGTTTAGGGCTGATGGGTGTTGCAGTTCAACAACATCTGGAATATCTTGCATATCCCCCGTGCCTGCAGTTAAATTTATTAGACATTGTGACAGGTTTCCACAGTATACTCTTAAGTCTAGCACTTTCTATACCTCTGGACTGGATACATTCATGGGACTACTATAGGAGGAAGAGACTATATCATTGTGTTTGGGGTATCTGTACAGCAGCTTTAGCTTTTCGTGAAAGACAATACTCCCTTCTCACTTATGGTGTATATGTTGTGTGACTCATAATGCAGTTCCACTTGTGCATTAGCTAATCTGGTTTCATTCAAGCTGACTATCAAAACTTCCTTTTGTATTATAATTGTATCTTAAAGGAGTGATCCTGTGTATGTCCAGCTGTATGAATGCTATTGTTATGTACAATAATCTATTATTACCATTTTCTTCTTCTGGGTTATGTTACTTATCTATTAATACACTAAACTGGTCGGGTACTTCTTAAAGTACTGCAAATTGAGAACAATGTGGGGTGGGGGACACAAGTGACTCAATTGTTTGCACCTTTATTTTCTCCACTCTGATTTTCTCCAAACCGATACTGAATCCCGTCTATCCTCACATTTTTTTTTACAAAATTGCATTTTCTTCCACTAGGTGGTGAAGTTGTAACGCTTAATACGAGAGACTAAGCAAGCTTTTCTGAAACAGCTCATGTTGGAAAGACAGGGCTGTCTTCAAATGGATTTTTGTATAAAGAATGTAGAAAAGAGTTGGTGTCCACAGTATTTGATAGCATATACTTTTTTTGGGGGGGGGAATCACTAACCACAACTGGTCTGTACTGTTTATTCCATTGAATGAATGTGGGCACGCCAGTCCTTCTCACCATATAAAGTTATAGGATTTTATTAGACCAACCTCCAGAAAAGTTATTTTGCTGGCATATTATGAAACATTTTTATGCCAGCAAAAGAACACGCCCACCACCACCAGACCTACCTTAACCAGAAAGGCAGTCCCGGCAGTAACAGAGCACAAATGGAACTCTAATTAGTTCTGGGTTCCAAATCTTGGCAATTCTTGTGAGAAGACACTAGCATGGCAAATTCAAAAATAAAAGCAAAATCAAGACACAAAAAGTACACACAAACACACTTTAAAAGTCCCAAGTAAACCAGTGGGGGGTTTCCATAAAAAGGGCATCCCCTACCTGGCTGTTGTGATCATTCCTGGAAATGTTCTGTCATTGATGCTGTATTCACATAAGTACAATGGTGTAAAGGTTCGAATGCCGGCAATGCCAGCAAAAAAGCACCACAGGAGATCAACTGATGTCTTGACCCATCAATAAAAAAGAACACCTTATTGACAGCTCATGATCATGAAAGGATGACATTGTATGGTATGCACACCCTTTTGCGATCATTAGGTGTCCTATGATGCCATATTTACCACATATGATAAAGTCCATACTCTAGTGGCCATCAGCTAAGGTGATTTTAAAAGGGCATTAGACAAATTCATGATGGCTACTGATCATGATGGGTTGTTGTTGTTGTTGTTGTTGTGTGCCTTGAAGTTGTTTCCACCTTATGGTGACCCTAAGGCAACCCTATCATGGGGTTTCCTTGGCAAGATTTGTTCAGAGGTGGTTTGTCCTTGTCTTCCTTTGAGGTTGAGAGAGTGTGACTTGCCTAAGGAAAGCCAGTGGGTTTCCATAGCTTGACTGAGGAACTGAACTTTGGTCTCCAGAGTCATAGCCCAACACTGAAACTAAAACACCACACTGGCTGTCATTGTTGCTACTGGGAAAAACAGCAGATATGATCATTGTCCTCATATCTTATTTGTGGATTTCCCTCATGCTTCTGGTTGGCTATAGCCGGAAAAAGGATGCTGAACCAGATATGTTTTTGATCTGATCTAGGAAGACTCCTCTTATGTTCTTACGGGCATGGGAAAAGCAGTGTGAAAAGAGCCCCACAGGGCTCTTCCTGAGTGATCTAAAGAAGTGTGAATTTTCCAGATATAACTCCTTGGCTTTTGCCGCTTGTTGTTGCCTCCATGGCTACTCATTCCATTTTTGAGCAGGGAGGGGACTGTGTGTAATGATGTCTTAAATCTGTATTAAGGTTCTTAAAAAAATATTTTTAAGGGAAATTTTCTCCCTCCACAATCTTTTTTAAAAAACAAAGAGTTACATTGCCATAGTACAAAAGTGCCATTTTACTGACCCACTACAACATTATATTTAAAAAAAGAAAATGGTGGATAACTTTTTGTTCTGCTATATCTCAGAATAAAGAAAAAGGAATCCATTTGAGGTAAAAATAAAATTGTAGCTAGTGCCAGGAATTGCCAGAAAATAGTCTGGGACAACAGAAACATCATTTGGATATTGTTTTTTAAATAGTGAGAACTAGGGGCCCTGGTGATGCAGTAGGCTAACGCAGCAAAAAAAAATTAAATAAAAAAATCTCATGCTAGATCTTGAGTCATAAATTGAATCCCAGCCCCCCCCCCCAGGTCGACTCAACCTTCCATAATCTGGTAAAATGAGGACCCCCATAATAAAGAGCTGGGGTGGTATGCTGTGGAAAAATTGTTAATTCAGTTTCCAAAAAGCATCTGCCATTTATTTGTGTATATGCAATTTGCAATTTCATTGCATGCCATCTACTGGCATTTGCATGTACAATTGTCCTTGTATTGTATTGAAACAGTATTGTATTAAATGTACTTGAATTGTATTACTATGATTCACTGTGTTACTATGGAGATTATCAGAAGGGGAAAACATCCCAGAACAGGGATGACAGGAGACCGCTAAAAGGCTTACCTTTCAGATGTCGTCATCCCTCTCCTGTGATGCTCCCGTTCTACTCCTGTTCACCCCCACTTCCTCTTATTCATGTGGAAAATCATGAATAAGAAGCCCGTTCCATTATAATAACGGAATGACAGGCGAGTTTACAGATACCCCATTCTTTATTTTAATATAATTTTTATTAATTTTATAATCATACATTATAATATCCAATCAATACTTATTTAGTATAACACATAAAATTACCATAAACATCACAATTTTCTATTAACTCATTTCAAAAGTTAACATAGATTCTTTATTATGATTCTTTTCCAGAATATTAATTCCCCTAACCCCCCCCCACCTCAGTGCTCCCCTTCACCGGAGACATTATCCCTTACCTAATCTTTCCAGAATCTCATTTCTTCTCGTGGAGGTAACCTCCCATCTTTTGTCTGTAATACTTTTTTAACAAATACTTTCCAAATTTTATCAAAATCACTTTCTTTCCAACTTCCTCTTCTTACTTTAATTCTACATGTTAACTTATCATTTATTGCCATTTCCCAAACTTCTTTATACCACTCCTCCACTTGTACATTTATTTGCATTTTCCAATGTCTAGCTATAATTAATCTTGCTGCCATTAATAAATTTGTTATTAAATCCTTTTCTGCTTGGTTCCCATTCTCTCCATTATAAATTGACATCAATGCTATGCTCGGTTTCCTTTCTATATTTCTATTCAGAATATTCTCTATTTCTATAAAAACCATTTCCCAAAACTGCTGTACAAATACAAATAGTAATTTTCTTTTATACGTATTGACATATTTTTTTAGATGTCTTTGTTTCCAAATTTTATCCCATTCATGATCTCCAAATTTTTGTTTCAAATCTTCCTCCCATATTCTCCTTAAATATTCCCTTTTTTTAAATCCTTATTTTTATCAATATTTTATATAATTCACTTGTAATACCTTTCAAACTTTCATTATCATCCCTCTTTTCACCTTTTTTCACCAAATTTTCAAATTTTGTAAATTCCCTTGTTTCTTTATGATTCTTTTTCCAGTTTTTAATGCATTGTTCTAACTGTATGCAATTAAACCATGAAATTTTCATTCCACATAATTTCTCTCTTATACTCCCTTTCTCATTCATCCATCCTATCCATCCCTCTATTTTGTCTAGTCCTCTTTTCTTTAATTCCTTTCCCATTTTTCCTTCAAATTTTTAGGGAATTTTTTCCCCATTATAACCAGTGTTAATACTGAATCAATAGGCAAAAATTCTCTCTTATATTTATACCATATTTCCCATATATTTTGCAGAAATGGGTTCTCAATTCCTTTAATTTCCTTTTTTGTAAAATTACCAAATACTATGTTCCATATTCTCTTTTCTATTCTCCCTGTTTCTGTCTCTAACCATTCTAAATCCCCCTGTCCTACAATTCCTTCTATAACATATCTCAGTTGATTAGCTTCATAATATCCTTTTATTTTTGGAAGACTAAGTCCTTCCTCCTTCTGTGGTATATACTAAAATAATTTATTTAATCTTGTCCTTTTCCCTCCATTACAATATTTATTCAACATATTTTGCCATTTTTTTCAGTTCTACTTCTGATATTTTTATTGGTAACATTTTAAACAAAAAATTTAGTTTAGGTAATATTTTAATTTTAACTAAAGCTACTCTTCCAAACCATGATAGTTGAATATTTTTATATTCTTCCAACTTCTTTTCCATTTCTTTCCTTAATACCATAATATTTTTCTCTTCTAGTTCTTTTAAATCTTTTGTAATATTTATTCCTAAATACTAATATTACTTTTTAATTTTACTTCTAATTTTTTTTCTCTTTTACAAATATATTTTCTTCTTCCTTAGTATAGTTAAACAACATCATATCTGATTTATTCCAATTAACCTGTAAGCCTGTCATCTCCCCAAATACTTTTAAATGTTCTTTAATTTTTCCTATTCCGTTAATCAGTTCCTTAATTGTTAGCAATGTATCGTCAGCAAACAAGCTTATCTTATGTTTTGTTTCTACTCCAATTCCTTCTATATTGTTATCATTTCTTCTCACATTTGCTAGAATTTCTATTACCATTGCAAACAATATTGGAAAAAGTGGGCAACCTTGTCTTGTTCCTCTCGTTATTTTTATTTCTCTTGTTATTCCATCATTAACCATCACTATAGCTGTGTTATGAGAATACAATTGATCTATTAATCCTCTAAACCTCTTCCCCATTACAAATGCCTTCATTATTATTTTTAATGTTGGCCATTCCACAAAGTCAAATGCTTTAAATATATCTAATGATAATATCCCTGCTTTTACTTTTGTTTTGCCGATTATATGTATTTTATTTAATACGCTTCCTATTAAATTTGACATTTGTCTTCCTTTCACAAATCCACATTGATCCTTTAATATATATTTATACATACAACTATTCATTCTCTTTGCCATTATTGCTGATAATAACTTTGCATCTTGATTTATCAATGATATAGGCCTGTATGATCCAGGTTCCAACAAATCCTTATCTGGCTTTGGTATCAAGATTATCAATGATTGTTGCCATGATGGAGGGACTTTATCTCCCGTTATTATATTATTATATAATTCTAATAATGTAGGTATCAACTTCTTTTTAAATACTTTATAATAATCTGATCCTAACCCATCCATTCCTGGAGCTTTCCCACTTTTTAAATTGTTTATTGCTTCCTCAACTTCCATTTTTGTAATTGGTTTTTCTAATAAATCCCTGTCTTCCTCTTTTATTTTAATCCTCCAATTTTCCCCTACATATTTTTCTATTTGTTCCACTGATTTATTCCCAGACTGGTACAGGTCTTTATAAAACTCTTCAAAAATTGTTAGTTTTTCCTTCATTGTTCTACACATTTTACCTGTTTTATCTCTAATCTCATTTATCATATTTTCCATTTTCTTCTGTGTGGATCTAGCCAACATTTTTGAATTTTTATTACTAAATTCAAAATACTCCTTTCTTAAATAAACTAAATTTTTCTGTAGTTCTTCTACCTCCATTTTATCCAGTTCCTCCCTCTTTGCTTGTAACTCAATATAAGTTTGTTTTTCCTTGTCTAATGTATATTTATTTTCCAATAATTCTATTTCCCTTTCTAATTTCCCTTTTCTTTCTTCTTGCCCTTTTTTAAGTTAAAGGTTTCTTTTATGCATATCCCCCTTGTCACAGCTTTCATAGTATCCCACAAAATTCCTTTTGATACTTCTGTATCATTTAATTTCCATAATTCTTGCCATTCATGCTCAATTTTTTCTGCTATTTCTCTGTAATTTAAAATCTTTGTATTCAGCCTCCACCTTTTCACCTGTTCATAATCTCTCTTCATTATAATCTCCACATTGACCAAGGCATGGTCTGTTACTTTTATATTTCCTATCTCTGAATTTATGATTTTATCAATCAAATTTTTGATACAAAAATATAATCAATTCTTGAATAACGCTTATGTACCATTGAAAAATATGTATATTTCCTTTCATCTCCCTTTACCAACCTCCACACATCTTTCAACCCCTTTCTTTTTATTATTTTATTTAAATTTGTAATATTATCATATTTATCCCTTAATGAATAATTTGATTTATCTTTTATCCTTTCCATTTGCATGTTAAAGTCTCATGTTACAAAAATATTTTGTTCTTGCATATTCTCCATTTCTTTAAATACTTTCTCATAAAATTCCGCTTGTTTTTCATTTGGGGCATATACGTTCATTAGAACATATTTATCTTCTCCCATTTCACCTTGCATTATAATATATCTACCATTTTCATCTTTTTTCACCTTTTTAATGACAAAATTACATTTTTTGCTATTAATATTGCTACCCTTCTAGCTTTTGAATTTCCATATGCTTTTTTCGTAAACTCTTACCCAATTCAATTTCAATTAATTTACTCCTTCCCTTTTTTGATGTGTCTCTTGTAAAAATATTATATCCACTTGATCCTTCTTCAATAATGCTTCAATCCTTTTTCATTTTATTACTGTGCCAAGGCCATGAACATTAAAGTTGATATCTTTAATTTATTAACCATTAGATTCCTTATTACATTTTCTATAAGATTTTCTGGCTCCAAAAAGTGACCTCCCTTCCCCATACCCACCCCTTCCCAATTCTTCCCCATTCCCTTCCCCCCTCCCCCTTTCCCTTCTTTACCTCCCCACCTTGTCTTCCCAAGGCAAATTGCCTTGCTCATGACCCCCCCAGGTCTTCCAGGTGAGGAGTGGTGAAGAGATCATCCAATGGCCCAGAACAACTCCCTCCCCGTGAGTGCTCATAAAAATAATAATAAAAAAATTCCCCTCTTTTTCTTTTTCCCCTGAAGTTTATTCTTCTTCCTTCTGCTTTCTTTATCTGTCTAAACTTTTCCATCTCCGCTGTCTGCTCCTCCATCAGCTCCATACTCCTTCTTCTGTATTCCCAACTCCTCCATCAGTCACAGTCCTTCTTCTGGTATTTCCATTCTATATCTTTTTCCTGCCCATTCAAATTTTAAAAACACTGGGTATCCCCAAGCATATTTTATACCAGCTTTCAAAAGAGTAGCAATACAAGGCTTCATCGATTTTCTCCAGATTACTGTTTGTGGACAGTAGTCATTATATAATTCCACCCTTACATCTCCATACTACAGTCTCTCTGGATATTTCTTGACTGTTCTCATCAATTCCTTCTTGTTATTGTAATTAATAACTCTGACAATAACATCTCTTGGCAAAATACTTCTCCTTCCTGTCAGTTCTCTATGGATCTGCTCGATGTCCTCTTCCCTCCATTTCACAGCTGGGGGCACTTGCTGTAGCCATTTCAACACTTCAGATTTCAGGTTAGATCCTTGATCTTTCCCCACAGATTCTGGCAGGAACCTTATTCTAAAGTTACTCCTGCGTTGATAATCTTGCATGCATATCAATTTTTTTCCATATCTGTGATTTTCTTCATATTGTCCTGGATCTGACTGCTTTGAAGTGTCTGGGTTTCAATTATTTCTTTGTTCTCTTTTACTATATTAAGAATATCTCCTTGTATTCCTTGTATTTTTGTACTCATTTCCACAAATCTTTCTTCAGATCTTTTCCTCTCCTTCTGCATTTCTTCTCTTATGCTTGCAAACTCTGAAAACATTCTCTTTTTATCTTCTATAAATTCTGTCATCATTTTTGTAAAGAGAGAATCCATATGAGTTTTAATATCCTCTGTTCTTGCTCCCCTTCTTTCCCTCCCCCTTGGGGATGGAGGATGTGGGGCTGAGGCTCCTGAAGGAGGGCTAATTTCTTTTTCCATCCTTAGTCCTTCTGGTTCACCCTTGTTATTCTGTGCTTCCAGAAATATCCTTTCCAATCTCTTATGCAATCTATCTGATGGTTTACCTAATGTTTGTGGTCTCAACCAGCTTTTTCCTGCAGTATTTCTTGTTATTTTAGACATAAGAAATTCAAAACACTCCAAACTTTCATTTCTTCCCTTCTGTTAATGGCCCCTCCTTCCACTTATTTTTTAAAGCTTTCCACTTATTCTCCAGTTGGATCAAATATTTCTTCTTCTGTTAAATCATCCTTTTCATTTGCCTACAATTGTTCGCTGCTTTCTCCAACCTTAGTGATTTATTAGCAAAATGTTCTTTTTAATTATGTTGGAGGCAGCTCCAAGATTGGACAAAACCGAAAGTAACTATTTGTTTACTTTAGGCTTCTTCGAGCTGCAGTTTACCCTTCTATTAACATTCCTTAGTAATTCACAGCCATAAATCTTCCCTCAAAAACTCTCCTCATGTCTTTTTGAGGGGAAATTATTCATTTAATTCCATTACCTTGATCACCCATCCTCGGAATTGTTCCTACGCCATTGAAACTTGGCTCCTCCCCCCAGATACCCTATTCTGTTTGCGAGATGACATCAGAATGTGATGTCAGTGGGAGGTCTGTGCCAAAGACTTCCAGGTTCGATTGGGACATTCAGGTAAGTGACACCCTTCCCTCCTGGGTTACTTGGTGTTTTCCCCTGTTTTGGGGCTTGGACTTTTTTTTTTTTTTTTGACATTTGGTTGGGGTTTTGTTTTTAAATTTCCCACACGATCGTTCTCTCGCAAGAATGTGCATGATTTGGCTTCACTGTTTTAAAAGCAGATTTATGGCAGCTGCATTTACTGCAGGGAAGCCGAGTGGAGGGGGAACCATTTCTTTCCCACTTTAAGGTAAGTGTTTGAAAAGTTTTTTTTTAATGTTACAGGGACAGGAGTGGGTCGGGAGTGGGTCAGGGGGGGTAGTGGGACAGGCACAGTTTTAGGGATCCATGTGACAATCTCCTATGTGTTGTTGTACCCCACCCCAATTTTGATGAGAGAGGAGGGTAATGAATAACTAAGTATTATTATTACAGGAACAAATACCACAATTCCTATCAACATTTATCCTGTCTGGAGGAGTCCCTGAGAAGATATTTACTTGATGTGACACAGAGCATCTTAACATGAATAAAAAAGTGAGAGAAATTTTATCTCAAAGTTTGCTCTCACAACCTCAGATCTCCTTCTTATATCACTCTACTGTCACACACTCTGCTCTTTAAAGAAACAAATTAACTACAGGAAAAGAGATTACACCTAAATATTAGGAACAACTTCCTGACAGTAAGAACTGTTAGGCAATGGAATGCTCTGCCTTGGAGTGTGGTGGAGTCTCCTTCTTTGGAGGTTTTTAAACAGAGACTGGATGGCCATCTGTTGGGAGTCCTTTGACTGTGTCTTCCTGCAGGCCAGGGGGTTGGACTGGATGGCCCTTGTGGTCTCTTCCAACTCTATGATTTTATGAAATACAGAGGGCCCATATAAGAATTCTTAGAAAGGAGATTTAGGTGAAAACTCTTGTAAGTACCAGGTAAAGTGCATGCTATCATTTCATTTTCCTCATATAGTATAATAAAAACTTGCAGGAATTGGTTTTGGAATGTTTCACTACTTCAGACCAAAATCCAGTGTACCTCAGAGTAGTACAGTCAGCCCTCCATGTCCATGAATATTTAATCTATGGATTCAACTACCCATGGATTGAAAATATATTTTTTAAAAATCCAAAGAATAAACCTTTCTGTTCACCATTTTATATAAGGGACACAATTTTCCTACACCATTGTATATAATGGGATTTGAGCATCCATGGATTTTTTATCCACGGGGGTCCTGGAACCAAACCCCAGAGGATACTGATGGCCCACTGCAAAATGACCCAAAATAGAGCAATATTATTGGTGTGTACTTCTTCACAACAATAAAGTCTTCCCCTGGAACTTTTTAAACACCGTGTTACATTGATGGGGACAAAGAGCACCTTAACAGCCAGGAAAATCAACATGTTTTATGTACCAAGCTTTTTTTGTTTTGTTTTTGGAAAGAAAATTATAAACCAAAGGTTGGTGAAATTTATTGAAAATTGATTAGTTCAGGGACTGGAAACCTCCAGGTGTGTGGGTTTCTAGTACTGCTTGTAAGCCTCTTCAGCTGTCATCTCTGAGCAGTGACTGGTGATAATTGGGCATTTAAATACATTTAAATATCTTTGTAGTACCCTGCTCTTAAATACTCTGCAAAGAACTGAACAGAGCTTTGATGGCTGGAAAGCTGTTGCATGGAATTTGGTTGTGCTTTGCAGACCAAGAAACTGTCACTCTACGGCTTACTTTTGACCAGACATACGGTATATAGAAATGAGCCACTAATTATGTACTTGTTGGGAAAAGTATGTAGACTGATCAGAATTATCTACTCCCATATTATTTGCTCTGGGTGTGCCTAAATTGTCCTAGGGCTCATTTTCATGTGCCAGGATACACCAGCTCCCCACTGGTATAGCCAGGCCATGGATCAGGCTCATTGCTCCTACATTCCCTCCATTGATTGGGAAGAAGTCCAGATGGGCAAGGCAGCCCATCATTGCAGCCACCACCACCATTTTCCTCGCTGTCTTGGAAGGCAGGCAGGGGGCCTACAACATATGACCAAGGCCCCCTGCATGTGACCAGCCTTTCTCACATACTGTGTGACTCCTTCCTGCCTTCTGGGAGAGCCAGGGAGACGGTGGCAGCAGTGAGGGCCAGCCTGCCAGGATGGGCTCCTGCAGACATGCAGGGCCCAATCTGTTTCCTCCCAGTGGGAATAGATTAAAAGAGGCATTATTTTATAACAGTGTATTGGGCCCTACCCTGCCTCCCCCCTGTCTGAGCCCCATACTTGCCCCGGAGGTGGTGAGAACTGCCTAGGGGCAGAATGGGGTAAATTCCCAGTGTTGTAAGGACTGTAGAGAACTGAGATGCGAGCAAGACAGGGAATCTTGCCTCTCTAGACAAACCCCTAGGCTCTGCTTGTGCCTTTAGTCTCACCCACGGCTGGGATGCAGCCTCCAAGGCTGCTGCCACACTGCAGAACTAATGCAGTTTGATACCACTTTAACTATCATGGCTCCATCCTATAGAATCCTGGGATTTGTAGTTTATTGTGGCACTAGAGCTCTTTGACAGGCAAGTCTAAATATCTCAAAAACTACAAATCCCATAATTCCATAGCATTGAGCCATGGCAATTAAAGCAGTGTCAAACTGCATTAGTTCTGCAGTGTGGCAGCAGCCCAAGATTCTTCACAAACTGGAATTTTGTTTCTGTGCCAGAAAAGTCTCTCCATCCCTGGGGGTTCTGGGGAGAACCAGATTGAGTCACGGTTAGAATGCATTTAGTCACACAGAGAAAATATACATTGAAATCAGGGTTCATGGCTATTTTAGTCATGACTAACACAAGACCTACAGATTGCAGGGGAGCAGGGGATTGCTGTAATTAATTGAAAAAGTCTGGAGCCACACCCTTCCTTGCTGAAGCACAGATCACAATGTCCTACAAGGGTTCTTGTGTAGGCATAGTTCTTTGTCAATCTGGTCAATAGCCATGCTGCCTCAGGGTTTCTGAGGTCTACAACTCCTACATGCTGGCTGACTGAAGATAGGAGTCATAGGACATTATCAGACGCAGCAAAAATAGCAGGATTGTAATGTTGTGGTAGTGTGAATGGGCGCTGCTATAGCACAACATCATCATTTTCATGTGTTTATTCTGTGCTCCAGCCATGAAAAAGGTGTTGCTTCTAATTTACAGGACAAGCCATCAATAGATTGTCAATATCACTTTTTTTTTGCTGTATGGATTGCGTGAAAAACCATGTCCCATTGTAATCGTGAGATTACAGCGTGAATGGGTGATCCTCAGTGAGAAGACATCCAGATGAAAATGTGAAAACAAAGCACAAGAAGCTCTTTTTATGAACTGTCCTGTTTAGCTTCAATATTTTATGTTTGTTTCACTGCTAGTGTGTTTACTTTGTTAATTAAGGTGTTCTTGGAGTTTTAAGCGTGCTTGCGTATTCTTGCAAGAACTGCTGAAATCTCACCCATGCTAAACCAAAGAAGTAAACTCCCATTCTTAAAGTGCCAGTGGTCATCGTGTGATAATTCCTTGGTGGTTCTTTTGCATGATTACAGTGACATGGGATAGTAAGTATAATAATGTCATGATGTTTCCGCTATCCTCATTCGTGGAATTACAGCATTTTTAGATGCATGTCTGATAATGTTCATAGTCTCCCAGAATTACCTAGTCAGAATGACCAGTGACCAAAGTAACTTTTCTAAGATCTGGTTGGACTACAACCTCATCATCCCAAGCTTGCTTGGGCAATAATGGGGGTGTAGTCCATTACATCTGGAAGGTGCCAGGTTGGTGCTGTCTGACTTGCTGGCTCAACCTAAGCTCCATCTAGCCCTGTCTTCTATTGTGTGTAGTGGCCCCACCACATGCCTCTGGAAACTTGGAAACTGCGCTTTTTTCTTTGTCTCCACAGGTTCTACTGTGATAGTTAAAAAAGAAAGTACAGTTCTATTACATATATTCATTCACAACGTGGTAAGGAAATTACAGGGTTTCTTGGTTAAATCGTTACCAGAGTCTTTCAGCAGTGATTCTCTTATTGTGGAAGCAGTTTGAATGTCTTTATGTTAAATTCCAGTTGCCCCACCTCCTCCTTTGAAGTGCTTAATTAAATGTACGTCTCGTTCGTGACTCCTGAGTTATAATTAAGATTAAGCAAACGTTTTGAAGGGCAATGAAGCAATAAAATTAGAGCTCCAAAGAGTTTTGACTCACAGAAACAGCACACATTTGACAAGATTTGAGTTTAGATTTCATTATATCTTGCAAACATATGCATTGAATTTCTGGAGTGCTAGTTATCATTCTGGCCTGAATTCCAAATGTACATCATGCCTAGCTCCCCTAGTGTTTGTACTTTCAAAGCATTGGCTACTATTGGAACATACAAGAAGCCTTTTAATTTTTTTCTTCAGATCCTATAATAGTAGCATCTTTTCCATCCAAAATATGACGTGCTTTGATCTAATTGTGGCACTTGGGTACAAAATGTGAGGATTCTTCTAATGAAAGGTCTATACTTTTTGTTGGAAATGATAATATCATGTTAAATCCATAGGCCAGAAACCTGTTGTGACTTTACACTTATGTAAATACCATCACATAAGTAGTTGTGCTTTCTTGGGGAGAATCCACACTACACAAATAATCCAGGTTGAAACTGGATTATTTTCATGGTTCCTTCCTATGGAATCCTACAAATCCCAGGATTCCATAGGAAGGAGCCATGCAAATAATCCAGTTTCAACACTAGATTATTTCTCTAGTGTGGATGCCCCTCTGGAGTTTGTGCGAGTGGCTCATCATGGTTGCTCAAGCCCTGTGATGCCAATGTAAATCATTTCACAAGCCTAGAAACATTAAACCTAAATACCCTGAAAGCACCAGATCCCATCTGATCTAGGAAGCTAAGCAGGGTCAGCCCTGGTTAATACTTGGATGGGAGACTGTCAATGACTACCAGGTGCTGTAGGCTATATTTCAAAGGAAGCAACTGGCAAAAACCATATGTGAGTATTTCTTGCCTAAGAAAACCCTATTAAATTCATGGGGTTGCCATAAGTCAACAGGCAACTGGAAGGCACATAAATATATAGGTGTGCTATCCAGGAGGTTCTGTAAGTGCAGTTCTTAGTGGTGTGTGGGGAGTTGGAGCAATTGATGTGCAACAGGAGAGTGTACAGCCATACCATCTGTTGCGTGATTGGCTGTGCAACAGTGAAGTCTAGGATTGCAGCATAGCTATATTTGCATAATTCTATGCTATGCAACTGGTGAATAAGAGCTCAGCCACAATATAAGCTAGGGAACCCTTTTTTAAAAATCAAAAGTAAGTGAGCAGTCATAAATCAGGTCAGGTTTTTACCTAAATACTTTGCTGGCTTTAAAAAACAAAAAACAAAACCCTCTATTCATATTTTTTAAAAATCCCACCACTTTTTATACACATCTGTGTGTTAGTTTTAAAAACCAGATGATCTTCAGCCCTCACTGGAAGGATAATCTCTGGAGGAAGATCTAGGAGTCTCCAGTAGACAGGTAGCTGGAGAGATTGCTCAAGGTCTCAACACACCACACAACTGGGTGCGCACTGCAGTCATTATTTCCCAGCACCCTACTCTGCAGTGCCTTGGAAACCCTTTATGCGGGGTGCTGCCTGGCTTAGGTAGCTTTTCTGCGTCACTTTTGGTTATTGATTACCATAAATATGAATCTCAAAAGTTATGAGATAATAAGTTTGGCTTATGAGCTCACAAACACTGAACAGGATGCCAGCCTATGTGTTTTATGTAGTATGTAGCTTGATCCAGAGCTTGTTGTTTGTACAATAGTGTTCATGTGGTTCTGTCAGCAAATACATAAAAGTGTGGACAACCTACAGCTATGTATATTGCATCTTTAAATGAAGGTTGCTTAAAGAACATGATGTTTGCGAATTCTGGTGTGAGCTAAAGTGATCTGCATTCTGTTATCTCCTAGATTACTCCATGAATTGAAATATAAACCTACTTTGAATTTTGTAGTTTTCCAGACTACAGCTCAGTGTATCAAGTACATTTAAAAATGTGTGCTGTAGACTAAAGATACATTTTTTTAGAAAATATTTTCTATTTTCTAAAATATATTTTAAAAATCTGCATGTATGGGACATTTCCCCCAGAAATCATAGATGAATTGGGACACAATGAATTTATGAACAAACATGTAAAATTGACATGGACTGGAATATATTGTTTGGCCCATCCCTACTTTAAACACTGTGGATGCACATGTGGGAACTCTTTATACAAAGATACATCTTCACCTGTTTTTGCTGCAGAACACTAATGTGATTGATGACAAACACAATTACATCAATAGAAGTATAGTGTCTAGATCAAGGGAAGTCATAGTACCACTCTATTCTGCTTTGGTCAGATCTCACCTGGAATGCTGTGTTCCGTTCTGGGCACCACAATTCCAGAAGGATATTCACAAGCTGGAACATATACAGAGGAGGGTGACCAAAATGGTGGGAGATCTAGAAGCCATGCCATGTGAGGAGCGACTTAGGGAGTGGGTATGTTTAGCCTGGAGAATAGGAGGTTAAGAGGTGACATTATAGCCATGTTTAAATATTTGAAATGATGTCATATTGAAGATGGGGCTGCTCCAGAGACTAGACACAGTGCAATGGATACAAGCTACAGGAAAAGAGATTCCAAGTAAAAATTAAAAAGAAATTCCCGATGGTGATAGCTGTTCAACAATGGAATATGCTACCTCAGAGTGTGGTGGAGTCTCCTTCTTTGGAGATTTTAAAACAGAAGCTGGATGGCCATCTGTTGGGAATGCTTCGATTGTGCATTCATGCATGGTGGTGGGAGTTGGACTGGATGGGCCTTGTGGCCTCGTCCAGCTCTATGATTCTATACTACAGTGGAGTTGAACTGCACAGGGGCCAGGGGCCAATTTCCACCCACATGCTGCACCCTCTAGCAAGCCCAAACAGCTCTGTTTGCCTCTGTAGTTCTTCTCAAAATGGTGATGTATCACCAATTTGAGTGTGATTGCAGAAGGGAACTGAGACTTTTGGAGATAGTAGGGGTTCTGATGGTGGCATTTTGTGGGTTTTCTTGCATTTGGGGGGATTTCTGTGTGATGTTTGAAAAAAAATCTTGAAATTTGTGCTGATTTTGGGAGGGCAAGATTTGAAAAACTAGTGGGGGCTTCGAGGGGCCTCAAACTGGGGTCCAGGGCTGCATGTGGCCCATGGACCTTCTGTGCCCATCCTATGTCACAATATTCTTTGAAGGCAGAGTGAGCATGAAGGCGCTTTGATGTGATCCACTCTAACTGCTTCCTCCAAAATATGACCAGCAAACCTGTGCATATCACGGGGGAGTATGTCATGAAAGAACACTAAAATCTAGCACAATGTTCTTTGTAACACTTGACAAGTTAATTTCTCTGTAAGTGTACCACCAGAAATGGTTGGCTAGGGAGTCCCCACCACCACAAAAGTAGTTCTTCTCCAAAGTAGCTGCACCAACCTGTTCCTTCATGTGGTAAGTCAGATAAGAAGCACATTTACTCATAAGTGCATATGCCTTCCTGCTGCTTGTAATGCCAATTGACCACACAACTTGGTGACCAAATTTACTTGTAGAAAGATGACCTTCAATCTCCTGTCAAGCAGAAAAGTCATACTCTACAAATGAGGGTGAGGTTGCTTCATTTGAAGGCATCCATAGCAAAATTGCTATGGATGCCTTCATATGAAGCAACCTGACCCTCATTTGTAGCCTTCAAATGAAGCAACCTGACCCTCATCCATAGCAAAATTGCGATGGATCCATCCACCATCTTAGAGTATATGCCCATATTGAAAAATCACAAACTTGACCCAGGCTTGGTTCAACCACCACAGTGGCTGAACCAAACATTATCTGGTTTATGTCCAACCATTAAATCAAGAACAGGTAACACCATAATGTGGAGAAACATTCGAGGCCTCCCTAGAGAAAAATAAAAAGGGGGTTGAGAGTCTACCTGTGGCCTACAGACATATGTTGCTCACCCTTTAACACACACACCCTTAAAACACACTCTGATTTATTTGGGGTGGTGGTGAGGATATATTTTTAATGAGTGGAACCAAATGATACTTCCTATGCCTTTAATATATTTGACGTTTTTCCAGGAAAAGAAAGATATATGAACTGTCTGTATGTCTGTCTGTCATTTTCTTTGGTTTCATTTGAAATAGTTGAATGTGATTAAAAAGAAAAAAGAAAACTACATAGAGAATCAAGTATGGAAAGATCACCTTCAAGAGAAACCTTGGTTTGTCTCTTGTCAGCAATGTGTGTTTATCTGAAAGAACATCTTCATTAACAATTTTTGCTCACAGGTTGCTGTACTGAGCTGATTCTCAGTTAATAGGAACTTGCAAAAGCAATGCCAAGGGGCTATCAATGTTGTGAAATATGCAGAGCGCATTCACTCTCTGCCCATCCGAGCAGAGATGCATGCAGTGAAATAGTGTGGGCTTTTGGGCAAAGCCATGCACCTCTGGTGTAAAAGAAAGATAGACTGTTTTTCTTTTATAGTTTTATTAAAAGCAAAACAAAAATGAAACAAACAACAGAAGGCATTCATCCATGCTTCTGTATGCTCCAAAGTTCCCCAGGAGCTAAGAGAAAAGAAAAAGGAGCCCCCCAAATGCAGGAGGCACGAACTAGCTCCAAAATCCCCTCCCAGTTATATACTTTTCCAAACATTCAATCCTTCTGAGAAGCAACAAGAAACCCAAAGCCTTTGGTTTCGTTTCTCGCTTCCCAACTCTGAAGGACAGAGAAAACATAACAACAAGAGACAGATTTATGAGTTCTAGTAGACAAGCTGGCGTCTTCAATGCCTTGGTGAATAAAATTACCCAAAGGGGGATAAACTTCTAATTACAATATCTATTTTCCCTGACAATCAAATGCTTCCTGATCATCTGGGTTTCTGTAGAAGAGAGAGAGGTGGAAATGAATTGTTCTAGGGGTTGCAGTCCTCTTGCCCCACTAAGAAATCTAACCTTTTGCATCTCATTGATTTTCTCAACTGACCTCCTTAGATCAGTTGTTCCTTCCCTGCTGCCTGCCATTTGCAGAAATCATTTGCCAAATGTTGCATGGGAAGATTAATAGAATCTTGAGCTGGAGGAGGCAGCTACCTTTGGAGATCAGCCTCATAAATTTGCCACACATGATGTACGGTGAATCTCATCTTATAGGAAACTCTGGGGATGAAGATATCTTCATATTGCATAGTACTAAAAAGACCTGGGCTACACTGAATGTTACCATAGTTTTTTAGTAATTCAGAGGTGAAGAACAGTTGTACTAATGTGAAGATGACTTTTACTTTTATTGGCTTTTACTAAAACAATTATTTGTCTGTCTGTCTGTCCCACCTTTGTCTCAGCATGGGATCCAAGGCAGTATACAACCTTTTAAAAACAATACAATTAAAAGCTCTTAGTACAAACATTAAAACACTATTAAACAAAACTTCTGTTTAAAAAAACCACAAGTTAAAAATGGAAATTTAAAAGCAGTTTTAAAACACATATAAAACATAATAAAATAGATGCACAGCACCTCCCATCTGCCACAACACATTAAAATTCAAATGCCTCATTAAATAAAAAGGTCTGTACCTGCCAGAGTACAGGCAGCAGGGAGGGAGCCAACCAGACCTCCAAAGGAAGGTAGTTCCACAACTTCAGAGCAGCTGCTAAAAAGGCTCTCTCCTGTGTCATCACCAGGCATGCCTGTGATTTTGATGGGACTGAGAAAAGCCTTCCCCCGCAGTTCTTAGAGATCGACCAGACTCATATAGGGAGATATAGTTTTTCAAGTAGTCTGGACCTAAGCTGTGCAGGTATTTTTTAAAAAAAAATATTTATCATCTTCCCATACAACAACAAAAGGAATTTCCACAGATTTACATAAAATATGAGTTAGATTACAACTCATAATATATTTTACACATATTTTTCTTTCATTATTCCCCATCATCATCAGTTGTAATTTTATTACCAATAAATGTTCGCCCTTTCATTTACATCCTTCACACCATTTACTTCCTTTCTTCCCCTTTCTTGACTTCCTCTGATTTACTCATACAAAGATTTTCTTTCTATCTTCACTTTTCCCCTTTTCTCTTTGCTTCCTCCCTTTATTCCTTTTTTCTTCATATTATAATATACCTCCTTGCTCCATAAACTCTTGTATTTTGTCAATCTCATAGTTCTTAACTTCAACACTCCCCTTAATTGCACCTTTTCAAAGAATTTCCAGCCTTCTTACATTCATTTATTCTCTCCTAAATCAGTTTCCACCGTCTATTCAAGTATTGCGTTATTGCCTCCCATTCATTATTTAACTCCTCTATGTTCCCTTTGTTTATTAATCTGGTCAGTTTGTCATTATTTTTTTATCTCTAAAAGTTTATTTAACCAGTCATCTACCTCTGGCGCCTCTTTCCTTTTCCAATTGGCTGCTATCCTAAGTCTTACCGATGAAATTAAATATAATAATATTCTCCAATATTTCCTCTCCATTTGTTTCTCTAACACCGTTGTCATATTTAATAGGTATAACTTCGGATCCATAATAAAATTTATTTGTAACATCTTATGTATTATTCTATGTACTTTCCCCCAAAATCTCTTTATAATTATGCACCCCCACCCCATATGATATAATGATCCCACTTCCTTTTCACATCTCCAACATTTTTTTGCTTTTATTTTTGTATATTTTATTTATTCTAACTGGCGTGAGGTACCACCTATTTGAAATCTTAACAAAAATTTCTTTTAAATCTTGGTTTGCCATGAAGCAATTTGATTTACTCCAAGCATTTTCCCATTCCATCAGGCTTATTGTATCTCCTATATCCTTTGCCCACCTCATCATCGATTCTTTAATTGTTTCTGTCTCTAACTCCCTTTCCAGCAAATGGTTATAAAATTTCGCTATTTTTTCCTTTTTTATCCCAAATAATGTTATCAATCTCATTATGTTTCCTGTCAAAACCATATTTAATCTTATCTTCTTTATATCTATTTTGTATCTGACAATAAGTAAACCATTGAATATTATGACCTTGTGTTTTCATTTCCTCTTTTGTGTTCAGTTGATGCTCTTTCTCATCAATCCACTTTATTAACTCTTTATATCGAATCCATTCCTCCTCCTTTAGACATCTGTCATGAAACGCTTCTACCGGAGATAACCACATGGGTATACCACCATAAATTTTTTGCTTTACATTTAGCCATGTTCTCAACAGAGGTCCCCTCACCGTATGATTTGTAAATTCCTTGTCTATTTTAGTTTTGCATACCATAAGTAAGCATGAAGTCCAAACTTTAAATTACAATGTTCAAGATTTATCAGTCTTGAATTTTTAAGTTTTATCCATTCACTTAACCAGTTTAGACTGCACGCATTGTAATATAACTTCAGGGAGTGCCATGCCCCCTCTATTCTTAGCATCTATGACCGTTGTCCATTTTATCCTTGGTTTCTGTCCATTCCAAATAAAGTCCCTCAAGTCCTTAGTCCATTCCAAAAACAGTTTGTCATTATTCAGAATTATTAAATTTTGAAATAAAAACATCATTCTTGGTAATACGTTCATTTTTATAGTTGCAATCTTTCCTAACAATGATATATTCAACTTTTGCCACCTTTTAAGATCTTCTTTTATTTGTTTCCAAGTTTTCCCATAATTATTGTCAAACAATTCTCTGTTCCTCTTACTTATCCATACCCCTAAGTATTTTACCTTATTTGCAGTCTTACATCCTGAGTTGTTTTCTAGTTGACTCTCCTCCTCTTTTGTGAAATTTTTAGGTATTATGACAGTTTTGTCTTTATTAATCTTAAATCCAGAAAAATCCCCATATTTTCCTATTGTTTGCAGTAGTTTATCGATATTGTTTAAAGGATCCTGAAGAACTAACAATAAGTCATCAGCGTATGCTAGTATCTTGTATTCTTGTCCTTTATATTTCAACCCAGTGATTGTATTATTATCCCTGATTTCCTTATTTAGAATCTCCATGGCCAAAATGAATAATAATGGGGACAGGGGACAACCGAGTGCAGGGTTTTAAAGATCATAACCACCACTTCGAATTCTGAATTTTGTATTTGAAACAGATTGCTAGCCAGTGGAACTCTTGCTTCTTTGTTATCTGGGGTGTGGGAAGTGATGAAGGGAAAGAGAAAGAAGGAAAAGGACAAAAAGATTAAGCAGCTCCAACTGTCCACAATTCTTTCTGATGCCCCAGTCATGGATTCAAACCATTCTCTACTCAGTCCAGTGCCACCTATGCTGCGAACCCAACTGTATGAACATCAGGATTTAAAGGAATAGGAGAAACATGAATAAACATGTGCAGTTTCAAATGGTTAAGCGTGAAGTTGGAGACTAAGCATTAAAGAAGACACTTGAGTTTTATCCACACTGGACAGTTAAAGGAGGTTGATACCAAGTGTGGAGAGCTAGAGATAGAATGCATCTGAGCCAATGAGATGAGAGAATATGGGAGCCAGTCCCAGAGCAGAAAACTGTGATGGGAGGGTTTTCAGAGACAATGAACTGAGTGAATGTCAGTTAAGAGACTTGGTTTTGTAGTTAGTTTGAGTTTGGAGGTAGAGAGTTGAAGTTGAATCTGAGAGATGAGGCTGAGTGGTTGAGAGAGTGAGTAGAGATAGAGGTTTGAGAGACAAAGAGTGGATGAGTCTTTTCTCTGAAATATATTAAGAGTGTCATATATGATGGCACTTTGGTTAAAGTAGTCAAGAAACTAAAGCATAAACTTATATGGTTATAGGTTTTCTGTGGGTTTTTTTCAGGCTGTGAGGCCATGTTCTGGAAGAGTTTATTTCTGACGTTTCGCCTGCATCTGTGGCTGGCATCTTCATAGAATAGTTGAGTAGCTGAATAGTTGAATAGTTGAGAACGAGTGTGTAGTTGAGTACGAGTGTGTACGAATAGTTGAATAGTTGAGTATGAGTGTTTATATACTGTGAGCCTCTGTTGGAGAGGATATGTAACTTTATGTATTTGAATGGCTGGTTTCTGGGTGGAGATATGCAAGATATGCAATATCCAATCCAGATAATACACTGTGTACTAATAGGAGAGGGTTAACGCCTACCAGCCAGGTTTTTTTAAACTAACCTCACCAGGGTCAGAGGGTGACCTTCCATACACCATTGTGTCTATGAAGTTTTTTTTTTTTTTTTAAAAAAAAGCCTGTATTCAGAGGGTGGGAAAATTAAAACAAACAAACAAAAATCAACCTCACATACAGTGAGCCCAGTCAACCTCCCTTTCCCTGTGATTAAAAACAAACATATCTACAGCTGGATGCTACTCCTATGTTGTCCACTTTAATTAAAGAGCTTTGCATCTCTTGGTCCAGGATAATGTGGTTGGGAAGCAACATTACTTAACAAAGCTGCCTCTCCTCCCCACCCCCATTTACATAACTGTTCACTACAGCATAGCAGGTGCCATAACCACCAAGAAAGTAGTAGCAATGTTGCTGGAGCCAGTATGGTCTATATTTCACCCACTCAGCTGGAAGAAAGGAAATCAAGATGACAGTGGGAAAAGATAATCACAGAAGTAAGTAGAAGAAGGCAGAAGAAGAAGAGAGGTGAAATAAAATATTTTTTTGCACATGCATATCTTCCATTAGTGGGTTTTGTATGGCATCCTAGTCCTTCATTTGCTGCTTTGGGATTATTTACCGTGAGTGGCACCCCACCCCACCCCATTTAATCTTCTTTTGGGCAGCTCATTCTACCCTAGAAAGTGGTTCACGTTGTTGTGTCCTGTGTATGGTTTAATTCTAGTCAGCTTTTCTTCAGAGAAGCTAGACTGCAAACAACCTGACAGCTTTGTTCTCTGGAAAGTTGAAATGATGGTGAGCTTGCCATGGCACAGCATCAGCTTGGGTGCTTTAGTGTCAGACAGCTTGCTGCCACCACTTCAGTACAGAATATGTACATTAGGCAATTCAATTTTAAAACTACTAGCATTTTGAAAATGTTTAAATCAGAGCAACAATACTCTTACAGAAATGAATAAAGGGGCATTGGTCTCCACATGTTAGACTCATAGTTCTTCGATCAATAGTTCTAAATGTCTTTTTATAAAACAATGAGGTTGTCATGCAGTGAGATTATGCACTGTATTATTATTTCCCGGTGACCTTCCTGAATAGAGTCATTAAAATGTTGCATAGCAAGGTTGATATTTCCCAGTAACCAGTGATCATATACTGAAAGAGGTGATCTGAGACAATGTAGGGTTCCCCCCCCTGCATTAAACAGCCCACAAAGAGCAGATTGTGGATGTTTCCATTCCCCCACCCCTGAATTTTACATCTGAAAGAAAAGCCCTGCTGCCGAGTTCAAGGGAAATGCTGATATTAAGTGACAAGGTTTTTCTGAAACCTTGAACAATGTAAAGCAGAAAGTACCATATTTGGATCTTATCAGAAGCAGTCTTTAAAATGTTCTTTTGCCAGCACAACCCCCCCCCCATTTTTATGCCTGCAAAAGAACACACACACACACACACACACACTCACCTCCTTTCCCGGCAAAGGATCCTCTGTGAATGAAGAGGAAGTGAATGGAATCCTGTTCACTTCCTCATTCGAAATCTCGCATGATTTCATCGCATAGGAAATCCAAACTTTTAAACAAAAATAAACCTTAAAGAGTGAAGCAAAGCACATTCACAAATTTTAAAAGTCACAAGTAACCCAGGGAGGATCATAAAAAGAGTGAAACTTAACCTGGATGTCCTGATCTGACCCAGAAGAGTTCACGCTGGAGTGGCCATTGTCAGGGTAAGTAGGTGATTTAAAAGGACAGAGGTATTGCATGCTGGCAATGCTGGCAAAAAAGTGGCAGGGGAATCTATTAATGGCTTAAACTGTCAATTAACACGTATGTGATTTTGCTTTTTTAAAACCACAAATGGATGATGTCATCTGATCTGCGCACCCTTTTGCGGTTATATGGCATCCTTATGACTCCATATTATGCATGTCTGATAAAGTCCTTTATCTAGAAATGAACCATTTCAGCTCCCAAATGTCTTGTGTTTTGGGAACAATCATTAAAATGTCACTAGATTTAGGGCTGATTTTGCATGTTACTCTTTGAAAGACAGAGGTACTTTACCTTGTCAATTTAAGATGGTGACTAGTTCTTAAGAGTAGAGTAGCAGCAGCAAGCAATAGCAATAGCACCTGCATTTCTATACCACTTTATAGTGCTAAGTACTCTCTAAGCAGTTTGCAATGTGGTAGCTAATTGCCCCCAACAAGCTGGGTACTCATTTTACCGACCTACAGAAGGATGGAAGGCTGAGTCAACCTGGAGCCTGCAGGATAAAACTCACAACGTTGTGGTTTCAGTACCAGCATCTAACCACTAGGGTGCCACCAGGGCTCCCAAGGCACCCTCAGGCAGCAGTGAAAGCTAGGTAATTTGAGAGCCTGGACTTAATGGAGCTTGGAAAAGCTTATTGTCCTACTTTGACAAATATCAAAACTGGCTGTGCTTGCTGAAGGATTCTGGGAATTTTGATCCAAAAGTAACTTTCTGAGCTCTGCAACACTCATTTTAGATGGCTGTGTGTATCACTTACTATAGTTGTGTGGCATGCAAGTAACATTTCTCAGCTTCTACCCCCCCCGCATATACCGTACTTCTATTCTATGGCATTCAACTGCAATTGTACTCCTGATACATTAGATCAGGGTGGAAAATGTGGTCCTCAAGATATTGCTGGACTGAAACTTTCAGAATTCCTCTTTATTAGCTATGCAGTCTAGGGTTGATGGGAGCTGGCTCACATCTGGATGGCAGCATGTAGCAAAATACAAGAAATACACAATACTGAAGAAATACACACAGCTTTTTGCCAGTCATCATCATCATCATCATCATTATTTAAAAGAGCATGCAGTTTTGCATTTTGAACTTAACACAAATCCTAGGGTGATCATGGTTACAGGAATAAAATGGAGCTTGCTTCTTCCGCTTTGCTGCTAAACACATTTTTCCTTGGGAACAAGCCCCATTCTATTCTAGAAAAAAGATAGTGCATTTTGAAAGCAAAAATGAACTCTATAAACAGCCAGATAGCTCCCAAATATAAAAAAGCTTTTTTAAAATAATGCTAGATAATGACTTTGTTTCAATACCAGTAGTATTGTGTGGCACAACTTGTCTTTGTGGACTTTGACCCTTGTTACAGAGATCTGAGACTTGTCTATACAAGAAGAAATAATGCACATACCTGCACATTATAGGCAATTCAGAGCAGCATTCTTTTGTCTGCAAGGCATTTTGGCAAAAATGATAGTATGCAAAGCTCTCTGCTGTGATGTTCACATGGCCATAAATCAAGATGGTGGCTATGTTGTTTTGCACTGTGAGGGGCAAGGAAGGCGAAGGGGAGCTGGCAGCACCCAGAGACAGTGAGGAGGGCAGCCACTGCAAGGAAAAGGAAGAGAGCCATCTGCCCTTCACCCATCCCACCAGTGGCTGCAAGGGGACAGGAGGAGCTGCCTGGCCAGCTGCCTGGAGAAGAAAGAGGAGGGCAGCTCTTTGCTGCTCTGCGGCTGGGCTGTCCTTGGCAGACAGGCATGAGAGAAAGAGCAGCTCTGCCCAGGAAGGCAAGATGAAACTGGAGTGGCAAAGAGCTGCCCTCCTCTTCTTTGTTCTAGCAGCTGGCCAGGCAGCTACTCCCATCCCTTTGCAGCCTGAATCGGAGACTGTCACTGCTGCAGGGGTGGGTGAAGAGCAGATGGCTTGGTCTTTCCTCCTCTTCCTCGTGGTGGCTGCCTATCATCTCTTGGTGCTGTGGTTCCCTTTTGATAGTTTTTAAAATAATAATAATAATAATAATAATAATAATATTTATTTATACCCCACCCCTCTGCTAAAAACAAATGGGGGAGCTTCCAACAATTAAAACATTATAATAATGACTAAAAACACCACCCACCCCCACCCTCCCCCATAAAAAGACATTAAACACTATAAAATTAAAACCTTCTAACTAAAAACACATTAAAAACAAATATATACATAATTTTAAAAAGCCAGGAGACTGAGGCCAGGATCTAACCAGGAAAGGCCTGGCGAAAGAGATCCGTCTTTAGTGCTTTTTTAAAGCTACTCAACCTTGTCAACTGATGGATCTCATTCGGCAGGCCATTCCATAAATTGGGGGCGATTACTGAAAAGGCCCTCTGGGAGGTAGCAGACAGCCTAGATTTTTGTGGCTGAAGCAAATTCCTCCCAGAGGACTGGAGTGCGCGGGGAGGTTTGTATGGGAGGAGGCGGTTCTGGAGATAAGTTGGACCCAAGCCATTTAGGGCTTTAAAGGTAATAACCAATACTTTATACTGGGCCCGGAAACTGATACGCAGCCAGTGGAGAGATTTTAATACTTTTTTAGATTTTAAATTAAAGTTTAAATCACACAATCACAAGTACTTCCAGGTACATGACAGCAAGCCCATGTCTGCACATGTCTAACCAATCAGATGAAGAGTTCTGCCTTCTCTGGACTGGTGTCCAGATGAGCAGGAATGAGCATTTCTTTCAGAGCTTAACAAAAATATGGGAAAAGCCACAAAGGTTTTTACCCACGGAATATTTGGAGTTTTTCGACCCCTTCCTTCACAATATGTTGAATCACCATGGGATCCCATTGGGACAAAAGGTATTCTCCTCACATTGTATGAGGAGTTTTTTTCCCCCACTATCTAGACAAACCCCTGGACTTTGGCCCTGAGATCTGGCTCTAGTTGCAGCCTATCCCCAAGTGACAATGGCTGGCATGTATTGTGAGTCTTCCTAAGCTTTTCCTTTGGTGAGACAAACTTCAGTCATCATTGCATGGGATCACATTATGAAGGAGGGTTTACCTCAGAAGACAGACAAAATTAAACCCACTGTGGCAACATTGTTCTGTCAGAAAGTAAGGCATAAGTCAGTTTGCTAAATGATTTGCCTGAAAGCAGTTGTTCCATTGAACTTGCTGTGACTTCTTCTGTATGTTGCTTATGATCCCATAGATGTTTGCGGTATTTGCCAGAGAAGTAATAATAATAATGATAATAATGTACCACTTTCATTGCTCATTTCTCAGGCATGCAGAAGAACTGCTGAAGGAGTATAGTTTTTCTAGTATAATATAATAACAAAAGGCCATGATGCAAGTTTTTTGCCAGTATTCCAATTTTCAAAATTATGTGTAACTCAGTTTTCAAAGGACTATGATGAATCAGGTTAACATTCTCATTACTGTTTAATGCAGTGGTTCTCAACCTGTGGGTTCCCAGATGTTGTTGGACTACAGTTCCCAGGAGCTCTCTGAGGTCCTCCCAGTCATTATTAAGGCTGTAGGATTGAACTCACAGCCTCACTAATGACTGGGAGGACCACCTGGCTGTCAAGGTGAGATCTCAGAAGGCTCCTGGGAACTGTAGTCCAACAACATCTGGGGACCCACAGGTTGAGAACCACTGGTTTAATGCAATTCAGTCACAATGGGGGGATTTCACTGTGCTTTTTTTTCAGATGGTCAAGATTTCATTTCAGTGTTCTCCCTCACCTGACAAACTCTTGCACTTACTGCATCATGGAATCAACATTATTTTTAAGAGGATTCCTCCATATGTCAAAGACCCCACCTAGTCAGGACACATTCAGATCTAGAAATTTCTATAGGATTAATGAGAGCCAGTGCAGCATAGTGGTTTGAGTGTTGACTAGGACTCTGGAGATAAGGGTTTAGATCCCTGCTCAGCCATGGAAACCCACTGAATGATCTTGGGCAAATCCTCTCTTAGGACTTTATCAGACACAGGAAATAGGGCATCATAACGCATATAAATGCAAAAAGGTGCACATACCAGATGGCTTCACCCTTTCACGTTTATGTACTGGCCATTAGCCAATCTATTTTATTGATGGGCCAAGCCGTCAGTAGATTGGGTCTGGCAATTTTTAGCCAGCGTTGCCAGCTTATGAAACCTTGCGCCTCCCCCTGCCTATGTTATTGCAGCATGAATGGCTGGACTGGCCAAAACTCTTCTGGGTGAGATTGTGACATCCAGGTAGGTGACACTGTTTTTATTACCCTCCCTGGTTTACTTGGAAGTTTTTAAGTGTGTTTATGTGCATAATGTAAATTTTGTGAGTTGTTTTTGTTTTGTTTTTTAAAAAAATTCCTGCACTAGGTATTCTTGCAAAAATCTGCAAGATTTCAGACGAGGAAGTGAACGGAGCTCTGTTCATTCCTCGTTCACTGCCAGGCCTGCCTTTTGCTGGGATTACAGGTAAGTGATGTATGGGGCATTCTTTTGCCAGCATAGAAACAACACAAAATATGCCAGCAAAAGAATGTTTGGGGTTGGTAGTCTGATAAAGTCCTTAGCCTCAGAGAAAGGCAATGGCTGGCAAACCCCCTCAGAATAAATCTTACCAAGAAAACCCCAACCTTAGGTTTGCCATAAGTCATAAACAGCTTGAAGGGATGCTGTAAGTCAGAGATGATTTCAAGGCACACAGCTGTTTGACTAGCAGTAGGTTCCCATTGTATTAGTCTTTTTATTTGGGACACACAAAGACTGGTTCACTTAAGAGGCTGTCTCTGTGAGCAGAGTTTGCAAGAGAATGTGCTGAATCTCCTGCATATCCCCCTAAGACCAGCCTGAGCAAAGTAGAGCAAACAGCCTGCATGGAAGTTACATAACTGAAAATAATTTCCTTAGATGCATGGATTGTTGATGACCATTACAATTAGTGGTTGAGCAAATAGGAAAAAGACAATGGACATTTTCAGATGCGTAAAAAGTGCTGCGGAGGGCTCGGGAGAGGTATGCACCTGTTTCGCGGCAGGGGGCCAGTTTCTGACGACGACGTCCCTCTCGCATTATCCATGTCACATGGAAGGAAAAGTTTTTATTCATGAAGAACTTCCGTGAGTAAAAAGTGGTGCCTTTTCCTTCCGTGCGACACAGAAGGAACACGGAGGGTAACATGAGAGGGACGGTGTTGTCAGAAACTGGCCCCCTGCCACGAAACAGGCACGTACCTCTCCCGAGCCCTCTGCAGCACTTTTTATGCATCTGAAAATGTCCAATGTGACTAGGGTGGAAGCATGCAGGAAAGTCCTATACTGCCTGAAACCCCTATTGCTCTGATAGAAAATGGAAGAAAAGTGTGTAAAGAGAATCCTTGATTGAGCAATAGTTTCCAACAACAGCAAACAAACAACAACAAAGGAGACTATCAGATGTGGCTAATGTGGCACCAGAATAATGACACTGGAACACAAAAGGACTCCAATATCACACAACGTCATCCTTTTGCATTCCACTGTCATTATTCTGGCATTTAATTTTATTGACAGGTTGAGCTGTCAATAGATCACCTGTCCCATTTTGGTGCTGGCACTGCCAGTGTCTGAAACCTCGCACCATTGTCCTGCCATGAATAGAGCTTCAATGGGCGGTCCTGCCAGAACACTTCTTGGTGGGATCATGAAAATAAGGTAGGTAGGCTACCTTGTTTTTTTAGGTACCTCCCTAGGTTACTTGTTATTTTTTAGTGTCTTTATGTACTTTAAAAACAACTTTTTTTCTGGTTATTTTACTTTTTATTTTTGAATTTCTTGTGCTCGTGTCTTCTCATGAGAATGGGTGGGATTTCAGTCCAGGAACTGAACAGGCCTCTGTTAGAGCTCTGTTCATTCCTGGCCTGCTTATCAACAGAAGCGAAGGTAAGTGTGATGGGGAGGGTTATTTTGCCAGGACAGGGATGGGATTGGAGATTGTGGGAAATATCATATTAATGTAAAAATAATCTTACGTTAGTCTTACATCAGAGTTGGGTAAAGGGCCGCAGGGACATGAGCTTCAGCCAGGGCTGTTTTTTGCAACCCTCAGTTCCTCTAGACTTAAAGCGTCTTTGACAGTCCATGCAGTCCTCTTAGAAGGTCCTGGGACAGAAAATTGGCCCACCTCAGAATCTCTAGAGTTACTCACCACTGATTTATAACATCAAGAGACAAGATGAGAATCTTTTGAGTGTATTTTTGTTGCAACAACAATAATTTTAGTATCACATTGATGAAGCATGTGGTAAAAGCTGACTTAGAGAGATTTCACATGAGCAGTAGCAAAACATTAAATTTCTGTTAGCATTAGCTTGCCCCACTGATAAAGGGTTTTCAAAATAGTGACCTGAGAAAATAATTTAGATTCAATCTGATATGTCCAAGAAGGAGATGGGAGGACCAGTGTTTGATCAGGTCACTAGTTTAGTAGATGGTGGAAATGCTGTAGATATCTTTTATCTGGATTTCAGCAAAGCATTTGATATGGTCCTTCATGATATTTTGATTAGCAAACTGACCAAAGATGGAACAGATGGAAACACCATCAGATGGATCCATAATTGGTTGTGTTCAAATTAGTAAAATGAAATTAACAGAAACAAATTGAAAATTTTACATTTAGACCACAAAAAATAAATGCACAGGTATAGCATGGGGATACTTGCCTCAGCAGTACTACATGAGAAATACATGGGATTACTGTTGATCATAAGTACTGTAGACCATGAGCCAGCAGAAGGCAAATGATGACTTTGCTGGCATTAATAGAAGCATAGTTTCCAAATCAAAGGAAGCAATAGCCATCCTATATTCTGTGCTGGTCACACCTCATCTGGAGTACTTCATTCAGTTCTGAGAAGGACATAGACATATTGGAGTGAATTCAGAGAAGGGCAACAACAATGACAAGAGGTATGGAGAACAAAACATATGAGGAGAATTTAGCTTGGTGAAGAGAAGACTGAGGAGTGACATGGTTGCACTCTTTAAATACCTCCAGGGCTGGCACAAAGAGGAGGGTGTAGGATTATTTAAGAATGGGATTGAAGCGTGTGGATATATACTAGAATTGTAACTCTTGTTTTCAAATTGTGTCAGAAGACGCCACTTTGTGCTTCTGGGAGGAATGCCCACTTATACCATAATATTGGATCTGCAGCAGGACTGAATCATCACACACTTGTCAGTACTGGGAAAATAGTGATATTGAGAGCTATTCATGGGTTTTGCCCATGAATACAAAGGTATGCGACAGTAACAGTTGGAGCGCACACCAACCACAGGATAAAGATGATGTCATGTGGTAATGGGAAGCCCTTAGCGAAAATATTCTGATGTAATTCTGCAATTTTGGCTTGTGGCACAGTGGTTAAATGCCAGCACTGCAGCCACAATGTCGTGAGTTCAATCCTACAGGGCTCCAAGGTTGACTTGGTCTTCCATACTTTTGTAGGTCAGTAAAATGAATACCCAGCTTGTGGAGGCAATTAACTATCATGTTATAAACCTCTTAGAGAGTGCCTAGAGCCATAAAGCAATGTAGAAGTGTAAGTGCTGCTACTAACAATTTGCAAGCCTCTCTGAGAGCCTCTCTCTCTCTGGCTTTTCTTTGCAAATGAAGATTCAGGAAGGACTCATCCCGCGCTTACTGCAAGCACGCTGATGACTGAAAAGGCCAATCCGAGATAAACAAGTCCGGTTGCAGAAACCACAGCAGAAGGTCTCCTTGGGTGATGTTTCCGGGTTGTGATTCTTTCTACATTGTTGTTTCTTTCTTTCTTTTCTTTTTTTTGAGAGCCTAAAATAAAATAAAATAGTCCTTTGTATAACTAGCCTGATGCTACCTTAACTGTCATGGCTTCATCCTATCAAAGCCTGGAATTTGTAGTTTGGTGAAGCACTTAGAAATCTTCTTTGCTTGAGAGCTCTGTTGAACTCCCTTTGAACTACAGCATGAAAACTTTCTAGCAGAGAATTCTAAGTCCCTCACCAATATACAAATCCTAGGTTTCCATAGGATGGAGCCAGGGTATTGTCCTACCTGAATTTTGTTTTAACTCAAATTGTGAGCCTCCTAGGATCCTATATTGGGAGAAAGGCAGGATATAATGTAAACAAACAAATAAATAGGCAGTTAAAAATAGATCAAGCTGCTAAAAATGTAAAGGGTAGGTATACTCTCAGTGTTGAATTGCCCCACCATGATCTCCAGCCGAAAACCTATATTCTTTCCATTCTGTTTGTCATTGGTTAAGGAAGGACAAGACATATATCCAGTATGAAACTCTGATCTATAATATAGATAAATGGAAAATGCCTAGCAGGCATGAGATTAGATTTTGCATGGGATGTTGCCTATTGAATGATGCAATGGAGAAGCCAACAAAGAATATCAATAGACTGCCAGAAATAGCAAGGGGAATAGGCTTTGTAAACAGCTTTGCTAAACATTGGATCACGGTAGAGTCCTAGGGTGTTAGTCCCTTTGGGGGAAAGAGGAAGACTGGTTCAAGTAAGACTCAGATTCCTTCAATAGAGTTTGCAAGAGAAAGTGTTGAATCTCTTGGGTCCCCTTGAGACTAACTTCAACAAAGTAAGGCAAACAGGCAGTATTCAAATTTCATAATTAAAAACTTTATTAATTACTTTGAGATATCCTTTCAGAACATATATACATAGATTGCTTAGGCCCTGAGTAACTAAAGGAAGATTTCGAGTAGAGAAGGAGCTCAGAAAAGCTGGCATTCCTGATCTTGAATGCAGAAGATTGGAAGAGAGAAAGAGTGAGAGAGAAGGAGAGGGAGGAGTCTTTTATGTGGCCATAGACACCTAGAAGCTTCTATGGTCACATGGTCTAGTTGTTTAGCTGCATGAACACATTAATAACCATGCATTACAACTGGTGATCAAGCCATGGGGAAAGTTCTAGAGAGACCTACAGTTTATATAACAATTAGAATTAACAATAATGCATATACTTGAGATTAAAACGGTTTTTCTTTATAGAAATTGTTGAAAACACATTCACACAAGATTTATGAAAATAGTTACTTTCGTGAGGTGAGCTCAGCATTTCTTTCCTCAACAAACAATTAAAATAAAAATGGTTTTATTTGATATAATACATGGTTCAATTGTAACAACATATTTATTTTAGATAAACCCTGAAGAAGTGACCATGAAACAATGTAGAGAATCTCCAGAGCGAAGTTGTTTGTGTATCGATTTAAATGCATATATTGTTTGATACTGTATATCATACAGAGTTGATTGACCACATTATATTATTGCATTTTTCCTTTGTATTTTTGTGTAACATATAGAATTTTGGCAACTGTATAAACAGGATTTAATTTTCATTACACATAGATATATATTATACACTTACCTCTGTGTGAGAATTGTGTATTGACTATAGACTAAGGACTTTATCAGATGGGCTTAATGAAATGGAACAGAAATGCCACAGGATCGCTAAAGAGGTTTTTTTTCAGACGACGTACTCCTCACCCGTTCTGACCCCATGTGCTTTCTGTTTTGTTTTATTCACGGGGAAAAGTTGTCAATAGATCTCCCGTTCCATTTCTGTAATGGAATCACAGGCATGTGAACTGGCTTGCCGTTATGCCGGCGCGATGTTAAAACACTTCTGGGTACAATAGTGCCATCCAAGTGAGTGATAGCCTTTTCTGTACCCTCCCCATGTTGCTTTTAAAGCTTTAAAAGTGTTTTGGTGCTTTAAAAAATTTTTTTTAGAAGTCTGCCTGTATTTTTATTTTTAAATTCTCCCCCCCTCCCGCTGCCTGCCTCTGTAAGATCCTGGAAGGTAAGTAGAGAACACTTCTGGTGGCAGTCTGGACATCCAGGTAACTGACAGACTTTTTTGTACCCTCCCCTGTTTACTTGTTTCTTTTAAAGGCTGTTTAGGTGATTACTTTAATTTTTTGATGTCTGGGTTTTTGTTTTTTTTTAATTCTCTGTGTGATGCAGGGCTCCCTGTAAGGTCCTGGGAGATCCCTGCAAAACACTTCCTGCTTCGATTGGGACAAGGAGGTAAGTGACAACTTTTTTGTTCCCTCCCTGGTTTACTTGAGTTTTTTTTAAGGGTATTTAGGTGCTTGGTGCGCTTCTTTGAGGTTTGGGGTTTTTTTTATTTTTAAATTCCACCACACAATTTGGTCTCCAGGAAGGGGAGGGGGCTCTGTGAGAGCTCCATTCCCTTTCTGGACAGCCAGAGGAGGGGGGAGCAGTTTCTGGGATTTACCGGGATTGAGGTAAATGTGTGAACATTTTTTTTATTCAGTTACAGGGACAGGAGGAGGGTGGGTGGGTGGGTCATGGAACAGGAACATGTTTTAAGGGCCTGTCTGATAAAGTCCATAGAGTTTAATTGACAGTGTACACACTTCACATATTTACCTGGTTCTCCCCTTCTCAATTGGCTACAGCTTTGTACAGACATCCAGCTCACTATTTTGTGCTCTTACCATTTTCAGCAGTTGGTTTAAGGAGACCTCTGAAAGAACTTGCCAGTTATTGCATCAATGAATTTTTAATTATAAATTAGAATAAAACAAAGGTGATGGTATTCACCAGGAAGAAGATGATCCACAAATGGCAAATAAATGGAACTCCTATTGAACAGGTTACAAATTACAAGTACCTTGGGGTAGTTTTTCAATTTCCCAGGACATGGAAGATCAAGAAGGAAAGAGCAGTAGAGAATGCACAGAGGACAATGCTAGCCATGTTGAGATTTTTCTACATGCAAGTGGGGCAGCACATCCCTTCTGTCACCCAAGTGTTCCCAGCCAAGATTTTATCACAGATACTCTATGGCTCACAATTGTGTACTTACAAAACTTTGAATCAGTTCAAGTAGTACAAACAAAATTCCTCAGAAGCATATTTATTACTCCTTGTTGTGTCCCTAATGCAGTTTTGTGCCTTGAGGCAGGCTTGATCCCCACTGAGGCTTGTGCCTGGATCCTTAAGATCAGTTACAGGTTAAAACTTATTTTCTGCCCAACTGGGCTGGCCACTTTAACATTAGCTGATGGATTCTAATCCACATGGAAATGGGAGTTACACAAGAAACTTTTAACATATGGGTTTACTCCAAATGTCCTGATAACCCTTGGCTTTACTGGTGCCAAAGTTGCCATCAAACAGCGTATAAGGGATATAGAGCCACAAAACCATCTGAACCTAACTATTAAATATCCTGCCTTAGGAATTACTGTGAAATCCTTTACTCACCCTAATTATCTTACTAACTTAACAATTCCTAAGTATAGGAAGGCCTTTACACTGGCATGGTTTGATGCTCTCCCATCCGCTGTACTTGAAGGAAGATATAAGAAATCCCCATATCATGAGCGCATATGCCCTTGTGATAATGGGGCAATAGAATATCTCAATTATGTGCTGTTATACTGCCCTTTCTACCAAGGAATATGTCTTGTGCTAATTACACCAATTATTCAGAGTATTCCTGGCAGATCAGAACTATTTTATAGTGCCTACCTGCTTGCAGACCAGGAACACACATTACAAATAAAGTTGCTAAATTCCTTGCATCTGCCATTAAGACCCGCAGGCAGATGACAAGCAAGCAGTAACGCAAGACAGACTTAACTAGCCAAGGTAGCCAAAATGAAGTAGGGTTAATATATGGATTTAGATAATGTGCTAGATCATATGTGGAATTAGTATGACTAGTTTTAGCATTATCATCACTATGACTAACTTTTAATATTTTTAATATTTTAATACTTTAATATTATAATATTTTAATATATTTTAATGTTTCAGTATTTTAATATCTTAAATGCTAAGGTATCCTAATTACTCAAGCTTTTAAATACAGTACCAGTTGTACTTCATAATGATTTGTAGCACTTTTCCAATTGTATTCATATTTAATGTATTTAATGGTGAAACCTGTTTTTATTATCACTCTGGTCAATGACGGTAATAAAGATTGATTGATTGATTGGAGTAAATGTGAAGGCACATGACACCAACAAAACATAAATGTTCATGCTGTAGGGACTGAGGGCCAACCCTGTTTATTCTCCTTGCCACAGCATAATATAATTAGTAATAAGACATTGTGACACTGTGTATTATAGTGTACCTGTTGTTAGCCACTGTGAGCTGCCTTTCAATAAGACTAGCAGGATTATGATCAACTTACAGGATCAAGAATTATACAGCTGGAAAAGACCTCCATGGGCTATCTACATCTACCCCCTACCAATGCATCCTGGACAGGTGGCCTCCAAGCCCTTATAAATCCCCAAGGAAAGAATGTCCACAACCTTCTGATGTAGTTCATGCCAGTATTGAAAATCAGGATTTCCCCCCCACCCCTAATGTTGCCATAAGTCTCCTTTCTTGTAATTTGAATCCCCTGGTTCAGGTCTAACTTCCACATTAGAGTCCTTTGAAGATATCTATCATATCTTGGACTTTATCAGACCAGGCATATATAGTGTCATAATGATGCCTAATTAACGTGAAAGGGTGCACATATCATATGATGTCATCCTTTCGTGATCATGTTTTATGAAAAAGCCATTCCTTTTTATTGACAGGCCAAGCCATCAATAGATCTCCCCTGGTGTTTTTTTGCTGGCATTGCTGGCATTTGAAACTTTGTGCTATTGTGCTCACAGGAATACACCGTCAATGACATAACACTTCCAGGTGATATTGCTACAACTAAGCAGGGACACTCTTTTTATGAACCTCCCCGAAGTTTACTTTGAATTTTTAAAATGTGTTTCTGTGCTTGTGTGAAGTTTTATGCCTTAAGTTTGCTTTATTTTTCAAATTTGCCAGACTCACATCTTCTCATGAGAGTTGGTGAGATCTCAAACTAGGAAGTAAATGGAGCTCTGTTCATGCTCCGTTTATGCTGGGGCTGCCTCTTTAACGCTGCTCAAGGTAGGTCTGATAAAGGGGGCTCTTTTGCCAGCATAAAAATGGTTCAAAATATGCCAGCAAAAGAAAGTTTATGAAGGGTGGTCTGATAAAGTGTCCTCTCTTGTTCAGACTAAGCAAACTCAAGTTCCTGAACTCTTCATCATAGGGTTTGGTTTCTAAACCCTTTATGAATTGGGTCATCCTCTCCTGGACATGTCTCAACTTGCCAATATTCTTAAACTGCAGTACCCTTAATTGGTTACATTATTCCAGATGAGGTCTGGCCAAACCAGAATGGAGTGGTTCTCTCTCACTCCTCTCTCTCTGGCTTTTCTTCGCAAACGAAGATTCAGGAAGGACTCATCCCGCGCTTTCTGCAGGCGCGCTGATGACTAAAAAGGCCAATCCGAGACAAACAAGTCCGGTTGCAAAAAGCACAGCAGAAGGTCTCCTTGGGTGATGTTTTTGGGTTGTGATTCTTTCTGCGTTGTCGTTTCTCTTCAAGACTTGTTCGTTGTGAGTTCTCAAATAGGGCTGCAGCATTGTGGATAGTGCGTCTCCATGCCTCCCGATGTGAGGCCAGGGCGGACCACTGTTGGTGATCAATTTGGCCGAGTCTGAGATGTTGTTTCAGGGAGTCTTTGTATCGCTTTTTTGGAGCGCCCCTCTTACACTGACCCGTGGCGAGTTCACTGTAGAGTAGTATTTTTGGGAGGCGATGGTCTACTACTTCCCTTAACCTAGACACCATCCTTCTGTTAATGAAGCCTAGAAATGAATTGTGTTTTTCCTTGTTTTTATTTATTAAAATATGTATCCTACCTTTCTACAAAGATCTCAGGACAGCTTACAATAAAATCAACTTAAAATCATAAATTATTACAAAGGTTTAAAAGATTAAAATATTTTAAATAATTTTTCTATTTAAAACAAATAGTTTAAACTGGTTAAAACAATCCTGAATAATATAACTGCTGTGAATGCTTTTATTGTATATTCCTGCATGGCAGGGGGTTGGACGGGATGGCTCTTGTGGTCTCTTCCAACTCTATGGTTCTATGATTCTAAAAAACTAGCTCTACCTGGTATAAAATACACCGTTAACCCCCCCCCCAAGTGCCCGGTAGACTGTAAGGTAGGCTGGTGGATTTTTCAATTCCTCCTCCTGCTTCTCAGCATGGTGTAGTGGTTTGAGTATTGAACTAGGACTCTAGAGACCAGGTTCAAATCCCCACTCACCTATGGAAACCCACTGGGTGGCCCTGGGCAAGTCAAACTTTCTCAGCCTCAGAGGAGGGCAATGATAAAACCCCTCTAAACAAATCTTGCCAAGAAAACTGTTTTTAATGTTGTATTTTTATGATTTTATGTTTTTAATTCATGTGTTTTAATTATATTTTAACAATGGTAATTCAATTTAATTATTTTTAAATTTTTGTAACTTGTGATGTTTTAGCTGTATTTTTTAATGATTGTAAGCTACCTTGAATCCATCTGGGGAGAAGGGCAGGATATAAATCTAATAAACTAGCTGTACCAGGCATAACATGCGCTGTTTAAAACCTCCCTCCAAAATGTCTGGTAGATCTCACAACAACCCTCTCAGGTAGGCTGGTATATTTTCAAATTCCTCCTCACCCTTCTCAGCATTCCATGCTTTCCCCAGAATTGCAGAGGGTGACTTGCTCTGTTGCCCTGCTGCAGCCACAGCTGCCTCCAGTTGACTGCCTGGGTCCCGTCACAGCCTGTGATTGGTGAGTGGCTGAGGGAGTGAGAGGAGGGAGGGGCCCTTGTGAGGTTGGGGGTGTGGATGCAGATTGAGTGGCAGGAGTGGATAGTGAGATGGAGAGGGAATTTGCATATGGGTGGTGATTGGTTGGGTGTGTTTCCTAAGCAGCCAATCAACACACTGGGAAAGGCAACATGGGAAAGATTAGATAGATAGATAGATAGATAGACAGACAAAACAAACAGACAAACAAACAAACAAACAAACAGGGTTGCCATCAGTCAGAAATGACTTGAAGGCATACAAGAACAAATCATACTGTTGACTGATGATCAGTATGTTAAGACTGCTAGATCTTTTCCAGCCAGGTGTCACTCAACCTATATTTTTGCATCTAAAATTTCCTTCCTAAATTTAGAACATTACATTTATCCCTGTTGTTATTCATTTTGCTAATTTTGGTTCTGTACTCCAAGGTCATCTTGAATCATGCTTCTGTTTTTGGAGGTATTTTGTGCAGTTCAGTGTCATCTGCAAATTTGATGAGGCTACTCTGTATTCATTACTTCATGTAAATTATTTCCAAGGATGCTGAACAATACTGGGCCCCTGACAAAATCCTGCAGCACCCCTCTAGTCACTTCTATGCAGGGTGAAGAGGAAGCATTGATAAGATTAAAGTTTGGTCCATAACCCAGCAACAAATCCACTAGACAGTAGTATTGTCTAGCCCACATTTTAACAGCTTGTTTGCAAGAATATAATGGGGACCTTGTTGACACCCTACAGAGCCAAATTTTATTGGTTCAGAGGTCTCTTGGGATGAGGAGAGGAAAAATGAAGACAGTTCTGCCAATGGAACACTGGATTTTATAACACTGGATGTTATACAGAAGTTTCTGGGTAGTTGCTGCATTACCAATAGCTGCCACAAACAAAATAACCATAGACAACCGAGGGAAAAATTAAAAGCCTTGATGCTTTGGCAATGATTTCATTTGGAATGGCTTCTTTTCCAACATGAATGCCTACAAATGTAATGTGCAACCCAGATGGCTCTTGAGGTCTTTCCTCCAGGGTATTCTGAAGGGACATTATTTGAAGTCTATGGTGTTACTTTGACATAAATCAGCCATGGATTGCAATCTATACTGCTTGAAAGATTAATTTACTTAGAAAGCATAAAGAGGCACCCTGAACATCATGACCTATCAATTCAGCTCAACTAGGCTGATTGTCCAGTTGGCCCTAACAAATTTATTATGGATAACTGACAGGGAGGACATTTGATTTAAGGAAGTACAAACAGCTATGGTCAGCAGATAAATCACAACTTGCAGGACTATCCAATTAATCACAGACCTTTAAAAGAATTTACCAATATTGGCTCTCAAATAAAAGTACAGTGTGTGCTTAATGTGGTGTTCAAAGTTTATCCATACACAGTCTGAAGGTGCATGGCTATTATTCCCTTTTTTTTTTTTACATATCTTTGAGAAAGCTAATATGCCCACCTGTAGAAAGAGAGCTTTTGCCAGCTATGAAGCAGGCATTCTTCACACAAATTCACATTTTTTCCCCACACCACATAATGGTTGATACTTGCAAGCAAACCATTTAATGCTACTTCTTAATGAATAAGACAAATGACACAGGATTCTGCACACTTCCTTGGAAGCCAGTCCCACCATATTCAGTCAGTTTCACTCCCATGAAAAGACACATGGTAGGATTGCAACCCTATTGCCAAATAATGTGCTTAGGAGTTGGATGCAAGTCTTAACTAATTTAAGAGCTCTTCCTACCCTTCATTTGGTCACAGAATCATCTTGGACTGGTGGCGCAGTGGTTAAATGCCAGTACTGCAAGTCACCACATTGCAAGTTCGATTCCAGCAGGCTCCAAGGCTCACTCAGCCTTCCATCCTTTCGTAGGTCGGTAAAATGAGTACCCAGCTTGTGGGGGCAATTAGCTAACACACATTGGAAACTGTTTAATACAGTGTAGATGTGTAAATAGCTATTGCTTAAAACAATTTGTAAGCCGCTCTGATAGCCTTGTGGCTGAAGAGCAGGGTATAAATAAATAAATAAATAAATATAAATAAATATTTACTCAGCTCACACTGATAAACATTAGTTTGCTGATTTTGTGATCTAGACAGTCAGTGGTGTAATATTAAGCTTCTTTACCCCAGAACATAATCTTAGCTTTGATATAAGTACTGAAACCATGGTAACTTACATGTAGAAAGACAGACAGAAAGAAAGAGAACAGAAAAGAAGAAATAATCTTTACAGTGTCAGCTCCAATCTATTGTAACCAACACTCCAAGACTGATTATTATGCAAAGTCCACCAAAGTGTATGTGTGATGGGAGTGTCTTAGGAGATTACCAGATGCGTAAAATATGACATGATAACAATGACATGATACCGCAAAAGGGCTTCCCTATCATATGACATCATCCCCTCGCATTCTTCAAGCATTCTGCTCCTGTGAAAAAGGCATTCTTTTTTATTAATGGGCCAAGCCGTCAATTGATCACCGATAGCGTTTATTCGCAGTATTGCCAGCATCCGAAACAGCGTCCCATTATGCTGTTGTGAATACAGCATCAATGGGCAGTCCCTGCCAGAATACTTTCGGGTGAGAACACAAAAACTAGGTATGGGACACTTTTTTCATGAACCTCTCCATTTTGCTGGTAAAAATTTAAGTGTGTTTCAGTGCTTGTGTGTTCGTCTTCTTTGTCAATTATAGTGTTTTTAGACTTTTAAGTGTGTGTGCATCTTTTCACGGGAACCACCGAGATCACGTGCCCCGGCGAATGAGGAAGTAAACAGCACTACAGTGATACTCTGATAATTCTGGGGCTGCTCTTTCTCATTATTACAGCAACGTGTGATAAAAAGTGTTATTATGTCGGGACACTTACACTTTTAAATATAGTGGGACAAAAACATTTTTAGACGCTCATCTGATAATCATCTTAGGCTTCAACCATATTCCAACTTACTTAGGAAAATTGGTCTAATTGGACTTATTTTTGAGTAGGTATGATTAGATATGCTCCGTTACTGTGCCTTATTGGAGAACACCCTTGCTCTGGTATACACATGCAGCAGGCTAATGTGGGATAAGACTAGGGAGTTCTGAACCCATGCAATGGGCTATGGCAGTTCAGGTTGCCAGCAGAAGGGGTCATTTTTTTTTGTAATCATGCTGTTTTGCGGAAAAACACAAATTTTCCCATAGGAAAAAAATTAAATAAAAATAGTACAGCAAGGAAAACGTAAATGATAACTTTTGTCCTTAGTACTCTAGTAAGGGGTTTCCTTTATAAAAAATAAAGAAAAAGTTGCATTTACAAATTATATCCCTTCCCATACAAGGTTACATCTTGGGTTTAGAAGTCTCAAAATCCCATAATGGCCATGGTGGTTGGGGGATACTGGGAATCTTCTCCTTGCCTCACCTTTTGTCACCACTCCTTTTTTTTCTCTTGCACCTTCTGTTGCCTTATGTCTACCTCTCTTCTCCTTGTACTGTGCCACTGCATCTCCCATCCTCCCCACCCTCATTTCCTTTCCCTCGCCTCACACCTTTGCCATGCTTCTTGGCCATGTTTCTTGCACCCCACCATTTAGACATCTCAGGCTCCCCTCTCCCCTTTCCTTCTCCTTTTTCTGTCCACATCTACCACATCTCCCTTCTCTTGCATGTTGCACCCACCCATTGCAGATCCTAACCTCCCACCCTTCCGCTCAGCTTGCTTCACCTCAGCCCTGTGCTAAGCCTCCCTTCTTTGCAGCCACAGTTGCACCTCAAGCCTCCTTTTTCCTCTAACCCCCCCCCCCACACACCTTGCTTTAGGGTGGAGGCAGTGGTGCCACAGCTACTGCAAGACAAGAAGCAGGAGGAGATGGAAGTAAGGTAATAGGGGTGGGGAGAAGTGGTAGCAGGGGGGAAATGGGGTGGTGAGAAGGTGGTAATACTAGGAAAGGCCCTGGTTCTCCCATATCAGGAAGTGGGAGCATCCTAACTGCCTTCGTAAAATGGAACTTGATTTTATTTATCAACGAAAGTTGATTGTGAGTAAAAATCAACAAAATATGATGCTCAACTCTCCCCGCGGTAATGCCACAGTACCGGCAGGGGCGAGCGTCATATGAAACTGACGCTTTGCAGTGCAGCAGCCTCGCAAGCTGACGAGGCTGCTTGCGTTACTTTCTTCGCGTCCAAAAAAGTCCTTCATCTAGACTCCAAAAGCTAGACTTTCGCACAGAATTATAACATTGGCCAATGGAACTAGAAATGGGAGTTGAAAAAGGATGGGTCACAAATGTCAAAGATAAGGTATGAGACTTCATCCATTAGCTAAACATTCTGAAAGGCTAGGGTTGCCATAATTATCTCCCACAAAACTGGGAGAAAGGTATACGGGGCTGGAATGATCAGATTATCGGCACCCGCCCCCCAAACAAATCAGATTTTGACATTTAATATTGTTTTATCACATATTTCAGTAGTCATCATCATCATCGTCATCATTTATTTATATTGCATCATCAATTTACATGGTGTTTTACAAGTACAACAATAAAAAAAACAGTGGGTCCTAGAGATACAGTGGGTCTTGGTGTTATGGAACAGGTGTTGCTTGTTCCCTGCCAATCCGAACAGCATGCAAACATATGGCGATCCGTTCATATGGACAGGCGCATAAATATGTATCATTCGGAAAGGGGGCAGTCAAATCCACCACAAAGTCCATGTGCATCGTATCCAGGGAGTCATCAGCATGGCCATCACCTTCAATATGCCTAACTCCTGCCGATGAGAGTCATAGCTACCTCCAAATAGTGTACATTCTGCCTCCAAACACATAGTTGGTACCCCTACTTAAAACAAAAAAACAAAAAAACCAAAAAAAACCCAACAAAAACTTGACCATGGTATGGAATACTTACACCTTGTTGCTGGTATACACAAAATCTCTCCTCCTCATTCCACACCCTGATTTGTACAGTACTCAAAAATTCCATTTTTGCAGAGATAACAACAGACAAGCTAGGGGCAGGTTTTCTGCCCACTGAAAATTAGGGTTTCTCAATTGAAATCTGGAGAAAGTTCCAGCACTTTCAATGGTCATGCGGAAGAGGGAATTCCAGCAGGTGTTGCTTGTTTCCTGGTGCAGGACAAGCAAGACCTGCTAAAATTCCCTCTTCTACATAACCATTAAAAGTGCTGGAAATCTTTCAGCCTGTGCTCCAACTAAGGAGGAATCCGGGATCTGCTACTTGAACCAGCCCAGCTGGCCAGGACATTTTTTAGTCCCTTCAATTCAGGATTTTCCTGGTTTTCTAGAGAAAATGGCAGCCCTATCAAAGGTAGGAATGGGATTGTTTCTCACAAAATGGTTGGACAGAAGGGTGTGTACATATTCTGTTCTGTAACTTCGGTCCTAGAAGGGCTAGAGAATTGTTGCTATTTTTAAAAAAATAACCACACACACACACACAAAAGGATTGGAATCCAGGCCAGATGGTGGTCCAAATAGGCACCATATGGCATGCCTACAAACCAGGTGAAAAATTGCTGACCAAGGTGGTATGGCAATCCTAGTTGAATGTACCTAAATTGATATCTGATATATATGACTTGCTAGAAAGGAGGCACAATATCCTGTTTGGAGAAGATTATCACACATGAACATTCATGCCATTTGACCCAGGCAGAGTTGCTTCCCTGCCTACTCAGAAGCATGTCCTGAATCAGGCGAAGGGCTGTACACCCTCTCTTGAGCTGCCTGCCACTTGCTTACCCTTGTACATCCTTCCTTTTCTCCTGCATGTCTTCTTTCCCTTCTCTTAGTGCAGCTGTGGTGGCAAGACAAGGAGAGAAGAAATGAGCCAGCAGGCAGGAAGGCATCCAGCTTTCTGGAATGGGAAGGGTAGGAGGGAGGCAGGAAGCTAGGAGCTCACCTGTGACCCATCTGATTCAAGGCCACAGCCCACTTGTGGACCTCATCCATCCCCCCCCCCCTTTCAAGAAATTCTGAACCAAGCCAGAGTAATTTTTAAAGCAGGGGTAATGACAACTGGAGAGCCAGCATGGTGTAGTGGTTTGAATGTTGGACTACAACTCTGGAGACCAGGGTTCAATTCCCCGTTCAGTCATAGAGACCCACCGGGTGACCTTGGATAAGTCACATTCTCTCAGCCTCAGAGGAAGACAAAGGCAAACTCCGTCTGAACAAGAAAACCCTGTAATAGGTTTGCCTTAGGGTTGCCATAAGTTGGAAAGAACTTGAAGGCACAAAACAACAATAGTTGAGCATACAACTGTACTCCCCTAGCTGGCCAAAGTGATCTGTAAGTAATCATATGTGTCAAACTGCTTAAAGAATAACACATTACCTCCCCGCTCACCTTTTGGAGGGTTGGAGGGTTGCTGCTTTGGTTGCAGTTGCTCCTCTAAGATATTTGTGTTTACTGAAAAAATTCACCAAGCAATGCATTAAAAATAAGAAAAAACAGTAAGAGGTCTAAAGTGGGCAGGTTGCTTACCTATAACTGTAGATCTTTGAGTGGTCATCTGTGAATTCACACAATGGGTAAATCCTGCACCTAAGCAGAGCACTTCAGAACCTTCTAGAACCCCATTATACATATTTTTGGTGGTAGCTCTGCCCACTGTCCTCTGACCTATATAAGCTCCCTTCCCACCTAAATGCCTCAGTTCCAAATAGCTGCATATAGCAGCAGCTCAGAACAGAGAAAGGCAGGACACTAGAGGGGAGGATGGGCAGGTTTGTGTGAATTCACAGATGACCACTCGAAGAACTACAGTTACAGGTAAGCAACCTGTCCTTCTTCATAGTCTCTGTGAATCCACACAATGAGTAGACTAGCAAGCTCACATATGAAGGAGGAGGGTGTGTCCTGGTGCAACAGGTTTGACACAAGAAAGACACCAGTCAGGTAAGTCAAACAACAATATATTGACTCAGAAAAATATCAACATAGAAATGCAGTTCGAGCAATGCATGAGAATAAGACAACCCTCCCCAGAGCAGTATCAGCATGTGAGGCAAAGTCCACCTTATAGTTCTTAACAAAGGTCAGGGGCATTGCCCAGGTAACAAAGGTCAGGGGCATTGCCCTCACCTGACAAATATCCTGTATCGAGGCACCATTAAGAAAGGCTGTAGAGGTCACAGTCACCCTGGTAGAATGATTGTGGACTGTCTCAAGAACAGGCTTTTTCATCAGCTGGTAGGTTAGGCGAATGGCCAACATCACCCACTTAGAAAAGCTCTGCGACGCCCTGCATAGCACACCTGGACCTCCGATGGTTGGGAGCCCGGGATTGTGAGCAGGTCCAAGAGTGGGTCCTGGGATGAGACCAGGAGCAGGATTGCGACTGGGGTCTCGAGCAGGATCGGCTTCCGTGTGACAGTGGATGCTCCACAGGCAGCAGAGGCAGAGGATGATTTAAGCAGGGTTGCCCAGCCTGAGGTGAACTTGAGGAATGATGAGGATCGGTTCCAAGTGAGACCCACACAATTTGAACATCCGGAGATGAGTCATGGACTTCCCCTTCCGAGACAGTGTCTGGAACCTCACCTGCGGGATGGGGGGGATTCTTGGCCTCTGGAAGAGTTGTGGCAAGGAAGACTGTTGCAGGATTGAGTCAAAGACGCTGTTGAGACCCTACCCCAAATTGGGGAGAGTGACCGCCAACGCAGGGTGAGGCTAAGAGAATGGTAGTCCCGTTATTCACAGGACCTTTCCTGGAGAGGAGTATTCACGAGGGTCATCCCAATGCTCATGGGACCAACTCTGGCAAGGGGAATGGTTCCCAGACTCCTTGCTGGCCTTCTTCTTTGGCTTCTTATGAGGCAGTTCCCCAAAGGGGGGGTTCTGGGAAGTTGAGTTGGACTCAGGAGCAAACATAGGACCTTCACTGGCCGTCAAAGAAGAGGGAATGAGATGGATCATTTTGTGGTGGTCCCTGGGTGACAGCATAGGCTCTGTAGCTGCACTCAGAGTAGCACCGTGGTTGGTATCATGAGTTGTATCACAGGAGTGACGTGCGGTACCAGACTTCCTGGTGGTCCCTTGCATGCCAGAAGGGATCGAGGCGGACCCGGGACACTCAGAATCCTGAGAAGACTACTGCGTTGCAGCCAATGTCCCCAACAAGGAGGTGTCTTGGTGACAGAACCCATCCCTTATTACTATGCCATAGAGAGAGGGGTGGCGGAAAAGGCATGCTCATATAATAGAGCTTTCAGTCACTTGTCCCGGTTTGAGTGAGCCTGGGGGTGAAAGCCTTACAATGGCGACATGAGCAAACTTTGTGCTTTTCACCCAAGCAGAGGAGGCACTTGGAGTGACCATCCACCTCAGGCATCTTCCCGAAGCAGACAGAACATGTCTTAAAGAACCCCATGGAGGCCATGTTAATGAGGCCTACTAGAGCCGAAACACACAGAGCAACTCACAAGTCCGGAGAAAACAAAACCGACAAGGAGCAATCAACACCATAGTCAGAGAGCAGTCCAAGGTCAAAGTAAGGAGAATAAGCTACTGTAAGTCAAGCCAGTCCAAAGATCAAACTGTGAGAAAAAACAAGGCTCAGAGAAACATTCCTTGATGCTGCTAACACAGCCAGAAAAAAAAGAACTGACGCATTTAGACAAGAAGGGAGCTTATATAGGTCAGAGGATGGTGGGTGGGGCTACTGTCCAAAATCTGTATAATGAGGTTCTAGAAGGTTCCGAAATGCTCCGCCAGGGTTGGTTTAAGGGACCCACAGTACCTGCAGCTGCAGGGGGCCCTGGAGCCACAGGGCCCCCCATCCCAACGCATGCCCCCAGCAGCCTAGCACATGTGCGCTAATCTTCCCTGCTGCCCACAACGCACTCCCGCCCCCTGCCGCGGTCCACCCTGGGCAGCATTCCCCATGGGGTGGCACTCTCAGCCAGCCAGGCAGCAGCCACGGGCTCCCCCCTCCTGCCCTAGTTGCCCGTCCGACCTCCTGCCTCTCTGGCCAGCTGCGTTCCAAGCAGCCAAACACAACCAGGCAGGGCAAAGGGGAGCGGGGGAAGAAGTGGTGGCAGCCAGAAATCCCCGACTCCCGCCCACTCCCTGCCCACCAGCACCATGCTCCTGATGCCCCCGATGCCCATGGCCACTGACCCCCCTAGGAGCACTGGCCGCCCCCTGGGAGGCCAAGCCCAGCCCTGGCACCTCAGAGCAGAAGCAGCTGCTGACCCTCCTGGCTTTGCCCCACACCTTGGCTGGCTCCTCCGGTACCTCTGGGCAGGAGCAGTGGTAGCAGGAAGTGGCCCAGTCTGGAGCTTGACTTGGAAGCACAGCCACCAGGAGGAGGGGGAGGGGGACAGAGGAGCAGCTGCCCAGGAGTGAAGGGGACGGCTAGGAAGAGGCTGGTGATGCTGCCCGCCAAGGAAGGAGAGACAGTGAGTGTCGAGAGAGGGGGCTTCGGGGCCTTTCCCACATGTAAACAGGCTCGCCATCACTTACTCAGATCAATTAGGTTCAGATTAGCTAACCAACCTTCACCGTTTCTGTGCAGAAGACCTTTTTTTTCCTTCAGACCCTGGCCTACCCACAGGGTTGTTGTGAGGATAAAAGAAAGGAAGCCAAATAGGCTACTTTGAGGTGATTAGAGCAATATAAGCATATACTTTACAAACAAATATGATAAATTAGAAGCTTGAAATGGCAGCCATCTCCCTTCTTTTTCCTTCTCACAGCTTTAGGGCCCTGATTCTGAACCGGGGGAAGGTCTCATGTTCTCCCCCCCCCCAAGAGAAGAGCCCTGCCCTTTAATCCTATCTGGCTGAATGTAGTTACAGTTCTCCTTGTGAGCAGGAGTCTGCCTGAGCAGGGTTCTCAGTCTATATGTATATAATTATCTTCGGTATGTTGTCATTTGCAGTGTTCTGATTGGCTGCTTAGGGAACTGACCAACCAGTCACAGGTCTGTTGGACAGCTAATCAGCACACTGGGGGTGGGACCATGTAGATTCCAAACATGGCTGCCAGAGAGGGAGAGGGAGTAGCAGGAGGTAGATGTGGTGTGTGCTGGAGTGCAGGGTGTGGGGGCCAAGGGTTAGAACGAGTGGAGGGGGGCAGAAAGAGTGGAGGGGGGCAGCACGGGGAAGAACAAGTGGGGGGGGAGAAAGTGTGGAGGGGAGCAGCAGGGGGTAGAACAAGCAAAGGGGTGGGGGGGAAGAACAAGCGGAGGGGGAGACAGGGGGGAAGAGAGAGCAGAGGGGGTGGGGGGCAGAATGAGCAGAGGGGGGCAGAAAGAGTGGAGGGGCAGCAGGGGGCAGAACAATTGGAGGGGAGCATAATGAGTGGAGGGGGTTGGCAGGAGACAGAAAGAATGGAGGGGGTGGCAGGGGGCAGAAAAAGCAGAGTGGGACGGCAGGGGGCAGAACAAGTGGAGGGGACAGAAAGAGTGGGGGGGGCAAGTTAAAACCACCAGCCTACCTCAAAGGGTTCTCATGAGGTCTCCTGGACATTTTGGGGAGAGTTTTTAAATGGCGTATGGTACGCTGGGTCCAGCTAGTTACATGGAATCCAGTAATTGGATTCTGCTGAACTTAGCAACAGTCTCTATTCAGACCTTCCTCATCAACACTTGAATATCAGGAGTGGATAGAATTGGGCATCCCCAAGGCAGAACTGGGCTTGTAAAAGGGTTATGAAGCCATGGTTGAATGAATAAATGAAAAGAATGAAGTACATTTTTAAATAGCTCATTACCTGCAATGTGTTTATGGCAACAGAGTTCAGATTCGTACCTGGAACTGATGGCTGAAAGGTCCATAGAGCCATGAGCAGAAATAACCATTAACTAATATGTGGGAAAAGGATGGAATATGTTATAATGGAAGTTATTGTGGAAAAAAATCAATACAGTGTTCATATGGGAAAACCATAGGTTACTTTTTTCTTATATAGCAAATCTTTAAAATTCTTGCAGCAAACCTCAACACAACAGGAAAGGCCACCCCCACCCCCTGTTCTGCTGTACAATCTGTTGTCATGCTTAAACAGACTCTGAAGTCAGGGACAATTTGCTCTAACAAAAAAAGAGATGTAGCTTTGAAAACTATTTTAAATTCAATGTTTGGAACACATGCTTCTGTTGCCTTAGACCTGTTCTTTGGTTTCTCAAACCATGGAGGAATATTTTAGAATTCTGTTACTTTCATGTAGAAGTTGTTAATGCAAAATTCCTGTTTCTGGTATTTGGGGAGTCTTTTACATACTTGGACCATCTCTTTAGCATACTTTTATACCATCTCTGGAGCAATAAGACTCTTTAATATACTTGTTGACAATGCAAAATTACTGTGTGTAGTATTTTTCAACACATATACATGGATAGTAAAAATGCATTATGTAACATGGGAGATAAACTTTTCTGCAGGGCTCTAATGTCCAATGGAGTTCTAGACCCAAAGCCTGGGTCCTACTGTTAGTCCCAAGTAGAGTAGATCTGCTGAATCAATGGAAAATACTTTTGTGTTGTGTCACAATTCAATGATTGATTCAGTACATCTACTCTACAGGTTGTCTATATAAGACAATAAAATGTGGATTGGTGCACAGTAGCACCAATTTGCAGCAGCGTCCATTTGTCTCCATGGTTTTTTGGCAGCATTGTATGGATGCAAAGTTATCTGTGTTTGATGTTCACACAGGCACGCCTGTGAATCAAGATGGTGGGCGCAGGTGAATTATTCATATTTTTATTCTCCCCCAGTTGCTCCTGCTGAACAGTATTTTTTAAAAGTAAATCCAAGGTGTGGAAGTGCAACCTTCTGCTTAAACAGGCTTAAAAAAAAACATTTTGTCACCTCAGCGCGTGATCACTACCATGAACATTCAACATGGCAGTTCCAGTTACTTCATTTCCAGCAAGCTTCACCCCCTGCACACATCTGACCAATTAGCAATCCACTTCCATCCTTGCCAAAAATGCACTGCAATCCGAATCGGTTGTCCCAATGAGCAGGAATGTGCATTTCCCTCACAGTTTTTTTTAAAAAACCTTTGGGGAAAACCACAAAGGCTTTTCCAGTGCAGTATACACCATTCTCCCCCTTCCAAAAATGATGAATCACCACAGGATCCCATTTAGACAAAAGGTATTGTCCTCGAATTCTATGAGGAGTATTTTCATCATTTAGACAAGCCCCTAACTGTGACTAACCATAGAAGAGCTACTTTGCATTCTTTTCCCATAGGAAGCATAGGTGAAACTATGCTCAGCTGGCTTGCTCTTTTCTTATGAGGTGCTTATTTGGGCAGTCTGAAGATGGATGCATGTACAGGCTATGAACAATATCTTTTAATCCTTAAATGAACACCCATTCTTGGGATGCACTTTCTGATAGATAGTTCAGTAAATCAGAAGACTGTTCAACAGAGCAAAATGTAAAAAGCATTGTGCAGAAGCAAAGGAAGGGAGGTTCTACACTCAGAACAACACACTGGAAGCCAACACATGTGACTTCAGCCTTCACTTAAGGAGCCCTCATACATAGTGCTGGAGATATATTTATTTTATTAATTATTTATACCCCGCTCTTCAGCCACAAGGCTATCAGAGCGGCTTACAAATTGTTTTAAGCAATAGCAGTTTACACATCTACAATGCAATAAGCAGCTTCCAATGTGTGTTAGCTAATTGCCCCCACAAGCCAGGTACTCATTTTACCGACCTACGAAAGGATGGAAGGCTGAGTGAACCTTGGGGCCCGCTGGATTCAAACTTGCAACATGGTGATTTAACCACTGCACCACCAGGGCTCCCTTAGATGGCTTTGAGAACCAGTCCCTAATACTTCTGTTTTGCTTGCTATTTAAACTCTTAAAAGAAGTGTTTTGTGTTGATGATAACTTTTCCCTTCCTTCCCTCAAATAACAGCTGAAGAAGAAAAACTGATGTGAAGTACAATCCTGATGCAAAGCCCTTTTAGCCAACACCTCTGTATCCATTGCAAGTGGTTTGGAGAAGAATTTGAAACTGATGTGTCTGTCATATTGATACAATAGCACTGTTCACATTCTGAACCCTCCTTCGAGGTAGGGTGTGATGCCATAGCTTTCTCTCTGTCTGGTTCACATATTAATGGGAAGAGTACAAAATGGAGGGTTTCTTGCATCTCATATCGTTTCTTCATATGGATGTATGGGGAATGCCATAGAGAGTTTCTCCTTAGAACCTCTGAACACCATTATAAAACATCTATTGATTTTCTCTCTTGCTTGCTTGCACTCATAGGCTGACACTGCATTCATTTCTCCCTCTTTCTCTTTTTCATCTTGTGAGATTGAAATATGCTATTACTTCAAGTGTTGCTGTCAAATGTTTTCTAAGAAAAATAACAGCTGTGTGACAAAATTATAATTATAGCCAGGTTTCAGGAGGACATAGGCCAACATTATTCAGGCATTGGCTTCCCATGGCTGGTGCATCACTGTTGCCCTTCAGACCTTCTCTTCCTTCTCCTCCTTACCTGGGGCTCATTTACACTACAAAATTATAGTGCCATGATTCCACTTTAACCGCAGTGGCTGCATCCTATGGAATCATGGGGCCCAGACTTGCCTAGGTCACCCTGCTTGTACTCAAGTAGCAGGAACAGTGAGTGCTGCAGGCCTGTAATGACACTGGGTGCCAGCTTCTTTTTCCAGGAGCCTTTGTGGTTTCACAGACTTCTGGAGAATGGTGCAAATGGCCATCTGATCCAGGCAAAGATTGATCAGCCAGCTAGCAGTGAAATTAAGCTTTTGAAGTTTTCAGTGAGGTCTGCCTGCTGTGTATATATGTGGCACCCCAAGGCCAGCTCCTTCATTTGGTTTCAGAGTGATTTCCCCAGCCTCTCTCCTTAAGTTGTTAAAGCTGGTTCCTGATTGATGTCTTGTTGGTCACAATTTTGGTGGGTTGGGCATGCGGCCAGATAAAAGTGGGGGTCATTGGCATAAGAACATGTTATCCATGGTTAATGAGGATCCCCTTAAGGGACCTTGGGGCTGAGGAAAATAGGGCACACCTTGGTGAGGGGTATGGTCTGCCTGGCCTCAGTCCTAGCTGATAGGAGAACTTATGCCCATCTGGGATCTGTCATGCTGGTTTCCTTCCAACAGTCAAGGCTGGCAGGATGATAGTTTGATCAGATGGCAAACAGGTCACCTGACATTGGTGTCTGTGCCCCATGCCATGCCAATTTCTCTCAGCTGTAATCAGTTGTGGTCTGTTTTGCCAAGATGATATGTGGTGATTTCAATGATGCACTGGCCTCTATCTCACCACTGAATCCTGGAATCTATGGTTTGGCCAGAGACACTCTAGCTAAGAATTCTTTTTATAAAAACACCACTTGCTAAACTGAAAAACTGCTCCCATGGCAGTTAAAGTGGCATCATGGCACTATAACTGTGTGATGTGAGAGGGCCCCTCAAGATAGCCGTGTAATGTGTCATGGGTAGTGTGGAGATTGTATTATATTGTAGTGGTGATAATGTATTGTTTGTTTGTTTGTGATGTATTGTATTGTATTGTTCATATTGTTTTGTCTTATTTTGTCAGATGAAGTTGAGTGAGAATGATTGGAATGATATATTTAATAAAAATATATTTTTTTTAAAAAAAGATATCAGTGAATTCTTCTATTCCTCCCCCCGCAGCTGCATATAGAACATCCAGCTGCTCAAGGCTGCAGTCCTGCGGGGCTCCATTTTAAATACAAGTCTTGTCCTTAGCTAAATTGTAGTGTGTGGTCAGACACTACCTTTGTGAGCATGTGGCCAATGAGGGGATTGTTTTCTTCCTGCTTTGGTCTTCTTAGCTACCAGCCATGTGTTTTTATTACTGTTGTTTCCAACCTATGATGATCTTAAGGTGAATCTGTTATGGGTTTTTCTTCGCAAGATTTCTTCAAAGGGAGGTTGCCATTTCCTTCCTCTGAAGCTGAGAGACTGTGACTCACCCAAGGTCACCCAGTGGGCTTCCATGGCTGAGAAGGAATTTGAACCCAGGTCTCCTGGAATATCAAACCATTATACCACACTGGCTCAATAGCAGTCATGCTACCAGTCATGATTCCTTCCAGCTGGGTGTGTCTGAGCCTGGAGACTATGGACTTTTTCAGATGAGTCTTTTACAGCGCAAGCAGCCTCATCGCATTGCGAGGCTGCTGCGCTGCAGGACGTCCCTTTCGGATGACGCTCTCCCCTGCTGGTACTGTTGCGTTAACACGGGGACACTGTAGTTGACCGTGATTAGAAAACCGCCAAATATAACACTGCAGTGTCCCTGCAGTAATGCAACAGTACCAGCAGGGGAGAGCATCATCCGAAAGGGATGCCCTGCAGTGCAGCAGCCTCGCATCGGGGGCGAGGCTGCTTGCGCTGTAAAAGACTCATCCGAAAAAGTCCTAAATCAGATGGTGATTTTGAAGCACCCATTGCAAGGAGGAGATGCTTAGCTCTTTGCATATACTGGGCACTGGTGTGGTATGCAGTACATGGATGCACCATGTAGTTGCTAGAAGGATAGTTTTCTTGTTGTATCTTAGGGTTGGCAGAAGATTAAGATTTCAAGAACAGAAGGATTATGGAAAGTTGCTGTGCCCTAAACTCTTGAAGATTAATTAGCCAAAAATATATCTCAGGCATTTCTTATGCCTTCAAAAACAGAGATGAAAGTTCATCTGAGCTACTTTATGAACCTGTGTGACCTGTAAAAAGTTTTTCCTTTTTCTTTTTACACCTCCCTACCTCCCTGAATGCTATCTTTATACAGTGAAGATAGAATATCACGTCAGTCTGCAAGTGCTAATCCATACAGAGAGTTCCTCTGCTACATCACTACTGGAGACATGTATTCTAATGGAGCATGAAATGGCATGAGAATGACTGACCTTCTGTGACTGTGTCACCATGCTTATATAAAGTGGTCATGTTGTTGTTATTGTTTATTCTTCTTTTTGGAAACCTTTTTCTTTTAAAAAGACTCTAGGCATCTTACATATAAAATATACATAAGTTGAAACATTTTTTTAATTATATAAGATAGCAGTACACTTCTTCCCAAGAAAACTGATTTTTTTTACATTATTTTTATTGATAGTTTTAATCACAATTAAAAAATAAAAAATAAAAACATATATATATATATATATATATATATATATGCATACATAAATTCTTCTATTTATCTTCTGTACAATCCATTTTCTTCCAGCCGAGAAATACAAGTTTACAAAAATATGCAAAAGTATATGTATATACTTAAGTTCATCTTCCCCAGGTTTCTCAACCTATTCTTTCTCATCTATTCTTTCTCGGTTCTTTTTATAATTATTTACTCTGTTCCCTGTTCTTTCTTTCTTTTACCTCTTATCTGTCTTTACTTCCTATTACTACTGCCTCTCCTTCTGGTATCTCATTTTCTTTATCACTAAAGTCTAACCTCTTTGACATTCAAATTAATTTTATCTGCATCTACCTTATATTTGGATTTTTTTTCTCTCTCTCTCTTTTCTATATCAGCTTTTATATTTTGAATTCTACTATGTCAATTTGTTGTCTTACTGTTCTTCCTTTGACTGAGGTTTCGTATTTCTATATTTCTCTGCTTCACATGTCCTTCATCTAAAGTTTAGTGTTGCTTCTTTTCCCCATTTTCTTTCCCATATTGGAACTAAGCAATTCCATTCTTCTTTGAATTCATTTTCTTTTTTATCATTTAACAACATTGTAAGCTTATCTAATACAGCTGTTTCATGTAGCTTGACCAACCACTCCTCTATATCTGGAGTTTCCGGGTTTTTCCAATATTTTGCATATACCAGCCTAGCTGTAGTTTTCAGTATTGTTTTCAGTATTACAGAATGAACCTTTTTCCAGAATTTCCTTGCTTTAGGGCATTGCCACCAAATATGATAAAATGTACCTCTTTCCACCCCGCATTTCCAACATCTGTCATTTCTGGTTTTATACATTTTGGCGATCATATATGGTGTTAGATGCCACCTATAAGGCATCTTGTAATAATTTTCCTTCAGGTCTTGGCTTTTAGTAAATTTTAAATTTTTATCCCAAGACCTTTCCCATTGTTCTAATGTTGGTGAAAAGCCCATATTTTGTGCCCATTTAATCATGTTGTTCTTCACTGTTTCCTCTTCCATATCAACTGTTAATAGTAGTCTATATACTTTAGAGATTACCTTTTCTTTTTCATTTCTTAATATTTGGTCCAATTCTGTATATTTTCTTTCAATTCCGGTCAGTTTCATGTCCTGTATAAATTTCTCCCTGATTTGTCTATACAGAAACCAGTGGCATTGCCACTGCTCTTCTTCCAATTCTTCCCTTGTTTTTATACTCCACTGGTCTCCTTTTACTTTTAGGATTTCTTCATAAGTCAACCATTTATCCTTACTTAGATTTTCTTTTTTGTGAAAGGCCTCGTGTGTCGATGTCCATAACTGTATCTTCCTTGAAATTTTACCCCTACATTTCTGCCACACACTTAATAAAGCCCTTCTTATGAAATGATGTTTGAAGTCCTTGTGTACTTCTGCTTTGTTATATATTAAATATGCGTGCCACCCGAATCTGTTATTAAAGCCTTCTAACGCCAACAATTTTTCGTCTTCCAAATTTACCCACTTTTCTATCCAAGTCAGGCAGCACGCATAATAATATAATTTCAGATTTGGTAGTTGAAATCCTCCTCTTTCTCTCCTTTCATGTAGTATTTTCCACCTGACCCTAGGCTTCTTACCTTGCCATACAAATCTTGATAATTCTTTATTCCAATCTTTGAATGGGATATCGTTCCTTATAATCGGTATATTCTGGAACCAGAACATCATTTTTGGTAATATATTCATCTTTATTAGGGATATCCTTCCTAATAATGATAATTTTAATTTTCCCCATTGTTGTAATTCTTTCTTTATGTTGTTCCATCCTTTAATATAATTATTTTTGAATAGCTCTGTATTTGTATTTGTTACTATTATTCCTAAGTATCTTACCTTTTTCTCTATATTAAATTTGGACACTTCCTTCAATTCTTTTTCTTCTTTTGTTGTCAAATTTTTTGTTATCATCACTGTTTTTTCCCTATTAATTTTAAGTCCCACCAAATCTCTGAATTTTTCTAATGTTAATAATAATTTCTTTATGCTCTCCATTGGGTTTTCCAAACATATAACTAAGTCATCTGCGTAAGCTTTTAATTTATATTTATAATTCTGGATTTTCAATCCTTTTATTTCTTCATCAGCTCTTATTTTCCTGTTCAAGATTTCCAAAATCATAATAAAAAGCAATGGGGAAAGGGGACATCCTTGCCTTGTTCCTTTCAAGATGTTGCATGTTGGTGATTTTTCCCCATTTACAATTATTTTTGCCGTTTGATCTTTATATATTGATTTTATCCAATTAATAAAATTCTCTCCTAGGTTCATCTCTTCCAATACTTCAAACATAAATTCCCAATTTAGATTATCAAACGCTTTTTCAGCGTCGATAAAAATCAAACTTAGTTTCTTATGATTTTGTTTTTCAAAATATTCCAGAATATCTATCACCGTTCTTATGTTGTTTCTTAGGTATCTGTTTGGTAGAAAACCGCTTGGATCTTCATGTATCCAGTTCTTTAGTATTTCCTTTAGTCTTTCTGCTATTATAAATGTAAAGATCTTATAGTCCAAATTTAACAAAGAGATTGGTCTGTAATTTTTTATTTCTTTAGGATCTTTCGTTTCTTTCGGAATCAGACTTATATTTGCTTCTCCCCATGTTTTTGGTATTTTCCCTTCTTGGATATTGTTTATTATCTGATGTAGAGGCATCATTAATTCTTCACCAAATGTTTTGTAATATAGGGCTGTGAGACCATCTGGTCCTGCCGCTTTCCCTAATTTTAATTTTCTTATAGCTATCTGAATTTCTTCCATTGAGATTTTTTTATTTAACTCCTTCCTCTGATCCTCTGTTATCTGTGGTATTTTCTCTCTCTGTAAATATTCCTTGATCTTTTCTTTTTTTTCTTCTGTTTGTTTTTGCTCCTTATATAATCCAGAGAAGTAATTATAGAACAATTTCTTAATTTCCTTTTGCTGACTATATGATTTTTCACCTACTCTTATTTCAGAAATTATTTTTTTCTCTTTCTCTTTTCTTGGCATGTAAGATAACCATTTCCCTGGTTTGTTTGCGTTCTCAAAGTATTTTTGCTTTGTATATCTTAGTTTTCTTTCTATCTCATCCGTCACTCCCAAATTTATTTGGTTCTGTAAAATCTTAATCTCATTAATTAATTTTGTCTTTTTGGGATTATTCTTCAATTCTTGTTCTTTTGTCTCTATTTTCTCTTCTAGTTGTTTCACTTTTTCTCTTCTTTTCCTTTTTTGCTCTATTTCTTTTTGAATGAAAAAGCCTCGAATCACTGCATTACTGGTATCCCAGACTATATCCATTGCTGTACCTCTTCCCGTATTTTCCTCAAAAAATATCTTAAAGTTTCTTTTGCTTTCTGCACTGTTTCATCATTCTTCAGCAAATAGTCTTTTAATTTCCATGAGAATTCTTTTTTGTTTGTTTTCAGGGATAACAGTATTGGGCAGTGATCAGAGAACAATCTATTCTTTATCTCTATCTTCTGTATTCTTTTGCAAATGCTTTTAGACATCCAAATCATGTCAATTCTTGACCAAGATTGATGTCTGTCCGAAAAGCATGTGTATTCTATTTTTTTTCCGTATGTCTCTCTCCAAGTATCTACTAACGCTAAATTCTCCATCATCTCAAAACATTCTTTTGCTAATTTCCCTCTATTTTCCTTTCCTTTCTTTTTGTTAGATCTATCAAGGGATGGGTCTAGTACCCCATTCCAGTCCCCCATCATGATTAATTCGTCAAATTCCAATTCTAGGATTTCCTTCCATAATTTAGAATAGAATTTTGCTTTATTATCTAAGGCTGCATATAATCCCACCACTAATATCTTAGTGTTTTCAAAAAAATACTTCTATTCCTATAAATCTGCCTTCTGGGTCTTTGAGTACTTCTTTTGCTTCAAATTTTCTGTCTTTATATATTATCACACCTTTTTTTTCTTTTCAGTTGTTGCAGCGAAGAACTCACCTAGTTTCGGATTTTTCATGAATTTAAGGTCTTTATTTTTGATATGTATTTCCTGTAAACATATAATATCTAACTTCTGCTTTTCCAGATAGTGAAAGATTTTTTTCCTTTTCTGCGGAATATTCATACCTCGTATATTCCATGTTAGGATTTTTTTTTATCATTTTAACTCTTGCTTTTAGTTTCTTTCTTTCTTTTTTTCTCTTTAACTTTCTTTACCCCTCTTTTCCTTCTTCTTGTTCTAGTCTATCCTTAGCTTTTATCTCTATTTCCTCCTCTGACACTTCTCTTTCTTCCTTGCTTTCTTCTTCTTCTACTTCTTCTTCCCCTTCTTCCTCTTCTTCTCTTTCAATTTCGCCCTCTTCCTCTCTCTCCTTTCTTTCTCTGTTCTGAGTTTCTATATCTGGTGGTTCCTTAGATTTTCTTCTTATTATTGTTCTTTTCCTATTACTACTCCTTCCTTTATCCTCTATCTTTCTTTCTGTCTGATCCTCTTCTCTACTTAATTTTTTAAGAACGTCTTTAGCTTTCTCTATGTTGTTTATTTTATACTTCCTGGATCTGCAAGTAAATGATACCCCCTCTATCTTTTCCCATCTATACTGTATTTCTTTTCTTCTCAATTCTTGAGTCAGGAAGCTATATTCCTTTCTTTTCTTTAGGATTGTTGAGGGTATATCCTTAAATATCTTAATTTCCCTTCCTTCTATTCTTAGTGTTTCTTCATAAGCTCTGTTTATTACTATGTCCTTCACTCTCTCTCTTAGGAAATATATCACAATATCTCTCGGAACTTTATTTTTTTTTTGCTACCCATGATTCAATTCTGAACATCTTATCTATTTCCAAGTCCAGTTGTTCCGGCAACCAACCAATAAATTTGGCTAGGTCTGGTACTACTCTCATGTACAAATCTTCAACCTCTTTTTCTTCTAATCCTCTAATTTTTACACATTTTGATCTATTTTTCAATTCTATTATCGTTTCTTTGGTATCTTCTTGCTGCTTTCTCCCTTCCAGTTCATTAGTTCTTAATTCTATCTTTTCTGTTTTTTGCTCCAAATTCTTAATTTTCTCTTCCATTTGAGATAATGTCTTTGTATTTTCCTCAATTTTTTTCCTAATTTGTCTAATTCTTTTTTGAAGTCTGCTTTTAGTTCTTCTCTTAATTCTTTCATCTCGTGTTTAATTTCCATCCTTATTTCTTTTCCCATTTTTCTCATTTCTTCTAATAATATTTCATTAGCATCTATCGTTTTTGTTGGAAGTTCTATCGAGGGTCTCCTTAGACTCTGCAGCTGTGCAATATGTCTCCTTGTTCCTGTTGCCATGTTTGCTTTCAATATACCAATTTATTCAATATTCCAATTTGTTTCAATAGGCCTCTCTTCCTATTCCTGATCTTTTTTTCTTTCTTTTTTTTCTAACCCCCTTTGTTTGTTTGTTTGTTTTACCTTAGTTAACCCAATTTTTTTTCCTTAGTTAACCCAATTTCTCATAGACTTCTTTGCCCTTAATAGGGTTACTCCTTCTTATAGGGTTGCTCCTTAATAGGGCTGCTTCTTCTAATATCAATATCAATCACACTGTTACCATATCAATCGCACTATTACAACATCAATCAATATCAATCAATATCACAATATCAATATCAGTTAATATCACAGTTAATATCCTTAGAATCCAGTTTTCCTCATATTTCCAATTTTCAAATTTCTGATACAAAAATTATTAACTCTCAACCTTAAAATTTTCAGGCTGAGTGTTAATTTTAAATAATATTTTCAAAGAATAATATTTTCAAGTTTCTTAATATCTCTAAGGTTCCATTCAAATACTTGTCTTTTACTTTCTTGTTTTCTCTTTTTCTTCTTTTTTCCCCTTTTCTTTTCTAAATATTTAAACAATTTGTCTTCTAATTAGCATTTCTTCTCCTTCTCAATCAATTTTTCCCATTTGCGCATTGACAATAAATCACCATTCCACTAACCCCTTATATATGTTAGTTTCCCCACATTGGAAATTAATTTAAATTAAACCAAATTAAATTTAAATTGAATTAAATTAATTACGTACCACCTTACACTTCCCGCCAATTTCTAACAGGAATCTAACCGGACAAATCTCACCCCACTTATTTGTACAGCTTCTTTTCAATTTATTATCTTCCCCCTTATATTCTGTCTCCTCTCATAAACAGTCTTACTTTTCTAATTTATTTCTAGTCCTATTTTCGTTGCTGCCGCCTTTTAAAAGCTTCTTCCACAGCTGTTCTCAGATCGTTTTCCCGCTGTCTGTTATTTCTCCTTCCCCGCCAGGTTTTCTATGACCATGAAGTTTTCTCCACTTCCTTACGGTCGACCCTATCTCTTCTTATACAATGTCTCTTTAAGGCTTCAGCTTCAGCTTCAGCTCCGTTCTTGTTTCTCCATGCAGTCCGTCAAGTCATGTAGTCAGTTAAACACAATCAAACATTCCTCTTCTCCAGCTGTTTAGATCCGCTGTGTCCTTCAAATTAAAGATTTTACACTGTCCTCCTCTTCAGCTTTCTTCTCTTTAAGTCCTTTAGTTAATTATTTCAAACCGCCAAACCTCCAAACCACCAAGCTTTGTTTCTGAATGGGGACCCGCTGTTCGTTTATTTATTTATTTTTTCTCCCTCCATCTTCCAGTCCTGGGTGTTCCCCACCTTTCTACTGCGGGGGCTTCCACTTCCTCTCCCCCTCCACACGCTCCCCTTGTAGTAGAGTATTACCTTCTTCGAGGATTTACCACCAGATTTTCCTCTTAATTTTGTTGCTTAGTTTAAAAGTGGTGACGACAGCGTTTGTGCTGCTTATTAGGCAGCTACCGCATGGGGCTGTGCTTGGCTCCACGACCGCCTCAGCCTTCTCCCGGCCACTCCCGCTCTTCAATCTCTCTCCACTTTCACCTCCTTTTTCCGTGGCTCACGGGCTGGCACCGGTCTTCGCGGAGCGCCTCTGAACCCCTTATTCCTAAGAGGTGGTTTGCTCTGCCCGTTTTTACTTCAGATTCTAACCCCGTGCGTGGTCGTGTCTAAGCTCTCCTGCTCAACACATCTGTTCATGCCGCCATCTTCACCGGAAGTCCCAAGAAAACTGATTTTTGGCTGGCATTCTGTATTGCAGTTATGGATTTGTAACCTAGAGTTGAAGATCTGTAACTGCTCTATACAAGGTCTGTCTATTAAATAACAAGACTGTGTTTCCACCTTTCAGTCAAATCAGGGAGAACTGATTGTGAATGCTTGAGTGGTGACATTGAACATGTCTGAACCTGCATGATGAACATCAGTACTCAAGGCCATTCAGTTAATTGTCAATCATCATTTAAAGAAGCTGTGCTGTCTGTTGTGTGCTGGAAAAATGCTAAGTTTAAAAGTCAAGCAATGTGACATTTTGCAGCAACTTGAGGCGGACCAAATCTTTTTCAAAAGGTCATAACTTGTGATGAAACCAGGGGGCCGGTTCCACGATAGGAAAAAGTTCGCAAGATTCCGGATTACCGTTCTTTCGCATCAGGAGCTCATAAATCACATGAATCCTGGCATATTCGGAAGATGCAGCCAGATGCAGCCACTTTCGGTTTTCCTTAGTTCACACAGGCAAAGGGGAGGGATCGCCTCCAGATGATTAAAGCCAGGCAGGAGGCGGGGAGGGAGCAAGGAGGGGGTCATGGAGACCATAAATAATGAGAGGGAAGAAAAGGACAAACAAACAAGAGATCGAAAGAGTGATATGTCAACTTTCCCGTCTTCCCCAGCCCCAAAAGGCTTCTATAAAGAAAGGAGTGAATGAAAGCACGAACAAGCAAAAGAATGGTGGAGCGATCTCCTTCCCTTCCCTTCACGCATGCACACACAAACACACACCACAGAAGCAGGGGGCTAGCCTCATTCCTGATTGTTTTCCCTGCCTCTGAAGCCTTGAATAAAGGCAAGTGAAGGGAAGGACAAACAAACAAAAGGACGAACATGCGATCGGCTGTTTCCCTGCACACATGAATGCACACACAAACACTCACACCAGCGAAGCAGGGGCTTGTAGCAATCATCTTCCCAACCCCCAAAGCCTTCCTTTGAAACAGACAGGAAGGGCTCAGAGCAGATTTTCCAAAGTGGGCTGCAAGCAGAAGAAGGGTGAATTTCTTCTCTTCAACCCCTTAGTCTATTCAGATAAAGCAGAATGGTCACTCCAACCAATCAGGATTCAGCTCTGCTCACAGTAATTTGAAAAGGTCGATGCCAGTTTACACGATGATTAGTTCCCATGATAAATTATGTGCATTTTTGTGAACTTAATCAAAAAAGTCTGGAAAACTAGCGAAAGCTGATACTGCACAACTTATGGGTTTTTTGCACTCCCTCCTTCTGAAAAGGGCGCTGTTGCTTCGAAATGCATGGGAACTATCAGGCTTCTTGTCGCATTCTTTGAGGATTTATTTTGCCATGTAAACGACCCCCTGGATCTTCCAATATGATCCTGAAACAAAATGACAGTCAATGCACTGGAAAACACCACCATCACCAAGAATGTAAAAAGCACGTCAAAGCAAGTCCACATCCAAAACCATGCTCATTGATATTATTTTTTTTAACATCAAGGGTGTAATTTTGGCAGAATGGGTTCCAGAAGGCAGAACAGTGATCCAGCATTATTATGAGGAAGTTTTGACAAAGTTGAGAGAAAGAGTCAGGAAAAAAAAAGGCCAGAACTGTGGGGAAATGGTTTCATTCGTCATCAAGACAATGTGCCTGCTTCTACAACACTTTCTGCAAAGCAGTTTTTGGCCGATAAACACATTACTACACTTGAACATCCTCCATGTTCACCAAATTTTGGCACCATGTGACTTTTTTATTTTCCCTAAAGTGAAATCTGTGCTTAAAGGAACATGTTTTGAATCAATTGATGCAGTACAAAGAAAATGGCAGAACTGTTGAAACAGCTGACAGCAACTGATCTGCTCCATGCCTTCGACCAGTGGGAAACAAGACTGCATCAGTGTGCAAGTGTGAATGGGGAGTATATTGAAGGGGGCAAGCATTAGAATTGTAATACATATAAATAAAGATGAGTTATTGTATCAGCCTTGTTAGTTAACAGACAGACCTCATATTCAGTAAGACTATGAAGTCTTACGGTACTTTAAGACCATGGAAATGCCCACCAGAAAGCCAGTGAGACATAGTGGTTTGAGTGCTGGACAAGGACTCTGGAGATCAGGGTTCAAAACCCTGCTCGGCCATGGAAACCCACTTTGTGACCTTGGGCAAGTCACACTTTCTCAGCCCCAGAGGAAGTCCAAGGCAAACCTCCTCTGAAGAAATATGGTCAAGAAAACCCCATGATAGGTTTGCCTTAGGGTTGCCATGAGTAGGACATCACTTGAAAGCACACAACAGAGATTAAAGAGATTCCATCTAAACGTTAGGAAGAACTTCCTATGGTAAGAGCTGTTCAACAGCGGAATACACTGCCTTGGAGTGTGGTGGAGTCCCCTTCTTTGGAGGTTTTAAACAGAGGCTGGATGGCCATCTGTTGGGGGTGCTTTGAGTGTGCATTCCTCCATGGCAGGGGGTTGGACTGGATGACCCTTGTGGTCTCTTCCAACTCTATGATTCTATGATTTTATGAAAAACAAACATCAAAATGCCCACCAAGCCACCTTAACATCCAGAAGCCTACTTTAATTGAAGGAAATCTGTTTAGCTGCTGATTGAGGTGCAAGAAGAAAAATGTTTCCAGTCCCCTCACACTGGCAAGTAAGGCTGCAATGATCAGAAACAGGACTCTTGTCACAATTCCTCATTGCAGCCTCTCTCACTGGTGGAAGGAGGTTGGAAGCATCATTTTGTCTGTGCCCTGATCAGCAGCTGAACAGACCTCCTTTGCCCAATGTGGCTGATGGCTGTTAAGGTAGGCTTGAGGGGTTGGGCCAGAGGACTTTACTTAGTTATGTATACATACCTAAGTAGCCAATGTAGAATACTTGTGGTTGTTGTTATGTGCCTTCAAGTCAAATTCAACTTATGAGGACCCTACCATGGTAGAAAGCCAGTGTGGTATAGTGGTTTGAGCACTGGACTACAACTCTGGAGACCAGGGTTCGAATACCTGCACAGTCATGGAAACCTACTAGGTGACCTTGGGCAAGTCACACTCTCTCAGCCTCAGAAGCAGGCAAAGGCAACCCCCCTCTGAACAAATCTTGCCAAGATACCCCTGTGATAAGTTTGCCTTAGGGTCGCTATAAGTCAGAAACGACTTGAAGACACACAACAACAGCATGGGTTTTCTTGGAAAGAGTTGTTCGGATGAGGTTTATCATTGCCTTCCTTTTAAGAGGTTGAAAAAAGTAGGGTTTCCCAAGGTCACCCATTGGGTTCCCATGGCTAAGCAGGAACTTGAACCCTGATCTCATAGAGTCCTAGTCCAACCTCAAACTAGTACATCACACTGGCTAATGTTGAGAAATATCAGCTTCAGCCTTCAGCCTTATAGAGAAATTATAGAGTTAATCAATTGGCAAAATCTTGATAATTTAACCAGGGTTTCCTGGAACCCTAGGGTTCCACAAGAGGTTGCTAGGGGTTCTGAGAGATATTGAGGTTGAAAAAATAAAGGTTTTTTTGTTTTGTTTTTTAGCTGCAGATATAATAATTTTTAGGCAGGGTTCCCCTGAGACCTGAAAATTGTTTCAAGGGTTCCACCAAGGTAAAAAAGTTGAGAAAGGCTGATTTAAACCAGCCAATCACATCCCTTCAAAGGCCTGAGGGTAGAGAAATGTCTTAAGGTGGCATTAAAAAGATGATAGTGTTGAAACAAGGCAAGAACATTCCATAAACATCCTGGTCTCTCTCTTGTCACTATCTAATATTCCCAAGCTGGCTTGGCATGTAGACCTTTCTATGGGTTATTCAGCCCTGTCTTTTCTGTACTAGGTAAGGCAAATGTAGGTGTACTCTAGAGCCTAGAGGACCATACTACTCCACTGTGGGCTCTTTTAGAGCTCTGGAGGGTTGCAGTACACTATCATAGCTGCCAGATTTGGGTGACTAGAAGTGATATTGCATTACTCTGACATGCCTTTGGGGTTTATCTATTTAGGGATGTGGAACTCCTTGAAACAGCATTTCAACCCCCCCAAAAAACATTTTTGAAACAGGTAACTTTTCTTTTTGGCCAAAAATGACCCCCCCACACCTACCTTTTCAGCTAGCAGCACCCCAAGCAAAGGTTTCCATGGCACTGCAGATCAGGACATTGGGAAATGACATCTGCAGTGCTCTACCAGTCACAGGGTGGATTGAGACAAACAATTCTGGCAGGGCCCGGGGGGGGGTCTCTCAAGCTGCCTTTTCTTGACATGCCCTTTGACCAGGAGAGTGATGTATGTGCCCCTACACCCCAGTCTGTAGCGCCCCGGAAACCCTTTGGCTGGGGTGCTACCAGGCAGACAAGGCAGGTCTTTTTTTTGTTTTTTTTTTAAAGGGGTGGCTTAATTAGATGTAACTATGATGATGGAGCATCATTATTATAGTTCCATCTGATAATGCCAGATCTTGGCTGGGGGTAGGGTGGGTGCATTCAGCTGAAAATATCTGGAGGGGGTGTGCCAGTGCCAGGGTGGGTGGGTTCAGCAGTGGTGTCTGCCTAAAGGCCACACAAATTCCATCTAAATTGGGGGAAAGTTTCATAAGTTTCCACTTTTATACTGGAAAAGTTAAAAAGAGTAATTTACCTGTGTGTTCCTACAAAGGCCACCTGTATTTGTCAAATGGAGGGATTCTCTTTGCTGCTCTGTCTGCAATCCTCTTGCAGAGGATTACTATGAAATATGAAAGAACAGTGCTAATGTATCTGGCCCCTGTGGTGGCTGAAATACCTTCAGGATGATTTATTTATAACATTTCTTGCTCACCTTTGCTATTGTTCTTTCAAGGTGGGATACACTGTGAACACAAAAAATGCAACAAATATAAATAGAATGCAAAGCCAGAATATATTCTTTCTGATTCAGCCTCTTCATGCCTTGCTCTTTCCACCTTTGAGTTACATCAGGAATAATAATGGGGCCATGTTGTAACTGCACAGTGCTAGCCCCCATGGTTGTTTATGCTATGATTATCCTGATTCAAGAATCACAATATGCCATGTCAAACACTTTTTAGCAGCCAAGGATGCACAGATTCAGGGAAATAGACTATCCATTATATGGCTTTATAAAAGATCCTATTAGAAAGATAAACTTGATTAAGTAGTCTGAGTCCACACTGCTCTGATCCTCTTAATATTTTGCTTGTGATTTATATAATAATTCGAGGATAAAAAGAGAAGGGTTAGTACTTCACTCAGGTCATAAACACACACTAAACCTTGAAAAGGATATGCTCTCCTATAGGAAGCAATTAGCAACACAATTCCATGCATGTCTACTCAGAAATAAGCCACATAGAGTTTAATAGGGCTTACACATGAGTAAGTGGATGTAGGACTTCAGGGCTTAGATCATCTCAGTGTAGCGTAAATATCCACCAGTGAAGTTACACTATGCTTGTGCTACATAATCTCTATATTGAATACCACTGTAGTGCAATGTATGAGATATGGTGAATGTGCACAGCTGTCACGTCATTGCACAATGTGTAATGCACAATGAACAACACAGCTAGGTGATGCATAATGCACATCAACACATTACTCTAGGTACATTATGATGCATCTGTAATGGTTCCACATGCAAAATTCCATCCCAGCGTCAGCTGGATACATCCACGCTGCATTGTTCAGAAAAGTTAGCCTGCATGTGTAGTGCACCTTACTCCTGCGTATATCGCCAACAGGATGTTGGCCCAGGCTAAAAGGGCCACTGCAGAGAGTTCTTAGGACCTCTGAAGCTCCCAAAGCCCTGCTGACAAAAGCTCAGCGGGGGAGAAAATAATGTTGTTGTTGTTCTTGTTGTTAATTGCCATCAAGTTGACTTTGCCTTATGGCAACCCTATGAATGAAACACCCTCAAGATCCCTGGTCATCAACTGCCCTGCTCAGGTCTTGCAGACTCAGGGCTGTGGCTTCCTTCACTGAGTCTATCCATCTGGAAGGAGGTCTTCCTCTTCTCTTACTGCCTTCTACCTTGCCAACCATTATCTTCTTTTCTAGTGAGTCATCTCTTCTCATGATATGCCCAAAGTACAACAGTCCCATTGATTTGTCTCTTTAGCAGAACTCTCCTCCAGCACCACATTTCAAATGAGAAAAGATTTTCCCTCCTCTTTTAAAAAGCTATCATCTAGCTCCTCCCTGGCAAGGGATGTAGGATAAATTATTTATGCCAGTTCCAAGATTGAAGTAATTTCCCCTTGTGCTAGGGACATGTGGAGGAACTGGGAGTGGTTTGGATTTTGCATATCCAAAGCCTTCCCCAAACCACCCATACAATGGTTGTGTCCCTCCCCTCTTTCACTTCCCATGACAAGAGAGCTCCAACAATGGAGAGGGTATGGCTGCAAATGTTTCCTTAGGGACTCAGAGGGGGTAAGGATACTTACCCCATCTGAGTCTGCCCAGGACTCATACACAATACACAAATAGAGCACTTTGATTCTATGTTAACTGCCATGGCTACATCCTATGGATTGTGGTTGGGTTAGAGGCACCAGAGGAGCTCCCTGGCTAAGAATTTGAAGTTTTGTTGTTAACTGACATCAAATTGACTTATGGCAATCCAATGAATGAGAGAACTCCAAATCAACCTATTATCCACAGCTTTGCTCAGGTTTTGCAGACTCAGGTTTGTTGCTTCCTTCATTGAGTCTATCCATCTGGAATGAGGTCTTCCTCTTTTCCTACTGCCTTTTACCTTACCAAGTATTATTGTCTTTTCTAGTGATTAATGTCTTCTAATGATATGGCCAAAGAACAACAGTCTCAGTTTAGCCATCTTGGTTTCTAGGGAGAGTTCAGGCTTGATTTTGCTCTCAGAACCATTTATTAGTCTTTTTAGCAGTCCACGGTATCTGTAGAACTCTTCTCCAGCACCACATTTCAAATAAGTTGATTTTCTTTCTATCAGTTTTCTTCACTGTCCAGTTTTCACAACCATACATAGAAACGGGAAATACGACAGCATGGATACTCCTAACTTTTGTATTCAATGATATATCTTGACACTTCAGGATTTCGTCTAGTTCCCTCATACCTGCCCTTCCAAGTCTTAGTCTTCTTCTAATTTCTTGACTGCAGTCTCCATTCTAAGTATCCTCCCCTAAGCTACAAACCGTAGGATTTCATAGGATGTTACTATGGCAGTTAAAATGGAATCACAGCACTATAATTGTGTGGTGTGAATGAGCCATGGAACTCCCCTCTTGTTTGCTCTCTGGAAAAGAAAATCCAAATGAGATAAAATAAAACCCTATGCCTGTTCTTGGATTCTCTACTGGGGCCATGGGATTATAGTCTCAAGAAAATGTTCCTTCCTCCCTTCTTCCTTTGAAAGACACAGGCATGTATTTCCTTCCCACCTATATTTCCCCATTCCTTTTGTATTTCAGTAGGTGAGTATCAGGCTTCCACATGAACAAAGCTATGTCCACAGGAACCATTATATATGAAGTGTTATCTTTCTGCTGATCTGAAGCACATTTACTCCTATGCCATATACAATACAGTACAATATTAATATAAAATGCTTGTAGAAGCCTTCAGTCATTACTCATATATAGCTATGTTACCCAAAATGCTCCTTGGAAAATTCCAAGAAAATATCAAGTTTCTAATATGTTGGGGAAATTAGCAGCAACTCGACTTTAGCTATGCGAAAGGGGGTAACCAGGGAATCTTGCAAACCTGTGTCTACCAGTACTAGTCTGGATGGAATACACACACATGTAAAATTAAGTATGGTTTTTATTATAGAGTTAAAAAAATAACACCACACACACATACACACACACATTCACCCAGAAAAAGCATTCACACAAGACTGTAGGAAAAGCAGTAGGAAAAACTTGGATATTTTGGATATATTTTTTTTTTTAGTAGCAAGAGGATTTGTTGGGGGTGATACAGATCTGTCCTGTAGTCAATCTGGCAGAGTGGATGGAGGACCCTGGGGTGGCTAACACAGAGTGATAAGGGTTTCCCCCTATAACTGACTGTGCACCCTGAGGGATCTTTTGGGGGTGATATTTATACCTCCAAACGCACCTGAGGGGATTGGTGTTTCATGCGTTGAAACAATAGATTCCATGAGCCTTCATGGATTGCACAATGAGTTTCCTGGTCTTAATAAAAGATGGGAAAGAGGCTAATGTGTTTCTTAATGTCCAGTGACTGGATTTTTACAGCTTGAGCAAGGGTCTTAAGGTTTGGGGATTTAGGAGAGGAGATTTCATAATCAGCAAATACAAAGGTTTTCACCCACCCATTAGCTCCCTTTTCTGGGAAATGTGTCCTTTTTTTAGCTATTAGCCTTAGGCTTCCCAGGTTGAAGCAGGGCACTCAAATGACCTTTTGAGACCATCCGACCTTTTCCCTTGTGGAAGGTCATATTGATGAACCAAATCAATAATATTAATACACAATTTCTGAGGTCTCCAAAAGGGGGGTGCAGGCCAATGCTAACATTCCAGAAGTGGGGTGTGGGCCATGTTAACAGCTATGCAGTAAAATTGATGCTTTCTTCCCACTTTTGAAAACTGTTTTCAAGCCCCTAAAGCTGCTTTGTCAAAGCACAGAGTAAAGGAGCCCTTTCCTATATCTATCATCAGAGCTTAACTTCTTCATTTAAAATGCCTACCTGGTAGTTCTTTCATTTCTGTACATTTCCAGCTGTTATCTATCCTCAGAGCAGAAGCCAATTTTAACCGTACTGTAGGAATTATAGAACATTGCCAGCTACATTTTTTTCTTTTTAACTGCTTCCCAAAATGACAAAAGTAAATAGAACAAAGGAACATTTAAACAGTTAAGGAGAAAGTATTTTAAATATCCAAAATCTAATCAGGATCGGTTGTGCAGAAAGATCTTTTTATGGGTGGGGTTGCTATTTTTTTTAAATCTTTGTTCTTAAATGATGTTATACTTTTTAAATTAATGGTGTTTTAATATGATGGCTTATTTAAGTGGTGTTTTAACTTTCTTATCATCAGGTCCTTAGTTCTAGTATGTTTTAATCCAAGGGCTAAGGGTCTCATGTCAGGATCTCACGCTTCCTAGCCCTCCTTCCCAGGGCAGCGATGGGCTACATGAGAAGCCCCTCGCTGCCTTGGGAATAGAGTGGGGTGAAGCAGGAGGGCACCAGCTGCGTCCCACCCCGCCTTCCCAGGGCAGCGATGGGATTCGTGAGAAGCCCCTCACTGCCTTGCGAAGGGAGTGGGGTGGAGCGTGAGCGTGCCAGCGGCTTCCCACCCCACCTTCCCAGGGCAGTGACGGGCTAAGCCCTTCGCTGCCTTGGGAAGGGACGTTGTATTGAGCGGTGGGGGGGGGGAGAGGCGGCTTTCTGCGAATAATCGAAACTGTGAATGCAAAAGTCGCGAATGCGGAGGGGCAACTGTATACTTGAGGTTAAGATTTCTCCTTAGATGTTAGGCAGGGGAAAGAGTGTGTCCACTTTGACAAATGTGGTTTTAAAGTGCACAGTTTCTTGACTGGTTCATTTCAGAATAGCTACAAACATGTACCTTCCTCTCATGAGAATGCCACTATGGTTCATCCATACATTTCTTCATAGGTGAGATAGAAAGAACTTGAGATTTTAAGAAAAGTTGAATGTGGGAAAAACGAAAACTGACATATTTGTTCATCCAAATGCAGAGTTTGGTGCCCAACTGCCACTGCCCTGCCCTTGGAGGGAGAGAAGAAGAGGCAGGCAGAACTCTATCAGGCCTGGGCTCAGAAGCAGGTGAAAAGCCCTCCCACCAGCCCAACTGCCACCACCCTGCCTTTGGAGGGAGAGAAGAACCAGCTCTGCTGGATTTAATCCCTACCCCCACTGCCATTCCTTTTTCCTCATGTGTCATCTCTTATTTAGATTGTAAGCCTGAGGGCAGGGAACTGTTAAATTAACCATTTGTAAGCCACTCTGATAGCCTTTGTGGCTGAAGAGCGAGATATAAATAAATAAATAAATAAATAAATAAATAAATAAATACAGTATTTAAAGTCTGGCCTTGTGTCCCAATATATTCAACAGGGATGGAAAGAATATTCAAAACTATTTCAAAAATCATTTTAAAAAAAACTCCCATGTTTTTCATGTGTTGAGCAACATTGATGAGAAGAATCTTGGACTGACAAGAATTTTCATTGTTCAGGACTTACTGTGCACAATATTTGTATGTGCTTGCTTCACATTTAAAACAGCCTTTTTGCATAAGAAACAGGCTTTTCTGCACAGAAAATAATATTTCCTGTGGTTTCGTGTGCAGAAAATGTTGTAATTAAGTACTTAAATACATGGAGCAAGCTGCTGCAGAGACTAGGAACAGAGAAATAGGTTCAAACTACAGGAAAAGAGATTCCACCTGAACATTAGGAAGAACTTCCTATTATTTATTTATTTATTTATTGTAATTTTACCCCACTCTTCAGCCAGAAAGGCTATCAGAGTGGCTTACAAATGGTCAATTTAACAGTTCCCTGCCCTCAGGCTTACAATCTAAATAAGACATGACACATAAGGAAAAGGGAATGGCAGTGGGGATAGGGATTAAACCCAGCAGATATTGAAGTTCTTCTCTCCCTCCAAGGGCATGGTGGTGGCAGTTGGGATGGATGGAGGGTCTTTCACCTGCTTCTGGGCCCAGGCCTGACAGTAAGAGCTGTTCCTGGCAGTAAGAGCTGTTCAGAAGTGGAATACATTGCCTGGGAGTGTGGTGGAGTCTCCTTCTTTGGAAGTTTTTAAACAGAGGCTGGATGGCTATTTGTCGGGAATGATTTGATTGTGTATTCCTGCATGGCAGAGGGTTGGACTGGATGGCCCTTGTGGTCTCTTCCAACTCTATGAGTCTATGATTTGCACAGAAAACAGCATTTTCTATACAGGAGACATCTTTTTCTGCACAGAAAATAATATTTCTGCATAGAAATGTTGTTTTCTGCATAGAAAACCCTGGTTTTAGCACAAAACAGCCACGTGTGAATTTTGTGTAGTTCCAAATTATGAATAAGCTTCAAAAACTGCAGGGTTTTTGAAGACTTTCTTATAGTGGGAAGAAAATTGCTAAAATTACTTGTTGCTTTCAGAAACTTTCCAAAACTTAGTGAAGAATCGCATTCCTAATATTCATCCATGTTAGTGATGAACTAGATTTGACATCTCTTTTTTTTCCTGGGAGGTTTCTCATCTTTAATATATGTATGGCAAGCAAGCAAGACATGATTATTTCTATGCTGGAAATAGCTACTTACTGAATTTGGCTGGTGCATCCAAGGGAGAATGTGATTTCAGTTACTTTTGAAGAATTTATCAACATTCACAAATATCTTTGTGATGGAAAGAACTTTAAGTTTAAACAACGTGAAAGTGGAAGGGGAAAAAATGACAGAATTTTTCAGTTCTACTCCTATCAGAAATCTGAAAGTAAGTACCAGCTAGTACAACTAAAAATAAAAATCGCAAATGCACACAGCAATCAAACTTCAAGTAGGAGTGGACAAGGAACAGTCCTCCAGATTCTGTTGGACAGCAGCTTCCATAATGCCTCATTATTGACCATGCTGGCAAGAGCTAAAAGGAGTTGGATTTCAACAGCTTTGGACTTTGCCCATTTCTGCTGTAGGTATCCATGGGCAATCTCTCTTTCCAGTAGGCGCATGCCTTGGCTGAATAATTTTTGGTTGCCATCATTCTGCTGGGATCCCCAATTCATGAGCATTCTTGGAGAGCTCCGCCTACACCTGTATAGCTTGTCACTCCTTTCCAGCCCATGTATTTTGCACACTCGTTCTCTTTCTCTCTTCCCTTCCAGTCCATGTGCATTCTAATTTTCCTTGCTGCAATTCAATTGCCCTTCTTTTTCTTGCCCTCTTACCCTGCCTTTTTTCATTTACCCATCACCTTTTAGCTATTAGATATTTATCGCACTTGTTATCAATTCCTAGCCTTGCTCTTTCATTTCCATCAAGCAGCTGCTGAAAACAGATGAGACTCATCTCAGCTTCCTTGAGCAAACCTACACAGAGAATGACATTCTCTTCTTTGTGATCAAGGTGGCAATTATGTATGCAGCTAATGCAAACGTACTGCCATTACTGAACCAGTTTTCTGGGGTGGGGAAATTACAGGCAAGCCACCATTCTTCCATGGACTGATTTTCCTCTGCAACATATCCATGAAACAGATCTTTTTAGTGCAAGAAAATCATTGCTGTTAATGCTGCTAAATTGGAAGAATGGTACATTGAGATGAAGGGGAAGAAAGACTGTCACGTCCCCTAAGACTGTAATTTTTATCAGAGTTTCAAATTCCCTTCAGAGTGACTCTCTTCAGAGTGTTTCCAGGTGGATGCTTACTGCATATACAACTCATTTCAACACAGAAGACAAACATCCATTAAGACTGTTACTTGTGTAGTGTGAACAAATAGTTTTCCTTCACAAGGGCATGCTAAACTGTATGGTTACAGTGTTCAGCAATTACTGTTGCTGCATTTATTTGATAGATAGATAGGTAGATAGATATCCTGCCTCTCTCCCAGCATGGGAACCAAGATGGCTTACTTAAAAAAAAAATTAAAAACTTTCCACTACATTAAAAGAAAGAAAATATACAAAGAAAAAAGATAAAAGAAAGAAAAAACAGAAAGAGAAGAAAAACACAAGAAAGAAAACAGAAGGAAAAATTTACATTGACTTCTGACTTTCTTTACAATAGTTATTCATATGCAAAATCTTACTTCTCAAGCTAAAACATTATTCATACACTTCTTCTGCTTAACCAAACCTACTAATTATCAGAACCTACAGTTAACATGTTAGTCTCATTTTTCTGCAAAAAGACAATGAATAGTTCCCAGTCCTTTAAAAGTACCACCAATGATTTTTCTCGAATCAACACAGATAACTTATTCATTTCAACTAGACCAGACAATTTCAACAGCCAGTCCTCTTCCATTAACTTTGTGGTATTAACGTCTATTAACATCTAAATAGTAAGTTCTTTCCTCTTTTTAGTAAGGCAACCTTATATTTGGCTTATATATAATCTATCTCATACATATCTCTCTCTCTGGCTTTTCTTCGCAAACGAAGATTCAGGAAGAACTCTCCCTGCGCTTACTGCAAGTGTGCTGATGATTAAAAAGGCCAATCCGAGATAGACAAGTCCGGTTGCAGAATGAGATACATTCTCATACATATATCTAACTTATAACATATATCCAACCTTTTCTGAAGTTTAAATATCACCTAGAAGCATCCTTGTCCAAATATTTCTTTTTTATAAGCCAGACATCCCAAATCAATTAACAAATTAGGATACATATTGTCTCTAAACCAGATAAAACCAGTTCTTTACATTTCACTTAAAAACCTTTATATCTAATCCAGGGTTTTCTACCGAAGTTTCAACCATGGTAAAAATTGGGCAAAACTCATCCAAACAGAAAAAAACTGTAATAATTCCATTCCCCACACAGAGGCTGCATAGCACGCTGAGGGGGAGTGTGTATGCTAGCTTCACATGCTTGGAGGCCACGTAAAATGCAGACAGTGGCACCGGTTGCCATTACACAGAGTATGATGGGGCAGAGCTTAGATAGGCTTCTTAAGGTCTGGCCATCCCTTCCATCTCTGTCTTTTGCTTCAGTTGGACACAATGCATGAGTGAGCATCTGAGCAAGTGAGTGAGTGCAGGTGCATTGTTTGTTGGAGACAATGGGGGACTGTCTCTGAGGCCACCCTCCATGTTGTCTCTGGGCACTGCCAGGTACTTGCGTTTGAGCAAGTGTCTCCCCCAATCTCCCCCCCCCCCCATGTGCAAAAAATGACACGGATGCCATCTTGATTCATGGCACAGTAATGTAAATTTAAACTACTTAAAATTGATACAATTGTTGGAAACATCTCCTTCCAACATAATTGAATTAGAAATATTTTTACAGCATATCAAGAATTAACTAACCTGTTAATCCCTTGCATTTTTCTCATCTCTAAGAAACAAACCTCACCATTAGTGTGCAGTAGCAGCAAAAGTGCTTTTCCTTGCATGAGCCATACCCTGGGTAGATGTATCATTTCACGTCACTTCATTGCTCTACCAATCTGACTTCTTTGACTTCTTTCTTTTTAAACTGCCTTTTAAAATTGAAATAGCATGCTATATTGCTGGTTTTTATAGGTTACAGAGTTGTTGTTTTTAAGTGAATATTTCTAAAAACATTTGACTTGTAAACTGCTTTGGACCATGGCAGATAATCAGCCTATATATGTAAGGAAAGACACATACATACATAGCTGCCATCTGAATTGTGATCCAGGACGACCAGGATGGTGGGAGGTCTGGAAACCATGCCCTATGAGAAGCAGCTTAGGGAGCTGGATATGTTTAGTCTGTAGAAGAGAAGATTGAGAGGTGACATGATAGCCATGTTTAAATATTTGAAGGGATGTCATACTGAGGATGGGACAAGCTTATTTTCTGCTGCTCCAGTGACTAGGACATGGAGCAATGGGTTCAAACTACAGGAAAAGAGATTCCACCTAAATATTAGGAAGAGCTGTTCAGAAGTGGAATACACTGCCTTGGAGTGTGGTGGAGTCTCCTTCTTTGGAGGTTTTTAAACAGAGGCTGGATGGCCATCTGTCGGGAACAACTTGATTATGTATTCCTGCATGGCAGGGGGATGGACTGGAAGGCCCTTGTGGTCTCTTCTAGCTCTATGATTCTCTGATCTAATTCTATTCACAGGTATTGGGTTCAGACAAGCATTGGGTGATATGAAATCTTTCTCACCACAATGGGAAGCAAAAGAAAAAATATGTAAATTTTGTTGTTGCTGTTATTAGATTCACCAAAGGAGTTTGGATCAAGTTCACATGTCTTCATCAATGTCATCATCTATATTTCATAATGGGGAGTGACCACAGGGCTCATTTTTCATTGTGCACTTGCGATTACCATCTCCTCAAAGGACATGATATATGATTTGTATATGTCACTTATGTGTGGTCGAATTAGAATTTCAGAGATACTTTAATTAAGAAGATTCCAAGTTTGCTTTTTTAAATTAGTCAAGTAGTCTATACTCGGCCTTAAATTTAATGCCCATGACGTACTTAGATCTGCACAATTGACATCTGAAAATTTATTCTGAATATGAGCCAGCCTCCAGTCAGACCACCTAGACCTTATTAATAAGTTAATGTAGACAATGATATATACACTACCTCCTTGTGTGGGCCTATGACACATCAATTACAAATGAGAACAAGTAGTACTCCCTTCAGGGCATTAACTCACATCTCTTTGTTTAGAATCCAATTACTTGATACTAGCAGCACTTGTTCCTCTTTTGTTAGTCTGCTGTTGTATTTAAAAATATGGGTTAAATCCAGTGTTAGACTAGTAGATGTCTGCTAGCTATAGAACTTTCTCCTCCCTCCTTCTCCCATCAACACTCCCCTGCACCCAAAAATATGCTTTGGGAGTTTCCTAGCCCTCTGAGGCTGATTTTGAAGGCACACAGGGTTCTGCAGAAGTAATCAGCCCTTCCCAGTTCTGCTGATGGAAGTTTTGTCATTGGAATGACACAATTAGATCAAATGCTCTGTGAAAAATGTTTCCATTTGATGGCTATTTCATAGTCCGCAATTACTTCAGGCATTGACTTGCCACATTCTTCAGACTTCATTTCTCCTCCAAGTTTGCTTCTGAACCTGTAGAACGATGTCATACACAGAAGGAACTTGGAACCAACTCAGCAATTCATATACTACTATTTTCAATATACAATACTTGTAAGTCTGTAAAAAGAAAATATGAATCTGCTTTATTCATGATTATATTGTTATCATTTAATTGTTTTTAAATGTTAGAAGAAATACTTCAATGGGTTGGAAACTTTAATCTAGAAAAAGTTTCCTCCTCATCTGGATCTAAAATGACCATTGAAGTAGTATGACAAACAATTAAGACCATGTTTGTGTGTACAAAGGTGTAAGGAATAATCTGACTCACTGTATATCTCAATCCAGAGAAAAGTATACCTGGTTCACATTGATAGGTATGGCCTTCATATGATTATTCTTCAGTTGATGAGAGACAGCTAGAAGAGTGAACTGAGTCCACTGAAACATCTTGTGTCATGAGATGATGTGATGCTCTGTTTCTAGCAGTGGTGGCACTAGGGTTTTTATTTATTTTTGAGGAATTTTCACAAGCTCTTCCCTTGGTTTTGCATCCCACCTTGGTGTTAGGGGGTCCATTGTTTATCTGTAACCATATGGATGGCCATTTTAGCCTAATTATAGTCAATTATTTGATATTCCAAGATGGGGGCTCTCAGGGTAGGTAACAGAGGGAAGGGGTGAAACCAACCTTAGTGATGAAGTAGCCAGGTGGACCCTAATGTCTATTTGCTGAATGCTGTCACCTTACAATCACTATTTGGGGTCAGACTAGATAGCCCATGAGACTGCCAGGAGTTAGAGACTGAACTCCATTATAAAATGGCTGAACAACTGCAGAACCATGCTGCATGAACTACCAAGTCATGCCTATAAAGGCCACTAGGGGGCAATGTCATGTATATATGTATATGTGTGTGTATATATATATATATATATATATATACATACACATATATGAGAGCTCAGAACAGAGCTCACTTCCTTCTCTTCCTGTGAATGCTGAAGCCTGGTGAAGCAGTTTCTCCTGCAATTGTAAATATTTGTACATATTTTAACTGTTTGACTTTAAAGATAAAAGTGCCTCCTGCTTATTTGGATGTCAAACACTCTGTATGTGAGTATTCTTTGGAACGGGTTGCTACTGAGTCTCCTGAGATATTTTTTTGGCTTCTTCTGGGGATTGAGTGTCCTATCATCCCTTGACAGAGACTCTGGGACTCTGCAAAGTCTTTTTTCTTTAACTCTCTCTCTTCAGTCAGGCTTAGTCAATGTTCCTTACTATTGAAACTCTATGTTCCATAAACATGCAATATGATGTTATCTTGTTCTGAAAACAAAACTTCTCTAATAATGGTCAAAGTGTACCTCAATCTTATAAAAACTTTCTGTAAGTTCCTGTTTATGAAAAACAATTGTCACAAGAAAGGGAAGGTGCTGAAAACAACAAAAACCACACAGGAATTGTCTTTTACCTGTGTGTTGTAGTTACTATAAAAGTATTCTGCAAATGTAGTTCAATGCTCTGACACTTTGGAAAGTATTCCGGTCAGGCCCGCCGGTGTTAAGAAAGCTCTTTTTCCAGTCCGTGGGTCTGCTGTTCCATGATTTCTGCAACAGTGACACCACAGGTTTCTAGCTTTATGGCTCTGAGGACTTCTCCACCAGTTCATGATGTCACTTAATGGCACCTGATATTTCAACATGTTGAGTTGTCCTGAAAGTCCCCACATAACACAGGAGACCCTGCCCTTCATGAGGAGACTGGTGGGAATTCACAAGGAGGAGTAGGATTAGCATGTTCCCCATTCTTGTATGGTTAGTCTACCTCCTGAATGTTCAAGTGGGATGCATATCACTTTAGCCTGGGATTGCTAATTTTAGCAGAGCTATGGCAGTCATTTGAAACATGTCAAGGTGATGGGACATGCAATCACAGGAAATTTATACTGTAAAGAGCTGGCATGCCATAATGTGCTACAACCTGCAGGAGCCAGCAGTGAGCTGGCTAAATGCAGCTGGCTAGCATATCTAGATTAAGTCTAAGAGGCAGCGGTGGGAACAGAAGTGTGAGGAGTGAACCCTTATCTGTATAATAAAATGTTATGTAGCCCACGTGCATGAGAAACACTAACTGTATAACACATGACTGCACTGTATCTGTATAACTAGATGTTCCCACACACTGCCTATGCACTTGGACTTTGCCCTTAGACTGTGCAGATTCAGTCTCGGCTGTACAGTGCAGGATTGTACTATACATTCTGTTGTGTTATGTAGTCTGTGTGCTGGGAGTCTCAGACTTATTGTAAATATTGCTTCAACATGCTCTAGTAGTTTTGACACAAGCCTATGTCTGTGTGCTCATTTCTTCAGCCTGATTATTGCAACTCTGCTACAAGAACTTTTGCTGCCTGGTCCTCTTGATATGCTCAGAAGTATCAATATGCTACTGTGACAAAACAGCCTTTAAAAATAGATACTCAAAGGCACTCATTCATTTTGTGATTGTGTACTCATGACGACAATTGTATACAAAAATACCCTGTTCCTCTAAACCTCAGCACCTACACAGTATAAGACAAAAAAGAATTAGCATTGGTAAGTAGTTACATTTCCCCACATATCTCATTTGTACTCTTGTAATCCTTTGTGTAGGCATAAGCTGCAGATGTGAAGCAGCCTCCCCTGAGGCATGAAACTTTCTAAATAGCATTTTCATAAAACAATGCTCACTCTTTGCAAAGGGTTTGGCTGCTGTTGTATTTATTATTCTAGATGCTGTGTGAGTTTACACAGCCCAGTCTTATTCCACAGTTAATATTTATTCATGTTACGCATTCTTAGCACTGCTACAAACCTGCCAGTTAAGCTGTATGCATCTCTGAAGTGTATTGTCTGGAATGAAACAAGCAATTATTGCTTCAGGTTTTGTGGCATAATATCCTAGGAAACCAGCAATTATGAAATCAGAGAGGCATCAAATTGTGTAGAAAGGCGTTAGCCTGCATTATTTCTTAAGTAGCAGTTACATGAACTCATAATCAATGGGTATTATTAAGCAGTAAATGTATCACAAGTAATATTTAACAATGCCATTCTACAAACACTGCAGGCAAAAGTTGCCATCACTCTCTCACACAAATACAGTTTGTGTGCAAGATAAGAATTTGTGTAGGCACAGGTACATATGTATTTGTGAATACAAGTGAAAAAAGTCCACACTCTCAAGATTCACAATAGCCTCAGATAAAAAATACCATTGCCATTTTACTCATCAACCAAATTCTAATTTGTTCCAAGTGGAAAGATGCATTTTAGCATGGAGGTTGTATAACTGAATGTTGTGCTTTTACAAGGCATCCTAAGATTCTAATGTGCATGTATGTGAAGTAACAGTCACTCAGAATAGGAGTGCAGTGTAATGTTTGTTTTTATGTTGTTGTGTGCCTTCAAGTCATTTCTGACTAACAGCGGCCCTAAGGTGAACTTTTCATAGAGTTTTCTTGGCAAGATTTGTTCAAAGTGGGGTTTGCTTTTGTCTTCCTCTGAGGCTGAAAGAAAGCAACTTGCCCAAGGACTACCAGTGAGTTTCCATGGCCAAGAGGATTCAAACCTGGGTCTCCAGAGTCATAGCCTAGCGCTCAAATCAATACACTGCCATAGCTATTTCCTTACCACTTAAACCCTATCTGCTCTGGGTGTTTATATTACAGCTGGGATCAATTTGGGGTAAATATTAGCCTCTCTTCCTAGCGAATGACCAAAATTTCAAGGATCGTGTCAAAATACAAAATGCCAGGAGGGCAGAGGTTCAGGAAACTAATCCCATTTAGGCATGCAAAAACTGAAGAATCAGATGCTTTATAAATCATAGAATAACAGAGTTGGAAGGGCCTCTATGGACCATTGAGTCCAACCCGCTGCTCAGTGGAGGATCTCCAGCTAAAGCATCCCCAGCAGGTAGCTGTCCAGCTCTTTTTGAGGACTTCCAGAGAAGGAGACTCCACCACCTCTCTGAGGTGGTTCCATTGCTGAACTGCTGTTACTGTCACCTCTCTTGGTTCCATTGCTGAACTGCTCTTACTGTCAGATTCCTTCTACTGTTCAGTTGAAATCTACCCTCCTGTAACTTCAAACCAAGGTTCAAAATGGGTTGGTGACTGGGTAAGAAATCAACAGTAAGAGGCAGGAAGGGGGACCATTTTCTTCAGATGACTGAGTAATGTGAATGTCAGAACAGGCGTAGTAGCAAACATCTTGAGGCTTTCTAATTCTTAAGCAAATACCGTACGTTATTAGAGGCATATTTGGTTTCTGAGTTGGGAGAAAGGCCACATTTCTACTTGTCTCCTTTTGAGCAAAAGAATTCACAATTTATCAGTTTCTGTTTTGTATTGAAAGAGGTCCAGCAGAAGGATCTGTTTTTGTCTGGTGTCCCATATGTTCACATTGCATCATTTTCTAAAGATTGATGGCATATTCTTGAAGAAAGGGATTACCAACCCCCCTTTTGAAAAAAAAATGTAGACACAAAATCTCAGATGGGTAATATCTAAAATAAGATAACATTCAGGAATGAATCTTCAATTAATATTCTCTATTTCAGGGCAGATGCTAATAATGCTTGCACCTTAGTTTCTTTAATGAGTTAAAATAACTTCTCTGAAACAAAGAAAATTATGGTAGGATCCCTGTATCCATGGGGGATTGGGTCCAGGGGGCCCCATGGATAATGAAATTTGTGGATAATAGCAAACACCTCCCATCACCATTCCCTCCAGAGGAACGATCCCAGGAAGAGATCCTGGGGGTGAAGGGAGAAGGGAGACAAGATCTCTCCTCCTCCCCTCCCTACCCATCCACCCCCCACTGAATCAGCGGATGGCGAATCAGCAGATGCGGGGGGGTCCTACTGTAATCTTTGCCTCCTGATTCTGCTCATCTTCAGAAATGCTGCAAAACTATTTGATCCTAGTGCTTGACAGTTCCTTCAGTGGCTTCTTTGCTTCATTCTGTTCTGCAGTGGAGCTCTGTCCATGTATGTCTGTGATCCAACTTGGTAATTAAAGTGCATTATACTGTTTTTGTCAAAACAGGTGACACCCTCCTTTCACAAATCTCTTTCTCTACTCCAAAAACCTGCTTCAGACAATTTCTCAATCATCTAGGGCAGGTTTCTAGGGTGCATGAAGGACCTGGACGGGGGAGGGCAGTGCAATCCAGTTTAAGTACCCTACTGGTTTCTGGCTGTGCACACACATACACACACACACACAAAAGGGGGGGGGAGGATGATATATGTTCTGTAATGAGTACCTGAAAAATACCAGCAGGGCCTTCAGAAGGAGAAAAAACTCCAGTTTAACTACCATGGCTCCATTCAATGGAATCTTGGGATAGACAGTAAATTCTGTTACTCTGACTGGCAGATTGTAAAAGATCTACAAATGGGCAGATTTTCCCCATTCCTTTCCTTGCTTGTTCTTTTTGCAGTGACTCACACTTCCTGGATCAAACAACACCTAGGGAGGGCATTTTTTTTTCTTTTTTGAATTTTAAAACAATAACAAATGCAACAGTTATAAATTCATTGTTTACAAAAGGAATTTGATCTCTGGAACCAGGATGTATTTAGACCAAAATGAGTAATTGTGCCGGGGTCAATATTCACCCATAGTTGGTTTCATTGGTTTATTGCTGGCAACCTGGACGTGATGTTGTATGACTTCTGTTTTAGATTATTTTTAGTCCTTTTGTGGGGTTGGGAGGTAGTGGAAAAATTAGTCAAACTGTCAAATTTTCAGTTGGCTTTAAGGGTTTTTTTGGGGGGGGGGATGATTTTCAGTCATCCTGATGCCTGCAAAAACAAATGGGGTGATTTGATAGGTTTGGGGATGCCCTTGGTCACTTCAAGGTATGCAAAAAGGGATCGCCCCCCACTGCCCACTTTCCTCAACACGGGATTAAGAAAATTTCAGAGTCCATCGACAGGTTTTTCTTCAAAATAAAAATGGCTAGTTTGCACATTCTTTTGATTTTATTAAAAGGCATTAATACCATAACATGCAGTTTGCCTCTCATGTACATACTGTATTTTTTTAAATTTATTTTTAGGTATTTATACCCTGCTCTTCAGCCACAAAGTCTCTCAGAGCAGCTTACAAATTGTTAAGCAATAGCACCTACACATCTACACCACTATTATGGTGTGCTAGGCACTCTCCAAGAGGTTTCCAATGTGTGTTAGCTAATTTCCCCCCACAAGCTGGGTACCCATTTTACTGACCTAGGAAAGGATGGAAGGCTGAGTGAACCTTGAGCCCTTGGGATCAAACTTGCAACGTTGAGACTTGCAGTACCAGCATTTAACCACTGGACCACCAGGGCTCTTTGGTATAATGCACTGCAATCATTTTGTCATCCCAGGAGGGGAAAGTGCCTGAATCATTGCTATGTACTTAGCCTGGTGTCACCTTTTTTGTATTGTCAATGGCTGGTTTTTCTCCAAGCATGGTCAAGTATCATGTGTAAAAGATGGTATTTGTGAGTAGTGTAATTCTTCTTTCCTCAACTGACAACAAACTCATTTTCTAGGCTGGTTTGACGTTTCTTAAAAGTTATATGTGGGGAAAGGCTTTGGTGCTCTAATGTCACATGCAAGTCACATGCAACACACGTGGGATGTTTGTCTTCTTGTCTACAGACGTGGGGAACTTCACATGCACCACGTGCAAGTTGGTAGCCCTCTTGGAGGAGAAAGTCCAGCAGCTGGACACAGGTAGCTACAGATTCACGAGCAAGAGGCTTTCCTGGACAGGACAGAACAAACAGTCTTGGACGGGGACCGCACAGAGGAAATGGCTGGGAAGGAGAGGGTCACTTCACAGACACAGGAGGTAGACATGTGGAGGAATGTCACACACAGAACAAGAAAATCCAGGGATTCTTTGAGCAGCTTGCAGCTACAGAATAGATTCGAAGCCCTCTCCCTTATCAAGGACAATGAGGAAGAACAGCATGGACAGACTGCAGGGGCAGAGCAGGGGGCCTTGAGAGGACCACTGCAAGGAACAGCAGCTGCGAAGCCTCAGGGGAGGCGTGTGGTGGTGGTGGTGGGACTCCTTGCTGCGGGGTATAGAAGCAGTAGTTTGTGGGCCTGACAAGATGTCTTGGGAAGTGTGTTGTCTCTCTGGGGCAAAGATCCGTGATGTGACAGAGAGGCTGACAAGACTCGTCAAGCCTACAGATCATTACCCCTTCCTTTTGATCCATGTGGGAACCAATGATACTGCAAGGCACAGCTTTCCGAAGATCAGAAGAGATTATGAGGCTCTGGGGTGGAAGCTGAAAGAAATGGATGCACAGGTTGTCATTTTGTTGCTTCTGCCAGTTGAAGGGCATGGTCCAGGAAGGGAGAGGAAAAAAGCCGATGTAAACAACTGGCTCCATAGATTGTGTCACCCAGAACAATTTGGATTCTTGGATCATGGGCTGTGCTTCAATGAGGGGGGACATCTGGCAAGAGATGGGTTGCATCTCACGACAGTTGGCAGAAATGTTTTTGCCTACAGTCTCAAGAATTTGATCAGGAGAGCTTTAAACTGAGTCATATAGGGGAGGGAGACAGTATGCTGGAAGGCAAAAGAGCTGGAGAAAATAGTCAACCTGTCATAGAGGGAACAAGGCAAACAGTGCAAGGACCCAACAGTGGGAGGCAAAAAAAACTTGCACAGGCAGCAAGTAAAGGGAACACATGGTCTTAGATGTCTCTACACCAATGCACAGAGCATGGGAAATAAGCAAGATGAACCTGAACTCCTAGCACTACAAAGCAACTATGATATAATAGGCATTACTGAAATCTAGTGGGATGAGTCTCATGATTGGAATGTAGGAACAGAGCGGTATAACCTTTATAAGAGAAACAGGCCAAATAGGAAAGGAGGAGGAATAGCATTATATGTCAGGGATATTTACACCAGTGAAGAGATCCATGGCATCAATACTGGAAGCCAGGTGGAGAGCATCTGGATAAAAATTACAGGGGAGGGAAACAACAGGGATGTTATTGTGGGACTCTACTACAGACCCCCAAGTCAGACGGAGGAATTGGATGATGCCTTTCTAGAACAGATGACCACACACACAGAAAGGAGAGATGTAGTAGTGATGGGTGACTTCAACTATCCTGATATTCGCTGGCAATCTAACTCAACCAAAACTTCAAGGTCTAGCAAATTCCTTATTTGCCTGGAAGACAATTTCATGGTCCAAAAGGTAGAAGAGGCAACAAGGGGGTCAGCTATTTTAGATCTGATCCTAACCAACAGGGATGACCTGGTTGATGGGGTGCAAGTGGTGGGATCCTTAGGTAAGAGTGATCATGTTCTCCTGGAGTTTGTTATACAATGGAAAGGAGAAGCCAGGCATAGTCAGACACACATTCTTGACTTTAGGAGAGCTGATTTCAATAAACTCAGGGAAATCCTGGGGGTGATCCCATGGTCAGGAATACTAAAAGAGAAGAGACCTCAAGACGGATGGGACTTTCTCAAAAGGGAGATACTGAAGGCACAATTTCAAACAGTACCAATGAGGAAGAAAAATGGGAGGCGTCTCAAGAAACCAGGATGGATGGCTACAGAACTTTCAATGGAGCTAAGTTTTAAACGGAACATGTATAGGAAATGGAAAGGGGGGGGGAAATCACCAAAGAAGAATTCAAACAGATAGAGAACACGTGTAGGAGTAAAGTCAGAAAAGCTAAAGCGCAGAATGAGCTCGGGCTTGCTAGAGAGGTTAAGAACAATAAAAAGGGTTTTTTTATATATATGTCCGCAGCAAAAGGAGGAAGAAGGAAATGGTAGGGCCACTACGCAAGAAGATGGCAAAATGCTAACAGGGGACAGAGAAAAGGCAGAATTACTCAACACCTTCTTTGCCTCAGTGTTTTCAGAAAAGGAAAAGGGGGACCAACCTGAGGATAATGGAACAGAGGACACAATAGGGGAAATCCAGCTCAGAATAAACAAAGAGGTAGTACAGGAATACCTTCTTAAACTAAATGAATTTAAATCTCCAGGACCAGATGAACTACATCCAAGAGTAATAAAAGAGCTGGCAAATGTAATATCAGAGCCATTGGCAATAATTTTTGAGAACTCCTGGAGAACAGGAAAAGTCCCAGCAGACTGGAGGAGGGCAAACTTTGTCCCCATCTTCAAAAAGGGAAAAAAAGAGGATCCTAACAATTATCACTTGGTTAGTCTGACATCAATACCAGATTCTAGAGCAGATCATTAAACAGAGAGTCTGTGAACATTTAGAAGGCAATGCCATAATCACAAAAAGTCAACATGGGTTTCAGAGAAACAAGTCATGCCAGACTAATCTGATCTCTTTTTTTGATAAAATGACCAGCTTGGTAGATGAAGGGAATGCTGTGGATATCGCATACCTTGATTTCAGTAAGGCCTTTGACAAGGTTCCCCATGACATTCTTGCAAACAAGCTTGTAAAACAGTTAACTAGATAAGTTAACTGTTCAATGGATTTGTAATTGGTAGACCAGACAAACCCAAAGGGTGCTCAGTAGTGGCTCCTCTTTGTCTTGGAAAGATGTGACCAGTGGGGTGCCACAGGGTTCTGTCCTGGGCCCAGTGCTATTCAACATCTTTATCAATGACTTGGATGAGGGAATTAGGGGCATACTTATCAAATTTGCAGATGACACCAAATTAGGAGGAGTAGCTAATACCCTAGAGGACAGGATCAAAATTCAGAATGACCTGGATAGACTGGAGAACTGGGCCAAAGCTAACAAAAGGAAATTCAATATGGAGAAATGTAAAATACTGCACTTAGGGCGGAAAAATGAAATGCATAGATATAGGATGGGGGAGACATGGCTGAATGAGACTACGTGCGAAAGGGATCTAGGAGTCCTAGTAGACCACAAGGTGAACACGAGTCAACAGTGTGTTGAGGCAGCTAAAAAGACCAATGCGATTTTGGGATGCATCAATAGAAGTATAGTGTCTAGATCAAGGGAAGTAATAGTGCCGCTCTATTCTGCCTTGATCAGACCTCACCTAGAATACTTTGTCCACTTCTGGGCACCACAATTCAAAAAGGATATCGACAAATTGGAGCATGTTCAGAGAAGGGCAACTAAAATGGTGAAAGGTCTGGAAACCATGACTTATGAGGACTTAGGGAGCTGGGTATGTTTAGCCTGGAAAAAAAGATGGTTAGGTGGTGATATGATAGCACTGTTTAAATATTTGAAGGGGTGTCACATTGAGGATGGAGCAGGCTTGTTTTCTGCTGCTCCGGAGACTGGGACACGGAGCAATGGATGCAAGCTCCAGGAACAGAGATTCCACCTCAACATTAGGAGGAACTTTTTGACAGTCAGAGCTGTTCGGCAGTGGAACACACTCCCTTGGAGCGTGGTGGGGTCTCCTTCCTTGGAGGTCTTTAAACAGACGCTGGATGGCCATCTGTCAGGGATGCTTTGATTGTGATTTCCTGCATGCCAGCGGGTTGGACTGGATGGCCCTCATGGTCTCTCCCTCTTTTTTTTAATAATAATTTTATTAATTTTTTAAAATTAAAAAAAAACATACACTAAAACTTAACAAACATATATCACAGTGATTCCCTCTACCAAGGGACTTTCCTTTACATTCATCCCTCTTTCCAAAAAATCATTGTTTCCAACTCAGGTTTGCTTCCTCTCCCCTTTAATAATACAAATTCTAAAAATTTACTCCATTTTTCACCATAAACATTCTTATTTAACCCTCCTTTTTTTTCCTTAACCATATTTGTTAATTTCTCATTTATAGCTATATCCCATACTTCGTCATACCATTCTTCTATTTTGTATTCACCTTGTATTTTCCATTTCTTTGCTGTTATTAACCTTGCTGCTGTCAGCAAATTTGTTAGCAAATCCTTAACAATTTGAGATTCTTGTATTTTTTCACAATATGATAATAATGCTATTTCAGGGCTTAAAGGTATATTTATCTCCAGTATTTCACTTATTCCCTTCATTACTATTTTCCAAAATTTCTGTACATATTTGCAATCCCACCACATATGCATATACGTTCCCAATTCTTGGTATCCCCTCCAACACTGTGCTGAATACTTTTTATCTATTTGATTCAATCTTACTGGAGTTAAATACCACCTCCATATAATCTTATAGTAATTTTCTTTTATTCTTACTGATAATGTTTTCAAATGTTGCATATTCCATATTTTTTCCCACTTAGATTTGTCTATTACAGTTGCTACACCTGTTTCCCAAACATCTTTTAAATAATCTTGTACTTCTTCATTATCCATTAACATTTTATATATTTTGCTTGTAATACCCTTTATAACGTTTTTCTCTTGAATAGCTTTTATAATTAATTCCTCAAATTTTGTACTTTTTCTACAACTACCCTCCTTTAAACATTTTTTGTCCATCTTTCTAACTGTATCAGTTTAAACCATGTAAATCCTTGCTCCTTTAATATTTTTTCCATATAATTTTTATTTTTCATTTTCCCCATCCATTCCTTCAACATTATTTCTTGTCCTCCTAATTTTGCTTCCACTTCATTTCTTAAATTTGCTGGGAAACCCTCTAACAATATTACTGGCATTAATGGAGATGTTCCTGGAACTAATACTTTTTTATATTTATTTTATTCCATATATCTAATATATTTTTTAAAGAAACAGATTGTATTGTTTCCCTAAATTTCTTTTTTAGTTTACAAAAAATATATTTCTTAATTTTAACTCTATCTCTTGTTTATTTATTTCCATCCATTCCATTTCCTTCACTTCCGCAACACTATCAATAATATATCTCAATTGATTTGCTACATAATATAGCTTTAGATTAGGTAGGCCTAAACCTCCTTTTTTTTTGTTTTTTGAGATTTATACCATCTATTTTTATTAATTCTTGATCTTTTGCCTCCATTACAATAATTATTTATCATATTTTGCCACTTTTTAAATTCCATTTCTGATACTTTAATAGGTAGTATTCTAAATAAAAAAATATTTTTGGTAATATTTTCATTTTAACAAGCGCTATTCTTCCAAACCATGACAATTTAATTTCCCCATATTTCTCTATTCTTTTCTCCATATCTTTCCTTATCATAGTGAATTTTTTTTCCTCTAGTTTTTCCAGTTCTGCCACAATATTTATTCCTCAATATTTTATTTGCTCTTTTATTTTAATACATTTTTTTACTCTTCATATTTTTTTTGCTCTGCCTCTGTATAATTAAATATCATCATTTCTGATTTATTCCAATTTACTTGTAAACCTGTCATCTTCCCAAATGTTTCCAAATGTTTCTCTATCTCTTGCATTTTCTCCAATGGATCTTGTATTGTTATTAAAGTATCATCTGCAAACATATTCAGTTTAATGTCTTCGATATTTCCTATCCCTTTGATATCTTCATCGTTTCTTATTACATTAGCTAATATTTCTATTACCATAGCAAATATTATTGGGGAGAGTGGGCAGACTTGTCTTGTTCCCCTAGTTAAATTTATTTGTTCTGTCTTACCATCATTTACTATTACTATTGCTTTATTTTTTTATATACAATTGGTCAATCACACCCCTAAATTTTTCTCCAAATCCAAATGTTTTTATTATATTTTTTATTGCTGGCCATTCCACACAATCAAAAGCTTTAAATATATCTATAGCTATAAGCCCTGCTTTAATTTTCTTTCTTCTAATTATTTCTATTAAATTTATTACTCTTCCAGTTAGATTAGCCATCTGTCTTCCTTCTATAAATCCACATTGGTCTTTTTGTAGATATTTGTACATACATTTATTCATCCTTTTTGCCATTATTGCTGTTAGTATTTTTGCATCTTGATTTATTAATGATATTGGTCTATATGATTCTGGGTCTGTCAAATCTTTATCTGGTTTTGGAATTAATATAATCAGAGATTGTTTCCATGATGGTGGGATCTCATCTCCTTTTAAAATGTTATTATATAATTCTTTCATTCTAGGTATTAATATACTTTTAAATGTTTTATAATATTCAGTTCCCAAACCATCTTCTCCTGGAACCTTCCCTAGTTTCAATTTGTTTATAATTTCTTCTATTTCGTCTTCTGTTATAGGTTTTTCCATTAATTCTTTCTCCTCCTCACTAACTATATCCTTACAATTTTCCTGTATATATTTCTCTAAGTTTTTCGGTGAATCACCTGCTGAATATAATTTTTGATAATATTCTTGAAATATCTTTAATTTATCTTACATCAAGTTACTTTCCCCCCTTTTTCATTTTTAATAATTCCAATCAAACTTTTAGATTTCTTTCTTTGTGTGGCTCTTGCTAACATTCTAGAATTTTTATTACTATATTCAAAAAAAATCTCTTTTCATAAATAACAGATTTCTTTTTGCTATTTCTGTATCTTCCTTTTCTAACTCTTTTCTCTTTGCTTGTATTAATGTGTGGATCTGTTTATCTCTTTTTCTAAAGTATTCTTTTTCTAGACCCTTAACTTCCTCTTCTAGTTTTTTCCTACTTTTTCCCGTTTTTTCCACAATGTGTGTGCTTCCCTAATAAATATTCCCCTTGCTACAGCTTTTATTGAATCCCACAATAATGCTTGATTGCTTTGTCCTACTCTATTTATTTCCCATATTTCTTTTAATTCTACCTGTATTTTTTCTACTATAGTTTTATAACCCAAGATTTTTGTATCCAATCTCCATCTTTTTGCTAATTTATAATCTTTTATAATATTTATATCTGCTGTAACTGTTGCATGGTCTGTGACTTTTATGATCCCTATATCTGTGTTTACAATTTGTGGGACCAGATTTTTTGATACAAAAATATAATCTATTCTAGAATAATTTTTATGTGTTGGTGAATAATAGATGTATCTCTTTTCTTCTCCTTTCCATTCTCTCCATACATCTCGTAGTCCATTTCTATTTATAATTTTGTTCAAACCAGTTTCATACATTTTCTTATCCTCTTTAGTAGGATTAGATTTATCTTTCTGCTTATCCATTACCATATTAAAATCTCCCACCATTATTATAGATCCTTCACTTATTTCATTTGTAGCTTTAATAACTTCTTCATTAAATTCTATTTGACCTTCATTTGATGCATACAGATTAACTAAAGTGAGATGTTCCTTACCCCTAATTCCTTGCATAATTATGTATCTTCCTTTTATATCTTTTTTAATTTTCTTAACAATAAAATCACATCCTTTCGACAAAATAGTTGCTACTCCTCTTGATTTTGATGTTCCAAAAGCTTTTTCATATGTATTTGCCCATTTCAACTTCAATTCATTTACTCCATCTTTATTTTGGTGTGTTTCTTGAAGGAATATTATGTATGCTTTAGATTTATTTAATAAAGATTCTATTCTTTTCTGTTTTATTACATTTCCTAACCCTTTGACATTTAAGGTCAATATTCTCAATCTACCTTCCATATTATGTATAATAAGTTTCTAATTCTAATAGTCCCCCATAGTGCACAAGTACTATAACACTCAACTAAACAATAAGCAATAACAATAACAATCCCCCCTGCACCACCCTCCACCTTCCCCCCTTCCTCCCTCCTCCCTACGCATCCCACATACACTTTTCCTCACCCCCCTCCTACTCCCAGGGATTGCCATCCCTGCCATAGCTACAAACTTTGAGGGGGGAGGGGGTGTCACCCATCACCGATGTCACCTTTGATCCCATCTCTCTCAGTTTTCCCCCCCAGTCCTTTGTCTTTATATCTTCATTTCTCCTCTCCTCCTGTTGCTCCTTTCAGCTCCCCTTGGTCTTTTTCTGCTTCTTGTTCTTCCTCTCTCAGTCCCAGCATTGTCAGCAGTTGTAATCCTTCTTCCATTGTTTTTATTTTGTAAAATTTCCCAGCATACTTGAACTTTAAAAATATTGGGTATCCCCAGTTGTAGTTAATGTTTTTTTTTTCAATATAGCTATAATGGGTTTGATACCTCTCCTCCATTCCAATGTTTTTGCACACAAGTCATTGAAGATCATCACTGGTGTTGACTCAAAAAGTATTTGGTCACCCAGTTTCCTGATTTCTTTCATAAATGTCTCTTTTTTATAGTAGTTGGCCACTTTTACCAATACATCACTGGGAGTTGTTTTCCTGAATCCAGTTCTATGGATTCTCTCAAAATCTTCTTGCACCCACTGTAACTGGGGTGTCATTTGTTGGAACCAGTTTATTATTTTAATTCTCAGCTGGGTTGCAGTTTCTTTTTCAAAGTGTGGAACATTTCGAATCCTTATGTTCATTCTCCTGTTTTGATCCTCCAGAGCAATAATGTGTGTTTGTATCTCAGCAATCTCTACATCATGTTTTCTAAGCCATTTTCTGTTGTCGTTTACCATAAGATTTATTTTTTTAATTTCTTTGCACACTCCTGCCATCTCCTGGTTAATTTGCTGCACAGCATTTTGCAGTTGTTTAGAAAGCTCTTGTACCATTTCCTGCTTCATATTATGAATTTCATTTCGTAGCTCAAGTGCATGAGCTTTTAAACTTTGAAGTAATTTTTCATTATTCCGTGCCAGCAAAGATTGTAAATCTTCTTGTCCTGATAGGTGTTCCTTCTGTCCGTTCTTCTTCTGTCCATTCTTTCCTCCCCCTGCTCCAGTCGCCATTTTAATTGCTTCGGTCTGTTGTTTTTCTTTTCTAATCTTTTCAGTTGTTGTTAACGTTTCAGCTGAAAATGCCCATTCTAATCTTGAAATAGTTTTATCAGAGGGTTTATTTTTAGATCTTGTCCATAAGGGAGTTTGTAAGAATTTTTTCTTTCCCTTATCTTCTCTTTGGTCTCTCGACATCAGCTTCCCTCATAAATCCTCAAACTCCAGGCTTCAGCTTTCAGTTTCTAAGATGTTACTCACAGCATTGTAGAACATGGGACAGTTCTTTTTTCTTTAATTAACTGCTTCAACAAGGTGTTTTCTTTATTTCAAAGATATCACATCGGAGAAAGCTGGATTCTACGGCCACATCCGGTGCTGCGTGACTCTGCACCCCCCATGGTCTCTTCCAACTCTACAATTCTATGATTCTAATGTGACCTCTACCACTGCTTCTATATAGTCTCCTCTTCTTCCAAGTACGTTGGAATAGTAGACATTATTTATTCTGTTATAGAACGAGACCAACTTTTGATATGGATTTTGATATCACCTGGGAGCCCAGGGGGTCATATCATCACCCTGCCCACCCACCCCCCCACAATGGGACCCGGGCAGTCAGTTGACGGCAGTGGTGGCAGCAGGGCAGGGCAACAGAGCAACTCACCCTTAACACACCACCGGCATATGTTACATCGGATACAACTAGTGGTATAGAATTAGAAATATAGACACTCAGAACTCATCTACATGGGCCAGAATATGCCAGCTCTCTGCTGGCATATTCGGCCTGCAGATCAGGCCCGTTCCTCTCCTGTTACTGGCACAAAATGGGATGGAGTTCAGATTGTCATGCTGACTGGTCGCTGCAGCCTCTGCCCCTGCCACCACCGACATTCCACTCTCTGAAGCCAGGAAGCCAGCCTGCAGCTTGTGAAGAAGGCCCCTTGCATGTGACCAGCCTAGTCATATGCTGAGGGCCTGCTTCCTGGCTTTGGAAGAGCGACAGCAGATGGCAGAGGGCAGCTGCAGGGATGGGCCAGCATGGTGGTGTGAGCTCCTGCAGTCATGTGGGGCCCTATCTGTTTTTTGTTGGCTGAAGCAGGTTTTTTCTAGGTATTTTTTAAAAGTGGGCTTTCCCCCATCTTTTGCCCAAGGGTTGTGTGGATCGCCTGGGGCAAAATGGGGCAAAAGCCTGGTCTTGTCTAGACTGCAGAGCTCCAAGATGGGGCCAAGATGGGGTAAATAGCCTTTCTAGACAAGCCCTCAGACTGCAGTTGTATGTGTGCTTATCTAGGAGTAAGTCACATGCAATATAATCAGTAAATCCCATGGAATACAATTGGATGTATTGGATGTATTCCTGAATAGAGACAGGACACAAACAGTCTTGAAGTGTGATGACATATGGAAAATAACCTGAATAGGTTACCTCTTGGGCTGCTGGGGTAAGATCCCAGGGCTTGATGCTTATATCCTAGTGTTTCCTTCTTGAAACCTCACCCAGACTGACATTGTATGGAGATGCCCATTTGGCCAACTTGGGGAAAGAGTTCTATTGAAAATGACTGAAATTCGTTGCCCTGAAAAGTATAAGTTAAAAGGTTTCCCTTTCTGTTTATTTTGCCAGTGCATGCTGGAATCTTGCTTTTAGCATCCTGGAGCTCAGCTACAGTATGAGTCAAATGTAGGCCACAACAGGAATATTTAGTTGAATAAATATTTTAAAGAAAATGCCAGAAAACCTTGAAGATCAGTAATTCCTTCTATTCTAAGCCTAAAGGGGACTTGTATCTCTCATAAAAAGTGTAATGCTATGAAAGCCCAGGTATTTGAGGACAAGCATGTGAAGTCTATAATCTCAATCCCTTCCACTTACTCTGGTGCCAGGGTAAGCCTTCTGAATCTTAAAAAAAGAAAAATCTCAAGAGCCTTCCAGTTGTACTAGCCCCTAAATCCAAAACAAATGTTTGCTTTACTTATATTTTAATTATATTGTTTATTTTTATTACAAGTATAGTAATATCAATGCAAGCAACAAACAGAAAAACAGAAGAGCATAAAGAAAACAGACACCTGTCCCATTTAAAATTGGACATGTTGGGAATCAAGAAAGGAAGTGCATAGTGTGTGAGAGATAAAAAGAGATAAAATAGCCCAGATAGACTTCCATGTACAGTCGGACCCCTGTATCCACGGGGTTTGGTTCCTGGGCTTACCATGGATACTGGAAATTATGGATAACTGTGAACCCTATTTAAACAAAGGACTTTCAATAAAAAAAAATACCATAGTGTTGCATTGGAGGACCTAGAAGATGCCTAGAAAGGATGCTTCTCTAGGCATTTTCCAGGACGACACTATGGTACATGTCCCTATTTTGTGTCCTGTGGATAACTGAAATCATGGATATTGGTTCTGTAGATCTGGGGGCACGACTGTACTTAATTTTTTTTGTGGTTGAAAACAAGGATTAAGAAGTTAAGCTAAAGGTTTCATGAAAGAGCTAAGTTGAAATGTGGCTTAAAGGGCAATGAAGAATAATGGATAGAGTAATTTAAAAGATCAGGAGACCTTCAGCTGCCCAAAGATGGCTCTCTAACAGTCACTTTTCTAATCATTTCCACTGTTACCTTTTATGTACAATTGTGCTGGAAGGTTATCCCATTAAAAAAGACAAGCTCTAAAGGGACTGCCCAATACTGCTGTTAATTTCATTTAAAAAGCAGTTAGGATACATTAGAGTTAGTATTCCAAGGCTCCAAAACTAGTTGTATTTTAAAAAGTCGTTGTTGACTTTCCTCTTTCTCAAAGTATCTAGGACAGGTACTTTTCCAGTTACTTTAAAAAACAGACTTGAATGCTACAAGACACTGGTCCAGAGTCCTCCCTAAACTGTTGCCTGATTAATGACCATTTAGTATAAAGCTGCTTAGACCACCTCAAATGCTCCCTTTCCTGCCTGTGTTGACTTGCTGTCAGAATGGTCTGGTTTGTATCTGTGTCTTGTGGCCACTGGAGGTTATTCCTGTTTGTCTACTGCATGGGCACTTCCCTGTTGGAATCTGCCTCTGGGTTCTGAGAAATAAACCTGCCACCCTCTTTTACTGCCTCACTGTCTGTGTCATCATCCAGACTGGGGGTCTGGGAGAGGGAGCATGACAGGAATCCTAGGACTTGTAGCTTGGGGAAGTACTTCAAATTATCTGGCAAAATCTCCTGAAATACAGTGTCAGAGCTCTATCACATAGAATTCTAAGTATCTTAGGAAACTACAAATCTCAGAAGTCCATTGGATGAAGGCATGGCAGTTAAAGTGCCATCAAATGGCTGTAATTGTGCACTGAGTATGCATATGTTCCAAGGCAAAGAGAGAACCATGAGCTAAGTTTTTTCTTCAGTTCCACTAGTCTCAGGGTCAAGCCCTTCTCATGGAAGCTGCATGTGGAGACCAGGAGCCACTGGGATGCCACTGGAATGAAGTCTCATAACTTACATTTCTACACCGCTTTATAGTGCTAAGCACTCCCTAAGTGGTTTACAATGTGTTAGCTCATTTCCCCCAACAAGCTGGGTTCTCATTTTACTGAGCTATGGAAGGATGGAAGGCTGAGTCACCTTGAAGCCCTGCAGGATTGAACTCACAACATTCTGGCTTCAGTACAAGTATTTAACCACTGCACCACCAGGGCTCCTTATGCACAAAGGCAGAACAGGATTGTTTCTGGACACCTGCCCTTAAAGTGTGTTTCTTGTTATAATGGAGCTCAGCATTCAGAGTGCTGGGGGTGGGCATAGCAGATGAAGAGCCAGTATGTTTTGGCTTGAAGTTTCTGCTCCGGACTTTCCAAAGGGCAGCACCATGGTAGTTTGCACTCTGAGAGGCCACCAACAACCGTAACTGCTCCCTCAGCCAGCAGCAAGAGAGAGATACCAGTTTAGCAGGGGTGGTAACAAAGAGAGAGACAGAGGGGTCATCTATGCTAGGATACAGCGTGGGTGCTGGTTCCCCTCAAAGGACCAGAACCAGCAGAATCCTAGATACAGACCCATCACAAAGTGATTGAAAACAACAATTATTTAGCCCAAAGTCAAGTTTAGGAGCACAGCAGCTGTGACTTTGAAAGATGTTTGCCACACTGTTTTCAAGTTGTGCCAGATTATTCTTCAGTTATTCAGTGAAATAGTTTCTGTGCTTTCCCTTGGAAAAGTGATCTACTAGCAAAAGAAAAGAGAAAAGTATGCTCAGGAAGTTTCCTATACATCTTAAACTGAAATCCAAGTTTTTTTCATTTGTCTATTACTTCTGTGTCCATCACTTCTATACTATTCCAGGGCCTCAAGCAAGCCCATATTATCCTTACTTTTAAAAAGTTTTTTCATATATTTCTATTTCCCAATCACATTCTTTTCTCTAAGATGAAGAGACCTGCTTCTCTCATTCTTTCCTTGAGGAATAGGAGCAATTATTTTTTTGATGGAGCTCTATGGGATTTTATATAGTGGGAATGTGATTAATAAGCATTGATAGAACAAAGACTGGAGAACCATCAGAGGGAGATAAGCTGAAAGGGAATTTAGGCTGTTGGAAACTATACAGTACATTACTGATGAAATTGGTCACAGCATCCTGATCTAACTCTAATCATACATCACTTTACTACAGACAAAAGCATAGCCTCCAACTGTTCCTATTTGGCATGGACAACCCCAGACAATCCTCTGCTGTCCCAGTTCCACAGCTGCTTTTAAAATGTCCTAGTTTCTTCTCTGATGTTGCTTGGCCACATATTGTTCCAGTTTCCATCTGTGAAATGTTGGAGAATATGCAAATGGTGTGTGCTGAATTTATTCACACTGTACTTGCTTTCAGGGGAATGATCCTTTGCATGTATAAATCATAAGTGGGGACATATCAGGATGTAGGAGCAAGTAACAAACAATAAGTCAGCACCAAAGATCTTTTTCAAATGGGGAAAAAAACCAAGGAGGTTGGGAGAAGAACGGTGCTGTCGCACTTACACCTCTCCATTTCGGACGGCACCGCCCTTCTCCTGACTTTCCCCCATGTTTCCTCTGTTCTGCACCACTTTTATTGACAGAAACCCCCTGTCATTAAAAAGCAGTGCCTTCAGCACAGAGGAAGCATGGGGGAAGGTCAGGAGGAGGACAGCGCCGTCCGAAACGGAGTTCTGTAAGCGTGACAGCGCCGTTCTTCTCCCAACCTCCTCAGGTCTTTTTTCTCCATTTGTCCAAAGAAAAGGACACAGTAATATACAGAACTGTCTAGATCAAGTCTTAGGTGGAACAGGAGCCATATTCTGTCCCTTCCAGATGATGCAGGGCCAGTTGGATGGGCAAAATCAGTCCATGGGAAGTCCTAGGGAAAAGTACCATGGGAAACAAGAAAAACCTTTCAGTCATCCCTCCCATTTCTTATCTCTCCCTCCCAGCCTTCTGACTGTAAAGCTACCCTCCACCAGTTTGATGGTTCTCCATCCATCAGCTCCTGATGATGACTGTGATGATGACTGAGTGGGGAGCTGTTAAATGTTTCTGTTTCTGTCTACCATTCAGAGGAGGCCAAATAAGTAGGAGTAGCTTGAAACTCTTGTACTGCTGTTTAGGTTCAGGCATACTTTCAGCAACATAGGCATTCTGTTCAGAGAGAATACTGATTAGGCTAGGTCCTCACTTAACTGTGTTAATAACTGGGAACTGTATGTGCTATGTATATACAATGCCACTGGTGAATGATGCTCCAACAGTTTGTGTTTAATTATTTGTATATGAGGAATATAAATTTATAGTGGCACTCAATGTTGTAAAACAATCCACATTGGTACATCAGCAACTCTCAAAATACAAGCAACACACAATGAATAATGTTCTTGCAATATTCACAGGTTCACATAAGCAACATCCAACAATTCTTATAGTGAACTCCCATTAGAGTGTTAATGACTCTCAATATACGCAACTCACAATTTAAAATCCCACATATTTTGACTGTTGTATTTAGTAATAATAATAATAATAATAATAATAATAATAATATTTTTATTTTTAACCCACCCCTCTGCTCGGCAACTGGGGTGGCGTGCAACAGGATTAAAACAACAGCAAGTTAAAACAATCCTTTCCAATCCTAACCCTCCCAGCCCTTAAAACTAAATTAAACTAGTGGAGAATTAAAACAAACATAAAGTACAATACAATATGCAAATTACGAAAAAAAATGGCAATAACGGCAGGGAGGCGGGTAGGCAATCAACTCCACTTGAGCTGGGAAGTTATTCCGGGAAGGCCTGCTGGAAGAGATCCGTCTTTAGCACTTTCTTGAAGCTATCAAGGGTAGTGATAAGACGGATCTTGTCCGGCAGGCCATTCCAAAGTCTGGGAGCCATAGAAGAGAAGGCCCTCTGGGAGGTCTGCGACAGCCTAGTTTTCATAGGCTGCAGCAGGTTCCTCCCAGAGGACCGAAGTGCACGGGGGGATCATATGGAATGAGGCAGTCCCAGAGATAAGATGGACCCAAGCCATGTAGGTAGCAACATTAGCAGTAATTAGTATATCTTGTAATAATTTACAGTGGAATAGAAGCAATTTCCAATATATGCAACTCACAATTTAAAATTCTATATACTTTGACGATAATATATAGATAGCAACACTCATTATACAGCAATTAACAGACAACAAGTGTTTTACAATAAGGGTACCAACAGACCCCACAGGTACTCAAGAACATGGCTTAAAGGACGTAATCTGTATTCAGTGATTTAACATCTTGGTATCTAATGGATTTTCTAAACCAGGACATGGTATGTCAGCTGCAAACTGGATTTGATAGCTCAGCTGGAGAGTCCTGGGAAATTGGTTGTTTTATTCACTTCCCCATTTCGACCGTCATTAATGGGTCTTCTTCAGTGAGAATTATCCCAGTTTTTTTTAGTGAGCTACAAATATAACATTAAAATTAATATTCATGTATATAATAATAATTTTAAATGAATAATATATAATAAATTTACATTTATCTTTCTGCACTTCCATACAGGGATTGACCCAATGTATTGTGTCCATGAGTAACTCTTAGTGTTCTAAGAACCGTAATCTCTGGCTTTTCTTCACAAACGAAGATTCAGGAAGGACTCATCCTGCGCTTTCTGCAAGCGTGCTGATGACTAAAAAGGCCAATCCAAGATAAACAAGTCCAGTTGCAGAAAGCACAGCAGAAGGTCTCCTTGGGTGATGTTTTCGGGTTGTGATTCTTTCTGCATTGTCGTTTTTCTCTTCAAGACTTGTTTGGTGTGAGTTCTCAAATAAGGCTGCAGCATTGTGGATAGTGCATCTCCATGCCTCCCGATGTGAGGCCAGGGTGGACCATTGTTGGTGATCAATTTGGCCAAGCCTGAGATGTTGTTTCAGGGAATCCTTGTATCACTTTTTTGGAGCGCCCCTCTTATGCTGACCCATGGCAAGTCCACCGTAGAGTACTATTTTTGGGAGGCGATGGTCCTCCATCCTAGAAACGTGCCCTGCCCAGCACAGCTGTGTTCTCAATATCATGGCCTCAATGCTGGTGATCCCTGCTTGCTCAAGGACAGCAACACTGTCACATAGTCAGTCCAGTGTATATTTAGGATTGTGCGTATACAGCGCTGATGAAAATGTTCGAGGAGTCGTAAGTGTTGGCGATAGGTGACCCATGTTTCAGACCCATAAAGGAGAATAGACAGTACAATGGCTCTATACACACTGATTTTTGTGCTTCGCCTCAGGTGTTTATTACTCCAGACTTTTTCGTAGAGTCTTCCAAATGCGCTATATGCCTTTGCTAATCTGTGATCAATCTCTTTGTCAATCTTGGCATTTGAGGAGATGATGTTTCCCAGGTAGGTGAACTGCTGAACGGACTTGAGCACAGATTTGCTGACGGCAATGTGGGAATGGTGGTGTTTATCCTGTGGTGCAGCCTGGTAGAGAACTTCCATTTTCTTAAGGTTGACTTCCAGCCCAAACAGCTCTGCAGCTGTTGCGAAGCAGGATGTTAGGCACTGCAGAGTTGCTTCTCTGGGGGCAACAACGGCAGCATCATCAGCAAAGAGCAGCTCACGGACTAGATAGTTTAGAGTCTTAGTGCGAGCCCTCAGATGGCTTAAGTTAAACAAGCTACCATCAGTACAGTAATGTATATAGATGCCGTCTTCTTCTAAAAGCCCTGCCATAGCCCTTTGGAGCATCATGCTGAAGAAGATTATAAATGAATTTGGAGCAAGAACTCAATCTTGCTTCACTCCATTAGTTATTAGAAAGGGCTCTGAAAGAACATTGCCATATCTGACTCGACTGTGCTGGCCCTCGTGTAGCAAGATAATCATGTTAAGGAATTTGGGGGGACATCCTAGTCTTTCCAGGATCTGCCACAGACCTTTTCTACTTACAGTGTCAAAGGCTTTGGTGAAGTCGACAAATGTTACATAGAGACCCTTGTTCTGCTCTCTACATTTCTCTTGCAGTTGTCTAAGGGCAAATACCATATCTGTAGTACTCCTATTGGCTCTGAAGCCACACTGGCTTTCAGGAAGAAGTTCTTCTGCAATAGCAGGAACTAAACTGTTCAGGAGTATCCTTGCAATAATTTTTACAGCAATAGAGAGCAGTGTTATGCCTCGATAGTTTGAGCAATTGGATTTTGCTCGTTTTTTCTTGTACAGGGTGATGATGACTGCATCTTGGAGATCTGATGGCAGTTCCCCTTTTCTCCAGCAATTCACAAGGAGTTTGTGGAATGTATTGAGGAGTACATGACCTCCGTGCAGGGCCGGCTTAACCATACCGCCAAATCAGCATCTGCGGGGGTGGTGGGCCACACTGGCAGGGGGCCCCATCTGGACCTAACCCTCCTGTGGACCTAACCCTGCTGGCTTTAAAAAACAACAACCAGCCTCTCCCAAACTAGAAAGCTAAAGAGAAAGAGAAAGACGGAGCTTTCTTTGTGTGGCTGATTCTGAGGGAGTTTGTTCCTCCCTCCCCCTCCTCCCAATCATTGTCAAAAGGCAAGCCAGCCAGGAGAGGGGTGTGTGTGAGAGAGAGGGGGGGGGGAGGGAGAAGGGGGGTCATCTCTTGTTCTCCCCTGCTCTGTCTTCAGAAAATGCTTCTTTCCTTCTTTCTTTCTTTCCCCCTCTCTCTCCCTTCCTTCCTTCTTTGCCTTCCTTCTTTCTGACTTTTTCTCGCTCTCTCTCTCCTTCCTCCCTCCCTTCTTTCTTTCTGTCTTCCCTGTCTTGGTTCCTCTCCCCTCCCTTCTCCCCTTATTCTTCTTCAGCTTCCTCCCCATGCTGCCAACTGGGTTCAGCCTGCAAAAGGAATGTGTGTGTGTTTGCCCATGTGCCTTCAAGTCATTTCTGACTAAGGCGAACCTACCATGGGGTTTTCTAGGCAAGGTTTGTTCAAAAGGGGTCTGCCTTTGACTTCCTTTGAGGCTGAGAGAGTGTGACTTGCCCAAGGTCAGCCAGTGGGTATTCATGGCTGACTAAGAATTCAAGCCCTGGTCTCCACAGTCATAGGGCAATGCTGAAACTTCTACAACTTTGGTTCTTTTAACAGAAAAATATAAAGAATATAAATTAAAATTTGGAGTAATATTACTGGGAACAATGGTTTTATTGTTGTCACTAAAACACCAGTATCCCATTAGTGCTATGTGAGAGCCATTGGGTTAAGCAGTGGTTCTTGACTTTTTCTTTACCAGGGACCCCCTTTAAATAACGTTTGTTGCCCCAAGACTTAACTCAAGATTTAAAACCCTAATAATAATAGCTAACAACAAAAACAATACAATCATACCATCCATTAACCTTTCCCTCAGAGGCACTCTTGCTTCTTCCTGCAAGTTTGTGGCTGGAGTGGATTGAATGGCAATGTACAGGATAAGCCAGCCAGCCATTGCCTTGGTTCCTGTCACATGGCTGTTCCACTACAGGGAGGAGGCAGGCCAAACAGGCTTTAAGTCTTTGTGGACTCCCTGTGAGGATATCATAGAATCATAGAATTGTAGAGTTGGAAGAGACCACAAGGGCCATCCAGTCCAACCCTGTTCTGCCACACAGGAAATCATGATCAAAGCATCCCTGACAGATGGCCACCCAGCCTCTGTTTAAAGACCACTGGGCTAGAGAATGCTGGAAAAGGAACAATGCAACCAGACCTTGAGAAGGGTGCTGGCAGGGGGATTCTGAGAAGTGTAATCCAAAAGTACCTTTCCTAGGCTCTGAATGCAGCCTAGAATCATAGGGCTGGAAGGGATCCCAACAGCCATCCAATTGGCTTCTGCCCTACAGGAACACACAATCAAAACTCTCACGACAGATGTCCATCCAGCCTCTCTTAAAAACCACGAAAGAAGACTCCACCACACTCCCAGGCAGTGCATTCCACTTCTGAACAGCTCTTACCATTAGGAACTTCTTTCTAATGGTTAGGTGGAACCTCTTTTCCTGGAGTTTGAACCATTTGCTCCATGTCCTAGTCTCTGGAGCAGCAGAAAACAAGCTTGCTCCATCCTCAGTATGACATCCCTTCAAATATTTAAACATGGCTCTCATGTCACCTCTCAACCTTCTCTTCTCCAGACTAAACACATATTTAACATAGCTAACACATATTGGAAACTGCTTAATGCAGTGTAGATGTGTAAATAGCTATTGCTTAAAACAATTTGTAAGCCGCTCTGATAGCCTTGTGGCTGAAGAGCGGGGTATAAATAAATAAATAAATAAATAAATAATAAAATAAACATACCCAGTTCCCTAAGTTGCTCCTCATGGGGCATAATGGCTTCCAGACCTCCCACCATTTTGGTTGCCCTCCTCTGGACACATTCCAGCTTCTCAATACCCTTCCTGAATTGTGGTGCCCAGAACTGGACACAGTCTTCCAGGTGCAGTCTGACCAAAGCAGAATACAGTGGCACTATTACTTCCCTTGATCTAGACACTATACTCCTATTAATGCAGCCTAGAATCGCATTTGTATTTTTTGCTGCTGTATCACACTGCTAACTCATGTTTAGCTTGTAGTCTACTTTCTTTTTTTTGAGAAAATCTACACTATTACATTAATTGCTAATTAACAAAAATATGTTATTAGTGCCTATAATATAGTTTTTAAACTAAATTATTGGTGGCAAATTATGTAATACAGTAGCCCCCCTTATCCACTGGGGATTGGTTCTGTGCGGGCATGGATTCTGAAAACTGTGGATAATAGTGAACACCATTGAAAATAATGGGACTTCTGGTTTAAAATACCATAAAGTTGCCCTGGAGGGCCTAGAAAATGGCTAGGGAGGACACATTTTCTAGGAAGACTGTATGGTAGGTGTGCTGTTTTGTGTCCCATGGATAATGCATCCATGGATACGGGGGTCCTACTGTAACCTGAACATCCTGTACTGTGAATAGGTTAGGTTACATTGACCTGAAATAAACATATGGGCCCCCCAAAATAAAGCATTGCAGGGGGCCCCAAAATTCGTTAAACCGGCCCTGCCTCCGTGTTTCCAAACTTCAGGTGGGATTCCATCGATCCCAGCTGCCTTGCCATTTTTCATCTGCTATATGGCCTTAAGGGTCTCCTCCAAAGTGGGAGCTATGTCCAATTCATTTTTCATTGTTTTTTTTTTTAATCATATGTTGGATAGCTGAGCCTTGGGCTACTCGGTTGGCACTATAGAGACTTTGAAATTGTTCAGTCCATCGATTCAGGATGGAGGCTTTATCAGTAATTAATGTTTGACCATCTGTACTGTATAAGGAGGTTTGAACGTGATAAGTAGGTCCAAACACTGCATTAAGAGCTTCATAAAATCCCCTAAGATCACCCAGATCTGCACAGCGTTCTGTCTTTTCTGCTATATTGATCCACCACTTGTTCTGCATGTCTCGGAGTTTTTGTTGAAGTTTACTACATGTGAGGCGGGAAGCTGCTTTTCTTACATGGCAAGTTGGCTGGGCAAGGTATGCCTGGTGAGCAGTTCTCTTCTTTGCCAACAGCTCCTGGATCTCTTGGTTGTTTTCATCAAACCAGTCTTGATTTTTCTTGTGGGAGAACCCGAGGGATTCTTCTGCAGACTGGAGGATACTGTTTTTTAATGTTGCCAAAGCACTGTAGGAGAAGGATCTGTAGGATGGGCTTCAAATTTTGTTTGCAGATTTGCCTGGAACGTGTCTCTCATGGTAGCTTGTTGAAGATTGTTGACTCAGAGTCTCCTCTTTAAGACCCCTCTTAGGTTTGAACTTAAGATGAAGATTTAGTTTTCATCTGACGAGGCGATGATCTGTTTGGCCTTTTGCATCACTCAAGTATGACGGACATCATGAATGTTTCTCTGGCAGACTAGAACATAGTCAATGAGGTACCAATGTTTGGATCGGGGATGCATCCATGTTGTCTTCAAGCTATCTTTCTGCTGAAAGATAATGTTTGTAAAAATCAGCTGCTGTTCTGCACAGAAGTCTAGCAGGAGGTGTCTGTTATCATTGCAATTTCCAACACCATGCTTGCCTAAGACACCTTTCCAGGCTTTGGAGTTCTTTCCTACTCTGGCATTGAATTCACCAAGGATAAAAATTTTATCCTTTACAGGGACTTTTTGTATGAGTTGGCGTAGGTCTGTGTAGAATTTATCTTTCTCTACAGGGTCAGCTTGCATAGTTGGGGCATATATACTAAAGAGAACAACATGTTTGAGGTGTAAGGAAATAATGAGATCAGAGTGTCCTGTTGACAAGGTTTTGAGTTTGGAGGCAATGGAGTTTTTAATCATAAAGCCTACTCCTGAAAGATGTTTTTTCAGTTTGGGGTTTGCCAGACCAGTAAAGTGTGTAGCCAGCGCCATGTTCTTTAAAGCTGCCTTCTTCATGGAGACGAACTTCACTAAGAGCAGTGATGCCAATATTAAGTCATGATAGTTCATGGGCTATTAGAGCAGAATGACACTCAGACCATCGACTATCTACAGAGTCTTGCATTGTTCTGATGTTGCAGCATGCAAACGTCAGTTTATTTACACCTTTGGAGGCCGGTGTGTGCCTTTGTTTCTTTGCCTTGGTTTGACCGCATCAGAAGATGCCCGTTGGCCTTGGCTAACCAACCAGGTAGTTGGGGATGAGCTTTTGTTAGGCCACCTTTTCTAGGCCCCTCTCCATATGGAGCAAGCAGTGCTCTCCTTAAAAAAGGCTGCTTGGTCATTCAGGATTCTACCGAACAAGACTGTCGTCTCCCAGGTCAGCCTCGAGCGACCAAAATCCTGAACCGCCTGCATGCAGGGTTGGGTCTGCTGCTTCCAATGCATCTTTACACCTGCCGTTTTGTCCCTTGCCTGTTGCTACAGGGCTTTTTTGGAATTGGATTTGTCCTTCGAGCCTTCGAGGCTGTGCAATGGATTTTTCTGGTGGAGCACAGTGTGCACAGAACTGGCCTCACCCTTTAAAACAAAGATTCATCTGCTGTGGCCTTGCAAGCATGGATGGTAGGAGCGAGGTCCTTGGGTCATAGGTTTGATTAGGGTTTCCTTCTCTTAGATGGTTGACCTTACAGGGTTGGATGAGCACCATCTGCCCGGGTTTGGAATTAGAGTTTTCCTTCTCCTAGGATGGTTGCCATAAGGCTAGAGAGCCCATCCTGCCCTTTGATGTTCTTTGTCAAACCCTTCAGCTTTGACCTGTCTGGCATGGGAGACCCTACCGCTGGCTATTATGCCACCACCAGCATTGCTCAAAACATCATTAGGGTAAGCAAGCCTTTCTTCCATGACAAGGGGACAAACATCCTCTCCATTGACACCCCCTTGTCATGGGAAGGACCTTAATATATTCTTTACAAATAGCTGGGAATCAATTGAGGTAAATACAGAAGTCACCTGTTTGATCTACTACTTTCCCTTAGGATAGACCTAGTGTTGGCTGGGATGTTAATTACAGAAAAGCTGACCACTCCATTCTGTCATTCAAACCATGTGGCACAGATGATTGTACAGTAATTTAAACATCCACAGTGCCTCTCTCCTGAGTAATTTATTATGTAAATCACATCTCTCAAAAGGTTTACTAGAGATTACTTCCAGTATGCAGAATTTAAAGGAGAATGGAGAATGATTTTTAGCCATAAAATATTCCACTAGGGGATTTTCTGTTTGTTTATTTGAAATCTTACTTCTGTATTTGGCTAGACAAATCCTCAAAGATGTACTTGTCTGACCCAAGTAAACAAGTCCACATGGATAAGTGATTGTGTACACAACATTTTTTTGGTAGCACAGTTGGAAAAGGGCAATAAAGGGAAACTTGTTTTTGTATGTGGATGTATACATTCCTTGGTGTTGTATGATTGTGCACAAAAAGAACAATGGGCCATTTTAAAAGGAGAAAGACCAGCCAGATGACTCTTCCAGAGGCTTCACAGCCTGGGAAAAAACCACCGAAATACCTACAAAGGCAGTCATTGGGGAAATTAGTGAGGGAAGGAGTCTACCCATTACTATATTGTAGTTTTTAAACATAACAATAATTCTATTGTTTGGGTGTTTTGTTTTGTTTTACAAAAAGCCATTTAGTATTACACCAATCCTTGAATTAAGCAGATTGCATACAATATTCACCGTAGTGGAAATTCATAAAGCTGTCAGCATATATGCTCATTAAAGCCACTCACAGTAACACAAAATTATCTTTGTTAACTAATTCTACTAATTTCCCATATGGCAGACCATTTCTACTGAGAACATTTACAGGGTAATTACATCTGATTGTCCTTGCTGTTCACAGAGGCAAAAATTATTCTCAGCAGGTCTGCTAAGGTAAAAGTAGAGTACGTGTTTGCTTTCTGGAATTGGAAGAAGTCTACATTAGATTCAAACATGAATGGTTAACTGCTTATCCTACATTTAAAAAAAAATTAAAACAGGCAAGCATTTAATAACCATGGTTATTTAAGCTGTATACTTAATAATGCATGTTTGTACATTTATAACTTTTAAATATATTGACTGCTGGATGGTTGGGATTTTCAGATGGCAACAAATTTGGTTGTCTGTCCTGGAGCATATATGTGGAAAAGTTATATTATCAGTTTATAATTAATAGTACAAATGTTTTAGCCCTGGACATGGAAATTGTTATTTTGGAACTGATCAACCATATATTTCATGCTCTATTTAATGGCAAGGCAACACATTTCATGAATGATTTTAGTAAATGCTGAACCAATCATCTGCCTTTGGTTTCATTCTAGATACACTCCAGAAATGTCCTCACACAACCATATCCCAGCAGAAAGCATTTTCCTAATGAGTCCTAAGCAGAACATGCTTATTATAATGACATCTTCCTACAGAGCCATTTCTTTCAATTTACTGTTCCAGCTCTCCTTTTGTCATGCATGCCTCAGGGCAGCACTGTAGCCTCCTTCAAAGGGATCCTCCTGAGTACATTGAAAGTGGAATTCTCTAGGTAAATTGACCACATATCTCTGGAGTTGTTAGAGATTAACTGTGGGGGAAGGAACCTCATCATCACTCCCTCAAAGACATAAGTGGTCTCAGAGCAGAAGGGTCAAAATGAAGCAACATGAGCTGGGAGGTGGGGTATTTATTGGTCAGACAAACAGAAGATTGATTTTCCTGAGACAAGAAATGTGACTTCAGCCAGCCCTGCTTGACTCTGCTCTCTGTAGTAATTTATGTGGCTAAAAGCTCTGTTATATGTTATCCAACATTACTCTAGTAACTGAAAGTTACATCACTACTGTCACCTTTAGCATTATTTGGGACTTTATCAGACTAGCATCTAAAAATGCTGTAACAGATTAATTCCATTGTTGAGGAAAGTGGAAACATAGTGGTATTATTACACTTATTATCACGTCACTGCCATCATGTGATACTACCACCACAGAGGTTTTGTACAACCACTACTAGTGCTTTAAGAAAGGGATTTTACTTCTGTGATTTAGCATGGGCAATATTTCCGTGGTTCTTGCGAGAAGATGCAACTTCAGTTAAAAACATCAAACCCCCTTTAATTTACAAACTAAATCAACACGTAAACACTTAAATAAACCTTAAAATGTGCAAACGAAATGGGACAGTTCATTAAAAGAGTGTCCAGTAGATCACTTTCACTTTCTTACCTGGAAGTTTTCTCGCTGGGAAAGGGGAGGGGGAAAGAGGACCACCCATTCATGCTGTAATCTCACTATTATAGTGGGATGTGTTTTTGGAGCCTCTTCAATACTGTGGAAATAGTGATATTGAGAGCTATTGACAGCTTGTCCTGTCAATTAAAAGGGATGTATTATTAGCGGCTGGAGCACACAGTAACCATGGGAGGACAACAACAACGTGCAATAGTGGGAACCCATCATAATGGTGAAATTATAAACTTGTCTGATAAAGTCCTTAGTTAGTCCTTTCACTACACAGAATGCTTCTGAGTTTTCTTCTTTGGCCACAAGAAAACTATATTGCCTGTATTTTATATGAGCAGGTGCAGGGGGGTGAGGGGTGAACAATGACTTATCAAGGGGGCTGTTGAGTCTGCACCTGGTACAAATCTCAATTTGAATTATGACTTCTTCTTCAAAACCCAAGTGTATCCCCCTCCCCAACCCCACTGAATACTACTGATCTATCACTTGGAACCTATGAGTCTTATGAGTCAATGCATTATGGGTTGATTTTGTAAGACTGCTCCACACAGCAAATTGCACAAAAATGAGTCCTGTGGCATTTTAAAGACTAAGGCATTTATTACAACCTGAGCTTTTGTGGACTAAGTGGCCTAGAATTTGTTAATCTTTGAAGCACCACAGAACTGTAGATTTTCCTTGGTTTTTTTCTGGGCTGTGAGGCCATGTTCTGGAATAGTTTCTTTCTGCCGTTTCACCTGCATCTGTGAAGATGCCAGCCACAGATGCAGGCGAAATGTCAGAAAGAAACTATTCCAGAACACGGCCTCACAGCTCGAAAAAAAACCAAGGAAAATCTATGGATGCCGGCCGTGAAAGCCTTTGACTTCACACCACAGAACTCTTTGTTGTTTTTGTAGCAACAGATTAACCAGAACATGGAAAGTTACTTTTTACAAGTTATAGTTCCAGGATCCCCAAATTAGTAAGTTATCCTTATAGTTACAATTTTTAAACTATTTGCTTCTCCATTTCTGAGCAATAACTAAAATTCTTGCTTTCCCCCCATTTTTTAAAAATCTCAGTTCTACAAGGTTGCTGACCAATTCCACAAAACACACTCAACTCACCTCCAAATTGATGTCGTATTAGTACCCACAACAGAGCATGAGACAGCTATGGGACAAAGAATGAGACAGCAATTTGAAATCATGGAATTTTCCTCCTGCTCCTCCATTTAGTGAGACCCCCAACCCTATTATTATAAAAGTAACATAAAAATTACAGTTGCTCTATGTTTGTCAGAAAGCATTCTCAGCTAAGCATATTCTCATGGCTCTAGCATTCACAAATGGGTCACAATCATATTGTGTAATACTAAATCTTCATCTATATTTCTAGACCTTCCTTTGTATTACTGGCAGTATTTCACTGCAGCATGAATTTCTCCCCTATGATGCTTCTCCATTCACTGTTAGTCATGCTTTGCTGAAACAATAAAACTAATTGTAATATATGATGGATATTTTCTAAAGTCCCCTGTCTCCTTGAGTTATTTAATTTCATTGCCCATGAGCAAGCTGAAAAGGCCACTGCTGCTGATTAGTGAAACACCAAAGATCCTATCAATGCCACTAAACTAAGTGGTGTTGTGTTTTTAGTTATTAATACAATACAAAATAAAATACAAATTGGCAAGTTCTGACTTTTCACACATACTAGCATAAAATATGAGAGTCAATGTGATATAGTGGTTTGAGTGTTGGACTACGACTCTGGAGACCAGGGTTCAAATCCCCACATGAACATGAAAATCCACTAGGTGACCTTAGGCAAGTCACACAGAGGGAGGCAATGGCAAACCTCCTCTGAACAAATCTTGCCAAGAAAACCCTGTGATAGGGTCACCATAAGTCGGAAATGACTTGAAGGCACACAACAGCAGCAGCAGCGACAACAAAAGCATAGAATATGCCGGAGCTTAATGAATTATACTGGTATGAACAGTATGAAAATCTGACATCAGTGGCCCAAATCAAGCTCTTAGCAGATGTCGATGTCTGAAATCAAGCTCTTAGCTCGGGGTGCCATTGCTATGCCAGGGGTACTGTATTTTGGCAGGATCACCCTTCTAAATGAATCCAACTCTGCATCTCATCCTAAGGCAGGGGTGAGAATAGTGTGACCCTCTGAATGTTGTTGGACTGCAATTCCCAGCACCCCCAGCCAATCTGGACAGTGGTGAGGAATGCTGGGAGATTCCATTCAACAACTTCTGGAGGGCTACATGCAACAGACTGGATCTCCTACATTATGAGTGGCTCTTCTCTTTTTACTGGGAACAGCTTTGTATCAGGGAGATGAACATACTTCTCAGCTCCCTGAGGTGATTATGAAGGAACACTTTTAAAAAGACATACTGCTGAGATGCAGCCTACAGTTGCATGCTGAGGACTGCGGCACATCAATGTGTATGTGGAAGTTACATTGGCTTGTAGCTAAAAGGCATTCTGTATTTGTGTCTGCTGCTGCTATGCACTTTAGAGTTACACAATGCACTCACTTTTGCTGAGGATTTTCATAATGTCTGTATTCACCAGTCTGCTCAGATGTAAGGCCCACTGGGTTCAAGAGGACATACCTCACTTTCCCTAGGAAGTTTGTTGTTGGTGGTGGTGATGATGATGTGTGACCTCAAGTCATTTGAGCCAAACCTACTGTGGGGTTTTCTTGAAAATATTTATTCAGAGGTTGCAATGGCCTTCCTCTAAGGCTAAAGATGTGTGATTTGCTCAAGATCACCCAGTGGGTTTCCATGGCTGAATGGGGTTTGCATGCCAGAATTCTTTTGAAGGTAGGTACAATGTAGGCTATGCAAACTGTCATTTTTTCCAGTATTCCAATGTAGTCCACTAGCACATGCATGCACTACTGTTTGGAGAGCTGGAAAATCCAAAGGAACTCCACTAGCACACTACTTTCCTGTGTTAACAATACATTGAATTGAGACCATTATATCCATGATACATTTATATGCATCTTTCTTTTGCTGGGATTCTTTATGCATTCTCATAATTTCTGCTCACTGAACACATCTAGTTGCATTTGCTGTAAGAGGAGAGACACAAATTACAGAATACATCCTCATCAATTGCTTGTAGGAAGCATATTCCTTGCCCAGCACAGGCAATCCACTGAAAGCGCTCAGCTTTACTGCACATTTGATGGAAAGTTTTGATCTGACTCTCTGTCCATACAAGCGACTGTTATGGAAATACTTATGTAACAATATTGGGTTTTAGTTCCTGTTCCAATCCTGTCTAATAGCATCAATGACTCTATTATAGTCACAGAGAGAGTAGTTTTTCAGGGTGGTTTATGTTTATAGAAGCAAAAACAAGCTGTTCCTGGGGCATACACAGTGGTTGTATATATTTTAGACTGAGGTTTTGAAGGAAAATTGAAATCAAACCCCTGCCCCAGTTCTACAGGAATTGTGATCACAAATAATCTGAACATGCGTACCTTTTCTTAATATCTGCATTTTAGCTGAATCTAATGATATCCCAGTAGCTGTCCACATCTGACAGTATTGCCCGTGTTTCTAGTAGTTTGATAGTTTTAGACAGTGAACTTCCAATAGCACTCATAAAGTTTGGCACTAATGTTATTCATGTAGGCTGCAATCCCACATGTTTCCCAAGTAGTAAACCACATGAAATTCAATAGGATTTATGACTGAAAATGCATGCCGAGAATTGCATTAAGTCAGCCAGTCAGGGTGGTGTGGAGGAGAAAAGGTTTGGATGGGTGGGAGGAAAATCTATTTTATATATTATGTCCAATTTTGCTTTCAAATTTTACTTTCAAAATATGATATCAAATTTTGAAAATGAAATTTTTTAAAAATGTAAAATCTGAAAATTCATCAGATTTAGAGCATTTTGGCTCATTTTAGCAGATATCAAATTATCCGGTCAATGTGTTTCAAGCCTAATTCAAATGTGAATTTATGTTCCTCTGCATACCCTGAAAACAAAGAGCATGGTTGAATTGTAATCTGCAGCATCTGTGTGTTTTATCTCAAGATAAGCAGTTCAATGCACATGTCTTGACATTGCAATAACATACAGCATATGAACATGCCCTTACCATTCCACAGTCAAGATGCTACACAGATGCTCCAAGCTGAGGGCTGTATTTGGAAATGCCATATTTGGGTGAAGAAATGGGGCTGGGAAGGAAAGAAGGAAAATCCATTCTTTCCCCTCTTTACTGCAGCATGGCCCATCTGCAATGTAGCCTATATACATTTGGAAAAGCATTTGGAAAACCAAACATATCCAATTTTTTCACCTGATGCTCCCACACCTCTACATTCATTCAGAACAAAAATTAAGGAATATTATCACTGACTTGTACATTCATTGCTAAAATTAGTTCTGTGATATTATTTCATTTTCTTACACAGCTTTTTTCACCCTGAATATATATGAGGGAAGTGGGGCACTGACATAAACTCTCCTCTTCATTATTTGGTATTTCACACATCCTTCTGTTCTGTTCACATGAAGAATTGCGCCAGCCTTTCTTAGAGGTATTTGCGATGTAATAGATTTATCAGATAAGCCAAGGGAATGGCAGAAACTCGGGGCTTCTTGGTCACTCTGTGGTTTGTTCACCAGAACGCCAGTGCTTTCTGCTTTGATTATTTCTCTGCTAACAAATAAGAGATACAATCTAGGGTTTGTTTTTGGTTTGTTCTCTGATTGTTATGAGAAAAACAAAGCAAAGCAAAGCAAAAATCTGTGGCGTGTTAGCCATTCCTCCTGCAAGCTGGAATGTTTGGACAGCACGAATTAGCATGTGGCTCTTGCACTACAAGCTGGGGTTCCTGTGGCTCTCTGGCTTGTTGCATAATCCAACCACAACCATTCTTTGAGTTCATCTCACTGGGACACCCCAGCAATTTGTGTGCAATCAGAGCAGTACAGTTTTGCTCGGACTCTATGTTTATGTTTGTTTGTTGTTGTTTTGCTGCCTTTTTACATTTTAGTAAATTGTGTTGTGAATTACCTTTATTTCCTGCTGAACTTTATCTTTTTATGGAAATGATATTTTTGTAAGCTGCCTTCTCTTAGTTTGTTGTTCTTGTTGTTGTTGTTTTAAAAAGTGTAGGGTTTCTATCACTCAGTATTAGTGATAAATGATGACTACAGTAACATTGCCTGCAACTAACACATGCTATAAAATAAGGGTGGGAATCACTTCTCAGTGAAACAGACTGGGGAGAGCTCTCCAAATGTTCGCCTTTGTCTTTGTAAGAAATATCACTAATATTAAAATTATTTTATGTTGAAGAATCATCTGTGCTAGCAAAAATAAGGAGTGGTGATGTGGTGTCCTGCCATGACATCAAGAAGTACCAGATTTGTATATCTGCAACTTTGACACTAGAATTGTTTTCAGTGAGGACAGCAAGGCAGAAGAAGGCCCTCTCTCATGTTCCTACCAGACATACAATCATAGAGTTGGAAGAGACCACAAGGGCCATCCAGTCCAACACCCTGCCATGCAGGAATCTCTCTCTCTCTGGCTTTTCTTCACAAACGAAGATTCAGAAAGGACTCATCCCAGGCTTTCTGCAAGCGTGCTGATGACTAAAAAGGCCAATCCGAGGTAAACAAGTCCGGTTGCAGAAAGTATAGCAGAAGGTCTCCTTGGGTGATGTTTCCGGGTTGTGATTCTTTCTGCATTGTTGTTTCTCTTCAAGACTTGTTCGGCGTGAGTTCTCAAATAAGGCTGCAGCATTGTGGATAGTGCATCTCCATGCCTCCCGATGTGAGGCCAGGGTGGACCATTGTTGGTGATCAATTTGGCTGAGCCTGAGATGTTGTTTCAGGGAGTCCTTGTATCGCTTTTTTGGAGCACCCCTCTTACGCTGACCCGTGGCAAGTAACCGTAGAGTACTATTTTTGGGAGGCAATGGTCCTCCATCCTAGAAACATGCCCTGCCCAGCGCAGCTGTGTTCTCAATATCATGGCCTCAATGCTGGTGATCCCTGCTTGCTCAAGGACAGCAACATTCATCACATAGTCAGTCCAGTGTATATTTAGGATTGTGCATATACAGTGCTGATGAAAGCATTCAAGGAGTCGTAGGTGGTGGCGATAGGTGACCCATGTTTCAGATCCATAAAGAAGAATAGACAGTACAATGGCTCTATACACACTGATTTTTGTGCTTCTCCTCAGGTGTTTATTACTCCAGACTCTTTTTTGAAGTCTTCCAAATGCGCTATTTGCCTTTGCTAATCTATGATCGATCTCTTTGTCAATCTTGGCATCTGAGGAGATGATGCTTCCCAGGTAGGTGAACTGCTGAATGGACTTGAGCACAGATTTGCTGACGGAAATGTGTGTGTGGGGGTGTTCGTCCTGTGGTGCAGGCTGGTAAAGAACTTCCGTTTTCTTCAGGTTGACTTCCAGCCCAAACAGCTCTGCAGCTGTTGCGAAGCAGGATGTTAGGTGCTGCATAGTTGCTTCTCTGTGGGCAACAACGGCAGCATCATCAGCAAAGAGCAGCTCACAGGCTAGATAGTTTAGCGTCTTATTGTGAGCCCTCAGACGGCTTAAGTTAAACAAGCTACGATCAGTACAGTAACGTATATAGATGCCATCGTCTTCTTCAAGCTCTGCCGTAGCCCTTTGGAGCATCGTGCTGAAGAAGATTGTAAATAAAGTTGGAGCAAGAACACAACCTTGCTTCACTCCATTACTTGTTAGAAAGGGCTCTGAAAGAGCATCGCCATATCTGACTTGACCGTGCTGGCCCTCATGTAGCAAGATAATCATTTTAAGGAATTTGGGGGGGGGACTGTCACAGATCTGTGCAGAGCGCAGTCACTCCCTGTTCATCCGAACAGGGGATAAGCAACGAAAACGTGTGCTTTGTGAGCAAACAAATATTCCTTTGGTGCAAAAGTAAGTCCATGCCAAAATTCTTTTAGGCTTTTATTAATAACAATTAAATAAAAGGAAACAATAACAAAAAGCATTTAACCATCTTTTCTAGGTTCTCTCTAAGCAAGAGAGGTACACACAAGCTTGAAGCTCTCTTCTATCTCAGGAACAAAACAATGTAACCCCTCCCAGTTATATAGGCCATAACACTTAGTCCTTGGGAGAAACGAAAGCAATCCAATCTTAAGTTTCGTTTCTCACATACAAGCCTAAAAAACAGAATAACAAAACAGACAGATTTATTACCTTCTAATAGCCAAAGATGGCGCCACGCATGTCTGGCTAAAAAATATTCAGGGAGGGGGAGACAAACTCCTGATCTCAAAAACTATTTTCCCTGACACCCCTCTAATTTTTCATCCAGACATCGACATATTATACCCAGTCTGTCACACAAAAGGTCATGCTTAATATTACCCAACGCTTTAGTAAATAAATCTGCTATATTTTCTTCACTGGGGCAATACACCAAATCAATTAAACCATTTTGAACAGCTTCTCTAACATTTTGAAATTTTACAGCCACATGTTTTGTTCTACTTTTAACACCTTGTGCTGTTGCCATCGCTATACATGCTTGAGAGTCTTCAAAAACTTTAACAGCTTCTGAAATTGGCATACCTAAATCACTAAAAATTTGTTTTAGATAAATCAGCTCATTTACCACGCTTGACAACGCGGCAAATTCTGCGTGTGCCGAGCTTAAAGCAATAGTGGATTGCTTTTTTGACCCCCAGTGTATGGCAGTGCCAGCATAGAAAATTTTCATCCCTGAATCAGAATATCTATTTTGGATTTCGCTGGCAAAACTGGCATCGCAAAAAGCTTCCAACTCATGAGAACCTTGTGAACTTATTTTTACGCCATAATTCAAAGTTCCACGCAAATATCTTAATACGCGTTTCAAACCTTGCCAATCATGTTGAGTTGGTTTTGACACTTTTCTAGACAAAACATTTACAGCATATTGTATATCTGGACGTGACCATCTTGCAATATACAATAAACTTCCAATTACAGAATGAAAAAGTTCAGGATGTTCAAATGGCCTAGAATCTGTGACATTTATGAAATCACAACACATAGGAGTTCGAGCAGGTTTACATTGAGACATGTTACAAAGATCCAAAACTCTTTCAATCTTTTGAACTTGACTCATTTTAAAATCACCATTTTCAAACCTTTGGAAATCTACTCCCAAATAGTTTCTAATTTGACCAAGGTCCTTCAATTTGAATTTTGAACCCAATTCCTGTTTAAACCTTTGCACCTGAACATCAGTTTGTGTAATCAAGCAGAAATCATCCACAAAAGCGACGACGATTTCATAATTCTGATTAACACCCCTTGTATACAAACATGGATCAGCAATGCTGTTCTGAAAACCAACATTTTTCAGCTGTTCATCCAAACAAAGGTACCAACATCGGCCACTTTGCTTGAGACCATACAAGGCTTTATTGAGGCAATAAACCTGGTCTGCTCCTCCACTGTGAAACCCAGGGGCTTGCTCCATATAGATGCACTCATCCAATGGAGCATTTAAATATGCAGTCTCTACATCAAAGTGATTAACTTTAAGTTGGTTTAAACTTGCAATAGATAAAGCAATCTTTACACTTTGTACTTTAACAGTGGGTGCAAAAACCTGATCATAATTTTGATACTGTATCTGTGAATACCCCTTTGCAACCAAACGTGCTTTATATTTGACACCCCCATCCTGCAATTGCTTTCTCTTATATACCCAACGGCAACCTACAGCCTTTTCCCCCTGTGGCAATGCCACAATACGGAAAATATCATGGCCTTTGATGGATTCCATTTCATTTTCCATTGCCTCTTGCCACTTTTGTTGTTCTTCTTTTGGCAACTTTAAAACATCAGTATAATTATCAGGTTCAAAAGTCACCTGGCAAACTTTTACATTCTGTGCTGTGAATCTTAAAGGAGGCACTCCCTTTGTCTCTCTGTTAGAGCGACGGGGGACAACAGGCTGAGCCTGATCATTGTCAGAATCTGCATTTGAATCACTTTCCACATCAAAGGATTCATGCTTGGAACCCTCTCCTCTCAAGTCTGGGGAAATACCAGTGCCCGACTCAGCAGCCTGTTGCTGCTGCTGTTGTTCAGGTTGATTTTCACCAACAAATGAAGGCAAAACCACATCTAAATTAGCATGGACATGAGACCAGTTGGCCTGCTCCTCAAATTCAGCATTCCTGGAAATCAAAACTCTCCCATCCCCAAACGCGAACCGCCAGCCCTTTGATGATTGGTCGTACCCGACAAATCTGAGCCTCCTAGCCTTGGGTTCCCCCTTTTTTCTGTTTGCCTTAGGGATATTCACCCATGCATAGGACCCAAAGGTCCTAATGTGCCTCATAGATGGCTTTTTGCCATAAAACATGAAAAAGGGTGTATTTGAAACCACAGAACTGGGTACACGGTTACTTAAATAAGCAGCTGTTAACATAGCTTCTCCCCAGTACTTCTGCTCAATGTTTGCATCAAACATCAGGCTATCTTTAATTGTTTGCAAAACACCAATTTTTCTCTCAGAAATCCCATTTTCACTAGGACTAAAAGGGGTTGTGAGTCTGTGGAAAATTCCTTTTTGTTTTAGCCAATTTTGGAACTCATTTGACATGAATTCCCCTCCCCTATCTGACTGGAGAGATGACACCTTTTGGGGAAAATGTCTCTCAACATAAGCCACCCAATTTTTAAAAGTCTGAAATGTCTCATCCTTACTCTTGAGTAAGAATAGGAAACAATAACGACTGAAATCATCGACCAAGACCAGGATGTACTTGGCTCCTCCCAGGGAAGGTGGATAGGGGCCAGACAGGTCCATATGAACCAATTCTAGAATTCTTTTTGACTTTCTCTCACTATGCTTGGGAAAAGGATGGACCTTGGATTTCGATTTTTTACAAATTTTACAATCCAGGTACTTCTGACAAGCCCTCAAACTTAACCCATCCACCATGTCAGGCATCTGCCTGAGGACCTTAAAGCTAGCATGGCCAAATCTCCTATGCAACAGATGTACACAATTATCATGCAAAGGAGAGTTTGCCATTATAGTACTGGTTTGAGGCTCCTGTACACTATTATACATATAATACAGTTGGTCATGAAAAACCCCTTCAGCCATAACAGTACCATCCTTTAAAATATAACATTTGTTCCCTTTAAATTGTACTTCATAGCCCTCCTGTGTCAATTTAACAACAGAGAGTAAACACATTTTTAAATCAGGAACATACTGAACATTTTTTACATCCATGTTCAAACATTGTGCAAAACATGTACCTTTACCCAAACATTTTGACTTGGATCCATCAGCCAAACTCACACTTGAGGGGCTAGTCTCTTTAAAGTCCTTAAAGAGTTCTTTATTATTGGAGATAAAAGCATTGCAGCCACTATCCAAACACCACTGGGATAAATCTCTATTTTGCTCCTTCACAGCTTGCAAAACAACTGCAGAAACAGTCATACTAGATGAAGCAGGCTTTTTTTTTGCTTTCTTTGCCCTTTTTTGCTTTGCACTGTTTTGCAAAATGTCCATTTTTGCCACAGTTCCAGCAAAGCTTAGATTTCACAGCAAAAGCGGGGACCACACCCTTACTGGGGTCTTTAGAGCCATCTACTGGATCATTTGTAGAATTGCGGGCCTTCGCCTGTACAGCCTTTTGAGCAGAATTTTTTCTCTCCAACCACTTAGCCTCTTCTTCCAACAAACGACCAGTAATAAAATTAATGGTCATATTTGCTGCTGCCATATTTTCGAAGGAGAATATGAATGCATCGAATTTTTCTGATAGGCTTGATAGAAGGATATGAACTTTTTCTTGTTCAGTAAAATGGACATTAATCTCCTGCAAATGATGGAAATATTGCCGGATAGTTGAAATGTGTGTGGCCACATCGCCATCTGGCTGCAGCTTTAGTCTATACAGCTTCCTTGTTAACATAAGCTGTGAACCAGTCCCAGCATAGACATAAACCTGCCACAGTGCTTGCCAAATGTCCCTGGCCGTGGCACAGCCTCGCACATACATCAACTGACTGTCCTCAATTGCCAAAATGAGAGACGCTTTTGCGCGTTCCTCAGCCTGCTGTTGCAATACAGAAGCGCCTTGGGCAGGGGGGGCTAAAATGGGAGCGTGTATCAATTGTTGATGCAAATAAGCCTCCATCTTCACAGCCCACAAATGATAATTCTTATCATTTAACTTTTGGAAGGGAAAAACTGCCACACTCTGAGCCATTGTCCATAAACTCTTTAGCCCCTCTCAACTGATTATCTGCTTCCCTCACACAGGGGTTGCTTACCAGCAGGGCGTTGTAAATGGTTCGGTCTCAGCAGTCCTCACAGCAGGCTTTCTCACTTTCCAGTCCCCTCCTTGCTGGGGTTGTAAGCTCTTGCCAGGCGTAGACAAAAGCAAGCTCCAACAGCTTCAAAGGAAAAAGACTTCACACCAAAGGGACAAGTTGCCCAACTTGCCGCTTGTTCAAAGCCCCTCTCAGCTCAGGCTTAAACAATTTGCAGCATAAGAGCTTCACGGCTCATAAACTCTTGAGCCAGCAATCCTGGGCCCATAACCTGTCACAGATCTGTGCAGAGCGCAGTCACTCCCTGTTCATCCGAACAGGGGATAAGCAACGAAAACGTGTGCTTTGTGAGCAAACAAATATTCCTTTGGTGCAAAAGTAAGTCCATGCCAAAATTCTTTTAGGCTTTTATTAATAACAATTAAATAAAAGGAAACAATAACAAAAAGCATTTAACCATCTTTTCTAGGTTCTCTCTAAGCAAGAGAGGTACACACAAGCTTGAAGCTCTCTTCTATCTCAGGAACAAAACAATGTAACCCCTCCCAGTTATATAGGCCATAACACTTAGTCCTTGGGAGAAACGAAAGCAATCCAATCTTAAGTTTCGTTTCTCACATACAAGCCTAAAAAACAGAATAACAAAACAGACAGATTTATTACCTTCTAATAGCCAAAGATGGCGCCACGCATGTCTGGCTAAAAAATTATTCAGGGAGGGGGAGACAAACTCCTGATCTCAAAAACTATTTTCCCTGACAGGGACATCCTAGTCATTCTAGGATCTGCCACAGACCTTTTCTACTCACAGTGTTGAAGGCTTTGGTGAGGTCGAAAAATGTTACATAGAGACCCTTGTTCTGTTCTCTACATTTCTCTTGCAGTTGTCTAAGGGCAAATACCATATCTGTAGTACTCCTATTGGCTCTGAAGCCATGTTGGCTTTCAGGGAGGAGTTCTTCTGCAATAGCAGGAACTAAACTGTTCAGGAGTATCCTTGCAAGAATTTTTATTGCAATAGAGAGCAGTGTTATGCCTCGATAGTTTGAGCAATCGGATTTTGCCCATTTTTTTCTTCTACAGGGTGATGATGACTGCATCTCAGAGATCTGATGGCAGTTCCCCTTTTCCCCAGCAATTCACAAGGCGTTTGTGGAATTTATCAGGAGTGTATGACCTCTGTGTCTCCAAACTTCAGGTGGGATTCCATCAATCCCAGCTGCTTTGCCATTTTCCATCTGCTGCATGGCCTTAAGGGTCTCCTCCAAAGTGGGAGCTATGTCCAATTCATTTTTCATTGGTTTTTGTATCATACGTTGGATAGCTGAGCCTTGGGCTACTCGCCTGGCACTAAACAGACTTTGAAAATGTTCAGCTCATTGATTCAGGATGGAGGCTTTATAGGTAATTAATGTTTGACCATCTGTACTGTATAAGGAGGTTTGGACCTGACAAGTAGGTCCAAACACTGCTTTAAGAGCTTCATAAAATCCCCTAAGATCACCCAGATCTGCACAGCATTGTGTCTTTTCTGCTATATTGATCCACCACTTGTTCTGCATGTCTCTGAGTTTTTGCTGAAGTTTACTACATGTGAAGCAAAAAGCTGTTTTTCTTACATGGCAAGCGGGCTGGGCGTGGTATGCCTGGTGAGCAGTTCTCTTCTTTACCAACAGCTCCTGGATCTCTTGGTTGTTGTCATCAAACCAGTCTTGATTTTTCTTATGGGAGAACCCGAGGGATTCTTCCGCAGACTGGAGGATACTGTTTTTTAATGTTTCCAAAGCACTGTAGGAGAAGGATCTGTAGGATGGTCTTCAAGTTTTCTTAGCAGATTTGCCTGGAAGTTGTCTCTCATAGTAGCTTGTTGAAGATTGTTGACTTGGAGTCTCCTCTTTAAGATGTCACCCCTCTTAGGTTTGAACTTAAGATGAAGATTTAGTTTACAACTTACGAGGCGATGATCTCTTTGGCATTCTGCACTGGGCATCACTCGGGTATGATGGACATCATGAATGTTTCTCTGGCGAACTAGAACATAGGCAATGAGGTACCAATGTTTGGATCGGGGATACATCTAGGTTGTCTTCAAGCTATCTTTCTGCTGAAAGATAGTGTTTGTAATAGTCAGCTGTTGTTCTGCACAGAAGACTAGCAGGAGGTGTCCGTAATCATTGCAATTTCCAACATCATGCTTGTCTAAGACACCTTTCCAGGCTTTGGAGTTCTTTCCTACTCTGGCATTGAAGTCACCAAGGATAATAATTTTATCTTCTACAGGGACTTTTTATATGAGTTGGTGTAGGTCTGTGTAGAATTTGTCTTTCTCTACAGGGTTGGCTTGTATAGCTGGGGCATATATACTAAAGAGAACAATATATGCGAGGAGTAAGGAAATAATGCGATCAGAGTGTCCTGTTGGCAAGGTTTTAAGTTTGGAGACAATGGAGTTTTTAATCATAAAGCCTACTCCTGAAAGATGTTTTTTGGTTTTGGGTTTGCCAGACCAGTAAAGTGTGTAGCTAGCACCGTGTTCTTTAAGGTTGCCTTGCCCATGGAGATGAACTTCAGTAAGAGCAGTGATGTCAATATTAAGTCGTGATAGTTCATGGGCTATTAGAGCAGAACAACGCTGAAACCGTCCACTATCTGCAGAGTCTTGCATTGTTCTGATGTTGCAGCATGCAAGTGTCAGTTTATTTACACCTTTGGAGGCTGGTGTGTGCCTTTGCTTCTTTGCCTTGGTTTGACCTCATCAGAAGATGCCCGTTGGCCACGGCTAGCCAACCAGGTAGGTGGGGATGAGCTTTTGTTAGGCCACCTTTTCTAGGCCCCTCTCCATATGGAGCAAGCAGTGCTCTCCTTAAAAAAGGCTGCTTGGTCATTCAGGATGCTACCGAACAAGACTGTCATCTCCCGGGTCAGCCTCAAGCGACCAAAGTCCTGAACCGCCTGCATGCAGGGTTGGGTCTGCAGCTTCCTGTGCATCTTTACACCTGCCGTTTTGTCCCTCGCCTATCACTACAGGGCTTTTTCGGAATTGGATTTGTCCTTCAAGCCTGTGCAATGGATTTTTCTGTTGGAGTGCAGTGTGCACAGAACTGGCCTCACCCTTTAAATGAAAGGTTCATCTGCTGTGGCCTTGCAAGCATGGACGGTAGGAGCGAGGTCCTTGGGTCGTAGGTTTGATTAGGGTTTCCTTCTCTTAGATGGTTGACCTTACAGGGTTGGACGAGCACCATCTGCCCAGGTTTGGGATTAGAGTTTTCCATCTCCTAGGATGGTTGCCATAAGGCTAGAGAGCCCATCCTACCCTTTGACGCTCTTTGCCAGACCCTTCAGTTTTGACCTGTCTGGCATGGGAGACCCTACGGTGGCTAATAGCCACCACCAGCATAGCTCAAAACATCATTAGGGTACGCAACCCTCTCTCCCACAACAAGGGGGAGTCAATGGAGAGGCATGCAGGAATACACAATCAAATAATTCCCGACAGAAGGTCATCCAGCTTCTGTTTAAAACCTCCAAAGAAGGAGACTCCACCACACTTCCAGGCAGTGCATTCCACTGCCAAAGAGCTCTTACTGTCAGGAAGTTGTTCATCTCTTTTCCTGTAGTTTGAGTCCATTGCTCCGTGTCCTAGTCTGTGGAGTAGCAGAAATCAAACTTGCTCCATCCTTAGTATGACATCCCTTCAAATATTTAAACATGACTATCATGTTCCTTCATAATCTTCTCTTCTCCAGGCTAACTATTCCCAGCTCCCTAAGCCACTCCTCATAGTGCATGGCTTCCAGACTTCCCACCATTTTGGTCACCCTCCTTTGGACACACTCCAGCTTGTCCATATCCTTCCTGAATTTTGGTGCCCATAACTGGACACAGTATTCTAGGTGAGGTCTGACCAAAGCAGAATAGAGTGGCACTATGACTTACCTTGATCTAGATACAAGCCTGTGAATGTGGCAGGACTGAGAAAAGTAAGTTTGTGGTGTATGCAATCTGATGTCCATGGGCTCATGTGGATGAACTGGAAGAACAAAACAGAAAATCCCTTGTTTTGTTTTTGTCCTTTCTGATTTTTTTCTCTAAAAAATGAGGTGGCAGTGGGGAGATCTACATTATGTTTTCCCCATTCTGAAGTATTCCCTAGGAACTGCCAGCACCTCTCCATGGCAATGTTTCTGTTACCCTGGAATTAGCTATGATGGGAATTGCCAAGAAACATAGCAACTGTTCCCAGGACAGCAGATTCAATAGACAGCAAGTGAGGGAAAGTGGAATGTGAGCAATTAAAGAAAAAGATCTCAATGCTTAACTAGTGCAATCTTGCTAAAACATTTTAACACTTTGACTTTAACTCCTGAATAATAATAATAATAATAATGATAATGATAATAATAATAAATAAAAAGGTATCAGTAGAAATTGATAAAAGGCAAGTTCTGGAATATTGCCTGATGTGATATGTGATCAAGTGGAAGGAAGCAGAGAGTGAAGCAAGGGAAATGCAGGATATTTAAAAAAAAAACTTGGATGTAAAACCATGAATGTCCAGGTAAGATTAAGACAAGAAGAACTGGAATGTCTCAATACTTCCAGGGACTTTCCCTTGTCTGGATAAGCCCCATGTCACATGAATTGTCAGTCAAATCTAAAGGTCACTGAGGATTCAAACAAGTGAGTATTTCAGCAACGAATAGAATAAAAGACCTGAAGCCTTCTTGGTTAAATACTGTTTACAGTTAGGACATGCCTTTCAAAGTTTATCATTTTGGCAATAGATGTAAGACCCACAACTGTGTTCGCACAGGCCCAAAACACTGTACTCACCTAGAATCTGGTGTTGGCAGTCCTTATGACGTATGGTTACTTCTGGAAAGGTAATACGGTTTTTAGTCCTTAACCCAACTTTGTCCTGCACTAAGCAAAGTCAGGCACAAAGCCCAATGTTTTCTGGAATCCCTGGAATGGCATTGGGTTCTGTTGATGTATGGACAGCTCCATCAGGTCCAGTTCGACCGATCCAGTTGTCCACATGCCAAAAGCTATGCCATCCCCATGCTGAACAGCACAGGGAAAAGGGATAGCCTGCCTTTGGAGCTGCTGTCATCACATCCTTGTGAGCAGGAACTCCATGGAAAGCCTGCCTGGCATGCTGCCACCTCATTGCCATCCTCATTGATCACATGGGCACCCTGTTCTGCCCTCAGCATAGGCAGTGGCACCTCAGGAAGGCTTTCCACACAGCTCATGCTCACAAGGAGGAGGTGGCTCTAATGAGATCTGTTCCCTTCCCTGTGCTCCCGCACCTCACTGGCCAAACAGCCATGGAAGCCTGCCTGGCATGTTTGTTTCTGCTGAGGGCAGAAACGGGGTGCCGGTGTGATCAATGAGGAGGGGTTAGAGCAACCACCTCCTTGTTGATCATATGTCTGGGTGCCCGTTTCTAGCCTTAGCAGAGGCAACACCACTAGCTGGCTCTCACAGGGATCTGCTTGGCATCAGCATCAGGGACAAGGGGATGGACCAACAGGGCTGATGCAGTGTCAGCCTAGCTGGCACATGCAGACAATGCTGCACTGCTACACTGCATTGGACCCTGTGCATACAGCCACCGTTGTGGTCAATCCAGGGCCTTGTGGACATGGCCTTGGTCTCAAAAGAGAGATGGAACCTGCAACTTAAATATCTTGTCCATAAGGGAGAATTACAGTAACAAAAGCAAAAGTTTAGCCAGTACTTTTATTTTTCTTCCAAAGGATCCCTTTTATAAGAAATGGAATAGACTCATAGAGTTGGAAGAGACCACAACCCTTCTGCAATGGCAAAATGGAATTTCCAGGTTTGTTTTGCAGGCAAGGAAACCCAGAATAAAATTTAAAACACTGAGGGCTTGTCTATATGATAGGGAGAAAATATGAACACATCTGAAAAAGCAGCCATTTGCAATGATGCGACCTGTCTTCATGGTCAAAAGAGCCCCCCCCCCCAACATGTGCATGACCCCCAGCCAAGATGACAGCTATGAGTGATTTACTCATGATTTTAAACCCAGACTCCCCCTTGAATCTGGCCCAATAATGCCATACGACATGCAGCCTTCTCCCTGAATCTGGTACAATAGTGACATGCAATATATGGCCTTATTTGCACTAGACTCAGGGAATACCTCCTTAATCTGGGTTTTAGAAACTTGCAATTTTCTCCAGAGTTAGCTGGAAACACCACAGAAAACTGCCATGTTAACAATCCATCTGCGCTGGAATAAGGGGTGGGGGTGGGGAGGAGAGGAGAGGAAGGACAAGCACAGCCTGAGGCACCACCATTCCCCCCCCCTCCTTGGTGCCACTTTTGATTCCAAAGGCAGGGGCCCAGAGGTAGGAGATCATCAGATGCATTTAAGAAATACCTTACCAGAACGCCAGGACGACGTTTCTGTCTCATGAACAGGACCCAGTTTCACATGTCCTCATCCTTGTCACATTCTGCTCCTGTGCTGCAGTAGTGTGTAAGATGGCACTTTTCATCAATGGGGAGCTCCCGTCAATGAAACGTGCAACCTTACTAACTGCTGTAGCATAGGAGCAGAACGCAATGAGGACAACTTCATGTGAAACTGGGTCCTGTTCGTGGGAGAGAAACCTTGTCCTGGTGTTCTGATAAGGTAGTTTTTGCAGCATCTGATATTCTCCTTGGTCTCTCTCTCTCTCTAAGGTCAGAACACCCAGTGAGCCTTGCCATCATGAGGCTAGTGACCTGTTTTGACTTCAAAGAGGGCAACTGCTTCTGGGGCTTTGATTTTTCAGTGTACAATCACCCCTCTGATCTCCAGGAAAATCAAAGCCTCAGAGGTAGTCACCCTCTCTGAAGCCAGAATGGGCAGCCCACCCTGTCATTGCAAGTCTAGCCACCCATTCTGACTTGAGAGAGGGCAATTACCACTGGGGCTTTAATTTTCCCAGAGCTCAGACTCAAGTGTAAGCTCTGAATGGAAGCCAAGTAAAAATCTGAATGCATATTCAGACTTTGGTAGGTGTAGTGCTTAAAGCTGGGCCACAGTAGTCTGAATTTCATCTGGATTTTTATCCCTCATGTAGTCAAGCCTCTTCTGTAATGTGAACAAGACAGCTAGCAGTTTAAATCAAGAGACATGCTTCTTAAGGAAGGCAAAGATCTTAATTGGTTTGCTTATACACAACTTAAGGACAGATCAAATCAAGATAAGAGAAATGCAGCAATAAGTGCTGGAGAAAATGAATTTTATCCAGAGTTGTGTAAAGATGATGAACTTGTAATTTTAAAAAGTGTATAAATGGCTTTTGAAACTAGAGACAGAGGTTGAACCAGTAAAAGACTATGATAATAATAAAATAAAAAAAAGCATGTACATGATAAGGTGGGCCCAAAATTTTGGACAGAATGTGCAAATGGATGTATGGGGAGAAATGTGGTTCAAAGATATACAACCTACTTTGTGCAGTAATTTAAGAGAAAATCTGTACGAGTATAAGATGATTTTTAGATGATACCAAATAAACTGTAAAAAATGTCTAAGAATATTTCAAACCAACGCTGGGGATGTCAAGAGAAGGAGGGCTCTTTTTTCTATACACAGTAGACCTGTAAGAAGGCAAAAAGTTATTGGTCTAAGACTTATATGTTAATCTGAACAAATTTAAAGAAAGATTTTGTAATATTACCAGAAGTATTTCTGCCAGATTTTATGGCTAAAGAACTGGATAGTAAACATGGATTAGTTCTTCAATACATGATAACAGTAACAAGAACATTGTTTGCTCAAACCTGGAAAGGGACTGAAGCACTAACAACAGAAAAATGGATTGTTAAGGTGGATGAGTTAGCCCAATTTGCTATACTAATATGGGTGCTAAAGGATAAGCCAATTGAATATATATATATATATATATATATATATATATTAGAATCCATTTATGAACTTTTTGAGCCATAAGAAATCTAACAATGTAATAATCTGTGCTTATGCACTTCCGCATTTGCGAGGGATTGGTTCTGGGGGCGCCCGCGGGTGGTGAATTCCGTGGATAACAGTGAATGCCATCCCGAAGAAAGGGGGGCGAGTTCACTCCTCCGCCCCCTTCATCCCTGCCATGGCCACGCCACAGCAGCGATTGCGGGGGCAAAGGAGGAAGGGGACAAGGCCAGTTTGCTTCTCCGCCCCTTCACCCATGGCCCGCTGCAGCGGCGATCGCAGGGGAAAAGGGGGAAGGGGACGAGGCCAGTTAGCTCCTCCCTTCCCTTCGCCCACGCGATTGCTGTCATAGCGACAGGAGCCCTCCCAGAGGAAGGTACGGGGGAGGTAAGATCCCCCTCCCTCCCCCACATCACCAACTGTGGATAATTGAATCCGTGGTTGGCGAATCTGTGGATACAGTCATGCTACTGTAGTAATTTTAGAAGGATTATTTAGTTGGATCTTTAATAGTAGAATTTTTTTTAAAAAAAATTATTTTCATTACAGTTGGGATTGGGAGAGCAGAGCCCTGTTTTGTTTAAGTTATATGTCTTTTTTCTTTTTTTCTCTTTTCCCTCTTCTTTTAATTTTTTTTTATTTTCTGAAAGCATTCTCTGAATGTACATTATTTTGATTTTAATTGTAAATTAGATTGTCAGTGATAAAAATCAATCAATCAATCAATTAGAAAGCAGTAAAAAAAAAATTCTTGTCAACCAGAGGCCTTAATGAGGAGCCTAAATGCTGTTGTAAGCTTCAGAAGGAAAACTCAAAGCAAGAAACAGTTCAGATAATGAACAACTTTCCTTTTGAAGAATTATAAATATTTCTCTACAACTATAGCCAGTTCACAGCCATAAAAAGAAACAAGTCTTTCCTCATTGCTTCAGAGGAAATAACTGCAAAGGAATTGCCACAGACTTTGTGGAGAAGAACAATAAATAAGTAAGTGCAAGACTTGTTATTTTCCATCTTCAAGGAAAATGCATTGCCAGAATTCTGTTGATATTGTGTCTGTACACAAATCTGGCAGAGTTCTGAGTAGGATTGTTCACAGCCTGCTTTATTGAACTGCTTCTGCAAGCAGGTTTATGGACCTGCTGTCTGAATTAGAAGAGGTATTACACACACACACACACACACACACACACACGGAGCAGAGAGCAAGGGAGAGAGAATCTACTCATTATACATTTTGGAAAAACATTATTAGCCAATGTTACTTACCTAGTATGCTTGCAGTAAATTGTGCCGTGTGCAGACATTTTATTCTGTTAGCTTACTGAATACATGAGGATAAAATCCTGTTGTTTACACTGGTGGTGGTACTAGTTACATGCTCATATAGTGAGTATTCAGTATCCCCTTACTCAAGCAGTTCCCCTCTGCCCTATTACATTAAGTTATGTGGGCACAGCTCCACCTTCCCAGAACACTGAACAGCAAACAAAATGGCTTGGGATGGCTACCAGAAAATTGTCACTATTCACAAAAATATTCTGGTGGAAGGTTACGCTCTCCTAGCTCTGAACAGGGTCTTGGCCTATGTATTTAGGTGGGCAGGGAAAAACATTTTTAAAAGTTTCACTCAGTTTTTATTGAATATTGCTAGGCAAATAATAAAGATCTAAGGGTGGTGTTATGATCTGAACCTTATTGTCAACCTCTACCAGAGTAGACCCATTGAACTAATGGAACAATGCTGATGTATGAAGTCACCATTGATTCAATGGGCTGGAATCCTATTGCTATTCCCACCTAGAGGAGACCTAGTAAATCAACTGGATTTACTGAATCTGCCCACTGTATCCACCATTGGACTTATCCAATGGTGGATTCACTGGGTACTCTCTAGTTGGAACTAACCATAAAATCATAGAGTTGGAAGAGACCACAAGGGCTATCCAGTCCAACCAATAGGACTCAGATTAATGGTCCTCTAGTTGGGACTAAAAATAGGATTTAGGCCCATATGTCCCTGGGAGGTACATACAATAGGACATACAATCTCACCTGATGGGGGTGGAGAGAAAGAAGTCCAAGCTCCAAGTGAGAGATGTAAACCCCCTCTAGTTGTCACAGAAATATGAACAGCCCTGGCCTTGCTAACATTGGAGCTTTGTCATTGTAGGGGCAAAAAGGGGTGTGTTTCCTGTGGGGATGTTAGGTGTGTCCTGTGGGGATGTTAGAGCAACAAAGGGACAAGCAATAACAACAAATGCCAACCTTTCACCCATTTGCCATAGCAGGGCAAGCCTGGCAGTTGTTCTGTGTGCATGCCTGGGCAACTATCAGGGTTAGAGGGTCACTCCCCACCCCACCCCCGCACCAGAGGTCCTTAGCCTCCAAATGTCCCCAATCCTCCTTCAGGGTGTGTGAGAACCAATTTCACCATGTGTTTGCTCCTCCCTGGGTTCTTTTATGCTCAGGAGGATCAAAGCATGATAAAACTAACCCTATGCAACCTGGAGGGTGCTGGGGACTTCCCCCCCACAATTTGTCATTGGAAAAAAAAACTGCTAGGAGGTCCTGGTGGCCCCAAGAAGCAGAAAATGGCCTTGGGGCTGTATGCCACCTGGAGCCTGCCCTTTCCCTACCCTGCTCTCTGCCTTTCAATCTCCTCTCTCACCCCTTCCCACCAAGGCTAGAAGGACTGCTTTGTAATAATGTTTGTTTGTTTCTTGCCAGCCTCTCCCCAAGGCTTGAGGCAGGGTACAATATGAGTTAAAATACAATATATAACATAACATCATTAAAACACACAGGTAAAAAACACATAGGATTAAAACAAACAATATATTAAAATCATCCATAAACTTAAAATACAAATTTAAAATGCATAGATTAAATTCAAACTGGGTAGGCCTGCTGGAGGAGAGAGGCCTTTAGTACTGTTCTAAATTCTGACAGCATGTTTAGCTGTCAAATTGCTTCCAAATGCATTCCTTCAGACATAGCTATCCGAGGCAGCTGTACATTGAACTCTGCGGGGCTTCCTTCCAAGAATTGGAAGAAATAGGACTTGTAATAGGATTCCCCTGCCATATCAGAGGCGGGACAACTGTAGTGTTCCAGGTATTTTAGACTGCAGTTCCCATAATTGCACTTCACTGGCTAGGGCTGACATGAGTTTTGGTTCAAAACAACTTGGAGGGCCACAGTGTCAAGAGTGGGTCACTGCAGAGAAGTGAGGAGCCAGTTTTCCCCCAGACTACACCTCCTGCTAAAATAGCTCAATTTTTCTTCAATGCCTTTCTCAAAATGGTGACTGGAAGTGATGTCATGTCACTCCTGTTGCCATTTTGAGAGGTATTTTGGAGGGCTGGTTCAGGGGGTGTTGGGGGAGGAGGCAGGGTGTTTTCATATATTTGGGGGTTTTCTGTATGGTTTTGAAGTAAAAATATCCTGAAAATCATGCCAATCTTTTTTCAATGTTTTTGGATGTTTGGGGGACTTCAGGGACCACATGCAACCCATGGACTGTACTTTACCCACCTCTGCCCTATATAATAAATGTATAAAGTAGAGGAATTAGGATTCTGTGATGAGATCAAGTTCATGAATTTATGTTTACGATGATAAATTGTTGTTTATTGGAAGGCTAACAGCAGAGAATGGGTGATGTGGGTTATTTCTTTCCATCCCCAAGGATTTGTACTGACTGGATTTGGCAGTGAGCTGTCTCCATTCTTGCATGGAGTTCCAGTCCTGCAGGGATGTTGTGACTTGGAGGAAAGTCATCTATATTCAGATTTGGAAGATGTGTGGGTGGATCAGTTCATGGAATTTCCGGTCCCTTCTTTTTACTCAGATATAAAACAATCTGAGTTCACAGCTTGTTTGTTTTGCTTCACTGCAATCAAAGGGGAAATGATCAATTGAGCTAATAACGGACAGGACGCTCCCCTGGGTCCTTCCATTATTTTGTAACAGATTTGCTCCAGGATTTCTCTGACATCTGTGACAACATCAACAATGTTTCCTAAAGTAAGAAACTGCAGAAGGTTTTTTAAAATAAATAAATAAATAAATGAAAATAAAAGAGATACTGAACGACATAATCCCCAAAGGCAAAAGTCCAAATGAGCCCATCCTATAACTGAAATGTATTTTCCCTGTCATGTTTCTGTTTTTATCATCTTCCCTGTGATAAAAAGCAGTTAATAGTTTAAGGAGGTTATAAAGGATTGCAAGACACGCAGTTCAATCCATGCAATGTCACACAGGGAAAGTATCATCCCTTGTTTGCAAACTGTTCAGGATTGGCAGTATTCCATTTTCCATTTGCTTGCTTGCTTGCTTGCTTGCTTGTTCACAAGACTTTTCTCATGGTTTTCTCACAACATTCAGAACTAACTACAGAGCAGATCAATGTTTTCCTCCAGTCCACATTTCCCCAGTGCCTTTGAGTTAAATGGGATGTACAACATGGCTTGCATCCAATAATTTCCCACATGTTCGCCATTTCATTGAATTCTTGTTGAAAAGAAGCAGAGAATAGCCATGCTTGTGTGATGCATATTTTGTTCTAACCATTAAATATTGTCACAGGGACATACAGTTTGGAGATGGCCATGCATTACCAATGATGCTTTTAGGTCAGTTTAGACTCTAGATTTAATAGTCTTTCCAGGGGAAAGAGGAGGAGCATTGTCCCCTTGGGTGATAATGTACACTTACTTTATTATCATCATTATTATTATTATTACATTTATTTATATAGTGCCATAGGCTTTACATAGTGCTTTACAGAGGAGAAAAACGACAATCCAAAATAAACACAAAAACCTGACTATGGCGCACAATCTAAAACCACAAACAAGATTATAAAATATATTACTATAACAGGATTAAAACAATTAAAACAATTGCTTCAACATTTGGTAAGTTGGCCTAGTTTTGCTTTGGGCATGACATCTTGCTCATTCCATGAAGTGGGCTTCTGGGCATTTGCCCCAAATCCTGCCTTGAAGGAACCAGTGTGTCTTACTCATAATGCACAGTGCCCTCCTGAGCATACACTCCAACTGTTCTGATTTGGCAGGGACAGCCCCAATTTATACTCTGACTTCCCACTTTTTCAGTTGTTTTTAAAATGTCCCATATTTTTTCTCCTCCTCTCACTGCTTGTCTTTTTCCTCAGGTTGCCTCAATTGCTGCAAATTGAGTTCAGAATAAAAAAGTAGTGGTAGGGAAGTGGGGGCATAATCTTGCCCCCCTCGGGCAAAAGCATACAAGGTACTAGAGGAAACCACTGTGTTCCATTCAGTTGGCCCTGTGCCCCTTGAGTTACCCTGTGGCTTTCATGAAGAACAGTGGGAAATATTGGCCCATCACCTGTGCTGAGGGAAGACTCTTCTATCAGTCCTGTCAGCTTTTGTGCACAGAATGGGCAATAAGTATTACATTATTCTTTGCCTCAAACAGCAACATACTGGGACTGTTTTGTTTACTTATTTTACCCCAAAATTTGTGACCTCTGAGGACAAGATTGCATTGCTCTACTCAATCCCCACTACCACTAAAGGAGAAAGAGTAAGCAAGCAAATGATATGTGCTGCTGACCATCCTCTCTACTCTTTGGCACCAGAACAAGCAGATCACAGTGACTGTGTGGTGATGGTGGTGGTGGTGGTGGAGGAGGAGGAAGAGAAAGAAACAAGGCACAGCCATTGCCTTGTTTATGTGCTTTCAGGTCATTTCAACAGTTCTGCTGAGGTAAGAATGGCTTCTAAAATCTGTAGTCATATTTAGAACAAGAAAGCAAATTAGTGTGTGTGTGTGTGTGTGTGAGAGAGAGAGAGAGAGAGAAAGAGAGAGAGAGCGCTTAGTAAGAGAGAAAGACTGAGGTTGGGATATATTCACAAGTTAATCACAAAAAGAAAAAAAATAGAAAAAGGTCTAGTGTCTTTTAGAAACATTTCTTATGTACATGTTTTGACATCTGATAATAACCAGAGAAAGGAGCTCCTAGGGAATAATTATATGAAATATGAAACATGGGGGAAGCAGAGGGCAAAATGTCCTTCTGGCCACCTTAAATAGCACCTCTGGGCATATTAAAGTTTAGGAGGGAATTTCAATGACTCCTCACAGTGAAAATTCACCACCAAATAGTAAAGTTCTAGATGACAAATCCCTGAGAACCAGCCAGTCACTCCAGCAGCCACTAGAATAAAAGGGAAATACAAATGAGGGAAAGAAAATGTTACTTGTGTTTATAGCAACAAAGCATTGACAAATAGGGTTAAAGAGGTTTTTATTTGGCAGGAGACTGAAAGCAGATACAGCCACGATTATGCTAAATTAATGAAGTCCATGGGGGAACTTTTTCTAAATACTCATAGGGCAACAGGAATAAGTGATTTATGAATCCCCATTGCTCAAAAATGAGATAAAATAAGGGATTATTCACATAGGAAAAGCTCTGATATGGGATTTGGCAGCTTTAATCTGATAAGATGTCACTGATTTATCTTCCTTAAGCCCCCTCTGTCAATTGTGATGAGGCTTCTTAAGGTGCTTAATAAAAATAAGGATTTGCCAGGAGATCTTTAAAAAAGATTTATAACAATAAAACACAGGGAATGTTTCCCCCCTCCGCAGTGTAATAGAAGGCTAGAAAAATATCCAATGAGCCATTCCTTACTACAGTGCACATCCCACAAGAAATATGGTATGTCTAATGTATTGTAAGAATGCTAATGTAAAGCTTATTCATTAGTGAGCCCTTGAAACATATGATGCTGTAGAGTTTATTAACTAATATAGTAACGTATATTCTGAACTATTTCTAGACCCTATCATCCAAGCCTATTTGCACCTTTTTAAAAAAATTAGTTATTTATACCCTGCTCTTCAGACACAAGGCTATCAGAGCGGCTTACAAATTGTTTTAAGGAATAGCAATTTAGAAAACAACACTGTATTAAGCAGTTTCCAATGTGTGTCTGGTCAGACCTAAGGTCAGACCTAAGGTCAGAAGTTGACCTTAGACTCATGCTGGAGGACCTACAAATGCCTACAAAAGTGTTCTCTCTAGGAATCTCCAGGTTCTCCAGTGTGACTGTATGGCAAGTTTCCAGTGGAAGCATACAATCAATTCATGCTGGTGGACCTAGAAAATGCCTAGAGACAACATATTTAATAATCTGTGAATAATCAAATCCATGAATGTTTAACCTGCAAATGTGGAGGGGCCTCTGTAGTTCTTTATAACCATAAGTATCAATCCATAGCAGTTACAATATCATAAGTCCATCTGAACAGGATGCCAGCCACAGTCTTTTACAAAGTCTGAACCCAGCCATACATGGCTTTATATATCATGATAAGCACTCTGAAAGCTGAAGATCTTGGAAAGCTCTTTATTCATTTATTTAAGGACTTTGATGATCTCATTTCAACATTTTCTTCACCTTGAAAACAGCTGATGCCCAGGAAGGCAATGGAAGGAAAATAGTGCATCCACTTTATCACCACTGCTGCTACAAAAGATGTGCAATAATCTGCACTCACTTGTGTTTTGTCTTATACAGGTTGCCCCCCCCCCAATATCCATGGGACCAATACCTGCTGTTTCAGTTATCCATGGCTGAAAAAATAGGGATACATACCATACATTTGTGCTGGAAATGAAATGAAAATCTCCAGATGTCCTCTTTTGGAACCACTAGGTCCTCCAATGCAATTCTTTGGTATGCTTATACTGGAAGTCCTTTATATTTTAATAGGGTTCACTATTATCTGTGGTTTCATTTATAAATAGTAAGTCCAGGAATATATCTGTGCTACTACCACCTCCTTATACATGTATCACAAGATCAAGGTGGTTGAGGGCAAACTTAAACACGCCAGTCCACTTTACCTAAGTGTTCAGCCTGGCTGCCTCCACCCTTTGTTCCTACCACCTCCTCTTTGTATTTTCCCTCAGTTCTTTTTATCTGAATCAGGGATGAACTAGGTTAACCAGATGTGTGGTGTTTTCCTGGTAAGCATGTTTTTACTCTATATATATTGAATGAATCACCAAGAGTCAAATAAACAATAAAGGAATGATTTGTTAAAGGGATAAAGTTGTAACATTAACTTTTGCAATCTTGTGCTTATAACGATTCAGTATAGGGTCAAACTGTCAATGTACAGTAACCAATCTTAATAGTACAGTCATCCCTTCCCATTCGCGGGGGTTAGGGGCAGACAACCTGAGAATGTGAAAAAAATCACAAATAAGAAATGAGCCTGCAGGGGAGCAGCTTTCCACCCCAGTCCCTTCTCAAGGTAGCGAGGGGCTGGTGTGAAGAGCAGGCAGGAAGGAGGCTTCCCACCCCCCTTCCCAAGGCAGCGACAGGCTTCATGAGAAGCCCCTTGCTGTCTTGGGAAGAGACTGGGGTGAAGTGGGAAGGTTGCCAGCTGCTCCCCACCCCGCCTTCCCAAGGCAGTGACGGGCTTTGTGAGAAGCCCCTCGCTGCCTTGGGAAAGGAGTGGGGTGAAGCGGGAGGGCGCCAGCTATTTCCCACCCCCCTTCCCAAGGCAGCGATGGGCGTCGTGAGAATCCCCTCGCTGCCTTGGGAAGGGACTGGGGTGGAGAGCGAGAGTGCCAGCGGCTTTCCACCCCGCCTTCCCAGGGCAGCGGCGGGCTGAGCCCTTCGCTGCCTTGGGAAGGGACGGGGTGTTGAGCAGTGGGGGGGCAGGTGGTTTTCTGCAAATAATCGAAACTGCGAATGCAAAAGTTGCGAATGTGGAGGCGCAACTGTAACCAAACTTAAATATCTTAGCACAGATTGCTCTATAGATGTTCTAATATCTTCCCCTATAATCCAAACTCATTCACTCTGTCCATTCAGTCTCCATGATAAGAATTCACACCTCTGCACACTGTATTATTGAATTCAAACCTCGCTCATACAGCACACACACTCTGAGCCTTCTGCTCCATTCAAATGACATCAATTGAACCAATCTGCTCACTGTCAAGCCTCATTTCAAATACAGTATACAGAAACCCCTCCCATTACATTCTCCTGTTATGTGATTGGTTCCTTTCAAGCAGCCATCCCATTCACTCACCTTCCTGTCCATCACACTATCCCCCCACAGATACGGGGTGGTGGTGGTAACCAGCACACTAGGAGGTGTGCATTCTAGTCATTATCTTATCTGTTTCATGCTCTGTAAATCCACACTAAACAAGGTGACCAGCAGGGTTCCATACTGCAGAAAAGGACCCTTGAGAATCATCTTATCAACAGCCTGTTCTCTCTCACCATACCCCCATGTTAAGTGGATACCTGAAATTATGCTGAACATGTGCAATCATACGTTTCAGCATGGGGTGATGTAGGGACAATAGGTTTCAAGGTGCACTGGAAGGAGAGCAGCTCTGAACACAAACCTGTGTAGAAGGCCTGGGAATGGGGTTGGATTTTTTGTGAAGACATATGCTTTTTCTTCAACATGGTTAGTGGATATCAAAAAATAAAGTCAACCTGGAGTTATTTAGGGAGATTTATGACATTTTAACTATTTAATAATACATAATTTTGTGACCTGCTACAGGGTACACATGGATATAAGAGCTCTGTTTCAACATATTGTCCTCTGGCTGTCATATGGAATTAGAACAGAATCATTTCCATTGATCTGTCCTGAATCTTGCCCCATTCAGCTTCAATGTATAACCCTGATTCTAGTATTGTGATTTTAATGTTATATAGATCTTGCTTTTCTGTTTTTTACCGCTCACATAACAGAATAGTTCTAAATATATGACTACCGTGATTGCAATTTGCAGCCAAGGCAGGGATTGCTCAGTTTTGCCTTTACTTGAATTTGGTGTTATCCTACTCAGAAGTAAGCCATCCCAAATTAAATGCAATCTATTCCCATGTAAGGATTGCAACCTCATTCACTTAGCAGCAAGATTAGAGGAGGTGTAAACATATATAATATATAATTCCACCTGGGGACAGGCAATCAGAATATTATTATTGCTGTGGGAGACTTTATTAAATAAAATGATCTTCATAAAGTTCATTGATAATGGAAACCAACATGAATTAATATTTTACAATCTCTACATAATGAGCGATTAACTCAAACTACTCAAGTAATTACATACAGTGTGAGAGATTAATCCTCAAACCAAAGCCTATTATGATTATCATGATTTTCTCCCTAAATCAGGAGATTTTAAAAATTAAGCCTTATTTACTATATCATAAGCAAGCTACTTTAAATAACAAGAAAATATTGAGAGTTTCAGTCTGCATGCACCTAGCAGCTGAATATACTCTAGACAACATTCCCATTTAGTGCAAACTGTTCTTTAATACCAGAAGTGCAGATCCTAGAATAATAGAATCATAGAGTTGGAAGAGACCCTGGGGGCCATCCAGTCCACCCCCCTACCATGCAGGAATACACAATCAAATAATTCCTGACATATGGTCATACAGCCTCTGTTTAAAACCCTCCAAAGAAGGGGACTCCACCACACTCCCAGGCAGCATATTCCACTTCCAAACAGCTCTTACTGTCAGGAAGTTCTTCCTAATATTTAGGTGGAATCTCTTTTCCTGTAGTTTGAACCCATTGCTGCATGTCCTAGTCTTTGGAGAAGCAGAAAACAAGCCTGCTCCATCCTCAGTATGACATGCCTTCTAATATTTAAACATGGCTATCATGTCCCCTCTCAACCTTTTCTTCTCCAGACTAAACATGCCCAGCTCCCAAAGCCACTCCTCATAGGGCATAATGGCTTCCAGACCTCCCACCATCCTGGTCACCCTCCTCTGTTTCCATAGAGAAGATTTTTCAAGGGTCAGATGTACCAATTCAATGTATTTAACACTCACAAAACACACAAGGACTATGCCCTGGCAAATATGTTGGGAAGACAGGCAGAGGTCAGAGAAGCAAAAGAGCAGTAGTATGGATCTGGGGCCCTTTCACGCTGCACCATTATGGCTGAGATTCTAGATCAACTACTAAATTAAGTGTACTCAAGATGCTAAATTAAGTAGCATCTCCCAGCCTGAAACCCGCCCCCCGCCCTGGCATTCCCTCCTTACCAGGCAGCAGCTACTGCAAGCAAAAGAGGTCTGTTTCCCTGTTGATCAGGTTGCAGCAGACTAATGTTCTCACCCTCTCCTGCCAATAATCTCTGGTCTGACAATCAGAAGCAGGATCACTGCCACAAATCATTTTTTTGCTTTCTCAAAATTGTTTGTACAATTTGGGAGCAGTATGCAGGAAAAAAAAATATTTTGTAGAAAATATATTGTTTCTAGGGAAAAAATGTATTCTGTGCAACCCTCCTGATTTTTACATTTATTTATTTTTTTTGCAAAACAATCTCATAGAGAATCACCATTTTCTCAGTGGGATGCCTCAATGTGTCAAGATACCAGACTAGATCCTGCATTGTCAAAGTAATGACAATGACAGAGCTCCATTATCATATTTTCATCTTATGATGTTGCTCCCCAAAAACCTACCTTGTCACCTTGTGAATCTGGGTGTGCCCTGACTTAAGTGTTTCTGAAGTGCTGCAGATTGGGGTGCTGGGAAATGCAGCACTCTCCCAGAGAAGCTTCTGGACAGCCATTCTGACTGGGGAGATTGAATTTTTTAAAAAACTGTTGGGAGAGGCTGCTTGTTGCTGAGGCGCAAGCCTAACGGTGTGCAAATTTCAGTAACCAAACAAAAATACAACATACCTAAAAGTACAGCTTAGCATTCTCAGCATTAACTAAGTGTTCTTAGATTACCTAAAAGCTCTCACCATGGACACTGAGGGGACTGCAGCAGTCACTTGCAACACTTGTGCGATGTTTGTATTCTTGTCTACAGATGTGGAGAACTTCACATGCACCAAGTGCAAGCTGGTAGCCCTCTTGGAGGAGAAAGTACAGCAGCTGGAGACACGGGTAGCTACACTTCAACAGATTCGCGAGCAAGAGGTTTTCCTGGACAGAACAGAACAAACAGTCATGGATGGAGACCACACAGAGGAAGTGGCTGTGGAGGAGAGGGTCACTTCACAGACACAGGAAGTAGACATGTGGAGGAATGTCACACACAGAACAAGAAAATCCAGGGATTCTTTGAGCAGCTTGCAGCTACAGAATCGATTCGAAGCCCTTTCCCTTATCAAGGACTATGAGGAAGAACAGCATGGACAGACTTCAGGGGTAGAGCAGGGGACCTTGAGAGGACCACCGCAAGGAACAGCAGCTGCGAAGCCTCGGCGGAGGCGTGTGGTGGTGGTGGTGGACTCCTTGCTGCGGGGTACAGAAGCAGTGGTATGTGGGCCTGACAAGATGACTCGGGAGGTGTGTTGTCTCCCTGGGGCAAAGATCCGTGATGTGACGGAGCGGCTAACAAGACTCATCAAGCCTACGGATCATTACCCCTTCTTTTTGGTCCATGTGGGAACCAACGATACTGCAAGGCACAGCTCTCCCAAGATCAGAAGAGATTATGAGGCCCTGGGGAGGAAGCTGAAAGAAATGGATGCACAGGTTGTCATCTCGTCTCTTCTTCCAGTTGAAGGGCATGGTCCAAGAAGGGAGAGGAAAATAGCTGACGTAAACAACTGGCTCCGTAGATGGTGTCGCCGAGAACAAATTGGATTCTTGGATCATGGACTGCGCTTCCATGAGGGGGGACTTCTGGCAAGAGATGGGGTGCATCTTACAACAGTTGGAAGAAATATTTTTGCCAACAGTCTCAAGAATTTGATCAGGAGGGCTTTAAACTGAGTCAAATGGGGGAGGGAGACAGTATTCTGGAAGGCAAAAGGGCTGGAGAAAAGAGTCAAACTGTCATAGAGGGAACAAGGCAAACAGCGCAAGGACCCAACAGTGGGAGGCAAAAATACTTGCACAGGCAGCAAGCAAAAGGAACACATGGTCTTCGATGTCTCTACACTAATGCACAGAGCATGGGAAATAAGCAAGATGAACTTGAACTCCTCGCACTACAAAACAAATATGATATAATAGGCATTACTGAAACCTGGTGGGACGAGTCTCATGATTGGAATGTAGGAATAGAGGGGTATAACCTTTATAGAAGAAACAGGCCAAACAGAAAAGGAAGAGGAATAGCATTATATGTCAGGGATATTTACACCAGTGAAGTGATCCATGACATCAATACTGGAAGCCAGGAGGAGGGCATCTGGATAAAAATTAAAGGGGAGGGAAACAACAGGGATGTTATTGTGGGACTCTACTACAGACCCCCAAGTCAGACGGAGGAATTGGATGATGCCTTTCTAGAACAGATGACCACACACACAGAAAGGAGAGATGTAATAGTGATGGGTGACTTCAACTATCCTGATATTTGCTGGCAATCTAACTCAGCCAAAACTACAAGGTCTAGCAAATTCCTTACATGCCTGGAAGACAATTTCATGGTCCAAAAGGTGGAAGAGGCAACAAGGGGGTCAGCTATTTTAGATCTGATCCTAACCAACAGAGATGACCTGGTTAATGGGGTGCAAGTGGTGGGATCCTTAGGTGAGAGTGATCATGTTCTCCTGGAATTTGTTATACAATGGAAAGGAGAAGCCAGGCATAGTCAGACACGCATTCTTGACTTTAGGAGAGCTGATTTCAATAAACTCAGGGAAATACTGGGGGTGATCCCATGGTCAGGAATACTAAAAGAAAAGAGACCTCAAGACGGATGGGACTTTCTCAAAAGGGAGATACTGAAGACACAATTTCAAACAGTACCATTGAGGAAGAAAAATGGGAGATGTCTCAAGAAACCAGGATGGATAACTAATGAACTTTCAATGGAGCTAAGTTTTAAACGGAACATGTATAGGAAATGGAAAAGGGAGGAAATCACCAAAGAAGAATTCAAACAGATAGCGAACACGTGTAGGAGTAAAGTCAGAAAAGCTAAAGCGCAGAATGAGCTCAGGCTTGCTAGGGAGGTTAAGAACAATAAAAAGGGTTTTTTTGGGGTATGTCCGCAGCAAAAGGAGGAAGAAGGAAATGATAGGGCCATTACGTGGAGAAGATGGCAAAATGCTAACAGGGGACAGAGAAAAGGCAGAATTACTCAACACCTTCTTTGCCTCAGTGTTTTCAGAAAAGGAAAAGGAGGACCAACCTGAGGAGGATGGAACAGAGGACACAATAGGGGAAATCCAGCTCAAAATAAGTAAAGAGGTAGTACAGGAATACCTTCTTAATCTAAATGAATTTAAATCTCCAGGACCAGATGAACTACATCCAAGAGTATTAAAAGAGCTGGCAAATATAATCTCAGAGCCATTGGCAATAATATTTGAGAACTCCGGGAGAACAGGAGAAGTCCCAGCAGACTGGAGGAGGGCAAACATTGTTCCTATCTTCAAAAAGGGGAAAAAAGAGGATCCTAACAATTATCGTCCAGTTAGTCTGACATCAATACCAGGGAAGATTCTAGAGCAGATCATTAAACAGAGAGTCTGTGAACATTTAGAAGGCAATGCCATAATCACAAAAAGTCAACATGGGTTTCAGAGAAACAAGTCATGCCAGACTAATCTGATCTCTTTTTTTGATAAAGTTACCAGCTTGGTAGATGAAAGGAATGCTGTGGACATCGCATACCTTGATTTCAATAAGGCCTTTGACAAGGTTCCCCATGACATTCTTGCAAACAAGCTTATAAAATGTGGGCTAGACAAGTTAACTGTTCAATGGATTTGTAATTGGTTGACCGGCCGAACCCAAAGGGTGCTCAGCAGTGTCTCCTATTCGTCTTGGAAAGATGTGACCAGTGGGGTGCCACAGGGTTCTGTCCTGGGCCCAGTGCTATTCAACATCTTTATCAATGACTTGGATGAGGGAATTAGGGGCATACTTATCAAATTTGCAGATGACACCAAATTAGGAGGAGTAGCTAATACCCTAGAGGACAGGATCAAAATTCAGAATGACCTGGATAGACTGGAGAGCTGGGCCAAAGCTAACAAAATGAAATTCAATACGGAGAAATGTAAAGTACTGCATTTAGGGCGGAAAAATGAAATGCATAAATATAGGATGGGAGAGACCTGGCTGAATGAGACCACGTGCGAAAGGGATCTAGGAATCCTAGTAGACCACAAGTTGAACATGAGCCAACAGTGTGATGCGGCAGCTAAAAAGGCCAATGCAATTTTGGGCTGTATCAATAGAAGTATAGTGTCTAGATCAAGGGAAGTAATAGTGCCACTCTATTCTGCCTTGGTCAGACCTCACTTAGAATACTGTGTCCAGTTCTGGGCACCACAATTCAAAAAGGATATTGACAAATTGGAGCGTGTCCAGAGAAGGGCAACTAAAATGGTGAAAGGTCTGGAAACGATGCCTTATGAGGAGAGACTTAGGGAGCTGGGTATGTTTAGCCTGGAAAAAAGACGGTATAGAGGCGATATGATAGCCCTGTTTAAGTATTTGAAGGGATGTCACGCTGAGGATGGAGCAGGCTTGTTTTCTGCTGCTCCAGAGACTGGAACACGGAGCAATGGGTGCAAGCTCCAGGAACAGAGATTCCACCTCAACATGAGGAGGAACTTTTTGACAGTAAGAGCTGTTCGGCAGTGGAACACACTCCCTCGGAGCGTGGTGGGGTCTCCTTCCTTGGAGGTCTTTAAACAGAGGCTGGATGGCCATCTGTCGGGGATGCTTTGATTGTGATTTCCTGCGTGGCAGGGGCGTTGGACTGGATGGCCCTCGTGGTCTCTTCCAACTCTGCAATTCTATGATTCTATGATTCTATGATTCCTGCTTCCAATTATTTAGTCTATTTGATTTCTGTATTAGCCATCAGATGACCTCCATGTATACAGTTGTCTTTTTGGTTTCATAAAGAATGTTTTTGCAATGAACAAAATGCTGGTCTTACAAAATTTGTTAATTCACTCTCCTACTTTATTTCTTGATACTAGGCCAAATTCCTACCATCACACTACCTTTCTGTGAGGGTAGGACTTCATGCTCCTGTGAGGCAAGAGCTATGCTGGCAGTGGCACTGCTGCTGGTAGGCTTTTGCTGAGGAGCTACTGGCCAGCAGCAATAGCAGGTGATGACACTGGTCTCTGAGAGACAGCAGCAGAGGCACTTTAGCCAACCCTGAAGAAGTTAGTAATGGGCAGAAGAAAGCAATGGGAAACCACTCCTAAATGCCCTTTCCCTTGAAAACTGTGATAAGACAGTCCAAAATGGAACAAGAGATAGTGCAGGAAGAAGAGACTCCCAGGCCAGAAGGCACTCAATGAGTTACTGGGGTAGAACAGAGGAATAACACTTGGTCTAATGACAGAGCTGAACTCAAGATGAAAGAACATTCAGCTGTTGACATGCTCAGATATGAAAGGAAAGTCTGAAGCTGCACAATGCATATAATAGGAACATGAAATGTGAGAAACATGAATGTGAGAAGCTAGACATTGTAAAACAAGAAATACAACATATAAACATTGCAGTTCTTGGGGTGAGCATGTTAAAGTGGAAAGAATGGGGCAGTTACCCTGGAAATGAACATCTAAGAAGAAATGGGGCACCTACAGGCTTAACTGAGGTATGCCTGTATTTCCAAGCACTGGCAATGAACTCTCTTTCTATAGCGCACTTTTCATACCCCTGGTCCCACAACACCTTTTCTCATCACTATATTTTTCTCCCTCTCCTATTACATTCAAAAACATGAGATTTCTGAGTAGTAATCAGCAGCAATACATTCACAACTGGCAAAAGGAAGTCTTCTCACCAAAATGTATTATTAAAGAAATTCAGTGATGAACATTAGCTCAAGTGCACTCTCAGTCATGCCTACTCAGGAGTAAGCCACACTGAGTTCAATGGGGTTTAGTCTCAGACAGTTGTGCATAAGATGGTTATAAAAGGAGATTCACCAAACTCAGGGAGGCTAGTACTCTTACGTTTCAGATATTCTATAGAGCATTTTTGCACTTTTAATACACATGGCTATGGCCAACTTAGAGTTGGAATTTCGTATTTCCATGCTGATGAGGCTTCTAAATGTTTGATACTTCTAAGGGTCTCATTTACTGAAGCCTGTAACTGCAGCTAGTTTCAGTAGTCTCTTCCACATTTTGTTTACACGTGATTGGAAAAGTGGTTGGTACTTGTATTCTGCAGACACAACATGGAATCTGAGCCTGGTTAAGGAATACTGTCAAGCATATCCATGCTTAAGATTTCTACCACCATTTGCCCCATGTATTTATCAGATGAAAATGAGAGGGAAGTATCACATTAAGATCAAGTGGACCTCTCTTTTGCTTCATCCTTGAAGGTGTGAATACTCACACAAACCTTCGAGTTCTATTAGGAAAATCAGAAGATGCTTCCCAGTGCTTTAAGTGTCCTTTGTCTCTGACCTTCTTTGTACCTGGCGCCTCTTATTACTTCCTTTACTTTTAGTTCTTGTACAGACTCAAACCTGTTAACTTGCATTAACAACATAACACCCTCTGATCCGATTCAATGTGAAAATGTGCTTTCAACAATTCCAGATACATTTTGCAATATGTCCAACATGCAGACGATTAAGATTCCAGTACTATGGAACCCTGTGCAACAATGCACTATTTATAATCATTTTAAAAAAAACACTAGTGTGTAAAATATTGAAAGCACCTTTGTGTCTTGATCGCTGAATACACTCCACACAGAAAACAGGAGCAGCTAAGTAGAAACTTGATGAGCAGTACTGAAATGCATCTATTTTTAGAACTAGGCATATTAATGTTTCTATTTGTTGTAGAACCCTAAGGAGTTCTTCAGTTCTCTTGCTTTTAGGGTTTTTCGGCTGCTAGGGAAACAGTGTGTGTGTGTGTGTGTTTGTGTGTGTGTGTTCCTGCATGCCTGCCTTACTTCCAACTTGACTTACAGATGCAAAAATCCAGTTCTGACATCTTTTCTTATACAAGGGGTTTGCTTATTTTTCCAGTATTATACACATTTTGTATTAACAGTAAATTATTCCTTCTGGTAACTGAATGCCTATTTTATTTAGTAAAATTGTTGCCCTGTTTTTTCACCACCCTGAGTGCTGAAAGAAGATAGGCAGAGGTCTGAATTTCACAAAGAATTGTCCAGCAAGACACAAAAAGCAGAAGCCGAATCATCAAAGCCAAGCACAGGAACTATCCTTAAGGAGATACAGGTTGACTCCTGTATCCATGGATTCAATATCCATAGTTTCACTTACCCATGTCTGAAAAAAATGTTCTCTCTAAGCATTTCTAGGTCCTCCAATATGATTCTACTAGCTGTACTGTCTATTCGCCTTTATGGGTCTGAAACATGGGTCACCTATCGACAACGCTTACGACTCCTCGAACGCTTTCATCACTGCTGTATACGCACAATCCTAAATATACACTGGACTGACTATGTGACGAATGTTGCTGTCCTTGAGCAAGCAGGGATCACCAGCACTGAGGCCATGATATTGAGAACACAGCTGCGCTGGGCAGGGCACGTTTCTAGGATGGAGGATCATCTCTTCCCAAAAATAGTACTCTACGGTGAACTCGCCATGGATCAGCATAAGAGGGTCGCTCCAAAAAAGTGATACAAGGCTTGGCCAAATTGATCATCAACAATGGTCCGCCCTGGCCTCACACTGGGAGGCATGGAGACGCACTATCCACAATGCTGCAGCCTTATTTGAGAGCTCATGCTGAACAAGTCTTGAAGAAAAACGACAACGCAGAAAGAATCACAACCCGGAAACATCACCCAAGAAGACCCCCTGCTGTGCTTTCTGCAACCGGACTTGTTTATCTCGGATTGGCCTTTTTAGTCATCAACGCGCTTGCAGAAAGCGCAGGATGAGTCCTTCCTGAATCTTCGTTTGCGAAGAAAAGCCAGAGAGAGAGACACCTGATGTAACATACCCCGGTGGTGTATTAAGGGTGAGTCACTCTGTTGCCCTCACCCTGCTGCTGCCGACACTACCAGTTAACTGCCTGGGTCCCATCGCAGCGGCAGCAGGGGTAATGAGTTGATGATGTGACATCCTAGGCACTTGGGCAATATCAAAAGCTGGTCTAACCCTATAACACATCCACATGCAAATTCCATGTCCACCTCACAATCCACTCCTGCCACGCAATCTGCATCTACAATCCCAGCCTCACAAAGGCCCCTCCCTCCTCTCACTCCCTCAAGCCAATCACCATCCACATGTAAAAAACATGCAATACTATTTTTCCTAAAATAATACCATGTAACTGAACCATGTGAAAGGAACACTGCCACTCCAAGCTCCACGCTGCAACCACCACTTGAAACCCAAGCAGGGAACATAACAGTATATGTTACACCAGGCATACCTATACTAATAACTAACACAATTATGCCAGTGGCTCTTAACCTTTCCTTTACCAGGGACCCACTTTAAATATCTTTTGTTGCCATGGGTCTTTCTCCCCTCAGGAAGCAGAGCCAAGGGCAGCCAGAGGACTCCAAAGGGTCCCCCAAGGAGGAAAAAGAGGGCCTGGAATCCCAGGGCAGCCTCCCACCTCCATCCCACCCATTTCCAGGTTTGTTTGTTTGTTGTTGTTGTTGTTGTTGTTGTTGTTGCAGCCTGTAAGTTCCTCAGGGCAGAAGGTGTCCACTCAGTATAGGCTCACTGAGAGGCACCAGGCATAGCCTGGGAACAAACTAACCCAGGAGTAGCCAAAACAGTAGAACTGCACAGCAGAAAGGGCACAAAAACAAGGGCTTCAGCTAGCAGCCGTTCCACAGCTCTGACCCACTTTCACACACACAAAAACTTACAGATAGTGAGGTTCATCCAAAAATATATGGAGTTCTTTATCTTCAGGTTCAGAATAAATAAACATAGTATTTGAATAAATAAACACAGTATTTACTGTTAATAAAGTGAGGTTTACACAGCAAACCTCATTAATAAATTCAACAGCAACACTTCTCTTTCTCCAAAATACCAACCCACACACAATGCATCCTGTGCTTTGGCTACATAGGAGTGTTTGCTAGCCATCCCTCCACCTAGCCACAGCTGTGAACAAACCCACTTCAGCTGTACTAGTCTGTGGTCTGTTACTCCAACATTTTTTCCTTTTACACTTAAAGCAATATTACCCTGACAGAAGGACACACACATTGGAAACTGTTTAATGCAGTGTAGATGTGTAAATAGCTATTGCTTAAAACAATTTTTAAGCCGCTCTGATAGCCTTGTGGCTGAAGAGTGGGGTATAAAAATAACTAAATAATAAAATAATAAAATAATTAATTAAAGTGCTCAGGTTTTTGGGTGCAGAAGGGGTGAAGAGCAGAGGAAGGGAAAATACCTACCCTGCAATGTAGGACAGAAGAAAAAAGATGAAAAGAGGATGGGGACAAATGGAAATCAACAGCATTTTCCCTCATGCATGCATATTAAGACAGCAAGTGGAGCTGGCTGAGTATTTAGTTACTGCAGCTCAACATGCAAAGATGTGGCTGTAGGCCAAGGAGGTGGTGCTGAAAAACACCCTCAGGCTGCTGATTGGCCAGGTAATGGAGCACTATGATTGGTTGGGTATGTTTCCTAAGCAGCCAACCAGCACATTGAGAACAGCAACATACCCAAGAGAATTATATAGAGAGATGATCAATTTCAGGCATTCATCTCATTGAAAATGATAGAGTTCCCTGTTATCCATGATTTCAAGTATCCGCCGGGGAGGGGGGTGTTTGTCTTGGAACGTATCCCCCATGGATACGGGGGTCATCCTGTATTACACTAGCAACTATAAAGCAGTGGCTTAGCAATTTAACCAGGGGACACAGCTGCCCAGTCCTTCCTGAAGTTCAGTAGTTCCCGGATCTAGAGCTGCATTAATGCTTGCCACCTCTTCTTCTTCTTCTTTTTTAAAATATATTTTTATTAATTTTATAATCATACATTATAATATTCAATCAATACTTATTTAGTATAACTCATAAAATTACCATAAACATCACAATTTTTCTATTAACTAATTTCAAAAGTTAATATAGATTCTTTACTATGATTCTTTTCCAGAATATTAATTCCCCTAACCCCCCCCCACCTCAGTGCTCCCCTTCACCGGAGCCATTATCCCTTACCTAATCTTTCCAGAATCTCATTTCTTCTCGTGGAGGTAACCTCCCATCTTTTGTCTGTAATGCTTTTTTAACAAATACTTTCCAAATTTTATCAAAATCACTTTCTTTCCAACTTCCTCTTCTTACTTTAATTCTACATGTTAACTTATCATTTATTGCCATTTCCCAAACTTCTTTATACCACTCCTCCACTTGTACATTTATTTGCATTTTCCAATATCTTGCTATAATTAATCTTGCTGCCATTAATAAATTTGTTATTAAATCCTTTTCTGCTTGGTTCCCATTCTCTCCATTATAAATTGACATCAATGCTATACTCGGTTTCCTTTCTATATTTCTATTCAGAATATTCTCTATTTATATAAAAACCATTTCCCAAAACTGCTGTACAAATTTACAATTCCACCACATATGCATATATGTACCTATTTCTTGACAACCTCTCCAACAATATTTAGAGTTATTCTTGTCTATATTATGCAATCTTGCTGGTGTCAAATACCATCTCCATATTATATAGTAATTTTCTTTTATCCGTATCGACATATTTTTTAGATGTCTTTGTTTCCAAATCTTATCCCATTAATGATCTCGAATATTTTGTTTCAAATCTTCCTCCCATATTCTCCTTAAGTATTCCCCTTTGCCTTTTTTATCCTTATTTTTTATCAATATTTTATATAATTCACTTGTAATACCTTTCAAACTTTCTTTATCATTGCCACCTCTTCTTCAACAGGAACCTAGCAAGACCTTAGGCTGCCAAATGTGGAGTGGACCTTCATTGCTGGGCTTTGGCAGGGACCTATACATAGAGTCTAATAGTGAGCTTGGCTTAGGTTCCAGTCATAGGGTTTTAGGTGTCCTGATATACTAGGCTTTTTAGGCATTGCTTCCTCTGTGGTAGAGGGGGGGGGTGGCAGCAGACTTACCAAGGTGGTGAATACTACACTCCTGCTTCTCCTCTGAGCAGATCTTCTCAGAGTAGAGACACAAGGGGGTCTCTACTCTGCAATATGAATGTATGGGGCAACATGAATGTATGGGGCACATAAATGAGTGAGACCTGACATGCATTGCTATACTGTTTTTACAGAGTCTATCATGAAAAAAAACCTCTTTTTTTTTTTAGTACAACTGAACAGCAAGTGTTAGGCCCTTAGTTACTCTGCACTGAAAAGTAATGGTTATAAAAATGGAATTTTTAGTTCCACTGGGTATACATCTGCTTCTAATATATTTGGAGGATTTATAATTTCATCTACATGTATATTACCAAGATCACTAACCATGCAATGTATTTAACAATAAGTAACACTAAACTTAGAGGGATTCATTTCTGAGTAAACATGCATAAAATTGAATAGAATGCTTAGAACTGCCACCTGTGGAATAGTCCTCGCCATGATCAGTTAACACTGTATGTGCAATACAGTAGTCAGTAGTCTGTCAAGACTGAGCCATAGACAGCTCTGAAAGGTGAGCAAGGAAGCAAGGCATGACTGGAAGAACCAAGGCAGGAGTCTTTTATAAGGAACACAGAGAAACACACTAGAAGCATGGTCCTTGACCCAACTGAAAGTTGTTTATATCCCTTCCAAGATGGTCCAACAGGATTAATCAAAAGCCTAAGAATACTTCACTGTGAAGAAAATATTCCAGGCTGCATTTTCAATAGTTTCCCACAAGCGGGCTAGCCCAAGACATATTGCCACTTGAGTCAGAGTAGCAAATGCTGCTCATGGAGGTATATAGGGTTAGGTCCCGTCTACATGATTTAAATAATACATACGGCGTGCGAAAGTTCGCACTTCGGTACAAACGGCCGTTTGGATGCACACGAATGCAAAAGAGGGGGGCCCCGGTTTTCCACCCTGAAATATGCACACACGGCGTTCGGGAGGGAAAGGGGATCATGAAGAGAAATCCGTACGCCGTTCGGATGGCTGACGGGTCTGTACGGTCCGTTCGCACACATACGAACAGGCTGTGCAATCTGATTGGCTGGCCGAGTAGAGTGGGCGGGGCTAGCATGGAGGGAAATTGGGAGCGGCCGCCATGTTGGTTTCCCGGCTAGCGAGCGTCCGGTAAGTCTGTGAATTTATATGTTTATTTATTTTTAATTTATATTGTAAATACGGAAAACCGATTGTCCGCAAACCAGGAACCTTTAAAAAGAAAAAAAAAAAGCAGCGGGAGATTTAAAACTGCCGCTTGGCTTGCTCGCTCCAGCCAGCTTCGGGAAGAGGGAGTCATACGGAGTTTAGGGGGTTTAAAAATCGTATAGCCGGTTCGTATGCATACGAATGACAGGCTGTTCGTATTTTTTGCTCCCCATACGGATTTTTTTATGATCGTATAGCCGCACCCTTAAATTCAATGGTTCTATACCCAATGAATAAATGGAATTTATACACTGTCATGCCAGCTTCCCATTGATCTGATAGGCCCACTCTACTATAGTTGGGGAAAATGGCTTTAGACCATATCCAAGTTATTTTGGCAAAGATGGTAGTATTTCCCTCCCTCCTTCCTTCCTTCCTTCATTGTACCTTTGATGTTCTTCATGGACTTCTCCCAATCACTAGCAATGAAATCACAAATCAAATAACAAACTATTTGCTGCCCGTTCATCACAACTCAAATCAGTTCCCCATAGTGGCTGCCTCCCTCTGCCAAATGCCAGTCCTACCAAAAAAAAAAAAAAGTCTATGAAACTGGGGAGGTGGTCAAGAAATAGGGTTGCCATAATTCTCTGCTGCAAACCCAGGACAAAAGTATATAGGACTGGACTGGGCAGGCTATCGACAAAAAACAAGACAACCCCCCCACATTTTGACATTTAATATTGTTTTATTGCATATTTCAGACATTTAAGTTGTCTTGTACTAATTATACTTTTCAGAACTCTGCTAAAGACCTTGCAAAACTACAAATCCCAGGATTCCATAGGAAGGAGTTTCAAACTGGATTATTTGGGTAGTGTGGATTTTGCTCTGGTCTCCCCGTGTCTTAATCCAACAGTCAAGTCACTGCACCACGTTGGCTGTCAGGTTGGCTATGTATGTAGAAACAGTAAAATGCCATCATTCATTTTTTTTTTCAAAGGTGCCAGTTACCAACCAGAGGCATTTAGTTCAAAGGCTTGCTGCTGCTCCCCAGTTCAAAGGCTCGCTGCTCCTCCCCAGAGCTTAGAAAAGTTACTTTTTATTACAATCCCCCAGCTGGTGGCTGTGCTGGCTGAGGAATTATGGATGTTACAGTTTCTAGCTCCATTGTGGGGCTTGGAAAAGGAAGGGAGATTCCCCCCTCCCCTTCTGAAGCCTCTTTCTATTCAGCCACCGGCCTGTCGTCCAATGGGTGGGCGGGGCTAGGAGGCCAGAGACTCACCCCACACACACACACACACACACGTAAAATTACTCTGACTCTGCTGCTGGCCTTCTTTCCTCTGACTTTCCTTCGCTTTCTCTGCTGCTGCCTGTTCTGTACTCTTCCGACTCCCGCCTTCAGCACTCTCCCGCCTAGACTACACTCTCCTGCCATGTGACCCCAGAGCCAGCAGACAGTGAGCCTGGAGTTAGAATCCAGGATCTGCTGCTTTAAGCAGCCCAGCCAGATGGGACAACTTTCTGTCCCTTTAATCTGGGATTTTTCCAGTTTTCTGGGACTTATGGCAACACTAGCAAGAAGCAATACAGAACTGAGGTGTCTAAGAGCCAGGCTGTTATAAATAGACTTCCTCATGCTCAGAAAACAATACATTCAGCAAGTGTAGAAGAGGGGACCCTTGTAACAAAATTCAAAAAACTACATACAAATGGAACAGAAAGTTAATTTTAAAAATGAAGATTCTGCCCATTTTAATCAGAGCCCCCATGTTGGAGGAAAGAAGCCTGATTGTGCAACCATGTTGCAAAGCATAGAATAAGCATGCAGTTTATTCAAATGCCTCCCAAATGCCTCAGATTTCCCACAAACCATCAGAGTATTACAGAAGTAACAAAAGTGTTTGCAAATGCAGTTATGACAAAACTCAGAAGATATATATGTGTAAAAGAAGGCAGGCAGAAGTGCAAGAAATTTATACAGAACCTGAACACTTTGATTGATTTCTGGTGCAGCTGAGCACATGGAGATAAAATGTTTTTATCTTTTGGGGATAAAATGTTTTTATTAGTTGTATGATCCATAATCATTTTTTTCATGAATACAAATGCATTTAGTGTTGATAATTCAATATGCTGGTTCTGGATGGTGATTTGTTTCACATTGTCAAGGGGTTTTCTTTTCTTCCCCCCCCCCTCTTTTCTTTTTGTTTCCCTTGACTGTGAAAGTGATGAACTGTTTAAATGTTCTTTGTGTTGCCCCCCTCCCCCCAAAAAGGTCAAATTGATTAAATAAATAAATAACTTTTTAAAAATCATGCAGCCCAGATGCTCCACTGTTTCTGTTTCCACCCATGTCTGGGGTATCAAATCTCTCTTTTCTATTGGTCACTCTAAAAGAAAAATTGCAATTGTAGGATCTGATGATTATGTAAAGTGACGAGTAGCTGGAAGATTGAAGCATCTGTCTTTCCCCATCTCTCCTCACATGAGGCAGCAGCAAACAGACATGATATGATGAGAACAGAAGCCTGGACTAAATCTTTCACAGTCTGTTAGGAAAGGCAGAGATTGCTGGAGAATGTTGCTGAACAATAGGCCATAGTATGGGATAGGAGACCATTCAAATATACAAATTATTTCTCTTCTCTTACAACATTTAAAACGTAAAAAACGGAGATACAATTCCAAGAGTGATTTCCCAACCCCTGTGTCAGCTGTGTGTTTATTTCATTATCCAATTTAGAATTTGGCTTCTTTTTTAAAAGGGGGGGTTCCATCCAAATGCTGACAAAATAGTGTCATGGGTTTTGCTGTCAGATTTCTACAAGCAGGAGTGTCTCGGTGGATTTCCTTGAAGGCAATAGATGAACAGAGTCTTGGATATGGAAAAGAAATGTCCCCATGAAAGGTAAAGGATGACTCGAGGATATTATGAATAGAAAAAAGGGACTGGGGCTGGGGGCAGAGTTGTGGAGAAGGCAGATCTGAATCTACTGATATATATCTCTGTGTTTTACAAAACATCAAGTGAGGATTTCTAATTCCCCATTGTTTCCTTCTTCTTCTTCTTTTTTATTGGATTGATATCATACCTTTCTCCCAAGATGGGACTCAAGGCAGCTTACAATAATTTAAAATGATACCACTAAAACATTAATTACAAAAGTTAAAAAAGAATTATATACTACCATTATTAAAATATAATTGTAACAGTTAAAACACAATGTAGTTAAAGTTTCCATTTAAAAAAAATAAAAAAATAAAAACACATAATCCCATAATTAAAATTCACATTTCAAAAGCCTGTCTAAATGAAAATGTCTTCACCTGCCAAGGGAAAGAGAGCAGGGAGGGGGCCAACTGGTTCTCCTGTAGAAGGGAGTTCCACAGTCTGGGAGCAGCCATAGAGAAGGCTCTTCCCTGAGTCTTTACCAACCACACCTGCAAAGGTGGTGGGACTGTCATTGTTTAACAATGACAGCAACCAAACAACTCCCATTAAATTATATGGTAAAAATGCAGAAAACATTGGTAATTAAGAGGGCAGAAGGACAGTGTGCTCCATTCAGTTCAAGTACTCAGACCAATTTAGGGGGATCAGAGTTCTGTGATTCTGAGTGGATGTCTTTTTTCACCAGACTCCCCTTGGTTAATCCTGAGGTACTAGTAAAAAACAAAGTAGAAACTACAAGGCTGAAGTCCATCAGCTACTGGCATTGGGGCATGCCTCTCCTCCTTGCCATAGCTCAGGATGATGTAGTATAGGTATCTATGTAAAAAAAGTACAGTTGTCCCTCCGTATCCATGGATTTGGTATTCACGGATTTAAGTATTCATGGCTTGAAAATATTCTTAAAAAATAATAACCCAAAAAGCAAACCTTGATTTTGTCATCTTATATAAGGGCCACCATTTTGCTATGCCATTGCATATAATGGGACTTGGTATCCACAGGGGTCCTGGAACTAAATCCCAGTGAATATGAAGGGACAACCGTAATAGGAACTACAAATTGAGGGGGAGACACAGGCAGAGAAAGGTGAGGGTTGGTGGAGAGTCTGTAAGCAAATAAAGTCAGGGGATGCTGATGTTTTCCCCTGGATTTTACTATCTTCAGCCTTTCTCTTTGTAAAGACATTCAAATATTACCATACAACACAAGTTTCTAGTGACCTTCTAAACAGAAATGAAATTATGATAACTTCTCACCATTTGGAAAAATTAGGGTCAATATGAAAAGACTACCCCACCTACCCCCCCAAAAAAACTGTTTGCTTGCTCTCTCTATCTAATAAAATCCAGATACTTTACAATGAATTTGTGAGTGTATGCTTTCACTTTGAATACAAGAGTAATTCTGTAATTCTGAATACCTTCTCTAACTAAAAAAAAGAAAAGAAAAAGGCAGACACTTCACAATGAATTTGCTAGTTGATCATTTCTTTGTATATCTGCAGTTTGTAGCTTCTGGGTCTTTCAGTTATGTTTAGAGACAAGGCTGAATCACATGTTATTTAAAAAAATCACCTAAGGCAAACCAAGAAGGCTCAATTTATTTTATTTTGAAATGCCAGTTATTGAATTTCCTTGCACCACTTTCAACCTTACTAGTTTTTTTCCTTTATTTCAGCAACCACAATCATTTCAGAAACATTCACCACTGCCAGCCTGGAAAAAAGACTGTTTAGCCTGGAAAAAAGACGGTTAAGAGGCGACATGATAGCCCTGTTTAAGTATTTGAAGGGGTGTCACGTTGAGGATGGAGCAGGCTTGTTTTCTGCTGCTCCAGAGACTGGAACACGGAGCAATGGGTGCAAGCTCCAGGAACAGAGATTCCACCTCAACATGAGGAGGAACTTTTTGACAGTCAGAGCCGTTCGGCAGTGGAACACACTCCCTCGGAGCGTGGTGGGGTCTCCTTCCTTGGAGGTCTTTAAACAGAGGCTGGATGGCCATCTGTCGGGGATGCTTTAATCAAGATTTCCTGCGTGGCAGGGGGGTTGGACTGGATGGCCCTCGTGGTCTCTTCCAACTCTGCAATTCTATGATTCTATGAGCTTGAAAACCAACTTATGATTACTTCTCCTAGACAAAAAATGAGAAAATATAAAATGGAGCCGGGGTGGGGGGAGGGGAGGGCTGGAAGCAGTGGTGTTCCTAGTATATTCGACACCCAGTGAGGATCATTTTTAACACATAACAACAACAACAACAACAACAACAACAACAACCCGCCTTTCCCCATGGATCGAGGTGGGGAACAACAGCTTTATACAAAATAACTAATATCAATTAAAATACATATCAGTTAAAAATACATAAACCCATTAAAACACATAATATCAATTAAAGAATAAATTCAGTACATATTAAAACAGTTAAAAATCCATAGTTTAAAAATCATCTGGATAGGTCTGCTGGAAGAGACTAGTGTTTAATGCTGTTTTAAATTTAGGCAATGTATTCAAGTGTTGAATCTCTTCCAGCAGGCTATTCCAGAGTCTAGGGGCGGCTGAAGAAAAAGTCCTCTGGGTGACTGTTGCCAACTTAGTCCTGGCTGACTGAGTAAATGTCCCTCAGAGGACCTGAGTGTCTGAGGGCAGATTATATGGGAGAAGGCGATCCCATAGGTAACCTGGACCCAAACCATATCGGGCTTTAAAGGTGACAACCAGCACTTTGTATCTAGACCGGAAACTAACTGGCAGCCAGTGGAGTGATTTTAATATTAAACTAAATAATTTAATTATTTTTAGTAGTAATCATGAAATGAAATCAATAATAATGATAATGGCAGAAAGGAAGCGCAGACAATGAAAATTCTATTTCATTGAGCCCACAGTAAACATCTGCCTTTCCTCAATGAGGTTTTATCTATCTCCCTATGCACCTATCTCCTTTCCATCTGGGAGCATCCAGTTCAGCTCTCAAGAAGCCTGGGGAAAATAAAATAGAACTGAAATTCTTTTGGAAACCCTGAAGTGATTGTCATATCTTTGCATTCTGGGCTAGTATGCTTATGCTTATAGTTCTGTAAAACAAAACAAAACAAAACACCTCTGCTCCTTGCAGAGACCAAGTTTCTCTTCCCTAGCAATATCTAAATGGCAACTTTTGGCAGTGTTTTACCCAGGATAATGGGATAGCAAAAGCAACCCCTCCCCAAGACTAGAGGGGCCTTTTCTCCAGTCTATCTCTGCTTCCAGATGGGCGAGACTTTTTTTTTTTTTTTTTTTACTAAAATTGTAGAATTTGGGCCAGCTAATAGTCCTAATGGGTACCAGGTAGAATGCCTAGAATCTGCATTTAATCTGGCTAATCTGGTCACATAGGAACCCTGCAACAAGTTACCCAAATTGCATGGGTTCCATGGGACTTACGATATTATATTGGGGAATTTTAATTAGCTCAAAGGTATGGCCACAAGAGTTTGTGTAATTTCGGGATCTTTACACCTTTGGATACCAGTACTCACTGAGGAGACTCCAAACCAAAATACTGTAATAATAAAAAGGTTTTTATTGAAAAATAATCACAGAAGCATTCATACCTGCATTCATGTCCACATGCAGTCACACAAGGCTAACAGAGAATTAGAAATAAGTATTTGGATAAAGGAATAGATTCGGGAAATGGGCTATAATTACCTGTCTGGAGAGGAGAAATTTGTGCAGCAGAGAAAGACTTGGGACTTTTTCAAACGGGGGAGAAAACCCCCGAGGAGGTCAGGAGAAGAACAGGGCTGTCATGCTCACAGCACCCTGTTTCAGACAACGCTGTCCTCCTCCCGAACTTCCCCCATGCTTCCTCCGTACTGCAGGCATGAGAAATGTGCCACTTTTATTGATGAAAGCCTCCATCAATAAAAAGCAGCACCCGCAGCATGGAGGAAGCATGAGGGAAGGTTGGGAGGAGGAAGGCAGCATCTGAAACGGGGTGCTGTGAGCACGACAGCCCCGTTCTTCTCCCAACCTCCTTGGGGTTTTTCCCCCCCTTGAAGAAGTCCTTGGATCTGAGGGTGCAACACTGAACCAGCAGAGTAATAGTGTCTGAAGAACTGTGCACACATGGTTATGACTTGAGGGTAATATTTTTACCCAATATTGTACTCTTAAGGAGTTTTTTGAAAGTAAAAGCAATGGTTGTGTGAGTTTCCCATAGTTAGACAAACGGATGCTTGATTCCTTTTTTCCTTCCCTCTCCCCTTACACTGCAGGGCTACTTCTGTGCGTAGGAATGGTTTCATTTTCAAAAGGAAGCTGCTGCTACCATCACCCCATCGCTGTCTCTTCCCTCCTTTTCTACCTTACTCAAGGAATTCCAAGGGAGGGTGAGAGAAAATTGTCTTCAGTTGATGCAGGCTGCCTGTGTCTGCTGTTCAATTTGTGCAACCCATCCCTTCTTTTCTTTTTTGGTGCCGTCAGGGGCCAGCTTTTATACCACCCCCAGTGCAGAAACCATATCATCCGACTGCACCAGAAGATGCGGCTGGAAGTCCCTCCCCTACCCCGGCCCTAGCCAATCAGAGTGGGGAAGGCCCCCCCCCCAATTGGCCATGACTTCCTGCCTTCCCAGTCTGGCCCCGGGGCAGGCTGGGAAGAAAAAGGCGGTAATGCTCACCATGGACAGGGCTCGGGCAGGCCGAAAACGGCCCACTGGCCGAGCCCGGTAGTCCCCCTTACTCAAGGAAATTCCAAGGGAGGGAAAGGGGGAGGAGAGAAAATTGTCTTCAGTTGATGCAGGCTGGCAAAGTCTGCTGCTCAATTTGTGCAGCCCATCCCTTCTTTTCTTTTCTGGTGCCTCAGTGAGGGAGGGGGAAGGGAGGAATTGTCATTGCACCTCCTTACCTTGTGCACCTGGGGTGGGCAGAGTGCACCCTGCTCTGCTTTTGGTCCACCACTGGCTGGAAGCTAAACTAGCACGTTCTCTGCTTCCCTGGATACTCTTTTCAGTTTTATGATGTATAAAATGTTTTATGTTAGTATTTTTTTTTAATTTTTGTGTATATGCTTTTGAGATCCATAAATATTCATTTAAATGAAAAAAAAATCCTAATATCTATTGTTAATTTCTGTACTGACCTATAGCTGTCAGTAGAATAATAAAACTAAATAATAAAGCTAAACATTAATTTGATGTAATAAGAGCAAGGCTATAGTGTTGCTGCACTTAGGCCCCAGAGAATAGTGAATGTGAATGATGGCAGAGGATGCAGAAGTATGAGAGATTAATACAGAAGAGAGATGAATAAAATCTGGGGGCTATTCACACTACAGAGTTATAACACTATTATTTCACTTTAACTGTCATGGTCCCATCCATGTTAACTGCCATGGAACTTGGGGTTTGTAGTTTCGTCAGAGGCACCAGAGGAACTCTCAGGTGGAGAATGCTAAATGCCCCTCTCCAAACTTCCAATGCCAGGATATCATGTGATGACACCATGGCAGTTAGTGGAATAATAGTGCTGTAATTCTGTATTGTAAGTGGACCCTGGGTTAACACAGAGATCTAAATTATGCACCATGGAATGAAACAGAGGTATTAACATATGCTGGCAACTGACTATTTGTAATCATAGAGGTAAAAGGCAAAATTATGGCCAAGATTCTGTATCACATACTTAGCTATGCAACTACCTTAGTTATATAACTAAGCAGTGACCACCCCCAGCTTGACTCCACCCATCTCACTTACAGGGCAGCAAACACTGCGATTGATGGGGGTCTGTTCCTCTGTCATTCAGGAAGCAGCTGACTGAGCTTTCCACTCCCTCCTGTGAGTGATCTCTGGTGTGACAGCCAGACACAGGGTCCCTGCCACAATTCCCCTTTGCACTGGAGACTGTTTGCAGGGGTTGGAGGGAGGGAGACAGCTGCTTCCCGGTTGACAGGGGAATTGACCTGTCACCCACAGTGGCTGCTGCCTGGTAAATGAGAACTGGAGGATTTTCACAGTCCCTATGTATTCAATAAACAAGTGAATACATATGGATCGTGAATACAAATCAGTCAGAAATGCATAACTCTACGTTACACATTCATAACTGCCTTAGTGAATTCTAGCCAGTGATAAGTATCAAATAGCAATGAAGTGTACAACATTTGCAGGCCTATGTAAACATCTGGAATTTTAGAAAGTGTCATGGGTACTACCGCAACATGACTACCAGAGAGCTGGGGCTAATCATAACATGGCTGCCACAGGGCTATTTCCATTCATGAAATCACTGCCACATTTAAGGAAGCTGAAAAAGAGGGCCATAAAATGTTTGGAACTAAGAACAAACAGAGCAATGTGCAAAAAGAAAGTAATTTCTCTGCTCTACTCTAAAACACATTCATGCTTATAGTGAAAATCCAGAGTCCAGGATCCACCGTACTCATATACCTCCTCTTATATCAGTATTCTTTTTATAAACCATCATCAAATTACAGAAATTGCATTTTCAGATTAAGAGATTGCTATACCTTGATTCTGGTGGAAGGGTGCCCTTGTAGACGTCATAAAGAAACATAAATATGTGTGCCTTGAATCAATGTTTGCACACCAAAAGTAAGTTGTATACACAAACAGATATTAGGCCAGGGCCAAACTGCCAATTAAGTGGTGGTAGTGAAGACAAGGTAGCCCAGAAAGCTATCATAGAAAAGGTAGGATAATACAGATAAGAATTGGGAAGGGGGGAGTTGTTGGACGTTGTATACTGTACAGACCTAGTGTCTTGAATACAAGTCAGCAAGCACCTGAGGCAGTAGGTGGTGATGTGTCAGGGCTGCCAGATCATCAGTCCTATCCAAGTCAATCATGGATAATCCAAGCAAGTTTCAGGGAGAAGCTCAAGAGTAGTCAGCCAGTCCAAGAGTCTTTAACAAGTCAGCAATCCAAATATAAGAGCCAGCAAGGAGTAAACAAAGTCTTCAAAGTGTAGCCAGTCCAAGGTCAAAGAAACTGGAGAGCCAGAGTTCTGTCAGTCACTCAGATAAGGCAGTCGCAATTGCAAACAGGGAGATTTATGGCCAGCTATGTCATCAATACCTATGGCCTAATTAATTAGCATCTTAGATTAACTGTCAGTGAGCCCAGCGCTTTTCTCTTCACAATTCAACAAAGGACAGGGGCATGTCATCTTCCGTCTGCTCAGACACCGAATCCTGGCACTCTGCCTTTCCTTCTCTTCGACTGAGTCCTCATCCAGGGATGAGTTATGATACATAGGGACAATGATAATAAGCCACTTCTTGGGCTATTAACAGGCTCTCTGATATTGTCCTATATTGCCCCCTGAATTGGGTTGGGGTGATCCCAAAAGTTCAGGAGTAGACATGCAATGCAATGTGGAGCTTATTACCCTATTCCTGGTTGGAAGAGAGAAAAAGAACAGAAAGAGAAAATGAGGAAGGACTATTAGAAAGGTGTCCTCAGCCCCACTGATTTATATGGGGAAGGGAGCAGTGAAAATTTTCCCCAACATTCAACCTTGTCTGACAAAGGAGGAGTCTCTAGGGAACATAGAAATGCCCCCTGCTCAGGCTGCATGCCTCCCCAACCCCCACTGACAACATCCATGCACAGCTGTCCAAGCAAGGGAACTGATGTGGAATGATGAGGATGATGACTCCTCCCATGATGGAGAAAGTCTCCAATCCTAGCCAAAGGCTACCGCCATTATCATCCATATACAGCTGGCTAGTGAAACAAGTGAATTTGGAACTGTCTGTCTCACTGTCTCTCTGCAACACACATAAAGGCAGCCTCCTGGGCAAACACCACCAGCTGCCAAATACAGGATTACTTTAGTCTTCATCCAGATGAAGGATCCAATTATTTTATCTCCCTTTTACCTTTTTGCCTACTCTACAACAAGCACTTCTTATTAGTTGGTTACCCTGCTTGTTTCCCCAAATGAAAGGCAGTTTATCTTGCTGACCAGTGAGATTAGAAGGACAGGGTAGGTCTGGCCCTACCACTAGGAAGAGTGAGACAATTGTTTGAGGCAGCATATATGAAGTATCATGAAAGGGAAGCAAATTCTTCATTGTTTAATTTGCTATTTTTATCCAGGATGAGGAGAGATACTTGTGGGCCAGAATAACCTGGCTGGCTTTGGGGACTACTATTGATTTGGGATTAGTGGGCTATTTGTTATTCTACCTCAAGTAGCAAAATGTCTTGGTCCAGCTTGTTAGCATACCCTTCTTCACGAGGTTTCATAACTGCATATACTGGACACCTTTTGGAGCCACAGCAACCAGGAACTTTGGAGTCAAACTGACTGGATGACCTGAGACATGTCCAGAATCATACTGGTGGGAAAACCCTGATAGGATTATGCAGAATACCCAGTCATTAATGGGTCTATGCAAAGCCTTTCAAACATGCAGTCAGTGACCATCCCTCAACCCATACTCTACAGAAATCTTTCCTATAAACCCTATCTGTCCAAACATTAAGAGGTTGTTGCAAATCCCATCAATGTTTTGTCATTTTGGAGTTAAGGCAATCAGCCCATTCTGGATCCTTTGGTCCATTCTGTGGGAAAGCCATTCAGGCTTTATCATAGGTAGAGGACCTGTCCAGGGTATGAAATAAGGGATAAATATCCTAGCTCAGATCCTTACCATGTGTGCCACAGACCAGACCCACCATTCTGTGTGCTATAGCTGTGCATTACAGACTGGCCCCACCATCCTCAGTGCCACTTTCAGACATCTGAGTCCTCTGCAGCATGGATCTCTTTCTCTGAGACTGGTAACTATCACCTTTCCACCTCCAACTTCTCTCTATCCAACCCTTCTTGCCTTTTTCTTCAATAGCCTTGTATGATTTGTAAGAGAGTATATTCTTATATGATAGCATATCCCCTGTGTTAATTCAAATAAAATACTTTTGTTTAACTTTAACTGGAGTTCTCTCTACAGTCAATACTGGTATACATAGATGAAATGATCCCTGAAGTCACCCTCCTCTTGCAAGCTTCCTTTTATAATTTCCCCCAAATTGCAAGGAAATGTTGGCATTGCGGGCAGGATTCTACCCCCCCACCTCTTTGGGTAACAAGATCTGTGGGAAGGGGCATGTGTAAATTAAATCAGTGCTACTCAAAGTGGTGGTCCATGAACTGGTGCCAGTCCCTGAACCATATGGTACTAGTCTCTGGCACATTGAGGGAAAAATAATTGCCAGTCCCACACATTACAAACAGCCTGAGAAGCACTGGATTAGATGATACAAGAGGCCAGTGGAAAAAGAAAGTTAGCGCCAAGACATTTTTAAAAAGGCCAGGGCCAAAGGGAGAGAAAAACCAAACATTTTTGAGGTGGAGACATCATGGGTGGTTGCTTGGGCTCCACATGTTCTAGAAAGTACCCCATGGATTCTTAGACATTTAACTTGTGTAGTAGTGCTTTTAAGACACACAACCAGTTTAGACTTGCATATGCTTTAATTATTGTCTAAAAGACCCAGGGGCCATTTACATGGCAAAATAAATTCTCTAAGAATTCGCAAAGAGTTCTAATAGTTCCCGCATCTTTTGGCTCAAAGTCACCATGTTCAGAAGGAGGGAGGCAAAAAAGCCCATAAGTCACGCAGTATAAGCTTTCGCTGTTTTCCCTAGGGGACCCTTTACACAGCAAAATAAATCCTCAAAGAACTCGCAAAGAGTCCTAATAGTTCCCACATCTTTAGGCTCAAAGTCGCCATATTCAGAAGGAGGGAGGCAAAAAACCCCATAAGTCACGCAGTATAAGCTTTCACTGTTTTCCCAAACTTCTTTGAAAAGTAGCGCAAGTTAGTGCACTATCGACTTTGTGAATGACCATTTTGCTTACGGCTGTGGAAACAGTCAGCAGTCTTTTCAAAATTGCTACAGCATAACTAGTTGTGATTGGTTGAATTTACCCAAGGAGGGAGGGAGCAAACTTGTGAGAGATGAGAAAAGATCTAGCCAGCTGCCTTGCTATCTAGCATAATTACTGTTCCTCTGCTCATCCCTCCCTCCCCCCTCTCTCTGTGTGTATGCTCCACCAGCTGATCTATCGATAGATTGTTGTTTTGTGTGTGTGTGTATGCACGCATGCAGCACCGGCATGAGAGAGGGAGAGAAAACAGTCTACTCAGATAGGAGAAATGCAGAGCAAAGAGAATTCCTTCCCTTCTTTGTCATTAATCCTCCCCTCTCCTGGGTCTCCCTGCTTTATAGTTGCTTTCTGGTTTTATCTAGCTCAGACGAAGCTGTGAAAGGCGATAGTGTTGCTTTGCATACAGACAACTTATGGTCTCTTTTCCCCTTCTGAGGAATGCCTGCAATTAAAGCCCTTTCAGTCAGGGAGGAGCTATCCCCCCCCCATCAAGCCCCTCTTCCATCAACTGTGTGTGTTTTCAGTGAGTGGCTTTAAGAGGCAGGCATTTAAGAGGCAGGCAGGTAGGCACACCCCCTGCACCTTTGCCTGTCTGAACCAGAAAGCAAAAAAGTAAACAACGTAACTGAACCCCCCATAAATCGTCTAAACTATCCAGCACTGGTACGAAAGCCGCATTAAAAACTGCCGTGTAACTGACCCCCCCCCCCAATGAGTTTGAGGGATCATTAAGCGTGTTTTAAACTCTGGGTACATAGCTGCTTTCTGCTTGGGTATATGAGCCAGAGAGTTTATCACAACAAGGTTTGTAGATATTGAAGCATTTTTCATATCCCAGGGTTGTCTCATCTTGTTGTAAAGTACTTATGAAAGCCCCATATCTTTGTATGTGTACATGATCACACCAATTATTTTTTAAATGCATCAGACACCTTTGGGAGTGTATCTGAAAAAAAAAAACCTTACATGAAATTTATGCACATTGATGGCAGGAACTGTGATCACTATTTTTTTTAATAGAGCTGCATGTGCAGGCTTAGATAAGATATAGATTGTTTGAATCAGGTTGATTTAGGGTCTTAGCAAGGCACAATCATACATTACATTAACAGCACAGTCACCAGTCTGAGAGTTATCCAATCTCCCTTTGCATGTCTGTTCAGAACTAATCCCAACTCAATTTAATGAAGCTTGGTCCTAGTTAAGTGTATACAACATGGCAGCTTAACAGCTTTCTCCTTTTCTATTTTCCTTATCAGAAATAAAATGTAAAAAAGATTGTCACTAGTGTTTCCAGATCAGGACTATCCCAGGCTGTGAGATTTAAGAGCCCAAACTTGAGACCTAGTGACAACCCCTTGTAATATCACAGGAGGTGTGAGCCATGGGGAAATAAAAAGGGCAATGTTACAAAGGACAAACCCTGGTCATGTCATTAGGCACAATACTTTAAGCATCAATTACACTTACACAGGGTACAACATTCAAATTTTTAAAAATCTAGAAAATGAGAAAAATATATTTACAACCATGTTTCAGGGCAGTGCTTTTGCCCTGAGATTTCCCCTCCTCACACTGGAAACCGGAGAAGATACACCAAGCCCTGAGATCTGGCAACCTTAGATTCTTGTCACTTGAATGTTCATAGACTTAAAAATTGTGTTTTACCATTTATAGCTTGTATTAACAAAATTATGTATGTACATAAATGACTTCAGAAAATCCCAGAGATGCACTAAGACCTAAAGCTCTAATGTTTTCCAAGAGCCACATTTTTCTCTTGCCTGATACTTATTCATATAGCTGAGACCAAGATTCACAGAATAAGAGTTCATTGAACACTGTTGTTCCAATATTTATATATCTTATATGCAAAATTCAAATAACGGTATCCAAATCTTCTATGCTTTTGAAGAATATGCCACGGTTGCTTTTGTTGTGTGCCTTCAAGTGAACTCTGATTTATGGCAACTCTGATTTGTGTGCCTTCTGTGAATTCTCTTAGGATTTTCTTGGCAAGATTTATTTGGAGGAGGTTTGCCATTGCCATCTTCTAAGTCTGAGAGAGTGTGACTCACCCTAGATCACCTGGTGGGTTTCCATGGCTGGGCAGGGATTGGAATCCTGGTCTCTCTGAGTCCTAGTTCAACACTCAAAGCATCATACCAATGCTCACTCAAACCAAATGTATCCCTCACTATATTATTAAAGACAATTTAAAACCAGGACTATTGGCATTCAAATTGTTAGCTGCCAAGGTACACATCTGGGGAAGACTATTCCAGAGCATGAGTGTTGCAACAGAGAAAGCTACTCAATGTCAGAATAGCATTTGGAAGATGGGATAGAAACAGGAAGGCTTCTGAAAATGACCACACTGTTCAGGCAGATTTGTACAGGAGTATGCTGTCTCTCGTCCCAAGCTGTTGAAGATTTGATAAGCCAATACCAAAACTATAAACTGGACCTCGTGGAAAATTGGCAGCAAACACAAAGTTCTCAGCAAAGTTAGTACATGTTTCTTCCAATCAACTGCATAGCTACCAAATTCTCCCTAAGCATAAGCGAACACATGCTTAAGTAGCTTTGAGGCTACAATGTCCATGAAAAACTGTAGCCTAAAGCTAAATATACATTGGTAAGCATGATTAAGCCTCCAAATGAGATGACTATATTATATCTGAGTTTGAGGAAATACATATATGGACCTTTAAGTGAAGCAAACAATGGACAATACCCATTGTACTTTTATAAATCTTTTAAATTCAGTGATACAGTCCAATTAAAAATAATGCACAATTCACCAAACAGTTTTAAAAAACACACAACAGTTTATGGTTGAAATTATGAGTATTACAGAGTAGTCACATAAGATATTTTAATGACGTTAAAGACCCTAACATAAAGATTCTGTTACAATCACCTTGCCCAAGCAATTCGTATTGAAATGTGAAGAAATAGCAGTGAAACAGGGAACAACTGAATCTCAGACTAGTGAATAGAAGTTCCACAGGTATTTATTGTTTGGAATTTGTTAAGAAAAAATAGAAAAATAATCCCTTTGGCCGTTTTTGTACCCCATTAGTCATGTAGGTCTGATTAATGAATCTGTCAATTCTGGTTTGTCTTGCTTTCTCATTTTCCCATTTTTCACTTTGTTCCATCCCATTTCTGCATCCGTATGCTTTTAAAAAAAAGACTACATGAAATTATCATTATTTCCAATATACACATTTTAATGTACATTTTGGTCTGCTTTTATCAGAGAATGTCCTCTTTGCATTGCAACATTCAAACAAATGTGACTGGTGAAGGATAATTGTGTGTTTTGTTCTTGTATTGGCTCAGAAAATGTCAATTGGTAGCTTTGCATTATATTGAACCAACTGAATTTCTGCACCAACCCTAATCTTGTCATGAAACTAGTAAAAACCTTGCTGCACCATGACATCCATCCATCTGGTAGGATTGCAGAGTGAAATCTCATGGTGTTTATTGTATTAAGCCAAATTGGTTTCAAGAAGAAAGCTGAATGAAAAATGCCAACTTGCTTTGCTTTCCAATGTTTTAAAACTTGCTGCTTTCATGTTCAACACAAAAGGTATGATTGCTGGAAACTGCCTTTAAAAATGAAGTTACAGGTTTTCTAAGAAGGGGGGAAAAAAACATCCAGGCAATGTCACTTCCCTAAAAGGAGAATGAGGATCCTGTGCAATTATAATGGCTTGAAGCACCATTTTGAGTCTGTCCTCAAAAAATACTGTACAATTCTTTCAAAGGCACTTTTCAAACAGTTAAAATCTGTATGCATCAATGCATGGGAGGGATTGTTTCCATGCATTGTATATACACTGATTTTGAACATCTGGAAGGAGTTCATATGTCAAGCAACAGAATCTAGGTCATTATCTCAGTAACTGGGTTTCAATAACCAGTTTTCTAAATGCTGTCTGTTCCTTATTAACAACTCTGAAGTGCTTCTGGACAATTTCTCTTAAAGTATGGATTACACTACCAAAGCAATTCTATTAACACAAAAATTCACATGCTCTTTATTCCAAAATCTTCCCTGAGGTACTATATGATCATGGCAAATAAAAGACACTAGATGATATGTGTTTCTTACAAGCTGTTTTATGAGACTAGAACTCAACAATGCATAATAGGCAGCTGATGCTTTGTGGGTAGTGCTGACATGTGGTCTACTTGGTAACAGCTTGTACACCAAACTTCCAGAGACATTTATATTTTGTTCTAGCTTTAGGAGGCATATTCATAAAACTGGGATTTTGATTTCTTCAAAGCTCATTTGCTTCTCTTCTAGATGGGATATCAGAGATCATTACTTTCCATCACTGCTACGAAACCAGAGAGATGTCTTCTTCAGTAATTGTGTTAAATAAACTAAGTTTAGAAACACATTTATGCAGTCAGCATAAAACAGTATAATATGCAAGGGATGGGGAATGTGTGGCCCACCAGATGTTGCTGGACTATAGTTCCAATCATCCCTATCATTGGCTACACTGGCTAGGAGACATGAGAGTTGAAATGCTACAATATCTGCAAGACTGCAATAATATTAAAGCACTGGTCATGGAGCTTGTTAATACTCATATAGTAAAATAAAGATCAAACTCATTTTATACACACACACACATGCACACACACAAAAATGTGACTGCCTATCTTGAACCTGATCCATACCAGTAAAGAAGAACTAGTCAACAATGTAGAAGTAGCAGGAATCCTACAGTAGGTGGATGTGATCATAACAGGTATTTAGGGTGCGCCTATACGATCATAAAAAATTCCGTTTGGGGGGTAAAAAATACGAATAGGCAGCTGTTCGTATGCATACGAACTGGCTACACGATTTTTTACCCCCCTAAACTCCGTATGACTCCCTCTTCCCCAAGCTGGCTGGAGCAAGCAAGCCAAGCGGCAGTTTTAAATCCCCCGCTGCTTTTTTTTTTTTTAAAGGTTCCTGGTTTGCGGACAGTCGGTTTTCCGTATTTACTATATAATATAAAAATAAATAAACATATAAATTCACAGACTTACCAGACTCTCGCTAGCTGGGAAACCAACATGGCGGGCGCTCCCAATTCCCCTCTGTGCTAGCCCCGCCCACTCTACTCGGCCAGCCAATCAGATTACACAGCCTGTTCGTATGTGTACAGACAGTACACAGTAACGGACAGTACAGACCAGTCAGCCATCCGAACGGCGTACAGATTTCTCTTTGCGATCCGCTTTTCCTCCCGAACGCCGCATGTGCGTATTTCAGGGTGGAAAACCAGGCCCCCCCTCTTTTGTATGCGTGTGAATCAGAACAGCCGTGTGTACTGAAGTGCAAACTTCCGCACGCCGTACGTATTATTTAAATCGTGTAGACGGGACCTTAGAAGGCTGTCTGATTCAGTACCAGCCCATAAATTCTGCTTATGGCTACCAACAAATGGAAGGGCTTTCTATGAGGTGGCACCTTCCATTAGAGATCTATTTGTTCCCCTCCAAAACTTGTATCTTTCAGTTGACAGTTAAAATCATCTATATCTACACGACTTTGGGGAAGAATCAAGCGGCTTTAATTTGTCTTTTATGCTTGTTTCACTGCTTTTATTGTATTTTAGCAAAGTACTGCTCAAAGTGGTGGTCCATGGATCAGTACTAGTCCCTGAACTGCTGGTCTCTGGTCCTAAGAGAGTTTCTTGCAAAAAGAAAAGAAAAGAAACAATCATAGCCAATGGTCACAAATATGGCACTGGTCCCTAGAACACTGGGGTCCATCCACCACATCAGGTGGCTCGAGATGCACTGTTTTACCAGATATTTTGTAATTAATGCTTTTAGATATCTGTAACTTTAGACATATTTCATTTGTAAGATTTTAGGCATTTGTAATATGTAGGTTTAGCTGTGTATTTTATGTAAATTCCACACTGAGGTTGTATGAGGAAGAACAGGGTACATTTTTTTAAAAAAAAAAATGGTTGGATGGATGGATGAATGGGGGAGGGTGAGATTTCAGGATATGTAAGCAAAGTAGTTTTTGAAGTGTTGCTTTCCTTTGTAATGAGCAAGGGGAGAAATGAAGAGACTGAAGCTAACTAACAATAAAGTTTGGGGCCAATTAAAACAGTACGGCACTACTGTTAGAAAAGGCAGTTGTTACAGCAAAGTGCTCTTAATTGACAGCACCCTCTCAGAAACAAATATGTGTCAGCAAACTGAGCATCCAGAGTTGTTTTTTAAGTAGGCATTCATGGCAATACTGAGTGCATTGTTGTTATGTGTCAGCATGACTGCCTAAGGACATAACATTACAAAATATCCCACCAGGCGTATTACAATCACCACTAGGCAAAAGAAAATGTGTGCAATTATAGGGAGAAATGAAAGAGCAATCCAATGGAAAACTGATGCTAAAGAACACTAATGTGCACCTGTTTGCTGTGAAGAGTCTGACAGAAGTCAGGCTGAAGAGGATTCATTTCTCTACCGAGTAAGTCATTAAAGCTTGTCGGGCAAGCTGTACAATTTAGTGACACTGAAATGCAATATCCTACAGTAATTTTCTGTCAATATATTCCATTAGGCAGGTGTGTTGATTTCTGAGCACAGCATTTAGAGGAATCTCATGAACACTCAGCAAAGCAGCTGAAAGCAGAGAGTATTTTATTTCTGACATATTATTAGGTATGCTGCTGTCACCCACACAACAAATAGGGTAGCATTTTTCAGTACTGTCCACATTTCAACAATCGATCACCTCAAAACACTGGCCAGAATTCACTTTGGGGATATTTGCAGACCGACTCAGAGGCAAACCTAGTGTGGGAGCAGCTGAGGCTGATCGTCCCTCTTGGACTTATGCCCCCAGCTTCCCTGGGCGAACACTTGAGCCCTGTTGAGTAACCACAAGTCATGGGAGTTGCTCTCCAGCTGGCTCGTGTCTGGAAGGTCAACCTGAATGTCCCTCACCCAATCCATACAGATTAAGGTGAGGGGATTATCCCTCAAGCCAACCCCAAAGTAGGTCTCCTTCAGTTCCCCCAGATCATACCATCTAAGGGGACCCTTCCAGAAGCCGTCCCTTCACCAAAATTGGTACCATAGGTGTACACCGTAATCTACGTCTCCCCCATTCCTGCCAAGATAAGGGGCAAGCGTCCACTTAGTCCCTTAATCCGCCACTAGCTTGTCTAATAAGTCCCTCGACCCGTACTGAAGATCACCCAGAAAAATTAAATTCCCAGTGTCTGAGAGATGCACCCCATCCGCTCTGTAGAGCTCGGGCCTCTCGAACACAATCTGGGGGTGTGTCAGGTAACCCCCCCTTGCACTCAAAAATGTGCTTATTAACCTTCCATCAGGCTGGGTCAATCGGTCAATCAAGCAGGGGTTCCCCTCCCCACACCACAGCTGTCTGGGCAGAATAGCAGACCACATAATGGTAACATCAGGCCATCTTGACCTAATCACTTCCATATCATGTGAAGCCTGAATGATCAAAGCCTTTCCTTTGAGAAGGCCCAAATCGTTCCCACCAAGGTGGAGAACAAGGACATCTGGTGGGGACCCCCTTTGTTCTTCAAACAGCAGTGGCATGAGCAAATGCCACTGCAGGCCTATCTTCCCCAACCATTCAATGACTACCCTGTCTCCTAGGCTGAGGTGAGTTCCAAAATGACTTACTTGGGCCTGTCGGGCCGCCCAGTAGACCATACTGTGGCTGCATATTAGCACCCAGCATCTCATCGTCAGTGGTCTAAAACCTGGAAGACAAAAGGGGAAGAAAAAGTTAGTAAGTTAGTGGGCGGACATACCTCTGGTACGCAGAGGGTATCCAGATGCTGATCTGCAAAATCGCTACTGGCTGCATACCCATTGATGCAGCCATAGATGTGGCCCGGATGCAGAATGAATCTGTCCTAAACCTGACACCCGACAGACCTAGCTATGTCAGTGCCTTGGTCATCACTGCCCCAAACTGATACTTGGTAAGGGGGGAAAAGTCAGCATGTACAAACAATGGATCTTGGCTCTTCCTCCGGACCTGCAGATATCCCTGTAAGGACAAAACTGGACAGAGTTCAACGTCACTACAACAAAACAGTTTAGACCTCCTACCCCACCCTATCTAATCAGTTTTAGAAAAACGTAAAGTGAACACAACTCCCTGATCAGTCACCAACAATCCCTAAACTCCAAGGCCCTGCCTGAGACATCAGACTTAGAAGCCACAACTAATTTACTAACTCGCAGAGTCCCCAAAACCCACCATGAGGGCAGCAGCATGAAAAAGCAGTGCCTCGTATGTTGAGGTACAAATGCCACCCCCATAATTTGACGCAAACCCTTCAATATATCAGGGGAAAGAGGAGCCCTGGAATCTGCCTTCCTGCCCCTTTCTCTAGCCCATCCCTCCAAGGCTTTCCATATACGGAAGTCTCCTGTGTTATTAGCAGCCCCCTGCACCTTCAGTCAGAAGGCAATAGCTGATAACCTACCCCTGATTGATTGTGGGGCCAACCCTTTCTTATATAGAAAAACACAAAAATGCAAGAGGTATGTCACTGGGACATGCGACCCTCGCTGGAGACCCCTTTGTTCCCGAAACTGGGCAAATTCCTGTACTGCCCTCGCATAACTTTTTCTGGTACTTAAGGCAACTGACATACCTAAGGCCCTCCAAACTTCGGGCTCCCAAGATGGCACAAACTGTCCGGCATCCTGTCACCCTCGGGTCCGCCTCTGGAGCCAACTCTCTGAAGCACTCCATCTGCATGCAGGAAAGAGTGTCAGTAATCTCATTGTTAATGCCCGCCATATGCCATGCTACAAATAAAATGTTATGCTTCAGACACTGTAAGATAAAAGCCCATACGAGCCACATGACCCGCAGGGACCTTGAGGTAAGAGTATTTATGACTTTGACAGTTGCCAGATTGTCGCACCAAAAATGTACAGACGAATCTGTCAATTCCCTTGCCCAGATGGTAGCAGCCACCAATATGGGAAAAAATTCTAGGAACATGAGATCTAAAGTAACATCAGTTCCCAGCCAACCCGAGGGCCCTTTGCAGGTGCACCAAGAGCCACCAAAATAGACCCCAAACCCAATCGACCCCGCTGCATCCGAGGCTATCTGAAAAGCCCCCTGTAGTTTCCTCTCCTCTCACCAGAAAGATATGCTGTTGAAGCGATCCAAAAATTCCTGTCAAACATGCAGGTCCTCCCCGATCTCCCTTGTAACTCGTATTTTATGATAGGGCTTCTGAACCCCTTTAACGGCATCACACAAATGCCACAGGAAAGCCCTACCTGGGGCAACCACTTTGCAAGCAAAGTTCAGGTGTCCAATGAGAACCTGAAAGTCCATCAAAGTCACCTTATGCCTGCTTCTAAACGTATTAACTCTGTCCCAAAGCTCATTGAGCTTCACATTGGACAGACAGCATTGCTGGTTGACTGAGTCAATTTCAATGCCAAGAAAAGTTAACTGTTGGGAGGTGCCTTCAGTCTTCTCAGCGGCCAAGGGAACCCCAAGCTCTCCAGCCATCCATTCAAACTATGCCAACAGGTAACTGCAAATGTCCGAACCATATTCCCCTATCAGGAGAAAATCATCTAAATAGTGCACTACACCCCCTTGGCCATTTCTAATCCTTAGAGCCCACTCCAAGAAGGTACTAAATGTTTCAAATGCATTACAAGAAACTGAACATACCATGGGTAAAGCGTGGTCCATGTAGAACTGTCCTTTGAACTGAAACCCCAACAGCTCGAAGTCATCACGATGGACAGGGAGGAGGCAAAAGACTGACTTAATGTCACATTTTGCCATCTCTGCTCCCACTCCATGCTTCCAGACCTCATGTATGGCTGCATCGAAGGAGGTATACCTAACTGTACATAGCTCCGGTAGAATAGAGTCATTTACTGACTCTCCCTTCAAATATAACAGATGGTGAATAAGCCTAAATTCCCCCGGGGACTTCTTGAGCACTATGCCCAAAGAAGAAACCCACAAATTGGGCACTGGGGGATGGGAAAAAGGACCAACTACCCTGCCTTCAGCTACCTCCTTGCATATCTTCTCCCTAACAATGTCTTCTTTGCCCTTTACTGACTGTAAATTCTGTGCCCGAAAGGAGGACTGGGCCCCTTGGTACAGAATGTGAAAACCCAAATGAAAACACTGGGATAAATAAGTGGCTGCCGTCTTATTGGGGTAAGCTGCCAACCACCTATCCAAAACATCCACTTTAATTGGGCTGGGGCTCGTTCTGAGGCTGATTAGGGGGGCTGGCTCCCTTACCTGATCAATGTCCCCCTTTGGACCCCTGAAATTGTCCCCTACCTCTTGGAGAGTTCCGAAAGGAATGAAGAGCCCCACCGATTGAGCATGCATGGCTGAATCTGCAGGGCTCCTGTGAACATGCCCTGTTGGAGCTAAACTCCCAACTAAGCATTTTGGGGCCTGAACCGGAAGTTGTCTTGGCTATGGTGGGGGTCAAAGTTCTAATCAAATGGCCACTGTGGTTCTGCTCACCTTGAATTGGCCTTGCAGGAGTCATCAGCTGCATCCACAATTGGGGATGCATCACATCCCAGCGTAACGCTGGGTAGATCGCTGCCCGCATGCAAAAAAGCTTCATCGTAAAGAAGCCAGGCAGGACCCATGAAATCCATATACGCCCTGTGTAGAATATCCATATACTGGAACAGGGCAGCCGCACAGTGAGGTTGTGCTTTAGTGATAACACTGGCCAAGATGAGGAATCCTGAGAGCCAGTTCGACCATGTCCTCTCTACCTTCCTTTTTTAAAGTTTGTCTTTCTCTTTATCGTCTAGTTCCTCCTTATCCTTCTCCAGCTCCTGATACAGGAGGGAGAATACATCCACGTACTCACCCTTGAGTATTTTATCCCTAGTGGATTGTAATAAATGATCCCCAAGAGGGAGGGACATCTCCCCTAATGGAATCACGGAATACACCACTGTTTTATATCCTGCCCCTTGCCCAGGTCCCATTGAAGTAGATGCACCAAATGGGGAAGCTCCACCCCTCAAAAGGTGAACGAACCCTAAGATGACCATTGAGGCCCCATCCAAGAGTATCCCTGCTGTGTTGTGGGCCAACCTAATTGTGTATTTTGCAAACCCACTCCTTGTGGCATGGGGTTAGAAGTTACTGGGGACCAACCTGCCCATGGCCAACTCAGCATAGTATGAGATGTTGGATCAACAGGAGACTCACCAGTTGGAATTGGGATCTCCCTTGGCTCAGGTTCCACATCTGGTCATGCGGGCGGGTCGATGCTCCCATCTGGTGCTTTGGATCCTGAAGCAGCATCACCATGAATCCTCTTTTCCAATGCATCTAATCAAGCGAGAATTTGGTTAGCTAGTTTTCCTCTCTTGACCGGATGCTTAGATCCGGGCACTGGGTCCCCACTCTCAATCCCTTGCAACCTTTCCAGCTGGTGAATTCTGTCCAGGACTGCCTGCCATGGTATCTCTTCCTCATCCTCACTAGATGATGAATAAGGTGTAAGCTGAGGAGTTGCTTTTCCCTTAGTTGCGGGTCCTTTGCCTTTACCCCCTGCCTAACGCTTCTTAGGAGCCATGGTATTACTATCCTAAATCAAGGATGCAAATTCTCCTGGTAAGACGCACCAGGAATTGCAATCCAAAACAATCCTCACCTTAGGAAGTCTCTATGATGTCAGTGTATAACAGGGGTACAGTGATGACTGTAAAGTGTATTTAATTTCCACTATTTTCACCTTGCTGTTATCATTATCATTATCATTATCATTATTACTATAGCCCCCAATCCCAGGCTTGTCAAGGCCTTACTTCACCGGACACCCGACAGACCTAGCTGTGTCAGTGCCTTGGTCTGACACCAATATGGCACCCAAGGCCCGAAGGCCTAGGGCCTGCAAGGCCCTTCTAATCCCAATTCAATGAAAGCCCAATCATCCACCTATAGTTGTCCCAAAAGCCAGGCCCCACAGTCCCAAATCAAAACTGTGCCTACTAGGCCCCGACTCGGCCCAACAGGCCCCAAACCATGCAAGGCCTATGATGCTATAGAAGGACAAAGCCAACTAGGCCTCGCCAAACTCTGGGCCTATGACTATGCCCGTAAGTCACCATTCAACTAAGGCCTGCCATGCCAGACCTATCAAGCTCACCTCAGAGCCTATAACGCCTACCAGGCCATGTGGTAGGCCCAGTCAGGGTGTTACCTACCCCACCAGAGACCTGCCAGGCCCAGCCTATCAAGCACACCCCACCAGAGCCTAAAAGGCCTACAAGGCCACGTGGTAGGCCCAGTCAGGGTGCTACTCAATCCAGGGGCGTAATGTGGCCTAAAAATGCCACAGATCGTATCCTACCCTTCCTCCATGCACTAGGAGAGGGCCCTAGAAAACCCCATCCCAATCAGCCACGAAGCCGCTACCAAGTCCATGGGCCACAGGAGCACTTCCAAAAATTCCACCCAGGATGCCTGCTAGGCCGCTGCTTCTCTGCAGGCCACCGGGCCTGGGCCCAAGGATGTCACACTCTGGTCACCCACTGGGCTGCCACCCGCCCCACGAGCCACCGGGCTCGGGCCCAAGAACCCCCCTGCAGCCACTAAAACGCGTTCAAAACCCTCTGCCCTGATCGCCTGCCAAGCCGCGGCAACTGGCTGCTCCTGATGCCTGACCAAAGCACTAGGGGTGCTATCACCGGGGCTATCCCCCCCGGGAGTCCCCTGGAACCAGGCAAAACCCAGCTGGGTTGCAGCTGGGTCGTCCCTCTGTTCGTTGGTTTACTCCCTGCTGCGATCAGTCCACTCCTCAGACAGTAAAGCTCTGCCACTTAGCTGTTCACTGCTCGGCTTTCCTCTGATGCTCCGGATATTTCGGCTGCTTCACCTTCACGGTTGAAGAGCCAATTCCAAAGAAGCCGAGGAGAGGGGTGGGCAGCACTTTTATCTTCTCCAGTCCTGCCCCTCTCCTCACGTCACCAGCGCTTGCCGACGACGCAATAGGTATGGGGTCTCCCTCTCTTCGCAGAGTGCAAAGAGCTCCCTGGCTGCAGGCTACTGAGTGGCGTGGGAGCCATAATGTCTTTGTAAGTGGACTTGCAACTTCAGGAAAAAGAATTGAGCAGTTTTGTAGCATCTGTATTCAGCAAGGGGATGCTGTTATGTAGGGGAGCCAGCAAAGGTGACGGTTGTGGACTGGGACCAATGCACAACAGGACTTGATGTACAACGAGATTGAAGCACAATGAGACCCTCAACTTTTATTTTGCAAGTCCTTTACCACCTTGGTCACCTGGCTCTGGACAAAGTCCAATTTATTGATATTCCTCTTATACTCTTTTGCTAAGAACTGGGCAGTGTATTCCAGGTGAGAACTGGCCAATGCAGAGTACATTGGTTACTTCCCTTGATCTGGACACAATAGTTCTGTTCATGCACCCTAGAACTGCACTGAGCTGCTTGTTTTGCCACAGCATCACATTGATTCATGTGAAGCAAAAGCTTCAGAGGGAGGCAAAGGCACCTCCCTCTGAACAAATCTTGACAAGAAAACCCTGTGTTAGGTTCGCCTTAGGGTTTCCATAAGTTAAAAACAACTTGAAGGAACACAACAATAACATAGGTTTTCTGTGGTTTTTTTTCATGGACTCACAGCCTGGGAAAAAACTCTGGAAAAACCTATGGATGCCCGCCGTGAAAGCTTTCGACTTCACAACAATAGCAACTTTGCAAAAAGCATGTTTTCTGCTGAAAGAGACCTCAAAAAAGAGTGAAAGAACTCTTGACTGCCTAGAGATAGAACAAACCAACAGTTAAGGTCAACTGATTAAGCTAGAAAATCTCCAATGAAAATGAGCAACTTAATTACACTTCTTTTTTAACTCAAGTGATTGATTTAAGTTGCAAATTCACCATTAACTTAATTCTAGAGTTAATTAAGTTGTTAATTAATTGAAAGAAAGAATGTGCTAAAGAGACATTTTACATTTCCCAGTCTAGTTCTCTTGGATTTTTGCAACACTATTTCATGCTTTTTGTTATTTCACCATGGTGGGAGAAATTGAAGGTTTAGGTGACAAAATACAAACTACTTATTCAAGAGTAGTTCCAGTGGGATGTATTGTGTTAAATGCTGGTTAAGGTCAGCAGTCCCAGTGAATGTTCCTCACCCCATTTCTAAAAATAATAAAGGAACCATATTACTAAAACTGAGGAAGATATTTATATCATCATCGTTCTCCTGACAATGGGACTCAAAGCAGCTAACAACATCTTTAAAACAATGCAAGTTAAAAACAAAACAAAAGTAAAAATAACAGTATAAATATATTTTTCTTTAAAATATCAAACAGTTTATAAGTTAAAACATTAAAAATATTAAAGTGCATTCAAAACTCTATGAAGACCCTTCACAATCTTAAAAGCTGCACTGCACAACCTTAAAAGCCCAGCCCTTGTCAGTTTGTAAAAACCCGATGGCTCAAAAATGTTTTAACCTGCCGTCGGAAGGAGAGCAATCATCCTGGCCTCTCTGGGGAAGGAGTTCCAAAGTCTGAAAGACTTCAAAGGGTGTGAAAATATTTGAAATCCATGTGAAGTATAGACCAAAAAAGAGAAAACACATACCTTAAAACATAATTTCAAACAACTTTCTCCACTACTAGTATGTTGTTGTTGTTGTTGTTGTTGTTGTTGTTGTCGTCTGCCCTCAGGTTGGCTTTGACTCATGGCAACCCATGGATGAGACATCTCCAAGACCCCCTGTCCTCAACCACTCTACTTAGGTCCTGTAGGTTCAGGCCTGTGTTTTCCTTGATTGAGTCTATCCACCTAGTGTGGGGTCTTCCTCTTCTTCTTTCCCCCTCCACCTTTCCTAGCATTATTGACTTTTCTGGTGAGCTATTTCTTCACGTGACATGTCCACTGAGAAGGCCCTCTCTTGTGTTTTTATGGCTGTACCTGTGAAGGTCGTGGGACTGAGAGAAAGGCCTCTTCTGCAGATCTCAGGGCCCAAGCAGGCTCATTCAAGGGAGGTATGATCTGTCAGATAGCCTGGACCTAAGCCCTATATAACTTAGATCATCACCAGCACTTTGGATTGTGCTTGGAAACAAACCAGCAGCCAGTGGAGCTGTTGGAACAGGGGAATTGTACAAGTTGAATGGAAGTTTCAACATAAACACATAGTATAAATGTTATGGAATTAACTGAAATGACCCCAGCAGGCAGTTAAAGGTTGTCTTATACTCACTTCCTGTCTGGATCTTACTCTAAAGTAAGCACCCTGAAGATCCAGTTTGGTAAAGATCTTGCCCATTGCCAACTGGCTAAGCAAGACTCGGATCAATGGACTGGGGTACTTGTTGCTCATGCTGATGGCATTTAAGCATCAATGGTCTGTCACCAAACTTAACGCCCCCCCCCCATCCTTCTTCTCCCTGAAGAACACTGGAACCTCCATTGGCAAAGTAGTTGGCTCAATAAACCCTCACCTTGTTCTTGTCCACGTACTCACAAATCAGACCCATCTCTTTGGGAGTCATAGCATAGAATTTGGGTTTAAGGAATGTCACTCCCATATAGCACAATCAGTCTGTAAGTGGGAAGGCAACAAATCACATTCCTTTTCCAAGAATACTTCTTGGAGGTCTCAATATTCAAGAGGAATCTCGGCCATCTCCTCCTTGCCACCACTGGCTACCAACTCCGGTAGTGGCTCTCCCAGCTTCTCCTCTCTCGCTTCCACAGCCACAACCATTGGCTCTGGACTTTCCCCTTATTTCTCCAGAGACAGGTCATTTCATTGTCACCCCTCTTTCATGTGCGATTTATACATGGGGAAAGTAAAAGTCAACATCCCTTTCAACCAACTGATGGCCAGGTTGTGGAATTGGAGCCAGTTCAGTCCCAATACTACAGTGTAATCTTGGGGGTGGGTAGCACAAATTTTATGGGTTCCCAATGACCTTCTAACTCCCAGGAACATTTGTGAAGTTTGGTGCCACACCAGCCTATTCTGCATATCACTGCCATCTATTTGGACAAAGTTAATGGGTTCTGGAAGCTCCTCAAACTGCAAGCCGAACCCCATGGCTACTGCCAAATTCATTAAGCACCTAGTGCATCCTGAATCTTACAGGTTGATGAAATTCATTTTCCCTCTCCCCTTGGGGCTCCTCAGTTTGACTGGTACAAGGAATGGCTCCACACTGCCACTCACCATGGTTTCCAGGTGTCTGTTGTCCTTAGCCTGCCCCTCAATGTGTTCAGGGCAGGCTCTCCTTGTTTCACACTGGCTCACTCTCACTGACAGCCTCTTCCAAAGAAGCTGGTTCCCACCCTGAAAGCTCAACAGCCAACACTGGTTGCTTCACCTTGCTCTTGGGGTTGGTCTTCTTTAGAGATCCTGAGGTGTCATCTGTGATTTGTTGAAGAGCCTTTTCCTCTGAGCAGAATGCCAGCAGATGTCCTTTCTTTCTGCAGTGCAGACATAGCTCTTCCTTTAGCTGTTGCTTCCACACCAACGTCTCTTGTCCCAGCATCCCTGGTGCCTTGGCCTTCCCTTCAGTCTTCTGGGGACCCGTCTTACTCACAGGTCCCCAACTCTGCTTGGCTAGTTGCACCTCGTGGCATCACATCTCGATGATGCCAGACAGCTTGATCCACTCTTGCAGTGTGTCGGGGCTGTCCTGCATCAGCGACCACTCCAGTATCTCCAGCCATAAACCACACCGGAACTGCAGGATCATCATCTCCTCTATCCACCCCAGCCCTTGCAAGGTTAAACTCCAAAAGTCACTTGCAATTTTGCCTACTGTCTTTGACTCCCGGCAAATAGTCAACAGACTCTTGTGAGCCTTTTTGCAGCACAAAACAGGTCCTTGAACCAACCCCAGAGACTGTCCATAAATGCCTGTAAGTCTCCCTGATCTGCCACTTCCATGTTGTGAAGCTCAACCATCCTTTTGGCTGCTTCCCCCTCCAGCCAGGCCACAATGCATCTCACTGCTACAGCCTCACTGTGGAACGTGGGGCCCCACTCCACAAACCCTCTCACTTGGGTCAAAAAATAGGGCAGCTTCTCTGTGGGGGAACTGGCACTGGTCCTGGGACCAGCTGCTGAGGTGGGGCTCCAGCTGGGGCTTCTTCTCCCCATCCTCTGGGGCCTTTTTCAACTGCAGGCTGTGCCCACTGCAGTTGGGTATGAAGCTTCTGGTTCTCTCTCTCCAGCACATGTTGCTGGAAGCACTTCTGGAAAGTCACAGCTGCCTGCTCCACCCCCATGGTTGAGCATCCAGGATCCCACCACCACACGCCTGATTGTATGGGAGTTCACTGCTAGGGGTTCTGGCTCTCCACAGCTGTCTGATTCCAATTCCCCTCTTTCTGCCAAGCCTCCACTCGCTCTCTCCAACAAAAGTGAAAGCAAGGAGGATCCCAACTCTAACAACTCATCCTATAGTTGTTGCATTTCCTTACCTGCTCCTCAGCCCGCAGACTTCTGACCTGTGCAGTCCAACCTGATCGCCAGTGGTGACTTCTTAGTCATTTTCTCAGGACAGCCCATTTGTGTTCCTTCTCAAATGAGCCCTCCAAGCCCCAGTCTTTTCAAGTGACTCTCCAACACTCCCATTCCCCATGGGAGTCCATCAACATTTCGGTGGGTCAGTCGGGTCTGCAACCATTTCATCCCCCGGTCTCTTGTCTCAAGACATCTCTGCTTTGGGTGACAGGAACTATACAGGAAGTATTCACAACAAACTGCCATGTACTGGCATTTCCAGACTCAGTGGCCAGCAGTTTCAGAGTTCAAAACAGAAAACTTTATTGGCACAGTAATCCAGAAACTGAACCCTACAGGGTCATTGCTGTGAATGAGGTTTGACAGAAACACACTAAACTAAAAGCACATTACAGTCAGCCAAATCTGGCGGGCTTCTAAATCATTGGTTAAGGAAACAAACATTTGTTTCTTTGTTTCTTCTCATAGTACCAGGGTTCAAACCCACCCCCCTTTTCCCACAGCTGAGACCCAGCTGCAGTGCTTATCAAACCATTCCTGACATTGACCACATACTCCCTTCTACAATCAGGCTACACACTAATCAACAAGCATAGAGAAATGCAAACACAATTATCTAAAAGGTTAACCAGCAAAACTGAACTCTGAAAAGGTCATACCTGGGACCAATCCTGACAGTGTCACCTTTCACTAGAAAAGAAGTTTAACTGAATTAAAAGTTCATTGGGGAGGCAGAATCATTATTGGAGGGGGCAAGGCCCTCATTTTTCCCATCATCAGTCTGGCTACACCCCTGCTGCTGTACCATGAGCTATGCATGGCAGCATAGTTAGACTGGCCAGTATGATCTTGATTTTCAGCAGCTGTTTCCCTGAACATCTAGAATATTTTGTTTGGATGGGACGTCAACAGGTAATAGGTCAACCTTGCACTGCATTAATACAGGTATAGCATAGGCAGCACTTGCATTATTATACTGTCCCACAAAATCTGAATTCAAAATCATATTATCAACATATTAATCTAGCTATATCAAGGGAAAAAAATCTTTATTCCAGGATGTTGGATCCCTAAGTGTCCACCCATTTTTAAAAAGAAAATCGGAGGTGGGGACTATATTTCCATCTTCAGTAGATCATCTTTTGAAGTATTGTACATAACAGGTATGGACATATTCATAATAACAGCAAACCCACTCAAACCAGTGGTTCTACCCTAAGTGTGATTGTCTGCATGTATTCTTCATATTCATCTTCTCTCTCTCTGTATATCAGGGATGGAAATTTTGTGGGCTACGTCCTGCATACAGTCCTTTGGGGGATGCCACGTGGCACCCCCCCTCCAAAATCCCACCAGAAGCCCCAACCCACCAAAAAGAAGTTTTGAGTAAAAATTTACTTCAGTGGACTTGGGGGTCATTTTGTCTCCAAAATGCTGTTTTGGTATTCCAGGCACCACTGCTGTGGCTTGCCAGAAGCAGGATCAAAGGAGCCAAATATAACCTCTGATCCCTGGAGTGTGCCCACCACTGTATGTACATGTATATAGGGAGCCCTGGTGGTGCAGTGGTTAAATGCCAGTATGCAGCCACAAAGCTGTGAGTTTGATACTGCAGGGCTCCAAGGTTGACTCAGCCTTCTACCCTTTTGTAGGTCAGTAAAATGAGTACCTGGCTTGTGGGGGCAATTAGCTAACATGTTGTAAACTTCTTAGAGAGTATCTAGAGCTATAAAGCAGTGTAGAGATGTAAGTGTTACTGCCAAAGCAATTTGTAAGCTGCTCTGAGAGCCTTTGTGGCTGAAGAGTGGGGTATAAATATTCTAAATAAATAAATAAATAAATAAATGCACACCACTGTATGTACATGTATGTAGATACTGTAATTTCCACCATAAAACATAAGCATGTTTGTTCTGGATGATAGAACATTTTTCAACTGCATATTTTTATTAGAGCCGCTAATACAACAGAACTACCGGTATTTCAATCAAAGTAAAACATTTTGGCTTCTGCATCCTTCAGTTGCTCTTACATCACTCAAATGTTCCTGTAGCCTATGTAATGTGCTAAGGCCATTGTTAAGTCTTTAATAGATCTGTTTTGCTAGTCCTACACACAAACCTACATACGTACATATACAAATTATGTATAAACAAAAGATGTCATTGTTCTTTTCTACTACTAGCTCAAAGAATGCATTTTCTGCAAATTCCAGGTATTTAAAGAAAACACTAGCTGTGAAACAATGTAGTTATACTAGGTCTTCAAAGCTGGCACTATTTACACAGGTAACAATATATTTGGAATTCTACACTGCTTGTACTTGCCTGTGCCTTCATATGTATGAATGGATTGAGATAAAGAATGTGAGATTACCAGAGATTTAAAGGAAAACATTCTTATTGCTTTGGCATAAATATAACCTAGGAGCTCAGTTCCCTTCGTTCTATTTGTCAGCTGTCTACATCAGAGGACTTTGTCTTGATCATGGTGTTCCTGTGCTAGGTGAAATGCTATATATGGTTGTGTGGAAGGAATATACCAAACAAGATTTCCAATAAAATTCCAAATGTTAATATGACTTCCTTCCATATTGCAAACCCTTCTTATGCATAATGACCCATAGTGACACTATGAAGCAGATTATTCATTTTCTTGATTTGTAATGGGTGGCAAGTTGATTCACCCACAAATTGCACACAGGAAGAGCAATTTCCATTTATTTTACAAAATGCCTCCAGCTAAAAAGATTTGTTAGACTACTGAATAATCACAGCAGGCAGCAGGAATAACAATACTATGCCAGCTTGGCACATTGGTAGTTTAAGTGTAAGTCCTTGGAACTGAATTTAGGAGAATGTAGAAAGGATATAATTATTTAAATTATTCTTAATGCTCTTGAAAGTTCAGGAACTGTTGAAAATTAAGAATAAAATGTTGAAATAATATTGCATTGATTATAAAAGCAGCCTATTAAAGAAACTGGATGAAATCTCACAGCATTTTTATCCCACCCTTCAGGGCTCATTTGAGAGGCACGTAACACACCTCTGATTACACTACCTTCAATACTAATACTACTACTAATAATAATAACAATCATCACCATCATCATCATCATCTAGATTAAGGTACATGTACTTCCACATGTAAAAAAACATTTTCTGCTCATAGAAGGGCTGTTTTATACCTTAATACTAGAGAGTGGTATAATAAAAATGAAACTAGGGACACATCTACACTGGTGCCTTAATCTGGGGCCAGTCCAGAGCATTATGCTCCAGACTGGCCCAGATTCAAAATGATGGCAGCCGCATTTACCTGGGGAGAATCCATATTGGAGTCCAGATGAACCAGCCAGGCTGACACTGCATCAGACCCACTGGACCGCCCCCTTCCCCAGTACTGCTGCCACCACAGCCTCACGAGCCAAGCAGTTCCCTGCAAGAGCCTGGCCATTGCTTCTACTGAGGTCAGAACAGGGCACCTAGACATATGAACAGGGAGTGGGTCATTTCCTGGAAACTCTGTAGTTTTCTATGGTTTCTCTTAAACAGGATTAATGACTTAATAAAGTGGATTCATTGTGTTTGTAATCTAGACACTTTGCACCAGGTACAAGGTAAGTGGTTTATTTCCTTAGTGCAGACTAATCCTAGGAGTTGAATCCTAACTGGTCAGGATTGACAAGGGCCAGCCAATCTGATGTCAACAGATCTCTGAGATCAGCCAACAGTAGAGGATTCTGTTGGCAAAAAGGAACTTCTGGTGTCAGAATGGGCTGAAGCCTAATCTTGACACATGACAACTTCTACTTCTTTAAATTAAGATTACACTGTAATTCATTCACCACAGAGCTTGGAAAACCTCTGTCCCACTAGAGTTGCCAGGTTAGACTATCCGAGGTCCTGAGATTTCAATGCCAAAACCTGAGATGTAGGGAAAGCTTTGTACGGTAATTTCACAAAGGGTTGGCCCTAGTCATTTTACAAGGGTGATATTACAAGAGGAAGGTCCTGTGATGTCATTATGGATGATACATTAAACATCAAGCACAGTGGTACAGAGTAGTACACCATTACAAAAAACAAAACAAAAAACCAAATCTAACAAATGAAGAAACTATGTAGATGCACACTTTTCAAGGCAGCACTCTGATCCCTCCTATTTATGCTGAGAAACATAGAAGAGGGGACTAGGCTTGAGACTAAGGGCCAGACACTTGTAAGATCTGGGAACTTTACATTCTGTTGAAGACTCTGCACTGGCTTCCTACTTGCTACTGATCCAAGTTTAGCATTTTGAAACTAGTGTTCTAAGTCTTAAACAACTTGTGATCAGTTTCCTGCAGACATGCATGCCTCACTATCACCCTGTCCAGTTGCTGCAGTCATCTAAGATCTCCTTGGAGACTACTGCAGTCATCTAAGATCTCCTTGGGACTTTTTGTATTGGGTCGCATCATATGGAACACCAGTTCAAAGGACTTTAGACCTATGCCTATGTCCTTTTGATTCTGATCTATGCTTTTGATTCAAGGGTTTCCTGGCTGCTAAATTCCTGACTGCTAAGTTTTATAAACTTTTTAAATCATAATTATTGCAAGTGATCATTTCAATTTATTGCACACTATTCTTTAATCTTTGCCATGGAGCAATGAATAAATTCCATAAAGAGACAAATGGACAGGCAGCTTTGTATAATTGATACACAGAAACCCGGCCTTTGTACCCAGAGCAATTACATGCAAACACAGAAGCATATGCCAGGAGCAAAAATTTCCAGTGCCAGTTTAAGGCTTTAAGGGGCTATCAGGCAAGATATTCCTACTTGTTCTTCTTAGTGTTGGCTCCCTTCCTCCTCAACAACATTGTTACCATCTGCTGCTCCTCCTCCTCCTACACCACCTTTCCTTTACAGCTATTTCCTCTCTTGCCAAAGAGTCAGGGAGGAAGCAGGTGGTAGTAGGAGGTCCCTCCTCCTCACAGCCACAGCCATTGGCTTGCTCATCCCTTCTAGAGCAGAGAAACAAAAGTAGCACCTGCTGGGTCATCACCAACCATGGCAGGTGGTCTGGCCATACTGACCCCTTGGTAGGGTGGCGGCTCAGTCTGTTTTTTTGTGCTAACTAGGTTGGGCAAATTCCAAGTCCCTGAATTCCCCTCTTTTGTTGTGAAGGGAACTCTTAAGTCTGGTATTATCTATCTTTGTTTTTCATGGTATGATTTTATTGATTTTGATATTTACATTTTAATGTGGGTAGGGTAGATACTCCCACCTGAGTATATTTATTCCATGGGAATTTATGGAGGGGTGGTCTGTACACTTTCATCCTCCATTTGTAACCCCTCTGTGCTTTCTTACTGCGTCTTTCATTCCCCCCCCCCTTAACTTGGTGAATTAAAGATGGGATAGCTGTACTTTTAATTGTTAGCACTGGAAGCTGTCTTGACAGACAGTTGTCAGCTACTTTGAATCTAAATGATAGAAAAGTGATATAAATCTAGGGTATAGAAAGGAAGACACACAGGTCCATTCCCTCCAACTGCCCCACATTGACAGGGACTGTCCCAATTAATCATCTATTGTCAGCTGCTTTTAGAGTGTCCCAGTTTCTATCACCTCTTCTCACTTTCCCTTTTTGTCCTCAATTTACTTCAGTTGCTGCAAATTGAGTACAAAGTACAAAAGTAGTTTGCACTCAATTAACTCAATGGGACAGGGGGGGGAATCTTCCCCTTCCATGTAAACTCAGGCAAAAGCAAACTGCTGCAGCCTCTCCTAGCTTGTGTGATCTTCTGCATTAATGATGTTTCCCATCTTCTCCACACTCTGATATTGCTTGGCCACACGTGTCCTGGCTTTTATCTGTAAAATCATAGAATCATAGAGTTGGAAGAAACCACAAGGGCCATCTAGTCCAACCCCCTGCCCTGCAGGAATACAGTTGTCCCTCCGTATCCACAGATTTGGTATCCACTGATTTAAGTATTCACAGCTTGAAAATAGTCTTTAAAAAATAATAACCCCAAAAGCAAACCTTGATTTTGCTATCTTATATAAGGGACACCATTTTGCTATGCCATTGCATATAATGGGACTTGAGTATTCACGGATTTTGGTATCCACGGGGGGTCCTGGAACCAAACCCCAGCAAATATGAAGGGACAACTGTATACAATCAAAGCATTCCTCACAGATGGCCATCCAGCTTCTGTTTAAAAACCACCAAAAAACCTCCACCTCATGCCAAGGCAGTGCATTCCACCGTCGATCAGCTCTTACCATCAGGAAGTTCTTCCTAATGTTTAGGTGGAATTTCTTTTCCTGTAGTTTGAACCCATGGCTCCGTGTCCTAATCTCTGGAGCAGCAGAAAACAAGCTTGCTCCATCCTCAATATGACATCCCTTCAAATATTTAAACATGGTTATCAAGTCACCTCTTAATCTTCTCTTCCCTAGGCTAAACATATCCAGCTCCTTAAACTACTCCTCATAGCGTATGGCTTCCTTCCATCCAGATATTTTACCATTTTGGCTGCCCTCCCCTGGTACACATTCCAACTTGTCCATATCCTTTTTGGATTGGTGTGCCCAGAACCTGACACAGTATTCCAGGTGAGGTCTGACCAAAGAAGAATAGAGTGGCACTATTACTTCCTTTGATCTAGACACTATACTCCTATTGATGCAGCCTAGAATTGCATTGGCTTTTCTGGCTGCCGCATCACACTGCTGACTCATGTTCAGTTTCTGGTCCACTAAGAGTCCTAGATCCCTTTCGAATGTACTGCCATCAAGCCAGGTGTCACACATCCTATATCTGTGCATTTCATTTTTACTGCCCAAGTGTAGTATCCTACATTTTTCCCTGTTGAAATTCATTTTGTTAGTTTTGGTCCAACTTTCTAATCTGTTATGGTCATTTTGAATTCTGATACTGTCCTCTGGGGTATTAGCTACCCCTCCTAATTTGGTATCATCTGCAAACTTAATAAGCATGCCCTCTATTCTCTCATCCAAGTCATTGATAAAGATGTTGAATAGCACTGGGCCCAGGACAGAACCCTATGCCACCCCACTGGTCACTTCTCTCCAGGATGAAGAAGAGCCAATAGTGACTACCCTTTGGGTTCAGTTGGTCAACCAATTACAAATCCACCTAACAGTCACATTGTCTAGCCCAGATGTTACTACTCTGTTTTGCAAGAATATCATAGGGGACCTTGTCAAAGGCCTTACTGGAATCAAGATAAACTACATCCAAAGTATTCCCTTCAACTACCAAGTTTGTAACTCTATCAAAAAATGAAATAAGATTAGTCTGGCAAGACTTGTTTTTGAATGATCCATGTTGACTTTTAGTGATCACAGTATTCCTTCCTAAGTGCTTACAGACTGTCTGTTTAATGATCTGCTCTAGATCTTTCCTGGTATTGATGTCAGGCTGACTGGGAAAAATTCTAGAGCAATTGCTCCCTTTTTTCTATTTCTTGTACATGTCCCTTTTAAGTCTTAACTCAGTTGAAAGTTCTTTAGACATCCCCCCTGGATTTTTTAGACACCTGCCATTTCCCCTCCTCACTGGAGGAAGATGTGCTTGGGGGGAGATGCAGACCCTAATGCCTGCATGCCTGTTCTGAGTCCCCCTGTGCCTTACAGTAAATTGCACAGGCACAAGAGCCATTTCCACCAATATGGCATCACGAGCTCAACCACATTCTGAAACACAGTCTGCAATTTGGATGGACTCCAGAAGTTTGTTTCTCAGACCAGCATCAGACTTTTAGCAGATTATCCCAATACATTTTGCTGCCTGAGAAGGACTGGAAAATAGCATTCACACCCGTTCCAAGTGGGCACAGATTGTCCAAGGCCAGGTCCTTTGGGCTTAGAAGGCAGAAAATCTAACAACAACAACTATTAATAATATTCTGCCCTTTCATTGTTGCCCTAAATGCTTGGGCATCTTAGGGATCCTCCAAATATTGATATTAATTTGGGGAATTAATATACTCAACTTGGCAATACGAGAGGAGGCAACAGAGCAGGACCTTTTAACGTATGTATACTGGTACTCAAAAGGAGATGTTTATCTAGATAGTACAATTATTTTATTTATATTCAGGAAATAATAACACCATTCACATATACTCTTGGGCCTCAAGCATTCATGCAATGCTAGCGAATAATGTAGGAAGGATTTGGATAGAGGAACAGAGTAAGGGGTTTTTTTTCCGTGTGATACTGTACCGATCAGAGAAGCTGCATTCACAGAGAAAACTGGCAGAGTGGGGGTCCAGAAGCAGGAGCGGCAATACAGTCTGATGTGGAATTGAGAGGAAGATGAACTGTGCACATCTGAGTGGGGTTTTGAAGGGGTTTTTATATCCAATAATTCCCTACAGGGCATGGGATTTAGAGTGAAAGACAAGGATTCTTAGAGGTTTTCAAGGTAAGACAATGGACACTCCAGATATGCTAACTTATGGATACTTTGTAATTGAATACAGGAAGCAGCTTTCTTTGTTTGGGGGAAGGTAGAGGTATGAGGGCTCTTTACAAACTTGAGTATCTCAGTTTAGGCTGATGGGATTAGCCAGATCTTAAGAAGTTGCCTTGCAAATGATCTTTCTTTGGAATTTGGGTTGGCCCCTCCTTAGTGCATACCTGACTGAGGTTCCTGGTCCTTTGGAGTCCCCAGTTTACTAGCCACACTCTGGGAAGGCCACAGTTGACCAAATTATGAAACATTGCCAATTATTACAGATACGGGGGAGGAGGTATCAGAGTAGGTAACATCATGACATTTCACATCGACCACCTCATTCTGCCTAATTGTAGGGCTGCTCCTACTTTCTTTTTGTGCAGGAAAGCATATTTCCCTGCCCACACCTAAGAATATCCCCACACTGTGAGAACTGATTGGATATTCAGGCAATCAGGACCAAAAGGGCATATTTCATAGCATAGAGGGCCAAACACTTAGCTCTAAAGAGCTAAGGTCAGGACCTGCCTCTGCTGTCTCTGCAAGTCACCATATCCCCACCTACTGCTGCATATTTAATTTTTTTTAAATGACAACACAATGAAGTCCAAGAATGGTGGCTGAAGGCTTCCAAATGAACTCAAGTGACTCTCCAGTTTGCACATCTTCACTGTCAACTCCTATTGCATATTTCTTTAAATCACCTTCACTATTTTGATGGTAATACAAGCTCTCTCCCCTCCCCGCCTTCTATGCTGAAGGTTCATTTTATGAGTCATTTTTGCTCTCCTACATAAAATAGCTTCTTCTCCTCCCCCCTTCTAAAAAGTATAGCTGATTAAATCACAAGTAATTGCTCCTTGAAAAGAACAGTATTTTAAATCTCTTTCACTTTGAGCTTTTCAAATCAGAGCAACTACAGTGTGAATCATTAGGTGTTTCAATAGATCCAGACTCTTGCAGCTCTAAGCAAGTACACAATTTCTCTCCTTGTCTCTCCAAGTTAATTTCTCTCCTTACATTGTGCTCAATAGAATGAATGCTTCTAACTTTTCAGCATGATGCTGCTTATTGAATAAGAGAAAATAAGAAAGGCAAGGGGGAGATAAAAGCATGGTCTTATTGCAACATATTAAGCACATGCCAATTGTTAGAGGTAGCAACCTTACCATGCCTGTACAAGTAGTTACTAATCTGCATGTCTCTAAGGGTTTAGGTGCTGCATGTATTCATATCATTTCCTGTTTATTGGTCATAGGAGATTATTAGATGGGAACAAAAAAAAGTGTTCCCATCTCACAATCTCCTCTCCTGCCCCTCTCCCATTCCTGTAATGGAAAAAAAAAGATTTCAGACCTACTTTAATTGTGCGTTGTTCCCTTGGCAGCGAAGCCCAGGAGTGAATGGAGCAAAACCCCGTCCAAAAAAGTCCTTGGTAATTAAAGTTACATTACATTGTTACACTAAAAAAAACTTACTAGAATCCACATGGAAACTCTTATCCATGATTTCACTCCTGGCCCCCTCCTGGCCCTGTTTAGAGCTTGAAAAAGAAGGCAACAGCCACATGAATTTTTGAAAATGCCTTTCTTCATGTACCCACCCACCCCTTTGAAAAGGGAATGAGTGAGGTTAAAAGTAATATACAGAAAAATGCAAAATGCAGGAAACAAAATATTTCTCTATGAGCCAGGCTCACTCAACACCCAAGCCTGTTCATCAACAATCTCTCTCTCTCTCTCTCTCTCTCTCTCTCTCTCTCTCTCTCTCTGGCTTTTCTTCACAAACGAAGGTTCAGGAAGGACTCATCCTGTGCTTTCTGATGACTAAAAAGGCCAATCCAAGATAAACAAGTCTGGTTGCAGAAAGCACAGCAGAAGGTCTCCTTGGATGATGTTTCCGAGTTGTGATTCTTTCTGCATTGTCGTTTCTCTTCGAGAGTTGTTCGGTGTGAGTTCTCAAATAAGGCTGCAGCATTGTGGATAATGCATCTCCATTCCTCCCGATGTGAGGCCAGGGCGGACCATTGTTGGTGATCAATTTGGCCGAGCCTGAGATGCTGTGTCAGGGTGTCCTTGTATCGCTTTTTTGGAGTGCCCCTCTTACGCTGACCCGTGGTGAGTTCACTGTAGAGTACTATTTTGGGGAGAAATCACAAGTGGGGGGGGGATTCTTCCCAGGCAACTGTGAACAAGAACACAACGCAGTACATTTTGTAAAAGGTTCCACTTGTCTAAGCAGAAGGTGGGCATTACCATATCTTATGGTAGTAAACTTGATATGTTTATTGTGTGATATGCAAATTAGATAAAACATTAGTTGATATGTCCTTGTTTCTCAGTTACTCTCAGTTGATAGTACTGGTTTATGAACACTGTAATGTTACCCAAAATGCTTGGGTCTGTTGGCACCCTCTGAAATATTGATATTAATTTGGGGAATTAATATACTCGACTTGTCAATATGAGAGGCGGGCAATGAGCAGGACCTTGAGACTTATATATACTGGTACCAAGGAGGAGACATCATGCTAGGTAGTACAATTAATTTATCTTTATTAAAGAGATAATTATAACAACATTTACGCACACATTCAGACTTCAAGCACTCACTCAAGGCTAGTGAAATAAGTAGGAAATATTTGGAAAAAGGAATAGAGTGAGGGGAGTTTTGAAGTGATACTGTACCAATCAGAGGGATTGAGATTGTGGAGAAAATCAGCAGGGTGGTGGTGGTCCAGGAGCAGGAATGGCTACACAGTCTGACATGGAGTCAAGAGGAAGATGAACTGTGAATGGCTGAGTGGAATTTTGAAGGGGTTTTTATACCTAATATTTCCTTTCAAGGGATGAGATTGGAGTGAAAGGAAATGCTTCTCAGAGCTTCTCTAGCTAAGACAATGGACACTATGAATATGTTAATGACATGTTAATGTGTTAACAATTTGAACCTGAATGAAGGAAGGAGCCCTCTTTGGTTGCAGTGAAGGGAGATGGGAAACAACTCTTTACAAACCTTGAGTAGCTCAGCTATGCGTGATTGGATTAGCCAGATGTTCAGGCAAGAGGTGGCCTTTCACATAACTTTCTTTGGAATTTGTAATGGCCCCTTCCTAGTGTGTATGTGATTAAGGACTTTATCAGACACAAAACACACTAATGTGTTTTTTTTATATATAATTTTTATTCAAATTTCCAGCATACATAAAAAACACTCAATCCTATTTTTTTACATGACTTATAGATGTATATACCTCAAATCATATATATATGTATATATACATTTTATCAAAGCCCCCCTTTCGCATCCTCACATCCTGACATTTTCTTTCTGCTATTCTGCTACTGTGTCCAGTTCTGGGCACCACAATTCAGAAAGGATATTGACAAATTGGAGCGTGTCCAGAGAAGGGCAACTAAAATGGTGAAAGGTCTGGAAACGATGCCTTATGAGGAGAGACTTAGGGAGCTGGGTATGTTTAGCCTGGAAAAAAGACGGTTAAGAGGCGATATGATAGCCCTGTTTAAGTATTTGAAGGGATGTCACACTGAGGATGGAGCAGGCTTGTTTTCTGCTGCTCCAGAGACTGGAACATGGAGCAATGGATGCAAGCTCCAGGAACAGAGATTCCACCTCAACATGAGGAGGAACTTTTTGACAGTAAGAGCTGTTCGGCAGTGGAACACACTCCCTCAGAGCATGGTGGGGTCTCCTTCCTTGGAGGTCTTTAAACAGAGGCTAGATGGCCATCTGTCAGGGATGCTTCGATCAAGATTCCTGCGTGGCAGGGGGGTTGAACTGGATGGCCCTCGTGGTCTCTTCCAACTCTGCAATTCTATGATTCTATGATTCTATGATTCCATACATTCACTTAACTTCCTTATTTCTATTTCTATCCATTTTGATGACTTCAAATTTACCTTCCCTAATAAATTTACAACATCCTTTTTTTTCTGTTTCCCTTCCTTTTTTGGTCTCTTTAATAAATTTATAATATACCAATTAATTTATTTCATAATCTTTCCCCCATTTGTCCTGCCATATGGGATTTAAAATTTCCCATTCTTTCAAATCTTTAAATGTTTTCTTCTCGTCTAATACAGATGTCAGTTTATCATTTTCGCACTTGTCTTGTAATTTAAATAACCACTTGTCTATTGAAGGTATCTTTGACAACTTCCAATATTTGGCATAGAGTATTCTAGCTGCAGTCATCATATAAGATAATACCCTCCAATATATTTTTTTAATTTGTTCATCTATTTTGCCAAACATTCAACAAATGAATCTCTGGATCTAGCGGGTAATTCATGTTAAATATTTTACCTATTACTTTATGTATTTTCCCTCAAAAATTTTTCACCTTATCGCACTTCCACCAAAGATGGTAGAAAGTACCAGAGGCTTTTTGGCATTTCCAGCACTGATCCGACATGTTCTTATATATTTTCGCTAATATTGTTGGTGATAGATGCCATCTTGTCATCATTTTATATAGATTTCCCTTTATATTATAACTCCTAGTAAAGGATACATTCCTCCCCCAAAGTTTTTCCCAATGCTCTGATAATATTGAATATCCAACATCATGTGCCCATTTTCTCATATAAGATTTTATAATATCTTGTTCTAATCTTAACTTTAATATCATTTTATAAATTTTAGAAAGCATTTTAGTCATGTTCCCCCATATCAGCTCCTCAAATTGTGTAGTTTCAGTTTCTATTCCAACTAGTTTTTGGTCTGTCTTGAATTTCTTGGTTAATTGTCTATATAACAACCAATGGCATTCTTTGTTTTCTGTTTTCAATTCTTCCTGGGTTTTCATCTTGTAAACCTTCCCTTCTTTTTTTTTAGTATATCTCTATATATTAACCATTTCTCTTTATGAATGCCTTCTTTTTTATAAAATGCTTCATTGTTGGATAACCACAATGGCGTTCTAAAGCATAATTTCCTTTTATATTTTGTCCATACTTTTAATAGGGCTTTTCTAACATAATGGTATGTGAATTCTCTGTGTACCAGTGCTTTGTTATGCCATAGATATGCATGCCATCCAAACCTTGTATTGAACCCTTCTAATGTCAATAGTCTTGGGTTTCCCAGTGTAATCCATTCTATGATCCAAGAGATTGCACTGGCATGATAAGTCTGGTAGTGCAAAACCTCCCCTTTCTTTAGCTTCTGTTAGTATACTCCACTTTAATCTGGGTTTTTTCCTCTCCATATATAATTTTTAAAGATTTTTTTTTCATGTTTCCATAATTTTCTCATTAGTTATAATTGGTATATTCTGAAATAAATATAACATCTTTGGTCATATGTTCATTTTGATAGATGCTATTCTTCCCAATAACGACAGATCTAATTTGCTCCATTTCTTTAAATCTTCCTTTATTTTGTTCCAGACTCTTACATAATTATTTTCAAATAGTTCTGAGTTCTTATTTGTAATTGTTATACCTAAATATTTGGTTTTCTTTTCTACTTTGAATCCTGATATTTTTTCCAACTCCATTTCTTCTTGTCTCTTCATGTTCTTAGTTAGCATCACTGTCTTTTCTTTGTTAATGTTTAAGCCTGCCAGCTTCCCAAATTCTTTAATCATTTTTGTTAACTTTCCCATACTTTCCCCCAGATCATCAAGAATAAAAACTAGATCATCCACGAAGGCTTTGTACTTGTATTCCTTGCTTTGCCATTTCCATCATTTTATTTGATGATATGTTCTTATTTTCCTATTTAATATTTCTATCACTGTGATGAATAACAATGGAGAGAGGGGGCATCCTTGACGTGCCCCTCTTTAAAAAAAACACACTAATGTTCCTGACCCACTATTAACAAACCCGTTTCTGTCCTGGCACAATAACCCAAAATATCAGACTTACCTCCGGCAGCATTAAAAAGCAGCCCAGGCATGAATGGAGCACTAACAGAGCTCCATTCACTTCCTGGGACTTTTTCAAATGGGGCCAAATGCCCCATAAGCCCCAATCCCCTTCCTGCCACAGAATAAAGGGAAAATGTTCAAACATTTACCTTTATTCTGCAGCAGGAATGTCCTCCCTCTCCCCAAGGTGGCTGGCCATAAATGCAGCCATTGTAAGGCTGCCTTTATGACTGGGAACTGAAATCCCACTCGTTCTCGCGAGAGAATGGGCAGGAAGAAAATTTAAAACTACCCCCCCCAAAAAAACATCAAAACAGTACACCAAGCACAAAAACACATACAAAAACATAAAAGTAACCTGAGGGGGGAAGGGTGCCGCTTAACTAGGTGTCCCATTTGTGTCTGGAAGTGTCCAGAATGGACCTCACCCCCCCCCCACAGCTGTCATTGCGGGAGAGGAACGGGACACCTTTCAGAACACCTGTGATTCCGTTACTACAATGGAACGGGTGGCCCAAAAATGATGTTTCCCCATGATGAAAATATCATGGGGAAATGCGGAATGAGGATTTCAAACATTTCACTGGGGGAAACATGGAAAAGGGTCAACGTCTTCTTTATGTATTTTTATATTAGTTATTTATACCCTGTTCTTCAGCCACAAGGCTATCAGAGCGGCTTACAAATTGTTTTTTAAGCAATAGCAATTTACACATCTACACTGCATTAAACAGTTTCCAATGTGTGTTAGCTAATTGACCCCACGAGCTGGGTACTCATTTTACTGACCTACGAAAGGATGGGAGGCTGAGTGAACCTTGGAATTGAACTTGAAATGTTGTGACTTGCAGTACTGGCATTTAACCACTGCACTACCAGGGCTCTCTTCTGAAAAGAAGACTTTTTCCCAACCCTGTTCCATGTCTCCCACAGATTAAATTGCCCATCTGAAAAAGTCCCTGGTTAGAGATCTTGCTGATTCTCATGAGAAGATGCGAGTGCAGCAAATTTAAAAAAATAAAGAAAAATAAAAACAGAAAAAGTTTACACAAGCAATTTGTAGGTATGGGTACAGAGGCTTTTATGGGGATGTGTTTTATTGTTTTTTATTGTAATGATTTTAATTGTTTTTAACCTTTTAACTGTTGTATCTTTTTAATTGTTTTTTGTGTTGTGACTGCCTTGGGTCAAATAAATAAATAAGCACAGAAACACACCTTAAAAACTACATGTAACCCAGGGAGGTTAATAAAAAGAGCATCACCTACTTGGTTTTCGCAATCTCACCCAGAAGTGTTCTGGCCAGACCAACCATTGATGCTGCATTCACATGAGTACAATGGTGCAAGGTTTCACATGGCAGCAGTGCCGGCACTAAAACGCCATGGGATCAATTGATGGCTTGAGCTATCAATAAAAAAGTATGGGTTTTGGCCAGTACATAAATGCAGAAGGGCGATGTCATCTGGTATGCATGCCCTTTCACATTTATGTGGCATTGTTATGATGCAATATTTTGTGCATCTGATAATGCCCTTAGTTGCAGAACTAGCCTTCAGGATTCCTGGTTTTTGGGAGTTCCCAGTTTATTGGCCACACTTGTGGAAGGCTGCAGTTAGCAAATTATTAAATATTGTCAATTATTATATGAAAATGAGCTGGTGGCTGTCCAGGCTGGTAACAGTAATTCCTCTTTGTTGGGAGGAGATGTATACTTATCTGCTCTCAGGTAGTAGAAATGCCAATCAAATGGATAATTCTCACAAGCATAATTCAAGGGTGACAAACATAATAAAAGAAAAGGTGGATCTCCAAACACTACTACAGCATAACTAATGGATTGCCATCATTATATACCAAAGTACTCACTGACTCAGAGGGCTGTACTAGATCCATACAACATCTAAAGGTTAGATGCTGACATCTGAATGCCATATTTTGTGTAATACTGTAATTAAAAATATTGCTTTCTGCAGTTTGATGACTATTATTATTTTTGGCATATTACCGTAAGAATTCCTAATTGAAGGGAAAGACAGAAATGATCCCATCCTCCAGACAGAAAAGTAAGGGGCATGATTTCCCTTACATCTGAGTCACTACAAATCTGGGAAATTTAATTTTCAAGATTGCTGTTTGCCAGCAGTTTTCCATGATTTAAAACTGCTACCCTAAGTGGTGGAATCAATAGACAGCATCACAAGGAAGCTGCCCATACTTTGAGATTCATTTGTACATTTGTGCAGCATTATGCTGCTAACTCCAGAGTGAATGAGGAGTTTGGTGTAGAAGGATTATTTGGAGAAGAATGTGTTTGAGCAAAGGGAGGCTGCTGTCTATAGACCAGGCAAAGGAGCTAACTGCCTGCTACTTGTCATTGTCCTTTATAAGATGGGGCAGCAGGGATGGGCAAGCATGGGAAAGTATCTAGCAAGGAAAACAAAGCACTGCAGAAAACAAAACAATTGCAGTGTTCAGTGACAGATTTTTAAAGGGACAAATATGCCTTGTCCAAAATATTAACATTTTATTATTTATTTATTTATTTATTTATTATTTATTATTTATACCCCACTCTTCAGCCACAAGGCTATCAGAGTGGCTTACAAATTGTTTTAAGCAATAGCTATTTACACATCTACACTGCATTAAACAGTTTCCAATGTGTGTTAGCTAATTGCCCCCACAAGCTGGGTACTCAATTTACCGACCTACGAAAGGATGGAAGGCTGAGTGAACCTTGGAGCTGGCTGGAATCGAACTTGCGACGTGGTGGCATGCAGTACTGGCATTTAACCACTGCACCACCAGGGCTCCCTACATGAAAAAAGAGCTACTTTCTTCAAGCCTACACTTGCCCATCACTGAACAGGGTCTAAAGAAGCATTTGAAGAAGGAAGATAAGTGATGATTTTACTACTATTGCTAGGGTATAATGACTGCTACTCATGATGGCTATGTATCACTTCCTGTGTCACAGGAGGCATGCCTCTGAATCAGAGCTTGGAAAATTTCCTTTTGTGGATTGTAATTTCCAGAATCCCTCAATCAACATGGCCAATAAGTTCCTGTTGTCTACGGGAAAAGCTGTCATCCAGAAAATAAATAACTTTTCACAGTATTTCTCTGAACACCAGTTGCTGGGGAACATAAGCAGGATGGGCTCATATCTTTCTGATGGGCTTTCCATAGGTTAAAGTGGTTATCCACATGGAAACAGAATGATAGACTAGTTATGCCTTTGGTATGATCCAACATAACTCATTTTGTGGTTTCCCTCAAAACTGCACATAGATTGAAGCACAAGAACTTCTGTCATGCTCTCTTAAATAGTACTCAATTTAAGAGGGTTCTGTAGAAGCTTTTGTGCCTCACTATGTACAAGAGATTGCACAAACAACTCTGGATTTAGCAGAGCTTAAAACAGTCACATTGTTAGACTATGGTCAGATCCACTCTAGAAAAAAATACGTAGCCCTCAATGCTGGTACATTTTGAACATATGACGTACATCCATTTTCAAAGTAGGTCCACATTCTGTAGGCATTAATGCAATTTTTTAAAGGTCCCGGTTTACTCTGGACTTTTCTGGGGGAAAAAACAGTGTTCCTGGGATTTTTTTTGCAAGGTATGTCCTTCCTGATTGGTGTGGCTTCAGGGGGTGTGGTAGTTTGGGGACAGAGTGATTTTCTGTCTTATGAGCTATGCAAATTTTGCAGCTGTGGCCATTTTTTGGCAACTCTCTCCAGTCTGTTCCAGGCTTGTTACACACACACACACACACACACACACACCACTCCATCCTGCCCATTCCTTGACCCTTTCCTTGGAGATCTGCTCTGACAATTGTCCCTGCCCTTGCTCACCCATGCCAGGCTGTACCTCTCTCAAATGGGGCGAGCTCTTTGGGGGCTTTGAGGGTGCCTAGTTGGTGGCTGCACTTTGGTGCTGGGTCTCCAAATAAGATTCACTTTTCTCACCACCATAACCTGTAAAATTGTCTGCCTTTGTTTTTATTTTATTTTGTCTTTCAACTCTGAACTGGGCTTTTCAGGCACCAGAGAGGCAGATGATGATGATAATGATGATGATGATATTTATTTCTTACCCACGTCTACCCATGGATTGAGGCAGGGAATAACAGATTTACACATAGTTAATATCAGTTAAAATCAAGGTCTGTCTAGTAAATAACAAGACTGAATCAATAACCCATCTTCATTTATATGTATTACAATTCTAATGCCTGTCCCCCTCAATATACTCCCCATTCACACTCAGACACTGATGCAGTCCTGTTTCCCACTGGTCAAAGGCATGGAGCAGATCAGTTTCTGTCAGCTGTTTCAACAGGTCTGCCATTTTCTTCTTTACTGTATCAATTGACTCAAAACGTGTTCCTTTAAGCACTAATTTCACTTTAGGGAAAAGAAGAAAGTTGCATGGTGCAAATCTGGTGAATATGGAGGATGTTCAATGTAGTAATGGGTTTATTGGCCAATAACTGCTTCACAGAAAGTACGGTACTATGTGACTAGGCACATTGTCTTGATAAAGAATGAAACCATTGTCCCACACTTCTGGCCTTTTCCCCCTGACTCTTGCTCTCAGCTTTGTCAAAAATTCCTTATAATAATGCTGGTTCACTGTTCTGCCTTCTGGAACCCATTTTGCCAAAATTATGTCCTTGATGTAAAACAACAACAACAATGAACATGGCTTTGAATGTGGACTTGCTTTGATGTGTGTGTGTGTGTGTGTGTGTGTTTTACTTCTTGGTGATGATGGTGTTTTCCAGTGTATTGACTGTTGTTTTGTCTCAGGATAATACTATAAAGGTTTGGGTCCACCTCAAGTTGCTGCAAAATGTCAGCACAAATTTCCTTGTGGCACTCTTTGCTCTGATGTGACAACCCTAGGGATCATCTTGGCACAAACTTTTCTCATGTTGAGATCCTCATGCCAAATTTTCCATGCAGTGTCTTTGGCAATGTTCATGGCTTCAGTTATCATTCAGACACTGTGTCGGCGGTCTTCTCAAACAATCTGGCTGATTTTTTCCCACAATTTCTTCAGTTCATGAAGTGGAAGGTCATCCAGGGCATTCATCATCTTCCACATTCTCACATCCTTCTCTGAATCTTTTGTGTCACTCAAACACACGCGCACAAGACATGCAGTATTCCCCATAGGCCTCAGTAAGCATTTGAAAAGATTCCATTGGTGTTTTGTTCAATTTTACTAAAAATTTCAAATTGACACATTGCTCTACTTTTAAACTTAGCATTTTCCCAGCACACAACAGATAACACAGCTGCTTTAAATGATGACTGGCAATTAACTGAACAGCGGAGAGTGTTGATGCTTGTCATGCAGGTTCAGACATGCTCAAAGTCACCATTCAAGTGTTCACAATCAGATCTGCCTGATTTGTCTGAAAGGTAGATACACAGTCTTGTTATTTAAAAGACAGACCTCGTACATATCAATTAACATACAGATGGTACCTGCAAGAGAGAATCACACACACACACACACACCTTGCTGACTTTTGACACCCTCTAATCCCTTTTGGACACCTGAAATAAATAGCTTTGTGGGGCTTCTTGGCATTTTGGCACTGGGGTGGGAAGGGAAGAAGGGGATTGGACAGGGAACCATCCAATTAGAGGGCAAAGTTGGGTGGTAAGATTAACAAGAAAAGAAGTTAGTTCTGGGGTGGGGGGATGGTGTGGCTGGCCATACACATTTGGTGCAGATTATGACTTTTAAATGTGACTCTGAAGGGAGTCAAACCAATGCAGAATAATGCAAGATGGAATTGATTTATTTGGATAGTGTGGGTCTGACCTACAGAAGTTTTCAGCCTAATATAATGTACATTGCAGTAACCCAGTCTTGAAGTTACCACTACCCAAGCCACTGTGGCCAGGCTATCCATATCCAGGAGTTGCCCTAGCTGGTGTACCAAACAAAAGTTTTTAAAAGGCACTGTGAACTTCCAAGGGCACTTGGGCCTCCAACTGCAGATAGATATAACAGTGCCTCCACATTTGTTGCAACCTCATCTCAAACAGATAACACATCTGACTTTCAGACAGGGGAGGCATTCACCCATAGTCTCTCCACCTTACTAGGACTGAAGCTGAGAATGGAATGCAATCTAGTCAACAATCTAGACCAAATTACAGCATTTTCACTCACTACCTTTGAACCACATATCTCTCCTTTCCTGTTCCTGCCTACCCCAAAAGTATCCCTATATTTCATATTTCTCCTAGCTGGCCATCATTAATTCTCATTGAAGTGCCTACTGCTTTGCCTTCTCATTTCTGTGCCCTCCAGACCTTTTAGTTAATGGTAATGTTTCAGAGAGGCTTCTTGGCAACTAAAATCACACTTGTGTGTCGTGTGTGTGTGTGTGTGTGTGTGTGTGTGACAATGTATTTTTAGAGTCCTTCTTTTCCCTTAAGAAGAAAGGTTTTTTTTCCCCTCATGGAAAATACATCCTTACAGGAAAAGTCATTTCCACCTGATTTATTAATCTAAAACTCCTTTGCCTTTGGCTTTTTGCTTCAGCCCATGAAGCTGCTATATCGAGTTACATCTGCCGGCTTTCTAAGTGGAGTTGAATCTTTTTAGGGGAAAACCAAATGCAAACTTATTAGATGGTGTACCAAATAGTGCAAGATTCAGAGATGAAATTGTATGGCTGAACTCAAACATATCTCATCTCTGAATTTTTGCAATACACACATGCACACACACAAACTAATCAAAGTGCCCTTTTAGAAGATAAATGTTGAAATTACTTTCCAGAGAATATCTATAAAAGTCAACATAACAAATACATTGAGCCAAGCAAGATCTAACAGGGCTGTTTAACAGACAGATCTGCTTTTGGCAGTTATTTCCTTCTCCCACCTGTTGCCTCCTGTGTGCCCTCAAGACTTGTTTTGTGTGTGTGGGAGCTCTCCAGAGCAGGTTTTGGGTTGGCACAGAAGGGTGCAGAGGGGAAGGGAGGAAAAGAATGTCCACTTGTGCTAGTTTATAATAGGGATGGAAGGAATATTTGAAAAATGATTTTAAAAAATAGTTTTCTTGAGTGTTGGGAAAACCTGGTGAGGATAATCAGAGACAGGTGAGAATCTTTGCAGTTTGGGACTGATTCTGTGTGAAAAATGCACATGGACTTTTTGCACAGCAAATGACATTGAAAACAAGTTTCCTATGTAAAAACAGAATTTTCTATGCACAAAAACAATCTCCTGCACAGAATGCTGAAAATAATATTTTCATGCAGAAAACTCGCTTTCTGTGCAGGAAACCTGATTACTGTGCAGAAAATGTTGTTTTCTGGGCAATTTTTCTTTGCATAGAGTAAATGCCCAACTATGCATTGTTTTCAAGAATTTGCTAACAGCAAGGAGAAAAATGGTAGAACCATTTATTTTTGCCTGCAAGAATGGCATTTATAAAGCTTTACATTCACAGTGGATGGCCACTAGTACAACACTGGGTTTAGGCATTAGACAGAAAATTAACAAAATTTATAATGGGCGTATTATAGAGTGGTCACAGAGCCAAATAATGGTCCATATAGGAATAAGAATATAATCTTCTGGAAGTTCTTCTTTTAAAGACTCTCTGGAAATACACAGAAGGAAAATTAATAAACTCATTCCAATGGCAGGGCTATAGGCATGTGTCTGAGGAAAATGTGTAATTAAGAATATGCAAAGAACATACATGTATGGGGTATGGAGGGTGGAGAGCATACATATATCCATTGGATCCAGATTTAGCAGTACATAGAATAGATGAGCTTTAAATCCCATCTATTGTGAAGTCTGGACTGATTTTATCATATACAGTATGTTCTTCCTAAACCAAATAGGCATATTTTAAAATATATATTGAAATCTGTAGTGACTAATATTGAAATATATCTCAAAATGATGTCCAAGTTCTCCCAAGTTTTCTGTATTCAGTCTTCAGTCCTCAAGTTCTTTCTCCCTGGAATATGAAAAAATAATGCAAATTTGGACACGTTCTTTAAAAATAAACAGAAATAAAATTTACCACCATATCTACACCAGCTAAATTCAATAGATAATGATATTCCCAGCACTGAGAAGGCCATATTGTACCTATCTGCTATCTCTGTTAAAGAATCTCTCTGAAGAAGAAGAAGAAGAAGAAGAAGAAGAAGAAGAAGAAGAAAGGTTGCAAGCCTGGATAAGAACAAACATGGCTCAATACACAGGGATTTAAATCTTGAATTCTAATGTTTAAGCACTTGTAGCTCTGCTGCTCCTGGACAGACAAATCTGTCAGATTCAGGTTCTCCTGCATTCATTTTTTTAAAAATCTCAAGTTCTTTTGTTAAATAAAATAACTTGTAAAATTTGGAAATTCTTACAGAAAGTGGACTGAAATGCTCACTCTCCTTAGTCTGATAATGGAGGGTGGGGTGGGGAGCAGGAGTTTGTGGGACCTGGTTTAGATACAAATTTCCTATAGGCTAAATATCAGTCCATGAGATCAAAGTCACTGTTGGACTTTTCAGCTCCTTCCTGCCAAGAGGAAGAGGTGTCCCGTCAAGAGCTGAAAGGAATTTTGATTCCCCACCCACCCCTGCAAAACCTCAGTGTGAGATTTTTATAGTAATCAAGAAATGACAGGCAGTCACATGAGTTGTGAGATACAGGATTAGATTTTCTAATTCCGCCCTTTGGAACTGGAAGGAATTTAATTTAAAATATTTTCAAGAATCATGTTGGCTCTGCTGATTTCTGGCAGGCAGTGGAAGGGCTTGCTTTAGGAGTGGAGCCCGTGCTTTGCCCATCAGAGTCCCCACATTTACTCTCCAACATCTACAGATGAGACCTCCATCTGACACTCTGGAGAGGTGCTGCCAGTTAGTGTAGTCAACACTGAATTAGAGTAAATGTAGAAATGAAATTTGGCACTCGTTACAGTTCCAAGCTTGCATGGGAAGCAGATTTAAACATACCAAGGAATCTTGTAGCACCCTTGAAACCAACTGAGAGAAAGATTGTAGCACAAGCTTTCATAGACATAAGTCGACTTCATCAGATGTATGGAGTGAAGTGCCTAGGAAAAGACCTTTATAGCGATGAATAAGCAGACTGTATTTGTGAATAGCAATAGAAATGCAAAACTTGTGGGTGTGGTGATGCCCTTTGCATAGTGATCCAGATTAACACAGCTATGCCTTTGAGATTTAAATATAGACATATCAGAAAAGAATTGGAAGAAAATATGGTCTTCTTCTCCATATAATTCTATTTCAGCTTTGACAAAAGAAAATGTGCTGAAAGTTACACACAAATGGCATCTATGTCCTGTCGAGCTTTCATATACAGTTGGACCCCCATATCCATGGGGGGGGTCAGTTCCCTGACTTACCACAGATAACACACACCACGGATAACAGTGAACCCTGTTAAAATAAAGGACTTCCAGTAAAAACATACCATAGAATAACACTGGAGAACCTAGAAGATGCCTAAAGGGGAGGCATCTCTGGGCATTTTCCAGCATGACTCTATGGTATATGTCCCTATTTTGTGTCCCGTGGATAACTGAAACTGCAGATATTAGTTCTGCAGATACAGTCTGACTATATGTATAAAAAATGGTCCACAGCTTTTTAGAGAGGATGTGATGAAAGTGGGGGCTCACTTACACGGCAGTTTTCATTGCGGTAGTTTGCGCTTTATCGCAGTTTCTTACCAGTACTGCATAGTTCACATGATTTGCTGCTAAATCGGTTGATCTGTTTAGTTTTCTGCTTTGTAATTCACACAGACAGAGGGGGGGCATGGCCTCCCAAGCACATCTGGCAGAAGATGCTGGGAAGATGAGAGGGAGGGAGGGAGGGCGGGAGGGAAAGAGAGAGAGGGAGAAAGTGCTGGCACCTTTCCCTCTGATTACCAGAGGTTTGCCTGCTGATTTTTATTCCTTTATCAGGGAGTGTCAGCCAAGGAGCCATCCCTCATCAAGCCCCCCTTCCCCTCACCCACTCTCCCCCCCTTCTTCTCACACAGAAACGGGATCTCAGCAGGACGAGGGAACAAACACACACACACACAGACGGGAAAAGACTAACTGGGGATTCTTCAGCTGGCAGCAGCCAAGCAAGCCAGGAGGCAGAGAGCTGGGCGATTGGGATGGGATAGCACTGGTTGGATCTTTTCTGTGGCTGGATCTTTTCATTTCAGGCTCCTCCATCCCCTCCCTGATGAGTCCAACCCCCTTCCTGGTCACTCCAGCCAATCACGGCTCAGCTCTGCTGTGACTGTATTGGGAAGATTGCTGGTAGTTCACATAGCCTTTAGCAAAATGGTTGTTCACACAATCGAAAGTGCGCTAAGTTGCACTATTTTTCAAAAAAGTCGGGAAAAGTAGCGAAATCCCCTATCATGCTACTTTTAAGTTTTTGAGTTCCCCAACCCTTCTGAATGAGGCAATACTGTGGTGCGATGTGTGGGAACATTTAGAAATCTTAGCGATTTATTTAAGGGAATATTTTTCCGTGTAAACAGAGCCTGGGTCACTCAAACTTATGTGGTTAGAATGTCCAAAGTGAAATCTTTGGGGGAGCAAATAGTCCCTTTTCTTTCACATGTGACGAATCAGAACATACATCCCCAAGGAGAATTACTGTTATTGACAGTATTTTCTGGATAGGAAATTCCTAAACACAGGAATAGATTGGATTTCTCTTTGCTGAAGCTAGGGCTGAAATTGTCAAGCAATGGATAAGTTTAAATGGATTTTCTCACCATAATTGGCTAAATAGAATTTGGACAATAGGCGTTTTAGAAAATTTGACAATTAAATCAAAATAGGCAGAAGGAGAGAAACATAAGGACAATTTTGATTACATTTGGTTCTCCTTTATTTCATTCGTAAACATAGAAAATTCCCTATGTCATGCACCAAAACATCACCTAACATTCTGGAAATATATTTTAGCTGACCCTTATAGTCAAAAAGACATAACAAGTAAATAAATATAAGACATGTCAAACTGAAGACCTGTTATTTGTACCGTATACTACAAATGATAGCCACCATGCTCTAATGGTTTGGGTGTTGGACTGGGACTTTAGAGACCAGGATTTAAATCCCCACTTGTCCATGGAAACCCATGGGTGATCTGGGCAATTCACACTCTCTCAGTCTCAGTAGAAGGCAATGGTAAACACCCTCAGAACCAATCTTACCAAGAAAACCCCATGATAGGGTCACAAGTTGGAAATAACTTGAAGGCACATGACACACACAATGATTCTTGGCTCTAATTTATTTTTCTTTTTTTATTGATACATAGTGTAACACTATTTTGACTATGAAATTATGCTTTGTTTTTGTTATTTTTTTTCTTGGCTAATTTCTTGTTTTTATGTTTTTTGTGTGTGTGTGTGTGTATATTAAGTGTACAAAATTAGTAGGAGATTTTCAGATGCCTCTTTCAGTGTCTTGCCGCACAAGCAGCCTCCGGAGCAGTAACGAGGCTGCTGCGTGGCAAGGGGTCCATTTTGGACAACGGCGTTTCTCTCTCGGCGGAGTCCATGAGTGTTGCGGCTAGCATTGGAGGCGGCTGCACTGTTTTTCACTCACAGAAGTTGTCCATGAGTAAAAAACAGTGCGGCTGCCTCCAATGCTAGCCGCAACACTCACGGACGATGCCGAGAGAGAAACGGCGTCGTCCAATATGGACCCCTTGCCACACAGCAGCCTCGTTACTGCTCCGGAGGCTGCTTGTACAGCAAGACGCTGAAAGAGGCGTCTGAAAATCTCCTTAGTTAAAACAAAACAAAACAAAAAAAAACAATCAATGGTCTAACTCAGTAGAAGGCAGCTTCCTATGCTCCTATGAGACACAACTAATTTTATATCAGAATAGTCCTAGAAAAAGCAGCAGGGCTGCCCAGAAACAAATGGATTGTTTTTTCTGATGAGTATCAGGTATTATTTTGATTGTGCATCTGAGAATGAACAATGTGTAACCCTGCAGCCGATTCATGTAGTTTGTGCTTCTGCCAGAGCAACCTTTGTCAAGAAATAATAAGATGTCATCAAGTAAACTTCCCATGGTGCCTAATGGAAAACAGCAATGTGGAAGACAGTTGCAACCAAGAAAGCCTTCAAAGCAACTCATAAATATCTGTTAGTGCTGAGAAGTTTCCATCATATTTTTAAACAAGAACAAACCAAAAGCAGTCCACTAAGCATGTTTCAGCAGGAAATAGGCTTCTGTTTTCTTTAAAAATTTAGTAGATTTCATTTATTGGTAATAAAAGACCTGTTCATTTTGTCTGAGATTCTTATCACTTCAGGAAGACTGATACCAATGTACTTGTTACTGTATGCCTGTGAAAGGGCCTCAGGCCATCTTGCAAAATAAATAAATAAATAAATAAATAAATATTAAGGATCACAGCCCCTAGAAAACAAGAGGTTATCATGTTTTGTTTTTAAAAAGCACAACTCATTTAGGTATATGCTTCCAGTTTTCAACCCTTCCCCCATTTCCAAGCTTCAAAGTTCCTCAGAGTTACAAGTAACATAGTCATGTATAACTAGCTACTTTTGAGCATGGTGACACTAAGCAGGGTCAGCCCTGGTTAGTACTTGGATGCAAGACCACCAATTAATACCATAAGATGTAGACTAGTGATTCCCAAACTTTGGTCTTCCAGGTGTTTTAAACGTCATCTCCCAGAAGCCCTAGACACTTTGGCCAACAGTCAGGAATTCTGGGAGATGACGTCCAAAACATCCGGAGGACCTAATTTTGGGAATCATTGGTATAGACTATATTTCAGATGAAGGAACTGGCAAAACCACCATTGATTAGTCCTTGCGCAAGAAAACCTTATGAAATTCTTGGAGTTGCCATAAGTCAACAGGGGACTTGAAGGCACATACATGCACAACACTACACTATAATAGCATTTGTATAAATATGCTCCATATATGTTGACAGCATATTAATATAGGGATCCAATATCACTTCTTCCCAATTGAGCATTTAAGACTTGAGTGCTATTATTACAGAAGCTGATCTTGCATCCTGACAGAAATAAAGACAGGGGCAATTATGTTTCTGTGCATCCAAAAATCTGCAGTCATTTAATCTCTCATCTTTGATCATAATCTGCAGAAACAAATCACATCTGTGTGTGACTGTTAGATGTTAACATCAATGCAAAATAGTTTCATTAAAAGTAATTTCAGCTAAAATCTTCTGATCTCCCAAATCTATGTCTTTCTTCTTCATTCCATTTGAAATACTTTTGGATATGATGCAAAACATTTGAATCCACTTGAATTATTAACTTAACCACCATGGCAGAATGAGAAGTCAGTGGCATTTCAATTAGCACAAAACACTTTTGCTGCTATCTAATCTAAAGAAATTAAGTCTGTCATCAGTCTTTCCTATATTTAATTAAATGGTTCCTATACTGTATCTGAGCTCTTTTCAATTTCTGTCTTGATGTCTGTTCATATCAAAGGTGGTTATTAACTCATTTCTATTCCTTTATTGTCCAACATGTTGACTTTCTGACAGCTTGTTCTCTTGGGGCATTAAAAAGGGTGGTGAAACTCTACATGGTTGTGTCAGGCAGAATTTGGAGGAAGCTGGAAAGCAGCACAAAATGGTAAGGCAAGAGAAACATTAAGATCTGATCCTTCAGATTTGCAAGGTTGTTGTAATGTGCCCTCAGGTTGATTCTGACTAATGGCAACCATATCCTAGGGGTTTCTTGGCAAGATTTATTCAGAGGAGGTTTGCCATTGCCTTCCACTTAAGTTGAGAGATTGTGACATGCCCAGGGTGGATTTCCCTGGCCATGTAGGGATTTGAACTTTGGTCTTCTTGGACTTTATCAGACCCGGTAAAAACCACATCATTAGGATATGCTGATCAGACAAAGGGCTGAAATGATCAGATGGCATCATCACTTACCCGTTCCCACTGTGTCATGCTGGTGTAAATAAGGTATCACTTTTTATTGATCACTTAATGCATCAATAAAAAGTGATGCCTCATTCGTACCAGTGCGATGCAGCAGGATGGGTAAATGACAAGGACGTCTGATAATTTTGCCTTTTGTGCTATCGCCACATCCTAAATAATGCCTTTTTTGGGCAAGATTTGGCTTGTTTGATAAAGTCTCTAGTCTAAAACTCAAAAGACTAGTCCACACTGGTTTATTGGACAAGATAGCAAGGGCTAAATTGAATTGCTTCTAATGGCGAGAGTAAACCTATTGAATCATTTGCTGAATGCAATCCCACTGATTCCATGAACCTTACTCTAGTTGAGACTAGCCAGTGGATTTAGGCTGGAATCTCTAAATCTGGAAGTTTTAAAAATGCAGTTACTTCATTTTCTTGCTTCTGTGTGCTCACTTCTGGAGATTTTTTAATGTGAACGACATAGGGCTTATCTACACTGGTTAAAAAAGCATGGACTCAGCTGCAAATCTGGCACTGGCAGTCCAGATGACATATGTTCATTTCTCGGGAGGATCCACAGTTCTCTCCACGTTAAATTGACTTTGCTCTGAACTAAGCAACACCCCAGGGGGTCCCAGAAACTCCAGAGTGACTTTGAGGTCTTTTACTGTCTGGACAGCTGGATCAAGTCCAATTCAGTCCGATCCAAATTGTCCACACACAAATACATGCCATCTCCCTTACCCTGTGCTGAGTAGCACAGGGAAGAGGATGGATCCCCATTGGAACTGCTGCAGCTGCTTCTTTGCCATCCAAGGAGCTCTGTGGAAAGCTTGCCCAGTGCACCATCACTTCTGCTGAGGTCAGAACAAGGTGCCTGTGCAATCAAAAAAGGAGGGGATAGATCAACACTCTCCTTATTGGTCCCATGTCTGGGTGCCAGTTCTGAATTCAACAGAAGTGATGGCACACCAGGCAGGTTTTCCATGGAGCTCCTCGGCTGGCGAGGAGGCAGCAGCTCTGAAAGCAGAGTATGGGCCAGTGGGGGCAATGCAGTATCAGCATGGCTGGACATGTAGACAATGATGCACTGTTGCACCAGATTCAGCCTGGTGCATGTGGCCATCTGTGGTCAATCCAGGGTCAGTGCAGAGCTTAATGCTCTGCACTGGTCCCTGATTAAGCAGCCAGGGGACAAGAGGCCAAAGAAAAGAACATGAAGATCAAAGATAAAAGGAGGAAGTGACTGCTCTGTAGTTTGGGGGTGTTGGGGGACCGTGATGACTTCAAAAACAGCTTTGGGGGCCAAGTGCAGTCCTTGAGCCACACCTTTCCTTCCTCTGTCATATTTAAATGGATACCTAGTTCAAATTTGGCTTTGAGATTGGGACTCAAGAAAAAACAGGGAGGTTGAGGATGCTCATCATCTATCACCACCTAGACAGCAGAGCTGGAACATAATTCTTCAATGAGTTTCTTCTTAAAGGAAACAGTGAATGAAAGAGATTGAAAATTGTGTTGGTGATGGTTTGATTGAAGTTAAATGACTGGAGAGGGATGGAAATTGAATATCAAATTGAAATGTGCTCGTGGAAATCTTTCATTATTTAAATAAATGGAATTTAAACTTAATTTGCTTACAAGAGACACACATTTAAAAAGAGGATATAATACATCTACAAAATAAAAAAATAAGGAAACAATTTGTATCAGTGGCTAACCAAATAAAGAAAAAGAAAAAGAGGAGCAGTGATATATGCAAACTGGGAATTATCACCTGAATTGATGTTTGAAGGAAAACTCCCCAAAACATTCTTTGAAATGATGGATAACTTGGCATTAGTGGATGCTTGGAGATTAAAATATGGCAATGCATTGGAATATACATTTTTTCAAATAGATTTTGATCATTCTCCAGGATAGATATGTTTCTGGTTACAAAATCTTTGGGAGGGCAAATAATAAAAATGGATACAAAACCAAGAATACTTTCAGATCAAAATCCAATCCTGTTAGAAATAAAAGGGGGGGGCACCATATTATCTGGAGACTGAATGAGTATTTATTGCAGAATGATGATTTTGTTGATTGATAGGGTTAAGAAAAAATTAAAGAATTTCTTTAAAGATAATATGGATAAAGGGACAGATGTAGGAATGGGATGGGATGCCAGTAAGGCTCTTATAGGGGGGTTGTTTACCCAAAGAAATGTAGAATTGGAAAGAAACAAGAAAGGACTAATATACTCCTAAATGAAATAGGAGGAAAGAAAAAGAATTGGGAAAAGATCCAACTGATAAAAAAATAATGGCTGAAGATTAGTAATGCCTTTTATAGATTTTTTTCTGAAATTTATAAGAAAGAAAATATCTCTAAAAATATATTGGAAGATTATTGGGGAAAATATAAATGGGGTAAAGGCAATTTATAATAATCAGGAAGTGTGGACAATAGTAAATTGAGAATTAATGAAAAAAATGTATAATTCAGAGAGGAACAAGACAAGGGTTCCCCCTATCACCTCTTTTATTTATATTATCATTAGAAATTTTATTTAAAAATACAAGAGAAAAAGAAGAAATTAGAGGGTTAAAAATTAAGAACCAAATGTATAAACTAAAAGCATTTATGGATGATTTGATGGTTGTGGTGGAAGAACCTTTAGCATCAATTGAAGAATTATTAGAGACAATAAAAGACTGGAGAAATTTCAGGATTTGGAGTTAATAAAGATAAAACAAAAATAACAAAAATATGAAAGAAGAAGGAAAAGCAAAACTGGAACAATTAATAGGATTTAAGATAGAAAAAGTTAAATATTTAGATATAACTATAAATGAGAAAAAAATCCTTATTATTTCAAGACAATTATAATACAATTTGGAAAGAAATTAAGGAAAAATTATCAAAATGGGATAATTTAAAATTGTCTCTACTGGGGAGAATATCCGTAATAAAAATGAATATCCCGCCAAAAATGCTATTCGTATTTCAATCAATACCTATTATACAGAATAATATACCATTCAGAGATTGGTAAAAACAACTTTCAAATGTATATGGAATGGAAAGAAACCTAGAATAAAATATAAGATATTACAAGATGCGAAAGAAAGGGGAGGGTTGGAAGTACCGAACTTAAAAATTTATTACAAAGCATGCTATTGAGTTTGAATATTAGACTGGATTAGACAGGGGAATGAAAGGCTATTAAAATTGAAATGACATGATAATATATTTGAATGGCAAGGCTATCTATGGTATAATAATGTTAAAGAGCATAAAGATTTTAAAAATCATTATGTTAGAAGTGCCATCCTAAGAGTGTGGGGAAAATATAAGCAGAGATTGCATAGTAAAATTCCAGGGTGGGTTTCAAGTCAGGAAGCCTTTCATATAATTGATAAAAATGCAAAAGAAAAATGGTTGAGATATAATGATGTATTGATATGGGAAGGAAATAAGTATAGGATCAAAACAAATGAAGAGTTGATGAATGAAGGGTACACTATACATTGGTTTAATTGTAGTTAACTAATAGAGCAATATAAATTAGATACGAAAAATTCTGATTTTGAACAAAAGAAATCAAGCTTTGAAGAACATTTTATGAAAGAGAAGATAATCTAATTGGTAGAATTTATAAGATGCTATTAGCACTAAATCTGGAAGATGAAAAAGTAAAAGAATATATGATTAAATGGTCACAAAATATAGGTAAAAATATAAAAATGATTCACTGGGAGAATATGTGGACTAAAGGAATTAAATTTACCCAATCATATAATTTAAAAGATTTTTTTTATATAAGATAATGTACCAATGGCATGTGACTCCTGGTAAATTAGCTAAGATGTATAAAAACTCTAATAATAAATGCTGGAAGTGTAAAAAACAGGAAGGGACATATTATAAATCAAAGGGATTTTGGAAACAAATTCAAGAAAAAGTTGGTGAAATATTAAAAATTAAAATTCCCCTTAAACCAGAATATTTTTATTCGTTTTTTTAAGAATTGAATACTAAACATAGAACATTATTATTATATATGATAACAGCTGCAAGGTTATGCTTTGCTAGATTGTGGAGAAATCAAGATGTACCAAATATAGAGGATTGTTTGGTAAAAGTTTATGAAATTTCTGAGATGGATAAACTGACAATATTGTTGAAAGGGGAGCATATAGATAATTTTTTTAAAAAAATTGGCATCCATTCTTAATGTATATTAAAGAAACTAAAAAAGGAACACCCATTGTTTTTGATAGTTACTGAGTAAGATGTTTAAATCAGATATAGAAAGAGAATTATTATCAATATAGGATAACAGTGTCATCAATGAAATAACTGATAGGCAAGAGAAGTTAAGAGTAAATTAAAAATAGACATTGGTTATATTGATATATGAGAGGTATTCTCTGGGAAGCTAGTGGAAAGTATTTTTAACATATATGACCACATATTTCTGGCGTATAAGACAACTGGGTGTATAAGATGACCCCCCCCCCCAATTTTTGAGTTAAAATATAGAGTTTGGGATGCACTTGCCGTATAAGACGACCACCCCCAACCACCTTCCCAAAAGCCATGATCGGGAGCCCGCATGCTGGTTGGGGAGATGGCTGGCTGGCTGGGGAGATTCTCCAGTCCTGCGATTCCCCAGTCTCCAAGCCACCTCCCGCACCTCCCCATCCTCTGAACAAAGCTGGCCAAAAAAGCCCCATGATATGGCAACTTAGGGTCACCACATGTTGGCTACAACTTGAAGGCACACAACAACAAGTTAGAAATCAGTCAGTTGGCTGACTTCAAAGTGATACACACACACACACAAACACACATTGCTGGCCAATGGCCTTGCCTTTGTTATTTTGCCTCTGCCCAGGTGGGCATGCCTTGCCACACCTTAGCTCTGAAGCAAAAAGAAAGAAGGGGTGACAGGAACTCCCAGGCACCCAGAGTTTGCAGGGGTCGGCTGAAAAGAAACAGGGCCCTTACAGCAAATACAAGCCTTGCGCTGCTGCTAGAGTGGAGGGCAGGGGACCACTGAGTCTTGGGTAACCCCCCAAAAGAACAGGAAAAGCCCTCCCTTATGCACATAGAGACAGGAGCAGCATTCCATGGTAGACTGCCTCTGAAAATGGGGGCTCCATTGTGCTACCAGGGATGCTAACACCCACTGACAGGCACACTTATTACTGAATGTGGGCAGGGCAGGAGAGATGTGGGCTGCCTGCCAAGGGCACAATCCTGCCACACAGGAAAGGATGGGATGGCCCAAAGCTGGCCCCCTCTCAAGCGAGCCAGTGGGCTGACTACCAAGCACTGGATGCCAGCCTGCCAAATGTGATCAGGGATTCTGGGAGTTGTAGTCCAGCATCTGGGGAATGGATGCAAGATTTTAAAAATGTGGTTTCTGCAAGCAGGCCGAGAGAGGCCGGAATCAACCACAGGCAGTCTGGGCTTGGGGGCCCCTTGGGAGGCAGGGGTCCCGGGGGTCATAGGCATGCCCCAAACGAAGCTTCTTCTAGGCGGGGTGGGGGGCGAGGATAGCCCCATCTCCTGCGTGTGGTCCTGAAGCCCTCCCTTCCCGGCCAGCAGAGCAGAGTGAGGAAGGCACTCTGCACGCCCTCAGGGGCCCCCTTCCCATCCTGGTGGCGTGGCCTCATCACCTGCCTGCCTGCCTGCCCCTCACTCTCTCACTCTCCATGGCCTAGGCTCTGAGCGCATTCCACGGGGAGGATCATCCCAAGGCGTGCACGGGGCTGGGCTGGGCTGCGCTGTGGTGAGTCCTGGTCTCGGAGGGGGAAAATCAGGGCCAGGCACTCCAGCTCTGGAGGAGAAAAGCCGCAGCAGCCGCCTTGGCCTTGGCCTCAGCCTCCTTCCCTGCCTGCCTGCCTTCCATCTCCCCCTCTCCTCCACCTTCAATTCCTCCTCAACGGGGGTGAAGGCAGAGGAGAGGGGTGAACGTACCCAGTTTGCGAAGGGAGTGAAGAGACAGGAGATGGGCAGCGGGTGAGGCAAACTGCTGCATTCGCCCCCCTCCTCCCCCTTCGATTCCCTTCTAATCAAAGGGAAGCTTGGAGGTTTGGAGGTTTGGGCTGGCTGGGGTGGGAGATCATTCCCAGCTAAACCTCTGCACTTTTACAAGGGCTCCCCGCGAGGAGCCATTCTAAAAGCGCAGAGGTTTGGCTGGCAACGCTCTCCCCCCCAGGCAGCCAAACCTCCGAGGTGGCTAGGAAGCTTCCTAGCCAGTTCCCGTCCTTTCCCAGTCTGCCAGCCCCATCTCGGACTAGGGAAGTGTCACGGGCTCAAACCTGAGTTCCCTTCCCAGGAGCTCCAGGCTAACCCTCTCTCTGTAGGGTTAGTCCTGGGTGTCCTCACCCCAGGATCCTCCTACAAACTCCAAAAACCATCGGTCTGCCACCACCCACTGGGTTTTAACTGGGGCGGGGCTTATTTCCCCCTTGGGACCCCCCCTTTTTCACGCACAACGCAGTGGGAAGTTGTGCGTAGTCTATGTTAATCAGTGGCACTCCTTGCCACTATAGAATCAACTAACTCCCTCCTCCTAACCCCAGAGGAGGTTCACAGTAGCAAAGCCAAGAGTAAGGCACGTGGTCAGCATCAGCATAGGAAGATAGAAGTTTACTTTATTCAAGAGAAGTAGTCATGCAGTCTCACATGAGGCAGGATTCTCCCCTACCTCAGGCAGGCAGGCTTAAAGTGATAGCAATACAGAGTATCAAGATCAAGCATTACATTACTCAGGTTACATTCAGTTACTGATTTAGCTACATTCAACCGAAGTAAAGAAATTAAAAAGAATTCCCTAACGCAACTAAACAGGCCCTAATCTCTACTAAATACTTGCAGTTTGTTGCCTTGAGATCTTGTCCAGGCAGCTGGGAGCAAAAGCCAGAGATGGAATGGCTGTGCTCTACCAGCATAGCAGTCTTTGTTCCTTCACATTTTCCAAAACCTCTTTCTCCAAGTCCCACTCATCTCACTCCCACTGGTCTCAAACAAAAGCAATTAAAACCTCTCCAGATTTCCCGGGCTTAAAGCTGTAATTGGTCAGTCCAGTCACATGGTGTTATGTTAATGATGTCCTCTCATTAGCTCTGTGAAGGTGGTGCTTGAGCCCCTTCCCATTAACCCTTTTCTTACCTGATACTATGCTGGCAAGACAATCTGTTTACAAACAAAGAGAGTTATAGTTCTCTAGCAGAATGATGGGAGCTGCACCTTGTGGCAACATGATGGAACTCCATCATGACACGCCCTCCAAATCTCAGACGGTCTGGGACGCTGAAAGCAGGACCAAACAGTCTGGGATTTCAACCTGTGAGCTAGAGCAGAAAGAGTTAGAATATATGCAAACTCAAACAATACATTGAAACAAACCATGGTCATAGAACAGCATGCAACACCAGTCCTCCTACCCTCCCACCAAGTCCCTATGAGAGAGAGAGTCTGCAACCGTGTTGGAGGTTCCAGACACATGCTGAATTTCAAAGTCAAAGTCTTGAAGAGATAAGCTCCACCGGAGTAACTTCTTGTTAGCCCCCTGGACAGTGTGGAGCCATCGAAGAGCAGCATGGTCATTGCACCAGAGTCTTGGGGCTGTTGAAAAACTGTCTTCAGGTGATGTAGGGGATCACCCCAGTCATCAGGGAAGATAACAATGACATCTAGGAAGGCAATCGCAAAGGCCCCACTACCTCTCATCAGGGGGGTTACAAGTCCCTGGAACGGTGTGGGCACTTTGTGAAGGCCAAAAGGAAGAACACTGAATTCAAACAGGCCCACATGGGTTATGAATGCCGTGCTATGGCCATACCCTATGGCTAAGGCCCCCTGCTAATAGCCTATGGTCCAAAGCAAGCAGAATAGACACAGGACAAGTCCCAAATTCTTGAAAGGGTCTCCTGCATGTAGCATTGGGCAGTGTTCAGGATCCACCTCCTCCTCCAAGGCCGTCATCCCGGCATGTGACACACGTCTGGGCTGCTCTGAAGACAGCTTGCAGTCGTCAGCAGCCACCACATGCTGAGGATGAGCGGTGAGACCTGGAACAGGTGAGAACAATGACGCAGACTTGGCTGCCAACTGAATGAACTGGTGCTGATGGTTCTCGTTGAGGTTGGAAGGGGGTGTAACATCCTCCAGGCCACCACCTTCCACACGAGTATCACAGGCACTATCCAGCCATTTCCCTTCATCCTCTTCTGGGATTGGCAGAGTCATAAGATGCGTGGGTCTCTTGTAGAATGTCTGCAGGGAGACCACGTAGTTCCTTGTCAGCTTGAGCCCAACTCCTGGAAATTGGACAAGGCATTCCACAGTCCCAAGCTGCTCTAATACTGTGGCCATACCTTCCCATGACATCTCCGTCTTGGTGGGCCAGATCAACTGGAGGACTAACACTGGACCTCTCAGCATGAAGGAACGTCCTCCTGCACCCTGGTTGTGCCAAGGAGTCTGTTGCTGTGGGGCCAGCTGGAGGTTCTCATTTGCGGTCACCCAAGTCACCCTGGGCTTCTCCTGCAACTCAGAAGACAAATCTCCCTCCCACTGGCACTGTATCAGACTCAAGGGTCTGACTCTGAACTTGGAGTGGACCAACAGCTGTTCCAGTGGCTGCCGGCCTTCCTGTTGGCCATCCGGCCAAGTCTCTTTGGAAAGCGGGTCATTGGCAATCACAACTCTGGACTGCTGGGGTCCTGAAGGCCTCTCTTTGTTATCCTTCGCCTTCTGCCCAGCAGCTTGTTGAGTCTGATCATCTTGCTGCTCCTTTTGGAGTTGCTGGAACCCCACCGGACCGATATCTTCCATCGGGATCGCAGGCAGGCATGATTCAGACTGTTGACCTTCCAGACTTGCCAATGAGTCAGTGTTGGCAGGGATAGGCTCTCCCTTGTCAACTCCTGTGGGTGTGTCGTTGACCACAGCATCCTGTAGGGCTACATCTTCCGCTATAGCGCCATCTGATGGGAAGTCCTCCTCATCAGAATCCACAGCTGTCGGATGTAGACCTCCACTGCGCATCTGCATTGGGTGCTGCTCTTGAGTCTCATGGAATTGCTCCACATGACATGCCAAATCTTCACCCAATATAGCAGGGCAATTGAAGTCATTGTAAACTGCAAACGTCCATTGGCCCTTCCATCCTTTGTATTCCACTGGCATACGAGCCATAGGAAGCTTGATGGGTGGGCAATGGAAAGGTTGTACAGAGACCAACGTGTTGTCCTTCAAGAACTTAGGATCAACATAGGTACGATGAATCGCAGACAGTTGAGCCCCTGTGTCCCTATACGCCACTACTTCCTTCCCATCCACCATCAATGTATGGCGTTGACGAGGCGGAATAGTCATAGGGTCAGGTGGCACCTCCTTCTCATCTGCCATATGTGCAGATGTGTATGCCCTTATCATGTTAATTGCCTTGGGCTCCTGTTTACAGTTCGCTTTGATATGGCTCACTTTCTGCTCTCTGTCCCCCACTTGAGCAAGCCAAGACTACAGCACCCCCCAATCTCCCTTTCTCTGAAGGCAAGAGGCAGAGCCTGTAGTTCTCCTAACTTCCCAAACTGAGCTATGTCCAATCCCGCAAGCTGCCATCCATGTCACGGGCTCAAACCTGAGTTCCCTTCCCAGGAGCTCCAGGCTAGCCCTCTCTCTGTAGGGTTAGTCCTGGGTGTCCTCACCCCAGGATCCTCCTACAAACTCCAAAAACCATCGGTCTGCCACCACCCACTGGGTTTTAACTGGGGGGGGGCTTATTTCCCCCTTGGGACCCCCCCTTTTTCACGCACAACGCAGTGGGAAGTTGTGCGTAGTCTATGTTAATCAGTGGCACTCCTTGCCACTATAGAATCAACTAACTCCCTCCTCCTAACCCCAGAGGAGGTTCACAGTAGCAAAGCCAAGAGTAAGGCACGTGGTCAGCATCAGCATAGGAAGATAGAAGTTTACTTTATTCAAGAGAAGTAGTCATGCAGTCTCACATGAGGCAGGATTCTCCCCTACCTCAGGCAGGCAGGCTTAAAGTGATAGCAATACAGAGTATCAAGATCAAGCATTACATTACTCAGGTTACATTCAGTTACTGATTTAGCTACATTCAACCGAAGTAAAGAAATTAAAAAGAATTCCCTAACGCAACTAAACAGGCCCTAATCTCTACTAAATACTTGCAGTTTGTTGCCTTGAGATCTTGTCCAGGCAGCTGGGAGCAAAAGCCAGAGATGGAATGGCTGTGCTCTACCAGCATAGCAGTCTTTGTTCCTTCACATTTTCCAAAACCTCTTTCTCCAAGTCCCACTCATCTCACTCCCACTGGTCTCAAACAAAAGCAATTAAAACCTCTCCAGATTTCCCGGGCTTAAAGCTGTAATTGGTCAGTCCAGTCACATGGTGTTATGTTAATGATGTCCTCTCATTAGCTCTGTGAAGGTGGTGCTTGAGCCCCTTCCCATTAACCCTTTTCTTACCTGATACTATGCTGGCAAGACAATCTGTTTACAAACAAAGAGAGTTATAGTTCTCTAGCAGAATGATGGGAGCTGCACCTTGTGGCAACATGATGGAACTCCATCATGACAGGAAGGACGGGAGCTGGCTAGGAAGCTTCACCCCCCGCAGCAAGCCAACTCAGAGGATTTTTTGGCTGGCTGGCTGGGGGAGAGCGTTCCCAGCCAAACCTCTGTGCTTTTAAAAGGGCTCCTCGCGTGGAGCCCTTGTAAAAGCACAGAGGTTTGGCTGGGAATGATCTCCCGCCCCAGCCAGCCAAATCTTCGAGTTGACTAGGAAGCTTCCTAGCCAGCTCCCGTCCATCCCAAGACCGAGATGGGGCTAGCAGCCCCATTTTGGACTGGGGAAGGACAGGAGCTGGCTAGGAATCTCCCCCCCCACCCACCCAATGACTCAGGGGTTTTTTTTTTTGGCTGGCTGGCTGGCTGGCTGGGGGAAGCATTCCCAGCCAAACCTCTGCACTTTTACAAGGGCTCCTCACAGGGAGCCCTTGCAAAAGCCCAGAGGTTTGGCTGGGAATGCTCTTCCGCCCCAGCCAGCCAAACCTCCGAGGTAGCTAGGAAGCTTCCTAGCCAGCTCCCATCCTTCCCAAGTCCGAGATGGGGATAGCAGCCCCATCTTGGACTGGGGAAGGACGGGAGCTGGCTAGGAACCTTCCCCCACACCCAGCCACTTGGAGGTTTCTTTGGCTGGCTGGCTGGCTGGCTGGCTGGCTGGCTGGCTGGGGGGAGCATTCCCAGCTGAACCTACACTTTTACAAGGGCTCCTCGCAAGGAGCCCTTGCAAAAGTGCAGAGGTTTGGCTGGGAATGCTCTCCCGCCCTAGCCAGCCAAACCTCCCAGGTGGCTAGGAAGCTTCCTAGCCAGCTCACGTCCTTCCTGAGTGCGAGATGGGGCTGCTAGACCCGTCTCAGACTCAGGAAGGCTGGGAGCTGGCTAGGAAGCTTCCCCGCCCAGCCAGCCACCCTGCAAAGCAGGGGGAACTCAGAGGTTTCTTTGCTGGCTGGCTGGGGGGGGAGCATTCCCAGCTAAACCTCTGTACTTTTACAAGGGCTCCTCGCAAGAAGGCCTTGTAAAAGCGAAGAGGTTTGGCTGGGAAGGCAGAGGAGAGGGGTGAATGTACCGTACACGCTTTGCCTCACCTCCCCCACCCGATCTTCTGCATCTTTACTCCCTTTGCGAAGGGAGCGAAGAGGCAGGAGATCTCAGGTGGCAGGTGAGGCAAACCGTATATCCGGCGTATAACATGACCCCGACTTTTGGGGATATTTTCCAGGGTTCAAAAGTTGTCTTATACACCAGAATATACGGTATATCTCTGGCTTTTCTTCGCAAACGAAGATTCAGGAAGGACTCATCCCACGCTTTCTGCAAGCACGCTGATGACTACAAAGGCCAATCCGAGATAAACAAGTCCAGTTGCAGAAAGCACAAGCAGAAGGTCTCCTTGGGTGATGTTTCTGGGTTGTGATTCTTTCTGCATTGTTGTTTCTCTTCAAGACTTGTTCAGCTTGACATCTCAAATAAGGCTGCAGCATTGTGGATAGTGCACAGGGCCAGTTTAACCAGTCTGCCAAATCAGCATTGGCAGGGGGCGCCAAGATCAAGGGGGGGGCTGCTGACCTCCTTATCTGACAAAGGAGAAAGTCAGGAAACAGCCAGGAGGAGCCACTGCTTTGTAGCCCCCTCCTACCCTTCTTCTCCAAAAACCTCCTGTGGGCTTTTTTTTTTAAAAAAAACAGTGTCTCAAAGACTAGAGAGAGAAAGAGAAAGAAGCAGCAGCCCTCTCTGGCAGAAGCTGGAGGGAGTTTGCTGCTGCAAAATGCAAGCCAGTCAGGCATGTCAGAGAGGGGTGAGTGTGTGTGTGTGAGAGAGGGGGGGAATTTGAGGGTTGTCTCTTTCCTTCAGAAAGGGCTCTTTCTTCCTTTCCTTTCCTTTCCTTTCCTTTCCTTTCCTTTCCTTCCTTTCACATAGATCCCCTTCCAGTCCATCTTTCCAGCTGCTCTTAACACGTCCTGGTTTCTCCCCCTTCCCTTTCCTCCTTGGTCTTCTTCAGCTTCCTCCCCTTGCTGCCAACTGAGTTCAACCTGCAAAAGGAATTTGTGTGTGTTTGCCTATGTGCCTTCAAGTCATTTCTGACTAAGGTTTTCTAGGCAAGGTTTGTTCAAAGGGGGTGTGCCTTTGCCTTCCTTTGAGGCTGAGTGAGTATGACTTGCCCAAGGTCATCCAATGGGTATTTATGGCTGAGTAAAGATTCAGACCCTGGTCTCCATAGTCATAGTGCAATGCTGAAACTTCTACAACACTCTAGCTCTTTTAACAGAAGAATATAAAGAATATAAATTAAAATTTAGAGTAATATTACTGGGAACAATGGTTTTATTGTTGTTACTAAAACACCAGTATCCCATTAGTGTTATGTGAGAGGCATTGGCCTAGAGCAGTGGTTCTTAACCTTTTCTTTACCAGGGACACCCTTTAAATATCTTTTGTTGTCCCAAGACTTAACTCAAGATTTAAAACCCTAATAATAATAGCTAATAATAATAGCTAACAACAACAACAATACAATTACACCATCCATTAAACTTTCCCTCAAAGGCACTCTTGCTTCTTCCTGCAAGTTTGTGGCTGGAGTGGATTGAATGGCAATGTTCAGGCCAAGCCAGCCAGCCTTTGCCTTCGTTCCTGTCACGTGGCTACTCCACTACAGGGAGTAGGTGGGCCAAGCAGCCTTCAAGGCTTTCTGGACCCCCTGTGAGGACATTGTGCACCCCAAGTTAAGAACCACTGGGCTAGAGAATGCTGGAAAAGGAACAACGCAACCAGACCTTGAGAAGGGTGCTGGCAAGGGGATTCTGGGAGGTGTAATCCAAGACTAACTTTCCCAGGCTCTGAATGCAGCCTAGAATCATAGGCCTGGAAGGGATCCGACTAGCCATCCTATAGGATCGGCTTCTGCCCTGCAAGAACACACAATCCAAGCATTCCTGACAGATGGCCATCTAAACTATGTTTAAAAAAAGCCAAAGAAGGAGACTCCACCACACTCCAAGGCAGTGTATTCCACTTCTGAACAGCTCTTTCTGTCAGGCGGTTCTTCCTAATATTCAGGTGGAATCTCTTTTCCTGTAGTTTGAACACATGGCTCTGTGTCCTAGTCTCTGGAGCAGAAGAAAACAAGCATGCTCCTTCATCAGTATGACATCCCTTCAAATATTTAAGCATGGCTATCACGTCACCTCTCAACCTTCTCTTCTCCAGGCTGAGCATGCCCAGCTCCCTAAGCCATTCCTCATAGGGCATAATGGCTTCCAGACCTCCCACCATCCTTCTCAGTATCTTTCTTGAATTGTTGTGCCCAGAACTGGAAACAGTATTCCAGGTGAGATCTGACCAAAGCAGAATGGAGTGATACTATTAGTTCCCTTGATCTAGACACTACTCCTATTAATGCAGCCTAGAATTGCATTGGCATTTTTTGCTGCTGCATCACACTGCTAACTCATGTTCAGCTTGTAGTCCATTCTTTCTTTTCTTTGAGGAAATCTACACCATTACGTTAATTGCTAATAAACAAAAAATATTATGTTACTGCCTATAATAATGTTTTTAAACTAAATTATTGGTGGCAAATTATGTAATACAGTAGGCCCCTCTTATCCACAGGGGATTGGCTCGGCGGCGGGGTGTGTGTGGATTCTGAAAACCATGAATAATAGTGAGTGCCATTGAAAATAATGGGACTTCTGGTTTAAAATACCATAGAGTTGCCTTGGAAGGCCTAGAAAACTGCTAGGGAGGACACATTTTCTAGGAAGACTCTGGTAGGTGTGCTGTTTTGTGTCCCGTGGATAATGAATCCATGGATATGGGGGTCCTACTGTAATCTGAACATCCTGTACGGTGAATAGGTTAGGTTACATTGACCTGAGATAAACATAGCGGGGCCCCAAAATAAAGCATTGCAGGGGGCCCCAAAATTCCTTAAATTGGCCCTGATAGTGCGTCTCCATGCCTCCCGATGTGGGGCCAGGGCGGACCATTGTTGGTGATCAATTTGGCCGAGCCTGTCGTAGATAATAGGGTGCTTAGTCACATTTAATATGTACAGGAATTAAATCTAGATGTTATTTGTTACGTGATATATGGAGTTGTTTAGAATGAATGTTATTTTAGAGGAGTTTTGTTATTTGTGTTGTCTGTGTAAAGAATAGATATGTTTTGTTAGATTAGCTGTGTTTTGGCATGATTTGCTATATTTGTTATATAGTGTAATGTATATTAAACATATTAAATAAAAAATAATAAAAAAGGAAACAATGAGTGATTTGAACAATTTCTTCCCACAGCAAGAAATACCTGTCTGTCTATGTATTTTATATGCCACCTTTCCCCCAAAGTGGGACCCAAGGCAGCTCACAAAATACATTAAAAAGAAATACAATTTAAAACAATTTAAATCACCATTGTTAAAACAGTTTAAAATTATTTAAACATACAAAAATTTAAAAACCACGAAAGATTAAAAAAAACACCCCAATAAAAAGCCTCCATAGGCACAGTTAAACATTAAAAGCTTGCTTACACAAAAAGCTTTTTGCCTGGTGGTGAAAGGAAAGCAGGGAGGGGATAAGCCTAGATTCCTGCAGAGGGAAGTTCCAGAGGGGAGGAGCAGCCTCTGAAAAGCAAGCAGTTTGGGGGCCTATTTGCAATGTTGGGTCTTCTGTATGAAATTCACATATGGTTCTTTTCAACAGAAAACCGCATTTTCTGCACGTGAAACAGAATTGTATGCACAGAATTCTGTTTCTGCGCAGAAAATGCTATTCTCTATTAAAATCACCTACACATAAACTTTTGGCAACCCACCCACCCTTTGCATTTACAGTATTCCCTGCACACTAAATGTTTCCTAGGTGAGCTTTGCTCACTGGCTATGGTGCACAGCTATTTGGATTTTGGGTTACTGGGTTTCAGGATATTGGCTGAAGTCTCAGAAAATTATTGTGTTGCTCTGGGCCTCCACACGGTGAAACCAATCTCAAGGCAAAGAGGACTAGCAGTGAAGATGGTTTGATTTTTCTACGTGAGGTGGCTTTCAGATCTGGGTACCAATCACTACCCACACCGAGCTGGCCAAGTGTCCTCTGACTCAGTATGTGCACTACACTTGTGCAACATCTAGAAACCACACCATATGAGAAATGACTTAGGGAGTCAGGTACATTTAAAGTTCAGGAAGAGAAGACTGAGAAGTGACATGATAGCTATTGTTAAATATCTGAAGGGATGTCATGTTGAAAATGGAGAATACTGTACTTGTTTTCTGCTGCTCCAGAGGCAAGAACACAAACCAGTAGATTAAAATAGAGACAAGAACACAAACCAATAGATACAAATTGCAAGAAAAGAGATTCCACCTAAACATAAGGAAGAACTTCTTTATTGTAAAAAAATTCTGACGGTGGAATAGACTGTCTCAGAGGGTGGTGGACTTTCCCTCTTTCAGGGTTGGATGGTCATGTCTCAGGAGTGCTTTTGTTCTGTAATCCTGTGTGGCAGGGGTTGGGAGATGGGTTGACTCGTTGGCTCTTGTGGTCCCTTTCAGTTCTGTGATTCTATGGACTTTATCAGACTAGTATCTAAAACTCTGTAATTTCGCAAATGAGGAAAGTGGAAACATAGTGGCATTATTACACTTATTATCACACGTCACTGTAATTGCATCAAAGAATTGTTGCATGACCACCACTAACACTTTAAGAATGAGACTTTACTTCCACGATTTAGCATGGGTGAGATATTGCAACAGGATGTGTTTTTGCAGGAGTTCCTCCTGCTTCTTATGTTTCTTGTTGTACAAGCCCTGGAAGTAACGGTGCATTGCTGGGGAGGGTGTGGGGGGGAATACCTTCCTGAGGACTGACAGTGAGCCTTCCACAAGCCCTGCCAGCAGCATACACTTTGGGAAAGATCCCCCATAGATCAGGTATGCTATCATTAAGGCCACATGGGACATAGGACCCAATCATGATGGGACAACTCTTGTTATTGGGTGCAATTTGTTACTTGCCTAGCCATCAAAAATATTTTCATTCCCCGCTCCCCAGCAGTGGATTGCCATACTACCTGGTTAGCTGAATTCTGGGCCTATCACGCTCATGGCCATTTGCAGTCATGACCCAGAAGCAGATCTGTCCCACCTCCCAACTTTTGCCAGCCTTGCATTATGAAAACACAACCCCACCCTCACTCTGGGTCTCAGGCCTTGGCTCTATAATCTCAGGGAATGGGATGCTGCTAACCTGGCAACCCTACCTTGATTCTATTGGTTCACCTGGGACGGCTTAAGAGGAGGTTGTACCATTTTGGGTTCCATTCAGCTGTTTGATTTTCTAGGATCTCAAAACAATTTATGCAGAGCAGGCGTCATATGCTGCAGGGGCGAGAGTTGCACCTCCTTCGCGTCTTCCCTTAGAAAATAATTTTCAAGAGGAGCATAAGGCATAGCTTTTTATGTTTCAAAATTGAGTGTACTGAAAGGGAAAATAACAGCTTCCATGCCTGAAATTCTAAGAACATGAAGGTCGTTATCACATACTCAGCTTCCCTGTCTCACCTAAAGAAAATCTTGACAGCTAGACAAAATATGTGCCTTTATGTAAACAGGAAGTGGATATAAGTGAGTGACAGATAATTAATTTTTGTCTATGGAAAAATCAGTGTTATAAATATCCCTTGATGAAAGCAACAGTTAGTGAAGCCAATATGTTATACAGTTGTCCCTCCACATTCACGGATTTGACATTCACGGATTTGAGTATTCACGGCTTGAAAATATTCTTAAAAAACTAATAATCCTAATAGGAAGCCTTGATTTTGCCATTTTATATAAGGGACACCATTTTGCTATGCCATTGCATATAATGGGACTTGAGTATTCACGGATTTGGGTATTCACGGGGGGTCCTGGAACCAAACCCCAGCGAATGTGAAGGGACAACTGTACTTAACTATACTTTTTGGAATGAAGGCAAATGTTCATGTGGACAAGAAATGTATCCATGGACTATGACAACTTCATCCTGAAATGTTGCTTCTAGGTTTGACAATATTAGAGGCAGAATACCACAGTAGTTCTAAGCCTTTGATTTTGTGAATTTTCTAAAATAGAACCAACTTTAAAAAGAAGCATGCATGACCCTGTGGGAGATTATGGATGTAATTCATCAAAATGTTTACCTAAAATGGAGTTCTCCTTCCTCACAGAGCCCTTTTCAAGGATATCACCCAGACCTCTCAACCCATCAAGTTTATCCAAAGCAGATTTCACATCCTTGATTCACAGACAATCTGAGAAATGCTATTCTTGAGTTACACACCACCTCAAAGATTCTCAGATTTAGTGGAAGCCCTTCTACATTTACAGATCAAGATATAGCATGGCCATAATGGACACCCCCAGAGGAAATGTCCAGGTACAACAGTAGAACATTCTTCCAGGGTAGTGTTCCATTGGCCAAAAGTCAATTAAGAGTCTTGAAAGTTCAGGGCTTTGAGTGGGACAAGGTAGGTCAGGGAAGGAGCATATTTGTAAAATATCATATAAATCAGATTGGAAAAGTTCATTAGGTCTGGTGACAATTTTCTTCCCTCTGGAACCCCAGGTGCTGCACAAATGGTCAAAATTATTGGTGGTGGTGGTGGTGGGAGGAACCTACAGAAGTTCCTGAAAATCCACTTATGATTTGGAGAACATTTAAAAAAATCATGCTGGTGGGCCCTGTCATTTATTTAAAACATGCATTGCCATTCCTGGAGGATCTCTGGGAAAGGCAATTCACCCCTCCTCTCTCTCTTTTTTTGTGGGGGGACTGAAAAAACATGGTCTAACAGCTTCAAAAACAGCATTGGAGGCTCCAAGTGGCCCCATGGCGAAATCGCCCCTGCAAAATATACGTTCAGACTATAAAATGGTCTTACTAATGGCAAAACTATACACCAAGCCTGGAATTGGAGCAAAGAACATCAAGCCCACTCAGAGAAATCACTAATACCACATCAACTACCACCCCAACTATATGACCATGAGAGACTAAAGGATATGGTGTAACTCATGGGTTTCCAATATGGCACATTTATATCCACCTGTCTGCCAAAAGGATGAAGGTGGGGAACTAGGGAATTAAATTAAGTGATGACAATTAAATTTATACCCACATTTCTGGTATGTGTGTGTGAAAGAATTAGAAATGGTTTGGAGTGGGGGAGCATGGTAGATAGGAACCCCTTTTCTATACACTTACTTGAATGATGAGGGATCAGATCTCTCAGGAGACAGAAATGGAATGCACGATTCTGACCTGAATCCAAAGAAGTTGGTGGTAATCCACAAAGGATGGTGCTGAAATAAATGGGTTCTCTGGCTTTTCTTCGCAAATGAAGATTCAGGAAGGATTAATCCCACGTTTTTCTGCAAGGGCGCTTTCTGCAAAGGATGGTGCTGAAATGAATGGGTTAGTCTTAAAGGTATTACCTTTTTCTCCTTCCACTCCCTCAGCTTTTTTTAAAAAAATATTTTTATTGATTTTCTTCAAGTTAAAAAGTACAAAACTCGACCAAACTACATACAAACATAAAAAAACATAAAATACATACAGTTAAACATTTAAACAAATACACTAGTAATCGACTTCCTATTTTCTCGCCCATTTCTATTATTTCTTCACCCTTATTTGTTCCCAGTTAATTATCACTTTTACTTTTTCTCTGTTTTCTTCTTCCTAATTCTATTTATATGCTTATTTGCACCATAGTTCTTAATCTGTATTTATTTCTGCCTTTATCCCCCATTTACTTTTCCATAGAGGGTTAGATTTGCCAAACTGATATATAATTCGTTGTCTTCTTGTCATTCAATCAACATGTCAATTTATCCATTTTGAACATGTCATGAAGTTTTATTAGCCACTCATTGGTCATGGGGATTTTTTGTTTTTTCCAATTCCTTGCCAGTATGATCCTAGCTGCTGTAAACATATATATTAAGATTTTCCCATATTTTCTTTGAATTTGGTTATTTACCTTGTCCAGCATATTTAGGAGGTATATCTCAGGATTACAAGGAAAACTAATTTCTAGAATTGTTATAATTATCTTATGAATCCTAACCCAGAATTTTTGAATTTCTTTACATTTCCACCATGATCCTGTGTCTCTTTGACAAAACAAACAAACAAACAAACAAACAACCTGTGACGATATACTATACCCTAGCTGTGAATCCAAGGAAATCTTCCATAATGAGCAAGGCTTTTATCTAGGGGTAGAAGTGAGTTTGCAAGAAAGAAAGATTCTTCTAGTAGGAATTTATGGTCCCCAAAATAATAAAAGAGGATTTTTCCAGGATCGGAATAAAATAATATCTGACTATGAGTATGAAAATATAGCTTTTTTTTTTTCTTTTAAGCTGAAAGAGATGAACATGGCTAATTCTTTGAAAATGGTTTCTGACAGGGTGTATGAAGCTGACAGTCAGCAGGGAAACATGGCAGGGGTTGAAGCGGGGGAAAGCTGAGGCAAGGAGCAAGCCAGCCAACCAGCCTTTGCCTTGGGTTCTGTCAATGCAAGGAGGAGATGGACTGAGCAGCTGTCAAGGCTTCATGGACCCCCTGTGAGAACATCACAGACCCCTGGGTGTCCCCAAACCACAGATTAAGAACCACTGTTCTATACCACATCCAGATAATTATCAAGTTGCCATGTGTCCTACTTTATGGAAAAACAACACCCCTCTATGACAGGAATGGGCAACACACAGCCTGTGGGCCACATGTACCCCTCCAATATTTGTGTAACATCCCCCCTCTATCCCTGCCACTGAAATTTCCACTATGGCATCAAAACTTTAGGGATTCTGCTGGGGGAAATGGTATTCATGGAGCTGTGTGTGTGTGTAAGTGCTAAGGACATGGGTTCATCATCATGAATTCATTAGCTCCCTCCAAATGTAGGTGGACTGTGGATGTCATCCATAATGCGATCCCTGACTGGTGGATATTGGCAGTATTTTCAAAGATGCTTGCAAATACATTTACCATCTGCACAGTTTTTCTGACTTTCTATATTGTGTGTTTTCCCTTCCCCTCCCTGGCTGAGTATATATGGACACCCATTTCGCCAGCATAACTAGGGACCCACCCACCCACCACCACACATGCTCCAACATATTTCAGTATGTCTTCTGCAATACATAGTCAGTACTGAATGGAATATTTGGGGTGTGGGAGAGAGATTTGATCTTTCATGATTCCATTTTGTTTGGCTATTTAAGATCCAACAAATAACCTATCCCTAGTTATAGGGTCTACTTTCAACTGCTGCCCTTCAATCAGACTTCATCCCTCGTAAATGCCACATTGTATAATGGTAGAAGAGGAGCAATAGATTCTCTCTAGGTTGCTATGGAAGCACGTGTGAAAGAAAGTTAGTTAAGAAGTTGAATGAGGCTGCTAGCTAGCAAGATTGATCTGAGAATTTCACATAATGAATTTGGTATCAGAAGAGCAGAAAGAAATTAAGTGGTGATCATTTCTCAGGCACAATGCCACAGTAGCTCCTCCATGGGCTTCAGTGAGGCATTCAGAACATCTGCCAGTGTTTTGAGTGATGATTACTAACAACCAAAAATGGATATCTTAATTGCACTGCCTGAAACATCATCATTGACGCAACTAGTAAAAAGATTAGCACCCACCCAACAAGTTACACTCTCTCATGCCACCCAAAAGGGTTCTGCAATGCACAAGGGACTGCTTTCCAAGTGCTATGGATATTGCTGCCAAAGCAAAGAAGCACCACAGCCTGAGTCCAAGTAGAAGCAAATCTCACAGTACTTTGGATTCAAGGCACCACTGATTTTGTTGTTCAAAATACCTTTCTACAGTGGAAGAAATTGAATTAATACCACTTCCAGAGCTGACTGACTCAACTAGAATGCACATTTCTCCCCCTCTTGTATTGCAGTGATTCATTAGCGGAACTAAAATAAAAGCTCATGTTGGTGTTTCCATGTTCACCTTAGCAGTGAAGATCTGAGATGTGTCAATGTGCAGGAGCTGATAAAACAGACATGGTCAACACTTTCACATGGATATTGACAGTCAAGACATTTCTAACATTCACTGCTAAGACAGTAGAAATAATTATGCTTACATGTCTCATGTTTATCTTGCTAGCAGTCATGTTTAATATATATTATATATTATAACAGAAGTTCTTGACCAGCCTGCACCACAGGACGAACACCACCATCCCCACATTGCCATCGGCAAATCTGTGCTCATGTCTGTTCAGCAGTTCACCTACTTGGGAAGCATCATCTCCTCAGATGCCAAGATTGACAAAAAGATCGATCACAGATTAGCAAAGGCATATAGTGCATTTGGAAGACTTTACAAAAGAATCTGGAGCAATAGACACCTGAGGCAATGCACAAAAATCAGTGTGTATAGAGCCATTGTACTGTCTATCCTCCTTTATGGATCTGAAACATGGGTCACCTATCGCCACCACCTACGACTCCTCGAGCGCTTTCATCAGTGCTGTCTATGCACAATCCTAAATTTACACTGGACTGACTATGTGACTAATGTTACTGTCCTTGAGCAAGCAGGGATCACCAGCATTGAGGCCATGATATTGAGAATGCAGCTGCGCTGGGCAGGGCACGTTTCTAGGATGGAGGACCATCGCCTCCCAAAAATACCACTCTACGGTGAACTCACCACGGGTCAGCGTAAGAGGGGCGCTCCAAAAAAGTGATACAAAGACTCCCTGAAACAACATCTCAGGCTCGGCCAAATTGATCACCAACAGTGGTCTGCCCTGGCCTCACATCAGGAGGCATGGAGATGCACTATCCACAATGCTGCAGCCTTATTTGAGAACTCACGCCAAACAAGTCTTGAAAAGAAACGACAACGCAGAAAGAATCACAACCCAAAAACATCACCGAAGCAGACCTTCTGCTGTGCTTTCTGCAACTGGACTTGTTTATCTCGGATTGGCTTTTTTAGTCATCAGCGCGCTTGCAGAAAGCGCAGGATGAGTCCTTCCTGAATCTTCATTTGCAAAGAAAAGCCAGGAGAGATATTATACTTTTATCCCAGTATACAGAGAGATATGTAGTAGATTGATGCATATGAAATTGTGTGGCAAATGGAAGGAGCTCTAGTCCTTTCAATAAAACATCTGTATGACCAATAACCCTCAGCAGAAGTGAATGTGGAGAAATCTATGAGAGCTTCAAAGTTTCAATGCTAACATTAGCTTATCACAGTGAAGTTATTGTTTCTAGGGAGGGGTAAGCTCTATCTGATCACCTCAGGGCTCATCCAGAAATGAAGAAAGATTCTGGAAATGTTGAGAATGTCTTTTTTGGGGCGGGGGTTGTTTTGTTTTGTTTTTACCTGCATATAACCAGGTCTACATCCAAACTCTTTCCTGAAGTATCCCAGGCTTCCCTGCTTCCCACCTCACTTGTATTCTTCCTTCCCCCATCTCCTGATCACATGTCATATCTAGATTCATGCAACATTTCAAAAATTGATTTTCAGCCATTTCTACTGAGCCTTCCTTATTATTCTTCAGGAGTTATAGTCAAAATGCTAAAGGGATTTAGCAATATTAAATTACTTAAGCATTAGAATCATTTTGTTTTAGTGCTGACATTCCTCTTTCCCTTGCTTGATTTCTGTTGAATCTGTGTGTACAGGAACAAAACCTGGGACTTTCAGATTTTCTCCCCATCTGGAGGGGCTCTCTGTCAGGATTGGTCCCGGATGTGACCTTTTCCTGCCAAGTTCAGTTTTACTGTGTAAACTTGTAGGTAACTGTGTTGCATTTTTCTGTGCTTGTTAATGAGAATGTTGCCTAACTGTAGAAGGGAGTATGTGGTGTGTGTTGGGAATGATTTCATAAGCATTGCACCTGGGTCTCAACTCTGGTTAAGGGAGGTTGAGTCTTGGTACTATGAGTAATGGGAGTGGGGATGATGGGTAGCCAATGACTGTGTAGCCCACCAGATTTTGTAGATTAAAATATGTGTTTACTATACTGTTTGTCAGTTAAGTTTCATTCTGAGCAACCACGCTGCAGGGTTCGCTTTCTGGATTACTGTACCAATAAAGTTTTCTGTTTTGAACTCTGAAACTGCTAGTTACTGAGTATGGAAATGCCAGTACATGACACTCTCAGATTAAGTCAGATTGTCTCTTGACAAATCAGGAAGAAATGTATTGTTTTCTGAGTAAACCCAAGTCATTGGGGGGGGGGAGTGAGGGAATACTCCTTACCTGGTAGAAAAATTATCACCTCCAACTGAGAAATAGTATATTTTGGTTTTTAATAAGAAACTGGTCCTCAAAAAATGGATATAGTCCTTGTAGAGAGAAAAGCATATATACATATGTTACATACTACAACAAGCTAGCAAATCAGCTAACTCATCTAACCCCAGGAACTGGCCATTCAACCTCTTGGGATGATTATCTTTCCCAAGTGGATCCCAGTTTTTACCCCATTCTGGAATTCCATATGAAAATCAGTGGAGATGTTTTGGGTTTTTAAAAATTATCTTGGCTACAGGACTGCTTTTATGGACTGCTGTCCCTGAGAAAATATAAGATGGGAACAAGAGCCCATTTGCCAGGAAATTCTTTGGCCAAGAGGTTTCTCTGCATCTGCAGTCATGGCTTTCAGAGGAGCAGGGCACTGAATCAGCACCCAGATTTCAAAGGTGCTATCCATAGTGCTGAGCCTCTTCTGTCAGCAGGGATCAGCACCTTGGATAGCCCTTTTAAAGTTTGGTCTGGAATCTGGAGTGGAGTCACCACCCACTGATGTGGAAACCACCAGCCGCAAGGGCATAAGTAAGGATGTAGATTTTAACTGGAGCTAACTAAGAATTTTATCAAATGCGGCAAAAATGTGTCACAAGGACACCAAATTAACAGGAAAGGGCACACATACCAGATGACGTGCTTTCACGATTTTGCCTGGATAAAAAGGCTTTCTTTTTTATTGATGGGCCAAGCCATCAATAGATCTGCCATGGCCTTTTGGTCCCGGTATTGCCAGCATTTGAAACTGTGTGCCATTTTTGTCTCATGATTTCAGCATCAATGGGCGGTCCCACCAGAACACATCCGGGTGAGGTCATGAAAGCCAGGTAGGGGACGCTCTTTTTTTTTAAACTCCCTGATTTACTTTTAAGTTTTAAAGTGTGTTTCTGTGCTTGTGTGTACATTTTGTGTCTTTATTTTGCAGTATTTTTTATTTTTATCACACTCATGTCGTCTCACTAAAATCACCAAGATCATGAATGTGGAAGTAAACAGAGCTCCGTTCGTGCTCCGGTAATGCTGGGGTTGCTTTTTCTCATGATTACAGGTGAGTTTGATGAAAAGGGTTATTGTGCCGGCACAAGTACAGTACACTGTTAGATTTTGGTGGGACAGAAACATTTTTGAGGGTTAGGACTTTTTCAGACAGAAGAAAAGTAACGGAAGCAGCGTCGCCAGGTTGCGACGCTGCAGCGCAAGAGGGTGTCAGTTTCGAACGACGCTCTTCCCAGCGGTACTGCAACAGTACCGCTGGGAAGAGTGTCATTCGAAACTGACGCCCTCTTGCGCTGCAGTGTCACAACCTGGCAACGCTGCTTCCATTACTTTTCTTCTGTCCAAAAAAGTCCTTAGTCTGATAAAGTCCTAAGAGGTTTGTAGCTTGTAATGTTTGTCTCTCCTTTGAGATGAACAATACTGAGTCCCCAAAGCTTATATCTGTGGCTGAGACATGCAAACACTGTTAGCATTTCTGATTGCTTTAAATCCAGAAATCAAAACTCTTAAAATATCATCACTTACCAAAGAATAAGTTCACTGTGTTGTAGTGCAACTGTGACTTTTAAGTTAGTTTTATAGATAGAAGGGGGTGGTCTCATTAATGGTGAAAGAGGAATATTACTTGGTTCAATTGGTCGCTCATGCTCTGCCTTGTGCTGCTCCCTCATGCTCTCTTCCGGATGTGGAGGACATGACCAAAAGTGAATGTGAGGAGATGTGCTTTGTACCACAGAGTCCACACCTTGTAGTTTTTAGTATTCTTTAAAAGTAGCGAAAAGGAAATTGAGAAAGTGTGATGTAAAAGCTTGTTTAAAAATTATAATTACAATGGTAACTAACTACTTTTGGTTTTGGAACCATAACTATAACTAATTACTTTCAAAGTAACTGTTTTGCATTCTGCCCTTTTCTCTCTGTGATAGGGAGAGGTCTTCAGAATATCTTTCAAAATAGAGGAAGACTTAATGAAGGAATTAAATTGTCTGAGTAGTTGGCTGATTTCCCTAGAGGCAAGTGCTCTGCATCTTTACTCAAATGTTATGCTTTTTATCATTACCCAAGAATAAATCCAGTTGCATTAAATGATCTTACTCCCAGGTAATTCTACAGAGAAGTATAAACTTAGGTTGCAATTGTTGGATGTGAACAAAAATCACTTGTTTATATCTCTCTCTCTGTGTCACTGATCTGTTACTTCCTGCTTGCATGCAGAGGTCACTTCCCCCACTTTCCTCCAAGAAGTTTTAGTGTTCTACAACCCTTTGTCTCAGAAGCAAGAAGCTAGCAACCATCATGCATGCATGAGAGTCAGCCTTAGGGACTCTTTTCCCAAAGTCAGATAACTATCTCCTATCTATCTATTTTTCCTAAGATGTATTCTCTGCCATAATAAACTTAAGTTATGCTTTATAAATGTTCTGGTGCATCCTGCATGTTTTATGTCCTGTTTTGTACCAGAAACACATGTTGCACTGGGGTTATTGCTGCTCAATATAAATAACAAAATATCCTACAGCAATCCTATGCCTGCTTACTTGGATATAGACCTGATTGCATTCAATGGAACTTACTTCTGAGTAGACATGCATAATATTACACTGTTAGTCTCTCAAAATTTTTGTTTCTTCCAGTATTCTGCTCATCATCTTTCTTCTGTAATATTCTGATGATTCTCAGCTGGGTTAACACAATTCTGTGAGGTACCTACCCATTATTATATAGATTTTCACAATCAGATTTGGTTACTGTATATTACAGTCAACAACAGTTAAACTTGTTTGATCAAACCAGGGAGATAGCATCACTCTGCTCATATATACAGTTGTCCCTCCATATCCACGGATTTGGTATCCACAGATTTAAGTATTCACAGCTTGAAAATATTCTTTAAAAATAATAATCCAAGAAACAAACCTTGATTTTGCCATCTTATATAAGGGACACCATTTTGCTATGCCATTGCATATAATGGGAGTTGAGTATTCACAGATTTTGATATCCACAGGGGGCAGGGGTCCTGGAACCAAACCCCAGTGAATATGAAGGGACAACTGTATTTTAGAAAGAAAAGGAAAAAGAATATTCCCTTGTGTTGATTTTCAGATTCTTGATTATGATTCTGATTGAAGCATATTTTAATTGCAGTAACAGAATTCCTTCCTACCTTTGTTTATTTTGGAAGAAGGGCACTGAATTGTACATAATGGCTCAAGACATAAAACCAGGGGCACACAGTTCACAAAGCATTCAGCATCATGAAGTTTTTCACTGCAAGATGTTATTGGTTTTTTTTAAAAGATGGAATATCATACTCACATTTTAATGAGGGTGGCCTCAAGTTTACTATAAAAGAGAAATACCTAGAAAGCAGACCTTGTCTTGTGAGGTCTTTATTTGACCTTTGTTGTTTAGGATTTCATTCTCTTCATCTTGAAAAACAAAACAACAACAAAACTCTGCTGCTAAATATCATGTTTCAACCACAAACAAATATATATACGGAGAGAGTGAGTGAGTGAGAGCCTGACTGCTTCTTTTAGATTCCATCTAGAGAATGAATAGTTTCAATGGAGATCGATTCTTCCATTCTTTGTAACCCAAACCTTCACCTAAATGTTATAGTTAGAACACTTATGCAAAAGAGTCACTGTCCACCCAGAAACCAAACATGTTGCTAAAAATAGCATAGTGTCCTTGCTAGCAAAGCAAGCGACCCAGGGCAAATCTGTTCCAAAGATCCTTGCTTATCAGAGCAGAAAGAAAACCGGTGGTGGCTTTGAGCTACTGCTGACTGATTTAATCAGGATGATTTGTACTACAATGGAAGCAGAATGCTACTACAAAACTGAGTGCAAATACAGGAAATTAAAATCACATCTTCAGCTCATTTTTTGTTGAGTTATCCCTCCCCTAGCATGCACATTGTAAATAGCTTCTAGTTCATAAAACCTTGTCAGAGATGACATGTAGGAAGGGCCTAAACTTTGAGTCTTCTACTCACCCATTATATTTCACCCTTGGTTGCTGTAGTAATAGATTAGCACCAATACTTAGCCTTACACAATTTGAAAGCATCCACTGAGTGATGACCACAATTCATTAGAGAAACATGATCATTAATATATTATGTTATATTATATTATATTATATTATATTATATTATTATATTATATTATATTATATTATATTATATTTATTATCTATCTCAGAGGATTGAAATGTATTTCCCAAGCCCTTAAGTATCCTGTTTAGAGCTTGGAAATGTTACTTTTTTGTGGTACTACTCCTAGAACTGCTCACTCATCCTGTGACCATGGAGGTTCTGGAAGTTGTAGTCCAAAGTACATTCTTTCCCAAGTGTCAATCCTTCTACACAGAGTGACTTTTACTCCTGATTTCTTACTTGCTCCTGCATGGTCTACCTGCCCTCTCTTCTCCAAGTGGGTGCCTCTGAATAACAGTTTACACAGTATCAGTTTTCAAGTTTTTGAAGACACCTACTTAGAGAAGAGTAGACCACACTGGAGCAGGTAGACCACACTGGAGGAAGTAAGAGCCCAGGAATAAAAGCCACTCTGTGTAACAGGACCAGAGCTTGGGGAGGATACTACTTTGGACTACAACTGTCAGAACCTCCCAGCTAACATGGCCACAGAGTACAATTTGCAAAGTACATGAGCAGGAGCTGCTCTTCTCTTATGCTAAAGTTCTGCTGTGGGCTTCCTGTTGGCCACTGGAGGACATGGCTTGGGAACAGAGTAGAGAGGCATCTGGTCTCATCCCACATAATTACTCTTATCCACACTGATATGCTAGGTAGGAAAATAAGAGGAAGGTATTGCTGGAACTATCCTTTTCCCAATCATCTTCTCTATGCTATACAGTGGGGAAAAACTAGAAAAGAAGAGACCCTGGATATACCCTCTTACCTCACAGTACTTTCAGTAAAGTGATACTGTTTGGCTCAAACTTTTGACTCAAATAAAGTCTGTCGTATAATGGATGGGGAGTTCAAATCCCACTATAGTTATAGAAAGAATCTCAGTTCTCTTTCTCTCATGCATGTTTGCACATGTAAATAAGCAGTCAGACAGTATTCCTTGCCTAAGAAAACCCTATCAAATTCAGGGTGTCACCATAAGTTGACAGGCGACTTGAAGGCACATGCACACACACATTGCTGCTTCTTCTACCAACCTTTTCCTCTTATACTAGTGCAGGAATATTAGCATCTAACTTGTATATTTCTATGTTTCAGGGTTAGTGATGCATTGGGCTAAGAGATCACAGTGCTGTAAACTAGAAGCGTTAATGTTACATGAGGCCGTCAGAAAATTTATACAACCACAACAGCTCTTTCTGATCCCATTACTGTATTGCAATATATTCCACATGGAGACATTCTTAATGCTGTTCATTTTCTATGTTTCTTAAAAACGCCCAGGGAATCCACCCTTGATAGATAGACCCATTTAGGACCTGGAGACCAGAATGGGGAAGGGATGGCTCAAACCACTCCACAAGACTAGACTGGGAGGGCTGACCAACCCTGGCAAAATTGTATCCCCAAGACTCCTATAAAGTTGGGCTTCCTCAGGCATTCTCAATCTGAAGTGCACTAAATAACAAGCACAAAGAAATATTAAGACAGCTATTGTCATTGATCTCTCTCAGGATGAATAAACACTGTCTGACATCTATCCTAAGCACATTCATTAGGAAGTAATCTACATTTGTTACCAGCAGTGCACTGGGTTTACTGGTTTTGGAGAAACACTCTCCTAGGCACTAACTCTCTGCATGACCTTGCAGGCTAAAGGTTTTTAAAATGGACAATTAACCAGAGTGTCTCCAAGTGAAAGAAAACAGATTTAGGACAGGCTGATTTTATAGCAAAAACAATTATTTCTTTATTAAGCAGACAAAAAAAAAATGATAGCAGTAGAAACTAAAACAAGTCTATATTCAATACAAGTTGTTTCTAGTGGTTTCTCAAGGAAAGAGAGAGAGACAGTGGCATGGGTGCTAAAATCATGTTCCTGACCAATCTAAGGGAGGGAAGCTGAAGGTATGTAGTTTAAGCTTAAGGGACTACAAACTGACACACACATGGATTTTCTCACCCTCTGATGTGAAGAAAAGTCCAGGTCTTCTGGGTAAAGCTTCTGAAGAGAGAGTGGAGAAAGTGGGGTTCTCTCTCCCCCTCTGGCCTATATATAGCCCTTTTCTAGATTGCTGTCTGTCACCCGGATTGAAGATGACACCTCTGGGCAGGGAAAGTTATTCTATTGGAGGGTTCAAAAGGCCCCATGTGTTTAGAGTGCTGAGTGGTGGAAAGAGGTAGTTCAGAAAAAGCTGGCCAGTAAAAATGAATTCAAGTCTCCAGGGCCAGATGAACTATATCCATGGGTAATAAAAGAACTGGCAGAAGTAATCTCAGAACCACTGTCAATAATCTTTGAGAATTCCTGGAGAACAGGAGAGGTCCCAGAAGAGTAGAGGAGGGCAAATGTTGTTCCCATCTTTTAAAAGGGGGGAGGAAAGAAGACCTAAATAATTACTGCCCAGTCAGCCTGACATTAATATTAGGAAAGATTCTAGAGTAGGTCATTAAACAGACAGTCTGTAAGCACTTAGAAAGGAATGCCATGATCAGTAAAAGTCATCAAATGTGGGTTTCTCAAAAACAAGTCATGCCAGAGTAATCTTCCCTCTCTCTCTCTCTCTCTCTTTTTTTTTTTTTTTTTTTTTTTGCATAGAGTTACAAACTTGGTAGGTGAAAGGAATGCTATGGATGTAGTGTATCTTGATTCCAGTAAGGCTTTTGACAAGGTCCCCCATTAAATTTTTGCAAAAAAGTTAGTAACCTGTGGGCTAGACAATGTGACCATTAAGTGGAATGTAATTGGTTGACCAACCAAACCCAAAGGGTAGTCACCAATGTATCCTCTTCATCCAGGAGAGAAATGACCAGTGGGGAGCTACAGGGTTCTGTCTTGGGCCCAGTACTATTCAACACTTTATCAATAACTTGGATGAGGGAATAGAGGGCATTCTTATCAAATTTGCAGATGACACCAAATTAAGAAGTGTAGCTAATATCCCAGAGGAAAAGATCAGAAATCAAAATGACCTTAACAGATTAGAAAGCTGGGACAAAACTAACAAAATGAATTTCAGCAGGGAGAAATGTAGGATACTACACTTGGGCAGTAGAAATGAAATGCACAGATATAGGATGGTTGACATCTGGCCTGATGGCAGTACATGTGAAAGGGATCTAGGAGTCTTAGTAGACCACAAGTTGAATATGAGTCAGCAGTGTGATGCAGCAGCTAAAAAAGCCAATGCAATTCTAGGCTGCATTAATAGGAGTATAGTGTCTAGATCATCGGAATTAATAGTGCCACTCTATTCTACCTTGGTCAGACCTCACCTGGAATACTTTGTCCAGTTCTGGGCACCACAATTCAAGAAGGATATGGACAAGCTGGAACGAATCCAGAGGAGGGTGACTAGGATGGTGGGAGGTCTGGAAGCCATGCCTTATGAGGAATGGCTTAGGGAGCTGTGTAGGTTCAGTCCGGAGAAGAGAAGATTAACATGATAGCCATGTTTAAATATATGAAGGGCGGTCATACTGAGGATGGAGCAAGCTAGTTTTCTGTGGCTCCAGAAATGAGGACATGGAGAAATGGACTCAAACTGCAGGGAGATTCCACTTAAACATTAGTAAGAACTTCCTGACATTTAAGAGCTGTTTGGAAGTGGAATGCACTGCCTTGGAGTGTGGTGGAGTCTCCTTCTTTGGAGGTTTTTAAACAGAGGCTGGATGGCTATCTGTCAGGAATGCTTTGATTGTGTATTCCTGCATGGCAGGGGGTTGGACTAGATGGCCCTTATGGTCTCTTGCAACTCTATGATTCTGAGACTATGGCTTTTGTGCAAAGGACAGATGTTAACGTAAACGCTTCCTTTCACCCTCTGGACACTGGTAATGACTAATAGATGGTCTGAAGAGACAAACAATGGAGTTGCACACATTGAGACAATGCCAATAAGGTATAGACCTCTGCATTATTTAGAATTGCCCAATATATCCAGAAACTGCACAATTCCTTACAATGGGGGGATACCAGTCTGAGTCAGTTTGGCAAGGTCTCTTATTCAGTGTAGGTAAGCACTGATTGCTCTCAATGAGACCATTTCCTTTTCAGCAGGAAGGAGGGAAATTTCAGTTTGTACTTTAAAATTAGTCTTGACTCTTCAAGATGGACAAGGAATCCAGACTTTTGCCCTACCCTTCCAATATATGCCTCTTAATATGTGTGCAGACTCTGGCAATAGGGAAATTCCTGCCTTAAGCATCAAAATCTACTTGCAATTCGTATTTATTGAGCATATCTCATAACACAATGATCATGTCATAACTCATCCTCTGGAGCTGGAAGATTCAGACGAAGAGAAGGAGGCAGATTACCAGGAGTATGCAGCTTCTGATGCTGGTGATCTTTCTGAGTCTGAGGAGCCAGGGGCTGAGGCAAAGTGGGGGATCCTGTTCCCCAACAGGAGGTTGCAGATGCTGAAGTCCCATTGCCATAATTCATGGAGAAAATAAAAGAGAGAGTGCATAGTTATCAGCATTTATTAAGTAGGAGACACTGATCTGATTAGGCACCTGGTGTTTTGGAGACAGCTGCCTATAAATCTCCCAGCAACTCCCTGGCAGCTTTGTTCCTTTCAATCCTCCTTCTTAATGACTAGCAATTTTATTTTGTCTTGTTTACCTGACCCTGGACTGGCTATGATTTACAACTCTGTTTTACTTTTTGCTGGCTTTGTTTATCTGGACTACTGACCTGCTGAAAGACTCCTGGACCAGCTGAGGACCACCCTCTTGCTTCTTTCTTTATCCTGCTGGATAAGCTGTGACTGAATTAACAACTCACCTAACCACCTGATTCCTGGAACACTTATTGACTGAAGCATAGGATGGAATACTTCTAAGTACACAATATGCTTGTCAGAGTATTCTCTGACAAGCATATTGTATTCATATAGGAGTACAGTATGTTTACATGATAATGGATAGAGAAAGTAATTTGCCCTCCCTCTGCAAATATGCAAAATTAAGAACAAGCTGCCTGTCAGTGTTGACTCCCACACCCCTCGAGTTCTGGGAGCTGTGATTTAGGATAATGATCAGATCAGAATTAATAGATTTTTCTCATGGTTATCAGATTGTAAATGCTTTCATGTTAGGAGTAGGAGAGCTGAAATCTCTGTTTTAAATCATGCTTGGCTTGACTTTTATTATGATTATCAATAATTTTATACAATAGTATTATGGTTATATTTATTTATTTATTTATTTATTTATTTATTTATAAATGCTCTTCAGCCACAAAGGCTCTCAGAGCAGCTTACAAATTGTTAAGCAATAGCACTTTACACATCTACACCACTTTATAGCATGCTAGGCACTAAGCAGTTTCCAATCTGTGTTAGCTAATTGCCCCCACAAGCCGGGTACGCATTTTACTGACCTACAAAAGAGTGGAAGGCTGAGTGAACCTTGGAGCCTTTGGGATTGAAATTGCAATATTGTGCCAAAGTACTGGCATTTAACCACTGCACCACCAGGGCTCCCTTATATTAGCCCCTTTGGCTGATATACTTTTTCCAATAATTAACAATTACTGGCTCGCATCCACCTATCTTAAGATGATCATGGAGTGTTAGAAGTGCAAATATCAGAAGTTAATACTTAGATCACCTCCTGAACGGAATTTGCACAGCATATGTAGCCATTTCCTAGAAAATGTGCTGAAAACTTTTGCTTTTCTTATGTTTTGATGGAGCTGGATAAAACACTAGGGTGCATTTGAACTTATACCACAAATAATAAATTATTCTAATTTATGTTTATGTGAAATTAATTTGCAATATGACTCCCAGCACACACAAGCATATGCTGAGTGTCCTTTCTTTCTGTTTTCTGGAATACTCATCTGGCTAATTAGGAGGAAAAAAAATCATAGGAATTTTAGCTGAATGTTTAGAGGAGAAAGAAATGAGAGATTAAAAATCAGAACATAGCTAGATGTTAGATGGGATATCTGTGTTTAGATAGTCTAAAGAATATTTTTCTTTTAAAAGCAGGAAAGTACAAATTTATTTATTTGTACCAGTTTGTTTTCCCCTTCCTAATTAACAGTAGCTCAACATTGTGTGTGTGTGTGTGTGTGTGTGTGTGTGTGTGGAGGTTACCCCTTTCCCCCAATGCTCCAAATTGGGTCCCCCTGCAGCTGCCCTTAGAAGAACTAAATTATTTTTGGAGCTTCAACTGCGGTTCTCAAATGTTACTTGTGGAGAGGCAATCAGACAGAAAAACAGATATCTGCTTCAGGATATAATGTCACCTCTTCTTCATTGAGTTCACTGGGCTAGTTCAAGAGGAAAACAGAATGAGTACCATCCCTTTTTTACCTTCTCCTTCTTTTCTGTGATTTTGGATTTTTTGGCTCCGAAATTTATGCAGCTTTGATTTAAAGTGGATATGTATAGGCTATGAGCAATGCACAGATATATTAATACGCTAATGTAAACTGATGTAATATATTTCTGCATTCTCCTTTTGTGATTTTTATATAGAGCCTAAAGCTCTGAACAGCATTCGCAGACTTATATATATTAGGATTTTTAGAATTAGATTTTTAGAAAATAAAGATCTAGTGTCTAGATCAAGGGATATCATAGTACTGCTTTATTCTGCTTTGGTCACAGTTCACCTGGAATACTGTGCCCAGTTCTGGGCACCAAAATTCAAGAAGGATATTGACAAGCTGGAATGCATCCAGAGGATGGTGACCAGGATGGTGGGTGGTCTGGAAGCCATTATGCCCTATGAGGAGCGGCTTTTGGGAGCTGGGCATGTTTCGTCTGGAGAAGATAAGATTGAGAGGTGACATGATAGCCATGTTTAAATATCATCTGTCATACTGAGGATGGAGCAAACTTGTTTTCTGAGGCTCCAGAAACTAGGACACGGAGAAATGGACTCAAGCTACAGGAAAAGAGATCATACCTAAACATTAGGAAGAACTTCCTGATGCTAAGAGCTGTTCAGCAGTGAAATGTGCCACCTTGGAGTGTGGTGGAGTCTCCTCCTTTGGAGATTTTTAAACAAAGGCTGAATGGCCATGTTACCCAAAATGCTCCTTGGAAAATTCCAAGAAAATATCGAGTTTCTAATATGTTGGGGAAATTAGCAGCAACTCAACTGTAGCTATGCAAGAGGGGGTAACCAGGGAATCTTTTAAACCTTTGTATACCGGTAATAGTCTGGATGGAATACATACACATTTAAAATTAAGTATGTTTTTTTTTTATTAAGGAGTTCAAAAATAACACCAAACACACACACATTCACCCAAAGAAAGCATTCACACAAGGCTATAGAAAGAAACAGTAGGAAAACTTGGGATAGAGGGTTGCAAGAGGGTTCTGTTGAGGTGATACAGATCTGTCCTGTAGTCAATCTGGCAGAGTGGATGGAGGAACCTGGGTTGGCTAACGCAGAGTAACAGAGTTTCCCCCCTATTACAACTGTGTGCTGGATTGACTAACACAGTGCAACAGAGCTTCCCCCTGTTACTGACTGTGCGCAATGAGGCATATTTTGGGGGTGATATTTATATCTCCAAATACACCTGAGGGGATTGGTTGCTTCATGGGTTGAAACAATGAATTCCATGAACCTACATGGATTGCACAATGAGTTTCCTGATCTTGGCAAAAGGTGAGAAAGATGCTAAATGTGTTTCTTAATGTCCAGTGATTGGATTTTAACAGCTTTTAGCAGCTTCTTTAGGGTTGGGAGCTGAGGAGAGGAAATTTCACAATCAGCAAATACAAAAGGGTTTCTCCATCCATTAACCTTCCATTTATGTGGAATGTGTCTTCTTTTGGCCCTTCAGCCTCAGCCTTCCTTTCCAGGGAAAAACAACAATGACCTTTTTCTGAGACCATCCTGTTTTTTTCCCTTTGTAAAATGCCACATTAATGAACCAAATTTGGCCAGTCTCTGAGGCCTATAGCCAATACTAACATTCCAGGAGTGGGGTGCCTTGGAAGTAGGGTGCAAGCTTATGCTTACAGCCATCTGTCGGGAAAGATTTGATTGTGTATTCCTGCAAGGCAGGGGGTTGGACTGGAGGGCCCTTGTGGTCTCTTCCAACTCTATGATTCTATGATTCCTTGTTGCTGGGATGAGTTAAAGCTATCCAACCAAGCATTACAAAACCATGTGTCTGGGATGACTTAGGTAGAACTAAGCATTATTCCAAAGGCATCCTGAGGGACATGTGGTGTTAGTTTCATGTACTGAATACACATTCAAAGCATAACCGACAGATGGCTATTCAGCCTCTATTTTAAAACCTCCAAAGAAGGAAACTCCAGGACACTCTGAGGCAGGGCATTCCACTGTCTGCTGAGGAGTCTCTTTCAGTTTTCCTTTCATTCCCCAGAGTAAAATATTCACCCCTCTGTTCCATTCTGGGTCCAGTGCCCATCACTGACCCCTATGTACTCTTTGTTTTGAAATCTAAGTGCCCATGAGTTTGGGCATTCACCAAACATTCTATGGATAGAATTCATTCCACCGTTACTTTTTTGACTACATCTCCAAGAACTATTCAGCTAGCCAGTAAATACTGGGTGCTCCAATCTGAAAAGGTAACTTTTCCAGGTTCAAGGGAAAAAAGTTCCCTTCATTGTGACCCTTGTATGTGTAAGGGATGGGGAAACTGTGGGAAATGATAATGTAACAATCTTTCTTGTATCCCATATTAGTAAGTTTTAGGAAATTCCTTGCATACTTAAGTTTCCACTCCCCCTTCTTCTCCTAGGCAACTTTAGCCATTTGGAGCTATGAGGTGACCACTGAGTCATTCATCACATGGACTCCTGATTTAAATATTTTAGGATCCTTTGTGTTGATCTTTTGGAATCTGTTCCATGTGGCTTCGTCCTTTACCCTTATGTAGCTTCGCCATGATGCTGCTATCCTCTCTTTTCCCCTTTCCTTCATGCATTGCATACATCCAACTTACGAAATCACCGAGAAAGGAGGCAAGCTCTTGAAGACCCACACTCATCTCTTTATTTGAGGAAATATGGATATTACTGCAATAAAACCTAGAAACTTCTGATTTGATTACCCTAACCTGAACTTTAACCTGAAGTCCAGGTGAGTTTTCTACCCTAAACCTAATCCTCTTAGTTAGTTAAGGACTTAGATTTGTTTTGAATATGTAGATTAAAATTGCTATACCTTCAGTAAACTTTTGATATGTATTTTTAAACAGACGTCTTTGTTGTCCTTAATTGGTCTATTAGACTGGGTGATTAGACCACATATAAATGCAAATTGAGCTGGGTCCATTCTTCCATGCTAACTCTGCTTACTTTGAACGAAAGTTTTTCAAGAAGGTATTCCTAAAGGGCTAGCTCCCTGGAATCTTTAATAATTTTTTAATTTTATACTCAAACACCCCCTATAGAAACAGCACCAGCACCACTTCCCAAACTGACTCGTCTGTGGATCTGCCCCAGAGTCTTTTTACATTCAACTCCATCCCAAACCTTCTATGACCCACATTCCAACTTGTACAATGGCTGAGGGTTAACAAAACACCCTTTCCTTGGAAAAAAGATCTAAGCCCAACCATCTCATTGTTGTGTTGTGTTGTATTTGCAGCTTTAGCCCTGATCTTCAGTTACAAGAACACTTACCAGGGAGTACGTTTCACCAGATAAAGTAATTTTTACTTCTACATAGACACATACATGATTGCCCTGTAAAAGACTAGAGATATAGGAATTTTAAAATAGTTTATTCTGTTCTATTAATCTGAATTTGTTATAGGCTTCTCTTAACATGTTATTTTTATGTGTCATATACCAGGATGCTGTCTTCTGAATGTTGCTGTCCTTGAGCAAGCAGGGATCACCAGCATTGAGGCCATGATATTGAGAACACAGCTGCGCTGGGCAGGGCATGTTTCTAGGATGGAGGACCATCGCCTCCCCAAAATAGTACTCTACGGTGAACTTGCCATGGGTCAGCGTAAGAGGGGTGCTCCAAAATGTGATACAAGGACTCCCTGAAACAGCATCTCAGGCTTGGCCAAATTGATCACCAACAATGGTCCGCCCTGGCCTCAGATCAGGAGGCATGGAGACGCACTATCCACAATGCTGCAGCCTTATTTGAGAACTCACACCGAACAAGTCTGGAAGAGAAACAACAATGCAGAAAGAATCACAACCCGGAAACATCACCCGAGACCTTCTGCTGTGCTTTCTGCAACTGGACTTGTCATCAGCGCGCTTTTTTGTCATCAGCGCGCTTGCAGAAAGCGCAGGCTGAGTCCTTCTTGAATCTTCGTTTGTGAAGAAAAGCCAGAGAGAGATACCAGGATGATACAAGACATATGTATAAATAAATACAAATGGCCCTCAGATCATTTATCGGCATTAGCAATTGCATTTACAAGTCAAAATGGGATTTATATGAATGCTGGCAGAACAAACTGTTATAGTTAAAACCATGCTGGGCTTCCTGGTATTGAAATCAACAGTAACACCAAAAGTATCATTTTGCATTTGGAACACTGTGGTTGCCAAGGGAAGATGGAGACAAAGAGGGCAACTCCAATGAGGTTTCCAGATTTAGGTGAGTTTATTTTTGTGCAGATCTGCCAGGGCAGCAATGCTATAAACATGTACATACATCGCATTTATATGCCACCTTTCTCCTGGTGTGGGACCTAAAGTACATCAGAAACAATAAAACACAATCAGCTAAAAACACAATAAAATGAAAACACAAATGATCACCATTTTTAAAATGATAAATTAAACATAAAATCATTAAAAATATAGAAATGTTAAAACTACATCTGACTTAATTATGAGCAGATATGCACTAGAAAGGCTTCTTTGAACAGTGAAATCATACTGCAAGCAGTAAATGTTTCACCAACTGTTCAGTCACTGCATTGAACCATGTAGCCCACAATCTGCTTGAATTAAAAAAAAACATGGCACATTTTACAATACAGCACCTGCCAGTTACTCAGCTTAAATGAAAATATTTAGCTGAAGGTCTGGGATTTGAAGTATAGAAACCTGCAGAGAAAGTCCTTATTGTGCATGCAGTTCATTTTTACTGTGGTCTATAGCGATTTTTTGGCTGCCTAAATTTATTTGAGAATTTTATACAGCTTTCTTGGGACATAATGTGTACAATCTGACTTTTTTCTTTCTTTCTCACAACATTATTGAAAGCTTGGTAATGTACAAATTTCAGACTGTAAATTTGATTCACATCTGCATTCCAATCTGGGAAATGTGAACTGGGTAAATCTGGTTGTTGTTGTTTTTTAATTGATTTACCCAGTCTTGCCCAGATTTACCCTTCTCAGTCTTCTCCACTCCAAACATACCTAAGGACAATCTCCTTAGAGATAAATCTACTACATGTTTTGTAGATGGCTTTGTGAAAGCTTATGAGCCACAGGAAAGAAGCTGGACACATAATCCTTTATTTCCAAACAGTTGTTTTCTGGGTTCCCACAGTGTCAGACATTATATCATGTAAGGAGCTTATCACATGACACTGTTATTCCACAATTGCACTGTGTTAGTCCTGCCTTTGCCTGGAGATTTAATGCATGGCATCATGGCTCCCCCAGTGCCATACTGTACTTTAGCACTGTCATTTGGAAATCAATTATTTCCCTACTTGAAAAAGTCCATGAATGACCCCTTATTCTGCTATGGTGTCGTAAGTACATTGAATACACATGTCTCATTCCACTTTTTCCCCCCCCACCAATATTGGGAGCATGGTACCAATGTCTGGTTTCATAGTTCCTCCCTTGGTGATTCTTCAGGGATCTCCAGCAGGGAAACTACAGGCTACTTCCAGTGGTTGGGCTAGAAGGACACCAGGGTTCCCAACAGTTCCCAAGAGAACTGCTGTATGTTTATTCTTGATTCTCCATGTGTGTGGGTTTTTTAAAAATACTTTTAAAAAGCAATAATAAGGGGAATAGCCCAATAGCCCAATTCTGATGTAATACTACTAAGGGTTAATGCCCGGAAAAACCACATGGTTCAGGAAAAGTTTAAAAACTAAATACAGAATAAATATACAAAAGTTTAAAGATTACAACCAGACCCCCCATTTCTGTGGGGGTTTGGTTCCCAGACTTTACCATGCATGCCAGAAACCACGGATAAAAGTGAACCCTGTTAAAATAAAGGACTTCCTATAAAAACATATCATAAAGTTGCATTGGAGGACTTAGAAAAAGTCTAGAAAGGATGCCTCTCTAGGCATTTTCCAGCATGACTCTGGTGTATGTCTCCTATTTTGTGTCCTTTAGATAACTGAAACCACAGATACTGGTTCTGTGGATATGAGGCCCCAACTGTATTTACAAAAGCAGAACCAGGCAACTGTTGGTTCATTCAGGGAATGCATAAGGAACAAAAGAGTAGAAGTGGCATGGTGTTCATCTTCCTGATGGAGCGATGGTTGTTCCATAACAATGTCATTATATAATTGCACAATTGTGCAATTACACCCCCCCTTTTTTTTTTTACCAAAAAAACAAAACAAAAACAGAATACAAATGATAGAGCAAGAGGTGGAGCAAATTGGACAGTATAAATGATACTGTTGTATTTCAAGTGCAAAAAAACAAACATGAAAACTAATGCTATTGAAGTCAAATGCAGTGATGGTGCAAAAGCGTGCCTTGCCATTCCACTACCTTTTCGAGTACAGGAAAAGCAGTTTTTAAACAGAATGACCCTACAACAACCGACCAGTGTTGTAAGTATCTAACGCTACCATTTTTTTATTGGAACACAAGAAGCTGACTCTTATCAGGTTAGGCCACTAGTCCATCTAGCTCAGTGTTGGAAAATATAGTTTGCAGTCCAGTAAGTGGAAATTGTTTTGCTACTGAAGGGTTACTAAGAAGCCATGCAAAATGAGCTGATGTAACTTCCTGAAGTTTTGCTATTGGGGTTTCTGGGGTAAAGGGGAGTGTCTAAATTTCCTTCTTTGTTCCAGAAGCCATGCTATTTTAACAAACCACATGGCCGTCGAAGGGAGAGGACCCCAGCCAGGGGAGTCCTGACTATTGTTTTTGTAACAATGTACAATTGCCCCTCCACATTCGCGAATTTAACATTTGCGGTTTTGAGTATTCACGGTTTTAGGAGGGCCTCCCCTCGCTCTCCCAAAAGCAGCGACAGGGCTTTAGAAGCCCTGTGGCTGCTTCTGGGGGGAGGGGAGAGAAGCAGGCCGGGGGGTGGGAGAGGTGGGGAGGGGGCCTTCAGAGGCCCCCTTGCCATGTTAGGAGGCCGGGCGGGGGTGGTAGAGGTGGCGAGGGAGCCTTGGGAGGGAGGGGGAAGCCTGGGGAGGCGACCATGGGGCCTCCGGGGACCCTCCGGAGGCCCCTTGAAGGCCTGGGAAGGGAGAGGGGAGGCGGAGAGAAGTGACTATGGGGCCTCTGGAGGCCCTGTGGTCGCTTTGGTGGGGGAGGGGGAGGGCAGTCATTATTCACAGAATTTTCACATTCGCAGGGGTCTGTGGAACCTAACCCCCGCAAATGTGAAGGGACGGCTGTAGTTTTTAAACATTTTTATGTAGTTTTAGTTTATTTTGATGGTGTTTCATGTACCTGCCATAAAAAAGCTCTCCAAATGTGAGTAAAGGTGTTTTTGTACTTTTTAAGCTAACTTTTGAGTCTTGAGTGGTTATTTTGCTAGTTAAACAACTTGGGAAAAGACAAAGGGTGTTTGGTTATTTACTAATCTGTGGTTTCATATGTATGCTAAGAATCTAACGTTAAATGCTGCTGCGTTTGTTTTGAACTCTGCTAAATTGCGTGTGAAGTACAGTGTGGATGTTTAAACAGGGACAACATAATTACCCTGGTATTTTAAACAATTTCCAATACTCAGAGTGTACAATGGTGGTTAGACAACAGTGGTTAGATGACTTCTAAAAAGACCTCCCTGTATCCCCTAGATATTAATAATTATAGACTACTATATAATCTTCCTTTTTTAGTCAAGATGATTGAGAGGGCAGCTGCCTTCCAACTCTAGGTGGCCTTGGATGACATACACTTGCACACACTTGTTTGATCCATTTCCAACTGGTTTCAGAGAAGGATACAGAGTTGAGATTGTTATGGTCACCATAGTGGATGATCTCCATCTTAACACTGACAAGGGGAGTGTGTCCCTCTTGGTGCTTTTAGACCTCTCAGCGGCGTCCTATACCATCGACCATGGTATCCTTCTGAAACATCTAGACAGGTTGGTAATTGGAGACACTGAGCTTCTGTGGTTCTGGTCTTACCTCTCAGGCATGCTCCAGATTTTGGAGATACCTGCTCCTGAAAAAAGGAACTTTTATATGGCATACCACAAGGTGCCATTCTATCCCCACTGCTTTTTAACATCTACATGAAACCACTGGGAGAAATCATCTGAAGGCATGGGGCATGATGCCAGGGCCGGTTTAAGGAATTTTGGGTGCCCCTGAAATGTTTTATTTTGGGGCCCCCATATGTTATCTCAGGTCAATGTAATCTAAGCTATTTACCATACAGGATGTTCAGATTACAGTAGGACCCCCGTATCCATGGATTCATTATCCATGGGACACAAAACAGCACACCTACCATAGAGTCTTCCTAGAAAATGTGTCCTCCCTAGCCATTTTCTAGGCCCTCCAAGGCAACTCTATGCTATTTTAAACCAGAAGTCCCATTATTTTCAATGGTGTTAACTATTAGTCATGGTTTTCAGAATCCACACCCCCCCAGAACCAATCCTCAGTGGATGAGATGAGCCTACTGTATTACATAATTTGCCACCAATAATTTATTTTAAAAACTATATTATAGGCACTAACATAATATTTTTTATTAGCAATTAATGTAATGGTGTAGATTTCCTCAAAGAAAAGAAAGAGTGGACTACAAGCTGAACATGACTTAGCAGTGTGATGCAGCAGCAAAAAATACCAATGCAATTCTAGGCTGCATTAATAGGAGTAGTGTCTAGATCAAGGGAACTAATAGTATCACTCCATTCTGCTTTGGTCAGACCTCGCCTGGAATACTGTTTCCAGTTCTGGGCACAACAATTCAAGAAAGTTACTGAGAAGGATCGTGGGAGGTCTGGAAGCTATTACACCCTATGAGGAACAGCTTAGGGAGCTGGGTATGCTTAGCCTGGAGAAGAAAAGGTTGAAAGGTGATGTGATAGCCATGTTTAAATATTTGAAGGGATGTCATACTGAGGAAGGAGCATGCTTGTTTTCTGCTGCTCCAGAGACTAGGACATGGAGCCATGGGTTCAAACTACAGGAAAAGAGATTCCACCTGAATATTAGGAAGAACCCCCTGACAGTAAGAGCTGTTCAGAAGTGGAATACACTAGCTTGGAGTGTGGTGGAGTCTCCTTCTTTGGCTTTTTTTTTAAACATAGGTTGGATGGCCATCTGTCAGGAATGCTTGGATTGTGTGTTCCTGCAGGGCAGAAGCCGATCCTATGGGATGGCTATTGGGATCGCTTCCAGGCCTATGATTCTAGGCTGCATTCAGAGCCTGGGAAAGTTAGTCTTGGATTACACCTCCCAGAATCCCCCTGCCAGCACCCTTCTCACGGTATGGTTGCATTGTTCCTTTTCTAGAATTCTCTAGCCCAGTGGTTCTTAACTTAGGGTCCACAGTGTCCTCCCAGGGGGTCCAGAAAGGCTTGAAGGCTGCTTGGCCCACCTCCTCCCTGTAGTGGAGTAGCCATGTGACAGGGACCAAGGCAAAGGCTGGCTGGATTGGCCTGTACATTGCCATTCAATCCACTCCAGCCACAAACTTGCAGGAAGAAGCAAGAGTGCCTCTGAGGGAAAGTTTAATGGATGATGTAATTTGTTGTTGTTAGCTATTATTATTAGCTATTATTATTAGGGTTTTAAATCTTGAGTTAAGTCTTGGGGCAGCAAAAGATATTTAAAGGGGGTCCCTGGTAAAAAAAAAGGTTAAGAACCATTGCTCTAGGCCAATGCCTTTCACATAACACTAATGGGATACTGGTGTTTTAGTGACAACAATAAAACCATTGTTCCCAGTAATATTACTCCAAATTTTAATTTATATTCTTTATATTCTTCTGTTAAAAGAACTAGAGTGTTGTAGAAGTTTCAGCATTGCACTATGACTATGGAGACCAGGGTTTGAATCCTTACTCAGCCATGAATACCCACTGGCTGACCTTGGGCAAGTCACAATCTCTCAGCCTCAAAGGAAGGCAAAGGCACACCCCCTTTGAACAAACCTTGCCTAGAAAACCCCATGGTAGGTTTGCCTTAGTCAGAAATGCCTTGAAGGCACATAGGCAAACACACACAAATTTCTTTTGCAGGGTGAACACAGTTGGCATCAAGGGGTGAAGGGACATTGGGGAGAGACCCCAGGAAACCATGTTAAGAGCAGCTGGAATGATGGGCTGGAGGGGATCTATGTGGAAAGAAGGAAAGGGAAGGAAGGAAGGAAGGAAGGAAGGAAGGAAGGAAGAAAGAAGCCCTTTTTGAGGGAAAGAGACAACCCTCAAATTCCCCCCCTCTCTCTCACACACGCACACACTCACCCCTCTCCAACGTGCCTGACTGGCTTGTATTTTGCAGCAGCAAACTCCCTTCAGCTTTTGCCATGGAGGGCTGTTGCTTCTTTCTCTTTCTCTTTCTAGTTTGGGAGATGCTTTTTTTAAAAAAAAAAAGCCAGCAGAAGGTTTTTGGAGGAGAAGGGTAGGAGGGGGCTACAAAGCAGTGGCTCCTCCCGGCTGTCTCCTGGCTGTCTCCTTCGTTAGATAAGGAGGTCAGCGGGGGGGGGGGGGCTTGACCTTGCCCCCCCCCCAATCGTGATTTGCCGGACTGGTTAAACTGGCCCTGCACGATGCTATCAGTACGCTGCCTTCAATGCCTTGGGTGTATATTTTAAATGTTGTAAGCCGCCCTGATTGTGTTCCATAGAGGGGCAGGATATAAATAAATTTTATTATTATTTTATTTATTATTCAAAAACAGCCTTAGCTAAAGATTGTGTCTCCTCCGAATGAATGCTTGGAGGAGGTAATAGGCTGGATGATGTAAAAGAATTTGAAGCTGAATCTAGACAAGTCAGAGGTGCTCATTATTAAGGGTCCTAATCTGGGGTTGGAGTTGTGTCAACCATTTATGGATAGGGTTACATTCCATTTGAAAGACTGTGTTCACAGCTTGGGAGTGCTCCTGGATCAGTCTCTCCAAAGGTCAGGACAGATAGATGCAACAGCCAGGAGTGTTTACTATCAGCTTTGGCTGATAAGCCAGCTGTGCCCCTTCCTGGAACTGCAAGACCTAAAGATGGTAGTGCACATGCTGGTAACCTCAAGGTTGAACTTCTGCGATGTGTTGTACATTGGGCTACCTCTGTACCAAGTTTGGAAACTCCAGTTAGTTCAAAATATGGCAGCCAGATTGGTTACAGGTATGTCCAGGAGTAAGCACATTACACCTATATTAAATCACTCCACTGGCTGCCAATTAGTTTCTGGGGAAAGTACAAAGTGTTAGTTATTACCTTTAAAGCCCTACATGGTTTGAGTCCAGATTACCTACAGGATCACGTCCTCCTGTACAATCTGTCCATACACTCAGGTCCTCGGTGGGACATTTGCTTCAACCAGCTGTGACTAGACTGGCAACTGTCACTCAGAGGACCTTTTTGTTGGCTGCCCCTAGACTGTGGAATGACCTGCCAGAAGAGATTCAACAGCTAAACATGCTGTCTGAATTTAAAACAGTATTAAAGACCTATCACTTCCAGTAGGCCTACCCAGTTGATTTTAAACTATGAAATTTAAATTGGTATATTTTAAGTTTATGTATGGATTATTTTAATGTGTAATGGTTGCTTTAATGTTATGTTTATGTGTTTTGACCTAAGTGTTAAATGGTTTTATGTGTATTTTAATCTATTTTGTACCCTGCCTCGAGCACTGAGGAGAGGTGTGTCAGAAATTGTTGTTGTTGTTAGATATAACTAAGATCCTTTTCAGGCCTATTCAGGTGTGCCAGGTATTGGGCATGAGCCTTTTGCATGTAAAGCATTGTGTTCTATCAGTGAACTACAATTTTTCCACATAACATCTGAAATTCACATCTGCTATTGGGTTATAAAACTGTTCATTGTTCTCATAACTTCAGGAAGATCTGCCTGTCAATATCCCACTCTGATATAGCATAATTGTCCCTTAACCTTCTGATAGGCTTTTAAATATTCTGGAATAAATTATCAACACATGAATAAATTAACATAGAAAAGAACCGGCCAATCTTAGTGATTCAGTGTTGATTTCATTAAATATAAAGCGGGGGGAGGAGTGACTTGTCTTTTTAAAGAGATACTGGCCTTCTTGTCATATGATTACAGGCAGGACATATATAAAATATACTGCTAATTTATAAATCTGTCATTCAGTAGTTCTGTCTCAAGAGCAAAGTAAAGGACATGGAAATCAAACCTATTTACTGAGGAGCAAAACATCGATGTTTTAAAATGCACCACTCATTTATTCCATCATGTTAAGCCGATTTCTTAATATGAGATGCAAATACACATTAAACTATGCTGATTCTGTTTTAAAGTCTACAACATTATTATTTTTTAAATGTAGTAATTCAGCTGCAAGCACAAATCACTGAACTAACCAAATGTAAAATACCTGTACTTTTAAAATAAAAAATGTTTAAAATCTTTGAAGTACTTGGAAGCTTTACAAATTAAATACACAGTTTAACAGGAGTTATTTTGTAGAGTATTTGGATTCAGTTTTGTTTTTCCTGCTCTGTAATATCTACCGTATATTCCGGTGTATAAGACGACCCGGCGTATAAGACAATCCCCCCCAATTTTTAAGGTAAAATGCAGAGTTTGTGATATATTCACCCTATAAGACGACCCCCCTCTTCCAACGCATAGCCCCCGCATGCCCCTCCTGCGCTCACTTCCAGGAGGGAGCTTAGGAGGAGGATGCGGAGGCTGTGCGCCCAAAAGGGGCACGTTCGCCCCTTCTCCCCACCTTCCAGGAAGGTGGGAAGAAGGGGCGAATCGCGGTTTGGCCACGCAGCCTCTGCATGCCCCTCCTGCGCTCCCTTCCAGGAGGGAGCGCAGGAGGGGGATCCGCAGGCTGTGTGGCCAAACGGGGCTTTGGGGAAGGGGGGGGCTGGGCGGAGGGTGGCAGGGGGGAAGGGGCTTCGCAGCCACCCCCCCTCTCCAAAGCGAGCCTTTGGGGAAGGGGGGTGGCTGGGCGGAGGGTGGGAGGGTGGCAGGGAGTAGGGGGCTTCCAAGCCCCCCTCCCTTTTGGGATGCGCGGGGGATGGGTGGGGGGAAGGGAGGAGGGGCTTCTCCGCCACCCCCCTCCCTGAAAGCGCGTTTCTGCGGCTTTCAGGGAGGGGGTGGATGCATGGGGAGTGGGCAGCCGGAAGAGAGGGGGGGCTTCTCCGCCACCCCCCTCCCTGAAAGCGCGTTTCTGCGGCTTTCAGGGAGGGGGGTGGATGCATGGGGAGTGGGCAGGGGGAAGGGAGGAGGGGGCTTCTCCGCCACCCCCCTCCCTGAAAGCAGCGGTTCTCCTGCTTTCAGGGAGGGGGGTGGATGAGCGGGGGGTGGGCGGGGGGAAGGGAGGAGGGGGCTTCTCCGCCACCCCCCCCTCCCTGAAAGCAGCGAGGGGGGTGGATGAGCGGGGGGAAGGGAGGAGGGGGCTTCTCCGCCACCCCCCCTCCCTGAAAGCAGCGAGGGGGGTGGATGAGCGGGGGGTGGGCGGGGGGAAGGGAGGAGGGGGCTTCTCCGCCACCCCCCTCCCTGAAAGCAGCGGTTCCGCTGCTTTCAGGGAGGGGCGTGGATGAGCGGGGGGTGGGTAGGGGGAGAAGGGAGGAGCGGGCTTCTCCGCCCCCCCACTCCCTGAAAGCAGTGGTTCCGCTGCTTTCAGGGAGGGGGGTGGATGAGCAGGGGGTGGGCGGGGGAAGGGAGGAGGGGGATTCTCCACCCCCCCCACTCCCTGAAAGCAGCGGTTCCGCTGCTTTCAGGGAGGGGGGTGGATGAGCAGGGGGTGGGGGGGAAGGGAGGAGGGGGATTCTCAGCCCCCCCACTCCCTGAAAGCAGCAGTTCCGCTGCTTTCAGGGAGGGGGGTGGATGAGCAGGGGGTGGGCGGGGGGAAGGGAGGAGGGGGATTCTCAGCCCCCCCACTCCCTGAAAGCAGCGGTTCCGCTGCTTTCAGGGAGGGGGGTGGATGAGCAGGGGGTGGGCGGGGGAAGGGAGGAGGGGGATTCTCCGCCCCCCCACTCCATGAAAGCAGCGGTTCCGCTGCTTTCAGGGAGGGGGGTGGATGAGCGGGGGGTGGGCGGGGGGAAGGGAGGAGGGGGATTTTCCGCCCCCCACTCCCTGAAAGCAGCGGTTCCGCTGCTTTCAGGGAGGGGGTTGGATGCACGGGGAGTGGGCAGGGGAAGGGAGGAGGGGGCTTCCTAGCCACCCCCCCAAAGCCGCGGTTCCGCGACTTTCGGGAGGGAGGGTGGAAGCGCGGGGGGGGCGGGTGGCAGGGAGGAGCACTTTGCTTCACCTCCTGCCCGATCTCCTGCCTCTTCGCTCCGTTTGCGAAGAGGCAGGAGATAGGCAGGCAGGTGAAGCAAAGTGTATCCGGCGTATAAGACGACTGTCAATTTTGGAGGGCACTTTTGAGTGCTCAAAAGTCGTCTTATACGCCGGAATATACGGTATGTAAAACCAGTAAGGCAGGAAATACAGTTTCTGCTGCCATCAGATCTAGATGAGATCGCAGCCCTATTCAAAGTGTGAAGTAAATGCCTCAAGGGGTGTGGGTGGGAGGTGGGGATGGATGTGATACTCCACTAACCCCATCCCCCTCTCTGACAACATTGTCATTACCTTCCACATCTGAAGAAGAGAGCCTCTTCTATCTGTGGAAGATTTCCTTGTGATTTTGAACCCAATCATATTGCAATTTCAGATCAGAAAGTATGCGTTAAACTGAGTTATATGGGGGAGGGGAGACAATCTTTTTGAGGGCAGGAATTCATCAAGTCCTGGAGATAATAGTCCAATTGTTTTAGAGAGAACTGGCCAAATAGTACAAGAACCCAACAGGGGGAGGGAAAAACATCTTAAATAAGCAGCTAGGGGGAATGGCCCAAAGGGTATTCACCAATGGCTCCTCTTCATCCTGGAGAGAAGTGACTAGCAGGGTGCCACAAGATTCTGTCCTGGGCCCAGTGCTATTCGGCATCATTATAAATGATGTGTATGATGAGAGCATGCTTATCAAATTTGCAGATGACACCAAATTAGGAGGGGTAGCTAACACTTCAGAGGACAGGTACAGAATTCAAAATGACCTCAACAGATTAGAAAGCTGGGCCAAAACTAACAAAATGAATTTCAACAGAGAGAAATCATAGAATCATAGAATCATAGAATTGCAGAGTTGGAAGAGACCACAAGGGCCATCCAGTCCAACCCCCCTGCCACGCAGGAAATCTTGATCAAAGCATCCCCGACAGATGGCCATCCAGCCTCTGTTTAAAGACCTCCAAGGAAGGAGACCCCACCACGCTCCGAGGGAGTGTGTTCCACTGCCGAACAGCTCTTACTGTCAAAAAGTTCCTCCTCATGTTGAGGTGGAATCTCTGTTCCTGGAGCTTGCACCCATTGTTCCGTGTTCCAGTCTCTGGAGCAGCAGAAAACAAGCCTGCTCCATCCTCAGCGTGACATCCCTTCAAATACTTAAACAGGGCTATCATATCGCCTCTTAACCGTCTTTTTTCCAGGCTAAACATACCCAGCTCCCTAAGTCTTTCCTCATAAGGCATCGTTTCCAGACCTTTCACCATTTTAGTTGCCCTTCTCTGGACACGCTCCAATTTGTCAATATCCTTTCTGAATTGTGGTGCTCAGAACTGGACACAGTATTCTAAGTGAGGTCTGACCAAGGCAGAATAGAGTGGCACTATTACTTCCCTTGATCTAGACACTATACTTCTATTGATAAAGCCCAAAATCGCATTGGCCTTTTTAGCTGCCGCATCACACTGTTGGCTCATGTTCAACTTGTGGTCTACTAGGACTCCTAGATCCCTTTCGCACGTAGTCTCATTCAGCCAGGTCTCTCCCATCCTATATTTATGCATTTCATTTTTCCGCCCTAAATGCAGTACTTTACATTTCTCCGTATTGAATTTCATTTTGTTAGCTTTGGCCCAGCTCTCCAGTCTATCCAGGTCATTATGAATTTTGATCCTGTCCTCTAGGGTATTAGCTACTCCTCCCAATTTGGTGTCATCTGCAAATTTGATAAGTATGCCCCTAATTCCCTCATCTAAGTCATTGATAAAGATGTTGAATAGCACTGGGCCCAGGACAGAACCCTGTGGCACCCCACTGGTCACATCTTTCCAAGACGAAGAGGAGCCACTACTGAGCACCCTTTGGGTTCGGCCCGTCAACCAATTACAAATCCATTGAACAGTTAACTTGTCTAGCCCACATTTTACAAGCTTGTTTGCAAGAATGTCATGAGGAACCTTGTCAAAGGCCTTACTGAAATCAAGGTATGCAATGTCCACAGCATTCCCTTCATCTACCAAGCTGGTAACTTTATCAAAAAAAGAGATCAGATTAGTCTGGCATGACTTGTTTCTCTGAAACCCATGTTGACTTTTTGTGATTATGGCATTGCTTTCTAAATGTTCACAGACTCTCTGTTTAATGATCTGTTCTAGAATCTTCCCTGGTATTGATGTCAGACTAACTGGACGATAATTGTTGGGATCCTCTTTTTTCCCCTTTTTGAAGATGGGAACAACGTTTGCCCTCCTCCAGTCTGCTGGGACTTCTCCTGTTCTCCAGGAGTTCTCAAAGATTTTTTATTGCCAATGGCTCTGAGATTATATTTGCCAGCTCTTTTAATACTCTTGGATGTAGTTCATCTGGTCCTGGAGATTTAAATTCATATAGATTAAGAAGGTATTCCTGTACTACCTCTTTACTTATTTTGAGCTGGATTTCCCCTATTGTGTCCTCTGTTCCATTCTCCTCAGGTTGGTCCTCCTTTTCCTTTTCTGAAAACACTGAGGCAAAGAAGGTGTTGAGTAATTCTGCCTTTTCTCTGTCCCCTGTTAGCATTTTGCCATCTTCTCCACGTAGCGGGCCTATCATGTCCTTCTTCCTCCTTTTGCTGCGGACATACCCAAAAAAACCCTTTTTATTGTTCTTAACCTCCCTAGCAAGCCTGAGCTCATTCTGCGCTTTAGCTTTTCTGACTTTACTCCTACACGTGTTCGCTATCTGTTTGAATTCTTCTTTGGTGATTTCCCCCCTTTTCCATTTCCTATACATGTTCCGTTTAAAACTTAGCTCCATTGAAAGTTCTTTAGTCATCCATCCTGGTTTCTTGATGTAGGATACTACTTTAGTCAGAAAAAATGAAGCCCACTGATATAGGATGGGTGACACCTGGCTTGACAACAGTACATGTGAAAGGAATCTAGGAGTCTTAGTAGACCACAAGCTGAACATGAATGATCAGTGTGATGTGGCAGCTAAAAAAAACCAGTATGATGTGATTCTAGGCTGCATCAATAGGAGTATACCATCTATATCAAGGGAAGTAATAGTACCACTCTATTCTGCTTTGGTCAGACCTTGAATACTGTGTTCAGTTCTGGGCACCACAATTTAAGAAGGATATTGAGAAGCTGGAATGTGTCCAGAGGAGGGCAACCAAAATGGTGAAAGGAACTCATGCCTTATGAGGAGCGGTTTAGTGAGCTGGGTATGTTTAGCCTGAAGAAGAGAAGATTAAGAGGTGACAAGATAGCCATGTTTAAATACTTGAAGGGATGTCATATTGGAAAAGGGGCAAGCTTGTTTTCTGCTGCTCCAGAGACTAGGACACAGAACAATGGGTTCAAACTACAAGAAAAGAGATCCCACCTAAACATTAGGAAGAACTTCCTGATGGTAAGAGCTGTTCAGCAGTGGAATATGCTGCCTCAGAGTGTGGTAGAGTCTCCTTCCTTGGAGGTTTTTAAACAGTGGCTGGATGGCCATCTGTTGAGTGCTTTGATTGTGTATTGCTGCATGGCAGGGGGTTGGACTGGAGGGCCCTTGTGGTTGCTTCCAACTCTGTGATTCTGTGAATCAAAGATACTGTCCCCTTCATCTGAAAGGGATTTCACATACCAGCCACAGCAGAGGCAGCCAGTGCAGGAGCAGTGAGGGCAGAGGAGGCTGTCAGTCATGGAAGAGGCATCCAGGGCAGTGAGGGAACAGCAGAGAGGAGTGGAAGGAAGAGGGTTAATCTAGCCCAGCCAGGATCAAATGTTGGTCTTCATAGACCAGAACAAAGAGAACTGGGCTGGTCTCATCAAGGCTGGGGGAAAGAGGATGAGGAGACGCAGATGGGGACCTAGGGAGCTGGGTAAGCAACGAGTTTGTAGAAGAGGCAAGAGGAGGAAGTGGCAGCTACTCAAGATGGCCAATATTTCATGGATGTACTAGGCAAAGGGATCAAACAACCCAGAGACTGAGCACAGAACTCTGGGACAAGCTGTTATTAAGAAGGGTAATTCTGGGGGAAGGAAGTTAAGATGGGTGACTTCAGGGGACACAATGTTTTGGTAATACCCATTTCCTTTTAGTCCAGCAGAACACTTGATAGATGTACTAGAGCAAATAACAACTGGGTGACACTGGTAGAGGAGATCTTAGAGATAATGGCAGTTGCACCATAGCTAATGCTTGTTAGTACTGTGCAGAGGGAGGCATGGTAAACCACCTTCTGAAGACCTTTTACCAAAAAAAAAAAAAAAATTATCATGAGACAATCCAAAATGAAACAAGAGTTAGTGATAGGATGCACACAATGAGATAATAGGGCAGAGCAAATGACACAATGACACAACTGGACTCAAACAGAAATGAATTCAAGCTGCAAAAGGAAAGTTCAAAGGGGGGGAGGAGCCAAGCTTCCATGGCGTAGGAAGAAATTCCCAGGACGGGTGCTCAAGGTAATGGAATTAAATGAATATTTTCCCCTCAAAAAGGCATGAGGAGAGCTCTTGAGAGAAGATTTATGGCTGTGAATTACTAAGGAATGTTAATAGAAGGGAAAACCACAGATCAAAGAAGCCTAAAGTAAACAGATAGTTACTTTCAGTTTTGTCCGATCTTGATCTTGGAACTGTCTCCAAAATAATTAAAAAGAACACTTGGTTAATAAATCACTAAGGTTGGAGAAAGCAACAAACAATTGTAGCCAAATGAAAAAGGATGATTTAACAGAGGAAGAAATATTTGATCTAACTGGAGAATAAGTGGAAAGCTTTAAAAAAAATAAGTGGTGGAGGAAGGAGGGGCCATTAACAGAAGGGAAGAAATGAAAGTTTGGAGTGTTTTGATTATCTTATGTTTTAAAAAATAAGCAATACAGCAGGAAAAAGCTGGTTGAGACCACAAGTATTAAGTAAACCATCAGATAGATCGCACAAGAGATTGGAGAGATTGGAGAGGAGATTTCTGGAAGTACAGAATAACAAGGGTGAACCAGAAGGACAAAAGATAGAAAAAGAAATTAGCCCTCCATTAGGTGCCTCAGCCTTAAATCCCCCATCCCCAAAAGGGAGGGAAAGAAGGGGAGAAAGCACAGAGGATATTAAAACTCATATGGATTCTCTCTTTACAAAAATGATGACAGAATTTAGAGAAGATAAAAAGAGAATGTTTTCAGAGTTTGCAAGCATAAGAGAAGAAATGCAGAAGGAGAGGAAAAGATCTGAAGAAAGATTTGTGGAAATGAGTACAAAAATAAAAGGAATACAAGGAGATATTCTTAATATAGTAAAAGAGAACAAAGAAATAATTAAAACCCAAACAATTCAAGGCAGTCAGATCCAGGACAATATGAAGAAAATCACAGATATGGAAAAAAACTGATATACATGCAAGATTATCAATGCAGGAATAACTTCAGAATAAGGTTCCTGCCAGAATCTGTGGGGAAAGATCAAGGATCTAACCTGAAATCTGAAGTGTTGAAATGGCTACAGCAAGTGACCCCAGCTATGAAATGTAGGGAAGAGGACATTGAGCGGATCCATAGAGAACTGACAGGAAGGAGAAGTATTTTGCCAAGAGATGTTATTGCCAGAGTTATTAATTACAATACCAAGAAGGAACTGATGAGAACAGTCAAGAAATATCCAGAGAGACTGAAGTATGGAGATGTAAGGGTGGAATTATATAATGACTATTGTCCACAAATAGTAATCTGGAGAAAATCGATGAAGCCTTGTATTGCTACTCTTTTGAAAGCTGGTATAAAATATGCTTGGGGATATCCAGTGTTTTTGAAATTTGAATGGGCAGGAAAAAGATATTGAATGGAAACACCAGAAGAAGGACTGCAATTGTTGGAGGAGTTGGGAGTACATAAGAAGGAGTATGGAGCTGATGGAGGAGCGAATAGTGGAGGAGGAAAAGTTTAGACAGATGAAGAAAGCAGAAGGAAGAAGAAGGAAAAAATTACAGGGGAAAAAAAGAGGGGAAATGTTTTTATTTTTTATTTTTATGAGCACTCAGGGGAAGGGAGTTGTTCTGGGCCATTGGATGATCTCTTCGCCTCTCCTCACCTGGAAGACCTGGGGGGTCATGAGCAAGGCAATTTGCCTTGGGAAGACAAGGTGGGGAGGTAAAGAAGGGAAAGGGGGAGGGGGGAAGGGAATGGGGAAGAATTGGGAAGGGGTGGGTATGGGGAAGGGAGGTCACTTTTTGGAGCCAGAAAATCTTATAGAAAATGTAATAAGGAATCTAATGGTTAATAAATTAAAGATATCAACCTTAAATGTTCATGGCCTTGGCACGGTAATAAAATGAAAAAGGATTGAAGCATTATTGAAGAAGGATCAAGCAGATATAATATTTTTGCAAGAGACACATCAAAAAAGAGAAGGAGTAAATGAATTGAAATTGAATTGGGTAAGAGCTTATGAAAAAGCATATGGGAATTCAAAAGCTAGAGGGGTGGCAATATTAACAGCAAAAAATGTAATTTTGTCATTAAAAAGGTGAAAAAAGAAGATGAAAATGGTAGATATATTATAATGCAAGGTGAAATGGTAAATGGTAAGAAGATGGTAAGAAGAAGATAAATATTTTCTAATGAATGTATATGCTCCAAATGAAAAACAAGAGGAATTTTATGAGAAAGTATTTAAAGAAATGGAGAATATGCAAGAACAAAATATTGTTGTAGCAGGAGATTTTAATATGCAAATGGAAAGAATAAAATATAAATCAAATGATTAATTTAGGGATAAATATGATAATATTACAAAGTTAAATAAAATATTAAAAAGAAAGGGGTTGAAAGATGTGTAGAGATTGGTAAAGGGAGATGAAAGGAAATAGGAAATCAATTCAAGAATTGATTATATTTTTGTATCAAAACATTTGATTGATAAAATCATAAATTCAGAGATAGAAAATATAAAAGTAACAGACCATGCCTTGGTCAATGTGGAGATTATAATGAAGAGAGATTATGAACAGGTGAAAAGGTGGAGGTTGAATACAAAGATTTTAAATTACAGAGAAATAGTAGAAAAAATTGAGCACGAATGGCAAGAATTATGGGATTTAAATGATAAAGAAATATCAAAAGGAATTTTGTGGGATACTATGAAAACTGTGACAAGGGGGATATGCATAAAAGAAACCTTTAACTTAAAAAAAGGCAAGAAGAAAGAAAAGGGAAATTAGAAAGGGAAATAGAATTATTGGAATATATATATATATATATATATATAAAACAAGGAAAAACAAACTTATATTGAGTTACGAGCAAAGAGGGAGGAATTGGATAAAATGGAAGTAGATGAAGTACAGGAAAATTTAATTCATTTAAGAAAGGAGTATTTTGAATTTAGTAATAAAAATTCAAAAATGTTGGCTAGATCCACACAGAAGAAGAAAATGGAAAATATGATAAATGGGATTAGAGATAAAACAGGTAAAATGTGTAGAACAATGAAGGAAAAATTAACAATTTTTGAGGAGTTTCATAAAGACCTTACCAGTCAGGGAATAAATCAGTGGAACAAATAGAAAAATATGTAGGGGAAAATTGGAAGATTAAAATAGAAGAGGTAGATAGGGATTTATTAGAAAAACCAATTACAAAAATGGAAGTAGAGGAAGCAATAAACAATTTAAAAAGTGGGAAAGCTCCAGGAATGGATGGGTTAGGACCAGATTATTATAAAGTATTTAAAAAGACGTTGATACCTAAATTATTAGAATATATAATAATATAATAATGGGAGACAAAGTCCCTCTATCATGGCAACAATCATTGATAACATTGATACCAAAGCCAGATAAGGATTTGTTGGACCCTGGATCATACAGGCCTATATCATTGATAAATCAAGATGCAAAGTTATTATCAGTAATAATGGCAAAGAGAATGAATAGTTGTATGTATAAATATATATTAAAGGACCGATGTGGATTTGCGAAAGGAAGACAAATGTCAACTTTAATAGGAAGGGTATTAAACAAAATACATATAATTGGCAAAAGAAAAGTAAAAGCATTAGATATATTTAAAGCATTTGACTGTGTGGAGTGGCCAACATTAAAAATAATATTGAAGGAATCTGGAATGGGGAAGAGGTTTAGAGAATTAATAGATCAATTGTATTCCCATAACACAGCTATAGTGATGGTTAATGATGGAATAACAAGAGAAATAAAAATAACGAGAGGAACAAGACAAGGTTGCCCACTTTCTCCAATATGGTTTGCAATGGTAATAGAAATTCTAGTAAATGTGAGAGGAAATGATAATAGTATAGAAGGAATTGGAGTAGAAACAAAACATAAGATAAGCTTGTTTGCTGACGATACATTGCTAACAATTAAGGAACTGATTAACGGAATAGAAAAAATTAAAGAACATTTAGAAGTATTTGGGGAGATGACAGGCTTACAGATTAATTGGAACAAATCAGATATGATGTTGTTTAACTATACTAAGGAAGAAGAAAATATATTTGTAAAAGAGAAAAAATTAGAAGTAAGATTAAAAAGTAATATTATGTATTTAGGAATAAACATTACAAAAGATTTAAAAGAACTAGAAGAGAAAAATATTATGGTATTAAGGAAAGAAATGGAAAAGAAGTTGGAAGAATATAAAAATATTCAACTATCATGGTTTGGAAGAGTAGCTTTAGTTAAAATGAAAATATTACCTAAACTAATTTTTTTGTTTAGAATGTTACCAATAAAAATATCAGAAGTAGAACTGGAAAAATGGCAAAATATGTTGAATAAATATTGTAATGGAGGGAAAAGGACAAGATTAAATAAATTATTTTGGTATATATCACAGAAGGAGGGAGGACTTGGTCTTCCCAAAATAAAAGGATATTATGAAGCTAATCAATTGAGGTATGTTATAGAAGGAATTGTTGGACAGGGGGATTTAGCTTGGTTAGAGACAGAAACAGGGAGAATAGAAAAGAGAATATGGAACATATTTTTTGATAATTTTACAAAAAAGGAAATTAAAGGAATTGAGAACCCATTTCTGCAAAATATATGGGAAATATGGAATAAATATAAGAGAGAATTTTTGCCTATTGATTCAGTATTAACACCGGTTATAATGCGGGGGGAAATTCCCAAATAATTTGAAGGAAAAAATGGGAAAGGAATTAAAGAAAAGAGGACTAGACAAAATAGAGGGATGGATGAATAAGAATATAAGAGAGAAATTATGTGGAATGAAAATTTCATGGTTTAATTTTATACAGTTAGAACAATGGATTAAAAATTGGGAAAAGAATCATAAAGAAACAAGGGAATTTACAAAATTTGAAAATTTGGTGAAAAAAGGTGAAAAGAGGGATGATAATGAAAGTGTCGAAGGTATTACAAGTGAATTATATAAAATATTGATAAAAATAAGGATAAAAAAGAAAAAGGTAATATCTAAGGAGAATATGGGAGGAAGATTTGAAACAAAATATTCGAGATCATGAATGGGATAAGATATGGAAACAAAGACATCTAAAAAATATGTCGATACAGATAAAAGAAAATTATTATAAAATAATATGGAGATGGTATTTGACACCAGCAAGATTGCATAATATAGACAAGAATAACTCTAAATATTGTTAGAGAGGTTGTCAAGAAATAGGTACATATATGCATATGTGGTGGAATTGTAAATTTGTACAGCAGTTTTGGGAAATGGTTTTCATAGAAATAGAGAATATTCTGAATAAAAATATAGAAAGGAAACCGAGTATAGCATTGATGTCAATTTATAATGGAGAGAATGGGAATCAAGCAGAAAAGGATTTAATAACAAATTTATTAACGGCAGCAAGATTAATTATAGCAAGACATTGGAAAATGCAAATAAATGTACAAGTGCAGGAGTGGTATAAAGATGTTTGGAAGATGGCAATAAATGATAAGTTAACATGTAGAATTAAAGTAAGAAGAGGAGGTTGGAAAGAAAGTGATTTTGATAAAATTTGGAAAGTATTTGTTAAAAAAAGTATTACAGACAAAAGATGGGAGGTTACCTCCACGAGAAGAAATGAGATTCTGGAAAGATTAGGTAAGGGATAATGGCTCCGGTGAAGGGGAGCACTGAGGTGGAGGGGGTAGGGGAATTAATATTTTTTAATAGAATTATAGTAAAGAATTATGTTAACCTGTGAAATTAGTTAATAGAAAAATTGTGATGTTTATGGTAATTTTATGTGTTATACTAACTAAGTATCGATTAGATAATATAATGTATGATTATAAAATTAATAAAAATATATTTTTAAAAAAGGAAAGTTCAAAGCTACACAACAAAAATTATAGGAACATAGAATGTAAGAAGTATAAACCAAGGTTAGCTAGACATAGTAAAACAAGAAACAGAACACATAAACATTGCAATACTTGGGGTGAGCAAGCTAAAATGGACAGGAATGGGACATTTTAAGTCACATAATTACACAGTGTTCTACTCAGGAAATGAAAACTTACAAAGAAATGGAGTGGCATTTATAGTGAGGAAAGATATATAGCAAAAGTAGTCAAAGGATATAACACAAAGTCTGACCAGATGATGTAAATAAGAATTCAGGGAAAACCCATCAACATACCGTATGTTCCAGCATATAAGACTACTTTTTAACCCTTGAAAATCTCCTCAAAAGTTGGGGGTCGGCTTATACGCCGGGTATATGGAAATCAACCCAGCCAGCCATCCCTATGCCTTTCTTGAACCCGGGATGGGGCTGCCCGCAAGGTTGGGAAAAGGCGGAGCGGTGGCTGGCTGGGGGGAAGAGAGTCTTGCCAGCCAAACCTCTGTGCCTTCCCAACTTGCGAGGAGCCCATCACGAGTTGGGAAAGTGCAGAGGTTTGGCTGGCAAGGGTCTGCCCAGCCAGCCAGCCAAAGCACCGTGTTTCCCCTGCTTTGTCAGGAGAAACACGGAGCTTTGGCTGGCTGGCTGGGCAGACCCTTGCCAGCCAAACCTCAGCACTCTCTCCAACTTATGATGGGCTCCTTGCAAGCCTTGGCTGGCTGGCTAGGGAGACATTGCCAGCCAGCCACTCCTCCGTGGTGGCTAGGAAGCTTCCTAGCCAGCTCCTGTCCTTCTCCAGTCTGAGATGGAGCTGCTAGCCCCTTCTCAGACTGGGAAGGACAGGAGCTGGCTAGGAAGCTTCCCCCCCAGCCAGCCACGCCTCCGAGCTGGCTAGGAAGCTTCTGAGCTGGCTAGGAAGCTTCCTAGCCCCCTCCTGTCCATCCCTAGTCTGAGATGGGGCTGGCAGCCCCATCTCAGACTGGAGAAGGATGGGAGCTTGCTAAGAAGCTTCCCCCCCCCGCCAGCCAGCCACCCCTCTGAAATGGCTAGGAAGCTTCCTAGACACCTCTCATCCTTCCCCACCCCAAGATGGGGCTGGCAGCCACATCTCGGACTGGAGAATGATGGGAGCCGGCTAGGAATTCCCCCTCCCAGCCAGCCACCCCTCTGTTGTGGCTATGAGCTGGCAGCCCCATCTCAGACTGGGGAAGGATGGGAGCTGGCTAGGAAGCTTCCCCCCTACCATCCACCCACCCCTCCGAGCTGGCTAGGAAGCTTCCTAGCCACCTCCCATCCTTCCCCAGTTTGAGATGGGGCTGGCAGCCCCATCTCGGACTGGAGAAGGATGGGAGCTTGCTAAGAAGCTTTCCCCCCAGCCAGCCACCCCTCCGAGGTGGCTAGGAAGCTTCCTTAGCCAGCTCTCATCCTTACGCAGTTCGAGATGGGGCTGGCAGCCCTATCTCTGACTGGAGAAGAATGGGAGCTGGCTAAGAAGCTTCCCCGCCCCCAGCCAGCCACCTCTCATCCTTCCCCAGTCCAAGATGGGGCTGCCCAGTCGTCTTATATGCCGGAAAATACGATGACTATAATCCATGTCTATGCACCAACCACAGAGGCAAAAGAAAAAGAAATTGAAATCTTCTATTCTTGAGTTCAGGAAGAAATTAATGACACACCAAAACAGGACATTGTGATTAGAACAGAAAAGTAGGAAGCAGAGCAGAGTCAAAGATAATAGGAGAATTTGGCCTAGGATCAAGAAATGAAGCAGGAGAGTGAATGATGGATTTCTTGAAGGCCAACAGTCTGTTCATTGCAAACACATTCTTCAGGCAACCAAAGAAACTACTATATACACGGACATCATCAGATGGCTAATACAAAAATTAGACAGACTACATAATTGGAAGCAGAAGATGGAGAAGCCCCATTCTCTCTGCAAAAACACGACCAGGAGCAGATTGTGGCACAGATCATGAACTATTAATATAATACAAATAGAGTAAAGCTGAAGAACACTAACCAAATCATCATGCTGAAATATAACCTGAAGAACATCCCTGCAGAGTTTAAAAATAATAGAAAAAGAGATTTGCACAGCTAAGCTTAATTTACAAGGAACCAGAGGAGCTATGGCCTGAAGCCAGGTCATGGAGGATTGCAGAAAGACACTATCTTTCACAAAAAAGAAAGAGAAACCTCAATGACAAATCACCTCAAACAGTAAAGGGCAGATAAGAAGCAAATGGTGACAGAAATACAGCCAGAACCCAGAATGCTGTTCAGTGACTAGGATGAAAGGACAAAGAGAACTGCTTCAATAATCAATGCAGAGAAATAGAAGACAACAACAAAAAAGGAAGAACAAGAGACCTCTTCCACAAGATCTGAGAAATCAAAGGGAAATTTAATCCATGTGTGGGGATCCTCTGCAATCAGCAGGGGAACACAATACTAGACCAAGATAAAATAAAAAGAAGATGGAAACAATATATGGAAGAACTATATAAAATAGTTGAATGATGAAAGATTCAGTTGAAGATGAGTCATATATAGATGAACCTCGAGTTTTAGAAAGCCAAGTGAAAGCTACACTAAGAGCACTGGGGAGGAATAAATCAACAGAAGTAGATGACATACCAGTAGAACTGCTACAGAGATAGAATCCACTCTAGTTCTAACTAAAATCTGCCAATAAATATGGAAAACAAAACACTGGTACACAGACTGGAAACTCTCACTATACATTCCAATCCCTCAGAAACAGGACACAAGAGATTGCAGTAACCACATAACCATTTAATTAATCTCCCATGGAAGTAAAGTCATGCTCAAAATTCTACAGCAAAGACTTCTACCATATATGGAGTGAGAAATGCCAGATGTTCAAGCTGGGTTCAGGAAAGGAAGAGGCACTACGGATCATATTGCAAACATACATTGGATGATGGGGCACACCAAATAATTAGAATAAAATTAGCATGTGCTTCATGGATTACAGAAAAGTGTTTGATTGTATAGACCATGAAATGGATATGCCACAACATTTGATTGTCCTGATGTATAACCTGTACTCAGGACAAGAGGCTACAGTTAGAGCACAGAGAAACAGAATGATTTCTAATCAGAAAGAGGGTCAGGCAAGGCTACATTCTATCCCAGCTTGTGGGTGCAATTAGCTAACACACATTGGAAACCACTTAATGTGGTGTAGATGTGTAAATTGCTATTGCTTAACAATTTGTAAACTGCTCTGAGAGCCTTTGTAGCTGAAAAGCGGGATATAAATACCAAAAATAAATAAAAATAAATTCTATCATACAACTTGTTCAACTTGTATGTTGACAATATCATACACAAGGCAAGATTAGATTTGGAGGAAGGAGGTATGAAAATTGGAGGAAGGAACATCAACAATTTAAGATATGCAGATGACACCATATTACTACTAAAAGTAAATAGCAAAGACTTGGGGCAATTAACGAAGAAAGCAAGGAGGAAAGTGCTAAGGCAGGTTTAATGCTGAACATTAAGAAAAGAAAAAAAATGACCATGGATGATTTCCATAACTTTGAAGTAGACAATGAGGTAATTGAAATAGTTCAAGATTTTCCATGCCTTAGCTGTCATTAGTAAGAATGGAGACTGAAGTCAAGAAATCAGGAGAAGACTAGGACTTGGAAGGGCAGCTATGAAAGAACTAGACAAGATCTTGAGGTGCAAAGATACTTCACTGATTACTAAAGTTAGGACTGTCCATTCCATTGTATTTCCCATCACTATGAGAGCTGGATGGTGAAGAAAGCTGATAGCAAGAAAATCAACTCATTTGAAATGTAGTGTTGGAGAAGAGTTTTGCAGATACCATAGACTGCTAGAAAGACCAATAAATGGGTCCTAGAACAAATCAAGCCTGAACTGTCCCTAGAAGCCAAAATGACTGAACTGATGCTATCATACTTTGGTCATATCATGAGAATTTATGACTAACTAGAAATGACAATAATGCTAGGAAAGGTAGATGGCAGCAGGAAAAGAGGAAGACCACATTACAGATGGATAGACTCCAGCAAGGAAGCCACGGACATGAGTCTGCAAGACCTGAACAGGGCTGTTGAGGATAATGTGTGGGGCTGCCTTTGTAAATAGTTCAGAAACTCCACCCTACATACCGAGTCACAAGGCATGTTAAATGTATGGTATAGAAGGGAGAAATATCACTTGCTGTGTCAGACATCTTTAGTACTTGTAAAAGTGCCTTTGTCAAAAAAAAAAGTGCATAATTATGGTCTGGTTTGATCCTGGATTAGCCTCTACAATAGGGATCAGGAAAGTATGGCCACATGTAGACCTCAGTTATTTTTCTCATTCCAGGGGCCAAACAGTTTTGGAGGGAAAATGCTCCTAAATAATACCTTCACTGTGTAGGAGACAATTGCACCACATTTGGGGACACAGCCTTATGATTCTTTAAAAATAAATAGCAGTATATAATATTTAATATACAGTCGTCCCTTCACATTCACGGGGGTTACGTTCCATGGACCCCCGCAAATGTGAAAAATCCGCAAATAACGACTGCCCTCCCCTCCTCCACCATAGCGACCATGGGGCCTCCGGAGGCCCCATACTCGCTTTCCCCAGCCTCCCCACTCCCTTCCTAGGCCTTCCCGGGGCCTCCGGAGACCCTCCCGAGGCCCCGTGGATGCCTCCCCAGCCCTCCCCCTCCCTCCCAAGCCCTCAACGGGGCCTCCGGAGAGTCTCCGGAGGCCCCACGGAGGCCTCCCCAGCCCTCCCCACTCCCCCCAAGGACTTCGCGGGGCCCGGCGGAGGCCTCCATGGCCCTCACCCCTCCATCCCAAGGCTTTCACGGGGCCCCGCAGAGGCCTCCCCGGCCCTACCCCCTACCTCCCCGGCCTTCGTGGCGCCTAGCAAGGCCCCGCGGAGGCCTCTCCCGGCCCTCCCCTCTCCCTCCCTGGGCCTTTGTGGGGCCTAGCCAGGCCCCGTGGAGGCCTCTCCCAGAACTCCCCCCTCCCTCCCCGGGCCTCCCCCCTCCCTCCCTGGGCCTTCGTGCGGCCTAGCAAGGCTCCGCGGAGGCCTCTCCTGGCCCTCCCCCTCCCTCCCCAGGCCTTCGTGGGGCCTAGCAAGGCCCCACAGAGACCTCTCCCGGCCCTACCCCTCCCTCCCCGGGCCTCCCCCTCCCTCCCAGGCCTTCATGGGGCCTTTGGAGATGGTCTGGAGGCCCCAGGGAGGCCTCTCCCAGCCCTCCCCCTCTCTCCCCAGGCCTTCATGGGGCCTAGAAAGGCCCCCCGGAGGCCTCTCCCGGTCCTCCTCCCTCCCTCCCCGGGCCTTCATGGGGCCTAGCCAGGCCCTGCGGAGGCCTCTCCCGGCCCTCCCCCTCCCTCCCTGGGCCTTTGTGGGGCCTAGCCAGGCCCTGCGGAGGCCTCTCCCAGCCCTCCCCCCTCCCTCCCCGGGCCTTCGTGGTTCCTAGCAAGGCCCTGTGGAGGCCTCCCCGTCACACCCCCTCCCTCCCTGGGCTTTCGTGGGGCCTAGCCAGGCCCTGCGGAGGCCTCTCCTGGCCCTCCCCCTCCCTCCCCGGGCCTTCGTGGGGCCTAGCAAGGCCCCGTGGAGGCCTCTCCCAGCCCTCCCCCTCCCTCCTAGGCCTTCATGGGGCCTCCGGAGCATCTCCGGAGGCCCCATGGAGGCCTCCCCAGCCCTCCCCCAGGCCTTCATGGGGCCTCCGGAGCATCTCCGGAGGCCCCATGGAGGCCTCTCCCGGCCCTCACCCCTCCCTCCCCGGGCCTTCATGGGGCCTAGCCAGGCCCCACGGAGGCCTCTTCTGGCCCTCACCCCTCCCTCCCCGGGCCTTCGTGGGGCCTCCAGAGCGTCTCCGGAGGCCCCATTGAGACCTCCCAAGCCCTCACCCAGGCCTTCATGGGGCCTCCGGAGCATCTCTGGAGGTCCCATGGAGGCTTCCCCGGCCCTCCCCGCTCTTTCCCAGGCCTTTATGTGGCCTCTGGAGCATCTCCGGAGGCCCCATGATTGCCTCCCCAGCCCTTCCCACCCCCTCCCCGGGCCTTCATGGGGCCTCTGGAGCATCTCCGGGGGCCCCGTGAAGGCCTCTCCGGCCCTTCCCCCTCCTTCCCAAGGCCTTCACGGGGCCTCCGGAGGGTCTCCGAAGGCCCCGCGGAGGTCTCCCCAGCCCTTCCCCCTCCCTTCCAGGGCTTTTCGGGGCCTCCAGAGGGTCTCTGAAGGCCCCGTGGAGGTCTCCCCGGCCCTCCCCGCTCCCTCCCAGGGCTTTCACGGGGCCTCCGGAGCATCTCCGGAGGCCCCATGGAGGCCTCCCCAGCCCTCACCCAGGCCTTCATGGGGCCTCCGGAGCATCTCCGGAGGCCCCATGGAGGCCTCTCCCGGCCCTCACCCCTCCCTCCCCGGGCCTTCATGGGGCCTAGCCAGGCCCCACGGAGGCCTCTTCTGGCCCTCACCCCTCCCTCCCCGGGCCTTCGTGGGGCCTCCAGAGCGTCTCCGGAGGCCCCATTGAGACCTCCCAAGCCCTCACCCAGGCCTTCATGGGGCCTCCGGAGCATCTCCGGAGGTCCCATGGAGGCTTCCCCGGCCCTCCCCGCTCTTTCCCAGGCCTTTATGTGGCCTCTGGAGCATCTCCGGAGGCCCCATGATTGCCTCCCCAGCCCTTCCCACCCCCTCCCCGGGCCTTCATGGGGCCTCTGGAGCATCTCCGGGGGCCCCGTGAAGGCCTCTCCGGCCCTTCCCCCTCCTTCCCAAGGCCTTCACGGGGCCTCCGGAGGGTCTCCGAAGGCCCCGCGGAGGTCTCCCCAGCCCTTCCCCCTCCCTTCCAGGGCCTTTGCGGGGCCTCCAGAGGGTCTCTGAAGGCCCCGTGGAGGTCTCCCCGGCCCTCCCCGCTCCCTCCCAGGGCTTTCACGGGGCCTCCGGAGGCCCCGTGTTGTGGTTTTGGGGGGGGCGGGGGGGCCCTCCCAAAACCGCAAATATCAAAACCGCGAATGTCAAGTTCGCGAATGTGGAGGGGAGACTGTATACTATATGCTAACACCATGTTTCACTGAGGATATTTGGCAATTGTGTTTACAGGTACGGCATATTTTCGACCAGATGCAAATAAAAAAGACATTGTAGGTGTCATGTATCCAGGGCTTCTGTGTTGTGCAGTGTCACTATCCACTCAGCTGCTTATCCTTCCAACTGTGGGGCAATGCACTGGATAAACACTGCATCATCTGAGAATGTCATACCCCATTCTTCTATGAACCCTCCCACCTGCATCAGGAAAAATGGCAGTCTCTCTGGATCTCCATTGAAACTCACCACCAACTTCCAATTCCCCACCAGTACTCCCCTGGAGCAGCTCCCACCAGTACTCCCCCTGGAACAGGTAGCTGATTTCCACCTGGCAGTCCCACCTGAACCACCTGAGTGACTAGTGGTGCTAGAAGAGCTGATGGCAGAGCATTCAGTCATCCTCATCCCTCAGCTTGCCTTTCCAGCATCAGCAGCCACACTTGGGCCTTCAACACTTCTGTTCATTCTCCCGCCTGAAATTTTCCAGCTCCACTTCCCTGGTCTTTGGCTGGACATCCTCTCTCCAGCTTCAAGTCTAGGTCCCCCATGACCCTCTAAGCTCAGCGTGTTCCACTGTTGAAGTAACTGGTCAGGGACTGAGCCTGATGTGGCACCTCATGCTGTGGCATTCCCAAATCAGACTCTCCTGTGGTCTGCTCCTCCACCGCCAACAGGGCTCTCCATGTTGCTGCTTCCCTGAGAGTCCTCTCCCTCAGGGCTATCTCCTCCAAGCCCCCTTCATCCAGGAGGGAAGTACTTCTCTCTTCACCAGACATAGTTGCTGTTGTTAGAGGTGCTTGTAAATGAGTCTTAGCAAACTGTCAGGTATCAGTGTTCCTAAATGCATAGAGCACAAGCTTCAGGTTTCATCAGAAAGCTTTATTGCCAGAAATCCAGGAAGCATACCATATGAAGTCATTGCTGAGACTGAGAATCTAATGGTTACTATCTAAGTTAAAAAGCATTTTATAATCAACAAAATCTGTTGGACTGCAAAACTATCGGTTATCCATCATCCACTGACACAGGCATTGCTTATATCAAAAGTTAACATTTTCCAAGCATCTCTAGGCTTGAAACTAGAACCATTAATTGCAGATGCCTTGTTATCTGCTTTACCAAGCAAAGCCCAGATTTCACCCCTACACAATCTGCTATGCACACTCTACATCAAAGCCCCAGGAAAACTAATGACTATGGCAGAAGCAAAAGCAAATGAAACTGACCCAGACAGTAGGGCTAGGTTATGGCTAAAGGAAGTGAAAAAGCAAAGGAAGTAGTAGAAACATAGAATTGTAGAGTTGGAAGATACCACGAGGGCCATCCAGTCCAACCCCCTGCCATGCAGTAAATTACGATCAAAGCATCCCTGACAAATGGCCATCCAGCCTCTGTTTAAAGACCTCCAAGGAAGGAGACCCCATCACGTTCCGAGGGAGTGTGTTCCACTGCCAAACAGCTCTCACTGTCAGAAAGTTCCTCCTAATGTTGAGGTGGAATCTCTGTTCCTGGAGCTTGCATCCATTGCTCCATGTTCTAGTCTCTGGAGCAGCAGAAAACAAGTGCTCCATCTTCAATGTGACACCCCTTCAAATACTTAAACTGGGTGGGAAGACATTGGCTTAATTTTCAACAACTAAATCAAGTTGGTTTGTAGATCAGCAAAGTAAGGAGGAAAGTTTTTTGGAGATTAAAGTCTCAATTTATTTTAAAATTCATTGACTGTGGACTGTTGCTGCACCAGTAACTGTCTTATGTGACTGAAATTTAAGCAGGTTCCTAAACTCTAAATTTGAAAGAGCACACTTAAAAGCAAGTGGGTGGATGATCGTGGGGGAAGGAGAGCAGAAAGACAAAGTGTGTGAGAAAGTGAGAGCTCTTGAGAAATCTGCTCAGGGACAGATTCTCATCTCTGTTTGGGAAGGCAAAAAGCTGTATTATGTTAATACCAGTTCTAACTGTCAGGCAATAAACAGCACCCCCCAAGCTGAATGAATGTCAGCAACTCTGGAACCCACCTGAAACACTGTCATTCATCTGTATATATTAAAAATGCATTAAAGCTTTGTTTTGTTACTGTCATGGTACATAAATATATAAAGTTAAAAATATGTAAGTGAAGAGACAGAAATTTGCTTTATATCTGCAAGCCTGATCAGAATGATGTGAGCAAATATCTTTCAGAAACCCTTCTTAAAGGTACAACTAGATTCCTTCCCCTCCATTTTTGCCTTTTATGCTGTGTTAGACTAACAGCATAAAAAATCTGAAAACTCTTTCAGAAATGTGAAACAGCCTACTTCCTGTCTGTCTTAAAACTGTGTAACTGTGTGTGTTTTTCACTCAATAATCCATATTGTATACCATGTTGCAATTATGTACATTAACTTGCTGTTCTGTAAAGACTCCACTGCATCTGCCTGCTTCTGAAATGGAGGACAGACTTTCCAAGACCTGGAATTGCATATAAGTGAGACTATTATACCCTAGAGACACACAATAATGAGATAAAAGCTGAAACAGATAAATCCTCTGCATTGCATAGGGGGGAAAATGTCACAGTACCTTTACAAAAGAGAGAAGTAATCTTTCCCCCACCACAGTGAGAGGTCTTTTCAGTAATGTGAGGCATCCAGGGGTTAACTATGTTCAACAGGCACTCGGTGGGTTGCAAATGATTACATTCTTTTCCAGGCACAAACATACTTCCAAAGAGTTCTTAGGAGAATGGTTTCTGTAGCTTATCTTTCTCCATGGCCTGTAGTTTTTATGCGGGCAGTCAAGGAACATTCCATCAGGTCACCAGATGACGTCTAAAGGACATCATAGGCATGTTTATTGCCTCATGGACAACAAAGGTTTTGGAAATATTTTTTTTAAGGCAAGTTTCCAGAATCCCCCAACCAGCATGGACATTGGAGACAAGAAACCAAAAAGGTAATGTGTCAAAGCACAGAGAGAGAGAAAAAAACTTGAGGCACTTCTTCCCTATTGAAACAATACTTTTCAAAAGGAAGTCTATTAAACACAAAGAATCTTTTCATGCCTCCCTTCATAAAACACAGTATGGAGTTTTACACATCAAAATAAATGTATGAACTTACCCTTGGGGTCCATTGTTGACTTGACCATTGAGGGAAATGCCAGACCTACCTCTTTACTTATAAGCTGTCCACTCCACAGCATGGCAGTGGCTCTAAGCTTTTGCCTTCAATGACCTCCCAGACTTGTCTTTTGTGGAAGTCAACAGGTAAGTTCCTCCCCATAAAATCTCACAGCACCCCCTCCCCCAAGTTGTGAGAAGGTCTTTGTTAAGAAGCAGTGGGAAGAGTGAACCAATAAAACGGAATGACTGACAGGTCCACCAAATGGATTTTTATGACTTCATTTTATTCAAAAGAGGAAAAATTCTTCTGACTCAAAAGGGTAGAAATCCCACCTTTTATTTTAATTTATTTGGTGTCCAGAGAAGGAAAATCCTTTAAATATCTGTCATCTGGTGTATGTGTGGGTGTGGATGTGTTTTCACCCAGGATGCCTTGCACAGTCATGGTGGATATTTACTGTGCCTACTGGGGGAATGGATAGCAGGACAGGAGAGCATCTGTAGAGAATTTCAAGTGGCCAGAATAATCCTCCACTTCCCCACTTACAAAACAATAGCAGCCACATATTCCAGCTGAAAGTTGTGCATGTGTGCTTCTATTATGCTCCCAGGCAATGCCCCCAGTAACAGAGAACTGCATGGCAGTGAACTAAATTGTGTTGCATTTTCTATTGTCTTTCTCTCAGCTAGCTTAGCAGCCCCTCAAACGATCTTCAGGGCACAGGAAGTGGATGTTCAGCGACCTCAACCTGTTTCCTCTAGTTGTACTCCAGTAGAGATTTTGGAGTTACATTTAAAGGGCAGCCACAGCTAGTGCTGGTGATAAGTTTGTTGATGTCAACTCCCTCCACCTCAATCTTTACAAGAAATTGCTTTACTGAAAACACTGCCATATTCCCAAGAGCTCCCTGACCACAGTGCCAACCTCTATATTGTCCTCCCATCTACCAGTCCCCTGCATAATATCCCTTTGGTAATGGACAGGGCATATTCCTTCACCACTAAAAAGAACACAGCACATAGTTAAGATATGAAAATCACAACCACACGATGTAATGATAGCCACCAGGTTGGATGGTATTAATGGGAGATTAGACAAATTCATGGAGGATAAACCTATGGACATCTACATATTTCTTCCAGTATTAAAGGCAATACAAGGATTCCCTGAAACAACATCTCAGGCTTGGCCAAATTGATCACCAACAATGGTCCGCCCTGGCCTCACATCAGGAGGCATGGAGATGCACTATCCACAATGCTGCAGCCTTATTTGAGAACTCACGCAGAACAAGTTTTGAAGAGAAATGACAACCCAGAAAGAATCACAACCCGGAAACATCACCCAAGGAGACCTTCTGCTGTGCTTTCTGCAACTGGACTTGTTTATCTCGGATTGGCCTTTTTAGTCATCAGCATGCTTGCAAAAAGCGCAGGAAGACTCCTTCCTGAATCTTCGTTTGTGAAGAAAAGCCAGAGAGAGAGAGAGAGAAAGGCAATTTGCCTCTCAATGAGAGCCAGCACAGAATAGTGGTTTGAGTGTTGGGCTAGAACTCCAGCAGACAAAGGTTTGTAATGGTTAGAGCATTGGATTATAACTCTGAAGACCAGGGTTTGAATCTCTACTCAGCCATGAAAACCTAGGAGGTGACCTTGGGGAAGTCATATATTCTCAGCCCTCAGAAAACCCTGTGATAGGTTTGGCTTAGGGTCACCATAAGTCAGAAATGACTTGAAGGCACACAACAACAACAAAGTGGAAACCGGTAGGGTTACCTTAGGCAAGCCACACTCAGTCTAAGAGGAAGGCAATGGCAAACTTTCTTGGAACAGATCAAACCAAGAAAACTCTGTGCTAGGTTATAAGCCAGAGTTTACTTGGAAGCACATTACAAAAAACAAATGCCTCCACTTGACAGAAGGCTCCTATTATGTCTTGCTTGTGGACTTCCCATAGACAACTGGTTGGCCACTGAGGGAACATAATGCTGGACAGCAGTGGAGAGCAATGAATCTACTGAAGGCATTTTATTGAACTTTCAGGAACTACCCAAGGTGCTGAGCTCTGTCCCAAATATGTTCAACACTCTGGATAGTTCAGACTAAAAGTGAGAGCCAATTCACAACCCCAGCTGTTTTTATGAACTGTTGCCCTGTATATGTCTAGCCAAATAGCTCCACTCGCATCCAATCGATGTGGAAAATAAAATCTCAGTTTTATTTTACAAATATATTTTCCTTGGTTTTTTTCCAGGTTGTGAGGCCGTGTTCTGGAGGAGTTTATTTCTGATGTTTCACCTGCATCTGTGGCTGGCATCATCAGAGAATAATTGGGTAGGAGTGTGGGGGGGGGGTTATATATTGTGAGCCCCTGTTGGAGAGGATATGTAAATTGGTGTATTTGAATGGCTAATTTCTGGGTGGAGATATGCAAGAAGGATTAGTGTCTGTTTGGCTAATGGTTGGTTAATGGTCCATTGTCTGCTGGAAATCCCCCTGTCCCTGGGTCAAGTTCATTTGCAAGTGTTGAGTTTTGATTTTAGTGTTTTCCAGGACTGGCAGCCAGATTTTGTTTACTTTTAGGGTTTCTTCTTTCCTGTTGAAGTTGTCCAGGTGTTTGTGAATTTCAATAGCTTTTCTGTGCATTCTGACATGATAGTTGTTGGCCTGGTCCAGAATTTCTGTGTTTTTAAATAACATTTTGTGTCCAGGCTGGTTTATGACATGCTCTGCTACTGCTGATTTTTCTGGTTGGCCCAGTCTGCAGTGTCCCTCATGTTCCTTGATTCATGTTTGCACACTGCGTTTAGTGGTCCCTATGTAAACTTTTCCACAGCTGCATGGTATGTAGTAAATGCCTGCAGCTATGAGAGGGTCTCATTTATTTATTTATTTATTTATTTATACCCCGCTCTTCAGCCACAAGGCTATCAGAGTGGCTTACAAATTGTTTTAAGCAATAGCTATTTACACATCTACACTGCATTAAGCAGTTTTCCATGTGTGTTAAGCTAATTGCCCCACAAGCTGGGTACTCATTTTACTGACCTACGGAAGGATGGGAGGCTGAGTGAACCTTGGAGCCCGCTGGAATCGAACTTGCAACGTGGTGACTTGCAGTACTGGCATTTAACCACTGTGCCACCTTTTGTCCTTCACTGAGTGTAGCATTTCTTGGATTTTCTTGGTTGGTCTGTAGATTGTTTGGAGGTTGTGTTTCCTCATCAGTTTGCCTATTCTGTCTGTGACTCCTTTGATGTATGGCAAAAATATCTTTCCTTTGGGTGGCTGTTTTTCTTCATTCCTGTGTTTTTTTTCTGGGTCTGGCTGCTGTTGTGATGTCTGATTTGGAGTAACCATTAGCCTGCAGGGCCCAGTTTAGGTGCTTCAATTCATCCTCCAGGTAGTGCAGGCGAAACATCAGAAATAAACTCTTCCAGAATACGGCCTCACAGCCTGGAAAAAACCAAGGAAAATCTATGGATGCCAGCTGTGAAAGCCTTCAACTTTATTTTACAACTTGGACAGCAACTAATAAGGGAAACAAGTCTCAAGAAAGAAAGGAATGGGAAGCTAAAGGTAAGATGGGATAAAGGAATAGTGTGCTGAAGTAAAACGGTGATGAGAACCTACACACACAGAGAGATGCACACATTGACAGCAAAATAAAACAGTTGTGGAAAACCAAGTCAGAGGGAGGAAATCTGCTAAGGATAAGCAATGAAATGTGATCTACAGTTAGGCCTGACCAGTTAGAGCTATACAAAAAGAGAAACATAGTTCTAACCCTGGGCAATAGAATATTCAGTGGAAAAGCCCAGCTAGGGAACAATGGGAGGGGGCATGCATCTTTAGATGACTCTTCCTCGTCCTTTTTAGGAGGAAAGGTATGCTGGCTTTCAACTACCAAAAGGACCAGCAAGGGAAGAGGAATTGGGCCAACGGGACATGTATTTTGTAGCATGCACTCTTGGAGCCTTGTTCCTTAGTTTCCTCAAAACATATGTTTGATAATGATGCACTAGTTATCCCCAATTTAGAAATATAAATTTGCTTTATAAGTGTCTCAGCTGTCATTTCCCCTAATTCTGTCTTGGTCCTGTGAATATTAACTTATGTGACTTTCTACCTTATCCTTTGATTGTAATTTAGTCAGCCCTCCACATTCATACATTTAGCTTTTGCAGATTTGAGTATTTGCAGATTATTTGCCACTTCTGCCTCTGGGGCTGCCTTATGCCATCTTTAGCATGGATTCATATGTCTCAAAGAGTCCTGGTGGTGGAACGGTTAAACGCTGGTACTGCAGTCACAACATTGTGAGTTCAATCCTACAAGGTTCCAGGTTGACTCAGCCTTCTATCCTTCCATAGGTTGGTAAAAGGAGTACTCAGGTTGTGTGTTGGGGGGGGGGTCGGGTAATTAGCTAATACATTGTAAACAGCTCAGAGAGTGCCTTGTGGTATAAAGTGGGATAGAAAAGCAAGTGCTATTGTTATTGCTATGTTCCCAGCCTCTCTGCAAGCCTGACAAGACTGAGAAAGACTTGCAACATGAAATGGGGCTTTCAGTCTCTATTAAAATGGTGTTGGATCACTGGTGTGTGTGTGCACTGCTTACGAAGGAAGCTAAGGCGGGGAAGGCACCAATCCCAGATTGGGCCATGGGGATGGGGTGGGGATTGAGGGTACAGTTCACTGCAAGCAACCCAGCAAACTCCTCTTAGCTGGAGCCATGCAGAGGCTGGCCTACCCAGTTCAGAGGAGAAGGAACCAAGGCTGCCAAAAAGGCCCTAAAGGCCACCTCTGCATGCCTCAAGCCAGGAGTTTTCTGCATTGCTTTGGGATGATCACTCTCCCCTCACACCTCAGCAGCCCAATCTCCGGTTAGTACTCTGGATGGTTTTCCAGGGAGCCTGTACTGCTTGGGGAGGAGGGTGAGGGAGTGCATCATCCAAAAGCAACCCAACACACTCCACCCAGCTTGAACCGCACAGAGGCCAACCTGCCAGGCTTGGGAGACAAAGAGGAGGAAGAAGAAGCTGCTTGAAAAGGCCCTACAGACACGTCTTCATGGCTCAAGCTGGGACGAGTTTTGGGGGTTGCTTCAGGATGATCTACTCCCTTGCCCCCCAAGCAGACTGATGTGGGGCAGTCACTCTGGCTGGCACATGGTGGGGAGAGAGGGGCGGAGGAAAACCATCCAGAACAATCACCCCAGATCGGGCTGTCGATGGGGGAGGGAGCAGATTGTTAAAAAGCAACCCAGTAAACTCCTCCCAGCATGAGCCATGCAGAAGTGGCTGTAGGGCTTTTTCAAGCAGCCTGGTCTTCCCCCTTTCTTCTCCCTCAGATGGACTGGGTGGCTTCTGCAAGCCTCAAACTGGAAGTAGTTTGCTGGGTTGCTTTTCAACTATCTGCTCCCTCAGTCCCCACCCCATGGCCCAATCTGGGCTTGGCGCCTCCTCCTCTGCTCAATTTGCAAGGAACATGTGCATGTGTGAATGGGCCAAAGCAAGCCTCAATAAGCAAGAATTGAGAAAGCCTGCTTTTTCAATCCTTGCAAATTACAGTAATGTACAACCAAGCCTCTGTATCCATGGATTCTGTATCCACAGATTCCTCCATCCACAGCTTGAAAATATTCCCCCCAAAACATATATTCCAAAAAGCAAGGCATGATTTTGCCATTTTATACAAGGGACCATTTTACTATGCCATTGTATATAATGAGACTTGAGCATCCAAGATTTTGGTATCCATGGGGAGTCCTGGAACCAAACCTCAGTGGATACCAAGGGCCCACTGTACTGTACTTTTATTTATGTGTTAAATATGGTTTGGGATTTGTTTGTTTTTTTAAATATTCATGTTTTTCCACTTTCGTGGGGGCCCTGCAGTCCTAACCCCTGAAAATGTGGAGGGCCAATTATACAATAGTCTTGGGTAAATAGACCCAGGACTGATAAGGAGCCAATATCATAATACTAAAAAAAAAAAGCCTTTTGAATTTAAGCCACTACAGTCCTAAACACACTTAATTGAGATGAAGTCCTACTGAAGTCAGTGAAGCTTACTTCCAAGGAGACATTCATCAGATTTTGCTGCACATTTGGTAGACATTTGCTCTAATCCAGCAAGGTTCTTCTAAAGAGCACAAAAGCCAACGATTTAAGAAAAGGCTGGGTTTGCAAAGTACAGTGTTGACACAGTGGTTCTTAGGAGAAGGTATCCCCTCATGCATTATTGCTGGTCCCCTCAAGCTGATATGTTTGTTTGTTAGAAGGAGTTTGTTATACAATGGAAAGGAGAAGCCAGGCATAGTCAGACACGCATTCTTGACTTTAGGAGAGCTGATTTCAATAAACTCAGGGAAATACTGGGGGTGATCCCATGGTCAGGAATACTAAAAGAGAAGAGACCTCAAGACGGATGGGACTTTCTCAAAAGGGAGATACTGAAGGCACAATTTCAAACAGTACCATTGAGGAAGAAAAATGGGAGGTGTCTCAAGAAACCAGGATGGATGACTAAAGAACTTTCAATGGAGCTAAGTTTTAAACGGAACATGTATAGGAAATGGAAAGGGGGGGAAATCACCAAAGAAGAATTCAAACAGATAGCGAACACGTGTAGGAGTAAAGTCAGAAAAGCTAAAGCGCAGAATGAGCTCAGGCTTGCTAGGGAGGTTAAGAACAATAAAAAGGGTTTTTTTGGGTATGTCCGCAGCAAAAGGAGGAAGAAGGACATGATAGGGCCGCTACGTGGAGAAGATGGCAAAATGCTAACAGGGGACAGAGAAAAGGCAGAATTACTCAACACCTTCTTTGCCTCAGTGTTTTCAGAAAAGGAAAAGGAGGACCAACCTGAGGAGAATGGAACAGAGGACACAATAGGGGAAATCCAGCTGAAAATAAGTAAAGAGGTGGTACAGGAATACCTTCTTAATCTATATGAATTTAAATCTCCAGGACCAGATGAACTACATCCAAGAGTATTAAAAGAGCTGGCAAATATAATCTCAGAGCCATTGGCAATAATATTTGAGAACTCCTGGAGAACAGGAGAAGTCCCAGCAGACTGGAGGAGGGCAAACGTTGTTCCCATCTTCAAAAAGGGGAAAAAAGAGGATCCCAACAATTATCGTCCAGTTAGTCTGACATCAATACCAGGGAAGATTCTAGAGAAGATCATTAAACAGAGAGTCTGTGAACATTTAGAAGGCAATGCCATAATCACAAAAAGTCAATATGGGTTTCAGAGAAACAAGTCATGCCAGACTAATCTGATCTCTTTTTTTGATAAAGTTACCAGCTTGGTAGATGAAGGGAACGCTGTGGACATCGCATACCTTGATTTCAGTAAGGCCTTTGACAAGGTTCCCCATGACATTCTTGCAAACAAGCTTGTAAAATGTGGGCTAGACAAGTTAACTGTTCAATGGATTTGTAATTGGTTGACCGGCCGAACCCAAAGGGTGCTCAGCAGTGGCTCCTCTTCATCTTGGAAAGATGTGACCAGTGGGGTGCCACAGGGTTCTGTCCTGGGCCCAGTGCTATTCAACATCTTTATCAATGACTTGGATGAGGGAATTAGGGGCATACTTATCAAATTTGCAGATGATACCAAATTGGGAGGAGTAGCTAATACCCTAGAGGACAGGATCAAAATTCAGAATGACCTGGATAGACTGGAGAGCTGGGCCAAAGCTAACAAAATGAAATTCAATACGGAGAAATGTAAAGTTCTGCATTTAGGGCGGAAAAATGAAATGCATAAATATAGGATGGGAGAGACCTGGCTGAATGAGACTACGTGCGAAAGGGATCTAGGAGTCCTAGTAGACCACAAGTTGAACATGAGCCAACAGTGTGATGAGGCAGCTAAAAAGGCCAATGCAATTTTGGGCTGCATTAATAGAAGTATAGTGTCTAGATCAAGGGAAGTAATAGTGCCACTCTATTCTGCCTTGGTCAGACCTCACTTAGAATACTGTGTCCAGTTCTGGGCACCACAATTCAGAAAGGATATTGACAAATTGGAGCGTGTCCAGAGAAGGGCAACTAAAATGGTGAAAGGTCTGGAAACCATGCCTTATGAGGAGAGACTTAGGGAGCTGGGTATGTTTAGTCTGGAAAAAAGACGGTTAAGAGGCGATATGATAGCCCTGTTTAAGTATTTGAAGGAATGTCACGCTGAGGATGGAGCAGGCTTGTTTTCTGCTGCTCCAGAGACTGGAACACGGAGCAATGAGTGCAAGCTCCAGAAACAGAGATTCCACCTCAACATGAGGAGGAACTTTTTGACAGTATGAGCTGTTCGGCAGTGGAACACACTCCCTCGGAGCGTGGTGGGGTCTCCTTCCTTGGAGGTCTTTAAACAGAGGCTGGATTGCCATCTGTCGGGGATGCTTTGATCAAGATTTCCTGCGTGGCAGGGGGGTTGGACTGGATGGCCCTCGTGGTCTCTTCCAACTCTGCAATTCTATGATTCTATGATTCTATGATTCTATATAGGGACTCAGTTTCAGCCCTAGTCCTATTGTAAAGATATTTAGAAAACCACAGAGTGGACTGTCACATTGGTTAAATACAGAATGGACACTTGGATTGCCATGGGGATTAAGCAGTTTAGGTTTGGGCTTCAGCACACAATTGGTCTTGATTTTTGAACTGGAGTAGGTGTGTGTGTGTGTGTGTGTGTGTGTGTGTGGTTGTCCTATGTCTCTGCATCGATACCAACTTACAGTGACTCTATTGTAGTATTTTCTTGGCAAGTTTTATTTGCCACTGCCTTCCTCTGAGGCTGAGAGAGTATGACTTACCCAAGGCCACCCAGTAGATTTCCATGGCTGAATATAATTCCAAAACTTGAGAGATTATTACACCAGGTTTCTAGTTTGCAGCAGCTGCATTAGTGAAGCAAACAGAAACATACTGTTATTGAAGCAATCTCCATCACATCTTCATTTCAGTGCTGGTATGTTTTCTGTTTGCTCTACTAACATGATTGATGTGCAACAATAGCGGGAGGGTTGGGGAAGAAAAGAAACAGATCAGGTGGGAGGGTGAATAGTCACATCAGGCAGGTGAGGAAGTGGAGAAGACCAGGCAGCAGAAAGGTGTGTGGGGGAGAGACAGATCAGACTGCAAAGGGAATAGCTCAGGCAGGCAGGAGGGAGGAGAAGACCAGGCAGCAGAAAGCATAGGGCAGAGAAGAAACAGATTAGCCTGGGAGAGGAATAGATCAGACAGGAGGGTAGAGAAACAAGGGTAAAAGAGAGAGAGAGCGAGAGAGAGAAGAGGACAAACATAACCACTCATCCCATGTGACCACTGGTATGGGAATTGAAGTGGAAGAGGACTTGTTGCACAGAGGCAATAATGGGAACACAGCACTATTGAGGGCCAATTGACGTGTTTTCCCCATCAATGAAAAGATGCCCTCCAGCAATGGTTCGAATGTAGTCTGGCAACAGAATACAAACAATGCCTTGCCATAAGGAACGGTCGCACACAATATTATCCTGCTCTAGTAGTGCTAGTAAACCCTCATGTCATAATCTACCTGGTCTCCTAGAGTCCTAATCTAACAGTCCCATCCCAATACTTATTAAGACCACTCAGAATTATTGGAATTATATCTATTCCCAATAATTTAGCCTCCACTTTGGGAAGGTGTGAATTAATGAAGTAGAGTTCTTTCAGTCAACTACATGCTAAATATTCAGGAGCATTAAAACCAACACTTACTCACTTGATTAGACAGAGTGTTTTTCATTTTCTCCAGTAGCAATGGAGATGGCTATCTCTGCTACTTTAGAGGAAAGGGACCAACTACAGACAGGGAAGAAGCGGGGTGGCCAAACGCAAAAGGGAACCAGACTGGTCTACCTTCTAAACTTCTTCCTTCTAAACACCATGAATGGTGCAGGGGCGTAGCTTTGTTTTACATCTGGATGCCACACATCAAGAGGAAAGATGGTGTGTTATTGAGTAATCATTGATGTACCATAGCAGTATGTTCCAACTGCAATAAAATATCCCTGGAGACTGAAGTCAAAGAACTGCATGAGGGAGAAGATGATGAAACTGTCATTCTCCAAATTAATGCCTCCAATTAAAAACATTTTTAAATATACTGCATCCAATGTAATTTTGAGAAGCAGAAATCCATTATGTAGCAAAAAAAAAAAGTCTTGATGAATCTAAAATTCACCTTCCTTTGACAGGAGGCCACCTACACATTTCTCTTCATTTTACATATAGAGCCCCCACCTCAATCAGAATCGAGGCAACTCAAGGCTCTTCCAGCTCCTCCCCCCCCTAGTTTGAAGAGACGTGTTCTAATAGTCTTGGCTTCACAGAGAGAAAATTGTTTAAGAATTATCACTTTACAGTGTTTGAATTCAATTGGAACAATAACAAGGAAAATAAGACTTTCTGGTAAGGCTTTGTGTGTCTTCAACAGCTGCGTGGCAGAAATTCAGTAGGTGAAGCTCTTCTCCAAAATGAAGGCAATTCTGGAGAACAAAATCTATATATTTTTATTCATCCTTCCCCCCCCCCTGCAAAAAAACCCCATCCCAAAGTAGAACAAATATTGGCAGGGAGAGAGAGAGAGACACTTGAGCAAAGAGACATTTATCAAAGTCATCACCATTTTGTTTTTTGGTTGAAATTTTACATTTATTTGTCTCACAGAGAATGGGGATGGGAAACATGTAGCCTTCCAGCCATTTTTAGATGGAAGCTCTCATCAGCTCTAGTTAGCAGAGCCAATCCTGAGAAGTGCTGATGTAGGTTCATCAAATTTCTTGAGCATTTATTTACTTATTTCACTCACACATACATATACCCCATTAATCCTATTAATCCTGAGTCATCCCACTTTTCAGCTGTCTTAAAATGTCCCCGTTTCTCTCTCTTCCTCCCACTTTTCCCTTGCTTTCAGCTTACTTTAATTGCTGCAAAGTGAATGCAAAGTGCAAAAATAGTTTACACTCAGTTGACTCAGAGGGGAGAGGAGAGTTGGGGGAAGGAATCTTGCCCTTCGCTGTAGGCTCAGGCAAAAGCAAACTGCTTCACCCTCTTCTAGCTTGTCTTTGCACCTCATTTTTGCCATCTTGACCACATTCTGATGTTGCTTGCCACACGTGCTGGTTTTCATCTATGAAATGTTGGAGGCTATGTAATTCCACAAAAGCATGTAATGAAAGCAGCAACAGGAGATAAAGCAAAGATACATCTCATCTAACTAGCATAATACCATCTCAATCATTTCTTAAAGCAAGATGTTAAGAGGCGATATGATAGCCCTGTTTAAGTATTTGAAGGGGTGTCACGTTGAAGATGGAGCAGGCTTGTTTTCTGCTGCTCCAGAGATTGGAACACGGAGCAATGGATGCAATCTCCAGGAATAGAGATTCCACCTCAACATTAGGAGGAACTTTTTGACAGTAAGAGCTGTTTGGCAGTGGAACGCACTCCCTCGGAGCGTGGTGGGGTCTCCTTCCTTGGAGGTCTTTAAACAGAGGCTGGATTGCCATCTGTCGGGGATGCTTTGATCAAGATTTCCTGTGTGGCAGGGGTTGGACTGGATGGCCCTCGTGGTCTCTTCCAACTCTACAATTCTATGATTCTATGATTCTATGTTGTAAATGTAGAAGGGCCCTTCTAAAAAGAAAGATCTTTGCTATCCAGTCAACCAGGGGAAAGACAAACTTTCCTTAGAAGAGAGTTCTAAAGCCTTGGTGCTGCTACAGAAAAGGTCCTCTCCTTGGTTAAAACCAGAAGATCAGAACTGGCTTTGCCATTAGGCAAAATGAGACAGCTCCCTGAGTCGCTGTCAAAAATCACCACTGTATCTGAAATCCCATGCAGCTCTGAAAATATATGAAACACTTTCCTAAATCGTGTGGAAAATGTCTGTCCTATTGCCAGATGACAGTGCTGGTGCAGGGATCATGCAAAGCAGTGGCAGAGTGTTGGAAGAGTTATGGGAAATTTTAAGACCTTCAGATATCTTGGCCCTAAACTGCAGAGGTCACCACTTCAGTGTTTACGTACAAATTGAACATGATTTCAGATACATAATTTGCCTTTAAGAAGTTGTTTAATGAATAGCCAATGGGAAGGGGAAATAAAAAAAAAATGGGGAGGGGAGTTAACCCCTCACCCTCTTATCGCAATCAGAATTTCACCTGCTATTTGCAGTGAAAGTACAGTAATTTCACATCCATGGTTTCCAAATGCAAAGGAATCGATGGTAGAGAAACCAAGCAATGTGCTTGCAAGTGTGAGCCAAGTCATAACTGCTGCCTAAAATCACCACTACATACCTGAGGTCTCACGTGGCTCTCGAAATAAGCTCCTTTCCACATGGCTTAGCCATGGCATCTGGAAAATGGCTGTCTCATTGCCAGGTGACACTGCTGGTGCAGGCTCTTTTTGTGTAATTTGGTGGATGAACACAGGAAGGATTAAAATATGTTTCTGACTAGGCAGAACTCTGACATCACAGTCATAATTTTCAGAGGCAGTTCACAGCATTGACTGAATGGATTGGATTTCACTCCTGCATCCAAGGAGTGCATCAAGGCAAAAACTACTACTGAGCTGCAATGAACCATAGTATTTCTTTTATTGTTAGAAAGGGCTGTTACCCTAAGAGGTGGGCGGTGCTTTAGAGCCCCACCCATTATGCCCAAACCTCTATTATCTGGGAGAATTATTCGCTTAAATGGAAGCCTGCAAAAGGAGGGTAACTTCAGGGATCTTTTCACCTATGTATACCAGTACTATCCATACAGAGCATTCAGGTTAAAGTAAAACAGTATTTTTATTGGAAATACCACAGGGGATACACTAGCACACCAAACATACACTCTTGCTAGATAGAGAGAAGTCCAGGAAGATAGGGTTATAGTTACCAGTCTAGAAGAGAAGAGTTCAGTGCAGCTATGAGGCTCAGACTGGTGCCTGAGTGTGGCACAGAGAATCCAGCAGAGTGTTGGTGCCTGCCTGTGGCACACTTAGCTGGGGCCTGGGCTGGGATATTCATACCCTGTTTCATATCCTGAAGGGGTACTCTGGTTATGAGAAAGCCTGGATGGCTTTCCCAAGGGACAGACAAAGGGAATGAAACTGCACTGATTGCTTTGGTTCCAGCAAGACAAAACACTGATGGCTCTGCAGCATCCTCTTAATGGTTGGTGAGGGATGGGGTATAGGAGAGATTTCTGTAGGAATAGATTTGGGAATGGTTACTTAATTGTTTGACTGAATGAATCATAGCTGAGATGCTCAAGAAAGGATTAGTATATACCTCCTTAAGGATTGAGTTTACTAAGGGGCTTCCAAACAATCCCTACATGGACTTGTTTGCCAAACTTCTCAGACACATCCCAGGTCATTGTGACCTCCACTTGACCTTTTTGGTTTACCCCAGCCAACCTGACCCCGAAAAGCATCCAATATTTCCAATTATGAGATATCATGTGGAGGCAGTAGTAGGACATACTAACAGGGCAGGCACATATTTGTGATGAACTGCATGGCTCCTATGCTCTGTGAAGCCTTACAGAATTCTACAGGTGAGACCTATCAATGTTGCAGTACAAAATGCTCCTGTTTAGGGTCTCATTAAGCCAATCAGACATGTCTTCTTTTAGGATACATAATTCCATTCTCTGTACCCCTGGAGATTACTCTGTCCTTACAGATTTGTTGGAGAGGGTGGAACGTTGGAAGGGTTGTGTGTGTGTGTTAGTTTATGTACTGCAATTGTTGGGATTTATCAATCCTAGTACCCATTATGGAGATGATGCTCTTTTGGCTACATAAGGACATAAGAGTTGGTTCAGACCAAACAGGCCATCTAGTCCAGCATTTTATTAACACAATGACTAACTAATGGAAATGGCCTTCTGTCCTTATGGAAAGCCAACCAGAAGAATATGAATGCAACTGCACCCTTCATCTCACATTCCCAGCAACCAGTACAATCACTTGGAGAATGAGTTTGGTCTTCAGGTAAAGGAACCTACCCCGTTACTTTTACTGACAAGCCAACTGGCAAAATACTTTTGGATCCTTGGCTGGCAACCTTGAACAATAGTGTAGCTACTCCTATATAACAGGGACATGAACCTGTGGTGCTTTGGGGAATTCAGTGTGGAGTGTACCAACCATCCCAAACCCACTTCCCTTCCCCAAAAAAAATTAGCTTAAAAAAAAATTCAGGCAGAAGGGGAGGGAGGACACACTCTAGGGTCAAATTTCATGATGTTATGCTCTTTCAGAGGGGCTCCACCCTCACAGCAACAAAAACGTCCTCATCGCCCCCCCCCACAACTAAGAACGATAAACCAAAATACAGTAGGACCCCCGTATCCACTGATTCATTATACACTGATTCAAATATCCACGGGACACAAAACAGCACACCTACCATAGAGTCTTCCTAGAAAATGTATCCTCTCTAGCCATTTTCTAGGTCCTCCAAGGCAACTCTATGGTATTTTAAACCAGAAGTACCATTATTTTCAATGGTGTTCACTATTATCCACAGTTTTTGGTATCCACGCCCCCCCCCGTACAATCCCCAGTAGATAAGGGGGGCCTACAGTATTCAGTCACCTAAAATGGTAGTTGCTGAAGGATCCAGGATCTCAAAGGATAGAAAAATGGCTCCCCAAGTCCCAAGGCGTGCTCACCCTGATATCATCTACCAATTGCAGAAAAGACAGAATCATAGAATCATAGAATTGAAGAGTTGGAAGAAACCATGAGGGCCATCCAGTCCAACCCCCTGCCACGCAGGAAATCACGATCAAAGCATCCCCAACAGATGGCAATCCAGCCTCTGTTTAAAGACCTCCAAGGAAGGAGACCCCACCATGCTCCGAGGGAGTGTGTTCCACTGCCGAACAGCTCTTACTGTCAAAAAGTTCCTCCTTATGTTGAGGTGGAATCTCTGTTCCTGGAGCTTGCATCCATTGCTCCGTGTTCCAGTCTCTGGAGCAGCAGAAAATAAGCCTGCTCCATTCTCAACGTGACACCCCTTCAAATACTTAAACAGGGCTACCATATCACCTCTTAACCGTCTTGAAAAAAGGTTGAAAAAAACCTATCCTGTACTTAATGAGGAACTGAAGCTTTATCTAACAACACAGAGTGTAGCTGTCCAGTTTAAGAATACATCCATTGGGCACAATGTGTTGTAAAACAGGATTTTATTTGCCATCAAAGCATGTTTAGGGGTAGCCATTATGTTTTCTTTGGAGCGGTGTAACTGTTAAATTGATTGCCAATGAAATCTGCTTCATAACATGTATACTTTAAAAAATCAGTTTAGAGTTTGTATTTCATTAGCATAGAGTGAAATGAATTATCATTCAGCCTAAACTACTTAGTAGATGATAAAATTATAAACATGAATACATATCATTTAATGTAGCAATGAGGTAATGTTTCAAGGGGGGGAGGGCCATTGAAATGGCCTCTTGTGGTAAGAATAATTTGTTATGACTCTCATAGGAAAACTAAAAAGCATTGTGACTAGAAGAAAATATATGGAGTAAGTAGGAAGACAAAACACATGCCATGCTGAAAACTGGAACACTCCAATTGATCAGCAAAACACTCTATGTGTAGAAACAGTCTGGGAGCAAGTTTTTAAAAGCAGCGACAATTATGTGACTTCAGCAGTCATCTGAAAGAGTACTGCATTTAGAGCAACAGTATACTGTACTTCATGTTGCAAATATATGCAAATTAGCAACTTACAGGCTCCCTGGAACAATTTACCATTTAAAGGCATTCTTAGCAGAAGTTACAAAATACAGTTGTCCCTCCACATTCATGGATTTGGCATTCACAGATTTAAGTATTCACAGCTTGAAAATCTTTAAAAAAAAATAAAAATCCAAAAAACAAACCTTGATTTTGCCATCTTATATAAGGGACACCATTTTGCTATGCCATTGAATATAATGGGACTTGAGTATTCACAGATTTGGTTATTCACGGGGAGTTCTGGAACCAAACCCAGCGAATGTAAAGGGACAACTGTACATTCTTTTTTGATTGTTCATTTGAGCTTGGCTTTTTAGTGTTCCCTTTTCTTACAAAATTTGCACTCCCCCCCCCCTTTAAGAATTTGGTAAGCAGACAAATAGCCTGAATAAGGTTATGGTTTCCTCATTTCTGCACAAACCATGAACGTTTGAAAGAGCCAGCAATATGTCACAAAAGGCCTTTATAAAAATCACATCTGTCAATGAAAAGACATTTCTAAGGGCTCGCCAATACAAAACAATAAAATGTGGATTGGTGCACAGTAATGTCAATTTACAGCAGCTTCTATTTGCCTTGATGTTGTTTTTTTTTAAGATTGCAAGTATGTGAAGCTATCCACTTTTGCTGTTCCAATGGACATGCCTGCGAATCAAAATGGTTGGTATGAGTGAATTACTTGCCTTTTTCTTTACCTTGAGCTGCCACCGCCAAACAGTTTTTTTAACAGTTTTTAACAGGTTTTTTAAAACTTAAATCCAAGGTGTGATCTTCCACTTTAATAAAGATATGAACAAAAAAAGGCTATTTCCTCACCATGGCACATGATTGTTATGGCGAAAATCCAACATGGTGGTTTGAGGCACTTACCTTGTTAGCAACTCCACCCCCTGTGCACATCCAATCAATCAGTTGTCCACTCTGAGAATGTGCAGCAATGTGAATCTGTTGTCCTAATGGGTGATAGCGGAGTACAGTATATGGAGTTATTTGGCCCCTCGTTTCAAATACAGTGGATTGATATGGAATCCCATTAAGACAAATCATATTCTCCTCAAATTCTATGAGGAGTTTTTTCATCATTTAGACAACCCCTAAAATTCTCAGAGGAGAAATGTTAGCTATACAAGATTTTCTAGGAACACAGGAAACTGCCTTATAGGATGCCTTATATAGGATGGAATACACTGCCTCGTAGTGTGCTGGAGTCTCCTTCTTTGGAGGTTTTTAAACAGAGACTGGATGGCCATCTGTCAGGAATGCTTTGATTGTGTATTCCTGCATGGCAGGGGGCTGGACTGGATGGCCCTTGTGGTCTCTTCCAACTCTATGATTCGAAGATTCTATGCCAGTTTTTTGGCCATCTAGCCAATATTGAGATTGATTGTGTCTCCAGTTCTCAGCAAGCAGAGGGTCTTTCCTATCACCTCCTCTCCAGTCATGGAATCAGAGTTGGAAGGGGCTGTATAGGCCATTGAGTCCAACTCCTCATTCAGTCCAGGAACTCCAGCTAGAGCACTCCCAACAGGTAGCCATCTAGCTTCTTTTTGAAGATGCCCAGAGAAAGAGACCCCACCACCTCATAGGTAATCTGTTCCATTATCAAAAAGCTCTTACTATCAAGAGGTTCCTTCTAATTTTCAATCAAAATCAGCCCTCCTGTAACTTAAAGCCACTAGACCTGATCCTACCTTCAGGTAGCACAGAATAAACCTGCACCCTCCTCTCTGTGTCAGTCCTTTAGTTATTTAAAGAGTGCAATCATGTCACTCCTCTGTCTTTTCTTCACCAGGCTGAACATGGCCAACTCCCTCAATATTTCCTCATATGTTTTGTTCTCCATCCTAGGGACTTCTCCATGCAAAACTTGTGCTCTTCTACTGAGCTATGGTTCCTTCCTGCGGTATTCCTATGCAATATACTGGGTGATGTCATAATCAGTATTCTGCAACTGAAAACAGTTTCCACTTCCTTTCTTCTCCTTGAGATCTTCCTTTGAGGGAAGGTTCTATCCCCAGGCCTATCAGATAATTCCCCTAACATTTTTTTCCCCTGCTGGAAACAGGTTCAGACTTTTATATATTCCAGTCCAAGCTTTGCCACAATAGTTAACAGAGGTTGAGTATCCCTTTGAAATGCTTGGGATTAGGACACCAGAGTGTTTTGGATTTCAATTTTTTCAGATTTTGGATTATTTGCATATACATAATGAGATGTCTTAGAGATGGGACCCAAGTCTAAATATGAAATTTATTTATGTTTCATATATACCTTATACATATAGCTTGAAGGTAATTTTATAGGCAATATTTGTTTAATAATTTTGTGCATGAAACAAAGTTTGTGTACATTGAACCATCAGAAAGAAAAGGTGCCATTATCTCAGCCACCCATGTGGACAGTTTTGGATTTTGGATTTCCAGATAAGGGAGACTCAACCTGTAATGGCTCCAGATACTCCATCAACCCCTTCCTGAGAGTTTTTATTTTAATGGTTTTGCTGCTCTAAGTTTTATATGCATGAAATCTGTCTATTAAATAATGAGACTGATCAATAGCCCATCTTTATTTATATGTATTACAATTCTAATGCTTGTCCCCTTCAATATATTCCCCGTTAACACTCACACAGTGATGCAGTCTTGTTTTCCACTGGTTGAAGGCATGGAGCAGATTAGTTTCTGTCAGCTGTGTCAACACATCTGCCATTTTCTTCTTTACTGCATCAATTGACTCAAAACGTGTTCCGTTAAGCACCAATTTCACTTTAGGGAAAAGAAAAAAGTCCCATGCTGCCAATCTGGTGAATGTGGAGGATTTCAAGTATAGTAATGCATTTATCAGCCAAAAACTGCTTCACAGAAAGTGCTGTGTGAGCAGGCGCATTGTCTTGATGAAGAATGAAACCATTTCCCTACAGTTCTGGCCTTTTTTTCTGACACATTCTCTCAGCTTTGTCCAAACTTCCTTGTAATAATGCTGGTTCACTGTTCTGTCTTTTGGAACCCATTCTGCCAAAATTATGCCCTTGATGTAAAAAAAAAAAAAAAAAATCTCAACAAGCATGGCTTTGAATGTGGACTTGCTTTGATATGCTTTTTTCATTCTTTGTGATTATCGCGTATTCCAGTGCATTGACTGTCGGTTTGTCTCAAGATCATACTGGAAGATCCAGGTTTCATCACAAGTGATGATTTTTTAAAAAAAGTTTTGGGTCTTCCTGAAGTTGCAGCAGAATGTCATGTTGTTCGACTTTTAAACTTAGCATTTTTCCAGCATGCAATAGACAACACAGCTGCTTTAAACGACGACTGATAATTAACTAAACGGCAGGGAGTGTTGATCTTTGTCATGCAGATTCAGACATGTTCAAGGTCACCACTCAAGTTCACAATCAGTTTTCATTGATTTGTCTGAAAGGTAGAAACACAATCTCACTATTTAATAGACAGATCTCATATAAGGGGTATATGGGTGAATACACTGCAGTCTTTATCCTATGCATTAAGTTCAATTGAAAGGGAAGTATTCTCTATCAGTCTCAGAGTACTATCATTTTCTTGATTGTCATAAAACTAGATGAACTATAATGGGGAAGGGTGTCAGCTCAATAACAGAGCACTTGCTTTCTCTGCAAAAAAAGGGGGGAAAGTCCTAGATTCAATCACTGCATCTCTGCACAGGGCTAGGAAAATTTATTGTCTGAAAACCAGTCACTGACCTTTGGTGTAGGCAGTGTTTCCCAAACTTTTGCTCTCTCAATGTGTCACTTATCCAGCATAGAATCATAGAATTGTAGAGTTGGAAGTGACCACGAGGGCCATCCAGTCCAGCAAGGAGCAGCTCTCTGGTATGATCACAGCTAGAGTTCAGAGCAATGGGGAGTGATCCAGTGGCCTGATTTAGGACTTTATCAGATGCATAAAAATGTTTACAGCATCATAACAGCACCACATTTGCGAAAAGGTGCACAAATCAGATGATGTTGTCCTTTCGCAGTTGTATCCCCACCAAAAGCCATAGTTTTTTTATTGATGGCTGAAGCTGTCAATAGCTCCTCCATGATGCTTTAGCACCAGCATTGCCAGTGTGTAAACCTTACACTACTGTACTCACATCAATGCAGCGTCAATGGCCAGTCTGGCACAAACACTTCCAGGTGGGATTGTGACAGCCAGGTAAGTGACACACTTTTTATGACCCTCCCCAGTTACTTGGAAGTTTTTTTAGTGTGTTTAGGTGTTTGTTGTTACTTTTTAGTGTTATTTTTTGTTTTATTTTCAAATTTCCCATGCTATGTATTCTTGTGAGAATATGTGGGATTTTGAATGAGGAAGTGCATGGAGTGCTGTTCGCTTTCTCTTTCATGGCCGGGGAAGCCTTTGCCAGGATTAGACATAAGTGCAGTGGCGGGTGGGGGGGATATTCTTTTGCTGGCATAACAGTGGATTTTTTTTATGCCAGCAAAAAGAAAAAAATGCTTTTAAGGGACTCGTCTGATAAAGTCCTTAGTAGAAGGTCACTTCCTATGTTGTTATTTCTGTTAATTGCTGTCAAGTTGACTTCAACGTACCACAACCCCATGAATGAGAGACCTCCAATTCACCGTAACATCAACAGTTTCATGAGGCCTAAGAGCTCTCTGGCTGAGAATGCTAAATGCCCCTCCCTAAACTGTAAATCCCAGGATCCCACAGGAGGCAGCCATAGCAGTTAAAGTGGAATAACTGTAGTGCGGTAAGGCTCTCAGAGTTGTGACTTTCTTGATGGAGTCTATCCATCTGGGATGCAGTCTTCCTCTTTTCCTACTGGTTTCTACCTTACCAAGCAGTGTTGTCTTTTCTAGTGAGTCATGTATTCTCAAGATATGGCCAAAGCACAACACTCTCAGTTTAGTCACCTTGGCTTCTAGGGAAATTTCAGGGTTTTATTTGCTCTAGGACCCATTTATTTGACTTTAGCAGCCCATGGTACCTGCAGAACTCTTCTTCAGCATCTCATTTCAAATGAGTTGATTTTCTTCATATCAGCTTTCTTAAAATATCCAGTTTTCACAACCATACAAAGAAATGGAAAATATGATGGCATGGACAATCCTAACTTTAGTATTAAATTATATATCTTTACTCTTTAGGATCTCATCTAGTTCCTTGAGTTTCCATTCTGATTAATAACTGAGCCAAAACATGGAAAATCTTGAACTATTTCAATGTCTTCCATGTCTACTTTAAAGTCATGTAAATCACCTGTGGTCATTCCTATGCTTCTCCTGAATAAAAAGGACAGTATCAAGTGTCAGCAGGAAAGACAAAGGTATTCTCTGCAGTCTTCCAACCAGCGACATCGGTGGATACAAATGGTTTTGCCTTAACTTAAAATGCTGCTCATAATGGCTGTAATGGTTAGGTAATTTTGAAGAATATTTTTGATAACCTGGTAGCAAGATTGTTCCTCCTCCTCTAGTGAAACCAAAGCCTATGTTGTCATTGCAGTGCTTCACATACTCCACAGTCATCAAATACCGTACTCTCTTTTTGTTGGAGGAAAAGAAAACAGTGTTTGCTTGACAATGTTACATCCATCAGCACTTAATCATCAGCAATTAGGCTGCTGAAGAGTAAGTTATTGTGCTGTCTGTGTTCTGCTGTTGCACGTGCTGCTACAAAGTCTATGTCTGTTCACAGACAGATGGTAGTGTCACATCTTATCCAGCTCAAGTACCATCACTTTCTTAAATAGGATATCTCATCTTTATATGAAATTATTCATTAGTATTTTCTTGTCATAACTCATCTTAAATATGCTGTTTGACTTGACTACCCTTACAGACCAAGCAGTGAGCTGAAATGTTTCACAAAATAAACATAATTGGGAGTTGTTTGTTTTGGGTTCTTTTTATTATTATTATTATTTATTATCTCATACAAGTTTTAGATGCATTGTTATTTACAATTATTTACAATTTCTTTTACAATTTTATATATCATCATCATAAAGAAAAAAAATTAATTTTATACAATATATCATAAAGAAAGAGTCTTTGAATATATTCACGGTTTTTCAACATCGTCATTACTAATAATATTCACAATATTTTTTCCACCCTTATTCTTCTTCTCCGTTGACTTCCTTAAATTGTACAGTTCTGGTGTTAGAGGATTATAGCTAAACATTTCCATTACTTTTGACTTTACTTCCATACTCATCTCATACTCCTATAAAGCTCTGTATTAACTCTGCATATATATATATATATATATATATATATATATGTATGTATATATGTATATATGTAAATACACATATACTTCTACCGATAAATATACATTATACAAGTGTGTATATATTTATATTTTTTAGTTTTCTTTTTCTTCTGACCCACTGGGCTTTTTTTTACTTCCTATAATAGTAGACTAGGTCGTATCTCACCTTTTTCTTCCCAGTACTCTAATATCTGTCTCCATTCTTCTTTCATCTTCGTCTGTTTCTTATTTCTTAGTTTGCATGTAAGAATATCAAGTTCAAACATATCGATTACTTTATCTTTCCACTCCTTTATACTGGGGCATTCTTTCAGTTTCCACTTTCTCACTATTACAAGTCTAGCCACTGTAATCAAATACAATATAGTCCTCCACTTTTTGTTACCTTGCTTATCTTTGTTGTCTTTAATTACATTCAGCAAATACAATTCCAGGACAAATTCTATTTCTTCTCTCCAAATTTGTTTTATTATTTCATGCACTTGTTTCCCAAAATTTTTGATTTTCTTACAGTGCCACCACATGTGAATCAACGTCCCCTGATTTTTTTCCACATTTCCAGCATGTGTTCGATATTATTTTATTCATCTTATTTAATCTTTTCGGTGTGTAATAACACCTTAGCGCTACTTTCAAATAATTTTCTTTTAAGAGCTGACATGCTGTAAATGTGAAAGATCTCCTCCTCACTAGCTCCCAAGCCTCTAGGTTAATAGGTCTTTCTAAATCTCTTGCCCATTTTAACATGTAATCCTTCACATAGTCTTTCTCCATTTGTCTTGTTAACAGTATTTTATATAATTTCCCAATAGCTTTTTGTTTGTTTTTGTCCCTGAGGACTTTATCCAATTCATTGTATTCCCCCTCAAAGCCATCCTTTTTAAGATCTTCTGTAAACCGTTCTTTTAGCTGTAAATATGTGAACCAATTTATATTATATCTGGTCTGTAATATATCTTCAGATTCTAGTATAATCTGGTCTCACTTCCTTTCTTGACCATATCCTCATATCTTATCCATTCATTTGTCTTATACCATCTGGATAGGAAGGCTTCCTGGGGGGAAATCCATAATGGGATTTTGAAATATAATGTTTTTTAAATTTTCTCCCAAACTTTCAATAATCCGTTTCTTATACAATGATTTATAAAGTTTTTATTCGCTTTTTCCTTGTCATAAAATAAATAGGCATGCCAGCAGAATCTGGCATCGTGACCTTCCAGATTCAACAATCTATCATCACAAAGATTTATCCATTCTTTTACCCAGATCAATGTAGAAGCCTGATAATACAACCTTAAATCTGGAAGGTCACAACCGCCCCTAAATTTGGAATCTATTAAGTATGCCCATTTAAATCTAGATATCTTCTTTCCCCATATGAAATCCCGTATATCTTTATTCCAATTATCAAAGATTTTTTCATTATTCAAAATAGACAGATTTTGAAAAAGAACTAATATTTTTGGGAGTATCACCATTTTTATTGCCGCAATTTTGCCAAGCAGAGATAGATTTAATTTGGTCCATCTTTCCATGTCATTCTTAATCTCTGTCCACCATTTTTTATAGTTATTATCAAATAGGTCTATATTTCTTTTTGTTAGCCACATCCCTAGATATCTTGCCTTTTTGCCTATGTTGCATCCTGATTTTTCCCTTAGATCTTCTTCTTTTTCTGTCATGTTTTTAGTAATTATGATGGTTTTATCTCTATTGAGTTTGAATCCAGAGTGTACCCCAAATACATTTATCGTATTTAAGCATGCTTCGATTTGATCTTTGGGTTCTTCCATAAATATAATCAAATCATCTGCAAAAGCTTTTAGTTTGTATGTGAATCCTCTAATCTTTACTCCTTGGATTTCCTTGCTAGCCCTTATCCTTCTATTTAGTACCTCAAGCTCCAGGATAAATAACAGAGGCAAGATAGGACATCCCTGCCTTGTACCTTTATTTATTTTGAATGTCTCTGTCCGCTCTCCATTGATGATAAGCTGAGCTGATTGTTCGGTATAAATTTTTTCAATTCTCTTACAGAATCTTTCACCCAATCCTGATCTTCTTATTACCTCCATCATAAAATCCCATTCTATGTTATCAAAAGCTTTCTCTGCATCTACCATCATTAAAGCTAATTTTTTCTCATTATGGACTTCAAAATATTCTAAAGTGTTTATCACTGTCCTGATGTTATCACTTATCTTTCTCCCTGGTATAAAACCATTTTGATCATCAGTGACTAATTCTGTTATTATTTGTTTTAACCTGTTGGCCAAAATCATAGTGTAAATTTTATAATCTATATTTAATAAAGAAATGGGCCGACAACTACTAACTTCCCTACATTTCCTTCCCGTCTTTCAGTATTAAAGATATATTGGCATTTTTCCAGGTCTTGGGAATCCCTTCGGCTTCTATCTGATTAAACAGTTTGTAAAGAGGCACTGCAAGTTCTGTTTCAAATTTCTTATAAAACAGTGCCGAAAAACCGTCTGGTCCTGGTACTTTATTTTCCTTTAATTCCTAAATTGTTTTTGAAATTTCTGCCATTGAGATTGTATTATTCAGTTTTTGCAGGTGTTCCTCACCCAAAACTTTGCAGTCTTGTTTGTTTAAATATGTAGTCATGTTTTGTGTTTCTTCTTGACTTTTAATTTTCCCACTAAATAACCCACTATAGTATGTTTTAAATGTCAGGGATGATGGGAGTTGTAGCTCTTCACCTCTGGCTCAAACTCACCACCTTGTTATGCAGCAGAGCCAACCAGCTTAGATCAGTGGTTAATGCTTTCCTCCAAAGCAGCAGAGTTTCAGAGAATAGGCTGAAGATCCTGACAAACTCTCCAAGCCTTCTCACTCTTCTCCAGGTGTCTCCAAAACGTCTCCAGGATTCACTCAGGCAACTCAGTAGTTTTATATAAAACCTACTTTATTCTTCTATATAAATATACTATATGGTCAACAAACCACAATCTCTACACACTACTCCACAATATCTCCAAACTACTCCACTTCTACTCAACCACAATACATTGGCAAACATTGCAATTTTATAGCCATTGTTTATCACCACCCACTAGTTAGTTTCCACCCAGTGGGTGTGTACTTCCATTCTGATTGGTCCATGTAGTTCCACCCATACTTAAGATCAACCCATGTATTTCAACATTTCACCTTGTACACTTAATGATTCTCAGGTGTTTCCATTCTGCATTCAGTACCTCTGTCCTTGGCTCTCAGGACTTCTAGATTACATTAGCAGTTTCACCTGTGTAGCTTCATAATTGCTCTTGCTTAGTCATTGTGACTTTCACATACATATTTTATTTCTTTCACTGTATGTCCCATGTTGCATTTTCCTTAACAATCCCCTCCGAAATAAAATATTGTATGTGTCTTACAATGTCATTCCAACCATTTGTGTCAGCCTTTCATGTTTTTCTGCTGTCAATGCTTTTGTGAACAAATCTGCTATGTTGTGTTGTGTTTCTATATATCTCAATTCTATTTCACCCTTCTGAACCATGTCTCGCACATTTTGATATCTTACACCAACATATTTTGTTCTGTTCTTCAAACTTTCAGTTTCAGCCATCGCTATGCATGACTGTGAATCTTCCAGAATTTCCACTGGTATCTTGTAACTTTCATTTAAATCATTTAGCAATTGCTTAATCCACTGTACCTCATTTACTATCTCATTCAAAGCAGCGAATTCTGCTTCCGTTGTGCTTATTGCTACATTAGTTTGTTTTCTACTTCTCCAAACTATTGGACTTTCACTATATTTAATTATCATTCCTGTAACTGACTTCTTGTCTCCTAATTCTGATGCAAATGAACTGTCTACATAACAATCTAGATCTGAACTACTGCTTCTTATAATCAATTTCCTATCTAAGGTTCCTTTCAAATATCTCAATAAATGTTTTACCGCTGCCCAGTCTTCAATTTTTGGATCATTAACCCTTCTAGACAATACATTTACAGCATAAGAAATGTCTGGTCTGGTGTGGCAAGATATGAATTGTAAAGATCCTATTATACTTCTGAAGAGAGTCTTGTCCTCAAAAGCTCTAGTTGTTTCCTCAGACACAAAACCAGTTGTCATTGGAGCTCTTACTATTTTTGCATTCTGTAATCCACACTTTTCAATCAATCTTTCAATTTTATTTCTCTGACTTAATAAACAATGTCCTTCTTCTGTCCATTCAACGCAAATACCTAAATAAGACTTCAATACACCTAAGTCCTTCAAAACAAACTTCTCAGACAATTCTCTTTTTACTGACTCAATTTCCTGTTTTGACTTTGCTGCTACGCACAAATCATCTACATAAATCACTAATACTATGTCTCCTTTTGTATAAACACAAGCATCTGCAATGCTCCTCTTGTAACCTAGCTTAACTAGCTCATCATTGATGCACAGATTCCACGCTCTGGCACTTTGTTTTAAACCATACAACGCTTTCTTTAATTTATATACTCTCTGACTACCATTTTCCTCAAAACCTTGTGGCTGTTCCATAAATATTTCTTCATCCAGAACCGCATTCAAGTAAGCTGTCTCAAAATCAAAATGTTCTACAACTAAATTCCTTTTTACTGCTACAGCTAGAACCATTCTCAGACTTTCTGGCTTTGCAGTTGGAGAATATGTCTTATCATAGTTCTCATACTGCTGTTGTGCAAAACCCTTAGCCACTCACCTAGCTTTATATTTGATACTTCCATCTGGCATTTCTTTCCTTTTGTATACCCATTTACAACCAATTACTTTCTTGTCTTTGGGTCTGTCAACAATTTCAAAAACATCTTTATTTACCAGGCAACCAAACTCATTATCCATTGCATCAAACCATCTTTCCTGTTCTTCACTAGAATAACTTTCCAATTCTTCAAAACTTTCAGGCTCTTCTACTGCTAAACAAGCTCTTGCCTTTGTCACAACAAACCTATCTGGAGGCTTTCTATATCTATGACTACGCCTGGGAATAAAATCTGCTGTTCTGTCTCTTTCATCCTCACTTTCTCTACTGGGAGTTGTAGTTCTATGACTAAATCTCTTGTCTTCAGTCATTCGAGTAGTAGTAGGCCTAGATGCTATCTCATCATCGGAAGAACTACCACTGCTGCTAGGTGATGCTTCCTGCTTAACTGAAACCCCTCCGTTTCCTGAGGTTGGTTCAGTTTGTGCTTCTGGCTCATTTGAACTCCCTAACCTCAAAAACACTTCTTTATTGGCATGCAGTTTGTCCCAACCAGCATGTCTCTCAAAATTTGCAGACCTAGAATACTGCACTTGTTTTCCTCCCAAATGAAACTTGTAGCTATTTCCAGAATACCCCAAAAACCTAAGCCTTTTGCTTTTGGGTTCTCCTTTCCTCCTGAAACAAGCAGGTTTGTAAACATGAGCAAATTGTCCAAAAACCCTTAAGTACTTATAATTTGGCATTCTTCCATACAATACCCTGTAGGGAATGTCTTCAATTTCTGAATGATATAATCTGTTACTGATATGTATTGCAGTCAAAGTTGCTTCTGCCCAAAAACTATCTTTCACCCCTGCATCTGCCATCATACAAGCAGTAATTCTTTTTATATCTTGTATTTTCTTCTCTGCTAACCCATCCTCACTAGGACAAGCAGGGTTTGTAGTTTCATGCCTTATTCCCACCTTTTGAAACCAGTTAAACAATTGATTATTTAAAAATTCTCCTCCTCTATCAGTAATAATGGTGCCTACTCTGCTATCAAATTGTCTTTCCACCATTCTTACCCATGCTTTTAAACTTTGCCCAGCGTCAGATTTGTTTTTCATTATTCTCACAAATGCAAACCTTGTATACCTATCAACAATTACTAGGAAATACTTGCTTCCCCCTAAGGACAAACAATTAGCTTGGGCGACATCTGCATGTACATACTGAAATGGTCTTTGAGCAATTCTTTTTGTTTTCTTAGCTACTGGAAAAGCTCTGACCTTTACCTGTTGACATACCGTACAATCTAAGTGGTTTTTGCACTCAGCAACTTTTAAATCTGGACACATACTGATTAAATTCTTTAAACATTTGAAGCTCGCATGGCCAAATTTTCTGTGAAGCTCATGTATGCAGTCTTTGTGGATTGGAATATTTTCTATGTTATTAGCTTCTTCAACCCTGTAGCTATCAATATTGTCCTCCAAATAATAAAGTTTGTCCTTTTTCAAACCTATGCCACGCAATTCCCCATTCAGTTTTATCTTACACATGTTCTTTTCAAAGATGACTGTGTAGTTTCTTTCTGTTAATCTGCTTACTGATAACAAATTATTTTCTAACTCCTTTACATGTAAGACATCATTAAAATTCTCTTTTAGCCCTGGAATGTACACAGTACCCATTTGATTTACAGTGTTTAGCTCTTTCCCATCAGCCAAAACTACAGCATTTACATTAGCTGATTTTCTATTACTTATTAAATTGATATCATTACACATCGAAGATGAGGCTCCTGAATCAACTAGCCATTTAGAATTTGCATTTTGTTTTTCCTTAATCATGGTTGCAAACCCCTTTTTATTACCACTGTCCCTCAAAAATGGAGGTCTGGACTGTTTTTGATACTGCCGCGGCTGCCATCTGCTCTCTGCTTGCTTGTGTCTCTCAGCTGCAAAATGTTTACAATGTCTCTGCAGATGACCAATCTTCTTACAATAAAAGCACCTCCATTGCTCCCTTGTAGAGGCTGCTTCCTCCTGCGTTCGCCAGTCAGGAGTTGTTTGTTGTTTTGGCACAGTCTTTAAACTTGCTGAGTCACCCTTCTCAGACATTCTTCTCTGGTTCTCTTCCAGTAATCTGGCCACAATTAAGTCTCTATTAAGCTCAGCTTCTGGCAGGTTTTGCAGGCTGTTCGTTATATTGTCCCACGAAGAGTCTAGCGATTCTATTAAAATGTAGCATTGCTGCTCTTTGCTAATTTGCACTCCCCTCAGTTCAGCTTGCACAAACAAGTCTTGCATTATTTTTAAATGTTCTATCACACACTGCCCTTTAGCCATCTTTTGCCTGTATATTCTTTTAGACCATAGCATTTTTGCAAAAGCAGTTGAAGGAGTGTGTAATCTCTGCAAGGTATCCCACACATCCTTGGCTGACGTTTTATCTCTGACGTCATTAATTAAGTCTTCTTCAAGAATGAGATAAAGACAGGCTTTTGCTTTACTATCTCTCTCTTGAGTGGCTTCATCAGCATCGGCTGCCAGCCCTGTTTCAACTGTTGACCACAGACCTTCCTTTACTAGTAGAGATTGGGCATAAATCTTCCAGGTAGAGTAGTTGTTTCTATTTAATTTACTAAACTTTAGAATTTCCATCTTGATTTGTGCAGTGACTCAATTTGACACAGTCCTTCTGAGTATGCACAGCCGACCCGTCTGGGCTTAAGCAAAACACAAAATGATTTACTCACGAGGCTTATCAGTGCAGCACAAACAACTTGCTCTGATCTATCGTCCACAAAGCTTTCTTCCACTCTCTGGAACTTTCAGCTTCTGTGGATGCTGGGTGCTCTAGTAACTGGGCCCATAACCCTTGTCAGGGATGATGGGAGTTGTAGCTCTTCACCTCTGGCTCAAACTCACCACCTTGTTATGCAGCAGAGCCAACCAGCTTAGATCAGTGGTTAATGCTTTCCTCCAAAGCAGCAGAGTTTCAGAGAATAGGCTGAAGATCCTGACAAACTCTCCAAGCCTTCTCACTCTTCTCCAGGTGTCTCCAAAACGTCTCCAGGATTCACTCAGGCAACTCAGTAGTTTTATATAAAACCTACTTTATTCTTCTATATAAATATACTATATGGTCAACAAACCACAATCTCTACACACTACTCCACAATATCTCCAAACTACTCCACTTCTACTCAACCACAATACATTGGCAAACATTGCAATTTTATAGCCATTGTTTATCACCACCCACTAGTTAGTTTCCACCCAGTGGGTGTGTACTTCCATTCTGATTGGTCCATGTAGTTCCACCCATACTTAAGATCAACCCATGTATTTCAACATTTCACCTTGTACACTTAATGATTCTCAGGTGTTTCCATTCTGCATTCAGTACCTCTGTCCTTGGCTCTCAGGACTTCTAGATTACATTAGCAGTTTCACCTGTGTAGCTTCATAATTGCTCTTGCTTAGTCATTGTGACTTTCACATACATATTTTATTTCTTTCACTGTATGTCCCATGTTGCATTTTCCTTAACATTAAACTCTTCTTTAATCTCATTTTGTTTTGTTGTTACTTGCTTTCCACATCTTATTAGCGTAATCATTTTTTCTCAGATTCTTTCCTTAGTCTATAAGCTAACCATTTACTTTACTTATTTGCATATTCAAAATTAATTTGTCTTATTTTTCTCATGTTCTTTTCAAGTATCGGCATAATTTTCATATTTAGTTGCATTTGAATAAGTTTGATTTGGCGTAATATTTTTTCCTTAGTTGGGTCTTCTCTCAGTATTTGCTCTTTTTTTTTCAATTCTTTAATCAGAAAGTTGTACCTCTCTGTGTTTTGTTTCTTAACTTCTGCACCTCTTTTAATCAATAATCCCCTGAAAACAGCCTTTCCCGCATCCCAAATAGTTTTTAGCTTGCATTCTTTATTGTCGTTTTCTTCAAAGTATAAAGTAATATCCTTTTTTAACTTCTGGGCAAACACTTCATCCTTTATTAAATTTTCATTTATCTCCAACTCGTTATTTTTATTTTTATTTTTTTGCCATACTCAATGTCAATTTTATTGGATTATGCTCTGACACTGTCCTGACCATAATTTCCATGTCTGAAATAATTGGCCACAGATTTTTAGAAAATAAAAACATATCAATCCGTGACATGGATGTATGCCTTTCGGAGAAGCCCTTCTCTCTACTATGTATTTTTGTCCAAGTGTCAACTAATCCGTATTCCTCTGTAATATCAAAAAAACTTGAAGGTAGTTTTTTGTTGGACTCCCTTTCCTTTTTTATATGATCTATCCACTTTTGGGTCAAGGACTCCATTAAAATCTCCTAGTAGGATCATAGATCCTTTCACATGCTTTTCAATCTGTCCGTGGAGTTTTTTATAAAAATTTTCTTGTCTCATATTTGAAGCATACACTCCTATTATAACTGTTTTCAGATTTTGAAAAGTTATCTCAACTCCTATGTATTCACCCTCTTCGTCTTTGAATAATTCTTTTGCAGAATACTTCTGATTTATATATAGAGCTATTCCTCTCTTTTTCTTTTCCTTGTTAGCCGAATAAAACAGTTGACCCAGTTTCTTAAGAATCTATAATCCTCTTTTTTTATCTTAGTTTCTTGAATGCATGTTATATAATTTTTTTGTTTTATTAGATCATGAAAGATCCGTCTCCTTTTATATTGTGAATTAAGTCCCTTCACATTCCATGAACATATTTTAAATGCCATTTTCACTGTGTTTAATTAGTTCTAATTCCTCTTCATTCTCTATATTTTCTCCTAATTCATCCTCTTCTTCCTTTTCCAGCTCTACCTCCGACTCTTCCTCCTCTACATCTACCTCCTCATCTCTCTCCTTCTCCTCCTGTTTCTCTAGTTTTTGATGTTTTTCCTCTAATTCTAGTTGTTTTTCTCCACTTAAACCTGTGTCCTTTTGGTTTTGTATCTTTCTGACTTCCTGAACTACCCTTTCTGACTGTTCTTTCTGTTGTCTTTCCTTTGTCTTTTCAAATTTTCTACAAAATTCTTCTGCCTTTTGGGCTGAGTCTATTTTATATCTCTTTTGTCTAAATGTGAAGGAGATCCCTTCTATTTTATTCCACCTGTAGTATATTCTGGGTTTTGTCAATAACCGTGTAATCATTTTATAATTTGGTCTTTTTTTCAAAATTACATTTGGTATATCCTTAAAGATCTTTAGCTCTTCTCCTCCAACCTTAAATGAATCTCTATAGCTTTGCTGCAATATTCTATCCCTTATTTTAATTTTACTAAACTGGATCACTGTATCTCTTGGGAGTTTCTTTTCTTTAGCAATCATTGAGTTAATTCGAAACATCTTTTCCGTCTCTTCCTCCAAATACTCCTCATCCAGTTCTGTGAATTTTGCCAATTCTGGTATCACCCTCTCAAATAGATTTTCATTCACTTTTTCTGATAGTCCTCTTAATTTTAAACATTTTTCTCTATATCTAATTTCTTGATTTAACATAAATTCCTCTCCCTTGTTTTGTTTTTCTTGCATTTTTACTGTAATCCTTTCCACCTCTTGAGATTTTCCCTTTAATGTTTCTATTTCTTTCTTCATGCCGTCCATCTCTTTGCTTATTTTATCTAGTTTTTTCCCCTAGAATCTCTTTCTTTTTTATAATCCTGTTTAATTTCTTTTCTAATGTCTTTTAATTCACTTCTTATTTCCTGTTTAAAATTCCTAAGTTCTATTCTTAACTCTTCCAGGATTAAGTTTTGTATTTCTAGTAATTTCGGTATTTCCTGTGATCCCCTCCTTGTTGTAATCGTCTGAACCTGCAGTTGCACCGTCGCTTTTCTTGTACTGTAAGCCATTACCTTTTAATTTTATTCTTTTTTCTTGACTATGTTAACTTCCTATTCTATTTATTTATACATTTATTTTCTCCTTAGTTTTCAATGTTATGCTAGGGAGTATGTCTTTCTATTTTTAATTTTCCTCTTCCCTCTTTATTTCTTATTGTTATCTTTCATGGGATTTGTCTATTCTTATTTACTATACTATCTCAATTATTTCGATCTATACTGATTTCCTATTTTGTTTCTTTTTTATTTATTTATTTATTTTAGTTAGGACCCTCCCTCCTATATTACCTTCTATTTATCCCGCAAGTTGTTCTCGCTTCCAAAATCCAGTCGGTTCCAATTTTGAATATTTCCTTAAACCAGATATAAAGTATAATATTTCAATAGCTCCACCACCACAATCATAACTCTAATTCATTAAATATAAAGTAAATATTCTCTCTAAGTTCATTCAGTTTCTTCCCCTTCCATAAGAGATAATGAATACTAAATAATTAATAATCAAAAATCAGTTAAAACAAACATCAATTGAATCAACCAGTTATTCATTCAAATTTTCATTTAACTTCACCACCCTAATCATAAATCTAGTTTATTCAACATACAAATTCATTAAATGTATGATTTATACTAATCATGAATTTTGTTCAATTTCATTCAATTCAAATTCTTCTTTGAATTTCAATCAATTTTTGCTTCAAGGTCATTAAGTTAATTAATTAATTAATTCTGGTTATATTTATGATTCCCTCAAATCTATTTTGGGTTCTTTTTAAAGCTGGGAGACTTACCTTTAATCCAGGTGAGGCCATCTGAAGTTGAATGATGGAAAAGCCTATCAATAAATTTACTGTATTTATTGTTTTTAAAGGTGATGTTATACTTACCTACTACATAGCTGTTCTGTGTGTTTTTTTTAAAGGAGAGAAGCCTATCAGAAGAAAAGAGGTGGCAATCCTATTTCAACACCACAAACATGGCTGAATACATGGAGCAAAACACAAGATTTGTCACAGTTAAGTACTCAGAGCTCTCTGCCTAGATATATGGATCTGTCAGATTCACTTTCTCCAACTTAAACTTCACTTTAAAAAAGAGGGGGAAGCTCACATTTTCTCTGTACTGTTTACAAAGTGGTTTCAGATTCTGGGAAGTTCTCATGTTAAAATGAATTGAACAAAAATAGATATTTTTAAATTGCTTACATTTGCACTTGTTTTGTCTCTTTGGAAAACTGTATATAAGATTCAGAGAGGGGCATGGGTAAAGCATACATACACAATTCACCAGGCACCAAGCCAAATGCTTCATGCCAATGGACAGTCTTCAGGGTTTTTATCCCTGATGCCACTGCCTAGGATTGCAGAAACAGATTATGTGGATTCTGGGGTGAAGGAAGCCCTTGACAGGCCATCCAGAATGGCTGGTGACTTGTAATAATGGTGGCTGTTTTCCCTCTGACCATTCCAAATCCTTTCCTCTCTGGATCAAGGCTGCTGGCTAACCAGTACGTGCAATTTGGGCCAGCATTGTCTTTCCATACCAGCAATGGTTCCATATGTTGAATATCCTGAATAAACTAATGACCAGAACTTAAGGGTGAGTAAATTGAACATGGAGCACTATGTTGGAGGAGCACTGAACTGAGTCACTCACTACTTGCTGAGTTTGCTGCCTAGGAAAGAAGGCCCAGGAGACTTCAATGGGACTGCACCCAGAACTGATTCAGGAAAGTACTGGCAGTATAAATTACCTAGTGGTAACTATGAGGCCTTTTCCTGGACATTTCTGGTAAAGGCTGGAAGCATGTTACCATAAAGAGGTCTTGGAAATTGCAAGACAGTATTGAGTTTCTAATCTCTCTGGCTTTTCTTCGCAAACGAAGATTCAGGAAGGACTCATCCCGCGCTTTCTGCAAGCGCGCTGATGACTAAAAAGGCCAATCCGAGATAAACAAGTCCGGTTCAAAAAGCACAGCAGAAGGTCTCCTTGGGTGAAGTTTTTGGGTTGTGATTCTTTCTGCGTTGTCGTTTCTCTTCAAGACTTGTTCGTCGTGAGTTCTCAAATAAGGCTGCAGCATTGTGGATAGTGCGTCTCCATGCCTCCCGATGTGAGGCCAGGGCGGACCACCGTTGGTGATCAATCTGGCCAAGCCTGAGATGTTGTTTCAGGGAGTCCTTGTATCGCTTTTTTGGAGCGCCCCTCCCACGCTGACCCGTGGCGAGTTCACCGTAGAGTAGTATTTTTGGGAGGCGATGGTCCTCCATCCTAGAAACGTGCCCTGCCCAGCGCAGCTGTGTTCTCAATATCATGGCCTCAATGCTGGTGATCCCTGCTTGTTCAAGGACAGCAACATTCGTCACATTGCAAGCTGAACATAGTAGTTTTGAGTCTTTTTTTAGGGAACAATACACTATTTAAAATTGAGAGGTCTATTGCTTCCTGTTTCAGTCTTTGATTTGGCAAAATCATTCATTCTTCCTTTGATGCAGTAATTTTTCTGCCCAATTAACACTGAGGGAAAGCATTAAGCACAAATAGTTCAAACCCACTGGCTTTACTATTTACTCTGGCTTAGCATGCTGTCTATGTTAATATGGTTGAAAGCAGGGCTTTGTATTTATAGATAATCTAGACCTGAAGGCATAATAGCGTTATGCTAGAGAACAAGTGTTTACCTCTAAACACAGCAATTAAGCAGATGAATTAGATCCTGCAGCTACCACCAATTCTTCCATTCTGCCTTTTCTTCAACTGCAAATGGTTTCTACTGCACATAAAGGAGGGACATATGGTTTATTCTTCAAGTAGCAACCTGAAAAAGGCTTCATGGATGATAAGCAAATCTGTCAGTTTCACTTTCTCCCATATTTTTTAAATTTCATGTTCTTTGTTTCCTGTGTATGAGGAAATATTCAGATTTGGTCACATTCTTATCAAAACAGAATCCATATTTTCCCTCATAGCCTCACTGGCCAACTTCAACACAAACAGCTATTGCCAGCATTGATCAATTTGGCCAAGCCTGAGATGTTGTTTCAGGGAGTCTTTGTATCACTTTTTTGGAGCACCCCTCTTACGCTGATCCGTGGCGAGTTCACCGTAGAGTAGTATTTTTGGGATGCGATGGTCCTCCATCCTAGAAACGTGCCCTGCCCAGCGCAGCTGTGTTCTCAATATCATGGCCTCAATGCTGGTGATCCCTGCTTGCTCAAGGACAGCAACATTTGTCACATAGTCAGTCCAGTGTATATTTAGGATTGTGCGTAGACAGCGCTGATGAAAGCGCTCGAGGAGTCGTAGGTGGTGGCTATAGGTGACCCATGTTTCAGACCCATAAAGGAGAATAGACAGTACAATGGCTCTATACACACTGATTTTTGTGTTTTGCCTCAGGTGTTTATTGCTCCAGACTCTTTTGTGAAGTCTTCCAAATGCACTATATGCCTTTGCGAATCTGTGATCGATCTCTTTGTCAATCTTGGCATCTGAGGAGATGATGCTTCCCAGGTAGGTGAACTGCTAAACGGACTTGAGCACAGATTTGCCGACGGCAATGTGGGGATGGTGGTGTTCATCCTGTGGTGCAGGCTGGTAAAGAACTTCTGTTTTCTTCAGGTTGACTTCTAGCCCAAACAGCTCTGCAGCTGTTGCAAAGCAGGATGTTAGGCGCTGCAGAGCTGCTTCTGTGTGGGCAACAAGGGCAGCAGCATCGGCGAAGAGCAGCTCACGGACTAGATAGTTTAGAGTCTTAGTGTGAGCCCTCAGACGGCTTAAGTTAAACAAGCTACCATCAGTACGGTAGCGTATATAGATGCCATCGTCTTCTTCAAGCTCTGCCATAGCCCTTTGGAGCATCGTGCTAAAGAAGATTGTAAATAAAGTTGGTGCAAGAACACAACCTTGCTTCACTCCATTAGTTATTAGAAAGGGCTCTGAAAGAGCATCGCCATATCTGACTTGACCACGCTGTCCCTCGTGTAGCAAGATAGTCATTTTAAGGAATTTGGGGGGACATCCTAGTCTTTCCAGGATCTGCCACAGACCTTTTTAACTTACAGTGTCAAAGGCTTTGGTGAGGTTGACAAATGTTACATAGAGACCCTTGTTCTGCTCCCTACATTTTTCTTGCAGTTGCCTAAGGGCAAATACCATGTCTGTAGTACTCCTATTGGCTCTGAAGCCACAATGGCTTTCAGGGAGAAGTTCTTCTGCAATAGCAGGAACTAATCTGTTCAGGAGTATCCTTGCAAGGATTTTTCCAGCAATAGAGAGCAGTGTTATGCCTCGATAGTTTGAGCAATCGGATTTTGCTCCTTTTTTCTTGTACAGGGTGATGATGACTGCATCTTGGAGGTCTGATGGCAGTTCCCCTTTTTCGCAGCAATTCACAATGAATTCGTGGAATTTTTCGTGGAGTACATGACCTCCGTGTTTCCAAACTTCAGGTGGGATTCCATCAATCTCAGCTGCCTTGCCGTTTTTCATCTGCTGTATGGCCTTAAGGGTCTCTTCCAAAGTGGGAGCTATGTCCAATTCATTTTTCATTGGTTTTTGTATCGTATGTTGGATAGCTGAGGCTTGGACTACTCGGTTGGCGCTAAAGAGACTTTGAAAATGTTCAGCCCAACGATTTAGGATGGAGGCTTTATCAGTAATTAATGTTTGACCATCTGTACTGTATAAGGAGCTTTGGACCTGATAAGTAGGTCCAAACACTGCTTTAAGAGCTTCATAAAATCCTCTATGATCACCCAGATCTGCACAGCGTTGTGTCTTTTCTGCTATATTGATCCACCACTTGTTCTGCATGTCTCGGAGTTTTTGTTGTAGTTTGCTACATGTGAGGCGGAAAGCTGCTTTTCTTACATGACAGGTTGGCTGGGCGAGGTATGCCTGGTGAGCAGCTCTCTTCCTTGCCAACAGCTCCTGGATCTCTTGGTTGTTTTCATCAAACCAGTCTTGATTTTTCTTGTGGGAGAACCCGAGGGATTCTTCTGCAGACTGGAGGATACTGTTTTTGATATGTTGCCAAAGCACTGTAGGAGAAGGATCTGTAGGATGGTCTTCAAGTTTCGTTTGTAGATTTGCCTGGAAGTTGTCTCTCATGGTAGCTTGTTGAAGATTGTTGACTTGGAGTCTCTTCTTTAAGATGCCACCCCTCTTAGGTTTGAACTTAAGATGACGATTTAGTTTACATCTGACGAGGCGATGATCTGTTTGGCATTCTGCACTGGGCATCATTCGGGTATGACGGAGATCACGAATGTCTCTCTGACAGACTAGAACGTAGTCAATGAGGTGCCAATGTTTGGATCGTGGATGTATCCAGGTTGTCTTCAAGCTATCTTTCTGCTGAAAGATTGTGTTTGTAATAGTCAGCTGTTGTTCTGCACAGAACTCTAGCAGGAGGCGTCCGTTATCATTGCAATTTCCAACACCATGCTTGCCTAAGACACCTTTCAAGGTTTCAGAGTTCTTTCCTACTCTGGCATTGAAGTCATCAAGTATAATAATTTTATCTTCTACAGGGACTTTTTGTATGAGTTGGCGTAGGTCTGTGTAGCATTTGTCTTTCCCTACAGGGTCGGCTTGCATAGTTGGGGCATATATACTAAAGAGAACAACATGTGGGAGGCGTAAGGAAATAATGCGATCAGAGTGTCCTGTTGGCAAGGTTTTGAGTTTGGAGGCAATGGAGTTTTTAATCATAAAGCCTACTCCTGAAAGATGTTTTTCGGTTTTGGGTTTGCCAGACCAGTAAAGTGTGTAGCCGGCGCCATGTTCTTTAAGGCTGCCTTCCTCATGGAAGCGAACTTCACTAAGAGCAGCGATGTCAATATTAAGCCGTGATAGTTCAAGGGCTATTAGGGCAGAACAACGCTCAGGCCGTCCACTATCTTCAGAATCTTGCATGGTTCTGATGTTCCAGCATGCAAGTGTCAGTTTATTTACACCTTTGGAGGCCGGTGTGTGCCTTTGTTTCTTTGCCTTGGTTTGACCGTATCAGAAGATTCCCGTTGGCCGCGGCTAGCCAACCAGGTAGTTGGGGATGAGCTTTCGTTAGGCCACCTTTTCTAGGCCCCTCTCCATATGGAGCAAGCAGTGCTCTCCTTAAGAAAGGCTGCTTGGTCGTTCAGGATGCTGCCGAACAAGACTGTCATCTCCAGGGTCAGCCTCGAGCGACCAATGTCCTGAACCGCCTGCATGCAGGGTTGGGGCTGCGGCTTCCAGTGCATCTTTACACCTGCCGGTTTCGTCCCTCGCCAGTCGCTACAGGGCTTTTTTGGAAATGGATTTGTCCTTCGAGCCCATGCAATGGATTTTTCTGGTGGAGCGCAGCGTGCACAGAACTGGCCTCACCCTTTAAACCAGAGATTCATCTGCCGTGGCCTTGCAAGCATGGACGTGGCAGCGAGGTCCTCGTGCCGTAGGTTTGATTAGAGTTTCCTTCTCTTAGGTGGTTGACCTTACAGGGTTGGACGAGCACCATCTGCCCGGGTTTGGGATTAAAGTTTTCCTTCTTCTAGGACAGTTGCCACAAGGCTAGAGAGCCCATCCTGCCCTTTGACGCTCTTTGTCAGACCCTTCGGTTTTGACCTGTCTGGCATGGGAGACCCTACCAGTGGCTATTATGCCACCGCCAGCATAGCTCAAAACATCATTAGGGTACGCAAGCCTCTCTCCCATGACAAGGGGGCATCAATGGAGAGGAGACATTAGCAGCAGCATTAGCTGGAGACATTAGCAGCAACTCAAAATGCAATGCAAAAGGGGGCAACAGAGAAGGAACCTTTATGCCACCTTTACCCTTACTAACTCTAAACAGAAGCACACAAATGCAAAAATGAAAAATTAACAATGATATTTATTAAAGACATAAAAAACATACAAATAATAACACCAAGCATGCACACATTAATACGAATGAATGAATCTTTATTAAATAAGTCTCCAGACCATTTCACATACAAATTTAAAAGATATGTGTGTGTATATATATATACACATATACATACACATACACACAATTATATATATACCATATATATAGCTTAAAACTTACAAAAAACTTTAAAAACTATCTCTATAAAAATTTTAAGATATTTTAATCTGATTACACCCTTCTTGTAATGTATACAACAATCTATTTTAGACCTTTTTCTACTTCTTGCTTCCGTAAAATGGCTGCTTTCACTGCAAACAAGCTAACCCTAAGAGTTATAAAAGGCTCTACTCCTTGCAATAGCAGTGACAGCTTGCTTTTATCATCTCTTTCCCTCAGTTTACTGAAAATGGGAGCTAAAAATTGCTCTCTGATACCATTATATAAATAACAATGCAGTAAATAATGTGCAATATCTTCAACATTAAGTGCCCCACGTATACAAAGTCTCAAGAAAAGGGATGCCCTGGTATCTTCCCTGAATCACGCTTGAGTCCATTTGCCCAACACATTCATACGAGAAGCATTCACACAGGACAAGTATGAATGGAAGAAGAGAAGTTGCCAGAGGGATAGATAGAGAGTTTTCTGGGGAGATACAACACCTGTCTTGTAGTCCAAAGCCATTGAGCAAATCTGGAGTGGCTAACACACAGAGAGATGTCGTGTCCCCAAGCAAAGGTGTTGTGCACAATGAGGCAAGATTTTCACCCAATATTTATACCAAAAGTATGCCCTGAGGTACGGAAGTTTCATGGGTTGAAACAACAGTCTCCAAAGATTGCACAATTAGTTCCAGGAAGACTCCTGGTCTTAACAATAAATGTTAATGTGTTGCAATTGCCTTAAATATTCTGATGATTGGATTCACAAAGCTTGAGCTGCCTCTTTTGATAGTTAGGTGATTAAGGAAGGGGAGCTCAATACCTTCAAACAAAGGAATACTCTATCTACTTAATGTAATCATTATCTGTCACTTGGGTGTGTGGTGGTGACAATGTCCTTTTTACCTCATATTTCCTCATAGTTTGGAATTTGTCAGTAGTTCTTCCTTTGGGTGATGCATGGCTTATCACACATGCCTTACTGTTCTTCCCAGTGGAAGACCACATTTATAAGCCAAATTATTAATAAGCCAATTTGGGGGGTTTCTGGAGGTGAGGGCTCATTAGGCATACTAACAAGCAGCAGGGCCTGTTTTGGAGGCCCAATGAAGCTACACAGCTTATCAACACTTCTAAAGTAGGGGATAAGGCACTAAAGGCACACTCTTGATCAGAGTACTGTTTAGCCTAGGGATGGCCCTGTTTGTTTGCATAAGCAGTGTCACACTCCCTTGGTTGGCCATGGCAGATAAAATGCCTAACAACAGCAACAATAAGGGGAAATGCACAATAGTTCTGGGATGTAACAAAGGTAGAACACTAGGTGGAAGGAAGCGAACTGTTGAACTCTGAGTTTTATTCTGCCAGTTTGAGTGTTCTGACACACTGGAGCTTTTTTCCTGGTGAACTAAGAGGCAAATTTGGCTGATCCAACCCACAGCCTTCCACTGCTACTTCTCCAACTGTTTCAGAGGTCCAGTCCCAAGTGAATTTTCAGTGGACCTCAGGAATTGTAGGGAGAAGGAAATATAGGCAAAGATCACCACCACCATTCCAACAGAAGAAAAATTCTGCTGCCTGAAAAACCCTCAACTGATGGAAGGAGCCCTTCAAATCTACAAGCAGTTTATGCTACATCCAACCCAACTGACCTACAGATGGCAGCTCTAACAATATTTTACTAGCGTCAAATCCCCGGTTACCTGTCCTTACAGCTTGGTGAACATGAATACCTATATCAAGACTGACATATTCTCATTACATGGCAAGAATGGATAACACAGAGCCTGGATGCACACAATCTCAATACTGATGCTTTCTGTGGATTGTCACTGATCAAATGGGCTTTAGGGTTACTTCTAAAAGCTTTAATATTCCTGCAGGAAAAGTGTTCCCTATCATTCAAGTAAAATTAGAGCATTTAGAGATTTACTAGGTTAAAAATAAAGCAAGCATAAACTAGCTTCCTTGGCTCAAGAAAGAAAAAGGAGAAAGCCACACACTCCAGTAAAAAGAAGGAAAGACAGGAAAATAGCACTTACTGTATATTCCGGCGTATAAGACGACCCGGCGTATAAGACCCCCCCCAATTTTTAAGGTAAAATGCAGAGTTTGTGATATATTCGCCCTATAAGACGATCCCCCTCTTCCAACGCATAGCCCCCGCATGCCCCTCCTGCGCTCCCTTCCAGGAGGGAGCGCAGGAGGAGGATACAGAGGCTGTGCGCCCAAAAGTGGCACGTTTGCCCATTCTCCCCACCTTCCTCTAAGGTGGGGAGAAGGGGCGAATCACGGGTTTGGCCGCATAGCCTCCAGATCCCCCTCCTGCGCTCCCTTCAAGGAGGGAGCGCAGGAGGGGGATCCGCAGGCTGTGCGGCCAAACGGGGCACGTTCGCCCCTTCTCCCCACCTTCCTGGATGGTGGGGAGAAGGGGCAAATCGCGGGTTTGGCTGCATAGCCCCCGCATGCCCCTCCTGCGCTCCCTTCCAGGAGGGAGCGCAGGAGGGGGATCCACAGGCTGTGCGGCCAAACGGGGCACGTTCGCCACTTCTCCTCACCTTCCTGGAAGGTGGGGAGAAGGGGCAAATAGCGGGTTTGGCTGCATAGCCTCCTCATGCCCCTCCTGCGCTCCCTTCCTGGAGGGAGCGCAGGAGGGGGATCCGCAGGTTGTGCGGCCAAACGGGGCACGTTCGCCCCTTCTCCCCACCTTCCTGGAAGGTGGGGAGAAGGGGCGAATCGCGGGTTTGGCTGCATAGCCTCCGCATGCCCCTCCTGCGCTCCCTTCCAGGATGGAGCGCAGGAAGGGGATCCACAGGCTGTGCGGCCAAACGGGGCACGTTCGCCCCTTCTCCCCACCTTCCTGGAAGGTGGGGAGAAGGGGCGAATCGCGGGTTTGGCTGCATAGCCTCCGCATGCCCCTCCTGCGCTCCCTTCCAGGATGGAGCACAGGAGGGGGATCCACAGGCTGTGCGGCCAAACGGGGCACGTTCGCCCCTTCTCCCCACCTTCCTGGAAGGTGGGGAGAGGGGGCGAATCGCGGGTTTGCCTCGGCCGCTGCAGAAGCGATCGAGCGGCGGCTGAGGCAAACTGCAATGTTCGCCCCCCTCCTCTGTCTTCCGTTGCTCCCCAAAGGGGGAGAAGGCAGAGGAGGGGGGGCGAATGATCTTCAAAACACTTTGCTTCACCCCCCTGCCCCATCTCCTGCCTCTTCGCTCCATTTGCGAAGAGGCAGGAGATAGGCAGGTGGGCGAAGCAAAGTGTATCCGGCGTATAGGACGACTGTCAATTTTGAAGGGCACTTTTGAGTGCTCAAAAGTCATCTTATACGCCGGAATATACGGTATGCTTTTAACAGCACAATCTTATACAAATGGACTCAGGGTTCAATGATGTTCAAATTAATTCATAAGTGGTTAGCAGGAGGTATCTTCTGCCAAGTTCTTAAAACATTTAACAGTGCAATCCTAGTCCCCCAGAGATGCTGGCTGGAAGGATTCTGGATGCCATGGTGGTCCTTCTCTGCCACCAAAGAGTGTCACCAGTGGAGAAGTGTAGTAATGTGGGGTTTGTAAAGCAACAAATGGTATTATTTAGGAAGTGGAATAAAGGTTTCAGGAAGGTATGAAAATATTTGCAAAGAGTTTGGACTTGCATGATGAAAGGGAACTGGCTGAGAAAAGAGGGAGAGGAAGAGTTGAGAATCACAGAATCATAGAGTTGGAAGAGACCTCATGGGCCATCTAGTCCAAACCTCTGCAGTCTCTGTTTAAAAACCTCCAAAGGAGACTCCACCACACTCTGAGGCAGTGCATTCCACATCCGAACAGTTCTTATTGTCGCGTGTGGTATGAAACAATTGAGGAGATTAGTAGTCAAACTAGATGACTATGCTTAGCTCCCTCTAAAGGATGATGAAAGATGTCTCTGTCATGGCGTGAGTTTTACTCATCTCCCATATTTGCCAATTAGCTTGTTTTGTTTTGTGATTGATCATCACATATCTTGCTTTGCTTTGTGAGTGGAGGTAAGCAAGAACTTAATTTGGAGGTATGATGGCAGAAGCACATATCTCCCAGGAAAATGCATTGTTGGGAATTAAGACTGGATAATTGCAAGAAACACACATTTCCCTGTAGCATTTGGCACTTAAGCCTCAATTCTACTGTAATTGAGACTAAAGTAGAGCCTTTGAAGCAACTGGATTTACCCGTGTGTTGATTCACCATTCAACAATGGAGTCAATGGGCCTACTCTAGTTGGGACTAGCCAATAGGATTCCTGCCATACTTGTAGATGGAGGGTATTGAGAAGAACAAATTAGTGAGGGGGAGAAAAGGAATCTTTGAGAAAGTGAGAGATCTTGTGTTGAGAAGGAACAGGATTAAATTGAATGCAAAAGTTAAAAAGTAATAAAACTACCATAAATTTAAAACACCAGTAAATGACATAAATTATAAAAAAAAAACAGATCAGCACAACAAAAATAACAAATAGAAAAGTCAGCATATTGTACAAGACCCACCCGACCTAAACCAACAGTCCACAAAGTCCTGATGAAACAGAAAGGTCTTCACCTGTTTGTGGAATGAGAGTAGGAAGGGTGCCAGTCTAACTTCTCTGGGAAGGGAGTTCCAAAGCCTGGAGGCAGCCACTGAGAAGGCCCCCATCCCACCAAATGTACCTGTGAGGGTAGTGGGACAGAACGAAAGGTCTTCCCAGAAGGGTCTTCCAAACACACGTGGGTCAGGGAGAATACAGACCTTCAAATAACCTGGACCTGAGCTGTATAGGGCTTTAACCAGTCCTTTGAACTGTGCCCAGTGAGCAAACAGCCTAGTCTAAGATGTCTCAGAATTCCTCTTAGGCTTACACTGTCTTATATTCTCCTTATGTGTATGTGTAAAGAAAATTTAAAAAATAACAAAAATAACTAGCAAAAGGATGCAAAATAATTTTTAGGGTTCTTGACTAAAGCCTGCTGACTGGCTGAATTTAATTTAATTTTGATTATCATCAGGGTTCTAATGAAAATTAACAAAGATTCTCAGAGCAACTGGATAGTCTATTTCCGACATGCCACCATTCTCCCACTTGGAAAGAATGCTTGGTTTCAGGTGAAGGAATATACACATAGGTGTGTATACAAGTGATTAAATTCGCTTTTTATTATTTCCCCCTCCATTTTTATTTTCCTGGGTTATTTGGCCAATGGAGATTCATGCTACTGGGTTAAGAAAATGTGGGTCCAAAGAAGTAACTTTATGTTAAACAGATTCCCTTCCATCCTACTTTCCATTAATGTTATTATCTCCATTCTTTCCTCTCCTATCTTGTCTGTCCTCTGTCCCACAAGGCAGCCCTGATTGTATAAGGATTGCAGCATTATAAGAACTTTCCTATTTTGATCTGTGAACTGTTGGAGAATGTCTGTAAATTTTATAGAAGCAGCAGCTAGCTCAGTCATCTAGATATCTCACCACCACTACCACCACACACACACACACACACACACACACACTCAGAAAAGAAAAGCGGAAAGGGTATGACTGGACTCTAGTACAGGGGTAGGCAACATTTCAGAGATGAAAACTGGGACATATTGTAGTCAAGCAACATCAGAATGTGATCAAGATGGTAAAGTTATTAATGAGGAAGATCACACAAGCTAGGAGAGACTGCAGCAGTTTGCTTTTGCCTCAGTCTACATGGAAGGACAAGATTCCACCACCTCCCTTCCTGCTGAGTTGTGTACAAACTCCCTTTACACTTTAAACTCAGTTTGCAGCAACTGAAATAAGTTAAGGATGAAGGGGAATAGTGGTAGGAGGAGGAGAGAGAAACTGAAACATTTTAAAAGCAGCTGAAAAAAGAGGGACAACAGAGGATTAATCAGGACCATCCCTGCAAAATGGGAGCAGTCAGGGACTATGCAACTGTTGGGGCTGTATTGGCCTCCCATGAGACCTCAGAGGGCCACACTGCTGCTACACGCCCCCACAGAAAATCAACCCCCCTGCTCCAAACACTTTCTAGGTAGCATGGGGACCATTTTTCCATATTTGGGAACACTGAGCCATTTTAGGTGCAAGAGCAGTTTTCTACAACAAAAGTCATTTCAGGTAGAACCATGGGAAAGATCTGGGAGCCACAAAAATGGCCCTGGGTGTAGAATGTGGCCTGCTGCTCTATATTTTCCCCACCCCTGCTCTAGTGATGGCATCTTTTTGACTTTCTGGAAGAGTCATTTTTCAAGAACCCACCAAGGATGCTATCTGACAACAACAGATACCAGTCTTCTGTAAAGGGACACTCATTCTCTCCATGTAGCCAGTCCAGGGAAGACGGTCTCAGAGGGAAGAGTTCCACAAAAAGGGTGACCACGTCTGCACTGTGACAAAAAGATCAAAAGAAGGCACAGTTTTCTATCAAGTATGGTCATGCTAACTGACATGCATAGATGCAGGTGTAGAAATAATTAGTATAATTTAAATAAAAATATAATGCATTTAATGATTGTAGGGGAAATTGGAATCCAGGTGACATATGTGTTTGCTCAGATTGCATTCTAGGTGCTAATTGTTAGTGGAAAACTTGTAAGTTCCTGCTCTTCCTTCTTATTATTTTTGAACATGGGCTGGATAGCCCTTCAAAGAGAGCAAGGTGGTCAAAGTGCACCCCTCCAATTGTTGGACTGCAACTCCCATGAACATTAGTTAGCACATGTCCTATATGTCATACTGTTTCTGGCCACATGGCTGGGGCTGCTCTAGGGTTGTTGTCCCCCCCCCCCCGTTCAATGGTGCATGGGATTAAGAAAATATACGTGGTCCCAGGGTACTATATTACTGGATTAGGAGAGATATGCTTATCCACATTTATGCACACAATTGATTTTTTTTTTTTAAAAAAAGCACCAGAATGGAATCCCATCCACTGGAAGTCCTGCCCCAGCTTTGCTCTGAAGCTAATCCTCAGCCACCACACAGCCAAAAATCTGGGTTTGCTCTTCAGATCCAGAGCAAACTGTAAATCTTACAGATCTGGGGTTTCCCACAGAAGCCCTGGTGAAAATGTGCATTGTTGAAAATGTTGTGTGTCAACTGTGCCATGAATATGGGATGAGTATGGGTTTTATTGCCCATGTAGACAATCCCACAGACCTTGGAATGTCAGGTTTAACAATCATTTTGTTAACTGTGCAAAGGGGGGCCTTGCTCACTCTTAATGCTGAGCAGATGGAAATTTAATTTGTTGCATTAATCATTTATTAATCTATTAACTTTTAAGGAATCTGTGGAGTTTGTAGAGAATGTTACGCTTGGTTGCCACCATTGCCCTGATTTTGTTACTCGTTCCTTCAGCAGTGCTCCTATTGTCATTTTTAATTTGCCTCCCTCAGTCTCAAAAAGGGAAGATAAGGAATAGGAATTGCAGGTCTTCTGCATGTATTTAAATCAAATACATTTCCAGAGAGGGAGAGACAGGCAGATTAGATGAGCCAGTTTGGGGCAAGCAGGCAAATTCGAGATCCGTTCTCATCTCTTCTTCAGTCTTTCTCTCTCTCACATACTCCAGTCCAGCTGGAATCTCCATCTCTTTGCACTCTTCCTCTCAGGAGGCAGGCAGACAGAGGTGGTGGTTGTTTTTTCTTCTTTCTCTTTCAGTCATTACAACCAGCCCTGAAACATGTGATCTTTCTCTGGCTCTTGAGACCTCCTGCTGCAAGGAGGAACAAAGCAAAACCTCTCATTCCTTGACAACAAAAATAGTGCATGCTATTAGTTAAACCTCTGGGGGAAGAAGGAAGCAAATAAGCACATAAGTAAATTTAACTAATTTCAACTTGTAAATTTAACTACAGTAGTTATTTCCATGCTCCTGATAGTGAGTTTTGTTAATCAACAAATGAACTCATTAAGCCTTCTTAGGTGAAGGGAGTAAGTAATCAAGCAAATAAGCAATAAAATGTTATTAATTATTTCCAAATTCTGGTTGCTGAGAGGTAGCAGCAAGGTGTTGAAGGAGGGAGCTGTGTGGCAAACAGGGATAGGGATGGCCCCTAAACTAGCTTGCTAATGTCAGGTGCAGTGGAGGATAGGCTCCCATAATGACTACCGAAAGAAGATTTAGGACTTTATCAGATGTGCCCTTAAAACCCGTTCCTGTTTCATTACCCACCCACCCACCTGCCTTCCCTGTAACTGAATAAAAAAAAAATGTTCACACACTTACCTTAATCCCAGGAAAAAAACTGCTCCCCCTCCTCCGTCTGTCCAGGAAGGGAATGGAGCTCTCACAGAGCCCCCTTTCCTTCCTGGAGACCAAAACCCTCTCCCCTTCCAAGAGACCAAATCGCATGGATAATTTAAAAATAAAAAATCCCCCAAACCTCAAAGAAGTGCACCAAGGACCTAAATACCCTTAAAAAAAACCCAAGTAACCCAGGGAGGGAACAAAAAAAGCTGCCACTTATCTCTTTGTCCCAATCAAAGCAGGAAGTGTTTTGCAGGGACCTCCCAGGACCTTACAGGGAGCCCTGCATTGTGCAGGGAATTTAAAAAAAAAAAAACAGACATCAAAAAATCAAATCAAGCACCTAAACAGCCTTTAAAAGAAACAAGTAAACAGGGGAGAGTACAAAAAAGTCTGTCACTTACCTGGATGTCCAGATCACCACCAGAAGTGTTCTCTGCTTACCTTCCAGGACCTTACAGAGGCAGGCAGCCAGGGGAAAATTTAAAAATAAAAGTACAGGCAGACGTCTACAAATCAAAACAAACACCAAAACACTTTTAAAGCTTTAAAAGCAACACAGGGAGGATACAGAAAAGACTGTCACTCACCTGGATGTCCAGATCCTACCCGGAAGTGTTTTAACATCGTGGTAGCATAACGGCAAACCAGTTCACACACCCATGATTCCGTTATAGAAATGGAATGGGAGATCTATTGATGACTTTTCCCTGTGAATAAAACAAAACACACGGGGTAAGAAAGGGGTCAAAACGGTAGAGGGGAACGTCGTCTGAAAAAAAAACCTCTTTAGCGATCCTGTTCCATTTCTGTTCTGGTTTATTAAGCCTGTGTGATAAAGTCCTTAGCTACTTCTCCAGTAAGTTTTTGTATGCAGAACAGCAGTGGGTGCCATCTTATTCTTACTTAAGGCATCTAAATGTCTTCAAGCAGCAGGGGTCTAACCCAGTAGCAAAATCTAATTGAGCCCCTGTTCCGAATTGTTGGCTATAACTTGGCTGATTTGTGATCAGAGTGTTTCAGTGTGTGGTTCCAAGTATTCTTTTGGAAGGTGATCATGACAAATAAAAAATGTAAAGAAAGCCAATGATTACATTCTCATCTACACCTTCCCCTGCCCCCACTCTCCTCTGTGATTTCAGGAAAGTTATTAGCCTGATCTTCAAATCATCTTTTTGCCACAGCTATTTATGTTGCCTTGATTAGAGCACATGCTGTTAAGTCTTTGGAATATTTGTTTGTAGTGCTCCTAATGCATGTTTCACACACTGCGTGAGAGAACAGACTCCCTTTCTGACAGTGTGACAGTAGAATTAGATCAGAGAAGCATCTCCTTAAAGCAATGGAAATTATGAAAACCACACTGAGACTGGGGATGTGGTGTTTTGGAGAGAAAAGGAAAGAAAGTGTTCAGTGCTGCTAAAAGATATTCACAGATAATAATACCTCATTCAGCATAATGTAGTGGTTTGAATTTGGGGCTAGGATTTTGGGAGATCATGGCTCAAATCACTGCTGAGACATGGAAAATGCAGCAGTTGACCTTAGAGCAAGTCACACTCTCACATTCTCAGAGGAAGGCAATAGCAAACCTCCTCTGAACAAATCTGGCCAAGAAATCATTTGTGATAGCTTTGTCTTAGGGTCACCATAAGTCACACACACACACACACACACACACACACACAATATCTAATTATATAAGGTTGTCATTTTCAGGGTAGCTCCACTTTGCTATTTTTCAGAATAGCTACATTTTGCAAATAATTATTTCACGGTGCAGTCCTTTTATCCCATTGAGCTGAATGGGTCTTACTCCCTTATATAGCACTGCCAGTTTTTGTATCCATCTTCCCCACACACAGACTGACAAAGGTAGCTTAGATCTTCCTTATCAGCATGGAAGCAATATATATATTATTTATTATTTATTGCACAAAACTGTGCCAAATGTATCCTATCGGGCGATCCAGCCTGTGAGCCTTGTTTAGGATGAATGGAACAGAGATGATGGAATCATAGTTTTGAAGGAGTGATATACTACAGAGCTCTAAATCACCATCCAGCTAGCACTGACATTGTATACATCATATCTGCCTGCTGCTTTATGCTATTTCTCTCTGCACTGTTATCAGCTTTATGCTATTTCTCTCTGCACTGTTATCACAGAACTGTCATTTGTGAGGAATTTGTACAACAAAAATGGCTAAGAAATAAAAAGATCACAGCTGGCATGAATCAGTAGCGGGTGGGGAACCTGTGGGACAGCACAGCCTTTGCCGAGTAAATATTTATGCATGTTTGGTATGAAATGTAATTTTAAAAGGAGTTTGAGAGAGAAGAGATCAGAAAGGAGAAGTCGTAACTGGGAGGAGCACAGCTGCAGGTCCAAACAGCTTCTGGAAGTTAGGGTAAGACTAAGGTTTTGGAGTGGGGAATATATCTGCATACAGCACTCCAGAGTGCTTGTGTGGCACAGTGGTGTTTTTAGATAAGACTGTATTGCCAAAGGCTTACAAAATTGAGAGCCAACACCAGATCAGGCAGAGAGCAGACATCAATCTGCTGGATGTAGCTTTGTGGAAGCCATTATCTCTCAGCACAAAGCAACCACCCATAAAAGGGAAGGACAGCACCTACCTCACAGGCTTGTCAAGGAGAGAATAATTATATTGTGCATGTTAACTGTGTTGTTGGAATAGTAATGAAGCCACTATATTAGAAGTAAGGAACCTGTAGGCTTTCAGAGGTTGCTGGACTTCAGTTCCCATTCACACTAGTCCTCAATGTTCAAGGATGATGGGAGTCATAGACTTCAAGATACTGCTGGATTACAGCAGGAATAGCAATTCAAATGGGTCTAGGGGGCAATTTGCTTCCTGAGATATCCCCCTCCCATGCTTCCAAAATTTGGCAGTAACCATGTGTTTTGAATTTGGATGGCAACCTGAGAAAAGCCCTTAAATAAGCAGGAAATGCTGTTTTTAGGGGGTTGTAATAGTTTGCAATTGAATTTTGGCAGGATCATTTGCAGCTGAATTTTGGCAGCATTATATGCTACCAAATTTAGCAGCACAGGTTTTTTGGGGGGAAGAGGCAGTTGGGGCCACATGTAGCCCATATATGACTCAGTGTCTATCCCAGATTACAGATTATCCCACCCAACTGTATGTGGGAAAATTCTTTCAAAAATAGAATTTCAAAAACTCTGGATGTCCCATGAAATATCAATGTCTATTATCCAAAGCTAACATCAGATATGTAAGCTTTCTTTTCTTGTTTATATTTTATGGGTATTTTTCCTTTAAAAATACACCACACATCATCCAAATGGGACTCCATGGTGCTGCAGATATAAATATTCTGTTTTTAAAAATACAAACACAATAACAGCATTAACCTTCGAAAACAGATAGCTTTAAAACAAAACAAACAAAGAACCAAGCAAAGCAATCTTGAGGGAAACAGCAGGTCTCTCTTGGGACACACTTGTCTTGAAAGAGCTGGAGAGAACAGGAAAGCTTTGTGTTAGAAAAGAAGAACAGTTCTGCATGAAAGATTTATTCTAATGTCATTTTATTTTCAGCGAAAATGATACCTGGCTTTATTTTGGATTTGAGGCCAAGGAGACTTATTTTGTCAGATACAGCATATTACAAAATGGGGGATGTTAGTCATTCCCCTAGGAGGTATTAAGAAACTTGCCAGTAGTTTCACCTATGAGTCCTAGTTAACTGACACAGATTCAGAACAAGAGTTCAGAGTAATCTTTAAAAGTACCCAGAAAGTCAGACATGTAATATTTATCGTGTGATGAAGGAAAAACAAGAGATACAGTAAATATATATATATATATGGCTACACAGTTCATCAATTGAATGTTGTTAGACTAGGAATTAACTGATTAGCATCTAGGAACTAGTTCAGAGATCACCTGGCAGGAATCTTTATTCCAAACATTATGAGGTTGTCTATACTAGGGGCAAAAGTCCAAATGAATTCCTGCCCCTGCAGCTTCCCACTACCTGTCACTCCACAGGGATATCAAATAGATTGTCTACATATGTCCCCACATCTGCAGGTTGCTCAGGTCCACCACCACTGCCTTTTTCCTCATCAGCTCCTTGGCAAACACTTTTTCTAAGCTCTAGTTCTCTGCAGCTCCCTAGATGGGTGGGTGGGTGGGTGAGAGCCAGGACAATTCACTACCTGGCAGGCACTGTATTTCCCTGGATTTCAGTTCCTAGCCCAGAATGCAAGGATTTTTCCTTCTCAGCACCACTGCTGCTGCTTGCAGTCACTTACTCTGAGGCAAATGAGGCACAAGTTCATATGGCTGGGTGCCTTGTTTGCCTCAGTGCAGATGCTGTACACCAGCAGCAATAGCACCAGGAAGAGAAAAATCTTCCATTCCAGGTCAAGAACTGACATCTAGGAAAATGCAGCTCCTGCCAGGCAGCAATCTGTCCTGCCCCCACTCCCGATGAATCCAGAACTAGAGCTTGGTAAAGGTGTTTTGCCAGGGAGCTGATGGAGAAGAAAGGTAGCAGCAGTGGACCTGAGGAGGGAAAAAACTTTCTTCACTGTTCTAGACCAAGAACTGGCCTGGACATTAAGGGAAATGGTGGTGCCTGCCAGGTTGTGATTTGTCCTGCCTGTACCTCTCCCCACACACATCCCAAATCCAGGGCAAAAACACCAGAGCTTCCACCAAACTCTGGAGCAAATGCCAGGGTTTTTTGTAACCTGGGTTAAGATGGTAATACCCTGAGTTTGGTGCTGGTGGAGCTGTTCATGGTGTGGTCTTATTGCACCAGATTCAAGGATAAGGCTGTTCATCATGTGGCATTATATGAGTGCCAGATTCAGGGATAAAGCCATGTGCCATGTGTCCTTATTGCATTTGGACAGATTTGGCGGAGGTGTGGTTTTTTTGTTTTGTGTAGATAAGTCCTTTGTCACACCAGGAGAAAGGAGAGAGTTAATCTCCTATTAAAGAGAAAAAGCTATAGCTCAGTGGTACAGCACCTGCTTTGCATGTCCAGATAAACAGGGCTGGTTTAAGGAATTTTGGGGGGCCCTGAAATACTTTATTTTGGGGGCCCCATATGTTTATCTCAGGTCAATGTAACCTAAGCTATCACCGTACAAGATGTTCAGATTACAGTAGGACCCCCATATCCATAGATTTATTATCCATGGGACACAAAACACCATACCTACCATAGAGTCTTCCTAGAAAATGTGTCCTCTCTAGCCATTTTCTAGGTCCTCCAAGGCAACTCTATGGTATTTTAATCAGAACTCCATTATTTTCAATGGCGTTCACTATTATCCATGGTTTTCAGTATCCACGCCTCCCCCAGAACCAATCCCCAATTGATAAGGGGGGCCTACTGTATTACATAATTTGCCACCAATAATTTAGTTTTAAAACTATATTATAGGCACTAACATAATATGTTTTGTTTATTAGCAATTAACGTAATGGTGTAGATTTCCTCAAAGAAAAGAAAGAGTGGACTTCAAGCTGAACATGAGTTAGCAGTGTGATGCAGTGGCAAAAAAAGCTAATGTGATTCTAGGCTGCATTAATAGGAGTATAGTGTCTAGATCAAGGGAAGTAATGGTACCACTCCATTCTGCCTTGGTCAGACCTTTCTGGGCACCACAATTCAAGAAGGATACTGAGAAGGATGGTGGGAGGTCTGGAAGCCATGCCCTATGAGGAGTGGCTTAGGGAGCTGGGTATGTTTAGCCTGGAGAAGAGAAGGTTGAGAGGTAACATGATAGCCATATTTAAATATTTGAAGGGATGTCATACTGAGGATGGAGCAAGCTTGTTTTCTGATGCTCCAGAGACTATGACACAGAGCAATGGGTTCAAACTACAGGAAAAGAGATTCCACTTAAACATTAGAAAAAACTTCCTAACAGTAAGAGCTGCTCAGAACTGGAATACACTGCCTTGGAGTGTGGTGGAGTCTCCTTCTTTGGAGGCTTTTAAGCAGAGGCTCTGTTGCTGTCTGTCATGAGGGCTTTGATTGTGTGTTCCTGCAGGGCAGAAGCTGATTGGATGGGATGGCTGTTGGGGTCCCTTTCAGCCCTATGATTCTATGATTCTAGGCTGCATTCAGAGCCTGGGAAAGTTACTTTTGGATTACACCTCCCAGAATTCCCCTGCCAGAATCCTTCTCAATGTCTGGTTGCATTGTTCCTTTTTTCAGCATTCTGTAGCCCAGTGGTTCTTAACCTGGGGTTCACAATGTCCTCACAGGGGGTCCACAAAGGCTTGAAGGCTGCTTGGTCCACCTCCTCCCTGTAGTGGAGTACCCACGTGACAGGAACCAAGGCAAAGGTTGGCTGGCTGGCTTGGCCTGTACATTGCCATTCAATCCACTCCAGCCACAAACTTGCAGGAAGAAGCAAGAGTGCCTCTGAGGGAAAGTTTAATGGATGGTTTAATTGTGTTGTTGTTGTTGTTGTTAGCTATTATTATTAGTTATTATTATTAGGGTTTTAAATCTTGAGTTACGACTTGGGGCAATAAAATATATCTAAAGGGGATCCCTGGTAAAGAAAAGGTTAAGAACTACTGCTGTAGTCCAATGGCTCTCACATAACACTAATGGGACAATGCTATTTTAGTAACAAGAATAAAACCATTTTTCCCAGTAATATTACTCCAATTTTTTATTTATATTCTTTATGTTCTTCTGTTAAAAGAGCCATGGTGTTGTAGAAGTTTCAGCATTGCACTATGAATGTTGAGACCTGGGTTTGAATCCTTATTCAGCCATGAATACCGACTGGCTGACCTTGGGCAAGTCACACTCTCTCAGCCTCAAAGGAAGGCAAAGGCACACCCCTTTTGAACAAACCTTGCCTAGAAAACCCAATGATAGGTTTGCCTTAGTCAGAAATGACTTGAAGGCACATAGGCAAACACACAATTTCCTTTTGCAGGTTGAATTCAGTTGGCAGCAAGGGGAGGAAGCTGAAGGCCAAGGGGGAAAGGGAGGGAGGGGAGAGAAACCAGGGCATTTTAAGAGCAGCTGGAAAGATGGGCTGGAGGGGATCTATGTGGAGTGTGGCTGCCCAATGGGGACCCGTGGAGGGCAGAAGAGGGGGGTACCTTTCTTCCCAGTAGAGGCAGAAGAAGGAGAGAAGTGAGATCAGACAAGAGAGAGACAGGAAGAAAGGAAAGGAAAGGAAAGGAAAGGAAAGGAAAGGAAAGGAAAGGAAAGGAAAGGAAAGGAAAGGAGCCCTTTCTGAAGAGAAAGCAGGGGAGAAAGAGCAGGAAAGAGATGACACTCACACTCCCCCCCCTCTCTCACACATGCTAACCCCTCTCTGACACAAATAGGAGCACACACCTGACTTGTGTTTTTCATGATCCCCTGGGAGGATGGGGCGAGGGAGCACTTCTAAATGCCTCAACTGAGCACAAGGTTCTGGGCTTGCTGTTTTGCTCGCTCTTTCTCTTTCTCTTGAGGATTAGGAGGGGGTTCCTTCAGCTTGTCCTGCTTGGTAGAGATAGGAGATGCTCCTTTAAAAAAAAAGGGGGAGAAGCAGGAGTCTTTTGGCTGCTCTCTCTCTCTCTCTCTCTCTCTCTCTCCTGTTTTTGCAGGAGGAGTGTTAGGACGGGGCCCTGTGGTGCCCTCCACAGATGCGGATTTGGCGGTAGGCTTAAACCGGCCCTGCAGGTAGATCTTGTCTGAAACACTGGTGATTCCCTGACAGTCACCAGAGATAGTAGTGAACTAGAAACACCAAGGGGTCGTTTACATGGGCAAATATTCCTCTAAATATACCGCTAAGATAGCTCATAGTTCCCATGGATCACAGCACAGCATCGCCTCATTCAGAAGGGGGGAAGGTAAAACACCCAAAGATAGTGTGGCAAGGGATGTTGCTACTTTTGCCGGTATATTTGCAATGTAGCACTTTATTGGCAGTGTAAACTACCATTCCATCAAGGGCTTCCGCAGATCTTTACTGTGATTGGTTGCTATGATGTAAGGGGCTGGCTTAAAAGAGAGGGACTGCGTTCAGTAGCGATCAGGAAACTTTGAAAAATCCTCTCTGCTATTTTGCAGAAGGTCTGCCAAGAAAAAGGATTCCCAAGACCTTTCAGTCATAAAGTTCCTATCTGTCAGCTCTGCTTGGGGGAGGGAGAGAGAGGGGGGAGGGGGACTGAGGGAGGAAGGGTCAAAAATCCTCTGCTATTTTGCAAGTCTGTGAACCCTGACTAAACAAATCGTGCTGGAAAAACTTGTGATAGGTTCACCTTAGGATCCACAGCATGGTAGCAATGCCTTTCAGCAGAGAGATTGCTGACCCTCTGCTTCAGGGAGTGAGTTCATTTACAGGCAGATTTAGAGAAGAGACAGAGCCACTTCTTTGATCTTCCCCCCTGCTATTTTGGCAGTCTGTGAGTCTTTAGCTTGGAAATGCAAGGCTTCAAAGGAGGGTCTACGCCCTTCCCCATACAGCCTTTGTCTGCTTGGGAGGCCACCCCCCCACACTCTTTTTCAAGTCTGAACGAAAAAGCGGCATAATTAAAAAAAAAACCTGACTGGCACAGATGCGGAAAAGAATTAAAGTGCAAGTTGCCGCAATAAATCTGCTGTGTAAACCAGCCCCAGGAATCTGACTTGGCACAAAACCTGTGTCCCTAAATGTATACTTTCACTATTAGTATAAGCCCTTTTCAAGTCTTCAAAGGGTAGGCATGAAGAGGACATAGAAGCATGTGTCCTAGCCCTTTATCTTCTACCCGGTTGACAAAGAGAGGACACAGTGCAGCCCATGGATTGCATGTGGCCCCCTTTAACTCACTTCGTGGCTGCTGAATCCACCCATCAGTCCCTCAAAGCTCCACAACCCCTACAATTTTAAAAATATTTCAGTGTAATTTTCAGGCAACTTTTGCCCCAAAATTGATGTCATGTGTTAAGGCAGCAGGAAAGATGGAAAAGTTCCTGCTGCTTTGCTTCAAAGTGCAGTAAGCCTCATAGTGAATAGCCCATTCATTTCCTATTTACTCCAGTGCAAAAGGAATTTGTTCAAATATTACTCTTGTAAATGCAAATGTTCTTGTTGAGACCATCAGAAAATATCTTGCCTTTGTACAGATGAAGAGGACACCTAAAAAATTAATGTTTCTTCTTTTTGTGTCTGAGAATGAGACAAGTGTGGATCTGCACTCCTGATATACATATAACATATATATTTATTCTAATTTATAGCATAAATGAGGGCCATGGAAAGGATTTTGCAAAAGCCTTTCTGGGGGGAAACTTGGGTGGGGAATTACAAGTCATGTTATCCAGAATTAGCAGTCTGCTCATTACAGTAAGTCTAATGAGAAATAGGCAATTGCTCTTTGTGTGGGTGGGTGGAACATATGATAAACTACTTCTCTGTCCCAGCATGAAGGATGGAACCCTCTCCTCCTGAGTGCCATTTCAGTGTTGAAACTCTGCTAGAATTTCTATATTTATAGAACATATCTCCAGTTGCCCGGCTTTTAACTTGCATAAATTCATTATTTCCCTTCTGGTTTCCTTGCCATGACACAGATATAACTGTGGGATAGATATCATAATTAAATATGGGAAGATATCATGAATTATCCTCTTTTTAATTTTATTTCTCTATCTCTATTCCCACTCCCCTGGAGAGAGAAGATAACCCAGCAAAATATATTTGTTTCCTTAGTCCTTTTCCTTGAGCAGGCAAGAAAATCTACCATATTATTTCTTTCCATTTTCTTGTATCTTTTCAGTGCTTTGGAATTTTTCCTCTGCCCCCCCAATATACATATATGTTGTGGGGAGGGTGGTGCATGTTCAGGACCAGGAGTATAGTTTGTATTTTTAATGCAATACACTGTGGAAAAAACAACATTCGGGTCTCCTGAGAAATTTAGATGTCTCCAAATTTTGCAAAGGACTTCTTCAGTCAACACAACACGCACAGAGCAATACTCCAGGCCCATGCAGCATAAGGTGCTAAGGGGGAGGGTCATCTTTGATGGCCACCATGGAGGAGAGGCCAATGCTAATTTGCTTCAGGTGTGAGGCACCATGACACTGTGTTGGAGACTGAAGTGGAGGCTTTAAAGTTCTGTCTGCCTCTCTTCCCAGCCTCTTTGAACGTTGCTTTTGGGATGGGATGGCTAAGCAAGACCCCCTTTACAGGTTGAGTGGGCATAGGTAGGTCTGCTAGGCCCTGTTTTGGCCCATGGTACCTCTTCATAGCTTTATCCCTCCCCTTTTTGCTGGTTGATAGGCCAGATAGGACTAGGTGGACCCTGCTAGGTGTAAGTAGGTCCCGTAAGCCCTGGTGGGCCCCACTAGGCCTTAGTTGGCTCCCTCTGGGAATGAAGGATGGGAGGCTACCAGCTACCATGTATTCCATCTGCCACCTCTTCCTTCACCTGAGGACTCCTTCACCACAACTGTGTGAGTTGCCTTCTTGCAGGAGTGTGGCCCAGCCAGCAGTCTTCAGAAGGTTCCCCAGCTGGATTGGGTTAGCTCCCTAGGCTGGGGAATATAAGTGGAACTACTACAGGGATGACTGTACTGCTGGTGAGGTTACTTCTTTTGGGGAGTCACTTTGTGGGCAGCAGGAGGCAAGGGCCTGTTCTGTTCCTGTCTTGCATGAATGAAAACCTCACCTGCCGTGTTGGGATAAGCACTGTCCATTCTTGTGGGAAGGGAACATGTGTTGCCAACAAAGTGAGGATGTAATGGCACTCAGGGAGCAGTCATTCAAGTTATATAGGGTAGAGAGAGATACAGAAATAGGAGACGGTTTCACTATACTGTGGGTAGAGTTTGCAATAGGGTATTAGTCACTCCCCCCCCCCAAAAAATGTCTCCCATCCCAAATAATTTGGATAGCTGTGACAGCAACCTGGCATGCATTACAGAGACCTGATTGGATGAGGCTCGATGGGTTAATCTCTCTCAGATTTGCCCACCAGGATTCTCTGTATAGTAGGAGGCGAGACCTGCGGGGGCAGGGAGGTGGAGTTGCAGTAGTCTATCAGGATAATATCCCCCTGACCAGACACCCTATCCCTCAATCTGCAGGGTTTGTGAGTGTTTATTTAAAGGTGGGTAGCTGAGACAGATTAGGGATTCTGTTGGTGTACTGTCCACTCTGCTGCTCCAAGGTCATTTTTCCTGAGCGAGTAGGGGTGGTGTCAGAGGTGGTATTGGAGCCTCTGCAGCTTGTGATGCTGGGGGACTTCAACATACATGCTGTGGCTACTCTGTTGGGAGTGGCTCAGGACTTTGTGTCTGCCATGACTAGCATGGGTCTGTCCCAACTGGTGTTTGGCTTCTGGGCACATTTTAGACCTTGTTTTCTATATAGGAGGGGATGGATGATAGTGATCTGGATATGGAGTAACTTTGTATTGTTCCGTTGTCATGGACAAATCACTTATTAGTCAGTCAGGTTTAGACTTGCTGGGAATCAGAGCCTCTGCAAGAGCTGGATACCTATTAAGATGATCTACCCCCATGGGGTTTATGGATCCAGATGGATTCCCGATGGCTCTTGAGGAGTTTCTTGCTGCCTTGGCAGATGATGCTGTTGAAGCCCTAGTTGATCTTTGGAATAGGAAAATGACAATAGACATGATTGCTCCTAAGCATCCCTTCTCATGGAATGCAAATAAACCAGCCCCTTGGTTTTCTAAGGAGTTGGCAACAATGAAATGGATAAGACTGAGACTAGAGTGACAGTGGCAGAAAACTCAGAATGAGGGGTTGTCCAAACAGTGAAAAAATTCCTCACATTATGTGAGGAGAATCCTACCTGTCCTAATGACATTCCATGTTATTTCACCACATTGTGAAGGGTGGGGGGACCAAAAACCTTGCCAGAACAGCCTTCATGGCTTTCCCCATCTTTTTTTTTTTTTTAAGTGAGGGGGCTACACATTTCTGCTCATTAGGACAAGTGAGTCAATTTGATTTGCTTGCCCTTATGAGAGAAATCGCAAATTTGATTGGCTGGATCAAATCAGGGGACAGGGCTTGCTAACAAGGCACGTGCCCACTGCCACCATGTTGGATTTTCACCTTAGTGAACAAGTGCTAAGGTGAGGAAACAGGGTGTTTTTTTTTTCTTTTTTTTTCTTTTGTGCTCAATTCAAAAATCACTCAATCACATCTTGGACATCGTTTTTTTTTTTTAAAAAAATAAGGTTGGCAATGGCAAATTGAAGTACAGGTAAATGCAAAAACAGATAAATCACAGCAACCATGTTTACTAGTGGGCATGTGAAGCTTATGGGGTCAGAAAAGCCATTAGGACAGGTCATAGCTGCTGGGAAATGTCATTACTGCAAGGCATTCTTTTTAGACAAGCCCTGAGTCTGATGGAAAACAGGCTAAAATCAATCTGAAGGCTGATGAAGTGGGGCAATGAAGGTAGCAAAACAAAGCTTTTTTGGCCAACCTTATTGCATCTGCACAGAACTGTTCAGAAGAGCTGTTCCAAGTGGTCAGGGATCTGTTATAATCTGGTCCAGAGGAGAATATAAGCTACTCAAAAGCCTGCTGCAAAGAATTTCCCCACCATTTTGCAGATAAATCACTCAGATTCGCTCTGGCTTAGATGCCAGAGTTGATACAGTTCTGGTGGATGCCACCTTGGTCCCTGATTGTCCAGTGCTGATGGATAGTTTTCATTTTTTGGCAGCCTGAGGATGTGGACATGATTCTTGGTGAGGTGTACTATAGACCCTTGCTTTTCCTGGCTAATTAAGTAGACTAGTTTAGGACTGGCTGAATAGGTAAGGGAAGTGATCAATGCCTCTTTACAACAAGGCAGGGTCCCAACATGCCTTAAGGGGGTTGTGGTAAGACCTCTTCTGGAAAAAAAAAACTTCCCTGGATCTTACTATACTAGATAACTATAGGCCAGTCTCCAGCCTTCCATTTTTGGGCAAGGTACTAGAGTGTGTAGTGGCTTCTCAACTCCAGGGGTTCCTGGATGAGGCAGATTATCTAGATCCATTTCACTCTGCTTTCAGACCTGGTTATGGGAGAGAGACAGCTTTGGTCACCCTGGTGGATGACCTGCTTAGGGAACTGGATAGGGGAAGTGTGTCCCTCTTGGTTCTGTTGGACCTCTCAGTGGTGTTTGGTACCACTGACCATGGTATCCTTCTGAATTGCCTCTCTGGCATGAGTCTTATTCTACAGTGGAGGGATGTTCTCAGGGTGGTTCTGGAGGATTTCTGCTTGACTCCTTGGTCATTGGCCACTGGTGTCTCTCAGGTTTCAGGCATTTCCTCTACATTATTTAACATCTCTATGAAACCACTGGGAGAGGTTGTCTGGAGTTTTGGAGTCAGGTGTCAGCAGTATGCTGGTGGTACCCCATTCTATCACTCTATTCCACCTAATTTCAAAGATGTTGTTCCTGTGCTAAACTGGTGTCTGGCAGCTGCAATTGACTGAATGAGTGCAAACATATTGAAGCTTAATTCAGATAAGAAAAAGGTGCTCCTGAACAGTCAAAAGACAGATCTGGTAATAGGGATTCAGTCTGTGTAAGATGGGGTTACACTCCCCCTGAAAACACAAGTTCACAGCTTGGGGATACTCCTGGATTCAGCTCTGAGCCTGGTGGCCCAGGTTTCAGAAGTGACAAGGAGTACTTTTGTACAGTTAAAGCTAGTGTGCCAACTGTTTCCTTTTCTGGAGAAATTGGCTCTGGCCACAGTGGTACATGTCTTGGTTGCATTCCATTTGGATTACTGTAATGCACTCTACATGGGGCAGCCTTTGAAAAGTGCTCAGAAACTTCAGTTGGTCTAAAGAGCTGCAGCCAGCTTGTTAACTGAGGCTGGCTACAGGGAGCACATAACTCCATTGTTGCAACAGCTCATTGGCTGCTGGTCTGTTTCCGGGCATAATTCAACGTGCTGGTTTTGACCTATAAAGCTCTATATGGCCTGGGTCCAGGTTATTTGAAGGACCATATCTCCCTTTATGAGCCCATTATTCCTCTAAGATCATCTGGAGAGGCTCTTCTCTCTGTCCCACCGCCATCTCAGACTCATTTGGTGGGAGCAAGGGAGAGGGCCTTCTTGGTGGCTGCTCCCAGACTTTGGAATCCCCCCCCCTCCAGAGGCAAGGATGGCTCCATCTCTGCTCTCCTTTTGACAGCAGGTAAAAAAAACATTTTTGAGCCATCAGGCATTTACAAACCGATGAGGGTTGGGCTTTTAAATGGTGTGAGAGTTGGATTTTAAGGTTTGCATATAGTTTAATACAGTTTAATACTGTTTGACAGTGGAATATGCTGCCTCAGAGTGCAGTGGAGTCTCCTTCTGTGGAGGGTTTTAAACAGAATCTGGATAGCCATCTGTCGGGTGTGCTTTGATTGTGTGTTCCTGCATGGCAGGGGGTTGGACTGGATTACCCTTTTGGTAATTTCCAATTCTATGATTCTATGATTTTTAATGTTTAATGTTTTCACCTGCATAAATTGTTTGAGTGTTTTTTAAAACATATATATATATATTTAATGCTTTGTGTTGTTTTTAATGTGTTCAGTGGGCCCTTGGTAGACATTGGGGTTTGGTTCCAGGACTCCCATAGGTACCAAAATCCATCAATTGTCAAGTCCCATTATGTACAGTGGCATAGTAAAATGGTTCCCTTATATAAAATGGCTTTTTGGGTTTTGTTTTGTTTTTTGCTTGAAAATATCCCCCCCACCCAAAACTTTTTATAGGTTAGCAGGCCCAGGTGTCAACTAGGTACTTATGGTCTGTCTATTAAATAATGAGACTGTGCTTCTACCTTTCAGACAAATTGAAAACTGATTGTGAACTTGAATGGTGACCTTGAACATGTCTGAACCTGCACAACAAACATCAACACTCTCAGCCATTCAGTTAATTGTCGGTCATTGTTTAAAGCAGCGGTGTTGTCTGTTGTGTACTGGAAAAATGCTAAGTTTGAAAGTCGAGCAATGTCTCAATTTGTAATTTTTAGTAAAATTGAACAAAACACCAATGGAATCTTTTCAAATGCTTACTGAGGCCTACGGGGAAAACTGCATGTCTTGTGCACCAGTGTTTGAGTAGCACAAAAGATTCAGAGAAGGACATGAGAATGTAGAAAACAATGAATGCCCTGGATGACCTTCCACTTCAAGAACTGAAGAAATTGTGGGGAAAATAAGCCAGATTGTTCAAGGAGACCGCTGACTCGGTGTCCGAATGATAGCTGAAGGTTTGAACTTTGACAGAGACACTGCGTGGAAAATTTTTCATGAGAATCTCAACATGAGAAAAGTTTGTGCCAAGATGGTCCCTAGGGTTGTCATACCAGAGCAAAAAGAGTGCTGCAAGGAAATTTATGCTGACATTCTGCAGCAACTTGAGCTGGACCCAAACCTTTTTCAAAAAATCATCACTTGTGATGAAACTTGGTTCTTCCAGTATGATGCTGAGACAAAATGACAGTCAATGCACTAGAAAACACCATCATCACCAAGAAGTTTTTTTAAAAAACGCACATCAAAGCAAGTCTACATTCAAAGCCATGCTCATTGTTGTTTTTTGACATCAAGGGTGAAATTTTGGCAGAATGGGTTCCAGAAGGCAGAACAGTGGACTAATATTATTACAGTAGGACCCCCTTATCCACTGGGGGCAGTGGATACCAAAAACCATAGATAATAGTGAACCATTTAATAGGCTCCGTTCACTTCCTCTTTGTTGCTGGGAAGCTTTTGTTGGTAAGTGCAGGGGTGGAGCGTTCTTTTGCTGGCATGAAAATGGTTTTTGTTATGCTGGCAAAAGAATGTTTAAAAGGGGATTGTCTTATAATCTGAGTATGAACAGGGAGTATATTGAAGGGGGCATTAGAATTGTAATACATATAAATAAAGATGAATTATTGTATCAGTCTCGTTATTTAATAGACAGTCCTCATACAGTAGAAAGGTGATTTCAGTCTCTTCTCTGACTAGATGGTTGAGTTAAGGCAAGATTTGCTTTATTAAGATACAAGAGCTGATTACTTATTCCTAAAGGATAATATTTTTTTAAAAGTGATATAACAGTTTGCAAAATCAAATGAATAACTTCCTAATATTCACGGGGTAAAATTACTTTTTAAGGTAAATTTACTCAACAGGAGTTTCTTTTCTCTTCCTCCCTCCTTGCACCCCATTCCATACCCCTCCAGACCTTCTACACATTTGTGGGATCACAGGTCTGTAATGGGGAGGAGAGAAAAGGAAACGTCTCTTACAAGAGCAAATTTAGCCCTGTGTATTTTTTTAAAAAAAAATTGCAAGCAGTTATATCACTTCTAAGAAATCACCACCTGTTCTGCTGGTGGAAGGACACCACTGTATACAACCCATCAGAAATAATTAGATTTACAGCTTATGTATAATATGCAGGTTTTTGGTAAATTTACAAAATACCTCTGTGTGTGTGTGTGTGTGTGTGTTTAAATCTCCTTGTGTTGGAATTACTTTGAATGAATAATATCCATAAACTGCTTACACAGTATGTAATTATAGATGAAGATATTAAAAATAACAGCAAGATTTAAAAATGAGGATTGTCTACTGTACTTCCTACTGCAAAATCAGCTGTATCATTGAAGCAGCTTTGGATTAAGTGGTTTAGCAGGCATCTAATTTCCTTTTCCTGGTATTGGAAAGAGCTTAGGTCAAAGTTATAAGCATACTGACACACATAATAGCATGATCATAGCCATGAGTTCCAAGTTCAAATGAAGCAAAAAAACAAAACAAAACAAAACAAAAACAGCCAACACAGTGATGACAGAAATTGATGCAGTGATGAAGCTCAGGGGCGGCACATGTGCATTGCATGCAGAAGGGCCTTGGTTAGATCTGTGGTAAATCTGTGGTATCTGTGAGCTTGGAGAGACCCATCTGAAGCCCTAGAGATCTGCTGCCAATTGGTCTAGAAGACAATAGCAAACTATATGGACCAATGCTGTGACTCAGTATTTGTCATATTCCTGGGTTTGTTGAGCAGTCAATGTTTTTCTAGACATTCTAGCATGGCTATAAAACTCATTTGTATTAATCAGCAGTGGCACGTACTGCCAAAATGACTATAGACTTTGATTTTATTAGCATCCTGTCCAATAGCAGTATCAGATGGAAACAGCTAAAAGTGTTGCAAGTTAATGTAGGGGAGAGCACTTTAGGAATTATATGTGTGAGCAAAAAGTCACACAGGAAAATTACCATTTGATTCCTATCATTTTCAAATTGTGCTTTTTGTCATTTGGTTTTACAAAATGTTAGGGGATACAAGTGCTTATAAAAAAAACTATGGTATATAAACCATTCAGAATGTCATGTTTCTGAGAGATTATTTTCCTCTGGAAAATAATTATGCAGTCTATTACTGAGCATATTTGCAAGTGCAATCTGAGTGCATTTTCTCTTATATCTTTATTTTTAGTTTAAATTAGCATTTGCTACAAATTTGCATAACAATGTACTTATTTTATTTGCAGATTATATTTGGGAGCCTGAACTACCACTGATATTTATTTTTAAGTATGGTGTATTTGGTGCAAAATTACCAGTGTATATAGTGAGACTATAATGCCTGCAGTGGAGTAGGCATAGCCAATTGCACAGATCTTTCCCACAAAATTGATTCCTTGCCAGTCTGTTTCTCTTGGCTATAGAATTTGGCATAGATTTCACTACAACCATCTGTGTTTTAGGCACTGCATAAAATAAATTCAGTTCACAGACTTCATCTGGAGTTCTGCTAACTTTCGAACCTTCATGAAAAGATCCACTTGGTTCTCAATGCTTATGGATGATTATAAAGGCCTATTAATCTTCACTTTAGATTCAGCTGTGGGCTTGGTTTCCAGCTATCCAGAGGCCTTGGACAACTTCTCTTACTCTTCCCCTGAAAAATGCTAATGATAGTTTATGTAGTGTAGAACAACTAGGTTACGGATTATAAAGCACTTGGTCAGTTAACTATACTTTTCCTTCTAGTTGCCTGGAGAGTTTAATACCATTGCAAACAGGCTGATTGTGAAAAAGTGCAGTGCCAGATTGAGGCTGCAGTCCTATGCATCTTTGCCTGGCATTAAGTTCCACAAAACACTGGAGGGGTTACTTTCCAATTGTCTGACTGGATTGTGCTGCAGAGGTATACTGTTAGTTTTCTTAAGTACCTAATGATAAATTTGTTAGTAATGGTCTTGAACACACAAATAGGAACCAACCAGTGTTTGGAAAGGTAAACTTGAAAAGGAATTAGTTGCTGTTACAGTTCTAAAGCCCCACCCTTGCGCTGGTAGTATTACATGAAAATCACATTTTTATAGGTAACTCTTTACTTCTTCAATTCTGAAAATTATCTGAGAGTATTTAAAGTATCTATCCTAATTGGCAAATATAGGCAAGGACCAACTGAGCCAGCACTACAATTCCAAACCACTCCAAGCCCAGGAATGTTGGAAAGGATTTAGACAAGTCAGTGGGCACACTATACCACATGTGGTGGAGTTGCATGACAATTTAAAAAATGGGTGAAGATACACAAAAACATTATGAAAATGTTAAAGATTAGATTTCCCATGAGACCTGAACTTTATCTTTTGAATATGACCAATGTGTTAGGAAAAAAATGATGGGAACAAATCGTGAAGAATTATATTATCACAGTAGCAAGGCTGGTTCTCTCTCACAATTAGCCATATCTTCAGGTGCTGACTGAAGTTTTAGGGGAACTGCTGATTGGTGGAAGGACAAATCCGGGAGTGAGCAGTGCTGAAGGAGGAGAACATTTGATGTCATTGTGTGTTGTTTTGTGCCTTTGAGTTGTTTCTGACCCTAAGGTGAACCTATCATGGTGGAGCGGGGAGGTTGGCAAGATTTGTTCAGAGTGGGTTTGCCTTTGTCTTCCTCTGAGGCGGAGAGTGTGTGACTTGACTAAGATCACCCAGTGGGTTTCCATGGCCAAGCAGGGATTCGACCCTGTTCCCCAAAGTTGTAGCCCAACACTCAAACTACTACACCATACTGGCTCTCTTATTGTGTCAGGTGGCTTTAAATCTTGGGCTTCCATCTCAGTGCAAAGGGATTTTTATGTATGTTGCACTTGTGCAATGTCAGCATGCCAAAAAGCAAGGAGCAAGGGTTGGGCAGATATAATAAGTTTTGACTTTTAGATAAGAAAATCTCCCATTTCTTTCTAGCAAGTAATAGATTGTTTTTCTATATTCTGGTAACAAAATACACTCAAAATAATCTCAATAAAGAAAGAAGTACTTCCTTAACTCATGATACAATTAATTAAAATCTGCCAAACACAAAGCTCTATCAGTTCAATAAACTGTAGCTTAAAATGTTTGTTTTTAATGTTTGGGGAATGTACTTGGGATGCATCTGTTCTCATTGCAAAAAAGTTGGTTCCTTTTCTGTTTTTGCTTTTGTTTTGGTTTTTCTCCCTTAAAAAAAAAAAAAACTTTTATTTTTGGTTCTCATGCCTGTGATGGTGGCAGAAGAGCAGACCCTAATTTTGGGGTGACCAGCAGCATCTTTTCTTCCCAAAATAACCTGAAACAATGCAGGGTTGAGGCATTCTAAAAAAAAAAAAAAATGGCAGCCACCAAGGACAACTGCCAATGTCAGCTCTAACTAGTGTCCCCTTACTTTTTGCAGCTATAATAGACAGATAAAACCCTGCCACCATGAACATCATGTATCATAAATCCCAAATTAGCTTTCATTCATGCCCATTTTTGAATCTCCCCCCATTTCTTGAAAATTGAAATGAATGGTTCATACTTGGTTCAGTTTTCCACTGGTTCTGAAATGAATGCCTACCAAAATTGCACTGCAAACAGCATAGTTAAACATTGTACACCTTTCTCCTAAGATTGGTGGAAACCCTCATATAAAACCACACTAAAGCTTTGAATGCAGCAACTTATTGTCACATGTTTTAACCCCAGGACTGTCTATCTCCATTAGGGAATTCTATTAACATGCGATCCCTCTTAAGGGTTGTTCCCTCCCCCACTTTGTGGATGAGACCAAATGGCAGCCATGAGGCAGCGACCCATGCATAGCAATTCTCATGCCTGGCTTTCTTCAGCATTCAGCGGTCTATATTTAGCCTCCTTAACAATGCAGTTGGCTTCAAAGAGAACTCAGCTGCAAGGATTTTTGCACTGGCAAGTCTCCCAGCATCCTTTACCTAATGAAGTTGCACAGCAGCAACGCATGGCTGCCCCTAGCCACTCGGGTGAGGGGGAGGGCCTTGAAAGCTCTCTCACCAAGGGTGACTTCACAGTAACAAAAATTAAACTTACTTGATGCTACATTGGGAGAAGGGGGGAGGGAATGAATTTTGCTAACAATCCTCTGCATTCCCCCACCCCTTCAAAAGAATTATATACTGAGTGGCAGCTCTAGAGACATTTGCAGTGTACAGTCTATATAGATTTGAGCTGTAAAATTGCTTTATGTTCTCTCTCTTATACGCACACACACTCATGCATTTTCTCTTTCAGCTCACTGCCTTTCCAGCTCCAGGCTAAACATCCACTGCTATTTTTTCCTCTTGGTTTTCAAAGATCACCTCAAGTGAAATGTGGTGTGGCATTTTAAGCAAAAAGAGCATTTATACCTGTACTATTTATATAAACCTTGTGTATTAAGCCCTGTAATATGATTTTTTTTTAAGGAAGAGGAGAAAAAAGAAACCACCAGCTGCCAAATGTACATTTCGCCCACTTTTTTTTTTTTTAATAGCAAATGGGTCTTGCTTAGTCATGCTTATGTCACAGATGGAAAGCAAGCACTGTCTGTCCTCATCTGTCTGGAGGCATCAGAAATCTACCCCAAAGTAAAGAGATGCTTGGGATCAAAGATGAAACTGATGGCTGTCACAACCAAAACAGTAACATTTGTATTGATGTCACTGGGAAAAACCAGCAACAGGCATGGCAGTCTAAAGATGGATGAGGACAAAAAGCAGGGGAAACATTGACCCTGCAAGGACATACTATGCATGCAGCATCAGTGGTGACTCCTATATAACAGTGGGACAGTAAAGCACATAATTGACAATATGGAAAACTGCATCCATCCAGATGAGCAACCTATGGAATTCCAGTCCCTAAGTCCATTTCAGATTATCCTTCTTAATAGGAAAACAACAACAAACAAAAACAGGAAGAAATCACCCTGCCACCTCCATATTTTCATCCGTGGCAATGTACTGTTGATTCTCCTGGACTTCTCAGCATCTTTTATTACTGTCAATAGCATCCTTCTGTAGGGCTTTCAATGCTGGTGACATCACTTTGCTATAAGGTAGAAACCATTGTTCTTCTGTCTGGGAGTTGTCCTACAGCATTTGATTTCCTCTGTAGTGCTTTTCTGTGCCTACATGAAACTTCTAGCAGAGGTTTTCTTGATTTATGAGTTCCCTAGGTCACAAATGTCACTCAAAATAAGGAGCCAAACCAGTTGCAGAGAGACCCCCAAATTATGGCTCTGTTCACAAGATAAGTGTGGTCCCACCTAGAACCATCCTTTTCCCATTCATCCAGTCCACTTTGTTCCACTACTATTCCTGCCTTCTCTTGATTTTGCTTAAGTATGTTTGCCTTTATTAAGTTCATTATGAGTCCCAGACTTTAATTCAAGGGTGCCACATTCTCAAAAGGCGAAACAGGCTGATTGAAACTCATGAATCAAGACAACCTCTGCTAGTAGTTCCATTTTTTTCATTTTCAGCTTTGCCCACAATGTACAAAATGTGTTCACTTGTTCACTTGTGACCTCTTTATTTACTGAAACGAGAAGCAGTCATAACACAAAATCCATAATAGGGTAATACCTTTATTAGGCTAACCAAATAGAATTCAGCATTGTGTGCAAGCTTTGAACTTGTTTCAAGTTGTCTCCATCAGACAAAAGGCTCGATGGGGGAAATTGATGGGGAAAGAGGAAAGACTGAAAAACAAAACAAAACAAAAAAACCAACCAGGCCTTGAAAGCTTACTGGGTGATCTTTGGCAAGTCACACACTCTCAGCCTCAGAAAGCCCTGTGATAAGTTCGCCATAAGTCAGAAATGACTTGAAGGCACACAACAACAGCAAACCATTCAACAATTGTTTCAATGGCTCTACTCTAGCTGGGGCTAATTTGGGATTAAGGCCCTTATGTGAGTTTGAGGTGTAACAGAAGATAGAAGGCAGCAGATAGTCAAATGTGATTTGTCACATTGCACTCAGGGTGCTGGGTCCAAAGAAGTTGACCCTCCATTGCTGTGAATATAAAGCCAGCTGTAAACCCAAGATTGTCTCTCTCCAAGTTTTTTTTAAATCAAATCATATATTCCTATGTACATATATTCATATGAATTCACAACATGCCAAAATGTAGCCAGCTATCCTTCTTTTCTTCTGTACTCAGAGGAAGGTTCCCAAGCACTTGGAGCACCAGAGAAAGGATAGTCTCAAATAAACAAGTAAATAATCTAAAATAAACTCTCCTTACTGCTACTGGTTCACTTTGCCTCAAGGCGTATTTTTCTTCACATTATACTAGCACGTTGGCATTGGACTCCGACACAATTTTAAGGATAACATCATATTTTATATGTTCTGGCTTCAAGGAAGCTTTGTGCTGCTTGCAGCTGTACAGAAGCATTGGCACAGGACTAGTCTTATCATGAAACAATTCATAGCAGCTACTGGGGGTGGGTGGGAATGGGAGGAGAGGAGGCACTTTTCCGCCACCAGCCTCCAGCTGTACATATTCTTGATATACACTGCTCATATTTTAGGCCATTTCTAAGAACCCATCCAAATTCTAACCCATCTAAATTCTAACAAAAATCTTCAGATATCATGCATAGCAAAAAGATAAATATATGGGTTCCCAGAACAATTTAAGTATTATATCTCACTAGAAGCCATAATGCTCAGTAAAGCTGAAGGCAGTAGGAAAAGAAGAAGACCACATTATGGGTGGATTGATTGAATCCAGGAAGCCATAGCCAGGAGTTTTCAAGACACAAGCAAGGGTGTTAATAACAGGATCTCTTGGAGGTATGTCATTCATAGAATTGTTTATAAGTCAAAGGTGACTTGACAGTTCATAACAACCATAAGCATTGTCATTCATAATGCATGCCTCTTCTCTAGCTCAGATATTCCTCCCCAGCTCAGATTAAAATCAGATTTAAAATGTTATTTATTTCTTTATTGATTAATCTATTCATTTAGTCCATTTATATTGTATCTTTTCATCTCAGAGAAAAGATTATCTGCATGTTTTCTGTGCAGAAAACAGGAAGGTTTTGTTGTTGTTGTTTAAAAAAAATACACACAGAGAGAGTGTATTTCTATGCTGAAAAATCCTGAGGAACACTTCAGGATGTTCAAACAAGCGGGGGAAACTGTGCAGCTGTCTTACTGTTCTTATTTTCCTGAGAGGGTTTCTGAATGTCAGGAAAATCATTTTTTGACTGGGAAATAAATAATGGAGAACATTCTTTCCATACTTAAGTAGCAGTATGTTTATACCAAGTCAGTGTGGTGTACTGGTTTGAGTGTTGGACTAGGACACAGATAGACCAGGGTTCAAATCCCTCCCTGGCCATGGGTGACCTTGGGCAAGTCTCATTCTCTCAGCCTCAGAGGAAAGCAAGGGCAGCCCCTTTCTGAACACATTCTGCCACAAAAACCCTGTGATAGGTTCCCCTTAGGGTCACCATAATTTGGAAATGATGTTGCAGTATCCCTAGTTAAGAGGATTAAGTAGCAGGTGATGCAAAAGACCTTGCCACATGACACACTGTCAGTTAGAACAGACAGTATGGGGCAGGATTGACAAATAACAGCCTATGGTAATATTAAAGGCATGGGAGACTTGTCATAAAGCCAGTGGCAACCCTAGCTCCTAGAACTATGTAAATCAAAGCTGATGGTTGTATTAATTTATGAGTTGCCTTTGGAACGTTATTCATGCATATGAGCAAGACTAATCTTCTCTTTTTCTTTTGCCTGTAATAAGAGCTGGGACTGTCAGTCATCACAGCTGAGTTCAATTATTGTTTGAGAAGTTATGAAAGTACAAAATGAAAGATTAGCATTTCCACTGAAAGTATGATTCATAAACTTTGCTGTAATAAATGATTATGACTTCATTATATATTGTCTAATAAATAAAGCAAGAACTAAACAACAACCAGGGCTCAATTAATTTATACACACTAAGCATTATTTAACATAATAAGATTGTGTTCCTTTCCCACAGCCAAGTATCTGTGCAAGATGACTTTGTCTAAAGTGTGATTTCAGTATATTTCCTCGCTTTTGAAAATACAGTACTTACTCTCAACTGAGGTACAGATGGAGCCCCTTATCTACTGAGGATACGTACCAAGACCACCCCCATGGATACCTGAAACAGTGGATAATAGGGAACCCTATTATTTTCAATGCGATGAATGCTAGACATTGACCATAGAATCACATTGGAGGATCTAGAAATGCCTAGAGAGAACATATTTTTATATGGATAACGGAAACCATGGATACTGAAACCATGGATACCAGGGTCGATCTATATCTGATTAATGTCAATCTACCGCCCCCTGCCCCAGTTCCCAGATCTCCAGCTCTGAGTCTCCATGCTTCATGGGTCATCTCCAAATGGGATACAAGAGTTCGAATACTTCAGGTTTGGTGGTCTCATCTCCAGGCAAAAGGAAAGGGATGTGTGCAAATCTCCAGCTCAACAAGAAGCTTCCTAAATTTTTTTTGCAAAGTTTAAATACAGTCAGCCCTCATATCCACAGATTCTGTATCTATGGATTCAACCATTCATGGGTTGAAAATATCCCCCCGCAAAAGAAAAATTTAAAAAACATCTTGATTTTGCCATTTTGAATAAGTGACACCATTATATATAATGGGACTTGAGTATCCATAGATTTTGGTATCCATGGGGGGTCCTGTAACCAAACCCCAGTGGATACCAAGGGCCCACAGTAATTTTTTGTTGCAACTTTCAGTGTCTCTCCAAGGGGTCTATATACTTACATGTAGACAACCCTTTATGTCATGAATAGAAGCAAGTCCAAGCCAGGCCCAACAGTGCAATTCAGTGGGCGCCTGCTCTGAGATAAATCCACTGGCTTGATGGAGATTATCAGATGCATCAAAAGTGGCATTACAGCAATGACAGGATATTGCAAAAAGGGCTCCCTTACCAGACAACGTCATTAACCCATCACCATGCACCCGTTCTGCTGCCATTCCACTGGTGCTTCTTTTTATTGATGAGAGAAGCCATCAATATATCCCCCATTACATGGATTTTCCTGTGTGTGACGAAGTGCCCCATTTCGCTGGCGAGATCCCAGCCTCAATGCCAGAACACGTCTGGGTGAGATCGGGACATCCAGGTAAGTGACACACTTTTTATGAACCTCCCCAGGTTACCTGTACATTTGAAAGTGTGTTTTTGTGCTTGCTGTCACTTTTTTGTGTTCTTTTTATTTTTATTTTTGAATTTTCCGTGCTTGTGTCTTCTCATGAGAATCCATGGGATTTCACTCTAGGAAGTGAATGGAGCTCCGTTAGAGTTCCGTTCACTTCTGGGCTGCCAGAATGATGGGAGAGGAGGTAAGTATGGTTGGGAGGGTGATTGTTCCAGAACAGGGCTGGGACAGGGCTGGGAGTGGAAGCATATAAACACTTTTTGTGTTCCTGTCTGATAATCTCCAATATGTCTACTCCCTGTCTGCAGTGCTAACTTTGCTTTTTATTCATGGAAATTAATAGAAGACATCTGAACAGCAGGATATCAATAGAAATGTTCATTTACCATCTGGGAGTTATTTAATATACGTAGCTTTCCTCACCTCCCTTATGACCGAACAGAGGCACTGCACTTTTGTCCTTCTTCAGAGTAAGAGTTCTATGATATTGATTCTTCCTAGAATTTATCATGGATTGATTGAGAGGGGAATGATGATACTCAAGAACTGGTAGGTCAATTTTTATGCTTCAAAGTTATGTTTGATTTGTCTTTCCTATTTGTATAGTGTGACATAGTTGTGGAATAAGAAACTAAAACCTGGGGAATCGTGGCCTAAATCTGGTTGCTAGTCCCACCCACAGCACACCCACTAAATCAATAGAAATTGCATAGATCTTGACTGACCAATTTCCCATTGATTGAACTGGTCTGTTCTAGTTAGGTCTCATAATTGGATTTAGGGCTTATAACCAGAGATAACAGAAATTAGACAGAGAATTAGACACACCTTAATATTTTGAATTACAAGCATGCCAGTACCAAGCAGAATTACATCCAAAGATGCTGTAGGGGAAAAAAAAAACATTTTTGTTCTTACAAAATCAGGTGTGTTTCAGATTATTAAGAGGTGTCTCAGGAACACTTCAACATACAAATAAAACATCCATTTAAATGAAGGCAATTCATAGCATCATAGAATTGTAGAGTTGG